>JAPDNY010000004.1:165306116-166650471 GCA_029375565.1 Gekko gecko | reverse complement strand
TGCAGGTTATTTCTTCTCTTGATGGGACAACTTCTTTCCTCCAGTATTTTGCATATAAAATCCTAGTAAGAACTGCATTATTTCCTTGTGTACATTTATATCACTATAGCTGGTACTCCATCGCTCCACCCTAATACCTATTGCTAATTTTTTTTCCGCCCATGACATGATGCTTCCTTCTCTAATGTCCTGGGGGTATATCCTGAATTATTGCCTGCACAGAGTATTCTGAAGATGCATATATAAACTATGCCTTCCCACAAGCACCTGCCATAGACTCTATGCCCTCTTTTTACTCTTGAGTAATCATGGGAGCTCTATAAACACAGCTCGGAAACATGAGACCCCTCTGTGAGGGATTGCTTCCTTCCAGTACCCCGTACATGATGACCACAAAGGGTTCCATCAACGAACATTACTTAGCAATATCCCAGTCGCTGGATTAGTAATAGCCAACGAGGCTGGTGAGGATTGTACAGTTTTTCCTACCTGAACATAACACAAATTGCAAGATTCGGGGTAGGAAAATTCTGCAAGAACTGACTTGTACCTGGTCTCTCTGGATGAGAAATATTTCCAGTTCTCAGGCTTATGTCATAGATTTGTATCTATCGTAGAAGGTAAACACATTTGTATTTTCTTCCCCAGATACTGAGAGTTCTGTCCTACAGCCACATACTCTGGAGTGATTCCAATGTTCTGTCGAATGGGCCTGTGCCACTGTACGCAGGGAGGGTGCTGCAGACAATTCTAATGTGAATCACAATTCCAAAACAGCAACATGCCATCCAAAGTACATTTCAAAGGTGATTAGGTCTGTAAGTAAAGGTAAAGGTTTCCCTTTCTCGAAAGCCAGTTGAATCCGACTCTAGAGTGCGGTGCTCATCTCTGTTTCCAAGCCGAAGAGCCAGCGCTGTCCAAAGACATTTCCACGGTCAAGTGGCCGGCATGACTGGACCCCGAGGTGCATGGAATGCTGTTACCTTCCCACCAAAGCAGTACCTATTCATCTACTTGCAATTTCTTGCTTTCAAACTGCTAGGTTGGCAGAAGCTGGGACCAGAGACTGGAGCTTCCTCTGTCATGTGGCATTCAGGTCTCGAACTGCTGAACTACCGACCTTCTGGTCTGCAGTTCAGTCTCTTAATCATTGAGCCACCATAGCCCCTGATTAGGTCTGTACCACTGAATTATTCTGTTACCTTGAGCTCTGTGCTGGAGCTATGGTTGCTAATTCCTGCTTGGGAAAGGCCTAGAGATCTTGGGGGGTGGATTCTGGAGACAATGGGGTTTGGGGAGGGGAGGGACCTCAGCAGGGTAGAATGCCGTACGGTCCACCTTCCAAAGCAGACCTCAGTCCCTTCTGCATTTGCCTGCCACTCCGGATTTCCTCAGTGTTCGAGTCAAGGAAATTTAAGTCCAGGGCAAAACAGCATCCAAATGAGGTGGGGCAACAGCAGGCTGAAACCGGGCTGGTCACGGAAGGGAGGGAATGTGGTGAAGACTGGGGGGTGGAATAAAAAGAAGGCGGAACTCAATTTTAGTGCAGAATGGGGGGGGAACCTGGATTAAAAAGAAGGTTGAATTTGATTTTAGTGCAGAATTGCTTGGGGGACGCCGTGGTGAACAAGGATTAAAAGGAGAGTGCAGGAAGGGCCATCTTCTCCAGAGGGACTGATCTCTATAGTCTGGAGATCAGTTGTAATCCTGGGGGATCTCTAGCCCCCACCTGGAGGCTGGCAACCATGGCTGCAGACCACTCTATTTACTTTCAATGCCAGGGGTTCCAGCAGTGGCTCAGAAATTGCCTTTAAAGGATAAGGTAAAGGTAAAGGTTCCCTTGCTCGAAAGCCAGTTGAATCCAGCTCTAGGGTTGCGGTGGTCATCTCCGTTTCAAAGCTGAAGAGCCAGCGCTGTCCGAAGACGTTTCCGTGGTCATGTGGCTGGCACGACTAAACACCAAGGTGCGCGGAACACTGTTACCTTCCCACCGAAGTGGTACCAATTTATCTACTTGCAATTTCTTGCTTTCAAACTGCTAGGTTGGCAGGAGCTGGAACTAGAGACGGGAGCTCACGCCGTCATGCAGCGCACTCGGGTCTCGAACTGCTGAACTACTGACCTTCCACAGCCTGCAGTTCAGCGTCTCAACCACTTGAGCCACCGCAGCTCCTTCTTTAAAGAATAACACGTAGCAAAACACAGAATGTTTTAAAAGATAACACGTGGTAAAACACAGAATGCTTTAAAAACCCTTTAAAAAGACTAAATTGACAATAGAAAATTCTCAAGAACAGTTCTGAAAGAGTTGGGCAATCACATTACTAGTGCAATAGCTACAGGAAAAAAAGGAAGGGCATTACGGCTCAATGTAAGGAGAAAACAGGGTTGCACTTACCTGTAACTGTTGTTCATCAAGTATCTTCTGTGTGGGCACACCTGGGTACTGTGCATAAACAGGCCTGCCTATTGGTAGCTTTTTACAGCTAAGAGTCTCCAGGGGGCGCTGCATGCCAGAACAGAAACTTTGTTCCCGCCCAGGGACTATGTGCTCCCACGCAGGAGCGCCCCCACTACCCTCAGTACCTTTAGTGCTACCAAAGCCAGAGCATGCAATGGGGCAGGAGGGAGGGTATACATGCCTGCACAGAAGAGACTCGATGAACAACAGTTACAGGTAAGTGCAACCCTGTTTTCATCATCGATCTGTGCAGTCCCATATGGGGATTCTAGCGAGCTAACACCAAGGGGTGGGTCGTGCTCACCTATTTGAACATGGACTGAAGGACTACCTTCCCCTATTGAGCTTCTTGTCTTGCCCGCAGGTCTAGAGCATAGTGGCAAACTAAGGTGTCCTCAGATGATCAGGTGGCTGCTCAATGTATCTCTGACAGTGGAACTCCACTCCAGAACACAGAGGAAGAAGCCACCGTCCTAGCAGAATGTGTGTGTACTTCCAAGGGACACGGCATCTTGGCTAGCTCATCACTTTGCCTAATAGTGGGAACGATCCATCTAGAGACCATCTGGGAAGATGCCCTCTTAATTTGCTTGGGCCTGAAAAGCATACGAATAAAGCCTTATGCTTACAGACCTCGAACATCCATTTCAGGTAGAACAACAACACCCTCCTAATATCCAAAGAGTGCAGCCTTCTTTTGCTCTCTGAACTCGGTGTAGAGGGAAATGTAAGTAAAATAATCTCCTGAGGTAAATGGAGCCTGGATACAACTTTAGGTAGAAAACTAAGACGGGCAAAGTATGACTCTTTCCGCAATTTTTTTTTTAAAATGGATGCTCTACTTGCTGTGCTGCTAATTCACTCACCCATCTGGCAGAAGTGACTGCTATCAGGAAACAAACTTTCATAGAAATTAATGCCAATGGGCAAGTAGCCCCAGGTTCGAATGGTTTGCTCATCAAGCGAGCTAGGGACCATTGGGGTATCACGGGGTACCCAGGTGGACAAATATTAGACAGTCCCTTGAGAAATCTCTTTGTCAAGTGATGAGAAAAAAGGGACTTCCCATCATGCCCCACGGGAAAGCAAGTAATTGCTGCTAAATGCACCTTTAATGAAGAGAACATCAAATCTTTATTCTTTAGGAATAAAACATACTCAAATATCTCTTGAAGTGGGGCTACATATGGAGATGCTCCCCATTTTCCACACTAAAGAGTGAATTGTCTCCATTTATCACCATAGGAGTTTCCGGTGATGAGTTTTCGACAATTTAACAACCCCTCCTTAACTTCCAGGGAGAAACTCAGATCCCTGTCCCAATTTTCCAAGCAGTAAGTTTGAGGTGTTTTGGATCGGGATGGAGTATGCTGCCAATACTGATCAGATCTCTGTCTCTCAGAAAGGGGATATATTGGCTGTGAGCAAGTTCCATAGGACTCTGAAACCAAATTTGACGAGGCCAGAATGGGGCCACCAAAATAATCTCTGAACCTTCTCATCTGGCCTTCTCTAGAACCCTGATTAATAGTGGGAATGTTGGAAATGTAGAAAAAAAGAAGGCTCGTTTTACCATATGTGGTGGACTTGTGATAAGGCCATGAGTTATTGGACGGAGATACATAAGGAAATACAAAAAATCCTGAAATGTACTTTTAAAAAAGATCCACAAATATTACTGTTAGGTCTCAAAATGGAAGAAATAAATGTAACCAAGAGAACATTGTTATGGTACTTGGTTACAACAGCTAGAATGACTTATGCACAATTCTGGAAACAAGAAAAGATACCTGATATATGGGAATGGATAAGGAAGATGCTTTTTATGGCAGAAATGGATAAATTGACAAGAAAGCTTAACAATGAAGAGGATGAAGACTTTTTTGCAGAATGGAAAGACTTTAAGGAATATCTTGAGAAAAATTGGGACGTAAAAAATAAATTGACTTGCTTTGATAGCTATTAAGAACAAAATATAGAAATGATTATGAATAATTAGATTGTTAAAATGTTACCTTAAACTGATAAAGAAAGTGATGTATAGTAATTGATAATTAGATAATAGAGGTGAGTTTTATGTTAAACTAAGAAATGTATAAGGGGTTACAAAGGGGTAAGAGCATTGCGGGAAGCCTTGTATTGGGGCGGGAGGGGATAAAAGAAAAGGATATGTGATATTCATAAGATGTAATACTGAACATGTTAATATATCCAATAATAAATAATTTTGGGGAAAAAAATAGTGGGAATGGAGGGGATGCATAAAACAGTCCCCCCCCCCCGGGCCTCTGGAAAGCGTACCCCAGGGACCCTATGCCCCGGCCAGCAGGGGAGCAGTTGTCCCAGGTTGTGAATGAATCTATGCTCAGGATACCCTCCTGAGCACAAAACAGGCTCCAGATATATCGGCCATAGAAACCACCAATATGACAGGTTCCCTGCCCTGCTCAACCTGTTGGCCTCTACATTCAATTTCCCTGGAATATGAATTGCCTGGATGAACAGATTGATACTCAATACAGCGTGCCAGATTAAGGTCACCTCTTGGCAGAGGTCCCTGGCCCCCAGGCTACCTCGTTTATTGATATAAGATATTGTGGCGGTGTTGCCCGTTTGCAGCAAAATGAGTCGATTTCAAAGGATATCTGAGAAACTGTTAAGGAATTAAAGACTGATTGCAGTTCTAGCAAATTAATATGACATGCTTTCTCTGCTTGCAAGCAAGTACCTCACATGGAAGAACCCTCACAATGCACACCCCAACCCAGATATGAGGCAACTGTGGAAAGTACTACCTCATAACGAGGCATGCCAAATGATCTACCCAGGGACAAGTTGTCAAGAGACTTCCATCACGACAGTTTCTCTAGGAATCGAAAAACCTCCACCATAGTGGGTGCACCTCCGCTTTATAATGTGCAAAAAACCAGAGCTGCAGTCTGGCAAGTGGTAAGACCGTTGTGGTCAAAGCCTTATGTCCCAATAAATGGGGGATGTTCTTAACTGATGGGAACGGGTTTGTCATGAACTGACCTACTAAGGCAGATATAGGGTGATTTCCCACTAAAGCTGCCGCGGGGTTCCCGCCGTTTGCCCCGAGATTTTTAGTCAATTTCACACCGAAGCCGCGGGGCTGCATTTTGACCCGCGGCTTCGCCGATTCCCCGCAGTTTCGTAATCCTGTTTTTTGAGGATTACGAAACTGCGGGGAAATCGAGCGAGCCGCGGGTCAAAATGCAGCCCCGCGGCTTCGGGTGTGAAATTGACTAAAAATCTCGGGGCAAACGGCAGCGCAACCCCGCGGCAGCTTTAGTGGGAAATCACCCATAGTCTTTATTCTATCAGGGGCAAACATCCCCCTGATAGAATCCAATATAGACCCTATGAATTCGGCCCTTTGTGATGGAACCAATCTAGATTTCCCCCAGCTTAGAGGGTCTAGATCCCGGCAGAGTTCCAAAACCAAGGAACAGTGATCCAACAACTGCTCACTGGGGTCTGCCATCACCAGCCAGTCATCATGACAGAGTCACGGCCCTGGATGTGGAGTATATGGGGGAGGCCAGATGGAGTCAGGGAGTTCCCCGGCCCAGACGAATAATGTGGAGGGGATTTCAACGTTCACATTGATGATGATGATCCATCTTCACAGGCTATGGATTTAGTGTCTTCCATGGCAACACGGGACTCTCCCAAGGTGTATCATACCCCACACATCAAGCAGGCCACAAGATGGATTTGATCTTCCAGATGGGGATGGATGTGGACATGGATGCCATTAATGCAGTGCTGTGGTTGGACCACTTTGTCTTGAAGGCTCGCAGAGACTCATGGCTCCAATTGGTTTCTAGAATGCTCTGCGGGATCCAGTGCCCCTGGTGACTTGTTAGATATGCTGGTAGAAGACTGGCATAGCTGTCTTTCTGAAGCTATCGATGAGATTGCCCCCTGACGCCCTCGTTGCTTCCACCCCAACTTAGCTCCTTGGTACACCTCAGAGCTCAGGAGGATGAACCAGGAACTTACGTGGCTAGAGCAAGTTTGGTGACAGGCTCATGAAGAAGCTACAAGCAACATCTTATAGGACGTTTATGAAATCCTATGAGATGGTGGTGAAGGCCGCAAAGAAGGAATGTTATGCGGCCAACATTGCCACCTGCTAACTCTCATCCAGCTCAATTATTTTGAGTAATCAGATCACCAACCTCCCTCTCAGAGGGAACCCAAAACATTAGAAATTCAGACATTCACTGTGAGGCTTTTGCAAGCTATTTTTCAGATAAAATCGTGTTGCTCTGCCAGGATCTGCCTGCCAGTGTTGACACAATACGGGAACTGGAGGCCCCTTGGCTGCCTTTAGATATAGAAATGAATCAATTCAGCTGACTCTCCCAAGATGAGGCTGAGAGAATCCTGGGTGCTGTTAAGCCCGCCACTTGCCTCCTGGATCCATGTCCATCATGGCTGGTGAAAGCCAGCAGTGACGGAATATGAATATTATAAACCTAACCCTGAGCTCAGGGATTTTCCCGGGGTCTTTAAAGGAGGCTGTGGTGAGACCGCTTTTAAAGAAGCCATCTTTGGATCCCACTGATCCATCCAACTACCACCAAGTTTCGAATCTTTCATTCCTGGGCAAAGTAGTTGCGAGAATGGCAGCTGAACAGCTCCAGACATTCTTGGATGACACCTTGGCTACAGGATGGAGACAGCTCTAGTCACCCTCACAGATGACCTCCATAGATACCGGGATTGAGACCAGTCAGCACTGCTGTTCTTGCTCGACCTTACAGCAGCATTTGACACAGATGATTACGATCTAATGACCCACCACCTTGCTGATCTGGGGATTCGTGGGACAGCCTTGAAAATAGTTTGTCTTACTTCTGCACGGTTGAAGACAGAGGGTGGCACTTGGGGAGACAGTTTCAGCATGACATCCTTCGGTGTGTGGTGTCCTCCAGGGGGCAGTACTCTCCCCAATGTTATTTAACATCTGTATGCGCCCTGTCGCCCAGCTGATATGGAGCTTTGGGCTGGGGTGTCACCAGTACGCTGATGACACCCAGCTGTATCTGTTGATGGATGGATGGCCAAATGCCACCCTAGACAATCTGGCCAGGGGTCTAGAGGCTGTGGTTGGTTGGTTGAAGCACAGCTGGTTGAAACTAAATCTGTCAGAGATGGAGGTCCTGTGGCTGAGCCAGGGAGATCCCAGGCTGGGATGCCACGTTCCAACCTTTGACAATGAGCCACTAACACCAAGGCTACTGGTGAAGAGCTTAGGAGTGATTCTGGACGCCTCCCTCTCAATGGAGGCTCAGATCACGAATGTTGCCAGACTGCCGTTCTTCCATCTGCACCAAGTTTGGCAACTGGTTCCCTTCCTATCTCAACCCCAACTTAGCCACAGTCACCCGTGCAATGGTCACTTCCAGACTAGGCTACTGTAACTCGCTCTACATAGGGCTACCCTTGAGACTGACCTGGAAACTGCAGCTGGTCCAGAATGCAGTTGCAGATGTGCTTACAAGCACTCCACCTAGAGCCCCCATACAACTGGTACTCCATCAGCTGCACTGGCTCCAAGTTGAAGACCAGATCAGATTCAAGGTCTTGGTTCTAACCTTCAGAGCCCTACACGATCTGGGACCATCATATCTTCAGGACCGTCTCTCCTAGCACACCTTCCCCCCTCCTCGAGAGCATTGTGCTGTATGAACAAAAACCTTCTGGTGGTCCCCAGCCCAAAAAGTATGTGTCTTGCCTCAACCTGGTGGGAATGCTCTTTCAGATGAGCTCTGGGCCCTGCCAAACCTGATGCAAACTCTCTATAGCTTGGCTAACAGAACCTGTTCTCCCTTAAATTTAGGGATTGTTCCAAATGCAAATCTTCCAAATGCAAATCTTTATCAACTTACAGCTCCAAATTTGCACAGAGCCATCTCCTTGGCCAGATTTAATGTTCTTCCTTCCACTCTTCTCTCTGGCAGATTCCGGCGGATCCCCTATTCTAGCAGGTGCTGTCCTTGTATGAAGGATTGTGTTGAAATTGTCCCCCCACATTCTTCTTCAAAGTCCCTTTTATTTGGCGCCCTGTCAGGATCTTCTGGACCCTACATTATCTCAATTCTCAGAGATTTCTGACGATTTTAAGGTTCTTTTTTTGTTAGTTGCTGTAGATTTTCTGGGTTGTGTGGCTGTGGTCTTGGCATTGTGGGGCCTGACGTTTTGCCAGTAGCTGTGACTGGCATCCTCAGAGGTATAACACAAAAAGATGGAGTACTCTCTGTGTCAAGGTGAGCAGAAGAATGGTAGGCAGGTAATTTATATCTACCCTGGAAGGTGGGGTAGGGCTGAGTCATTATCTTGTAGTAGTTCTCCAGGCTATGAACATGCTAATGGTGGAGCTTTCCTGAGGAGGTTCTCTTGTCTATGGATTGTTTCTTGAGGAGGTTCGACAACAGATTGTTCTTTTTTTGCTTGATAATCCGGATACAAAAATAACTGAAATAGTTGCAAGGTTTCTTCTTAGTGCTATGGCTATACGTCCTGATAAGTAATATTAACCACTAGGTCTCTATGCTTTTATGCTGTTTTTCTGTGTTGTAGCTCCAATTTTACCCTGTGTGGATTTGTATTTTCTGATCTGTATTTAATCTGCTCTCCTATCGTATGTATCTACATGTGCCAATAAAGGCTTGCCGAGGTGAAAGTGATGCGGTTCCACAGGGCCTGTAAAGCAGAAATGTTCCACCAGGCATACAGTTGAGGCAGCAAAGTTTCCATCTCATCCGGCCTCCCCCAGCCTCCCTCCCCACTTTGCATTGCGCTCCATTCCAGCCTTTTTACCAACATGCAGCTTACATAACCTCACCTGGATAAATCGTAGTAGCGCCCAAGTCGCCGTATGGTTTTATCTTTGATCGCTATTCTGTTAAATTGTTCTAATAATTAATTGTGATGTTGTCTTTAACCTGTTACCAGCCCTGAGACTTGTGGTGCAGAGGAGGGCAGGCTGGAAGGCTAATGAAATAAATAAATAAATCTAGGTAAGGGGAACTATCGCACCCCTGCAAGCATAAGTGAGCCACTGCTGGGGCCATGCACTTGCAGAAAACCCTACGCGCAATAGCGTGTATTGAAACACACGTTCCCCACAAGGAAAGCAAAGGAACTTGCGATGCTCCTGGTGAATCAAAAGATGAAAATGAGCATCCTTCAGTCCGATAACAACGAACGGATGATTGAACTTTAATAACTGTAATAAACACACTTTTTCAGTTCTCTTCTAGTTCCTATACTTCCCTGGGAGTTCCCCACACTTCAGAACATACCTGTCGGGAAAGACAGCATGGTCGCGGGGCCAGTACTTTCCCATCCCTTGTTGAGAGATGCATTGGAACGGTGCAGTTTTAAGAACATAAGAGAAGCCATGTTGGATCAGGCCAATGGGCCCATTCAGTCCAACATTTGTGTGTCACACAGAGGCCAAAATCTCTTATGGGGGCAGGCCATCAGGAGGTCCACCGGGGGGGAGCAAACTCCAGAAGGCCTCCCACTGTTGCCCCCCAAGCACTGAGAATACAGAGCATCCCTTTCCCAGACATAAGTCGAATCTGCATTTGCATTTTTAAATCAGTTTCGTGCTGCTGTGATGCTGTCAAGCATAGATAAAGACAGCGTCACAGCAGCACGAAACTGATTTTAAAATGCAAATGCAGATTCTACCGTAAGTGTTCCACCTTGTGGCTAGTAGCCACTGATGGACCTCTCCTTCATATGTTTCTCCAGTCCCCACTTGAAGCTGTCTGTGCTTGTACCTGCTGCCATCACTTCCCGCAGCAGTGAATTCCATGTGTCAATTAGTCTTACTCTGCATTGTAAAGGGAATTGTGCACAGTTGACCAGCAAGCAGCAATGGTTGAAGTGGATGGTAGTTACCCAGACGTGGTCATGTTCTTCCACTTGCATGGAGGCTTACAGAGACATGGTGATGTTCCACCAGCCTGTCTCCAATGGACCCTTTCTATGCTGCACATGCTCATCCTGTGCAGGAGACATTGCTAGCAACTGCACAGACATTTCACTCCCTCTATTTCTGGGAGGGAGGTCCCACACTAAACCATGATTCTTAGGACTTCCAGGGAGCCATGCGAATCAAAGAAGCCAGTGTAACCCGAATAGTGTAATCTCCTAACTTCATATAAGATGAAAAGCTTGAGATCTTTCCCCTTTTCTACCTCAGTTCCTTTTGAGGGGAGTGCATAGAGAAAGCCTTCGGTGAACTGGAAGTATTTGAGTGCAAGTCTACTATGAGAGCTCAGTACTTCTGATCTTGCTAGATGCCGAAATTGTAAGAATCACTACAACCGTAGTAAATGGAATTAGAACTGTAGGGGGATAGAGTGGTCCAGAAGGGTGCCTTCGGATGGGTGTGAGTAGTTAGTACTTCTTATTATGCTGTCTAGGTTTGCCATTGCTTTCCTCCCAAGGAGCAGGAGTCTTTTAATTTCATGGCTGCAGTCAGGAACAAAAACAAACAAAAGTCCATATGGTCAAAGTCCATATGGTCAAAGCAATGGTATTCCCAGTAGTAATGTATGGCTGCGAGAGCTGGACCGTAAGGAAGGCCGAGCGCCAAAGAATAGATTCTTCTGAATTATGGTGCTGGAGAAGTCTCTTGAGAGTCCCCTGGACTGCAAGGAAATTGAATCCTAAAAGAAATCAACTCTGACTGTTCCTTGGAAGGCCAGATACTGAAGCTGAAGCTCAAATACTTTGGCCACCAAATGAGAAGGGAGCACTTACTGGAGAAGACCCTGATGCTGGGAAAGATTGAAGGCAAAAGAAGAAGGGGACGGCAAAGGATGAGATGGTTAGACAGTGCTATCGATGCAATGGACATGAAATTAAGCAGATTCTGGAGCATGATGGAAGACGGGAGGGCCTGGAGTGATGTGGTCCATGGGGTCGCGAAGAGTCGGACTCGACTGTGCAACTGAACAACAACAACAACGAGTCAGTACTTCATAGCCTTGAATCCTTGTCGTCTCACTTCAGCAGTTTGCTGTTCACATAGTCATTCAATTTTGTATTCCTTGTTTTCTTGCATTGTTGTTCATTGGATGTCCTATACGACATGGTTACATTTTTTTTTCTCCCTTTGTGTACTCTGCAGTCTGTCTTGCGTCTCAGTGAAAAAGGTGGGCTATAAATGAGGAGAAGAAGAAGAAAAGGAGGAGGAGGAGGAGGTTGGCTTTATACCTCGCCCTTTGCTACCCAAAGGAGTCTCAGAGCAGCTTACAATCTCCTTTCCCCTCCCCACCCCACAACAGACACCCTGTGAGATAGGCGGGGCTGAGAGAGTTCTCTTTAGAACTGCCCTTGAGAGAACAGCTCTGAGAGAACTGGTGACTGACCCAAGATCACACCAGCAGCTGCAAGTGGAGGAGTGGGGAATCAAACCCAGTTCTCCCAGATTAGAGACCGCACTCTTAACCACTACATCAAACTGAGCTAAATCGATCAGTCCTGGGAAGGCATCTAATGTATCTGGAAGCTTTGGAATCACATTAAAAAGTGTCCTGGAGCAAGGTGAGCCAAGACCCTACAGTCATCAACAACATGCCCTGGGTCAGAGTACAGCAGGCCCGGCAGGGTTACCAGCTCCACATGGGCTAATTGGCTCAGATTGCTCCCAGCCATCAGCGGCCCTCCCAGGCAATGACTGAATCAGGAACTTTCCCAGTGGGTTGAAGAGCCACTCCACCTGGGGCCATTACAACCCAACTGGAAAATGTGTGAACTTCCCAGTCATACAGGACCATATCTGCTTAGGGCTGCCAACTCCAGGTTGGGAAACTCCTAGAGATTTGGGGGTGGAGGTGGGTTGGGCAGAGTTTGGGGAGGGATCTCAGCAGGATAGAATGCCATAGACGTCACCATCCAAAGCAGCTTCAGGGGAGCCAATCTCTGTAGTCCGGAGATCAGCTGTAATTCCGGAAGGTCTCCAGACCCCACCTGGAGGTCCGCAACCACTCTGTCACAGAGCTATGGAAGCCGGAGGACTTTTATGCAGAGGGGGGTTCAATGGCATCTTTGCCTGTATGAACTGGCTCTTCGTAAGCCTGAAACAGGTTTATGTAATCATTGGTCGCGATCACACGCACAATTAGCCGCACCGCAGGCACGAATGCCAGGCGGATTTAAAGGGCGCAATCAGATGCAAACATCTGGGAAGCGCCCCGCACCTGTCAGCAACCTGATTTGCCCTGCCGTAGGAGCAGAGTAAAAAGACACTAGGGAAAGTTTGGTAGCAAACAGGTTGCTACGGACCATGGATGGACTTTCCCCTGTGTGATCACTCCAGTGTGCTCCCATGGCATCGGGATGGTCTGATCAGGCTATCTTGACTCTGTGCGGGGGCAGGGGGAAACTAACAACATGGATCACAATATCTAAAGTTAATACAATATAAATTCTTTATATTTAATAGGAAGATCCTTAAAGTCGTTCTTTTCTGTTTCTATATATTGAAAAAAGGAAAACCATTTTTCTATAAAATTCAACTTCTTTGATGAGCCGTCAGCTATTAATAATTGTGTAGCTATTTTATCATGGATAACTACGTCCCAAATTTTTTGAAACCATGCGGTTTCCCCCTGCCCCCGTCTCGGTATGTGCATCATCGCACACTGCATAGGGAGCCCTCAGTGCAGAGATGTGAATCATTGATCCCTCATTGAAGCTCACCGGAAACACACAGCAAAAAAACCCAAAAAAGACTCACCTGTGGTTGTGTCTGATCACACAGTCCTGGGAAGCGCCTGCAGCTTCCAAGGACTGTGTGATCGCACAACTGGGGGTCAAATTTCTATGGAGCAAATAGCCTCGCTTCCCCCACCCCCTGCTTTATCTTGCGCGTGTGACTGCCACCATTATTTCATTGGGTGAGCTAGAAGAAGGGTATGGAAAAAATTAAGTCCGGTGAGAGAGAAAACCTCATTTCCAGGTTACAGGTAAAATCTTTTCCAGAATAAAAGTGCACACTTAAGAGAACAAAAGAGGCTTGCTGTACCTGTGACATAAGAAAGGTTAATTTAATTGTGGTCACCATGACTCATGGTGGCTCATACTTAGAAAAAAGGGTGAAGAGCTGGTGCGTCATGCGGTATTCCTTCCCTGTTTACTGAGAAAAGGCCACTCTAGCCTATTCATATTTGAAGGACCTGGGGTGTCATGGGAAAAGGGACTTAATATTATTAAGACAGGTAGGTTTCAGGCAAAACCATAGCCAGGAATTTTGTGGCGGAGCCCCAAAGCCAGTACAAAATATCAGATGCGTAAATACAGGCAGTGTCCTGTGTTTAACATTATTAATTTCATCCACTATTTCTTTAATATATCTCACATCTTTTCCCCAAGGAACATAAGGAGCATATCTTTCCAGCAAACGTCTCGTGTAGGTTAGGCTGAGAAAAATGTGACTGACCCTGTTCAGACACTGCAAAACCACTGTTTCCTGAACTAATAATGGTCTGAGGGGAAGAGCCGTGGCGCAGTGGAACAGCCTGACTTTGAAACAAAGAAGGTTCCAGGTTCAAAGAAGGTTCCAGGTTCAATCTCCAGCATCTCTGGTTAAAAGGACCAGGCAGCAGGTGATGTGAAAGACCTCCGCCTGAGACCCTGGGGAGCCAGTCTCAGCAGACAGTACCGACCTTGAGAGACCCAAGGTCTGACTCAGTATTTGGCAGCTTCGTGCGCCATGGTGCGTGTGATCGTCTGAACGGGAGCCCCTCCGCTTCCTATAGTTATTTGGGGTCCATCAAACCAGACCAGAAGCCAGGATCTGAACTCAGTTTACTAATCGCAATTAGACTTAACCATGGTTTTGTATGATGTGTGAAGTGGACATGCTGGCTTGACCCTGGTTTAATCCTGGCTTGTTCCTTTGCAAGGCCCTCCCAGAAGGCTGTGGGGCTAGCGTTGGTCAACTCGAAACAAGGAACTGAATGACCCACTGTGAAGCCTGCTCTCACAAACCACAGTCCAAATACACCGTGGTTTTGTGTGGAAACACAAAAACATAGCCAAAGACAAGGAGCTTTGTCACTGGGCAGGAATTTGAACCCAGGTTTCCCTAACCAAATATTTTTGTTTATTACTGCACACTAGCTTTATGTATGGCTTTGTTGTTGTTGTTGTTGTTCAGTCGCACAGTCATGTCCAACTCTTCGCGACCCCATGGACCACATCAAACCAGGCCCTCCTGTCCTCCGTTGTCCTCCAGAGTTTGCTCAGCTTCATGTTCGTTGCATCATGTATGGCTTAGGCAGAAATAAATACCAAGTGCTTGTCAGTCGTACCGATGTTTTTGGGTTCTTTGCCCTGAAGACCCTTAAGACACTTGGGCCTCAGACCTTTTGATGGACCTTTCCTTTTTGCTTTCTTCCCTGGCACTTACACTGCTACTTGTCTCCTTTACCGGTCCCTCGGGCTCCCCAATCCTCCACCAACCTTCTTTCTCCCAGCCACTGCCTCACCCTCAGGTAAATGCGACAAGGCCGCTTTCAGTTCTCCTCATCCTCTCCGTTGGCCTCTCATAGCCAGTTTGGTGTAGTGATTAAGTGCGTGGACTCTAATCTGGGGGAACCAGGTTTGATTCCCCACTCCTCCACTCACAGCTGCTGGATGACCTTGGGCAAGCCATCGTTCTGTCAGCAGTGTTCTTGAAAAGAGCAGTTTCTCTCAGAGCTCTCTCAGACCTGCCTACCTCACAGGGTGTCTGCTGTGGGGAGGGGAAGGGAAAGGATATTGTAAGCCACGCTGAGACACCAAGTGAAGGGCAGGGTATAAATCCAATCTCCTCCTCCTCTTCTTCTTCTTCTTCTTCTTCTTCTTCTTCTTCTTCTTCTTCTTCTTCTTCTTCACTTGTCGGGGTGCCGCTGTGGCCTGCCTCTCTTCCAGAGGTCTTCAGCCCTCTTTACCCAGGCTCCACTCTTTCCCTTTTGCCAGCCTACCTCTCTCTTTTGAGCTAGGAAGCTGTGGGGTTGAGCCCCACCCACCTGTTGGTGACTGTGCCCCACTGCCAGCCCAGGCCACGTTAATATCTAGTCAGGCCAGGTGGCGCATCCAGATGCCATGTGGTATCTGCAGGGTGGGTCCCTGGCTCCCAGCCACTTATTTCTTCCTGAAGCATTCAGCGGATAATCCTTGGATGTTTTTTCCTTACACTTGCTCATTTTTTAAATGAATGTTGAATATTAAAGGAAGGTGCCTGCTGTCGTCACTGTGAGGCCCGGGCCTCCACATTTCCTCATGACCTCAGGCCTCAATTGAGGAGGATAAGAAATCGACAGCCGCATATCAATGACCCATCCTAATTTACGGGAAAAACAATATTTGTATAGGTAAGACTCAGCGATGAAAACGAAGCAAGGAATGCAATAACGATTTCAGTTTATTGAGTGGTATTGTGAGTGCCGTGACTCACACTTAGCTCAAGAGTGAGGGAAAGTTCATTCACAGCCTCAGTTTCGAAGATGTCAAACACACTGGGCTGCCTTATCATTTCCCTAGTTTGTCTACCAGCTTTGGAGAGTTGCCCAAAACGATAAGACAGGAGATAAGAAAGCCTGATTAGTGATTGCCAGTTCATAATACTAGTTTCACACCTTCAAGCCAGGCCTACGGGCAGCATATGTCTTCATCATCTAAAAACCAGGTTTTCAGTGTTTTGGTTGCTCCAGTATTGCTTCTCCTTATGCTCAACCTGAGCCAGATTCCTTGACACCTGAGATGGGAGATGTTCTTGGGAGCAGAGAAGGGGCTCTCACTGTGGTTCACCAGGAAATAATGTTCTGACCTGTTCTCGTATCTTGACTTGATCTGAAAAATCAGCACTTTTGTGCAGTTATTCCCACTCAAAAAGAGGAGGAAAGAGTGATCAGGTACTCTAACAGTGCCATCCTAAGCTATCTGTATATCTGTTTCTCAAGTGTGGACCCCATCTGTGGATAACTAAATCTGCAGATCAGGGGCACACTTGCACTAAACAGATTGCTCTGCAGATTTGGGTGACCCTCCCAAGTTTGCAGAAAAATCTGAAATCTTAAAAAATAAAAAAAACCACCCTGGGGCATTTAAATCCCCCCAAAGTAAAATATTTTCCTACCCTCAGTATGGTAGAGTCACAGCAGCTGCCCTGGATCCCAGGAGCCGTAGTGGGCCTGACGGGTGCTGCAGGAAAGCCACATGGGCCCAGCGAGAAAATGCATGTGGGAGATGTAGGGGCCAGTGTTCCCTCTAAGCTGAGTTAGTGTGAGCTAGCTCACAGTTTTTTAGCTTCCAGCTCACAGATTTTTGTCTTAGCTCAGGAAGGATGGCTCCAGAGCAAACTAATTTATGCAGTAGCCAAATCACTTGCTCACAACTTTAAAGCCAGTAGCTCACAAAGTAGAATTTTTGCTCACAAGACTCCACAACTTAGAGGGAACATTGGTAGGGGCTGTGTGGCTCAGTGGGAGATCATCTGCTTGGCATGCAGAAGGTCCCAGGTTCAATCCCCAACATCTCCAGTTAAAAGATCTGGCAGCAGGTGATGTGAAAGACCTCAGCTGGAGACCCTGGAGAGCTGCTGCCAGTCTGAGTAGACAATAGTGTCTTTGATGGACCAAGGGTTTCATGTATGTTCATGTGTGTTCATGTGATGGGATTCCCCTTTCCCAGCTGGCCTTGCAGGCCCACACTTGTACCCTTCTGAGCCCAACATATGTAGAAGGGTACAACTCTGCTTAAGAAGCTACTGTGAGCTTCCACACACCCAGGTATCTGTAGGAGGTGCCTGGTTCAGTCTAGATGAAACCTTCCAACTGGCGGGCAGAGGCCTTCTCCATGCTCAGACTCCCCCTCCCCCATAAAGCATGAGCTGAGCTGAAAGCTCACTGGAGAGCCATACCAAATTAGGGTTTCCAGCTCTGTGTTGGGAAATACCTGGAGATTTTGGGGGCGGAGCCTGAGGAGGGCGGGGTTTGCAGAGGGGAGGGACCTCGGCAGGGTATAATGCCATCGAGCAGGGGTGGCCAAACTGCAATTTGGGAGCTGTATGCGGCTCTTTCACACGGTCTCGTTTAATGTTAACACAAAGCAAATTTGCATATTTTGCAATAAGAATGTGTGTGGGATATCGCTCGTGTCTTGCAGCTCTCAAACATCTGACTTTTATTCTGCGCGGCTGTTGCGTTAAGCAAGTTTGGCCACTCCTGCCATAGAGTCTACCATTCAAAGCAGCCATATTCTCCAGGGGAGCTGATCCCGGTCATTTGGAGATCAACTGGAATAGTGGGAGGTCTCCAGGTGCTGCCCGGAGGTTGGTAAGCCTATCACAAATGCTCTTTCATCCCATGGTTGAACACTTGCTCATTTATGGAGCAATCTAGAAATCACTTATTCCCTGTAGCCCTCTCTGATTTCCGGTGGGATTATTTGCAAGGAAGCAAAATCAAGATTATATCCCTCAAGTCTAAAATTAGAACCATAATAACTTACAGGATATAGTGTTAAAAATACATCTAGCTGTGCAAACAGTAACCGCCTGCCATGTTTGCATTCTGCAGTTTTTGTTCGGAGATTATCTGTACTTTTTATGTCTTGAAGCAGTCCAATGCAAGGCAGAGGGGGTTCAAAAACAGAGGGGAGGAAACGCTCAAAATATGTTTGAGCCTGATGGAGCTTGACTGCTTTGAGTCTTAACTGGAAAATCTCAGAGACGTGAAATTCGTTTCCATGTTACTGCTCGAGTTCTTCAAATTAGCAGTGGCAGGAAGTTCCATTTTACAGGACAGTTCTGCTGAGTCACTGGGACTGGCGGTGTTTTTTGGCAAATGAACGCCGGGTTAAAGACAGACGGGACATTTAACCGGTGGTCACATGGGGTTCATCACCTGCCGAAGGATCCTTGCTTCCCACTTGACTCTGCATATGTATTTCACAGCAGCTCGAACCCTTATTCAGCCATCTGCCTCGTTTTGTCCTCGGCTCATGAGGCTGGTTGCCCACCTTGCCAAATCCAAGACCCAACGCTGTGCCGTACATATGTAAACGCTATCAAGTCACAACTGACTTATGGTGACCCCCAACAAGTGGTTTTCAAGGCAAGTGAGAAGCAGAGCTGGTCTGCTATTGCCACTGACTTCCTCTACAAGAGCCTTTCTTGGGAGATCTCCCACTGAAGTATGTTATGTTTTGTGTTATATGAATGAGCCTGAGCCTCAGTCACAAGCTCCATAGACTCTCAGTATCCGAAAATCAACAGCCTGATTGGCTGCTGTTGTACAATGGACCAATCAGAGAAGACTGGGGCTGATTTCCCACTACAGCTGCCTCGGTTGCGCTGCTGTTTGCCCCGCTACTATTCGTCAATTTCATACCCGAAGCCTCGGGGCTGCATTTTGACCCGCGGCTTCGCCCGATTTCCCCCGCAGTTTCGTGATCCTCAAAAAACAGGACAATTAGTATTGAGGCAAACGGCGGCGCAACCCCGAGGCAGCTGTAGTGGGAAATCAGCCAGTGCTTTTGGCAGGAGCAAACCCTATTGGTCCTAACCACTCACAATAGGACCTTACTATTCTAGGGGTGTGGTTTAGCCAGTTCCAAACTCTGTATAAGTTGGGGTTATTCTGTGTGTTGTTGTGTTCTGTGTTCTGTTCTGATAAACTGAAATCACTAGTTAAAGAAAGAGCTGCCCGATCTTGAGATATAACAAAGTATTTATTTATTTTATTGGATTTGTATCCCGCCCTCCCCGCACAGTGGGCTCAGGGCGGGTTCCATAAAATGTAATATGCAGTAATTAAAAACAGTTTAAAATACATCAGATAAAATATAGTGCAAATTCTGTGTCTCACATCAGAACCTCAACAGATGTAACCTGTCACAATTGGGTTCTGGATATTACCCAGATCTGATCCACTGAAGGGGCAGCCCCAGGGTTCTTTTTGTAACAGGAAGTCCTTTGCATATTAGGCCACACACCCCTAATGTAGCGTGTTATGTCCCGACTGGTGAACTGACTGTATACTTTCCAATGTTAAGTTTGAAGTCAGGACAAGGATTGTAAGCCTTGACAATCCTATTGGTTGTCTGAATTCTGCACTGTTTGTAACCAGTCGGAACTGGCTGAATAGTTATAGAGGGAACAAACCACATTGGTCTCTATCCCTCAAATGTTACTGGTTGTTAACTATAGTAGGGGCGTAGTTTTGTTAGCCCAGACTATTTGAAAAGGAGCTGTGCTCCACTGGTTTTGTGTGTGTTATCTGATCGTCTTGTTGCTCTTAAATAAAGCTGAATCACTGTTGAAATCACTCTCTTTGTTAAGTCTCATATTTAACATAGCCAATCCCCCAAGAGCTTACAGAGCTCTTCTTACAGGGGCTGCTGTAAGCTCTTGGAGGATTGGCTACATCAGGGATTTGTGGCCTAATATGCAAAGGAGTTCCTGCTACAAAAAGAGCCCTGGGCAGCCCAGTAGATAGATCAAAAAAAGGACGCCCGCCCACTGCCTCAACTAAAAGACGGGCGGAAGAGTTTCATCTTGTAGGCCCCACGGAACTGTAGAAGATCCCTAAAGGCCCTGATCTCATATGGAAGCTCGTTCCAACCGGTGGGGGCCAGACCCAAAAAAAGCCCCGGCCCTAGTTGAGGCAAGACGGACATATTGACCCTGCTTAGGCTCCCAGATCTGACCAGGTGGGGCTATACCATGCCACCTTCCCTCTTTTTATGCTATGCTTCCTATATTTTGATCTCTTCCCATGCATTTGGTCCCCCCTTTTCACTCCATTCTCTGCGTCAGGCTTCCTTTCAACTTCCCCCTCCCTGTCCCTTTTCTTCATAAACTTAAACAGATGAATGAAAATAGTACTCGTTCTCCTGGTGCACACCGCTTCAGCTTGCAGCAGGCACGTGTATGTGTGTGTGTGTATACACACATTCACCTTATTTTAAACAGAAACAGGTGTTTCACGAACAGTTGCAGAACTGTTCCTAGGGATCTGGAAGAGGTGTATCGGTGAGAGGCACTAACCAATCAACACCATCTACAGCCAGTCATTAGCTAACGGGGGGGGGGGAGGAGGAGATTGGATTTATACCCCACCCTTCACTCAGAGTCTGAGAGCAGATTATAATCTCCCTTCCCTTCCCCTCCCCACAACAGGGAGGGCTCTTTTGAGGACTGCTCTTGAGAGAACAGCTCTGAGAGAACTTGTGACTGATCCAAGGTCACACTAGCAGCTGCATGTGGAGGAGTGGGGAATCAAACCCAGTTCTCCCAGATCAGAGTCCATGCTCTTAACCACTACACCAAACTGCTCGCTGGAGCAAACAAACAGCCCCGGTGATACTGACCACACGGCAGAGACCGCTTTTTCCTGGCCACTGTTGGCCCTCCAGATAGGACTGCCAACTCCAAGTTGGGAAATTCCTCGAGATCTGAGAGTGAATCCTAGAGAGATAAGGGAGCTCTGCAGGAATGTGATACCACTGTGCACATCCTCAGAATCTGCTACTTTCTCAAGGGGGACTGAACTCTGTAGTCTGGAGATCAGTTCCAGGAGAACTCCAGGCCTCACATGGAGATTGGTGACCATACCTCCAGGGCAGCAGTCCACTAGCATATTTCCTGATGAGGTAAAGGGCTAGTCTGCCCCTGCTAGCTGATCAATACCCTCTCTATCCCGTCAAATACAACCTTTCCCACAAGCTTCATTAAAAGTGGATTGAGAGTGGATTATTTAGTGTGTGTGACCACAGCCTTACTCTACTGTTATGTATTGAGCCTGCCTAAGCCTTTCCTCTAACAGTACCTAGAACGGGCTGAGCTTGCTTCTGTAGAACAATAGCTCTCCTGGATCCAGGAACTAACCAATAGATAAGCAGTGTAATGTAAATAGCCTATCGCTGGGAGTGGGGGGGTGTTGTGTGTGGTGGCTGGCATGCTTATAAGCAGGGCTCCAGCCCTGCTAACTTGTCCTCGTAGTTTGCTGAAATCACTTAATAAACCAGAACTGATCATGGCAATGCGTCTACAACACAGTGGCTGAGTTCAGACTGGCAATTAGCCCCGCTATAGCCACGTTCCAGCCACATTTCCCAAATGGAGTAAAGGGGGCGTTCACACAGGCACATCTGCCTGGCGTTCCCCATCCATAGTCAACCCGCGCTGTTCCACTTATCTCCCGAGTTAAAAAGATACCTCTTTAAAGTGGTAGCAAATCCTGAAGAGTGCCTTTATCCCACTGCATTCTGCTTCCTGGATGTGTGAACGCTCGGCCGATAAGCTGGGAGTGACCCAGAATGCGGCAGCGGTTTGATTGGCTGTGCTCCGCTCTACTGCCCAATGTGGCACCAGCACAACAGGATACTCCACCAATCAGCGATGTGCGCATGGAAAAAGCCGCTGACAGTGGCACCTCCGGGCCAGCAGTCTGAACACTCCCGCACCCCTCCTCCCGGTATGCTCCCGCATCAGATGGCCCCGTGTGACCGGGAAACCCCAGAACAGTTTGCTCCGGGACTTTTTTGCAACGACTGGCTCCCGCTGCAAAATGCCAGTCTGAACTCAGCCAGTAATTGACATCTACATATGTTATCTCTGTCTTCCCCTTTGTGAGACTGTAAGATGAATTTAAAGCTCCACGAAAGTCAGGCTGCAATCCAGTTTGGTGCTGTTTCTAAGCAGTGTGTGTGTGGGGAACCCTCCTATAAACAGACGGCTAGACATTGGCCAGGTTGGGTGCAAACATCGTCGGGCAGTGATTTCTCTAGTGCAGTCAAAATGGCTGAGAACCGGGAGAGAATCCCAGGCAGCGGCATGCGTGCGGAGTTGGTGTCACCAGTCCTGACTGCCGCAACCGGCTTTCCCAGACTGATTCAGCAACCTCAGACATGTTTTGCCGTGTTGAAACTCTTCATGTACAACACTTAAGCCAGCTCTTGGTACAACTTGGCCCAGGTTCAAACCGCCTACGCATCGAAGGGATGAAAAGATCAAATTAGAGAAAAATTTCCACCTATTTATTCTCAAGGAGAAAACACACACACACACACACAGAGTTGCAAAGGCAGGCACACCCAAGCCTTTCTGTTTGTCTTTGGCACTCAAATCCTTGAACATTGCGATGGAATGCAAGCAATGAGAGTCTGAGCGAGCCAATGGGTGGCGAACGGTCCTTCAAATCGGGGAACTTTCAGTCAGGATATGGATGCTGACTGTGTACAGGAGGTCCTCCACCTTGTTGATCCGGCAGGCACTGTTGAGGGTTGAGAAAAGCTGATGGGTGCCACCACAAAATGGCTGCCCTGAGAGGCAGAACCAGTCACAAAATGGCTGCTGTGGGAGGGGCAATTACAAAACAGTTCAGGCAAGTTTCCCCCTATGGTGCTGGTGGCTATTTCAGAGCATCCAGTAAAATGACAAGCAGTACTGAATCTCCCCCCACCCCGAAAAAGAACTGGTATTTAACACTTCTGTTATGTATTGGTATACATAATGCCTGAGCTTGAAAGCTACCTTCTATTTAAGTCTGGTATCCTAACTCGTGCAAGCTGATTGGATACTCTACGCAGCAGTCCAATCAGGATACAAGAAGGTTCTGGAGGGAGATGACTTGATTGGCTGTCATGTTCATATTTTGATTGGTTCTTATCTCAACTAAGGGCGTGGCCTACCAAGCCTGGACAATTTAAAAGAGAGACTGTTGCTCTCCTGTGGTGTGTTGGTTCCTATCTTGTAAATAAAACTGAATCACTTATTATGAGCTGCTGCCTTAAGTCTCGTACTTAACAATTTCATAAGTGAATGCTATAGTGATAGAATTGCCAGCTCCGGGAATGGAGAATTACTGGAGATTTGGGGGGTGGAGCCTGGGGAGGGTGAGGTCTGGAAGGGGAGAGACCTCAGCACTGAACAATACCATAGAGTCCACCATAAAAAGGAGTCTTCCCCCCACCACCATGGGAACTGATCTCTGTACTCTGGAGATAAGTTGTAATTCTGGGAGACCTCCAGGCCTCACCTGGAGGTTGGCAACCCTATATGGCAAGAACTGGAAACAGTTATTCAGAGGGCAAGACAACAACAAAAAAAGGAAAGGAAAGGAAAACCACACAGAACAGTAGAATCTTCACTGTCAGGATTTCTTTCTGGATTTTTGTCCCCGGAGATAGGTATTGCTGGGATTTTAGCTATCGCATCACATTAGGAATATAACTCTGTATTAAATGGTGTGTGGGAATTTTGTAAAACATAGAAAATACAGACTGAGAATTAAATAGTATGTGGGGATTTATTGGGATTCTGGTGCTGTATGAAATGCCAGGTGGAGGCCAGGTGCCCCCTGGCCACCAGTGGGGGATGAGGGAAAGGGTGGCCAGCAGTGTTCCCTCTAAACTGAGTTAGTGTGAGTTAGCTCACAGTTTTTTGGCCTCCAGCTCACACATTTTTGCCTTAGCTCAGGAAGGATGGCTCTGGAACAAACTAATTTATGCAGTAGCCAAAATGCTTGCTCAGAACTTTAATGCCCGTAGTTCACAAAGCAGAATTTTCACTCACAAGACTCCACAGCTCAGAGGGAACACTGGTTGCCACCTCCAGGTTGGGAAACTCCTGGAGATTTGGGGATGGAGCCTGGGGGGGACAGTGACCTCAGTGAGGTACAATGCCCCAATCTGGATTCCGTTCCTAGTTGATTGTGAAAGAGTGACCTTTCAGCCATGCCAAACAACCATCGCATGGACAGGCCTCCAAAATGTATCTCAGCAGCAAAACTGCAGATTTAAGGCAGAAGCTCAGGACAAGCGAAATGTTAAAAGCAAGGAAATACAGAAGAAAGTCATTTTGGTTTCGGAAGCCAGCTTTCTAGTCTTATCTTTCAGACACTAAGCTTGACCCCTTCAGTTTTTCCACAAACACAGAAAAACTAAGTTTGGGAAGTGAGCCTCTCCCAGCAACCACACTTCATTAGCCTGTGGTTCTGGAATTTCCGAATCTTCTGGCAGTTAATCTCTGCCTGACCGAAAGCGGCAAGTGAAGGGATTTTTACTGTCTACTGGCCCCTCCCATCTAGTTCCTCCAAAGTTCCATGAGCCCTGATTGGCCATGACCTGCTCTTCACACACTCCAAACAGGAATGAAGGGGATTGGTTGTGTGTAGAAAGGGACAAGACTTTTGTCCCTGTCCTCCCCAGGCTCCGCCCCCAAATCTCGAGGAATTTCCCAACCTGGATCTGGCAACCCAATCCCCCATGCCCGGCTGATGGCCAGGGGGGACCTGTCAACCCTGGATGGGCTGATATTCCTCCCCTTCCCAAATCCCACCTTCCCCAGGCTTATTGGCCACAGGGACTTCTAACATCAATTTGAGAAACTAACTTTTTTAAAAAGGAGAGGATATTTTCAGGATTCCAAATAATCTCCCTCCCCCCAAGTTTCGGATAGAATGCTTATCTAACCCTGTGTCCTCTGTGTGGCTGTTCAGTCACTGAAAAGGACCTTCTCCTTCTTCTTCTCTTGCACTGCCAAGTTTACAGCATGCACAGCCAGTCACTGTGGCCCACCCACCATACTGCAGCACCTTTTCCCCCTGATGCTGATACTGGGAACACACCTAGCATCAAATCACATGTAGATTCAACTGATAACATTCCTCCGGTATGTCTCTCTCAGCATTCATTCCCACAGTTGGCATCCAAACCTGGCCTTGAAGCCATCTCTCATTAGTGGTAGCTCAACAGGCGTGAACTAGAGTTGCCAGCTCTGGGTTGGGAAATACCTGGAGATTCTGGAGGTAGAGTCTGAGGAGGGCAGGGTTTGGGGAGGGGAGGGACTTCATTGGGGTTCAATGCCATAGAGTCCACCTTCCAAGGCAGCCATTTTCCCCAGGGGAACTGATGTCTGTCTCCTGGAAATCAGCTGTAATCCCAGGAGAACTCCAACCACCACCACCACCACCACCTCTTCAAGGAGGACAGCCAGTCTGGTGTACTGGTTAGAAGCATGGAGTCTAATCTGGGAGAACCAGGTTTGATTCCCCACTTCTCCACACGTAGCTGCTGGCATGACCTTGGGTCAGTCACAAGGTGTCTCAGAGCTCTCTCAGCCCCACCTACCTCACAGGGTGTCTGTTGTGGGGAGGGGAAGGGAAAGGAAACTGTAAGACACTCTGAGACTCTTGAGGGAAGGGTGGGGTATAAATCCAACTCCTCCTCCTCCTCTTCTTCTTCTACAGGCCACACCATTTGTACTTGTTTGTTTCCGAGCCACAACACAGCAAAAGTTTTCTGGTGAACTACCAACATAAACAGTTACCCTCTAGAAGTCAGAAGACAAATGCCCAGTAGCACAATTGAACAGGTTTCCAGGCCAAGTGTCGTAACTAGAAAGAGGGCTGGGGTTGGGGGCATGGGGCAGGCAGTGTCGCAGGCACAATGACCTTACTTCCAGGAAAAACCCGGAAGGGATGGCGGGTAGTTCTAGGAATCAACGGAAACTCTATGGTGAATGGATTTAAGGGCATAACTCAGCTTTGGATCAGATCGCCAAATACTCTCCACATTAAAAACTGCCTTCACATATAAGATGAACACAATTAGGCGACAGCTCTTGCCCGATATGCTGCTTTGTGTGCAGAGAGAAACGTTCCTCCAAGGGACATTTTGCCCTGCTGCCACCTCCCCTCCCCTCCCTCCAATCTGGAGTAGCATAACCTGGGAGTGGTTTTACCATCGCATCTGCCGTTTGAGTGAACTAGGTCAAAAATGGGTGCCAATGGTTAGTAATCAAGTAGTAACGGAAGCTGCTGCCGAGAACATTACCATGGGAGTAGAACCAAGCATAATTACGCTAGGATAAAAAGTTTAAGTACGAGCACACCCTAAGAATAACCTGGCAATGTCAGCCTGGGGTGATGCTGTGAGGGAAAGGAGATTGTAATATTTTTTTCACCTGAATTTGCCGGGGAGGTAAGTTTACTGGGGGGGGGCAGCTCTTATCCCACCCCCGGCGCTAATTAAATTACGATCACTGAATGGCTTGTCCTTTATGAACCAAGTTCAACGAACCAGCAGAATTATTCACTTATTACATATGCGCTCAAAGGCAGTTGAGATCCATTTGTACTAAGCCAGCTGTACAACACTTGACTCACACAAACAGACCTATTAAGCCTCCTCAGGTGAGTAACCACTTCAGGGCCTGCTCTTTCATCGCTTCTTATGAATTCGTGTTCTGATTTATTTCACACACACACACAATCCATTCAAGCCATTTTTATCTCCCAAAATTATCGCCTGCCAAGCTTATTTTCACAGATCCAGCTATATGTCTCATTTTATTTATGATTCTCTTTTTTAAAAAAGTATAACTTTGATCTGCGTGCCAATCGTGATAAAGAGAGAATTTCTAATGAACACACAGAGCTCTATAGGTAGCTTAACAGCCAGTTTTTCTAGTCCCCCCCCCTTCAAATGGGCGTAGGCATTTATTTTTAGTTGTATAATATCTAGCTTGGTGAGGTTACAGTGCTATGTCTATTTTGATATTTTAATTGCTCGCAGTCTCTGAAATACCAGTGGTACCTTACAGGCACATATCAGAACTAATTAAAGCACATGGGAGGTCTACATTAGAGGTAATTCTTACAACACCTAGAGCTTTGTCCACACTGTAGATTTGGCACATGTTGACTGTTCATAAAGGCTGACATTGGATGGGGATGCTGGTTAGAAGGCCAACGTCTTTGAGAGTACAGGGCTCCCCGCTTTTGATATCATATAATTATTTGGGGCTGGCTCCATTAAGGGTTCACGGATGTCGTTCGATCTTGCTGGTCTGATGGGGAGATAGGTTCAGGTGGAAGCTCAACATGCATCTTACTACCTACATTTCTTGTGGAATATGGCCCCTGTCTTGACTTGGCTGTATTCAGCGAATGTGCAGCCCCACCAATGGGGCAAATAAAATCCCCAAGACCATTTTGTGCCAGGAAAATGGCAGGGGGAAGTTGAAGCCCCTCCTCCCCAGTCCAAATTAAAGCCTCTGCAGTGTTTCGGAACAGACATCCCACAGGGAACCCACAGAGGGAATGAGACTGCTGGTTCCCACAGCGGTCATGTGGTAAACGTCACATATAGTTCAGGCCTAACACTGTTAAGTGTAAGGAAATGTATCTACTTTATAAATTCTGTCACTTCAGAGATTGCATTTAGAAGAGAAGAGAAGAGAAGAGAAGAGAAGAGAAGAGAAGAGAAGAGAAGAGAAGAGAAGAGAAGAGAAGAGAAGAGAAGAGAAGAGAAGAGAAGAGAAGAGAAGAGAAGAGAAGAGATTGTATTTATACCCCGCCCTTCACTTGGAGTCTCAGAGCGGCTTACAAAATCTTTTCCCTTCCCCTCCAGCAACAGACACCCTGTGAGGTAGGTGGGGCTGAGAGAACTCTTTCAAGAACTGTCTTTGAGAGAACAGCTCTGACAGAACTATGGTTTGCTTCATCCAGCAGCTGTAAATGGAGGAATGGGGAATCAAACCCGGTTCTCCCAGATTAGAATCCACGCACTTAACCACTACACTGTCAATACCTGTTACATTCAATTTAAATTACTGGCCATCGCTACATCTTACAGTGATAAATTCCATTAATTAAGACATGTGGGCATTTAGAACTCCCACAGGGTTGGGGAGGGGAAGCTAGGATGTTCCACCCCCAGAGGCTGATGGTTTTTTGATGGTTTCTGGGGATTTTCTGGTCGGCAACACCGGCCTTCCTGTCACAATCCTGGCCAATCTGTAGAGTACAGAGAAGACAGGGGCTGGTGGGGCCAAGATCCTAACTATAAATACACATTGATGGGGTACGAACTGGCAGAGACTGATGAAGAGAGAGATCTTGGAGTCATAGCAGATAACTCAATGAAAATGTCGAGATAGTATGTGACTGCAATAAAAAAGGCCAGTGCTATTCTGGGGATGATTAGGAAGGGAATAGAAAACAAATGAGCCAGTATCATAATGCCCCTGTATAAATCAGTGATGCAACCTCATTCGGAATACTGTGTACAGTTCTGGTCGCCACACCTCAAAAAGGATATTATAGCATTGGAAAAAGTGCAGAGAAGGGCAACTAGAATGTTAAAAGGGTTGGAACACTTTCCCTATGAAGAAAGGTTAAAGCGCTTGGGGCTCTTTAGCTTGGAGAAATGATGACTGAGGGGTGACATGATCAAGGTTTACAAGATTATGCATGGGATAGAGCAGGTAGAGAAAGAATTACTTTTCTCCCTTTCTCACAATACAAGAACTCGTGGGCACTCCATGAAATTGCTGAGCAGTCAGGTTAGGACAGATAAAAGAAGTACTTCTTAATCCAAAGAGTGATTAACAAATGGAACACACTGCCACAGGAAGTGGCGGCTACAAGAATGGACAGCTTCAAGGCAGAGTTGGATAAACATATGGAGCAGAGGTCCATCACTGGCTATTAGCCACAGGGTATAGATAGGAACTCTCAGGCTGGGGCAAGTGATGCACTGTATTCTTGGTGCTTGGGGCAGGGGGCTTCTAGTGTCCTAGCCCCACTGGTGGACCTCCTGATGGCACCTAGTATTTTTGGCCACTGTGTGACAGTGGGCTGGATGGGGCCATTGGCCTGCCAACACTGGCTTCTCTTACACTCTTATGTTCTTATACTCTGAGGTGGAGCAGCTACCAGGGCCCAGGGCTTCTGGTGGGACCCACTGCCACAGACTCCCTAGCCGCGCTTCCGCCCTGCCACCTGTGTGCCCTGCCCCTACTCCCCCTCTTGCAAGTGCTCTCCCACCAGCGCTCTCAGGCTGTGAATGCAGCTGTGAGTGAAGGTGGTGGGACGATTCACAGGTAGGTGGAGAACATACGTATGAAAGGGAGGTATGAGAACGGGGCCGATGAAGAGAACAGGGTGGTCTTGGGCACTCTATGCCCAGGGTCCTCTACAACCTGGAACTGGCCCTGGGTTTTAGACATGATGGCTCCCGAGTACCCTCTCTTCTCCTGTGGAGTCCACAATGCCCTTTGGATTGCTAAGGAGTTTGGGGTGATGGAATACGGTTACGGCACAAGTGGAGCCCCGTAATTTCTGTACATATATAGAGTTAGGATTAATCCTGCATAGGGTTGCCAGGTTGATTTACCTGGTTAGCGGGGGTCTCCCAACATCCTTCCGGGAGACTGGAAGTGATATTGGGCATTTTTGGGCCTGCTTCCAGTTTTAGGCCTACTTCCAGTTTTAGGCCTACTTCTGGTTGGGAGTGACTGTTGTGTATTAAACTGTAAATCAAGCCTATACTTTGCAATGTTAAGCTTGAGTCTGAATGTGGCTCTTCAGATGTCCCATTGCTATTGGTCGGTTTCTGCGAAACCTGTGTAATTACCCAATCACTGAGTGATATTGTTGCAAAGAGGGAACGGTCCTGATTGGCCTTTATCCCTGTATTCTGATTGGACTTTATCCCTGCAATATTATTGGTCGTTAACTTGTTATGGGTGTGGCTTTGACAGCCCGGGAGAGTTTAAAAGAAGGAGCTGTGCTCCCCTTGTTGTCTGTGTTCCTGACTTAAGTTGCTGTTTAATAAAGCTGAAATCACTTGAAGCTGAATCCTTTGTTGTGTCTCATACTTAACAGTGACACTCTGATTTCTGGGCAAAACTCTATGGTAAATTTGGCTTCAAACCTTAGGGGCTCGTCCAAAAACCAGAACATCACCCCAACTGGAAGTAGTGCATTGCAGTGATTGGCTGTCTGGAGCCTCCTTCCCCCCCCCTCCTGGAAACAGGAGGAAAAGGCAGGAAAGAGGGGGAAATGGTGGGGAAAGGAATTCCCGGGCCCTTCAACAGTTTAAAACCCCCCACAACGCCGTTTTTCGGCAATGCTGAAAAATGCCGAAAAAATCCCGAATTTTCCGGGATTTTTTTTTTTTTGGAATTTGAAGATTACAGTGAATAGCCTGTCCGGAATCCCGAAAGCCGAAAAAAACCCGGAAATGTTTTTTTTTTGATTTTTTTCCGTTTTGGGATTCCCGAATGCACACCCCTAGCGCTGGCGTGGCCATTTTAGATCGTATAAATACACAACACGGATGAAGACGGTTTTATTTAGGACAGCATTTTGATTCCCAAATTGTGATGTTAATTTTTGGGGGGTTTTATGTATGCTACCTTATGTATTTTATCTGTATTGTAAGCCAGTGGAAGAGCCGCTTAAGTTGATGAATGGCTTTTAGGATAGAGGAGCTTCCCCCAGTTTACTGTAGGAAGCTGCTGCCCATTGTCATAATCTCCACCTGCCTTTCTTCCATCCCATAACTATTCATAAAGTCGCTATGGGCAGAGTGCCATGAGAAAATATATAATGAGTCACTCGAGCAAAACTGGGGCCTACTCACGTCAACCCTGCCTGGAGAATGCTTATATTCAAGGGCTATATAAGTGTGCAGGTAAGTTCCTTATTATTATTGGGCACTGAGTCATCCTCCTGTCCAAAGTGTATTTTATTTAGTTCATTGCCTACCATTTACTCAGTCTTTGCTGCCTGTACTTATATTTTTGAAATAATTATAACGATCTTTTTGTGGTGATCTTAGGAGTCTTTGCAACAATAGACACAAGACCTGATGCTGTTGAGGAAGGCCGGCCAAGACAGGAGAATATAACATCTTGGGTCATATTGGATACTTCCAGTGAAGCCACTCCTTAATTCTGGGGAAAACTGAGTGACTTCATTCTGCTGATTGTAGAAATGCTTACAGAGATCACCAGTTGATTCACAAAAGGTTAAGAATGATTATCATCTGTCTTTGGTGATTATTTCCTGCGTGGAAGCCTGCCACTAGCACAAGCACCATCATATCCATCATGGAGCGAGACCAAAGAAATATGTGTGCATTTCAAGCCAATTATCAATACAAATCAGTCTCTGGAAACAAGAAGACTGGTTGGCTAATTTATATTCATCAGTGCAGAAAGTGGGAGGGATAGCTCTTCTGTTGTTTCCAAACGTCTTTCAGGATAAGTCAAAATTAGAAAGATGTTAAGCAGGGCTTTTTTTTTTGTAGAAAAAGCCCAGCAGGAACTCATTAGCATAATAGGCCACACCCAACAGCAGAAATCCATTATCATATTAGGCCACACCCCAACAGTGCAGCTCATTAGCATATTAGGCCACACCCCCGTGTTGCCAGAAGTGTTGTCATTGAGCCGCACACACCTTTTTGCTTCTTATTCTGTTTACCTTGTTTGTTGTCAAAACCCAGGGCTTTTTTTGTAGCAGGAACTCCTTTGTATGTTAGTCCACACGCCTTTAATGTAGCCAATCCTAATGAGTTTCTGCTGTTGGGTGTGGCCTGTTATGCTAATGAGTTCCTGCTGGGCGTGGCCAACTCAGGAGCCAGCCGGAACGCCGTTCCTGTGCGTTCCTGCCCAAAAATAGCCCTGATGTTAAGTATTCAGAGCTCCCTTCTTCCTCAGTCTTTGAAATGTTCCTTCTGTTTTCCAGGCTTGTGCTTTAGTTACGTTGATCTTTTCCCCCATCCGCTTTGGGTTAAGTGTTACATAAATGATGCCTTACGGGGCGGTAGGCTGCTGTGGAGAGGGGATGATCACAAAACGTTGGGAGGTCCCAAGCCCAGCTTCCCCGTGTGATGTGGGCAGCTTTTACAAATGGGACTCCCTGCAGACCCAACAGTGATGCCTCCTGGGGTCTTCCGAAGCACCTCCTGCCTCAGTGAGACGGAGGACAGCCAGGAATGAATGTTTGTTTGTTCGTTTTAGGGAAGTGATATTTGAGGGAAGACGAAAGGCCCTATGGACGGCCACACTGAGGATCACTCAGCTAGGTAATATGCAGGGGAGTTATGCCTTTCTGAGGCCATTGATTTCAGTCGACTAAGCAGGATGTAACTCTGCTTGAAAAAGAAGTCTGGTAAAGGGCCAATATTAAAAACCTAGTTGAAACTTATAATATACAAAAATATGTGTATTTATTAGAAAGACTGTTAAAAACAAATAAGGGCCCAATGAAAGCCTCGTTAAAAAATTCAGGTGTCCTGAACACTTTTTAACGAGGCTTTCATTGGGCCCCTATTGTTTTTAACTGTCTTTCCAATAAATATGTGTAGTTTGTATATTATAAGTTTCAACTAGGTTTTTAATATTGGCCCTTTACCAGACTTCTTTCTTACCCTTGTGGTTCTTGATTCCAGTTTTTGGGTCAAGTTTGTTTCCCCCTCCCTGTGTCTTACTGTAGCTCTGCTTAAGACAGCTAGATTTGAGTTCAGTAGTACCTTAGAGACCAATGAGATTTTCGGGGTATAAGATTTTGAGAGTCAACGCTCCCTTCATCTGACAAAGGGAGCTTTGACTCCCGAAAGCTGATGCCCCCATAATCTCGTTGGTCTCTAAAGTGTAATTCACCTTGAGTCCCAGTGAGAAAGGTGGACTATAAATTGAATGGATGGATGGATGGATGGATGGATGGATGGATAGATAGATAGATAGATAGATAGATAGATAGATAGATAAATAGATAGATGATAGATAGATAGATAGATAGATAGATAGATAGATAGATTGATAGATGATAGATAGATAGATAGATAGATAGATAGATAGATAGATAGATAGATGGATGGATGGAGGGAGGGGCGGGCGGGCGGGCGGGCGGGCGGGCAGACGGATGGATGGAGGGAGGGAGGGACGGGCGGGCGGGCGGATGGCTGGATGGATGGATGGATGGATGGACGGACTACTGGACTCAAATCTAGCTATTCTACTGCAGACCAACACAGCTACCCTATGAAACTAATTGCTTACTATGGCACTGTTAGTCTATCATTAGTTCACCAGTTCCACCAAGTCACAGCCAATTTATGGCAACCCCATAGGGTAGTCTATCATTAGTCCACCAGTTCCACCAAGTCACAGCCAATTTATGGCAACCCCGTAGGGTTTTCTAGGCAAGACGTGTTCAGAGGTGGCTTGCCATTTCCTGCCTCTGCGTAGCGACCTCGGACTTCCTCAGTGGTCTCCCATCCAAGTACTAACCAGGGCCGACCCTTTTTAGCTTCCAAGATTGATTGATTGATTTCATTCAGTTTATAACCAGCCCTCCCCTGGAAATCAGGCTCTGGGCGGGGAACAACATTTCCAACAGTATTTACAAACAATTAAGAATTAAAAATTAAAAATTAAAATAGCCTTAACAATTCAACTAATGATTTCAGATGGTGCAAAAAGACACACAGTTTAATATCCTTTTCCTGATGGGGGAGAAGGAAGGAAGGGGCCAGGCTAGCTAGAAAACCGTTGCTGTCCTCAGCCGTAGGCCTGGCGGAACACCTCTGTCTTACAAGCCCTGTGGAACTGCATTAGGTCCTGCAGGGCACAGATGTCGTTCAGCAGAGAGTTCCACTCAGTTAGTGCCAGAGCCAAGAAAGCCCTAGCTCTGGTTGAGGACAGCCGGATACTCTTGGGGCCAGGGATCACCAGTAGGTTCTTCTTCTGACATGATCAGGGTAGTCTGGGTTGTCCGGGTCAAGGCCACTAGTCTCTCACAGTCTATTATTTCCTTTCTTGATCATTTCTAAAGGTAATGGGACTAATTGAAGATAGATTCACGTGGTTAGCCGTGTTGGTCTGAGGCAGTACAATAAAGTCTGAGTCCAGTGGGGCACCTTTAAGACCAACAAAGTTTTATTCAAGGTTTATTAGTGTGCACATGAAACTTCACAACTTGAATGAAACTTTGTCGGACTTAAAGGTGCCACCGGACTCAAACTTGAGACTAACTAAAGTCACTAATGATTAAAGTAATTAGCAGAATATTTCCCTTGTCTCCTTTTTCAGTTCAGAGGTGCATTCCATAATGGTTTTCCTTGCTCATGTCAAAACAGAACCCGTTTGTTCTCCACTGCGGTTCTCTTTCCGCTCTTTTTCTTCTTCCCTACTCTGGTGATGCTGTTCTGAAGTTTGGGCAGTACCTTCTTCTTGGAGTGTGAGAAAGGTAGATCAAGTGCCTGTCTTCGGTACAGAACAATCTTTAAACCTATTCACTGAATTAAACAGAGCATGGACATAAGCAATCTATGATGAAACATACTGAAGTCCATGAGATTAAACACTCACCCTGTCTTGAAACCAGAAGAACTGGGGATACATAGAACTGTCATTAATAATGCTGCATAGGAAGATTTGGACTGGAGTACACCCCAGCAGGTTTTAATTATTTGAAGCCACAACAGACTGGATTCATGCCATCATCGACAGTGTTTTATTTTATTATTAGAGGCTTTGTGCTGTAGACTAGGGATGGGAACGAACTGAACCATGAAACAGAATTCATCATGCATTTTGCCCTGTTTGTGATTCGTGGATGTGATTCATAATGGGTCTACCATCATAAATTTCCGTAAACTTTTAAAGCAGTTCATAGCAGTTCATGGTGGTTTGTGGATTGAGCAGAAAGCAGGGGTTTAAAGGAAATCCAAGTCCCTTTAAACCCATGCTTTTTGTTCCCCGTGACAGCTGCAAAAACAGCTGAGTGGTGGAGAGGCGCACCCTTTAAAGGGTCTGCAGAAGACAGCCCAAAAAACAGCACTCCCCTGCTCAGCTGTTTCGGGCTTTCTGAAAACCCCATTTAAAGGGACTGCAGTCCCTTTCAACAGGGTTTGTGGGCTCATGAACCACAAACTGGTTCGAGTTGCAAACAAACCTCCTGATTCGTTTTGGTTAGTAGTTTGGCTCATGGTTTGGCCACAAACCACAAACCGAACTACACTTTCCCAGTTTGTGCCCATCTGTAATGTAGCCCATAAATTAGAGCCTCTTCTAGTAATAGCAGGTTTCACACTGCGCTTTAAGGAATGTAAGCTGTGGCAGGTTTTTTGTGAATAGAAAGGGGAATTTTCCTAAATATTTTTTACTATTAATATTGAGGCTGATAAAATGGATTACTGATACTAGGCTGATATAAGATGACAGTCCTCACCCTACTTGAGTCTGTCAGTACAGCAGAGGAGTATGAAACCGCTTTGTAGTAAATCAGACCACTGGTCCCTCAAGTTCATAATTGTCTGACTGGCAGTGGCACGCCATGTCTCAGGCAAATCATTGTCCTTCTGCCAAATTATACCTGAAACCCCCTGCATGGAAAACATGTGGTCTCTCAGAGCCACATGCTATACAATATCTGGAAGCAGACGAAAGATCTCTAAGGCCTTTCTCCAGAGTCATAGATCACCAAGATATGTATTCTTGGTGTCTAGAGGGGGGGAACAGAGAGGGCTTCTGGAGTTCTGGCCCCGCTGGTGGACCTCCTGATGGCACCTGGGTTTTGGCCACTGTGTGACGCAGAGTCTTGGACTGGATGGGCCATTGGTGTGATCCAACATGGCTTCTCTTATGTTCTTATCTTCTCTCAGGAGTCCTTACCATGGTGCCTGTGGGAGCCATGATGCCCACCGACATCTTTCCTGTTGCCTTCCAAATGTTTTTTTTTTATAAGTGGGTGAGGCCGGGTGGGGCTTTTGCCCAGCAAGGCTTCTGATTGGCCACTGGAGATTTGATTGGCTGTGCAGATTTGAAGAGAAGCCCAAGAACCTTCACTGTGTGACTGAAGGCAAGCTGTGGCAGCCATTTTGTGGCTGGCTCTGCCTCCTGCGGCAGCCATTTTGTGGCAGTCGTTTTGCAGCCACGCCCACCACACTGTGTCAGAATTCCAAAGGTGCCTGCAGGCTGACAAATGTTGAGGATCTCTGTCTTAGCTTCTGTTCTGAGATGTACGGAGGCAGGTTTACTGAAGAGTAATTCCTGGCCAAAAGATATTCTAGGCCACAGACTGACTGTGAGGCAGCTACAAGGTGGGACCTCTATCCTCCTGGAAGAGTTCCTCCGTGGCTAATGAACTCTACATACACCAGCTGGGGGTCCTCACCCCTGGGAACCAGGAAGCCCAATTCTAGTCCATCTCGTTTACCGGATCTACCCTTCTTAGGTTGCACTGAACAACTCAGAAGCAGGGTCAAATTATAATCCCATGGCACCATGATCTTGCAAAGGCTAATTCCTCCAGTTATTCTGTGGGAGGGGCAGACAGGTCACTTAATGACCTTAAACAAACTGCTGTCTATCAATTTCAGCCCCACCCCATCTGCGTGAGGGAAGTAATAACACTGACCTACTGTACAGGATTATCATAAGGATTACTGGACACTTAGCTGCCTTTAAGTACAATAAAAATACTGAGCATTAGTTGATGCTGTCGACATCGCAGTCCGCTATTTTTCAGCTCTGGTTATAACAGTGCTGAGCAGACAGTAATCTAAAACAGAATAAGATATTGTGTTTCTAGCTGTTCCAAGATAAGAGATTTCCCAAGCCATCTGATATTGAATGGCACATAGCAGTGAGGAGGAGGAGGAGATTGGATTTATACCCCACCCTTCACTACCCAGAGGTGTCTCAGAGCAGCTCACAAACTCCCTTCCCTTCCCCTCCCCACAACAGACACCCTGTGAGGTAGGTGGGGCTGAGAGAGCTCTTGACAGAAACGGCTCTTTTTTCAAGAACAGCTCTTATCAGAACTACGGCTTGCCCAAGGTCATCCAGCCAGGTGCAAGTGGAGGAGTGGGGAATCAAACCTGGTTCTCCCAGATTAGAGTCCGCGCACTTAACCACTACACCAAACAGTGAGGACTCTAGCACCCTTTAGTGGAGCTGATCTAGGGTTGTGAGGTCTGGGTTGGAAAATACCTGGAGATTTTGGGGTTGGATGTGGAAAAGGGCGGGTGTCAGAAAAGATGCCTTTGATGTTTCTCACTGAATCCATTGTTTTATGTTCCCTACCCTGCTTTGCGCTTGCGTAGCTATGCAGGCAGAAACGTGGGAGCTTCTTCCCTGCCGCTTTTCCTTATCACGGTGGCCTTGAATGTAGGCTTTGGACTATTCTTGTTTAGCTGAGAATTTTCCAGTCCTGGGAAGGCAAGGGGAGGGGGGAGTAGTCTCCCGCTCATGAAGTATTTCTCCCGCCGGGAGTTCCCGCGCGAGTGCTCAAGTTTTATTCGCTAGGCGCTTCATTGCATCACACTATAAGTTAGCTTGCTCTGCTTTGCCCCCCATTCCTGACAATGACCTCCTACTGTGGGTTTTAGCAAGATAATCCAATAAACCTTTCTTTGTGCAAGAATGACTGGATCTACTTGATTTTAAACCTGACAGAAATTGTCAGGAATCAACCATCATTCCCTCACCGTCAGTTTCCGCCATCTACCACGATGAGCGGAGCGGGGAAGGAGCCACGGGCACAGCCCCGTTGATTACTACTTCGGGAGCCTCCGGCGCAGCTCCAGCGATCACTACTGCGGGAGCCACGGGCGCCGTTCCAGTGACTACTGCGTCAGGAGCCACGGTTCCCGTCACTACGGTGGCAGCTCCAGTGGTCACTATCCCGACCACCACCGTTGTTCCGGTGACTACAACTACAGTTTTGGCAGCACCGGCAGTCTACTCAGCAGCCGGGTTGGCTACCCCACCATCGATTGGCACAATTGGAGCCGCGTACACACTCCCGATCTACAGCCCGGCCGGGCCTATACAAAGTCAGGGAGGTGCGGTTCCACGAACCTATGTGCCAGGAGTCCCAACACGCTGGGATAAAGGGGTGACTTATCGCAGATCACGCGATTGGACTAAGAACTTGTTGGACACTACCCAGACCACCTGGACTATGCCGGGAAGCCAGAGCCGGGACAGTCTTTTGGATCCCAGAGGTAGTTTTGGTCTTCCCCAAGGGCGGGTGTCTCGGGGATCCCCCAGAACGGGGTCCAGCCAAGATACTGATGCCCGCATGGACTCTATTCAAGAGGATACCCGACGGCTGGTAAGGGATATGAGCAAACTAATGCAGTCCCTACCCCAGATGATGGACCAAGCCATTCGGGCCCATCCGCTGACACAACCTAGACCGGCACCAGCCGCGGCACCACCGTTGATACCGGGGCGGCCACCTCCTGCTCCTCCGGGCCTGGGGCCGGGCCAACCAGTACCACCGGGTCCAGGGCCGGGCCAGCCAGCTCCCCCAGGGCCGGGGCCGGGCCAGCCAGCACCAGCCCCACCTCCATTGGTTGTCCCAGCGCCAGGACCTGGGCCGGGGCAACCAGGACCTATCCAGCCGCCAGTTTTACCTCCGCCTCAACCCCCTGCTCCAGCACCCCTCATGCAGCCGGTCCCAGTACCGATCATGGCGCCGGCCCCCCGGTAATCCGCCCCAAGGACATGCTTGAGATCACATTTGATGGAGATCCAGAGACTGTGTCCTTTTTCATTTTGCAAGTTGGAAAATTTGTGCAAAGATGGGGCTATGTATTCCCAGACGAAGAACAACAGGTGGAGTTTATCGCATCCAGGTTCCGGGGGAGTGCGACTAGCTGGTATGTAGCCCTTCATGATCTGGAGGCAGCGGAGTTGGGGAATGTAGATGACTTCATGTGGGCCTTGAGAAATCGTTTTGAGGATCCGGGGGCGGCCGAAAAAGCTGAAGCCTTCCTCCGCACATTCAGACAAGGCAAACTCTCAGTGCGGGAGTACTCACGGGAGTTTCAAAGGCATGCCGTGAAGATTCGAGACTGGACAGATGCGGTCTTGGCCCAACAATATCGAATGGGACTAGCCGTAGACGTCCGCAATAATGTCCTCAGCTCTCAGCAACCCCGCACCCTCCAGGGTTGGATGGAGGAAGCCGAGAAGGCCGAAAGTCGCTTACGCATGATGAAACTAGATCTATCTTTGGGTAACAACCGCCCAAGTACTGCGGCAGGCCAGGCCAGACCCAAACAAATGTCCACCCCAAGTGGAATGAGGGATCAGCGTATGCGACAGGGGCTCTGCCTGCGGTGTGGGGAGAAAGGGCATTTCGCTGCAGCCTGCCCGAGAGGGGATCCCAATAGAGCCCCACCACAAGAAGAGCCCAGAAGGTGGACAACCCCTACCCCGAGGAAAGGTACAGCAAAACCACGCAACACGCGGGCTCTTTTTGCTAGCCCCGACCAAGCGGATGCTTTGATGCTAGAGGAGGAGAGCGAGATGCAGGGAAATGAAATGGTCCTGTTTGTGAATGGCGCTACACAGCAGGACCCAGCACCTGAGGCGCCTAAACTGGTGAGCAATTACCCCTCTCTCTTCTTTGTGACTGTTCTGGTGATGAATCCCGCAATGATGACCCACATTCGGGTTCGGGCCCTCATTGACTCAGGGTGCGGGAGGGATCTCATAAACCCGTCTATGGTTATGGGGTTGGAGGCAGCCGTGGTCCACTTGAAAGACCCAATAACTTTCACGCAGATGGATGGGTCTCCAATGAAAGAACCATGCCGATTTGAGACTGTTCCTTTAAGAATAGGCATTGGTGACCACTGGGAGCTACGCTCGTTCGTGATAGCCCCGCAAGCCCAATTTCCCTTAGTGTTGGGTAGTCCCTGGTTACATGGACATAACCCTTACATTCTATGGGAAGAAGGGGATGTACAATTTATCTCCCCAAAATGTACGGGACACAAATGGGACCCAGGGTGGGGAAATCCCCCATGCAATGAACCTCCTCGAGCTTGTTTAGCAACGGAGGATCTTAACCGCATCCCTGAGGATTACCAGTATATAACAAGGGTTTTTGAGGAGGAGGAAGCTGATGAATTACCCCCCCATCGTAACTCCGACTGTGCCATTGAGATTCTTCCGGGCCAGAAGTTACCAAAAGGGAAAATTTATGCCATGAGCCCAAGTGAAAAGGAAGAACTGCGCCGTTTCATTGATAAAAATCTGGCCCGTGGATTCATTAGACCAGCATCATCTCCTTTTGCAGCACCTGTATTGTTTTGCAAAAAGAAGGATGGGGGGCTCAGACTTTGCACGGATTACCGGGGACTTAACGCAGTGTCTGCAACTAATGCCTACCCAATGCCCCTCATCAAAGACTTACTGGCAGAGGTGGCTAAAGGGAAAGTGTTTTCGAAACTGGATTTAAGAGATGCCTACTTTCGGGTTCGCATCAGAGAGGGGGATGAATACAAGACTGCATTTAATACCCCGCTGGGGCAATTTGAATACAGGGTGATGCCCTTCGGGTTACAGGGGGCACCAGGGGTCTTCATGAACTTAATCAATGAAGTGTTACACCCCTATCTATTCAAGGGGGTGGTTGTTTATTTAGATGATATCTTGGTCTATACCCCGGATCAGGAATCCCACACTAACCTTATGCGTAAAGTACTGGAGAAGCTCTTAGAGCACAAACTGTTTGTTAAACTGTCAAAATGTGAATTTCACCAAGAGTGCATTGACTTTTTGGGATACCGCATATCCTCTGTGGGGTTAGAGATGGACCCAAAAAAGGTCCAGGATGTATTAATGTGGGAGCCCCCAAAACCAGGCGACAGCTCCAAAGTTTTCTCGGCTTCGCCAACTTTTACCGTCAATTCTTGCCACACTTTGCCCAAGTAGCCCTTCCCCTCACAGAACTGCTAAAGACTAAGGGGAAGGGATCTAAGGCTTCGGCGCCAGGGGCCCCTTTGAATTGGACCTCGCAGTGTCAGCAAGCGTTTGAACAACTAAAACGGTTGTTCACGTCTGAACCCATACTTGCACACCCTGATGAGACAAAGAAATTTGTAGTCCAAGTAGACGCATCGGACACTGCTATGGGTGGGGTGATTTTGCAAGAGAATGCTCAGAAACAGCTACAACCCCTTGCTTATGTGTCAAGAAAATTTAACGATACAGAAAGATTTTGGCCCATTTGGGATAAGGAAGCTGCGTCTGTACGTTTAGCATTGATCACATGGAGACACTGGTTAGAAGGGTCCCAAATACCTTTTGAAATCTGGACTGATCACAAAAATCTTGAGGTATTGCGAAAACCGCGGAATCTGAATGCTAAACAATTCAGGTGGGCTGAATTTTTTTCCAAATTTCAATTTACCCTTCACCATTTCCCAGGGAAAGCCAATCATCTAGCGGACGCTCTCTCCCGCCTTCCCCAACATTTTTCTAAGAGGGTCGAAGTACGGGAGTCTATGTTCACCCCGGAACAGTTAGTTGGGGCAGTTGTAACCCGGAAAGCCAAGCAAGCACAAACGAACCCCATCCAGACATTGACCTGGGAAAAACAATTTCTATCTGACATCACCCCGCAAGAAACAAATGATTTACAAGCCAGAGACGATGTAAATTGTGGTCCGAATGGCTGTTGGTACCGGGGAAATAAAATGTTTGTCCCAGAAGCTACCCGATCCCAAATCTTGCAGACAGTACATGACTCAAAAGCTGCGGGGCACTTTGGATATGTAAAGTCCTTAAGACTTCTGCAACGTAGCTTCTGGTGGCCCCGAATGAAACAGGAGTTATCCCTCTATATACAATCCTGTCCAACATGCAATCGTTGCAAAGCCAGACCAGGTAAACCTCCAGGTCTTCTGCAGCCTCTACCCACCCCAAGCAGACCCTGGGAAGTAATCTCTATGGACTTTATTACTGATCTTCCCCCTCTAAACAAATGATGGTCATTTGGGTGGTAGTGGATTTATTCTCCAAGCAAGCTCACTTTATACCATTCCCCAGTTTGCCAACAGCCAAAGTCTTGGCCAAAGCATTCCTTCAACACATTGTCAAGTTACATATGTTACCGCTCAAGATAGTCTCCGACAGGGGGTTCCATTTGTTTCCAAGTTATGGTCTGAGTTAATGACTCTAATGGGTATTGAACGAGCTCTCAGTACTGCCTATCACCCTGAAACTGATGGGCAAATGGAGAGAGTAAACCAGACGTTGGAACAATACCTGAGATGTTTTTCTAACTATCAACAAGACAATTGGGTAGATCTACTGCCATTGGCGGAGTTTGCGTACAACAACTCATGGCACGCTTCAACAAAAATGTCACCATTCAAAGCGGCCATGGGCTATGATAGCCCCCTCTTCCCTTCTTAAAGCCTGTTGGAAATGGGGGAACAGCCTCAGCATGGTGTAAAACTTTCCGCGATTCTTGGCCCCTGATTGTTGAAACTTTGACTGAGGCCAAGGCACAGTACAAAAAACAGGCAGATAAAAAAAGGACCGGTGGATGGAAACTGCAACCAGGAGACACTGTTTATCTGTCAACTAAGAACCTAAGGCTAGCGCAGCAATCCAGGAAACTTGCTTGGAAATATATTGGTCCTTTCAAAGTGTTGAGATGTGTAAATCAAGTAACTGTACAACTAGACTTGCCTAAATCTCTTAAAGCAATACATCCAATTTTCCATTACAGCCTCCTCAAACCTGCGTTACCCCCGACTAAATGGCAACCTGAGATGTCGGCTCCTCCCCCCCCTTTGATGGTTGGCGATGAGGAACACTACGAAATTGCTGATATTTTGGACTCTAAGATTCTTCGTGGACAACTCCTGTACCTTGTTCAATGGGTACACTTTGGGCCCCAATACAGGGAATGGGTGAAAGTCTCTGATATCAATGCACCTGATCACCTGAAAGACTTTCACACACGATACCCTAACAAACCTGGGGGGCCCTTGTTCTCTCCTTCCTGAGTGGTGGGTGGGTGGTATTTTGGGAAGGGCAGAATGTCAGAAAAGATGCCTTTGATGTTTCTCACTGAATTCATTGTTTTATGTTCCCTACCCTGCTTTGCGCTTGCGTAGCTATGCAGGCAGAAACGTGGGAGCTTCTTCCCTGCCGCTTTTCCTTATCACGGTGGCCTTGAATGTAGGCTTTGGACTATTCTTGTTTAGCTGAGAATTTTCCAGTCCTGGGAAGGCAAGGGGAGGGGGGAGTAGTCTCCCGCTCATGAAGTATTTCTCCCGCCGGGAGTTCCCGCGCGAGTGCTCAAGTTTTATTCGCTAGGCGCTTCATTGCATCACACTATAAGTTAGCTTGCTCTGCTTTGCCCCCCATTCCTGACAATGACCTCCTACTGTGGGTTTTAGCAAGATAATCCAATAAACCTTTCTTTGTGCAAGAATGACTGGATCTACTTGATTTTAAACCTGACAGCGGGGTTTGGGAAGGGGAGGGGCCTCAGCATGGTACAATGCCATAGAATCCACCCTTCAAAGCAGCCGTTTTCTCCAGGGAAGCTAATCTCTGTCAGATGGAGAATCTCCATTGGAGATCAGTTGTAAAAGCTGGAGATCTCCAGGTCTCACCTGGAGGCTGGCAACCCTAAGCTGATATGACAGTGCTGAGTGTTCACAAACATTCCAAATGCTCAAGGATCAAAGCTACCGAATTCAGTCAGGGAAGTGAAAATTATCAATTTGGAAGGGATTAAAAGCTCACCGATTACCTAGGAATGGAAGTACTCTGTGAACCCTGGTGAGAATTGCGAAGAATATCAGCCGTAGTTGCGGCCGTGGCTGCAGACACAAAGACCGTGGGCCCGGCTCCCGGCATGCACTGCGGCAGTGGCCTTGCCTCAGCCCACACCCATGGGTGCCCCTCTCCTGCTCCGCCTGCTTGCCGTGGTCCTTATTCCGTAGTTCTTTGGGAGCTCTTATCAGTACCTTTGAGGAAATATCCTTTTTCTAATGCCTCCGTTGCTCTCTGTTGGTTATAGTCCAGGAACCACCACTACCATTAAGAACTGACAGCTGAGGGATAGAGAGCCCTGTTCCCTCTTGGAATTCTAACAACAGCCTGAGCCAGCCGCCGGAAGGATAATCAAAGAAGACCGAAGAACCAACTGTGAGAAGAGAGAACTGAATAGCAGCAGCCATTATGAAATCAATGTCACTAAGACTTTATCATACTGTGTGGTCTAAATGGTTTTAGAATTGTTTTAATATAATTTACATTTTATGTTTTATTGTAAACTATGTTTTGACTTTATGTAAGCCACCCTAAGCCAGCCTTGGCTGGGAGGGTGGGGTAAAATCATCATCATCATCATCATTATTAATAATAATAATCTAGGAAATACGGAAGTAAAGAGCCAGTTATTAGGTCATAAAAACATAAGAGAAGCCAATGTTGAATCAGGCCAATGGCCCATCTAGTCCAACACTCTGTCACACAGCGGCCAAAAATACCAGGTGCCATCAGGAGGTCCAGCAGTGGGGCCAGGACACTAGAAGCCCTCTCACTGCTGCCCCCTCCAGCACTAAGAATAGAGTGCATCACCTGCCCCAGACTGAGAGTTCCCATCTATACCCTGTGGCTAATAGCCACTGATGGACTTCTGCTCCAGATGTTTATCTAATTCCCTCTTGAAACTGTCCATGCTTGTAGCTGCCATGACCTCCTGTGGCAGTGAATTCCATATGTTAATCACTCTTTGGGTGAAGAAGTACTTTCTTTTATCTCTTCTAACCTGACTGCTCAGCAATTTCATAGAGTGCCCACGAGTTCTTGTATTGTGAGAAAGGGAGAAAAGTACTTCTTTCTCAACCTGCTCAATCCCATTCATAATCTTATAAACCTCGATCATGTCACCCCTCAGCCGTTGTTTCTCCAAGCAAAAGAGCCCCAAGCGTTTTAACATTTCTTCATAGGGAAGGTGTTCCAACCCTTTTATCATTCTAGTTGCCCTTCTCTGCACTTTTTCCAATGCTATAATATCCTTTTTGAGATGTGGTGACCGGAACAGTACACAGTATTCCAAATGAGGTCGCACCAATGATTTATATAGGGGCATTATGATACTGGCTGATTTGTTTTCAATTCCCTTCCTAATAATCCCCAGCATAGCGTTGGCCTTCTTTATTGCAGTTACACACTGTCTAGACATTTTCATTGAGTTATCTACTATGACTCCAAGATCTCTCTCTTGGCCAGTCTCTGCCAGTTCAGACCCCATCAACGTGTATTTATATTTAGGATTTTTGGCTCCAATGTGCATCACTTTGCACTTGGCCACATTGAACCCTATTTGCCACGTTGATGCCCACTCACCCATCCTTGACAGATCCCTTTGGAGTGCCTCACAATCCTCCCTGGTTTTCACCACCCTGAACAACTTCGTGTCATCTGCAAATTTAGCCACTTCACTGCTTACTCCCAATTCCAAATCGCTAATAAACAAGTTAAAAAGCATCGGACCGAGTACTTCCTCTCTTCTCACCATAATCTGATTCAGGTCTTTCAAACCCCCTCCCGAAATCGGTGCTTCTGGAGTGGGCAAGCACTTCTCCTCTTCCACAGTGAAGACAGAGGCAAAAAATGCATTCAGCTTCTCAGCCATTTCCCTATCATCCTTCACTACTCCTTTTACCCCTTGGTCATCCAAGGGCCCCACTGCCTCCCTGGCTGGCTTCCTACTTCTAATGTATTTGAAGAAAGTTTTATTGTTGGCCTTTATGTTTTTTGCGATATACTCCTCATATTCCCTTTTTGCTTGCCTGATCACAGACTTGCATTTTATTTGCCACAGTCTGTGTTCCCTTTTATCAACCTCACTGAGACTAGCTTTCCACCACTTAAAGGAATCCTTCTTACCTTTTACAGCTTCCATTACTTTATTAGTTAACCATGCAGGCTTTTTTCTATACCTATTTGTGCCTTTCCTAACCTGTGGTATATATTTTTTCTGAGCTTCTAGGATTGTCTTTTTAAATAGTCTCCAAGCTTCCCCAATGGTTTTGACCTTCTCCACTCTTCCTTTCAATTTCTTCCTCACATGTCCCCTCATTTCAGAGAAGTTACCCCTTTTAAAGTTAAAAGTGGTTGCGTCAGTCTTTTTGGGCAACTCCCTATCTGTACAAATGTTAAACTCAATGACATTATGGTCACTGTTCCCAAGCGGTGCAACCACTTTTACATCTCTCACCAGGTCTTGGGTGTTACTTAGGACCAAATCCAGGATCGCCACTCCCCTGGTAGGATCTGTGACCATCTGTTCCATATCACAGTCATTGAGAGTGTCTAAAAACTCAATCTCTTTTTCCCGACTAGAACTCATATTGACCCAATCAATGTGTGGGTAGTTAAAGTCACCTGTTATGACACAGTTATTCCGTCTAGCCGCTATCTTTAATTCATTCATCATTTTATAATCCTCCTCTATCTTTTGATCTGGTGGGCGATAACAAACTCCCACTGTTAAGCCTCCTTTTGGACCCACTATTTCAACCCATAGCATTTCCAGAAGCAAATCCAATTTTCTTACCCTCTCAATCTTACTGGACTGTATACCCTCTCTGACATACAGAGCCACCCCACCTCCATCCCTTCCCCCTCTATCCTTCCAATATAATTTATAACCAGGAATCACTGTATCCCACTGATTTTCCTCATCCCACCAAGTTTCTGAAATACCCACAATGTCTATTTCCCCCCCAACACCAAGCATTCCAACTCCCCGATTTTACCTCGGAGACTTCTAGCATTTATGTATAAACACTTATAGTTTCCCACACTTGTTAAGCCCACAGCCTTCCTCTTGCTGCCTCGAGACCTCACCAGGCAGTTCCTATCATTAGCCACAGTCTCAGTGGACAATTTTAATCCATTTCCTTGTACAAAAGTAATAGCTACCCCTTCATCTCTTTGAGATGAGCCAACCCTAACCAGAGACTTTTCATCTCCTGTTGGCTTTCCCCCATCATGTCATCGTGTACACAGGAGAATCCTTCCCAGTATTAGACCGCTCACAAATAATGCACCATATTCCCCAGAATAACAATTTAAAGAATCTCAAGGTAAGGCTTTTTCAAATGACCTGCCCTCTAATACCTTGATGCCCCTCCTCTCTCTTCTAGTTCTGTGTTTGGAAGCACAGACAAACCGTATATAATTTATCAATAGTTAATGGTTCCTCTACTACCGCTAATATATCATCATTACACTCATGAGATCGTGTTACAAATCTGTGGCGATGTCTCTGAACAGACAACTGATGAATGAAATAAATGCTTTGCCTCCAGCCCCAGACCCTGTGTTTTTCCTTTCATCAGACTCCCCTGCAAAAGATACAATTCCCCATCCATGTACCATAACAGCCCTCCTACCCGCCATTGTTACAAGGGCTCATGAAATGGCCATTTCCCCTCCTTCCCCAAATGCCTCTAAATTGATGTCTGGATACCCAGAAGCTTCAGCTTTGTGTCAATATCTTTTAGGAGGCTTTTCTGTTTCCACTCTGGTTAGACTCCCATTAGCCGTTTTTATGGCAACCCCCTCAAAGACAAGTTAATGAAGGGTCATGTTTCTGTTGACTCTGGGCCTGTGTTGGTAAACAGAGCAGAGAGGAAGCCAAAGGTCTGGGCAGGCATTAAGGAGATTATAGCCAAAGAATTGCCATTTTCTTGTTTGTACTCTAATCAGTGTCTGAAATTACACAGCAGTTGCTTGCCGGGTAGTAGAAGGCATACGGAAGGCACACACTTTCCTAGCAAAGGTTTGAAACAAGCGTTGTTTGTTTCAGGGTAGTCAAGGAGAAGAGGTAGGGGGAGAAAGAGAGAGGAAAATGGTTTTCACATCTAGCCTAGGGAACATGTATTCTCAGAGACCATTTCCTCAGCAGTGAAATTCCCCACATTGACGTTTTTAAAACTGCGAGTTTTGTGAAAACTGCAGTAGATTTTTCCTCAGCAGGTGCAAACCTGCATTTTTTTCCTTACCTTGCATTTTTGGGCTTCGCTAAAACTGGGGAGTCCGAAAAGGCAAGGTAAAAAGGAGCAACCATTTTCTGCTGGGGAATTGATCTCTGTAGTCTGGAGATGAAGCTGTAATTCCTGGGGATCCACAGGTCCCATCTGGAGGATGGCATCCCTATGCAGACACACCAACATGCTCACAGGCCAAAAGAGTGGCCTACCTTACTCAAGAGTTCACTGGCCACACTCATGAACCTTTGGCACGGCCCCACAGCAAATGAGAATGGTTCCAAATGCTACTGGGATGGCACCAGGGGTCATTTGGGGGCAGAGCATGCTGGAGCACTGCTCTGGCAGTCCTGCCCCTGCAGCTCCACCCCCGTGCTCTGATGAAGGCATGGGGAGGCATCCCCGCTCTCTCCCCAGCCCTTCCTGGCTCGCCTGCCAAGGCAGGTGAGCCAGGAGAGGGTGGGGGCCTCCAGAAGCAGGCCAGCTGGGGAAGCAGAAAAGGGGAGGAGGCATCTTCAAAAGCCTCCCCTTCGTTCTCTAGCCAGCCTGCCAAGTCGGGCTGGAGGGAAAGTGAAGAGTGAAGGGGTTTAAAGTTTAAACCCCTTCTCTCTGGATCTTTCCATTGTATTCTGTGGCCCCAGAGAATATAATGGAAAGATGAATCTAGAGAGAAGGGGGTTAAGCTTGGCAGGCTGGCTGGAGAAGGGGAGGGGAGGCTTTTGAAGATGCCTCCTCCCCACTTTTCTGCTTTCCCTTCTGACATTACTTCTGGTGATGTCAGGGGGTGTGGCATATGCTAATGAGCTATTATGTTAATAGCTTAGTAGATATGCTAATGAGCTCCTGAAGCTCTTTTTCTACAAAATGACCCCTGGATGCCACAATCGATAAAGGTAGGATTTCGCCTGTGTTTTGAAGCCAGTTGACTTATTTCAGCCATGTACTCCTTTCCAAAATTGAGGCGGTCATATATGATTGCACACTGCAGTGCACTTCCAACAGCCCAGATGAAGGGCCGTTTTTTCAAGACCCCTCTGGACCAGCACTATTGTGACTGTCCTTTGATAGAACTTGACTTGCTATGTCATGTTTTCTTCTATTGTCCAAAACATGCAACAGCAAGAGAAAGATTCTTAAGAAAATGGCTGTTGAAATATTCATCTTTTCCTGATGCATCAAGATTAAGACTACTGAGCAGCCTCTACCAAAATTGCATTCTGGATGTGGCAAATTTCTGTTTTATTGTTCTTTTAAATTCCTAGTTTTTTTCTTTCTTTTTTTAAAATGGTGTATGGCCTATGGGCTACTAAACCTTAAATAAACTAAACTAAACTTTCCTTCCTTGTTTTATTTTTTTTTCTTGGACAAGCAATATGAGTCTAGCAATATGAGGCTATCACTAGTCTCAGATTGCTGAATTTTTTAAAAAATAAAATAACAGGGGAAATCAAAGTTGTGTGAGAGGATGTGGTCTTTCTTGGGCTTCTGATCACAGTGGTGGAGATAGTTTGATGGGCAGGAATAACTAATCTCGGATCACTGAATTTAAAAAAAATTAAACGATGGAGGGAAGTTTAAAAGAAGCTGTGCAAGGTTTAGTTACCTGCTGTTATTGACTTGAAAGGGGGATTGGAGAGGAGGCAAAGGGCAGTGTCTCCAGTGCAAAAAAAAAAAAAAGGATTTTAGTGCTGTATGCAAAGAAAATAAAGGGGGGATCCTCAGCATGGAATGAAATCTACATGAGATGTAAAGAGAGAGACACTGGGATGGGAAGCCTAAAGCTCTGAAAACATTTTTTCTCTTTAATGTTTTAGTGAACAAAGTTTTGGGGGGACCATTTTGGTAGTCTCCAGAAGCCTAATATTAAAGTGGCAGCTATATCACATGGACCTTCTGCAAACTGCTGAACTTAGAATCACTTGAAATTGATCCATTTGGAGGAAAGAGTGGAATTGGCACCAGAGAGGCTTTAAAAAACTACCAAGATCATGACCAGTGTGCAGGATCAAATCAGAGAATCACAAAGAGAAAAACATGCAAATTTGCAAGGGCAGGAAATTAGTGTTATTGTGCAGCTTAAAGGCTTACTGCTTGGAAAATTTGCAGTAAGCTGTGTATGTATATTAGGCCTGTGTGAAATGGCAAAATCCACTTGCAAACAGTCACTGAAGTGAACTGAAGCTGCATTGTTTAGCATGTGTGAAAGCGTTATATCTTTTGGATTGGGCCATTCATGTGACATAAAGAAACTCACTGGGTGACTTTGGGCCAGCAGTCACTCTCTCCTCACCTAATCTACTTCACAGGGTTGTTGTGAGGATAAAATGGAGGAGGGGAGATAACTGTGTACCCCATCCTGAATCCCCATGGAGGGAAAAAACATTCAAAATAAATAATTTTCTCACAAGCTAAAATAGGAGTGCTTCTTTGCCTTTCCAGTGTAGGCATGATACAATAAAATGTATAGAGACCCAACACTTCCTTTTTCTTTCTTTCTGTGAGGCAATTGTTTGTTCATTGTTGTTTTGCCACTCTGAGGTGAATATGTGGTCAGGGCCTATGGGGCAGGCAGCGTACATGAATCGGAGTTAGGGATACTATCCTCCAGGAGGGACTTGGAGATCCCCTGGAATTACAGCTCATCTCCAGACTACAGAGATCAGTTCCCCTGAAGAAAATGGATACTTTGGAGGGGTGGACTCTATGGCATCGTACCCCATTGAGGTCCCCGTCCTCTCCAGGTCCCCTCCCCCAAAATCTCCAGGAGTTTCCCAACCTGGATCTGGTAGCCTTACTCCACACACCCCCGCTGGTGGCCAAGGGGAACCTGGCGACCCTAACTGGTAGGGTTGCCAGGTCCCTACCTTTTTCCGGCGGGGGGGAGAAGCACTTTTCCCAGGATTTTCTGGTGCATGCGCATAGCACGCACACCGCAATTACATCACCCAGAAGTGAAGTCATTGTGCTAAGCACGTCTCCAGGGGGACACTCTAGCATTTGGCTAGAAAGTCAACGATACCATAGAGTTTTCAGGACGAATGCTAGAGCGTCCCCCCGGCAACGTGCCCATGCGATGGCATTACCTCTGGGTGATGTCACCATGCCAGGCATGCTGGCCCAGTCCAGGTACTTTGGAGGCAGGGTTCCCCCACCGGCCAGATCTGGGGCGGCGGATCAGGGGGCCCTAAAGCGGGGGATCTGGCAGCCCTACTAACTGGAGTGTTAGGCCAAGTGTTAGCTACTTCTGAGGATACGAAGGGGTTCTTGCCAGAGCCCCAATCCAGCCAAGAAAAGCCTCCAAGTTGCAAGTGCAGGCACATGAATGAAGGCAGTTGCATTCTTTCTTGATCTCCTTTTGTGTCAAATAAATACGTTAAATTCTCATGGAAATGCAAGGGCCCTTTGCCTTAGTGACAGTACATAGAAATGCCCTGTAAATGTGTACTTCTCAATATTTATTCCAAGACTGACAAGCACTGAATGTATCGGGACACAAAGGTGAGTTTGAACAGGTGAGGTTGTAGAAGCCTTTCCTAAAGTATAGTATTAATCATGACTAAGTAAGCACAACAAAAACTATTTACAGTCTCAAACATGTGCTTCTAGCTGGAGGTGAACTCCCTGGGCCTGTGTACAACCATCTTGCTGAAGAGAATTGAAAAGGAAGTTTTAACTTTGTTAAAGCCGTATCCAGTAGTTTTTACTTTAGTTATATGCTAAAGAAAGAGGGTTTCCCCCCCAGTTAACACCATTCCATAGATGATTATTAAAGCTATTACTAACAGCTAACTGCTGTGGTATTTCTAAGTTGAGAGGGGGATGCTAAGGGAAAAGGTGGGGTCGATCCCCCTTACATCGACTTTTCCATACCAGTTGCCCTCCTAGACCTTCCCTCCCGCCCCCGAACTTGGGTTGCCAGCTCTGTGTTGGGAAATACCTGGAGATTTTGAGAGTTGACCTTGAGGAGGGCAGGCTTTGAGCAGGGGAGGTACCTCAGTGTGATATAATGCCGTGGAATAATAATAATTAAGAGCGGTGGACTCTGATCTGCAGAACCGGGTTTGATTCCACACTCCTCCACATGAAGCCATCCCTCTCAGCCCCCCCAAAATAAGTCCAGTTCACTACCTAGTGGTGCATAGCACTAAAAAGAGCTAGTACTTCAGGCAACCAGCCAATCGTGGGATCTTCCTGCTACACCACACACAATGCCATATGATAATTATTATCAATTATTGGTTGTAATTCCAGCAGATTGCCAGACCCCACATTGAGGTTAGTAACTCTGTTTAGTAACTCTCAGTTTGGGAGGAAGGTTTTCAAAGCATCAGTCTTCAAATCTGCCTGATCAGGAACCCCCTGAACATGGAGCTCATCAAGCTGCAAGCATGGGACAAGGAAAGGAGAGCCGGAGTTATGAAGCCAAGACTACAGGCTCCAGGCCAAAAGAACTGGGGACCAGAAACACAAACTGCACTGGCAGATTTGGGGAGTGGTGTCTGAGGGGTGATGTCATTTCCAGGTGACACTCTAGGAATTTCTCCTAATCTCTGTGGTTAGACTAAAGGAAATTCCTAGAGTGCCACTATAGAGGGTTTTTTTCCCCCCCTCATGCTCCTCAGGTTCCGAGGGTGGGAACTGGGGGCTTTTCTTAATGGAGTTTTCTTGCAGGTTCTGGACTGGCCCCATACTGCTTTGGTTTATCCCCAGATTTCTGCACACATTTTTGTGCCTTTAGTTTCCACTTTGGTTTTTTTGTTGTTGTTGTTTTCCTTGGTGTGTTTTTTTTTTAAATTTATTTTGAAACCACTTTTACCCCAATGTTTTTCTGGAAGCCGATTTTATGGCGGCTTTTTCTGCGTGCATAATATTTCTGTCAGTTTTCTTTGTCCCATCCACTCCTATCCATCTTCAGCCCATTTTTCCACAATTGAACAATTGCAAATCTCTAGTTCCTTTTTGCACGGAGATGTGAGGGAAAAGGCATCTCTCACAAGGGAAAGGATTAGAGACTTACCTATTTTAAATGAAAACTGGGAATTTCAAGAACCCCCATGATTATTGTTACAACACTCCAGAATGATATATAAATATTTTAGTGCCTTTTAAAAAAGGGGGGGGAGGATGCCACTGATGACGCCACCAATGAAAAACACAACCTCCCTTGAGAATCTGTCAAAATGGACAGAGAGGGTGGTCTTGGAGAACAGCCATGCCGAAACTAATTCCAATGCTTGTGGATCGATTCCCAAGAAAATCAGGAGTAAGTCAAGTGTGCAGAAAAGCCCTGGGGCTGGGGGTAAGGAAGCCCCTGCTGGGCCTGGGCAATTGGGAAGCCTAGTTGAAGACCCCTGATTTGACGCATACAAACTTGCTCATCAGCTAAGACCTTTCACACAGATCCTACCATGTATATCCCTCACCCGCTCAGGTGAGGTGGAAGAAGAGCACTAGGAACTATTGTGGCCCATTGGTTGTGGAATGCCTCCCTCCCGGTGGGCCACGTAGCCCACGTTTTCTGTTAGTTTTTTCCCCCTTCTACTTTCCGTCCCTCTGCTGTGTAGAATTTCTTTCCCCCACTTTTAAAGCAGCAGGAAACTAAGTATAATACGACAGGTAGACAGTATCTGAAAGGTGAAAGCATTCAGGTTCCACAAGCTCAGCTATTTCCCCCCCCCCTTTAAAGGTCAAGATTGAAGGAAAGGAAACAAGAGATTCTGAATGTCTGTTGGAATCTAGATGGCTGTAAATCAGTGTGTGCTAGATGCCTATAAACTGAAAGGAATGACAGAATTATCGAGATCTGTCTGTAGATAGAAGGGCCCCGTCAAGTTTGGAAGAAGAAAGCCAGCCTCCAAGTTCCAGAAATCCATGCAGCTGATTGATTCTCCTTTAAGGGCTAAGACTGGAGGAAACACTTTACCGATAGTACAACTGTGTAAACATCAGCACTCCAATACATTGACATTCACCAGTAATTCTAGAGCAATTCTACCATTTCAAGATCCAGCAGTCCTCTTAGCATGCGCTTGTGAATTTATTCATTCATTCAAGTGTCGAAGGGAGAGGGGGGTTGCCTGAAATATTTCTGCAGATGTTCTCTTTATTTCTGAAGCATGAAGGAGAGAACATCAGGAACTTTAGGATATTTGTTTTTTTGTGTCGTCCCCCCCAACCCAATCCTTGCATGTTAACAACCTTGCAGTCCTGTTCTACCCAAGTTGTAATGGGATTTACTTCTAAGCAAGGGGAAGTTAGATACACACAACGGAGTGAATGAAATTATGGGGCTTTTCCTGGATTGTACCATTATGGGTTGCTGGGGTGTATGCACATTTTTTTAAATACTCCACTAAAGAACATTTCCCGCAGTTAACAAATAGCATGTGATGAGAGAGGCGAAGGGCAACCCAGCCCCTCTGACATGCTGGCTTTCTAAGTGCAAGGATGTATTTTCATGGACAGTATTCAGACAGGCAGCCATAGCCCTGTACCACATAAGAACATCAGAAGAGCCCTGCTGGATCAGACCATTGGTGCATCTAGTCCAGCATCCTGTCTCTCCCAGTGGCCAACCAGTTCCTCTGGACATCCAACAAGAGGGTGTAGAGGATGAGGCCTTGCCCTGATGTTGCCTCCTGGCTCTGGGATTCAGTGGGCTTAGTGCCAGTTTGGTGTAGTAGTTAGGAGCACGGACTCTGATCTGGGAGAACCAGGTTTGATTCCCAATCCTCTGTGTGCAGCTGTTGGTCTGACCTTGGGTCAGTTACAAGTTATTTGAGAGCTGTCATCTTATGAGCAGTTCTTGAAAGAGCTCTTTCAGCCGCCCACAGGGTGTCTGTTGTGGGGTGGGGAAGGGAAAGGAATTTGTAAGCAGCTCTGAGACTCCCTTGAGTAGTGAAGGGCAGAGTATAAATCCAATCTCCTCCTCCTCCTCCTCCTCCTCCTCCTCCTCCTCCTCCTCCTCCTCCTCCTCCTCCTCCTCCTCCTCCTCCTCCTCCTCCTTCTTCTTCTTCTTCTTCTTCTTCTTCTTCTTCTTCTTCTTCTTCTTCTTCTTCTTCTTCTTCTTCTTCTTCTTCTTCTTCTTCTTCTTCCTCTTCTCCTCCTCCTCCTCCTCCTCCTCCTCTGTGGAGGTTCCCCTCAGTCACTATGGCTAGCAGCCATTGTTAGACTCATCCTCCAAGAAAAAACATTACAGTTTGTTTCTAATGAATGTCTGCTCTAACCCCGAGTTTGTTTTAGACTTTGGGTTACCAGCTTCCAAGTTGGATTACAATTGACTGCAGTGACCAGTGCCCCTGGAGAAAATGGCTGCTTTGGAGAGCGTAGACTATGGCATGATACCGTGCTGAGGTCCCTCCCCTCCCCAAACCCCGCCCTCCCCGGGCTCTACCCTTAAAATCTCCAGGGTTCCCAACTGAGAGCTGGCAACTCTAGGCCTCGATATCCCCCACGATAACAAATGATTTCCGGACAACAGAGGTCTGCTCCCCTGGATGAAACAGCAGCTTTGAAGGGTGAACTCCCCTTCCCCAAACACTTCTCTCCTCAGCAGGGGTCATTTCATAGAAAAAGAGGTGCAGGAGCTCATTAGCATAACTCATTAGCATAACTTATTTGCGTATGCCACACCCCGACATCTCTGGAAGTGTGTCAGAAGGCAACACCCACCACTCAGGCTTCACTGAACTGTTCTGGATTGCTAGCTATGGGGGGGGGGGGAAGCGCGCAGATCTGCCCTCACAGAGGAGAGAGAGCTTGTACCTGAATAAACCTTGGTCTTAAAATGTGCCACTGGACTCTTTTGAATGGCCAGCAAGTGCAGGGAAGTGTGTGGCTGCTCACGGGTCATGGAGGATGCGCATGGCCTCGAGCAGGTAGGGGGCCAGGGTGGTGGCAGGGCAGAGGCGCAGGAGGAGACCAAGTAGGCACAGGAGGCCAGGGCAGAGCTCCGTGCAGGCCTCGAGGGAGTCGCCGGGGCCCGCCTTGCAGAGGCACCATGCCAGGGCCAGCATGAGGACGGGCAGAGCCTGGGCAGGCTGGATGCCATAGCCCAGGCAGTGGCGGAGCAGCTCGCGGCAGCGCTCTGCTGGGTCGGCCAGCGGGCCGGGAAAGGCAAGGGGGGCTGCTGGGAGCAGGGGGCGGGGCTTGATGGATGTGCCCGCCCCCTGGGCTCCTTCCTGCCGGAGCTTCGCTCCTGTGCACTCCTCAGGCTCTGCCTCTAAATCTCCAGGAAATTCCCAATCTATAGCTGACAACTCTCAGGGTCGTCAGCTCCAGGTTGGGAAATATCTAGAGATCTTAGAGGGTGGAGCCTGAAGAGGGCGGGGTTTGGGGAGGGGAGGAATTTCAACAGGGCAAAATGCCATAGAGTCCACCTTCTAAAGTGGCCATTTTCTTCAGGTGAACTGATCTGTGTTGCCTGGAGACCAGTTGTAATCCCAGGGGATATCCAGCCACCACCTGGAAGTTGGCAGGCCTAACAACCCTAGACGGCAGGCATACCACAGCTTTTTTTCCCGCCCCGGTACAATCTTACCTCTTTTAAGGAGCAAAACGTTGCTTTTATGTTTTTGATTTCAGCAGGGAAATGGGGGTGTCTAATTCGCCATGCGATGCATACAATTTCTAAAACAACCTTTTGAGGCTCCTGCCGGATTTTTGCAGGCTATTTTATGGACAAAGGCCCGACACAAAAGACATTTCAAGACAATATCCCGTTTTGTGTGCTTGTATGCCTTCCAATGGTAATCACTGCAGGTGTGTGTGTGTGTGTGTTTAACCCTCCAGTGTAAATATACACTTTCAAAAAGCGATTTTAGTGCTTTAAAAAGCTCAGAACGGCTCTTAAGACCATATGACAAGCAAAACGTTTGTTAATCAGAAAAATTACAGCCTATTCATCCTTACTGTTTGATTTATTTCCATGCAGGCCTCACTGATTTCCATTGTAAATTGAGCTCATAATAGTAACTTCTATTGATTCTTTTCTTCGGTGAGCAGCTCCGTCTTATCGGCCCGTGATTTATAGGCATAATAAGACGCTGTTGAATGGGTTGCTAGGGATGGAGAAATGCTCTGATTGAGATTAGTTATTCTTTATCAGACCTGGCTGAGATAAGAATACAGTGCCTTAGATGAAGTTTCTGCCTCAAGCGCTGTTTCTTTCCCTGGATCTCTACAAAGAGGTTCAACTGCTTTGCTTTTCCGTTTGCCTTGTTTAGGAAGCCCTTTTTCCCATTCTTTGTAAGCTTGGGTGATCTTGTTAATGGTTTTCTAGTGTCTGAGAGAAACTTGCAATGGTTTTATGTTCTGAGGTAAAATGCTGGAAGCCCCATATTCAATCCCTGGCACCTTTAGTCAAAGGCAGAGTTAGGCCCCGGTCACATGGAGCATTTGCTCCACAGAAGGCATGATAGTCCGGTGGATTTTCCGGGCGCGATCACACCGAAACATCTGGGAGGTGTAGTGCATCTGTGGCCAACCCATGGCATGCCGCTGAAGATGTGCATTTAAAAGGTACCTTGATCAACCTACTGGCAAATGGTTTGCCACGGGCTGCCTACGGACTCCTGTGGTGTGATCACGTCAGCGCGCGGCTATCCCCCCGGGTTGTCCTCTTTGCTGCGCACGTCGATGGAGGAAGCCCCGGTGTGCTGCCGTCACATCTGATCACCTAATGGTGGATCAGATTGTGACGGCATAAATAACCACGCCTCCCCCCCACGTTATCTGGCCCGTGTGACTGGGGCCTTAGTAAGTGATGTGAAACACCCGAGATCCTTAAGAAGCTGTTGCCAGTCAGAACAGACCTCTTCCAAGTACAGTTGTCCAAGTCAGACCTGGAGATCTCCCAGAATTACAACTGATCTCCAGGCTAGAGAGATCAGTTTCCCTGGAGAAAATGGCTTCTTTGGAGGGTGGTTTCTAAGGCATTATATCCCACTGAGATCCCTCCTCTCTCCAAACCCCTGCCTTTCCCCAGTTTCCACCCCCCAAATCTCCAGGAATTTCCTAACCCAGAGTTGGCAACCCATCTCCCCAATGTTGCTGAACTTATAGGCACTTTTGGAATTTGAGGGAGTAGGTACAAGCACAAAATGGCTGCCACGCAGCACATGGAGTCAATCACTAAATAGCTGCCATGAGATGCTGGGACCAATAACAAAATGCCTATGGTGAAGGCAGCTTAGTGTGTCCCTGTCGTCCTTGTGTGACTTACTGATATTCCACACATGGGTTTATTTGGTCATCAGAGCTATTCAAGAAACTTCTTGTTAAAATGATATGGTCTGAGGCAGAACAGCTTTGTATATTTGGCAAAAATGAGAGATAGGAATTACCACTTCCTCTCGTTCGTTATTTGGCGATTTAGGTGTAACTTCAGTGGCAGACAGAGCAAGAACAGTAACTATTTTATGTATCTTATTATTTTTATTTTTAGTGTGAAGTTTGGGTATTTGGAATTCTTTCCAGCTTTGTAAGAAGCACTACGACATCTGCCATCATGCTGTAGTGGTTAGGAGTGTGGACTCTAATCCGGGAGAACTGGGTTTGATTCCCCACTCCTCCACATGCAACTGCTGGTGTGACCTTGGGTCAGTCACAAGTTCTTTCAGAGCTGCTCTCTCGGGAGCAGGTCTCAGGAGAGCTCTCTCAGCCCCACCTACCTCACAGGGTGTCTGTTGTGGGGAGGGGAAGGGAAAGGAGATTGTAAGCCACTCTGAGACTCTGAGTGAAGGGCGGGGTATAATCTCTTCTCTTTTTCTGATTTTTGTCTACAAACATATAGCTTATTCAGTATACCCTATAGCTGTGTCAGTATTCACAAGTTTGTCCTGATGCATTATGACGTTCAAATTGTCTAAGATGGAAAGTAAATACAGATGACTATTAAGTGGCAACTTAGGTGATGTGCATTGAAGTATTTGACCAAGGCTGAGGAGACTCTTCTTACCTCCCAATGTGAAGAGTGTGGTGAGATTCTCCTCAGAATTAGCAGGACAATACAGATGACTGGCTTTCCAAGTGGTTATATATACCCTGTGGTAAGTTGTCTCTTGTCTTCATCAGGCGGGGATTTGCAGAACGGAGCAGACTCGATGATGAGAAGAACATGTTTTCCTGCAAGGTATCATAAGAGCATCCCATTTCCAACAGCAGTCAAAGAAATGCTTCCAGTAAGCCCCCAATCAGGTCATGAAGGCCACAGCTTCTCCCCATTATTGCTACCACTCCTCCATCTTGGGCTCTCAGGCCTCTTGCTGTGGCGGGAGGCCTTTCACCAACAGCTCTCCTTCCCTACTACCATTCCAAGTGTCGGTGGGAAAATTGTTTTAATGGCGGCATCCTGTGCCCTACTACATTACTTCTGTTGAAAACCAGGAAGTGGCCTAACGTAGCTCTAGGAACCACTGGAAACTCTATGGCAAAGCTACTTTATGTCACTTCCAGATTTTCCCCAGAAGTGATGTACAGGATGTCTTGGCCTACCCTGACTGCCCCCCACAACCTCCTGCTGGTTGCCAGGCGTGGTCTGATAATCCTACGTCAGCTGCTCCGTTACCATTACCTTTGAAATGATAGTTCCATTAGTGACTATGGCTAGTATAAATTATTCTCTATGAGTTTATGTAACCCGTTTTAACTTTGTGCATTTGGGGGGGATGTTGTATTTTATCTATGCTGGTGTAGTGGTTAGGAGTGCGGACTCTAATCTGGAAGAAACAGATTTGATTCCCTATTCCTCCATATGCAACTGCTGGTGTGACCTTGGGTCAGTCACAAGCTCTCTCAGAGCTGTTCTCTCAAGAGCAGTCCTCGAAATAGCTCACTCAGCTCCACCTACCTCACAGGGTGTCTGTTGTGGGGAGGGGAAGGGAAAGGAGATTTTAAGCTGCTCTGAGACTGCGAATGAAGGGCAGGGTATAAATCCAATCCAATCTCTTCTCTTCTTCTTTTCTTAAATTTGTCTGAGCCAGTGACTATTATCACTTGTAGCAGTGAACTCTATGACTCCACAATGCATAGTTTCCTTTTTCAGTTCTGAATCTACTGATGATCAGTTAACTGAGTGACCTTCCATGTTCTAGTATTTTGAAAGGGGGAGAAAATTTTCTTTTCCCACTTTCTCTTCTGAGTATATAAAGTCTGCAAGCACTCTTATCTATATTCTTAAGGAAACTTATAGAATTCTAAAAGGTTTACTAGGGCTCCCTTTACGAAAGCCATACTGTTTTCTTTCCCTGCACAGTACATTCTGTATACACTTAATCATTCCAGTTTTAAGAATGCTTTCCTCCAGCTGGGGGACAGATGTCAGGCGAATGGATCCCCCAACTTCTCTTCCATGGATCCCTTTTTAAGATGTAGCATTACCCTGGCTACCTCTTAATCCTCTGCCAAGCAGGCTGGTTTTAGTGGAAAGTTGCAAATGTGCGTCTGATGAACCGTTTCACATTTTGAGTTTCCCCCAAACTCTCAGGTTGAAGGAAAGCACTCTGTATTTGAGCTGCATGCCTTAAAGAACTCAAGCCTGAAATACTCACAGATATATCAGCTACCGCTCCAAGGACTGATGTAGCACTAAAGGCAGGATCCCAAGTGTCAGAATGAGTGACTCAGCATGCCTGGACATTGGGGTCAGGAGACTCTACATCACTTTGTGTATAGGTGTTATTTCCTTTAATGGGATGCCTCTCTTTGCCTTAACCTGGGAGCTGCCTTCTGACCCCTCCTCTCTCTCCCCCTTTGTCCTCTCACTCTCTACACATGGCCTTCCATGGAGACACATGTCTCTGCAGGTCTCTCCCGTAGAGACAATGCCCTAATACTCCCACACACATGATGCCGGACAAACTGGCAATTTGTGATAGGGAGAGTACTCTGTAGATTAGGCTTCTCAATGTGAACTGGATCTACTTGAATAAATATAAGTGTACCTGTTTTTGCATTATACTTCTGGGGAGATCGATTTACTGCACTCAATATCACGCTTCTGTAACTGGGCAAAACTCTGCTGTATTAATATCCCAATTCCAGGATCCCAAAGATATGGAAGAATTATGGACCTTACCTAAGGCGGATCCAGTGCGTGCCAGTTCTACCTGGATCACCGTTTGACCCCCCCTAAGATTTTTTTTTTTAGATTTACCTTTATAGTTCTGCTTTAAAAGCTTCCATTTAAATCATGACAGTTTATTTTTAGAATAGGAACACTTCTTTTCTTTAAAATTTTGATGTGGCTAGTGACCCCCCCCCCAAAGTGATAATACTCAGAACTCCACCCCCCGTAATCTGGCCAGCTCTGTTCATGCAAACTTTCCCTGGCTCACTTATTCTTGTCTGCATTTGGGATACCAGCCTCCAGGTGGTTGTATCAAAACACAAACACTCCGTGAATAGAAGTAGAAGTAGAAAGAATATATTATCCGAGACAATTTTAACCATTCTTAACAGTCCAAACATTTCCCTAATGCAAACACTCTTATAATTTCTTAAAGGGTTAGGATCCAGCAGTACTTGATACAAAAGACAAGTAAAATTCACCAATCTTCTGCATAAGGTGCTTCGGGAGAGCAGATGCTTCAAAAAAGTGAAAGTTCCACAGGAAAACAAAGGTTCCATGTTGGGGGAGTAGCAGCTATACACGGCTGGCTTCAGTGCCGTGTTCGCCTCCTACTTCCTGAGATAGCCGATACCCTTTTAACTGAAATCAAAAGATAATTTAACAAAGCTCCTTAGACCAGTTTTCCAAATCCAGTCACCCCATTAACATGTTGCTCTTTCTGTCAACAATGCTTCTACAACACTGTGGTACAGCCTCCTCCCGTGAGCTCTCTTTTGGATATAATAGCCTCCAGGTGGTGGCTGGAGATCTCCCACTATTGTCACTGATCTCCAGGTGAAAGAGATCAGCTTCCCGGGAGAAAATGGCTGCTTCAGAAGGTGGACTCTATGGCATCATAGCCTGTTAAGGTCTCTCCCCTCCTGCAAATGTCACCCTCCCCGGCCTCTCCCCCTCTCGCAAATTGCCAGGAGTTTCCTGGAACTGGCTACCCTAGTCTGTGTACAAGATTCTGAAAAAGGCACACACCCCCAGCTGTTGTGACTTAGAGCATGACAAAATGCTTAAAGGGGTAATTCACGAGATTTTAAGGGAGGCAAAACTTTCCCCTCCACACACCCTCTTTATCTAAGGATGGTAAACACTTGGAAAGTTAAGAATATAATTATTTTTTATCTGGTGCTAGCTGCTAACACCTCTTGGACACTGAAAGACACACATATATTTGGGCTTAGCAATGGGGTTATACAAGTTTCTGATGAGTATGAGGACAGCAGTGATTTCTCAGAAGACCCACTTGGGAAGACAATATCCTCACAGCTATGGCCCTGGCAGAAGTGTTATCAGAAGATGGCATTTTGGGATGGGGGAGAAGTAATGATGCAAGTAGGGGTCGCTGGGGTTTCCAGTTTGGTGTAGTGGTTAGGAGTGCAGAGGGTAATCTGGGAGAACTGGGTTTGATTCCCCACTCCTCCACACACAGCTGCTGGTGTGACCTTGGGTCAGTCACAAGTTCTCTCAGAGCTGTTCTCTCAAGAGCAGTCCTCAGAATAGCTCTCTCAGCCCCAACTACCTCACAGGGTGTCTGTTGTGAGGAGAGGAAGGGAAAGGAGATTGTAAGCCGCTCTGAGACTCCTTCAGGTAGTGAAGGGCGGGGTATGAATCCAATCTCTTCCTCTTCTTCCTGCCTCATCCCTTTTGGAGGAGGTGTCTCCAGAAGACTTTATGGTGATCCAATAGGATTTTCAGGGCAAGAGACGTTCAGAGGTAGTTTGCCATTGTCTGGCTCTGCATAGCAACCCTGGCCTTCCTTGGTGGTCTCCCATCCAAGTACTAACCAGAACCGACCCTGCTTAGCTTCCGAGATCTGACAAGATTGAGCCAGCCTGGACCATCCAGGTCAAGGCTTTTGGTGGCTACTTTCTAAGAAAGTCCAGGGAGACAATCCCCACCTATTTCAGTATTTTCAATGTCACCTGATTCCTCCTCCCATTCAGAGATTTCATGTCTTGGGCCAAGAGAACAGGAAGTTCAAACTCCCGGATCTGCCATCCAAAGCTGGAACACACTCAGCGCAACACTTGCTCATCCATCTATTATTGGCGCAACAATATTTCACATGTCCCCTTAGGGTAGATGTATTACCCAATGTGAAAGTGTTCTGCATTAGGAAACATATGATTGTGGGTCGGACAGGATGATGCACCGATCCGTCATCGATGTTACACGGGTCTTGCAGAGACATCATGGCAGTGACGCAGAGTCCTAGACTGGCGGGAGAAGACAGATATGCAGAATTTTCAAGTGGGGCCCTTCTCAGGTCCCTACACTGAGCCCAGGCCAGTAAAATGGGGTCAGATATTTTAGGATTTGCATTTATTTATGTCCTGTGTCTTGTTGTTGTTCAGTTGCACAGTCGAGTCCGACTCTTTGCGACCCCATGGACCAGTTTACGCCAGGCCCTCGTCTTCTGCTGTCCGCTGAAGTTTGCTCAATTTCATGTTCGTTGCATCGATGACACTGTCTAACCATCTCATCCTTTGCCGTCCCCTTCTTCTTTGACCTTCAATCTTTCCCAGCATCAGGGTCTTCTCCAGTGAGTGCTCCCTTCTCATTTGGTGGCCAAAGTATTTGAGCTTCAGCTTCAGGATCTGGCCTTCCAGGGAACAGTCAGGGTTGATTTCTTTTAGGATTGACTGATTTGATCTCCTGGCAGTCCAAGGGACTCTCAAGAGTCTTCCCCAGCACCATAGTTCAAAAGAGTCTATTCTTCGGCGCTCTGTATATTAAAAGCTAAAACATCAAGACCCTTAACAACACCTTGCATCAAAGCTGAAAAGGTCCATCCAATAAGATGCACAGGCCATAGGTTCAGGACCTGCAGCAACAAATGCATCCTCACTCAAAGTATCCTCAAGGTAAGGATGAAAATTGTAATGCAGTGAGGGTCACTAGTTCAGGTACTTTTCAAGGTTTAAGGGAATTCGTATCAGGCGTCTTTCACAATGGGAAGTGAAACCCTGGTAAAAGGTAACGGTAAAGGTTTCCCTTGCTTGAAAGCCAGTCAAATCCAACTCTTGGGGGTGGTGCTCATCCCCGTTTCCAAGCTGAAGAGCCAGCGCTGTCCGAAGATTTTTCCATGGTCATGTGGCCAGCATGACTAAACACCAAGGCCGACGGGAACGCTGTTACCTTCCCACTAAAACAGTACCTAGTTATCTATTTACAATTTCCTGCTTTCGAACTGCTCGGTTGGCAGGAGCTGGGGCCAGAGACGGGAGCTCACTCCATCACGTGGCATTCGGGTCTTGAACTGCCGAGCTACTGACCTTCTGGTCTGCAGCTCAGTGTCTTAACCTCTGAGCCACCGTGGCCTGGGTGTGTGTGTGTGTGTGCACAGATGCATCATAATGCTGCAGGGAAGCAGGAGGAAAACCTGCTTCCCAAAAGCATTGACCTCAGGTCAGATAACCGGTGCGGAAGATCCCTCAATCTGTCCGCAGCTGTTAAGAATGATAACAAATATGGAACTTCCGTGTAAGAGGCAGCAGAACCTGGAAACAAGCAAGAGGAAGCAACTAACCCTATTGTGTCTTCCCAAAGCCATCAGCACTCATAACACAGACCCTCTGTTTTACCAGAAGGAGAAGTTATATGCGTTTGGTTTCAAAAAAAATCTGTTGGAGAACTCAACACATGTTGGGAATTTTACGTTTCTTTCACCACACAAGGGAATCTGGTACTAAGCTTTTCCCTGCATGTCTTTCCTGTGCCTTCTCCTCCGTGCGTCCTGTCTTCCTTTGGTTGACAACTGTGGCGTGCAGAATGCTGGACTCGACAGTGTTTTGGTCTGATTCAGTGAGGTGGCTGCTAGGGTTGCCAGCTTCAGATTGGGAAATATCTGAAGATTTTGGGGGTGGAGCCTGAAGAAGGCGGGGTTTGGGGAGCGGGGGCACTTCAGTGGGGAGCCAGTTTGGTGTAGTGGATAAGTGCGTGGACTCTAATCTGGGAGAACCGGGTTTGATTCCCCACTCCTCCGCTTGCACCTGTTGATGTGACCTTGGGTCAGTCACAAGCTCTGGCACAGCTGTTCTCTCAAGGACAGTTTCTGTCAGAAGTTCTCTCAGCACCACCTACCTCACAGGGCGTCTGTTGTGGGGAGGGGAAGGGAAAGGAGTTTGTAAGCCGCTCTGAGACGCCTGTGGGCAGTGAAGGGCAGGGTATAAGTCCAAACTCCTCCTCCTCCTCCTCCTCCTCCTCTTCTTCTTCTTCTTCTTCTTCTTCTTCTTCTTCTTCTTCTTCTTCTTCTTCTTCTTCTTCTTCTTCTTCTTCTATAATGCAATAGAGTCCACCTTCCAAAGAAGCCATTTTCTCCAGGTGAACTGACCTCTTTCACCTAGGGATCAGTTCTAATCCCAGGAGATCTCCAGCCACTACCTGGAGTATGGCAACCCCTACTGTTCTCATACGTTGCCCTTCTGGTCCCCTTGCTATAACGACTCCCATTTTCCTCCCACCCTTCCTCTAAGGGAGGACGCGTGGTTCTGCCTTCCTCTGTGTCGTCCTCATAACAGTTTGGTGTAGTGGTTAAGTGCACGCGGACTCTAATCTGGGAGAACCGGGTATGGCTTTTACCACAGAATTTTTGCCCAAATACCAGAGCATCGCCCCAATGATATCACTTCTGGGTCATGTGGGCAGTGACGTAGACATGTCTCTGCATGCCAGCTGGGCCTCCCTCTTTTTAGGGGGAAGTTCACCCCACCGACCAGCTGATTGGTGGTGGCGCCTGGTGACAGAAGACCCCTGCCTTCACTGGGGGGTCTGGCAACCCTACCTCACTCCTGAAGGAGATTGCTGAGGTGGCAAAGTAACAACTCAACACACCAAGTGCGTGTGGTAACTTATACCAATGAACGACTATGTCGCATGAAAACAACATGAAACGAAAAATCATGAGGTAAGTGTAATATTTAGACCAGACCTATATTTTACTGTAAGAACTTGGGGAATGTCAATAGACTAGTTGTAAATGTCCCCCGAGCCCATGAGATTGAAATGGGTGTAAAGATAGGAAGTAAGAAAATATATAAAAGAATAATAAAAAAGAGCAACGATTTGTTCTACTGTAGTTCTTAATTAAGATCTGAAATTTCCTCAGCTTCTCCCTGGGGTCACATTTACCACAAATTTACCACATTTACCATAGGATGGATTTCTGAGGATTTCTGAGCGGAGTTATTCTTCTGTCAGGCCGGGAGGAGGAACACCCCCCCCCCGTAATAACCAAGACCTCACATTAATATCACCCAGTTAACTTTTAAAAGGGCCCAAATCTTCCTATAATAAATACTCTTCAGAGTGACAGGTAAATCTCAAGTCACACATTTGCCTTTGAAGTTTTAATGGCTACCCCGGCTTCACGATAAAGCTACTCGAGCTTTCGTTGGTAGTAATTTTGCAAAGCCCGAAGCGGCCCGAGTCATCTTTACTGTTGAGCTCCCAAGGACGAACAACTCATAAAATCACGGGCTTCAAAGAGGCTGCTCCTTTTCTGCCTCTTTTTTTTTAAAAAAAGAAAGAAAATTCTTCCTGAGTCTTTTTACACGGCGGCTACACAACGGAGTGCCCTCCTCCCATTCCAACCTGTTCTTCGAGTCATCCTGAGTGTCAGCAGCCATAATTAAAAGGGCTCCGTCACCATTCTTGGCTGGAGTCCCATTTTTGACACCCTCTTAAATGTATATGCATGTGCTTTGTTTGGAATAAAGTCACTGTTTAAAAAAAAAAAAAGCACTCCCCAAACACCGAGGAGGGAAGAATATATCGCAAAGATATTGGAGGCGGCCGAGCTGGATAAACTGACATTAACTTTAAAAGGTCAATCAGAAGACACGTTTTTGAACACATGGGGTCGTTTTTATGATAGGTACAAGACAATTAAGTAGAGGTAGCTAAAAGGTGTTAGAGAGACAAGATAGCTTTGAGTCTAAAAGTTACATTTGGTATTGAGAAAAAAAAAAGTTTAGAGATATAGCAAAGATTTAGCAAAGAAGGCTTGTAGAAATCGAGATGAGATTAATCAAGGTGTTTAAAGCCCCTGTGTAAATGTTTAATGTTAGGTTAGATTGTTAGTTGTTGTGTTGTGGTGTTTTTGTAAGTAGATGTACTGAATTGTGTGTGTACTGTGTATTGTGTGTGTATAAAATGAATAAAAAGTGGCCTTTTGGCCTTTTTTTTTTTAAAAAAGCAGTTACACTTATTTTAAATTTGTTCAGGGCTGGTATCTGGGAAAAGGGCTGTCATTTTGTCGGTAGAACACCTGCTTGGACTGCAGAAGGTCCCAGGTTCATTCTCCGGTAAAAGAATCTGGTGTAGCAGGAGTTAGGAAAGACCTTTCTTGGTCTGAGAACCAGTGAGAACCATCTTAAGCCGCTACACCCAGATTGCTGGCTTCATTGGGCTTAGAATACTGTCACTTGGTTTAGGATTGCACTGTAGATGGTCTGACTCAGTTATATTTTGGTAGCTTGTACCATCTATTCCACGGGCCATGGTGGCTCAGAGATTAAGATGCTGAGCTGCAGACCGGAAGGTCTGTAGTTTGGCAGTTTGAGACCCTAGTGCCATGTAATGGAGTGAGCTCCCGTCTCTGGCCCCAGCTCCTGCCAACCTAGCAGTTCGACAGCAAGAAAATGCAAGTAGGTAAATAGGTACCGCTTCAGTGGGAAGGTAACAGCATCCCATGTGCCTCGGCATTTAGTCAAGCTGGCCTCATGACCACTGAAACGTCTTTGGACAGTGCTGGCTTTCCGGCTTGGAAATGGAGATAAGCACCACTTTCGAGCAAGGGAAAACTTTACCTTTTTTAAAACCATCTACTCCAGGTTGCCAACTCCAGACAGGGAAATTACTGAATATTTAGGGGCAGAGCCTTAGGAGGGAGTTCAGCAGGGATGTGATGCTGTTGAGGCTACCCTGCAGTTTGTTTGTTTTTTGGTCATCATCTGGGTGTGGAACAGCAGCCACTGGGGGTGTGGGGGGTGGAGGTATTTGTGAATTTCCTGCATTGTGCAGGGGGTTGGACTAGATGACCCTAGAGGTCCCTTCCAACTGTACGATCCTATGATTCTATGAATGTCACAGTCACTAGGAGGATTACAGTGTATGCTACAATTGGCTTAGCCAAAAACAATGCAATTTGAGCTAAAGATTTTTAAATCTAAACCACATAAAACCATTTTAAAAATCTGTTTGTTGTTATATAGTGCAATTTTTAATCAAACAACAGAGCCATTGAACAATCAAATACCCACTTCCACAAACATCAAAGTGGAATACACTCCAGACAAGATGGGTATAAATGTGAGAAACCATCAGACTGATCAAATAATCAAAATACGGCAGAAGAAGTGTTCATCAAAATCACACAAGGATCCCAAGTATATGCTCTCTTGTTTCGAATAGCTTCTTCAGTTGTACTAACAGAACTAGGTTATAATTCACAAGTAATATATTCTGCAAACGCCTTTAAATTCCACGACAGAAGATGGCAGCTAGCCACAAATACCTCTTCAGTTGGTTTATGTTATTTTTAAGTCTGGGCACTATTACACGGCTTCAGGTCGAAATTAATCAGCTCCCGCTGTACTGGCCTTCTGCAAACTTTGCAAAACCATCCAAGAGGGCTTTTCTGCACAGATAATAAGGCTGCAGAGTGCAAAATGGCTTCACAGACTTACTTGGAGAGATGACTGGGACTTCCGCTTTACTGCTGCACTTCACGTATGGTAAGTAGGATCGTATTATGTAATTTCTGTACCACTTCTGTCATGTTGATGCTTCTGTTACACTTCTGTTTCTTTACGGTGGTTCCAGATTTCTAATATCCCAGGGCATTAATTACTGAATGCTGCATTCTGTTGATTCTACTGGTTCACCATATACGTTTTCACACACCCCAAATAACACATTTCCAATCTGCTTTCAATCCATTTGGCGACTGGATTGAACTGTGCGAAATGGCCAAATCCACTTGCAAAGGGTCGCTGGAGTGGACTGAAATGGCATTATTCAACGTGTGTGAAAGTGCTTGTGAAATCCTCCTTGTCTCTGTGAGAAAGCCAGGTTACAAATAACATAAATAAATCAATAAGATAAATTTCCTCCGGGCGAACTGACCTTCATGGTCTGGAGAGCATTCATAAATCTGGAGAACCCTACCCACCCACCCCCCGGAGGCTGGCAGAGTTTTGCCCAAAAACCAGAGCGTTGCCCCCAATGTCCCAGAAGTGATGTAGTCATGTTGAAGTCACACAGGCACGTCACTAAAATGTTGGGTGTTCCTCCTCTTTTTTTGTGCTAAGCCACACACACACACACTGGCCAGCTGATCGGCAGCAGAAAGTAGGGTTGCTGGATCTGGGTTGGAAAATACCTGGAGACTTGGGGGGTGGATCCGGGAAGGGGCAGGGTTTGGGGAGGGGAGGGGCCTCAGCATGGTCCAATGCCACAGAGTCCACCCTTCAAAGCAGCCATTTTCTCTGGGGAAGCTGATCTCTGTCAGCTGGAGATCAGTTGTAAATGTGGGAGGTCTCCAGGCCCCACCTGGAGGCTGGCAACCCTAGCAGAGAGGTAAGGCTTGGAAACGAGGGACCCCTGCCCCCACTGGGTGTCTGGCATCCCTATGGCAGTGGTTGCGCATGCCTGCTCGGTCTGAAGCTCACCTCTCACCTGCCCCTTGCTGAGGAATGGTGTGGCCCTGTTCGGAGGCAACAGTAGTGATTCTGAGGCTCCTTCCTGGACTTTTGCCCAGGGCCTCAGAATCCCTACAACTTCCTCTAAGACTTGCCTGAGGGCTTAATCCCTGCTAGAGTTGCCAGCCCATACCTGGCAACTGGCAGAAGGTTTGGGGGCAGAGACAAGGGGAGCAGGACATCCTGTGTGCTATTACATAACTTCCAGGGAAAACCCAGAAGTGACACAGGGTAGCTCTAGGAATCACTGGAAATGCTATGGTTTTACCATAGAGTTTGGGGTGATTCCTGGAGCTAACCTATTTCGCTTCCAGATTTTCCCCAGAAGTACAATGGCATGAAAGACACCAACTTAAAAAAAAAAATTATCTCACTGCTGCTTGGAGTGACAGCAGTTAGGATAGCTTCCAGCAGGAGGACTCTGGCCTGGCATAGTGGGAGTTCTGGCAGCTCTAATCTCCGCCCTGTTTTCTGGCCCCATCTCTGAGCTCCAGTTCTAGTTAACCTACACTATTAATTAGTTGAAATTTATGTGGGGAAAGCATTTGCAAATGTGCTAGTAACTACCAAGAAGACCATTCTAATAACCTAAACTTTGTGCAGTGGCGAAAGCTGTAATTTCCGTAAATGGAAAAGTGCAATGCCACCAACTATTCCGGAATGGTTAGAAAGTCAGAGTATTGTATCCTAGACAAAAATTTCTGAGAAATATTCAAAGCCAGATGATGATATTTACATCACCCTTTTTGTCTCAACCTGGTTTCCGGTAATTACCTGTTTTCCACATACCAACCTTTTCTCCTATCTGCCTTCTCTAGTAGATCCTCTTCTATAGATAGACTGAGTCCATGCAGCTCGTTCTTCTCTGTGGTTTCTCACTGTTAAATTATACCCACTTCTGTAAATACGTTTTATCCTTAGTTATGGACGTAGCTGTAGTGGAAGCATTTTAAAGTGTTAACTACATATAGACTTGTTGACTCCAACATTACTGTTTTCTACATTACGTTCTTTATACGATCTATCATATGTTGTTCTTGTAATAGTATTCTTAACTGTTTAATAAAATTCAACAATTAAAAAAGAAGAAGAGGACCATTTTTGTTTTGTCAAAACCTACATCATCCGAATTGATTACGATGGAAAGCCATTGAGGAGGGAGACAGGAAAAAAACAGGGAGAGAAACCATCATGTTCCATTTTTCCACGGAAAATGTTTGAAACTTGGGAAAACTGAAAAGCCACTGAAATATTTTCTTCTTTAGCATGATAAGCAAAGGGCTTTTTAAGGCAAAGTTCTAGAATCTTATGCCATTTGCCCTTTACTCCCTCAGAATGCTGACAACTACGTAAGACCGTCTCTAGGATTAGGCAATTACGTTCCTTTTCTGTAGACACATGCAACTCTCAGATCCTCTTGCCTACTTCAGATTTCTTCATCTTCTGCAGCATGTGGAAGAAACTGGTGTGTGTTTGGAAATCGACAAACCTGTTATGTATTACATTATGTGGATAGCCTGAATTGGACAATGAGCCTGAGCTTCAGTCACAAGCTCCATGGACTCTCAGTATCCTAAAATCAACAGCCTAATTGGTTGCCGTTCTTCAATGGACCAATCAGGAAAGACTATGGTTTTTGGCGGGAACAAACCCTATTGGTCCTAAGCACTCACTCATGATTGGACCTTTCTGTTCTAGGGGTGTGGTTTAGGCAGTTCCAACCTATATAAGTTGATGTTGTTCTGTGTGTTGTTGTGTGTTCTGTTCTAATAAACTGAAATCACTGATTAAAGAAAGAGCTGCCTAATCTCAAGTTACAACAAAACCAAACCTAGGAGCAAGGGAACAGACATACAAAACACTAGAGTAGGTTTGCCAGGTCCCCTGGGGGGATGGGGAAACCCCGACTCAATGGGTCTGTTACCCGCCAGCCTGGATCGGGCCGCCGGGGGGAATTCCAACCCCCAAAATGGGAGGATCGTGGAAACATGCCAGGCGTGATGATGTCACCTGGAGGTGACGCCACCATGCCAGGCATGTTGCGGAGGGATGCTCTATCATTCAAGGGAAAACTCTATGGTTTCCCCTCGAATGATAGTGGTCTCCCCCCCCACTTCCGGGTGACATCATCACACCGTGTGCGCTTCACGTGCATGCCGAAGATCTCCAGGACAGGGCCCAGTACTCCCCCGCTAACTGGCGTGTTAACTGGCCTGATATTTGCTCATCTAGCCATGCTAATCCATGCTGCTGGAAGTTCCAGGTTGGACTACTGTGATATGTTGCGTATGGGGCCGCCTTCGAAGACTTCTTGGAAGCTTTAATTGGTGCAGAAAGCTGCAGTGAGACTCCTGTCCGGGATAGGGTTGTCAGGCGGAGACATGGAGAGATGTCATCAGGAACAGCATGATGTCACTTCTGGGAGGAAATGAGAAGTGGCATCACACACCTCTAGGAACAGCTGGAAACTCTACAGTATAAACTCTACAGCTTGCAGAGATCAGGCAGAGCATAAATATCTTACATTAAAAAAAAATTAGACTGGAGGCCGTCTAGAATTTTTCTCTGGAGCTGAAAGGAGTTTGAGAGAAGGATCGTTACTGTGTATTGTCCATATCATAACCCTGCAGTCTATTCTGGGAAACAAGAACTGTAGGGGTTTTTTTTAATTGTTTTGGGTAATGCTGTGTATGTGAAGAGGAGACCATTTCAAAGTCCAAATAATAAAAAATGCCTTTCTTTACTACATTAAAAATGCTTATTTGTTACAGCTAGCATACAGTTAGTATGTCTTAGGGTGAGGCTGGGTTCACCATTTCTAGCAATGGGTATGTTTGTCACTGTTATCTGACTCGGTGTAATCCATTTATGTTTCATAAATACACAAAACAGTACAAGTTTACTTTAATACTCCACTCCTAAGCAGCGTTGTGCCTTTGTAAGCTCCTTGATTTTGTCACTCTGTGAGTAATATATAAGTTTCATGTTATTAAAGAAGTCCAGCAAGGTTAGACCTGATTGCCTATTCATTATCAGTTTTTCCCCAACACATTTTTTCCAGAATAAAATGGAAAGAAACCCATTCCCTCTAGCACTGGGGTCCCTAACATGGTGCCCGTGGGCATCAGGGTGCCCGCTGACACCTTTCCTGGTGCCCGCCAAGTCCTTTCAGAAAGTGGGTAGGGCTAGGTGGGGCTTTGCCTAGCAGGGCTTCTGATTGGCTGTGCAGATTAAAAGGCATGCTGTTCAACAGAGCATCTGCCTTAAATATCGAAGAGGTACTATTAGAGGTATATGTAACCGGACAATTGATAGTTGGTGCTGCCTCCTGTGGCAGCAAAGTTGATTGTGCCCACCGCCCTGTGTCAGAATTCCAAAAGCTGCCTGCAGTCTCAAAAAGGTTGGGGACCCTTCCCCTAGCACAAAGTTCAAGGACTTCCACCTGTGGAGCATGACTTTCCCAGGCCCGTAGCTACAGTGGGGCGTTTCGGGGCCTTGCCCCCTTAATTAAAAGCCCCACCCCACAAATAGCCATGCCAGAAACCTTATTTTTGACCATGACCAATGTTCCCTCTAAGCTGTGGAGTCTTGTGAGCAAAAATTCTACTTTGTGAGCTACTGGCATTAAAGTTGTGAGGGAGCGATTCGGCTACTGCATAAATTTAGTTTGCTCTGGAGCCCTCCTTCCTGAGCCAAGACAAAAATGTGTGAGCCAGAGGCTCAAAAACTGTGAGCTAGCTCACACCAACTCAGCTTAGAGGGAACACTGACCATGACCTAGGTGGTATTGGGCTAGCAGAAAGAGGGGTTGTTGGAGATGTATTGAAGGTGCCCTTCTAAGCTTTCTTGCCCCGAGAAAGGGAACTCAAAAGGCATTTAAATGCCCTCTGAAGACAATTAAATGCTCTCTGAGCTGTTTTTTTCCTAGAAAGTGACATGCTTCACTGCCCTATCCCTTGAAAGGAAGGGCTAGAAACAGGCTCCGAGCCTCCCCCTTTGAAGATGGGCATTCAGATTAATTTAATTAACTGTAGTTTAACTGCCCCCTTAAAAATTTGAAGGCCTCCCAAACAAGTTCAGGCTATGGGCCTGAACTTTCTTGGTTCTGTCCTCCCGCTGTGGCCCTGAAACATCCCCCCCCCCAAAATCCTGTTCCTGTGGGCACCCTCTCCCCAAGGAGCAGGATTTTGTTTTGCTTTTGTTTTGTATTTCTCATGTGTGTGCATGTATGTTTGTGTGCGTGTGTGTGCACCTGGAAGTCATGGCGACCTCTGGTGACTGACCCCTACTGGGGGCCTGGAGGATATTCAGAGAGGGGGCTGAATGCAGCCTGCCCCTGCCCTCTCACCTCTGGTATTCCAAGGAGGTCTCCCCCCAAGTACTTGCCAGAGTCGACCCCGCTGAGCTATCCAGGTCGGGGCCCCAAGGAGCAGGATTATGGGGTTGCCGTAGGAGAGATGGGTCAAGACAGCCATACTCTGGAGATGGAAGTCCTTGAACCTGCAGAAACAGTGTGCTAGATTTTACATCTCCAGTTGATACTGTGGCAGTGGTGTAACCAAGGAAGGGTACTTGGGTTTACTTGGAAACGTTCAAAAATTGTGAGTGGAATGCTTGCTTGAATGACCATTTTTGTAGAAAAAGCCCAGCAGGAACTCATTAGCATAACAGGCCACACCACCGACAGCACAGCTCATTAGTATATTAGGCCACACCCCCATGTTACCAGAGGTGTGGTCATCCAGACACATCCATCTTTTGCCTCTTATTCTGTTTACCTTCTTTGTTCACAAAACCCAGGGCTTTTTTTGTAGCAGGAACTCCTTTGCATGTTAGGCCACATAGCCCTAACATGGCCACTCCTAATGAGTTTCTGCTGTTGGGTGTGACCTGTTATGCTAATGAGTTCCTGCTGGGAGTGGCCAACTTGGGAGCCAGCTGGAACTCCGTTCCTGTGCGTTCCTGCCCAAAAGTGCCTTATAGGTTAGGGACCAAACAGTTGTTAGGGCAGATCCCTAAATGATACTGACATGGCCCTTTTCAGACTAGACAGTGCTTAACATTTGCAAGCACTGTGACTACTTAAGCCAGTTTGGTGTAGTGGTTAGGAGTGCGGACTCTAATCTGAGAGAACCGGGTTCGATTCTCCACACCTTCACATGCAGCTGGTGACGTGACCTTGGGTCAGTCACAGTTCTCTCAGAGCTGTTCTGGAAAGACCACTTACCTCACAGGGTGTCTGTTGTGGAGAGGGGAAGGGAAAGGAAAGGAAATTATAAGCTGCTCTGAGACTCCTTCGGGTAGTGAAGGGTGGGGTTATAAATCCAATCTCTTCTTTATTTGCAGATGATACCCGCTAACACTATTTGATAATCAGGTTTCTCTTCTTTGGGGGGAGGTATGGATTTGCTTCTTTGAGAGTACTGAAAAGCCCTTTTATATCACAGAAATTAGCTGAAATGTCCGGAGGCATGGTATGTACTCTCAAATGGCTCACATTTCATTTGATTGCTGCTGTTAATATTTCAAAGATGAAGTAAGTTTTTCCCCCCTGGGGGCATTTAGCATCTGTGTGAAATCCTTTAAAAAACAAGTAGATCTGAGTCCCATCTCCATTAGCAGAAGGGTGCTGAGGGTGAATACGTTGGCTGGGGATTGAAAAACTGACAATTACAACAGCAGAAAAAAACCAATTTGCTTCCATGCTAATATTCCCGAACGTTTTATTAGGGTACAGCCCTGCCACGTTGATATCAGCGATTGCTTAGCCATCCCTTTAATTCAGCCACTGAAAATCAGTGGGATTTAACTATGGCTGATTCACACCCTTGTTTATTCTTGGGGTAGGAGTGGTAGAGGATTTTCCCTCCATTATGTGTGGTTAGTCAGGAATAAGAACTTCAACCAGATGACACTGAGAGCTTCCAAACATATTACAGGGAACACAATAATAGCAGTCCTCGTATTTTTACCCTCCGGAGTCAGAACTTCATTAAACCCTCAATGAGAAAACTTAAAATGCATCTCATGTTCCCTGCCATCCTGCGCTGACTCCACAAAGACAGGTCTAAAATGGAGCCGGGGAGGTGAACAGCATGTTCCATGGATCCGACCCTTGACAGCAAGCCTGTATTCGCCATATGCAAGTAGAGTCATGCTCGTGTCGATTTGAAGGCCTATGGAAAAATGTATTCTGCCCCCCCCCCCTCTGCTCTGTGATGTATATAAGGGAGGGGGAGGGTTGTATTTCCTCTTCAATGGTCTCCCCAAATTGCAGCCCTTTCTTCTGTTTCATTCAGTTTGGTGTAGTGGTTAAGTGCACGGACTCTGATCTGGGAGAACCGGGTTTGATTCCCCACTCCTCTACATGCAGCTGCTGGTGTGACCTTGGGTCAGTCATAAGTTCTTTCAGAGCTGTCCTCTCAAAGGCAGTTCTCTAGAGAGCTCTCTCAGCCCCACCTACCTCACAGGATGTCTGTTGTGGGGAGGGAAGGGAAAGGAGATTGTAAGCCGCTCTGAGACTCCTTTAGGTGGTGAAGGGCAGCGGATCAATCCAATCTGCTCCTCCTTCTCCTCCTCCTCTTCTTTTTCTTCTTCCAACCAAATTGAATAGATGAAAGCATCTGTCATAGAGGAAACTGGCTCTGTCGAATACCAGTGGGGTAGCTGTCAGGCCCGTAGCTACACTGGGGCATTTCGGGGCCCTGCCCCCTTAATTAAAAGCCCCGCCCACAAATAGCCATACCAGAAACCTTATTTTGGACCATGACCTCGGTGATACTGGGCTAGCAGAAAAGGCGATTGTTGGAGATGTATTGAAGGTTCCCTTCTAAGCTTTCCTGCCCCTTGGAAGGGAACTCAAAAGGCATTTAAACGCCCTCTGAAGACAATTAAATGCCCTCTGAGCTGTTTTTTCCCCTAGGAACTGATGCAGCGAACTGAAAGGAAGGGCTAGAAACAGGCTCCCAGCCTCCCCCTTTGAAGACAGGCATTCAGATTAATTCAATTCACTGTAGTTTAACTGCCCCCTTAAAAATTTAAAGCCCCCCCCAACAAAAAAATCCTGGCTATGGGCCTGGTAGCTGTTTTAGTCTATCGCAGCAAAACAAAACAGAAGTCCAGTGGTATCTTAAAGACAGACAGCATGGATTTTAGCACAAGCTTTTGTAACAGAGCTCGCTTCTCCTATTGTATCTCACCTTCTCCTATTTCTCCCATTGTAACTGAAGGAGGACCTGGATGGCCCAGGCTAGCCTGATCTTGTCAGATAAGAACATGAGAGAAGCCAATGTTGGATCAGGCCAACAGCCCATCCAGTCCAACACTCTGTCACACAGTGGCCAAAATATACCAGGTGCCATCAGGAGGTCCACCAGCGGGGCCAGGACACTAGAAGCCCTCCCACTGTTGCCCCCTGCCCCAAGCACCAAGAATAGAGCATCACTTGCTCCAGAGTCCCTATCTATACTTTGTGGCTAATAGCCACTGATGGGCTTCTGCTCCATATGCTTATCTAATTCCCTCTTGAGACTGTCCATGCTTGTAGCTGCCACCACCTCCTGTGGCAGTGAATTCCATGTGTTAATCACTCCTTTGGGTGAAGAAGTACTTCATAAGAACATAACAGAAACCAATGTTGGATCAGGCCAATGGCCCATCCAGTCCAACACTCTGTCACACAGTGGCCAAAAATACCAGGTGCCATCAGGAGGTCCATCAGCGGGGCCAGGACACTAGAAGCCCTCCCACTGTTGCCCCCTGCCCCAAGCACCAAGAATAGAGCATCACTTGCTCCAGAGTCCCTATCTATACCTTGTGGCTAATAGCCACTGATGGGCTTCTGCTCCATATGCTTATCTAATTCCCTCTTGAGACTGTCCATGCTTGTAGCTGCCACCACCTCCTGTGGCAGTGAATTCCATGTGTTAATCACTCCTTTGGGTGAAGAAGTACTTCATAAGAACATAACAGAAACCAATGTTGGATCAGGCCAATGGCCCATCCAGTCCAACACTCTGTCACACAGTGGCCAAAAATACCAGGTGCCATCAGGAGGTCCACCAGTGGGACCAGGACACTAGAAGCCCTCCCAGTGTTGATCCTCCCAAGCACCAAGAATACAGAGCATCACTTGCCTCAGAGTCCCTATCTATACCTTGTGGCTAATAGCCACTGATCGGCCTCTGCTCCATATGTTTATCTAATTCCCTCTTGAAGCCATCCATGATTGTTTGTGTTTGGGGGGTTGGCATGCAAGAGCAAGAAGAAGAAGAAGAAGGAGAAGAAGAAGGAGGAGGAGGAGGAGATTTGATTTATCCCCTGCCCCTCACTAACCAAAGGAGTCTCAGACTGGCTTACAATCTCTTTTCCCTTCCCCTCCCCACAACAGACATCCTGTGAGGTAGGCGGGGCTGAGAGAGCTCTTCCAGAACTGCTCTTGAGAGAACAGCTCTGAAAGAACTTATGACTAACCCAAGGTCACACCAGCAGCTGCATGTGGAGGCGTGGGGAATCAAACCCAGTTCGTCCCAATTAGTGTCCATGCTCTTAACCACTACACCAAACTGGCTCTACTTAACGAGATTTTGTTGCATTGTTTTTATTTTCTAGCCATCTGTACCTTGCCTTTCTCCACGAATGGGATCCCAAAGCAACTTACAAGTTATCATTCTCCCCACCTGTGTTTTTGTTCTCACAACTGTGCAGGGAACATTAGACTGAGAGAGCGACAGGCCCAAAGTCACCCAGCCACCTCCAGGCTCCAACCTCAGCACCAATGGGGTGTGTGTGCGTCTTTGTGGAAGGTCAGGTCTCTACATGGGACTGAAGCGCAAGGAAAGACGTGCTCAGTGGGAACAGTCTTGAGATTTGGAGGGAAGTGGGTTGGTGTGGACGAATCCCACAAAGGTGGTGGGAGGAAAGGGCTGATTTCAGAGTTCTGGCCATTGACAGGTGGCTGGTGAAATGGGGGGGAGGGGTGTCATGATTTCTGTGGTGGATTGAGCAAGTGTTGAGGGCGGTGGCTCCACTTCCTTGGAGAGTTTATAGTATATATGCGCATGCCAGATTTTGATGTAATGATTCAGAGCAAGAGGTGTCCGTTGTCAAAGACTGTTAAATAAAGGAAATACTGCAAGGGTGTTAATGTTTTAAGCATGTTTGTATTTTGAGTAAAAAAATAATATAATTAATTGGTTTTGCCTGTGTCCTTTAAAATGTTTATATCTCCAGTACCTGGCATTACATTTTATGGCACACATGGCCCAGCCCGACTAGGTGATATTTATGCCAGATCTGGCCCTCGTAACACATGAGTTTGAGACCTCTGTCCCGTAAGTCAGCCGTGACTTGGTGGGACTTTCCATCACAAACTGAAGAAGAGACCTTTGTCTTATGAAAGCTCATATGGAAATAAATACTGTTAGTCTTTAAGGTGCCACTGGACATCTGGTTTGTCCTGCCAAGTACACTTAATCCCCACCCAGACGGTGGGGATAACAAGGTACTGATATGGTTTGTTATGGTACCTGTTAGGCTTCCCAAATACTTACCTCGTGCCGGCGGGGGATGGATACATCCTGGCAGGACCATTCCTGGGGGAAGGAAAGACGCGCCACACAATGTCGTCGCCAGGAAGTGATGCTAGGCGACGCTCTGGCAATGTGGCTGGAAACTCGATGGTACCATCGAGTTTTCAGCCCCATTGCCAGAGCGTCACCTGGCGTCACTTCCTGGTGACGGCATGGTGCGTTACAGGGAGGAATGGTCCGGCTGGGGAGCATGTTTCCCCTGCCCTCATGCGGTAAGTACTTGGGAACCCTAGTACCTGTTGCTCGTTCTCTTATTTTGTAAGTTTTTACTTGTTACAGTGTTTTTTAACCTTGTCAGCACGCTGCAAAAACTTACCCTTATTTGTATTGTGGGGTGTATTTCTATCCCAAAGTAAATTCCAATGTGTAGAAAAGTGACTGACAATCTTTTTAAAAAATTGTGGCAGCAGAAGACACGTTTTACGATATCCAAACATCCAGAGCTTGAAACACACTTTCACAAAAGGCCAAAAAACCCACATTTTAAAATTCACATTTTTGGACTGGGGGCATTTTCCTACCCCAAGAGCAGATCTCTGTGTGGTGAGGCAGGTGTTTTCTAGATCGCTAGGAGGAGGTGTCAGCTATCAGGAGGGGCTGTATTTCTCCAGAACACTTTAAGTATCTCCCTTATCAGGGTTTTCTGAGGGCAAATTCCTGGATAAAAAATAAAAACACCCTAATGGCAAAATACTCCATGTGCTTTTCTGCATACAGAGCAGTTAGCCGTACTTTTGGGGGGATTGTTGACTAACCAGCACAAAGAAAAGGCTGCAGGTTCATGTCTTTCTGCATCCTGCCTCTAGGGTATGAATTGACCCCATTTGCACAGGGGTTTCGCTTGGCTGTTAACAGCCCATCTTTTCTCTCTCCTGAATTAATCAAGTACGCCTCCCAGGCTGTCATTTCTTTGAACTCTGATGGATATGCAGATGTTCTTAAGAACATAAGAGCAGGCATGCCAGATCCATCTAGGACAGCATCCTGTATCACCCAGTGACCAGCCAGATGCCCAGGAAGGCCTACAAGCAAGACTTGGGAAGCCAAAGCTTCCTCTAGTTTGGTGTAGTGCTTAGGAGCGTGGACTCTAATCGGGGAGATTTCCCACTCCTCCGCATGCAGCTGCTGGCGTAACCTTGGGTCAGTCGCAAGTTCTTTCAGAGCTGTTCTCTCAAGGGCAATTCTTGGGAGCGCTCTCTCAGCCCCACCTACCTCACGGGGTGTCTGTTGTGGGGAGGGGAGGGGAAACGAGATTGTAAGCTGCTCTGAGACTCCTTTGGGTAGTGAAAGGTGGGGTAAAAATCCAATCTTTTCTTCTTCTTCCACCCCCCCATTGTTGTCTCATAGCAACTGATATTCAGTGCACCACTTGTTAAGATGGCACAAAGATCTACTCCTTTTCAACAAGCTCCAACAACGGGTGCTTTCTTTACACGTATGGTATCTGTGCATGGGTAGGGGTCCCCAACCTTTTTGAGCCTACGGCCACCTTTGGAATCCTGACACATAGCGGGTGCCACCGCCAAAATGGCTGCCGCAGGAGGTGGAGTCAGGCACAAAATGGCCGCCACTGCTTCCCTTCAGCCACACACTGCAGATCCTTGTGCTATGGTGACAACAACTGCTACCAAACCAACCTTTTAAACCATCTGGCCAGCCAATGAAATCTCCGGTGGCCCAAAAGCCCTACCTTGCCCCACCCACTCTCTACAAGCTCATGGCAGGTGCTATGGCACCCACAGGCATAGGGTTGCCAAGTCCGGGTGGAAAAAATACCTGGAGACTTTGGGGGTGGATCCAGGAGAGGGCGGGGTTTGGGGAGGGGAGGGGCTTCGGCATAGTCCAATGCCTCAGAGTCCGCCCTTCAAAGCAGCCATTTTCTCCAGAAGAGCTGGTCTCTGTCAGCTGGAGATCAGTCGTCAAAGTGGGAGTTGGGAGATCTCCAGGCCCCACCTGGAGGCTGGCAACCATACACAGGCACCACCACATTTGGGGCCTCTGGCGTTTGGTGTGGCTTGTTACTTTTTTGTTGGAAGCATGGTATTCTGTGGAATTTATAGGATAATCTGTACCAGTTTGTACATGCAAAGGACATTAACTCAAATGCCGCAGTAAAAACCGCACTGGGGAGGGCCACCCCCATCGCTAAAATGGCTCCTTGAATCCCAGCCAGTCTCTGGGTTATGAAAATGCAAACATTAATGCTGATCTATCTTTGTGAAAATTTAGGTGTCTCCTGTGGTTGTTTTACTGATGGGTTAAGAAAGCTTACTGAAAACATTGGGGAACCTCCAGCTCTAGATGATAAAACCTCACTGAAAATCGCCAACTCTGACCGAAGTTTACAAGCTGTGCTTTCTTGCTAGCCAAGGAATGCATTGCCAAAAAAAAAAAAAAAAAAAGGCCATTTAGAGCATTCCTTAAAATGGCAACATGCATCACATTTTTCAAAACAACTGCTGGAAGGAGTGCTTGTAAATAAGCATGGTTAATGTCTAGTGACATCACAGTGCCTCAGGGAACATGGAAATCCCCTTGGCATCGTGTACCCTCAGTGAGACGAATGAGGAAAACACGTCGCGGACTGGAATCCACGCTCCACTTTTGCCACAATGGAAACCTGCTGCTGCATAAGAAGTAGGGTCATACATGTGCCTATGCTTCATACACGGCAACATAAGGTATGGGATATGTACATAATGGAAAGAATTAGGTGTAAGATGAACCAGTCTGGAAATGATCTTGCTTCCTCGAATTTCGTAGGGAGTGTGGCCAATAATATTGAACTATTTGATGCAGATGGGAATAGTTCCAAAATACGACGTTTGGTATCGCTTACCTGCTTTCTGCTTCAATTTTCGTTGTTTGTTAGGTTGTTGTTTGTAGCAAGTTTCGTGTTTGTGTATTTGTTGGAGGTGCTAAATACAAATTGTCAAATAGAATTCTCAAAAACAAAAAGTAGGGTCATGCATATGGAAGATGATGTCTTGAGAGTCAGGGAAAGAGCATGGTGCATTCAAGAAGGGAAAAGTTCTGTATATGTTTTATCAAAACTTTCGCACCTGTTCAGAACTGCAAATCTCAGGTGGTGTACTGGGCATGATGTCCACCATGTATTATCAGATCTTATAATAAAGGCAATTTAGGGGAATTAATCTCAGACTCCTTTTCTAGCTGCCAGCTCTGAACTGGGAAATTCCTGGAGATCTGGGGGAGGCACCTGGGTAGGGGAAACTCAGCAGTGTATTGTGCCTGTGAGTCCACCCTCCAAAGCAGCCATTTTCTCCAGGGGAACAGATCTCTATTGTCTGAAGATCAGTTGTAATTCCAGATACCCAGGCCCTGCCTGGAGGTTGGCAACCATAGCCTGTTTCCCCTGAGGGGAGGCACGCAAGCTCCACATCGTTGCTAACACACTAGCAACTGAACGTGTGGTGTAGCGGTTGCGATGTCGGGCTAGGATCTGGAACGCTCAGGGTTCAGATCCCACCCTGGGCCAGGAAGCTTGCTGGGTGACCTTGGGGCAGCCACACACTCTCAACCTAACCTGCCACATTCTCAACCTAACCTGCCCCACAGGGCTGTGGTGAGGATAAAAATGGAAGAGGGGACGACGTGAGCCACTGTGGGTCATCACTGTGGAGGAAGACCAACTATTCTTCAGTCATATCATGAATATTCTTGAATGTTGGTGGTACTAAAAGATGCAGCTTAAGAGTCTGGGACCAGTGTGCCTTCAGGTCTGGGGTCTTCTTCAACTCATTTGCTAAGTCACAAATTTCTTTAGAACCACATTTTGAAAATGGGTCTGCTCCGGAGAGCAAGTTTGCTGTAGTGCTTAGGAACACAGATTCTAATCTGGGAGAACCAGGTGTGATTCCCCACTCCTCCACACGCAGCTGCTGCTGTGACCTTGGGTCAGTCACAAGTTCTCTCAGAGCTGTTCTATCAAGGGCAGTTCTCGAGAGAGCTCTCTCAGCCCCAGGGTGTCTGATGCAGGGAGGGAAAGGGATTGCTCTGAGACTCCTTTGGGTACTGAAGGGTGGGGTAGAAACCCAACCTCTTCTTCTTCCAATGTGCAGGACAGGTGCTGTGCCTCCTACCTCCCCAGCAGGAAGATGGGAGGGGAAATCACTAGGTGGTGGTTTTTAGCACAGGCAGGGCACCTCCTCTTCCTGTAACGTGACTTCAGAGTGTCACATCAGTTCCGGTAACGCGTTCGCTACGAAGTCAATACACATCTCAACACAGAGAACACCAAATTTAGGCACTTTTTGTTTTTATTTTCCAAAAGAAAAAAGTATTTTATATATATATATATTTATATTTATATATAAACCATTTCATTCTCTTTCAACAAAGATATAGCTGTCTGCTTGATAATTTGCATAGGATGTACCACCATAAAAAAATAAGGACCAGGGAAGGGGTGGGGGGGAGAGAAGGGGTGAGGGAAAGCAGCAAAACACCAACCGATATATGCTGCAGGGGTGTCCCCCCCCCATGATTAAACATTTGAAGCCTTACAAAAAAATTATGTACATCTTTTTTTTAAATCTCCCCATCGTCTATTTACAGTTAAGAACAATGCTTTTTTTCCTTTAAAAAAAAGCTATAACAACTTTAATTTATCAAGTTTATGGAAAAAATGTTCTCTAAAAAATGTCTACCATATGCCACAAAAAAAATAAATAAGAGACACAAACAATAGTCCGAACAAAGTTTTGCTTTTGAGACCTTTTTTTTTTTTTTTTGGCATGTCAGATCCTGCAGCACTACTACCCTTTGGTCGACAGCATGGTCTTACGACTCAATGGGTTGGAACCTGCAAAAGAAAAAATTTCCGCTTGGCGCTAGAGCTCTTGCACCACTGGAAACGCAAGGGGGGAAAAAAACAGCACGAACTTGCAGTATCCCCACTTGCGTTTCCTCTTGCACAAGGGATTTCTACAACCAATTTCTGGGCACTGTGATACATGGGAAGGAAAAGTGTTGCACCAGAGCTTGCGCAATGGAAATTGCGTCTCAAGCCGATTTGCATTTCCACTTGGGCATCACTGAATTCAAACCAATAGCCTGCAGCACAGAGATGCCCTGTAAGCACTTGTGAGGAGGGCTTTTCCAGCACACACCAGGCCTTGTTACTTTTTTGTCAGCATTAGCTCTTTGGGTAGCATTACAAACCAGACCGGTGACCGCTTGACCCCTGGGGTGCGATCAGGAGAGACCCACCTGTTCCGAGTCACGGACTGGGTAGAGCCTTGGGACAAGCGAAAACAAGTGAAAAGCCACAACACCGCGGGGTCTGTCACCGGTTTCCAAAACGACTTGTTAACCAGGGAACAAGAAACCCTGCTGCGCAAGCGGAGTACCTCCCTGGATCACGGCTTAAACCTGCATGACTTAAATCTCTTACAGCATATCTCTCTGGGGCTCACAATCTCATTGTGCACTTTCGGGATTTTGAGTATGGGGCGCCTCCACAAAATGGCTGCTGCTGGGTACTGCAGCCAATCACAAACTAGTGGGAGTTTCTAAACCAAGTGCTACCCTATGACGGAGGCAGCAGCTTCTGAATGGGCACTCCCTGCAAACATGACGTTCCCCCCCACCCCCCACCCCGCTTTTCTTGAAGCACCTCTTCCAAAGTGGACAAAAGCCAGGATTGATCGTTTGCTCTGGGAAAGAACCAAATGAGCAAAAGGAAACCTATTGGTGAGCATCATAGGCCTAGAAGCACCATGTTGAGGATTGCTAGTGAAGATCATCTTGAAACTCTTAGAATCACAGAGTTGGAAGGGACTTCCAGGGTCATCTAGTCCAACCCCCTGCACAGTGCAGGAAATTCACAAATACCTCCCCCTCCACACCTGTAGTGACCCCCTGCTCCATGCCCAGAAATCGGCAACAAAACACCAATCTCCAGGATCCCTGGCCAAACTGGCCTGGAGAACAATTGCTTCCTGACCCCAATTTATTTCCATTCAGTTTACACAGAAGAACTCTGAGCGTTTTGTGCTGGGTAACCAAGGGGCTAAACCTGACCCTGTGGCTGATGCAGAGGTTCTTCCTAAGACAAATCAATGCAGAAAAAAAATTCTGTCATAACACTTGAATGCATGGTAGCAAATCGTTGACTTGATACATGACCTTGATATGGGATAAAGAGGTTTACTCCAACTGAACCTAAGCGAAGATCCTCAGAACACCAGCCAATTTAAGTGTCGCTGGTTTGAATGGTGCCAAGCATGTCAGTGCTATACCTTCACCGCATGCCTATATACATGATGAGGTGTAGCAATGAACCTCCAACTACTTCCTACTGGAAAAATTTACAGAACTGAATATAGATATTCCCACTACATTTCAACAATGTTTTCAACAGAAGAGCATAGCCCGTTCTATTATTTGAACCTAGAGCTCTGGTTTTCAAAAGAATGTCTTGCATTGTCTAGAACCCCCAGCGATCATCCATACTAGTCAAAGAGACTATATTTAAGGAATGAGCAAATTTGCATTTGACATTGAAGAAAAGAGAACCAGAAACGCCTCTAAGAGAACATTTCAGCTTTCCTGGAATTTCTGTAAGAGATCTCGGAGTAGCTTTCCTCAAGAAAGTCTGGTGGGTGTGAAAAGTAAGAGACGGCATACAAAGATCTGTGTAAACCAGGCCCTAAATAAAGAATATTAATTATGCCTTATTGATGCCAGTGGTAGGAGTTAAGCAACTTTAGAAGCTACTGGTTTCAGTCGGAAAGCGTTACACATATACTTAAGCTACTATCTTTAACTGGATCGTACTCCTTTTTGCTCTGCCATGTAGCTTATTTTTTAAAGAATAAGAGGGGAACTATCCCCTTTTAACTACTTTGCACCGCTTCCCAGCAGGCATTCCAATTCTTGCATCTGAACTTGACCGTAGCCTAAAAGGAATTTCTGATATATTAATATTGTCCAAAATTGTGCTACCTGATTTATGGTTTAAGCAACTACAACTTGAGACCGTTTTTTCTAAAATGGGAATAAAAATGGAATTATATTGCCCTCATAAAAAGAAACACTGGACATTGTTATTCGGTCCCTAAAATAAAATGTGACAGAAGTTTGAGGTTTACTCCCTTTGTCTTCTCGGCCATTGTGGTATGGCTGTCTTTCCTTAGTGTCGTCTATGTAAGATATTACTACATGGGGCCATGATTATGGATGTTTCTGCTGTAATGTAGTTTCGATATATACAGAGGCAGCAGCAATTAAATAGCACTACATTCCTACCGGTTTCAAGAGAAGAGAACTGGAAGACGGCAGATGAAGGCTCAACAAGAACGGGCAAGAACTTGGCTCAGGTCAGACACTGCACAAAAATCTGGATTTGACTGAATTAACTGCAATCAGTGTGACCGAACGCCAAGGCCATTCCACTAACTGTGGTTAGTTAAGGCCCGTCAAACCAAGTTCAGAAACCAGGATCTGAACTTGGGTTTCTGAACCACACTCAGTATTAACTTATCATCCCCCCCAAACTACAGAAATAAGTCAATGCACCTCAGCATTTGTTGAGGCAAACCAAGACTGGAGCGATCATCTGGTTCCACAAGGGAACCATAGTTGTGACAAACCACAGTTTTGTGTGATGCCTGAACTGAGCCTTCCGAAGGGTATGCATTCATTGCCTTGCTGGTCTTGGATGACCTCTTGAGCAGAGGACCTTCTCGCCTGGTGTTACAATGTGTTTGCACAACCACCTTATTAGGAAACTCCCCCTCCACCCCCAAATACAGTATTGCTCGCCCTCTGCAATGCTACACACCACCATACATTCATAGAAGACAAACTTCTGCACGTGCACATCACTAGTTGGTGGGAAATTGCAAATACATGCTTGACTTTCCAGGTTGACTTGCATGCTTGACTTCCCAGCTTCATCCAGCAATTGTGCATGCACCACTCCCAAATAAGCTGCACAACTGTGCAAGCAGCTGTTACTCCTGCGCCCAACAGCTGTTTGGTGCAACATGGACCATACACCTGTACACTTCATACTCCCAAGGTCGGATCAAAGCCATTGTCCACATGGAATTGGAATATAGTTGCGTGGAGCCAGGTTAGTGTTTCAATATTCAAAAAACGCACTGACTATCCTTCCTTTTAAAGCAATTGACCGTTTAGCTTATAGTAAGAGGTTTGATGTTTTGTATTATCACTCCCTCCCTTGTTGCTTAAGCTTCTGGTAGTCGCTCTACAGTTTATACATTTGCAAATATTTTGTCCTTTTAAATATTGGGGGGGGGTCTTGTTTTGAATACTCAGTGCCTCACAAACCTGCGTGATAAGAAAAGTGTTTCAAGGGCTAGCTCGTTAAAGGAAGCCAAGGTGGTACCATTTTAAGAGGTATTTAAAATGACTGAATTTGAGATGTGCCATATTAAACCGTCAAAGTAAAATGACCACTACTTTTCCAGCCGATTTTCTAAAAACAAAACCTCTCTTGTAATAAAACGTTAAAAGCTGATTTGCATATTTACAAAATCTTTGTCAAAACAAACATGCAACATACAGAACATTTTGTTCTATGGCTGTTTTTTGATTTTTATCTTTATATAGTTATTTCCACAGAAAGAAAAAAATATAAAATATAACAATAAAAAGTATTAAAAACATCCAGTAAAATCCTTACATTAAAAATAAATTGTGGCTTGTCCTCAAAATATTTGTTTGGCTGTAAATTCAAATTAACTTATATTTCTTAAACACTGTCTATGTAAGAGAAGCAGTGCTTTGGTCAGGACACTTAAAATATATATCGATAACCAGAGCATTTTGAGACATAATACTTAAATTTAGGGACACTTCCCACATCACATTTTGCAGACATGAGCTAGGGCAAGTCTTGGATAAAGCTTATACCAGTTTTACTGCCAGGGCTTTCGCCCGCCCGCCCGCCCCACCCCCCGAATCACGGAACTGTAGTTTGATGTGGCAGAGAACACTAGCCCCTCCCAACTCACCAAACAGTGCCTGTGAGGAAGGGGACTGGAATATTGGATCAGTTTAAGTCTGTGGTGCAGCAGTGCCTACAGTCATTTTCCTGCCCACAGACAAGAGGAACAACACATTAGGCGAGAGCCTCTAGACACTCTGTAGGAACGATAACGTTTTGCCTTCCGCACACATGTCCAACTACAGCTCTACAAAGTGTCCATATAGAAAACCAAATGCTTGTACACCCAATTCCAACAGGGGCTTTTGTTTGCATATACCTACGTGGCACTAACCAGTCCATATCTGCAAAATATACATGAATGGCAGGTGGCCCTGAGATGAAAAAACCTTTGTGAAAAGCAAAATCTGTACAGCCTTAAAAATGGCAGGACACTCCCCCCCCACGTATGACGACACAGTGTCTTCCCTGTTTCCTCATAAATATTATAAAATACACATTTCCAGTTTGTTTGTTTGTTTTCTTTCCTGTTTTAAAATGCAGAAGAGTTCATACGCAAATACTTAAAATCTAAAATCCTAACTGAAAACATACTCGAAGTCGAGTTACTAGGATGTTGCATAGGATGTTTCCTTTGCGGAGGAGGAAGTCCCTGGCTGGCCCTAGTTCTGATGTCTCTTCATGTGCAGGGCCAAGTGGTCAGACCGGGAGAAGCTGCGGTTGCATACGGCGCACTGGAAAGGCTTGGCTCCGGTGTGCTTCCTGTAGTGGCGGGTCAGCTCATCAGAGCGAGCAAATCTCCAGTCACATCCTTCCCAGGAGCATTTGTATGGCTTCTCTCCTAGAAAGGGCAGAAGCAGACCCGTCAGTCACCCTTCAAGCAAGATCCCAACCCAATTAACAGGGAACACGTACCCCACCCCCCAAAGATTCCTTGAATATATTTATTTAAAACCAGGGCTTTTGTAGAAAAAGCCCAGCAGGAACTCATTAGTATAATAGGCCACACCTCTGACAGTGCAGCTCCCTCCCGGGACTGGCTTCCCCAGGTGCCCCACAGCTTGCAGGGCGCATGGGGAACCCAAGGGAAGGAAGGCAGTTTCTGGATCAGCTTCCCCAGGCTCCCTGCAGCTGCAGAGTGCCTTTAAACTGCCTTCCCTCCCTGGATTGGCTTGGCTTCCCCAGGTGCCCAACGGCTTGCGAGGCGCCTGGGGAACCCGAGGGGGGGGGAGGCTGTAGGCATGGCCAACTGGGAAGCCAGCCGGAATGCCATTCCTGCCCCAAAATAGCCCTGTTTAAAAAATTGTTATGCTGCCTTTCTACCCAATCAGGGTCCCCAAGGGGGCAGGCATAAAAGACATTTAACAATTAAAAATAACATTTTTAAAACTTTTAAAACAGCTCAATAAAAACACATAACAAACAATACTGGGGGGCTGCAATTAACTATTATGGGTGGTATGTCAATTTGAACAAAAAGTCTTCACCCAATAACGAATGACACCGCTAGAGGGATATAGAGGAATCTTCCCTGGGGAGTGTTTCAAAGTTTAGGTGCTACCAAGAAGGCCTTTTCTCAGGTTGCCATATTGGAGCTTCCAATATTATCCATGTGTTGGGCACCCAACTTCCAGGTGGGGCTTGGATCTCCTGGAATAACAACAGATCTCCAGATGGCATCGATCCGTTCCCCCCTGGAGAAAATGGCAGCTTCGGAGGGAGGACTGTGGGGCATTATACCTTGCTTTGGACCTTTCCCCGACCCCAAGGGTCTATCCCAGATCTTCAAGAATTTCCCAAACCAGAGTAGACAAGCCTGCCCATGTGGCACAGGCCCCAAAATCACTCTGCTGTAGCTCCCAGCAGCCCTGTAGCTAGGGATTTTTTTGGGAGGGGCCTTGGGAGGAGGAGACCCCGGAAGAAATGCAAGGGGGTGGGCCCTGTGTGGGCCTGGCTCTTGGTCTTCTGTGAGAAGTTTTCCATAAATTCAGCTATGCATGGTTGGGACTCCATTTACCCAGGTACAGGCAGAGGATACTCAACATAAGAGCTCGCCAGCTGGAGCAGACCAAAGGTCCACCCAGTCCAGCATCCTGTTTCCCACACTGGTCATCCAGATGCCAGTATAACTGGGAGAGTTATGAGCCAGGCGTGAAAGGAACAGTCCTCTCCCTGGATTGTTCCAGGCATCTGGTGTTTAGAAAATGGTATCCAGACACATATGCATCTGGTCTTGGTATGGCTCTAGGGTTGCCAGATTTTTATTTTCAAAAACACTGTTCTTCTGGATGGGACCCAACAGAATCCAGAATCCACTGGTTTTTTGGACCCAATATGGAGCACCCACAGAATACCAATTTCAGTAAAACCCTGGCTGACTGGTCGTCCTAAGTAACATTTGGGCCACAGGTGCAGATTCATATCAATTATATTTCTTTTTATGTGCAACAGGAGTGAAAGGGACTAATTGGGGGCAACACTGGAGAGAGTAGAAGTGTAAAAATTTCTGGCAGTTTTGAAGCCGCGGGGGGCGGGGGAATGTGAGATCTCGTTTGTAAAACCAGAATTTGGAGGGGAGAGGGGGAATGCAAGACCTTATTGTCTACCTATATTTTTCAGCTGTAAAATGATATAAAATAAAGTATGGTGGCATATAAAATGGCACTATGTGACTTATTTAGGTAATTTGAAAGTAGTTCTCTAGAAGCACAATTGTGAAGAGGGAGGGGGAGAAAAGAGAGACAGACAGACAGACAAACTAATACAACCCTGGCTACCTCAGCACACCTATCGTGAAAGGTAGGAAAGCAAAAAAAAGCTGAAAATAGAAAACAACCCAAAATTTTTTGTACTGAATAAGAGTATTATTTGAATAGAAAAGAAAAACGGTGGCAACATTAGCAGCATATATATTTGCAACACTGAACTCTTCATTAGTGTATAATCTTTGTGCACTTTATAGTATATTAATTGTAGCCAAAGTTAAGTCGCGTTTAAGCTACATATCCTTGAAAATATGTTGTGCTTCTAGACAGAACATACAAGAATTATCTGATGCTGTAGATTGTTTCACATTAACAAAAATCTTCTTACTACATATTCTGATTCAGAAAATCCTGTTTTTTTTTAAGAATTATCTTACTTATTTCCTACGAGACCGCCTCTCCACATATGAGGCCCGGAGGGCACTGAGGTCCACAAACCAACATCTTTTAGTGTGGTCCCCGGCCCCAGAGACATCCTATTAACCCCGCCTGGTGGAATGACCTCTCCTATGGGATCAGGCCCCTGCAGGGCCTCCAAACAGAGCTTTTCCACTGGGCATTCAGCTGAGATGGCAGATGTCCCCCCCCCCCACAGCTTTTTTGGCCAATCGTCCATCCGTGGCCTGACCCTGACTGGACATCTGATTAGATATTGATAACATCTGATCTCTCTGTTTACATGGTTATTTGATTATATGATATTACTATGTGTCAATTGTTATTTTTAAATCTTATTTTAATTGTTGTACACCGCCCCCTAAGCCCGTAATTTGTTCACTGTAAACCTTCAGAACAACTTCAAAACTAGGCCAAGAAAGTTCTAGGGCAGAGGTGTCAAACATAAGGCCTGGGGGCGGGGGCTAGAACTGGCCCATCCAGGGCTCTTATGCAGCCCGCGAGCAATTCATGCGGGGGAGGGAACAGGAGACTGCTCAGGGGAGTGGGTGGAGCCAGTCTGATTATGGCTTCAGCATGGCAGAACAACCTTGTCTTCAGCAGTCAAGCAGCATGGAAGTGGGACCGTCTGCCCAGTGCTGCACCACTGGCTCTCTAGTCTGCCCGTATGGGTTTTCCACGGGGCCTTGCAGTGAGGATACACCAACTCGGAGCTTACAAGCTGCTGCGCTTTATACAGTTTATATCTCCGGTTGCCCGGTATTATGTTTATGGTACACATGCTCCGGCCTTGACAAAGTGACTTTTATGTCAGATCCAGCCCTCGTTAACAATAAGTTCGACACCTGTTTTAGGGACAGAAACCAAACAACCTGGGAGGAGGCATACTACTCAGAGAAACAGGTGATATCCATCAGAGGAGCAACCTGCTAGAACAGAAGAAACACAAAGGCCCTGATCCAGCTAAACTTGGTTGGGATTCAATCCCAGTCCCGCCGCTTACAGGCAAGTGTAACTATTTGAAGGAGAAAATGTTATAGAATCTACATACCTAGAAGCCAAGGAGAAAGGCTATAGAAGGGATACTTTGTCTTCAATGCTTGGAAGGCCCTTCTTTATTTGGTTTTTGAAATTTTAAAAGCTTTTCTCCACGTACGCAAGATCTGGCAACGTTATTGAGTAGCGCAACTAGCCAGATATTCAAGAGGTGACAAGTACCTGCAATTCCCAACGATTTCAACAGGCACATATGATACTTAACACCTCTGAAATTTTTCACCACAGATTTATGTAAGTGCCCAATATAGATTTTTAATTACACAGCTTTAACAGTTGGTTTGGAACATGTTGTCACCGATCGCTAAATATACGGCCGTTTAATTTAGTGCCCTAAGTGGAGATATTTTTAAGCACACCTATAAAATTCATAACTATGTTTGTTGAAATGATGAGAAGAGTATTCATAGAAAGGTTGGGATGGGGAAGAAATATTCTTTCTCGCAACTAACAAGGAGCTTGTTCAATTAGAGACAAGAACGTTATATTGAGACGGCCCAATTTCCATCTGTATCAAGAGATCCACCATGGTTGTCAAAAGCTTTTCTAATACATGCCTATCATCTTAGAGCCTAGAATCAAACTTCAGACTAGGAGATAAACTTGTTTCTGGATTGTACCACTTCAGAAAGCCAGGTGAGTTGATGTTCAAACAAAATCATTCCCTCCTCCTTGGAAACCTCCTGTTAAGAAGGGGTCTAGCCTAATTTTTCCTCAACATACTAGCTTTTCAAGTAGAAAGGGTTCTTCTGAATGGAGAATTCAGTCATAAAGAGTTGCCATTTGTAATCTAAAGATGCTGTGGCCCAGAAACAGGTTTACCGCCAGTGTGGTGTAGTGTTGGACTACAATTTGTGAGATCCAGGTCCCAATCTCCCTTCTGCCATGAAGTGCTTTGGGTGGTCCTGGGCCGGTCACTTCCCGCGGCCTAACCTACCTCACAGAGCTGCTGTGATGATAAAACAAAGGAGGGAACAGAACAAAGTGCATTGCCCTTCTTTGGACAGAAGGGGCCAGATAAAAACATACTAAGCAAATAATAATTCTGACATTTGTAAAAGTTAGGCTGAAGTAATGAAAGGGAAAACATTTCCCAAGACAGTGTCCTTCTACCACAATCCCATTCTTTGTCTTCACTAGCCACTTCTCTCACCACACCATTCCCTCTGTGCCCCTTTCCAGTTCTGTGGCTAATCTCGACCCACGATACAGTACCCAGGAACAGCCATATTGTATCACCATTTATATGGCTGTGCAAGATGAAGGTATGTGTCTGAAGGAAATAGATACAGAGTGGTGTCCATGGTGCTTTGCAGAGTATAAAACAAGTCCTTGCTCTGTAAAGCTCACAAATGAAAGACAAAAACAGAGAGAAACAAACGGTTGATAGATGTGTACAGATATACAGGCTAGTTCTGTGCATGTTTACTTAGAGCCAATGTTGTTCTAATGTGACTTCTGTGAAATCGTGGAAAGATTTCGGCTTCAGTTTGCTGGGTGGGGGACCCAATGGAGAAATTCAATGACTTTATGGAAGAAATGAGTTTTGAAGAGGGATCTGAAGGCAGAGAAAGAGTAAACCTTCTCTGAGAGAAGTCATCACAACCACATGGATCAAATTCACAGAGCAGCACTGAATCACAGGGTATTTTAATTTTAATCAAGTGATTAAAATGCATAAATTTGCTGCCAGATAAGGCAGTGATAGCCATGAGCCAAGGGGTTAGACACACAGATCTATCGGTGGCCACTAGCCATGGCAAATAAAGGGAACCTCTACATTCAGAGGCAGTAAACCTCGGAATACCAGTGCCAGGAGGCAATACCAGGGAAAGGCCTTGGGCCCTAACCTTGTTGTTGGCCCTCCAGAGTAACTGGTTGGCCACTATGAAGACAGGATGCTCAAGCACATGGACCATTGGTCTGGTCCAGACAATCATGCTGTTTCAAAAAGCATTCCTTACAATCACACTATTGCAAATGAAGCTTTTTAGCAGAACACCTACAAAAAAGGGAGTGCCTCTTTAGACACCAATATCCAGGCGCATGCCTTGGGACTCCCTTGAGAGAATGCTACAGTATCCCTTCCATCTTGGGAACGAAAGTTCTGGCTTAGCCATTTACTTAAATTTGAGATATAGATAAGACAGACAGATGAGAGAGATGAGAGAGAGAGAGATCTCAGGGGAGCATTCTCTCATGTAAACCTTAGTACAGTCCAAGTTTACTATTGCATGCTAACTACAGAGGCAAATCAGACCATGATGATGGAAACCTGGCTGACCAAATCCCCATCCACAGTAGAGCTCCTTCAAGCCATACATCTTTAAATGAGAAAAGCCTTATTACTTTTCACACGCGCCCTTCACGGACTTAGCTGAATCCTACAAAGAGACTGTTCAGGTCCATGACTGTGGTTTCCTAGCCTTTACATATCCCTTCATTATTACTTTTCCATTTAATAGTAAAGATCTGTAGCACTGGGGGGGCGGGGGGGGAGAAGAGAACGTAACAGATCAACTTAGAAGGTTTTCTTGGAAAGAAAAAGACCATGGAGGACAACTGCAGAGTGAATGGAAGAGGGAGAAAGTAAACAGCCTTAACAATGCAATCCTCAGCCGAATTAGACCCTTCTAATGTGTTAGACTTCCATGGACTTGGAAGGATGTCAACTCTACTTAGGACTGCAGGACAAGAGCAGAAGGACACACTTTGGGAGTAACTCTCATACATTTCTACATACTTCTCTGTCATTTAGCTGAAGGGGGGGGGAGAAACCTGGCCCAAGTTCCAGAGCAGGAACGGTTTCAAGTTATTTTAAAACTCACTGTATTTCTTTTGCTATGCCTACTTTTTAAGAAGCAGAGGAATCCGAGGTTAACAAGATTTATTTGCTTAAAAAGCAAAGGGACACTGAATCCTTTCTTCGCTACTTGCACAGGCTTTACAGCTAAGTGACTCTTGCATTACTTAAGGATTGTGCAAAAATACAGAAGCCGCAAAGTTTCAGAAAAATAGTTGATTTTCCTCCAGAAATTTAGAATGAACATGGAGAGACCGTGAAACCCAAGAATGCCATCGGTCAAATGCAACTGTGCTGGAACTCTGTTTCTGGAACACTGTTTCTGTATTAAAACAGGTATTTCACTGTAAAAGGGCTTCTTTTTAAAAAGAAAGAAAGAAAAAGAAACCAGCACACCTCCTCCACTTCAGAACTGCTTCCACAGGATTTGTTAAAATGTCAACACTGTTCAGCTAAAACAGCATGGAGGAAGGTGGTACCAAACCCTGGCCAAGGAGGAACACTCCAGCTCTTTCTTCCAAAGCCAGAAATATTATACACAGCACTTCTGGGAAAACAGAACTGCTTTCCTTTTAAGTTATGTTTCAACAGGAGGGTGGGGGGAGGGTTCATAACTTTAATTGGATTTCTGCATCATCTTCTTCCAATCTCAGATTTAAAATATTTTGTTAGGCTTCAGGAGATCACAAAATGTGTTTTTTTGAGTTCTTCAAACTGCTCATCTGCATTGCTTCTTGCAAGTAAGATTTATTTCTTCAAAGCAAAAAAGAAAAAGAGAAGTTTGGACAGCACGGGGAATACATTTATGTAAAATTGTTGGTTGAACACCAACATTTAGCTTGGAATCGCTTTAGAACAAGACAGATAAGAAAATGAAACTTGGGGGTGAGGGGGGAAGAAGTGCAGAAGGGGGAAAAAATCTATTTATTGAGCAACTACAGGTGCTGTGGATAAGGAAATGTCAAAAGAATCTGTGTTAAGGCGAACGCTATTGAGTAGGGTGCCCCCCATATCCAGGTATTCCATCATTACACCGTATCCAACATTAGTCCATAAATATCTCCTTGGTGCCATGGTACCGCCTGTCCTTGGTTTCAGCTCCTGAACCATGCTGAGATAGACTAAAAATACGTTACATACTTTGCCCTGTAAATGATATCATAATTTCAGCTTTGGATGTTGTTTTATCAACAATGAATGTTGTCATGGGCGATAGAATTCTACCATTAGCAAACAAAGAAAAGGCAACCAGAATTCCCAGCATCGGAGTTCACTTTAGAAGCCAACTGCCTGCTTTTGGTCCCAAGACTTTATTCTGGGGGAAACAACCTGGGTGTGGCGGTAAGGGGAGGAATACTTTCTTAGCATTTTCGTCAAATAAAAGAAGCTGGAACTAGGGTTGCCAAGTCCGTTCCCTCCTCTGGGGCAGGGGATGAGGGAATTGACTTGCCAGCACTAGATCAGAAAACTCCTGGAGATTTGGGGATGAAGTCTGGGGAGGACAGGGACTTTGGTGGGGTACAATGCCACAGAATCCGCCATCCAAAACATTCATTTTCTCCAGGGAAATTGATCTCTGTAGTCTAAGAGATGAGCTGTAATTCCAGGGGATCCCCAGGTCTGACCTGGAGGCTGGCATCCCTAGCCTGGAACACAAAACATTTGACAGAAGGAAGGGACTTGGAAGGTAGATGGACTATACACACAAAGGCTGGGGAGAGATATTTCTCCTCCCCCTCCAAGAAACCCTGTACCAATTCCCTCCTCCATTTATGAAAACCTCACAACAGGCTCGTGTTCTTTCCCAAAACATGAGGGCTAGAAATTTGAACCGTCTGAAACTCAGTCTAATTTGTAGGATTCTTAGTGTGTTCCCCATATATGTTGCCGTCAGTGTCACAGGGGGAAATATAAGCCAATATTGGCTCTCTGCTCCGAGGAGATTTCCGTCTTATTTGGTAAGGGGACAGAATGGCAAAGGAATGAGTCCCAGCAAGAACAGTTTAACAGAAGCCGGGCAATTTCTGAGAGGGAAACCACAAACTGACGTATCTGAAAGAAAAACGGCAGATTTTGAGGAATGAAGGCCAAATCTTTCACAAATATCGCAACTGACGGAGATGAAACTATGATGCTCCCGACACCCAAGAGCCTCGTACAAATCACCGTTAACTACGGTTTCAGCACCGTTCTGACATCTCTAATAGGGGCAGAGACCCTGGCCTGCCTGTCAGGGTGGCTGTCAGGGTGACGGGAACAACATGTGTGGCACACTATGGGTGCTTTGGACAAGAACTATATATAAATATCCAATCTGTTGTTTTCTCTGCTTGCAAAAATAGGTTTCACACAGTGAAGTATGAGGTTTAGCCTTTGGAAGAATACTTGACAGCACAGCAACTTGATTTTTGTATCCATGCTGAGTCTCCAAGAAACCTCAGGTTCTTCCACCTTGTGGGGTGGACGAGAGAGTATAAAATACTTCCTTTCCCCCCTCAGAACTGCAACAGTAGCAAAAGATCTGGCTTAGGGTTGCCAATTCCAGGGAAATTTCTGGAGATTTGGGGGCGGTGCCTGTGGGGGGGGGGAGATCTGGGGAGGGATTTCAATAGAGCCAGTTTGGTGTAGTGGTTAAGTGCGCGGACTCTAATCTGGGAGAACCGGGTTTGATTCCCCATTCCTCAACTTGCACCTGCCGGATGACCGTGGGCAAGCCATAGTTCTATCAGAGCTGTTCTTGAAAAAGAGCAGTTCCTGTCAAGAGTTCTCTCATCCCCACCTACCTCACAGGGTGTCTGTTGTGGGGAGGGGAAGCGAAAGGAGTTTGTAAGCCGCTCTGGGACTCCTTTGGGTAGTGAAGGGCGGGGTAAAAATCCAATCTCTTCTTCTTCTGAAGCTGTCATTTTCGCCAAGAGAACCATCTCTGTAGCTTGGGGATCAACTGCAATTCTGAGAGACATCCAGGCCCCACCTGGATGTTGGCAACCCTAGGCTCCACCTGCCTGACAGCCCTTACATACACCACGGAACCAACATTCAAGTATTTTATTTTATTGTTATGAGTCCTTGGGTTAAACCTGCTCCCTTTTTTAAAAAGAGGAAGGAGAACACTAATCCACAGGGTGGGGATATTTTTTTTGGGAAAATGAGAAGGCAAGACTTAAGTCAATTAAACATTAAAACTGTGTGCGTGCGCAAAACACTTCTGCAAACGGCCCAAATCAAAATGATACGTTTTAGGGTGCTCAGGTCGAGAGGAGCTTATTCTGTTGACAAATGCTTCCCTCCATTTTCTGGAGTTGTAGAAAAACAGGCCAGAAGCAGCAAATCACTTGTACAATCTTCCCACTCTCTTCAGGCTTTGCGCTCTTTTGTCGCATCTCCAAACCTGCTGCTCTTCTCCGACTTCACACGGTTTCTCTTTTACTGTTCCTTTACCAGACAATATTCACTAGATTCTCCTCTTTTAAAAAAAAGGCCTTAAGACTTTACTTCAGCTGCCTAGTGTCTAATTACTTTCAGGCCCTTCTTTTTTTAGCTTTTCATTTCATTTCAGTCTAAATTAAGGATTATAAACCTACGGAGCAGGGTCTGTCTATTTTTGGGCGTGTTGTACAGCAAAAAAAAAAAAAGAGGCTTTTGATCAAACAAACATTATTATGGTGTGTGCTGCGCAGGCCGGGCTTATGAAACCATCCAAAATAGCAGTTCCCTCTGTAGTCACGCAACTGACAGCTAGCTCCGATTCCCTACTTTGGCGACATTTCTTGAACATCGTGAGCTCCAAAAGGTGAGGGTTGTTCTTAAAAAGCTTGTTTTTCAAAACCATTTCAGGGAGGAGTTTGCACACTGACTTATATGTCGCCCGGCAGGTTATTCAGAAGGCATATCGTTGACTCACATGGTGGGGGGGCAAGTGGCCAGGCCTGCGGGGCCCTCCTTAACACCCCAGGATGAAGGTGCTCTAGAACATAACCAGGAAGTCCTTGTATCTGCACACTGCAGAAAACAAGTATTATAGGCGCTTGCTTGCTCATTAACCATTAGGAATAACAGCCCCCAGGTAGTACCTGGGGATCCCCTGGAATTATAGCTCATCTCCAGACTATAGAGATCAGTTCCAATGGAGAAAATGGATGCTTTGGAGGGCGGACCCTGTGGCATTGCCCCCCTCTGAGATCTGTCCTCCTCAGGCTTCAGCCCCAGATTTCCAGGAGTTTCCCCACCTGGATCTGGCAACCCTATCCCCCATTCCATGCCAAGTGGTCAGAAGGGACACAGCAACCCTATTAACCATCTTCTTGCTGACAAGCCCCCCAAAACCCAGCTTGAAAACGGTGGCTCTGAAGAAGCAGAAAGCATTCCCCACCCAGAACTGCCCACCTCCCATCACACACAGTTTGGTGTAGTGGTTTGGTATAGTGGTTAAGTGTGTGGACTCTAATCTCCTTCTCCACACATCACACTGACTGAGGAAACCTGGATTCAAATCCTTGTTCTGTCTTAAATCTCATCCCTTTGGGCAAAGTATTAGTCCTGTAACTGAAGTACCTCACAGATGTTACCAGGGGTGGAAAGCTGATGGCCTCAAGTATGTAAAGCCAGCCACCGTAATCCGATAAACACTGAAGATATTAGTTCAATTTACAGGACACAAGAAAATGGGCCATACACATTTATTATCAGGGCTGTCTGGCGAATTGTTTAGTGACAACACAAGAAAAATTAGCTTTGAACAGATCAATGCATGGGCGGCCTCATTTCGCTCATGGTAAGCATGGAGACTAACCATATTAGTTAGCAATTAATAGTTTTATATACTCTTTTTTGTCTTCTCAACTGCCTTTTGGGGTAGATTGTTACGGTTCCCTTTTTTTTTTTTGTACGAACAGATAGAGACGACAGAACAACACGGGTCAAAGTGTTGTATATGGACTGAACTGGAGACAGTCTAACCTCTACATGTCTCTACTATTGCTTTCTGTTTACCACAGAATATGCTTTCTAACCAAGCAGACGTTCCTTCAGGATTCTACCCACCCACCCCGTTCTATCAGGAGTTGCGTGGTAAAAGCCCCAGATTACGGGAGAGTCTCAACTGGCGTGCAAATTCTTCCTAGCGTAACATTCAGAGTTAGAAGCAGTCTCTCTCCCCCAGACATGCAAACAAAAGGGACTGTCAAATTTTTCAGAAGAGGATCTGTAATAAATCCACACCATCTGGCATGTATATTTTTATGTCCTGGAGAGAGGGAGATGGTTTCTTGTGTACAGTACGGGTTCCACAGCTGCTCAGCTGTGCTGTCCCATTCTCACAATTCAAGCTTCGGAGATGGCACTTTGTGGCACAGAGCTAAACCCCCCAAAAAAACACATATTTATATACTTATGTTTGGAGATCCTCCATCCATTATGCTTGACACACTAAAAACTCACTTCGATCAAGGTGAGGGGGTGAAAAATCAAGACCCCATGCAGCAAAAATGACCGCTTTTCGAAGACCTTTGATTGGAGAGCGATGGATACATTTAATTCATCGCTTCTCAAACTGTGTGGTGGGGCGCAGAAGTGGATTCCCCACTCTCAGAGGTGGAGGCAAGAGGAAAAAGGGCAAGCCAAGAAGCTCTGAGAGGCTCGAAAGCAAAAGAGGCCTTTGCCTCTGCAGAATGTGCAAAAACAGGCCACGAAATGCACTGTTTTGAAACTACTGCACAAGCTGGTCCCCAAAAGGTACAGTACAAAGTCTGAGAATCACCAATGCAACGGAATCTAACAGGGCAGGAATACTGCTACTGACATCCTCAGGACTCAGGGCCCCAGTGTTATCTAAATAAGCATTTTCCCAAACTACACGCTGTGAGAAGTAAAAACAAGTAAGACTCCTGTGATTCCAAAGAAACCCAACCACAGAGAAGGCCAACTACTGAAGCTGTGCTAACTCCTCTGCACCGGGTACAAGCAGAGCACTCAACACATGCTGGGACAGCAGTGAGGCACAAAACAGCCAATTTGGGGAGGATGCTTCCCGTTGCGTCTCTGTATGAGCTGACATGCTGGGATCGCTTGCGTGCAATCAGGAGGCACACCCAAGTCAGTGGCTCAACACAGAGGCACAGTGGATGATTGCTTAGTTTTCCCCCAGATGTAAGAGTGATGGGCGGGAGGGAAAGTGGCACGGTATAGCCCCATTTTCTCAGATCTCGGAACCTAAGCAGGGCCAGCCCTGGTTAGTACTTTGATGGGGAGACCTTCACGGAAGATTGCAGAATAAGGCAGTGGCCAAATATCTCTGCTTCTCATTCGCCTTGAAAGCCCCTTGGCTAGGGTTGCGATCAGACTGCGCTTTACTCTGACACATACACAACAGTGATGGGTGCCTTCAATTTTAACTAAAGAGTGTGCACTTCAGCTATCCAGAAGTTTGGGGCATTCTATTTTGAAACGTTTCCAATTTCTCCTCAGTGGGTGGGTGTACCTCAGCAAGTAAACAGCCACGGGACAGCTTGCCTGAGAATATAACTCTGCCAGCGAGACAAGGAAAGCTTCAAAACGGAGCCACAGCTAAGAATCCTCTAAGCAAATAATGGAAAGTGTTAATTGCTGGCAATTCCTGCAAATCAAAGGCTACGGCTTGTTGTTTGTTAGGCCGCTTTCGGAATGAACTGTGTTTACAGCTCAAAAGAGCCTTCCTTATCAGGCATCAAATATCCTGAAACTGAAGCTCACTTAATCCCTCTCCGAGAGAGCGAGCGACAGCTTTTCAGGAGACATATTAGGCATTTAATTAAAAACAAAACATTGTTGGGCTGCACAAACTAAGAGGGGCCTCAGCTGAAGCTGGCAATGTTGAATTAATGTTGGCAAATAAGAGAGGATGATATACATGAACAGCTCTTGATAAGCCTCCTATAGCACTCCGGTTCCAAAAACAACAAGACTGGTTTCTAAGACAAGTAACTGGAGACAAATGTGATGGAAGAACAAGCAGGGATGGGGTCTGCTGCTGAATTCTTGGGGTCTCTTCTGTTCCCCAGACAGCAAACCCGGAACCTGTGGTGCATCTTGACTATGCCAGCCGACTGTGCCAACTTAGGTCCATAATAAGGAGGAAGCGGCATATGGCAAGAGCTTCCACGTTTCAGAAATGCAACATGCAATGCTATTCCTTGAGCACAGACAAGATTTCATAAAGGCAGATAAAATACTGCAGGAAAGCTTTTACAAGGTTTTATTTCCCTTAAGAGTAGAACTGTGCCAATCACGTTGATTAAAATTTGGCGGGTCGGGGGGGGGGGAAGAGTCTTATGGGCCACATCTGACCAGTTGGTCCATCTTTAATTTAACTTAACACTGCCTGCAGTCATTCAGGGAAAATCTGAAAAACTGAACCACTTTAAAGATGAGGCTGTCGCACAAGGCGTGTATTCCCCCATTTCCCTGCCAAGTAATGCAGGTAATTGAGAAAAGGCACCAAGGCATTTGGCATTGCTACCTAAAAGCTTTTCAACATTTTTGTGTTCAGGTCTGTTGGATTACATGGCGGTGATGCTACTTTTAACATCCGATCCATTTTTCCTCCTGTAATTCCCTCTGGGACTGTGTGGCCATGTATGTGCATTCTCGCGCATCAAGGAAAGAGATACATTTTTTAAAATCCAAGGTAAAATACCCTCAAGGCAGAACAACTGAACGGAAACCCACCTGAACAACAAGACAAGTATGGCTGACGATCCAATAAACAGAAAGCCAGAAATTTTTCCCATCTAAAGAACAAAAGGAGCAAAATGCTTTATTTTCATCTGCGAATTAGGATGTGTACGTAACTTTTTTTTTTTTGGGCAATCAAGTTGCGGCTGACTTATGGCAACCCTATAGGGTTTTCAGGGCAAAGAGATGTTCAGAGGTGGTTTTCCATTGCCTGCCTCTGCATAGCAGCCCTACACTTCTTTAGCAATTTCCTGTCCCAAGTACTAACCATGGCTGACCCTGGTTTGCTTCTCAGATGCGACGAGATTGGGCTGGCCAGGTCAGGACTCCTTAACGTTAACCAGTAGTTATTCTTCTCTAAGGTTATTTAGGGTACCTTGGATTAAAAATCGGTTATTCCATGCCTCAGATTTATTTGTGAGTGGGGAGTTTGTACGCACACTGTGACTTAGCATTGAAATTAAGAGAGCTGTCCTGTCCTATAGGCTAGTGGCAATTCCTACTCCTGTCCTGTGAATTTGTCCAAAGAATCTTAACTTGAGATTAGCATCTTTGGTGAACTGTTTCAGCAGAGAACGATGTGCCTCCCAGTCATTTACAAAGGACAGGTGTGATACTTGCTGACAAGACTCACCTACACTGCCTCAGACCAAGACCTTCCCCCCACCCCCAGTAGCTTGGTCAAATACGAACTTATGAAGACACCATGACCTTCCTTGCAGACTTGTGTGTCTTTTGCATTCTTAGACTATGGAAAATGGTCAGATAGTTGAGGGGGACGCTCAACGGGGAGGATATAGTAGCTCTCTCCTGCCTTTACGCTATGACCACACGAAACAACATGCAAAGAAGAGACAGAATCGAGCCAGGTGTGGTGCAGAAATGTAAGAGGAAGAAGACTAGACATTAAAATGGAGTGACATTTTAAGGAGGGTGGGGTGGGGAACACCAAACAAAAGGTGGGTAAAGATAATCAAAGCAAAAAGGGGAGACTCAAATACTACTATGCTGGTGTTTAGCTTTATTCTTTTACATTTTAATCCAGAGAGTATCCCTCAGCCTAACCTGCCTCACATTGTGAATGCCATCCACCCACTTCCCTTGGAGGAAGGACAGAATTAAGAAAAAACACATCAATAAAGCAGGAATGGTTTTATAGGATGCCCCAGTCTTTTCAGCCAACATTGGCTCTTGATTACGGTTTCTCTACATTTTAATTTAAAGATGACTGGGCATTTAAAAAAAAACCACTGAAAAATTAATTGGGGCAGGGAAGGGCAACGGATGAATTTCAGATCCGCTCCCCAGCCTGAATAAAAACAAATGGAAACAAGGGAGAATGTGAGCATTTTGTTAAAATGGTGCCACTTCTCTCAAAAGGGCTTCCATTTCCCAACAGCAAATACAAGCTATATCTATAGATAGAAGAAATACTTTCTAGCATTAACTGCAGACCTATTAATGGCAAAGAGGCATGTGATCATAAGAATATGCCTGCTCAGAAAGCCAACAGGCCGGTCCAGAACTTCTTACAAGAGAACAGACAATGGTGGATGGGAGGCAATTGAAAATGTAACTCCCAATTAAAAGGGACCCAAAAAAAACCCTAAGCTTGCACTGGGATTCTCTGTACCAAAACACTTTTATTATGGGGTGCTTCTCCCCCACCCCACCTTAGTATGCCATGACAAGGCCACAGGACCAAGCCAAGTGCCTAAAGTGACATCCTGATCCTAAAATTCTTAATTTCAGGTGGGTAGCCATTGTTGGTTTGAAGCAACAGAACAAAGCTGGAGTTCAGTGGCACATTTAAGACCAACAAAGTTTAAATCTGGGTATAAAAGCCTTTGTGTGCATGCACACTTCAGATATTTGATGAAGCGGGCATGCACATGAAAGTTTATACCCAGAATTAAAATCTGGTGCGGCTGGACTACAGACTTTTAATTTGAATGCAAACCCTAAAGCAGGGCCTCCCTGAGAGAATTCAGAATTGCACAAGCATTACCCGATTGTTTATTTGCAGAATTTGCACACACAGCACAGGCCACCACAGCACACCTGTGCATTTTCTGTATGCGTACGTCACCTACCTTAATATTCACAACTTCACATGACTCTGACAGGGAAGCTCCCCCCCTTCTAGAATTCCCTCCATTTTTAAAACATTTCTAATTTCTTAGATTCTTTTATACCCGTTGTGGGTGGCCTCTTTGGCAAGGGAGAGGAGAAACGGGTATGTTTGATCAGTTCCGGAGTTCTAGGGGAGCCTATAAACTACTGACTTCACTTTTTTCACCCCAGTCAACAACTTTTGTAGGACTTGAATTTCTGAACTACACAAATGTTCTTTGGGAACCGTGCACACACACACAGCCGGAACTGTGCATTTTGTATCTGGCTGGAAAAAAGTATAAATAACAAGGCTGCCCAGTGAGATTATAAGTCTCTTTAGGACCAAACCTGTAGGCTCACAACACAAAAAGAAAAATCTCTGAATATGAGCCGATGGAGTAACAACTCTGAGGGGAAAGGGTTTCGGGTCTGAGCAAAGTAGTGATCCACTAAGTAAAAAACAGTGCACACCAGCTTGCCCACAAGAGACTAAATAAAAAAACCTTTTGTTGCATCTCTGAGACCGCAGCAAACAGGGAGGAGGTGTCGGCAAGCTTTGGCTTGGTGTGTCACAAGTTGGGACTGTGTGACAGACATTTTCTTTTCAGAAGTTAAGCACCAACCTAAACCCTGTTAAAAATGCTACTATGGGCACAGCCTTGACTTTGTTTGGAACGTTCCAGTTGTATTCAAACTTCTATGCATTCGCCATGACAAAAAAGTTAACTATTTATAAAAGACCACAATTAACTTCCTTTTATTGGTTTCTGACAAGCCAGTTCTAGTCAGGCATTCAAGCCAGTCATCCCAGTCACCGACGGTTTATGGCACAGGATCCCAGAATCAGCATTTCTTTTTTCACCACTGAAGTTGATTGCATAATGCCAGTTATAAAACAAACAAAAAAAAATCTGTACTATATGGCGACCTCATCACTTGAGAAGTGTTGGGCCAGGTAGAAAGTATTCACACCATTAACCAGGCTCACAGTCTTCTTCCTCAGTCACCCTTCAGAACTTGGGTTGCCAACTGACCATGGGGGGAAAAAACAGCGGATCAACCTGTTGTCAAAGGCATAGCTACAGAAACCAAACTGAACCGTTGGCACCTTAGCAACAGAGAGCCCAGCAGGGTTTGCTCACCAGACTAGGCTCTAGGGTACCCGGAGTCTGATCTCCACTCTGACATGAAACTCACGGGGCAACCTTGGGGTCTCAATCTGGCCCACCTCAAAGGCTTGTTGTGAGGAAAAAAATGGGAGACCTGCCACCTGGAGCCCCTTTGAAGTGAGGGCAGGATAAAAATGTTACCATACAGCTAGCTGTTTGCGCTTCAAGGGGACTTTCACCCAGATCATTCTCACCATCCCCTCCAAAGCAAGCTGTAAAGTGTTTTTGGTTCCTTGCCCACATCTTTTATTTCTTGCAGTTGATGAATTCCCATTCCTATCCAAATGCAGAAACAGGCCGATGCCTACATTCCATCTCTCACCACTGCTGCTGCCTTGTTTTGTTTTTTTTAAAAAAGGTTTGCTCTGAGAAGAATGTCATTAAACTCCCTGAAAGCCATTCAGGTGGAGACAGGTTGCTAAATAAATACTATGAAAGGCACACAGGCTTCTAAACACAAAGGGAGGAGAAGTAGAAGGGTCTGTTTTGACTTCTAAAAAAGCAGACAGATTGAGGCTGGAGGGTCTTTTTTATTTTAAAAGTGACAGATTGCTGAGAAGGGTGGATAAGAGAAATTATTTCAGCTGGTTTTAAGATGGATTGTTAGAGAGAAAACAAGCAGTGGTCCTCCACAGATACTACAGAACAGGTCGAGCCAGATAAACAGGCCCTGCTAACCCCCAGGGGGATTGGAAAGAGTATCACACAAAACTTTAATAACCTGCGTTTCACGAGCTGCATTTATTAAAGCTTTCAAGCTACAGTTTTCCTGCACAGCACTTTAAAAAAAAATGTTCTACAAGTCAAATGGGTACACAGAATGAAAGGATATTATGCAGAGTGTGCCAAATTAAGCCTCACTATTCAATCTGCTTTTCAGCACAGAGCCCCATGGCCTTATAATACTTGTCGCTCGAGTTTATAATGAACTGGAAGCCTGTATTTGCCTCAGATATTCACCCAGGTCCTATGCTACCATTCTACACATGGGACAGAGGAAGTAGGACAGAATGGCACTGCATTATTTATAGTGGCATTGTTTTACATGATTTCATGTTGTTTTAACTGTATTTATATATTGACTGTGAGCCGCCCCGAACCTGCATTGCGGGAAGGGCGGGGTATAAAAGGAATGAATAAATAAAAAGAATACAATCAAAATCCACATTATGTACCTCAAAAGATTTCTCCCTGCCCCTTCACATAAATATCTGTGAAGTGGCTAAAGGCAATAATTATAAAGAACAAGGAAATGGTAAATAACAAGAAAATAAACCCCCCGCAAAAGTAAAAAAAACATGTGCACAATTTAAAAAGACAGCATCAGGTCTTTTAAAAAATTGCAGGTAAAACAATGCAAAACACCCAAGCAAATCACAAAAAATGGGAAGCCTGAAAAAACTCTTATTGACAGCCAAGAATCAGATTGAGCTGATAATTAGCAGGGGATCGATAAATCGATTATTAAGACATTTACAACACGCGTACAAGCACTTACAGGCCCTTTGGCTTTAAATTGTACAAACATTTGCACACCATAAATCTCTTGGAGCCAAGAACTGATACTCCAGCCCTTTCTGTATTCCAGCCCCTTTTTTTGCTTCCATCCAAAAATCACTGAAATGCAAAGTTACCTCAGGGTTCAGTATAAAACTCAACGCCCTCACAAAAAGAGGCATGCCATAGCATAACATATCCTACATATAAAACTGCACAGTTGCTGAACTCCATACCGAGTTAAAACATCTGACACAGAGAAATGAATAATATACTTAAGACCACCCCCATTTTATCTGAAGTGGAGTTTCATTTCTATGAACCAGACGAACTTTGATACACCCACTGCACTGTTTTGAATTACCTTACTAGGGAACAGACACACATGAGGGAAACAGCATATTAAATGCAGGGTGCAGTGTCCCTCAGGACTGGACTACTTGCCTGTATGCAACAGGATATTTAATTGTTAATGAAATTTGAATGAGAAACAATAAAACAGTAACCTCTCAAGTCTTAGCCTTGAGTATCCAACTCCTACAGCAACGACATGCAAAATGTCAGAGCCCTTCTTGCTAGTCTGCCTGGTAGCTTATGGCTTATAACATTACGGTAAGCAGACTGAAGAAACAAATTCTCTTGAGCACAGTTCCTTAAATTCAAGAGAGCAAAGGTGCTCTTTTTCTGGATTCAAACTGATGTCCTGATGCCACAAATCAGGTCGCTCTTCCAGTGTTGTGTTCAAATGAGTCTGCCCCATTGTCTCTGCATGAATCTGGGCTTTTCTCCGGCTTGGAAAAAAGCAATCCCTGAGTAGTAACAAGAGCATGCAATGTGCACCCTCTTCTAAGGCTCTGTCAGGAGCACTAAATAAGCCAAATATACCTAATGCAGAGATGCAGCAAAGGCTGATTAGAAGGCAAAGAACCAGAGCATCAAATCATTCAGAGACGCAGCAGGCAGCCTGCTGTCTGGGTGGATATTTTGTGCTCCCAAATGCATACGGTAAAGAGAGCACAATTGCTTTTCAGTTTTTTTTTTTTTAATCTTCTCTTTTATAGATAACGGCTTCATTTATCAAAGCAGCATTTCCATAGTTACATTTTTGCCTGAAGATATTCAGCCGTTCCAACAATGAGCAAGTGCTGAATACAAGGCCTTGTTGCACAGATGAAATGCATCTCAGATCTTTCCTCAATTAAAAAAACAGGGTTGTTGTTGTTTTTTGGTTAAAAAAGCCATTTTAGCTGTACAGCATAATTCCAATACATATAAAAATTACAAAAGGCAGGCAGCAGTGTCTTGGAAAAATCAGAAGCGCTCCAACCGGAGAGTGAGCACATATGCTCTAGGAGTTCACCCTACATATCCTGAAATCCTTGTTTTAGGCAGAAAGTATGAACTATTTAAACCACGTATCTTAAGCAACTTTTTTTTTTAATCACAGGACCGTGACCAGCAGTGCTCCACAGAAGATACAGTTAGCCATCCAAGGCTCTCTAAAGCTTCAAAGACGGTTCTACTCCCCCGTGGCACCTTAAGGACAAACAACATTTGATTTCACTGTGAGCTTTCATGGGTCACAGCCTGCTTCGTCAAGACGGGGCTGCAGCCCACAAACTTCATACAGAAATAAACCATGTCAGTCTTTGAGGTGCCACTGGAGTTTTGTTTTATTTTGCTATGACAGACCAACACAGCGACTTCTCTGCAATCTACTCCACAGGCATAAAATAAAGCAAGCAATGGAAGACTTGAGTCACCCTGTACATACTAAAGAGGCCCCATTAATTTCACAAGCACATATATATAGGCGTGCATACACGGGTCACACCCTAATGCGATCATGTAACTTTTAAAAAAGTATCGTTCATCATAAAATAAAACGACTTTCCTTAAAGAATTACACCTCTATTTAATGTTCGGGTAATGTTCAATGCCGAGGAAATAACCATTTGGGGACTGTTCTGGAAAAAAAGCATTAACTGCTGGGAAACTTGTTTTTTTGAAAACAAAACAGGGCCAAGACGGCCAAGTCTTAAATTTAGCTAAGCCACGTTCCAACGCACGCTTCATTTTTATGTACATGAAAGCAACCAAGGAGAGCAGCCCTTCACCAAAAAGCACAATTCTGCTATAAAGTGGGTTTTTTTTTTAAAGTGGGAAGGATGGGGGTGGGGGGGTACTGCTTCAAAGGGGATATTTACGTACTGCTCAAATTTAAACCTCTTTATTTTAAGAAGTTCAAAAGTGTCGGTTTTCATTTTATTAACTGCTCCGTTTGGCTGATTTATACCTCTCAGCTTGAAACAAACCGAGTGGAAACCTTTCCAAGCAAAGCAGCAGAAAGAAAGGGGGCCAATTTATATTTATAGGATGTGCAACTCACAAAACTTAAAAACACGGTAAACACATACCAGTATGAGTCCGCAGGTGTGCTTTTAAGTGGGAAGACTTCGTATATACTTTAGTGCAACCTGAGACATAAAAGAGAGAACAGGCATATCAGCTGAGAGCATTCACGTCCTGAAAATATTACTGTATAGTTGTATACAATCCACTAACATGCTTGCTGGTAGCTCTAGAGGAGGACGGGGCTTTATATTAAGAAAGTTACTCAAAACTTTGGTATGTCAAATTAGAATTCCATTGCCAGTTAACACCAAAAGGACAACTCCTAGTGCTGACATATAGCGTATGTCCATATATAGAACTTCCATACACATAACAGAACTTCCATTCATGAGCTAAAAACAACTAATGTTAAAATTAGAAAAAAAAAATTCTTATTATTCCTCCACAATAGTATGCTTCCCCTCCTTCTGTTTCCACATTGCATTTTTTGCCCAATTCTTCCACAAAGTGTGTTGAACTACACCTGTGTTATGCTGAGTGACTCAATAAGATTCATAGCAGCAATTTACAGACCAGGTAGGGTAGTGTTACATATCAAAGGAGACATATTTCAGTAAGGAATCACACAAGTGCATGCTTTTAAGAAATGCCTTTACCAACCGGCTCTCTAACAGCGCCATCCTAAGCAGAGTCACACCCTTCTAAGACCACTGACTTCAAGAGACTTGGAAGGGGGTAAACTCTGGTTAGCGCTGCAGTTTACATGCATTGGCTTCCAGCTGACACAAAGGACCGTTCTGGGGTTTCGGGAGGCTCAATGGGCAAGCGGGCTAAATGCGTATGGAATGTAGTGCAGTGCTTAGTGTCTGACTAGGGAGACCCAAGTTCGAACCCCCACTCTGCTATGAAAGCTTACTAGGTGACCTTGGGCTTGTCACGCCCTCTGAGCCTATCCTACTCTGCAGGGTTGTTGTGAAGATAAACCAGAGGAGAGGAACACAACGTTGCAAGGTGCTTTGGGTTCCTGTTGGGGGAGAAAGGTGGGCATACGTAAATAAATTTCAGGATCAGAAGCCACACCAGAGGGCAAAGGTGGGACTCCTAACATAAGCTCCTCCTCCCATCATTAGTTTGTATCCTGATAGCGCCTCTCATCAAGTGAAAGGTATAAAGAGCTTAGCTAAGGGCAAGAACAGAGGACTCCTGCTCAGAACGTCCAAAAAGACTCATGACGTGCAATGCCAAGTTAACTGGCATGAGCTGGACAGGACGGGGACATCAAAAACCCTATTAAAAGATCAGAACTGTGTTCATGGAAGGAATAAGCCATCTTGAGTAACCATCGTCAGCACTTTATGAAACTGTATTAATACTGGGATTGTTTTATATGGTTTTATGTGGTTTTAACTGGATTTTATGTACTGACGGTGAGCCGCCCTGAGCCTGCATTGCGGAGAGGGCGGAGGGTATAAATGTGATTAATAAAATAAAATAAATTTTGGTCCACGGTACAGGAAAAGGGACAGAACGCTTCTCCACGCAGAAGATACCAAAAACTGAGCTAGCTCACACTAACTCAGCTTAGAGGGAACACTGGTTCCGTCATCAGTATTCCTCTGTTGGGAGCTGTTTCGGGTCAAACCATGTGAAAAGCCTGGTTGACATAAACAGCAGATCACATGGCAAGAACTGTGACAAATCAGACAGAAGAACTGAATCTTCTCTGTGCAGGGATTCCTCCATCTCAGGGAGAACGTTACAAAACACTGCAGTTTTCTCCCCGAAATCTGAAGCAGAACAGTTTTACTATGTGATCTGTTGCTTCTTTTAAACTAGGCCAAAATTAATCTACCGAGAGCATTTATTCAGTGATCCAGAATTCTGGTTTGGGTCATTTTTAGCATTATCTTAAAAATGCTTTCTTCCAAGAGAACGGATAGCCTATAAAGGGAGCTGTGCTAGGAATCATCCTGGCTTAGACTACTGTAACACATTCTGCATAGGGCTGCCCTTGAAGACAATTCAGAAGCTGCAAGTGGCACAGAACCGGGCAGCCCACTTGAAGCCAGGAGCCTGACATAGCACACAGACCACATCCTGCTACAAACACTTCACTGGTAGCTGATTAGTTACCAAACCCTAGGTGCCGATTCTTACACATAAAGACCTTTGTGGCCTGGGTCCCACATCTCTACTGGACCATCTCTTTCAATGTGCTTCTCTAATCAAAATCCCCATCTCTGTTGGCTAGAAACAGGGCTTTTCCTGTGGTGGCCCCTACCCAACGGAATCGTCAGACCCAGTCTGCTGTTGGTAACTGAAGGTGCAATCCTAAGAATATTTCCCTGGGAGTAAACTATGCTGAATAAAATGGGACTTCTGTCTGGGTAAACCTAATTTAGGATTGCACTGCTCCATGCATCATGCTGTTTAACTGTTTGTGAGTGAGGTTTATAACACTGTAAACTGCCCTGAGTCTTTTGTTGGAGAAATGCCAAGTTAAAAAGAATCCGATTTTTTTTTAAAAAAGTTTTGCTGAGCACATCAACTATAAGTGAGATTTAATCTGCCTGAAGAAGGAAAGCAGTTTTAGGGCAGAGCAACAGTTTGGAATAGATAGAGATAGGGATATAAAAAATTACTTACCAGGATAATCACAGTAGTGAATGCGTCTCTTCTCTAAGTCGGGATTACTCCTCCTGTTGTATCTCACCGTCGGCATGGTGGGCGTATTCATCGGGAGGTTCACGGGCAAACTGGGATTGTGAATCACCATCTTGGACGCGATGGTGGCAGCGTAGGATGGAGGGGGGGTCAGATTCTGTAGCAATTCGGCTTGCCTGTCCGGACTGCCAGGCTCCGAGCTGGGGGGAGAAGGAGGGAAATAAGGGGCTTGCTGCTGAAGGAACTGGTTTGGCATGGCGTACGTGCACTGGGGGATCCCTTGGAAGGGCTTCATCGTCGTCTGGGGCATCGCGGGCGACAGGGTGTTAAGGCCCGCCATGGTGGACGACATAGAGACGCTGCTGAGGGAGTCCATCACCGCGGCCTGCGTGGTCGGGTTTGGCATGTCTAGATCCGGAGAACTGAGGAGCTGATAGAGCTGGCCCTGCTGGGGGGCCGAGACGGAAAGGTGGAGATCGGGAGTGGGCATCTCCTGTTTGATGAAGATGTTGTTCACATCGGGGGTCTGGTGGGAGCTGAAGATGCTCGTGAACTCGGGGAGGGCCTGAGTGGAACTAGGGCCAGGAGGGACCGTTTCGCTCTGGTGGCTGAAGGCGTTGACGGGCTCCGTCTTGATGTGGGCGACGGGCGGCCTCTGTGGTTTGTACAGGCCCGTCCTCAGGTGCGTGATGTCGGGAAGGAAGACGTTCATGTTGATGCTGTAAGGCAACCCGTCGCTGTCAGTGAAGAACTGGTCGACCACCGAGGCACTGTCTCGTCGGTACTTTTTATGCTCGGAAAGGGTGGGAATGGGAGGGAGCTGAGGCGTCAGGTATTTCTCCATTTCACATCGGGTCTGGACAAGAACAAAAGTTTGCAAAAATAAGAAAGTGAGTCATGATTATCGATAAGAAAACCAGTCATAACCCCCCCCTGCAACATCATATGGAGTGTAAACCCAGTACTTTAATCGGTTTCCCCTTTCTAAAAAGAGTGAGAGAAAGAGACTAATAAATTCTGGAAACCCTTCTTCCTGAACACTGGAAGTTTGGAAGCTATTTATTTAACTCACTCTCTGAATCTGTTCAGAGGCCCTTCTAATTTCCCTTGCAATGGAAAACAGATCCTGGGACTCAGCCCTGACCATGAATGTTTACTTTTTTCAAAAAAGAAAGTACTTTAAAAAAAACCTCCCCACCAAAAAAACCACATGGAACATTCTTCATGCTTGATTAGGGCTCGGTTTGTGTATTAGTGAGAAAATACTGATACAATCTTGTCTCTCTATTGTACTGATTTCAGTGAGGGAGAACTAAGTTTCTGTTTAATGCTCACTGAAATCAATGGGAACATCAAAGTCTTTGCCGGATCATACCTGTTGCCTTTTCAACCCGTTTTCTTTCTTTCTTTCTTTCTTTTTTAAGTAACAGATTCAAATTATATCCAATAGGCACTCCATTATAAAATCAATACCAACAGGTTAACAGAAGGTTATGCATATGCATCCTAAGGCCAAACTAAAATATTTAATAACCTGTGCCTGCCGACTGTGATAACACAGCTATACATAAAAGTATTTAGATCCAAATCTACCAAATCAAGTCATTACTGCTGCAAATTAAAAGTTTAGCAATCCAGGAGTGAAACAACATCTTTCACGCCCACAAACCTTGAGCTCATTTGCTTAATTAAAATTAGTACATTAAACAATATAGTTGTCAGAGCTTGAGAAATCTCAAGAGGGAAGAGATTTTTTTTGGGGGGGGGAATTCTACAGCGCCTGCAGCGGAAGGCATGCATAACCAATTGCCTTCACAGACACACACACCCTTCTGCAACATTTTGTGTGCATGCCTAATGTGAGAGCATTTTACCTCTCCCTTTAAAAAGTTCTCTTTCCTGTAGCATGAGAATAAAAACACTGAGCAGGGAATCCCACATCCCCCAAAACAAATGAATTATGAACCTCACGATTTCCAAACCCAATTCCAAAATAAGATTATTATTAAAACCCACACCCAGAATCAATGAGACTTTATTCCCATGAGATGAGAATTAGTTCACACTGTAGACGGGGACTCAGACAATTAAAAGTTCCTCGATACAAAATCTAACATGCACACCAAAAGTGCTGCCAGTCTCAAATCACAAATAAATCCAAGAGTTTTTAAAACCCCTACTGACAAATAAGAACGGACCAGAAAAGGCCCGTGGGCAATATATCCAACCAGCTTGCTCCCTCATTATTTGCCTTCTGCATACCCCCTTGTAAAACAGATATTCATGTGGATGCACCTGAAATCTATACAGGAATTGCCTCCTATCTGCCTGTGCCTTTCTAGAGCTGCTTTGCAAGCCACCAACCAGCTCCCGAACTGCAGCAAGGTTTTACCAACCCTAGAGCCCATAAAAACATGTCCCTTTGTATATATTCCTGTCCTAGGGGAGGTCTTTAATTACCTACAGTGGGGGCGGGGGTGGGGGGTGGGCGGTTGCAGAGGAATCACTTGCCCAGCTTAGAGGCGCAAAGGAGTCAGTGGGTGGATAAAGCCCGATCCATTACAAGTACAGTCATCAGGAAAACATTTCTCATGCACCCTCCAGCGGGCAGCAGCGAATGGGACGTCTCCCCCCCCCCTTTGCCCTGTAAGGAGCCCATTCATGCCAGAGGTCTTTCCAGTCCTGTCAAGGCAAAGGGGGGGGGTGTTGTCTGCTGACAACCCAAAACCTTGGGTAAATAAGTTTTATTTTCAGAGCGTCTCCCAAGTCAGAAATCTCCAACCAGAAAGGCAAGGCCTCTGCCCCCCCCCCCAACATAGCAGCCCTCTGGTCGTTGATCTCGATCTGCCCCAACACGCCAGGCGACTTTTCCCAGCTCTTGTTTACAACTCCAAGCTAGCTTTGCTTTGATGACAGAAATGCTTACACCGGGGGGGGGGGGCGGTTTGTCACTGAAACCAGGCTGCCTTCCCGACTAGGAGGGTTCCCCCCACCCCGCCCCATTGCCCTCTGCAAAATTTGGGGTCCTCTAAAGAATACCCTCCGTGCAAACCAATGAGAGCCGGTGCTCAGGTGTCCCCCCCCACCCCAAAGGGGGTTTTGCGCTCTTAAGCCGATGCACCGCTTGCGCTGTCTAAAGTTAGCTATAGACGGAAAGGGCTGGCGATGAGAAAACAACACAACAGCAAACCCGAGTGAACAACCCAGACCTGGAAACGGTTCCAAATGAAAAACGTTCGCGCGCTCTCCCCCTCCCGCCCCAGCACAAAAATCACAGTGCGGTGGGTGCTTTCCGATTTTAGTCCTTCCAGCTGTTTGCATGGGGATCCGTCTCCAGCCCAGTTTCTGGGGGCGGGCGGGGAAGAGGGAGAAGCCCCCGCCGTCGGTCTCCCCCCCCCCGCCTCCCCGCCTCCCCCTCGGCGGCCCATCTAAAATGACGGCGCGTGGGCGAAGCGGACAGGCAGAGCGCGGCTCTAATTCCGCCGCCGAGCAAGTGCACCAGGCAGCAGCTGGCGCTTTCAACACGGCCCGAGCGCCAGTCCCCGCCCGCCCCCGCCCGCCCGCCCTTTTGCCCACTTGCGGCTGGGAAGCAGCGCCGGCAAATCCCCCCCCCCTCCAGCCCCAAGTTGGCAGCCCTGGCATTTTCACACACACACGGACACGGGAGGGGGCGGGCGTCATGGAAGGACTTTTTGGCAAGATCCCGACCCGGTCGCTGGCTTTCGCTCGGCGACCCGGCCAGGAGGCACGGCTGGCCCGGAGGAAGACGGCGACTCCGGAGCGGCGCGGCTCTCCCGCCCGGGTCTCTGCACCGAGGGGGCGCGGGCCAAGCCGTCCGCGCCTTCTGCGGTGCCGGGGAGGAATGGCATGGGGCAACTGTGAAGTCCGGGAGTGCCGGAGGCAGTGCCAAGGGGCCGGCGGGGCTCGCCAGGCACGCTCGCCGGGCACCGCCGAGAGAAGGCGCGCGCGTGGCTTTGTCTCTCCCCCCCCCCACCCTCCCGGCCCCAAATGTGCCACCTTCAAAGCTGCGGGGGCCCCGGCCGCCCGGGAGGAAGACGCCCTCCCCCAAGTTGCGCGCGTCCCGTCCGCCGCCTCTGGATGGAGCCTGGGACGCCCTCCGGGGCACCCGCGCGAGAAGGCGCCCGCCTTCTCCCCACGCCCGCAACACGCGAACTCCTCGGAACCGGCGGCGGCCTCTGCCCCGCATCTCGGCGAGCGGCCGCCGCTGCCGTCCGGCGCGACACCCTCGCCCGGCCCCACCCCAGGCAGCCCAGCCCCGGGATCCGCGGCCGGGGGCCCCACCCAGCCGCCGCCCCGGCCCAGATCCCCCCCCCCGGCCCAGAGGCAGCCCCGGACCCCCTCCCCCGGCAAGCAAGCCGGCGAGCGGCCGGCCACGCCCGAGTCCCAGAAGGAGGGGCGCTTACCTGCACCATCTCCTCGCCGCCGCCGCCTCCTCTGCCTCCGCCGCCTCCTCCTCCTCCTCCGGCCCCCGGCGGCTTCAGCTCGGCGGGCCCGGCGCCTTGGAAGAGCGCGGCCTCGCGGGCTCCCAGCACGGGCTTGAGCTGGGCGAAGACGGGCTCCTCGGGCCCCAGGCGGGCGCTCATGCTCAGCACCCGGGTGGTGGCCATGCGCACGCCGGAGCGGGCGGCGGGGGGGGGATCGCCGAGTGGGGGGAAGAGAGAGCGAGAAAGAGAGCCGGGCCCGTCGCTCACAGCCCTCCGACAGCTGCTGCTGCTGCTGCGCGCATGAGGCTCCGGCTGGCCTCTACCTGGCCCGGGACGTCCCTCCTGCTGCCGCCCGCCGGCCCCATGGCCGCCTCTATTTCACCGCCTCCGCCCTCGCCCCACCCAAGCCCAGCGCCAGGGGGCGGGCGCCGGCCGACGCCCCGCCCCGCCTCTGCACAGCCCCGCGCCGGGGAGGAGGAGGAGGAGGACCCCGCCGCCGGGCACGTTGCTGGCGGCTTCGCCCGCGCTGCGCTCGGGGGAACAGCCGGCCCGGAGAGGCTTCGCCGATGAAAGACCGACTCCGGGCGGCGCGCTCCCCGCCCTCCCCCGCGCAAAGAGCAACAGCGAGATCCCCGGAGCTGAGCGCAGCCGGCCGGGAGCGGAGAGGGAGAGTTGTCCGGGGCGATCCCGTGCCCGAGTTATTCCAGTCTGCTCCAGACAGGAGTCGTTCCCTCTCCTTAGGATCGCGCTGCTGGCGCTTGCAGGCCTATGCGCGGCGGCTTGCTTGGGGGGAGGGAAGGCTGGGATCCCACGTTATTTCATGGAGAAATAACAGGGTTTCGTATCCCCCCCACCACTCATTTTGCACTGCAATAGAGCGATCGGGATGCAACACAGATTCTGCTGGGGTCGCCCTCTTGGTCTGCAGTAACAGAACAAAGTTGGAGTCCCTTGGCACCTTTTAAGACCTACCGCGTTTAATCCTGGGGATAAGCTTTCCTGTGCATGCACACCTCATCAGAGAGGTGTCTGGGGAGGTGTGGATGCAAAGTTCTTACCCAAAATTAAACTTGGTAGGTCTTAAAGGCCCCAGGGGACTCCAACTTTGTTCTAGGGCACAAAAGAAAGAGATATCGAAGATCATGTTATGTCTTGATAGCTCACATACTTAGCATTCAAGTATATAACATTGCCTTTCAAGGTGGGATGGTTCAGAAGGTGGGGTCCTACCGGGGCTGGCTGGAGAAAGGTTTCCAACTTTGCTCAGTGGAATGGTAGGGCCCAGGCCCCTATGTTTCCAAAACTGGGAGGTGTTTACTCCGAGGCTTAGTGAGGGCAGCAGGCCAGGCCGCACAATACAGGCAGGTTTTCTTTTCAGGCACAGCAATGGAGTGGCAAGTTGGGGTTTCAGCAGCACTGCCCTTGAACTTTCTTAGAAGAGGAATGTGCCCTTGCGTTGCAAATGGCTCCTGGTGCAGGGGGTAGAGAAGGTAGAGAGAGAAGTACTTGTCTCCCCTTCTCACAGTACTGGAACTTGGGAGCACTCAATGACATTAATGAGCACTGTAAGCTTAGAACGCATAAAAGGAAGTACTTCTTCACCCAAAGAGTCATTAACAGGTGGAATTTGCTGCCACAGGAAGTGGTGGTGGCTACAAGCACAGACAGTTACAAGAAGGGATTGGATAAACATATGGTAAAGGTAAAGGTTCCCTTGCTCGAAAGCCAGTCGGGATCCGACTCTAGGGTTGCGGTGCTCGTCTCCATTTCAAAGCTGAAGAGCCAGCGCTGTCCAAAGACGTTTCCGTGGTCATGTGGCCGGCATGACTAAACACCAAGGCGCACGGAACGCTGTTTCCTTCCCACTGAAGTGGTACCTATTTATCTACTTGCAATTTCTTGCTTTCGAACTGCTAGGTTGGCAGGAGCTGGAACTAGAGACGGGAGCGCGCCCCGTCATGCGGCACTCTCGGGTCTCGAACTGCTGAACTACTGACCTTCCGCAGCCTGCAGTTCAGCGTCTTAACCACTTGAGCCACCGCAGCTCCTAAACATATGGAGGAGGGTCCTATCAGCCACAAGGTAGAGATGGAACCCTGTGTTTAGGGCAGTGATGCTCTGCATTCTTGGTGCTTGGGGAGGGCAACAGTGGGAGGGCTTCTGGAGTTCTGGCCCCCCGGTGGCCCTCCTGTTGGCACCAGGGTTTTGGCCACTGTGTGCCCCAGAGTGTTGGACTGGATGGGCCATTGGCCTGATCCAACATGGCTTCTCTTACGTTCTTATGTTCTCTTATGGTGACCCTCATCCACGGGGCACTGCAAGTGAAAAGGGAGCAGAGGCGGTTTGCCATTGCCTTCTTTTGCATAACAATTCCAGTCTTCCTTGGGGGTCTCCCATCCAAGGACCAACTGTGGCCAACCCTGCTTAGTCCCCAGGCCCTGACAAGCTCAGGCTAAGCTAGGCTAGTGTAGTCCTTTCTCTCTGTCTTTCTCTCTCAGTTACCAGTTCTGCCAGTGCCCATAGATGTCAATGGAACTTTGGAGTAGGATCTTCTACGTGAGACAGAAAGGAAGCAGTTGTTCCCCCCCCGAGAAACGAAGGTGGCACAGCTTGAAGCATGGTTACCCCTCGTTCAATGCTCCCTCTAAGCTGTGGAGACTGGTGAGCAGAAAGTCTACTTTGCGAGCTACTGGCATTGAAGTTGCGAGTGAGCGATTTGGCTTGTGCATAAATTAGTTTGCTCTGGAGCCCTCCTTCCTGAGCTAGGACAAAAAATGTGTGAGCCAGAGGCTAAAAAACTGTGAGCTAGCTCACGCTAACTCAGAAACTGTGAGCTAGCTCACACCAACTCAGCTTAGAGGGAACACTGCCCTCGTCCCACACCCAGACTGCTATAATCTTTAGCCCTATACATATGGCATGTTGGTGTATGTGGTCAATGCACACACAATGGCAGTGCGAGCAGGTCTCTCTGAGGCCCATTCGTTGCACGTGGCCATAGGGTCTGCAACACGCATGCCTACAAGCACACACAAGTGGTATGTGTGGAGGTGTTCTCGTCATCAAGAACACTTGTTCTTGATCACAGGGGCAGAGATTATGTATGTAATTACAACCTGCAGAGACTATCCCCACGTGTGTTGAACACCTCTTTAAGGTCAGGGCTAGGGTTGCCAGGTCTGGGTTGGGAAATACCTGGAGACTTTGGGAGTGGATCCGGGAGAGGGCGGGGTTTGGGGAGGGTAGGGGCCTCAGCAGGGTACAATGCTATAGAGTCCACCTTTCAAAGCAGCCATTTTCTCCAGGGGAGCTGATCTCTATCAGCTGCAAATCAGTTGTAAAAGCGGGAGTTCCCCAGGCCCCACCTGGACCTGGCAATCCTCATCAGGGCTATCACCGGTGCTCCCCTGCCCCTTCTGTGCACACTGACCCTGTACACTGCACTTTTTTTTTTTTGCTATGCTTCAAAATGCATTAAATCAGACACAGTGGGAGGACAAAAGACAGAAGTGTGTACTCCACTGGAAACGATGCTTCGGAAATGAATCAGAAGAGTTAATACGTATACAGCACACTGCATGCCAAGAAATTCACATACCTTGTTAGTAAAGCTGGACACACGGAATGTAACCCGCCAACCAGGGCTGTCAAATAAATGCTCTTTGGGAGCAAGAGATCCCTGCCAGTGGCCAGTGGAGTGGCAGCGGGGGAAGGGGAGCTGGGAACCCAGGAATGGCATCATCACATCGAGCGACTCTCTGGGCATTTCCCCCATCTCTATGGGTTTTACCATAAAGTTCCAGGGAAACCCTACAGTCACGCAACATGTCAATGTCCCTTCCAGTGACACACCCGGAAGTGAAGCTGCGTCACGTGAGCTGTTCCACGGGCTCTGTGCCACTCCCCGGACTCCCACTGGTTGCCAGCACTGAGCGGGCAACCGAACCACCAACCCAAATGCAGCTCAGCAGCTGCGGCTTCCGGCGGCGGGGGGCGCCTCAGCAACCCTCCTGATTTTGCACTCCCGGGAAGACCCTTCCAATGTCAGGAGGGGTGGGGAAAGATTGGGGAGAGGGTTGTTTTTTTTTCAGCCAAGCGTCAAAACCCCTGCTTGGATAAATTCAGAATCATTCTTTTAAAAGGCAGGGGTATTTTAAGAGCATGTCTTGTGGCTGCATGGCTGGTGCCTAGGGGCAGGAGACCGTGGGCAGAGCCAGTGAGCTGGACAGAAGCGTAGATGTTCCTGAAAAATCATCCCACCCAGAGAGAAAAGAAAGGCCGTGCTCTCCTGAAATGTCACGCCTGGCTGATCGGGCTTCAGTCAGTTTGGCGGGGTGGGTAGGCCACGGAATCCACCACTTATATTTGGATGGGAGACCACCAAGGAATACCAGGGTCATGAGGCAGAGGCAGGCAGTGGCAAACCACCCCGGAACACCTCTTGCCTTGAAAACCCTCTGGGGTCACCATAATTCAGCTGCGACTTGGCGGCACTTCCCGCCACCGTATTTATCATCGTAACAGCTACCCTGTGAGGTAGGTTAGGCTGAGAAAGGGGTGACTAGGCCCAAAGTCACCCAAGCCAGCGTCCATCGTGGCAGAGTGTGAATTCCAACCTGGGTCTCTCAGGTCTAGATCTGATACTCTCGCACCGCAGTGTCAAATCTTTCCCGTTGAGCCCAAATAAAACTCTGTTCTAAATGTAGGGATCTTAACAAAGCAGCAAGTTAAATCTTTTGAAGCGACTTTGTTTTCCCAGAATCAGGAATCCTGTGGCACCTCTCAGGCTAATGCTAGAATAAAGACTTGTTCAGTCTTTAAGCCGCTACTAGATTCCAGTTTATTTTGGTTCCAGTAGACTAGCGCAGTCTGGAATTACTACCGCATTTCCCCCTGTGTTTATTGCCGTCTCTTTAAATAATTATGCCCGATTAAAAAAATATATATATGGATTCCGTTTCATTATGTGTCATCAATCGATCAATTGAGGAAGGGGGCGGGCGGGAGAGCCGAAAGTCATTTGAAACTCAGACTGCGGATTTATTAATGACAAGAGTGTTTGGAACATTCATGCTGGCCGTTCTAAGCAATAGTTTCTCCACCCAGAACAAACAAACAAAAAGTCTGAATGACTGGCTGGATATGTGTAGTGTAGAGTGGAACGGCAAGATATGTGAGGGCCGGGGGGGGAGAAAGGGAATGTTTGCTAAATTCTTAAGTATGGTGATCTGAATATGAGAGGAATGCCTGGCACTCCGTTTAGTCATTGATGACAAGCTATAAAATACTTCAAAACTTTTTTTTGGGGGGGGGGAGGGAAATCAGAGAAGTACTCTGAGACATACAAAAAGATTGCAAACGTCTGAAGATAGTTAAAGGTCCCAGACCTGATTAAGGACATAATGAAAGGCTGCAGATGGCTGTTTTGAACTTGCTGATAATTGAACTCTACCTGTACTTCACTAAAAGCCTGATTGAAATGCAGAGCTGTAGCCCAGGTGGGCCACACAAAAGGTAATTTGGGGACCTTTGCCTAGTATTGTCAGTAGATAAGCTCTTCCAAGTCCAGAGGATGTTGACATAATACATGTATGAGATGCATTTGCAATCCTATCCAGAGTCGTTCATTAAAATAATTGGTTTAAACTGAAATAACTCTGCATAGAAGAAGAAGAAGAAGAAGAAGAAGAAAAGACTGGATTTATACCCCGCCCTTCACTACCCAAACGCGTTTCAGAGCGGCTTACAAACTCCTTTCCCTTCCCCTCCCCACAACAGACACCCTGTGAGGTAGGTGGGGCTGAGAGAGCTCTGACAGAAACCGCTCTTTTTCAAGAACAGCTCTGACAGAACTATGGCTTGCCCAAGGTCATCCAGCAGCTGCAAGTGGAGGAGTGGGGAACCAAACCCGGTTCTCCCAGATTAGAGTCTGTGCACTTAGCCACTACACCAAACTAGCCCTGATAATTTAGCATGAAGCGTCTGTTGGCACTAAGTAATCATGAATGCTGATTTAACTAGGGAGCCAAAGATTGAAAGTCAACACACCCAGAGTGTTTTGTGCTTTGCAGGCTGAAAGTCAGACAAGCACAAAACATTAGCCTTATGCCAGAGGTCTTCAGCTCACCTTCAGGTAAATCAAGGAGCTCCAACTCCTGGGATGTGATATCATAAAGAGATGCAGGTTTGGAAAGGTTAAAGATGACTTCTTTACCATGGAAGAAATCGGTTGCTGAATCTTTGGAAGGACATACCACAAGTGTGCATGGGCAGAGTAGAGGTGCTGTGCCCACTACCTTTCTTCACATGCACACTAAGAAGAAGAAGAGAAGATGAGATTGGATTTATACCCTGCCCTTCACTCGGAGTCTCAGAGCGGCTTACAAACTCCTTTCCCCTCCCCTCCCCACAACAGGCACCCTGTGAGGCAGGTGGGGCTGAGAGAGATCTCTCGAGAACTGCCCTTGAGAAAACAGCTCTGAGAGAACTTTTAACTGACCTAAGGTCACCCAGCAGCTGCATGTGGAGGAGTGGGGAATCAAACCTGGTTCTCCCAGATTAAAGTCCCTGCACTTAACCACTACACCAAACTGGTAGTGCAAGTAGGGTGGCACTACCAAGCAGTAGGGTGTCGAGGTCACTTAGGAACAGAGAAGAATCTGTTTTAGTAGAGGCACAGTTTCCCAAACTGTTCATAGAATCATCGAGTTGGAAGGGACCTCCAGGGTCATCTAGTCCAACCCCCTGCACAAGGCAGGGAATTCACAAATACCTCCCCTTCCACACCCACAGTGACTGCTGTTCCACGCCCAGAAGATGACAAAAAACCTCCAGGATTCTTGGCCAAACCGGCCTGGAGAAAAATTGCTTCCGGACCCCAAAGTGGTGATCAGCATTTCCCTGGGCCACAAGAACTAAGCACTGAGGCAGTCCTTCCTGCCCTCCCTCTCATGATCTGCCTAAGTCCACAGACTCAGCAGTGCTGTTCAGAGGGCCCTCTAGCCTCTGTTTGAAAACCTCCAAAGAAGGAGGGCCCACCACCACCTCCTCCCGAGGAAGCCTGTTCCACTGAGGAACCCCTCAAACTGTCAGGAAGTTCTTCCTAATGTTTAGCCGAAAACTCCTCTGATTTAATTTCAACCCATCACTTCTGGTCTGGGGCAATAGAATAGAGCAGCAATAGAGTTGGCAACTGTGTGGGCTCCCTGAAAAACTGGTTGAAATGAATTCACAGGTGATGTGTATGAAAGACCTCCAAAGACTTTTAGAGATTGCTCCTCAGGAGGTCTACCCAGAATCCTGCTCAAATCCATTCTGTGGGGCTTTCTCCAGAAGACTGTTCTTGGCCATCCTAAGAACACTTTCCTGGGAGGAAGCCCCGCGGAATAGATCTGGGCCCGATTCTAGGCCAGCTTGCTTCGGATTCCTCTCTTAATGTGCTAGTTGAATTCCAGGTCTTATTATTCTATCTGATTCTACAAGGAAGCCTGGCCAATTTTATTTTATTTATTTATGCTTCTCTGCCCATTCGAATTTTTTCATTCTGAGATGTCTTCTGCATTCAGCACCATGCGATTAAATTAACTCTGCGACTTTTGTTTCTGGAATTCGGTACTGTGGCCCAGCAATGGCGATTTGCATTCTTTCAACAGTTCCTGTTATCATTGAGAGGGAAAACACTACCCACCTGAACCCTTCAAAACAGAGAATCGGCTGTAGAAATCCGGGACCTTGAACCCAGGACAGATAGTTGCCACTTTCAGCTGTGGCCGCTAACTCAATTAGCTTGGTTGATTAAGCTGTTGAAGTCTGCTTAATCTAATCTATCCATCTCGTTGATTAACCAGCTAGATAAAGAAAATCAGTCTAAAGCTAGTTATTCAATCAGCAGAGGCGACTTTGAATCAATAAGGCTGTGGCTTTGATAAGGAATGAAAGAGCTCGAGATGACCTTTCTCTTACGGCCGTTTCCACACAGGTTATCTCAGGTTCAGTGCTGTTGGAAAGCAGGCCCCCCCTCCCCGGCTTCGTCCCAATCTTTCCAAAACCTGCTTTGCTCCCAAGTTTTGGGAAAGATCCGAGCAAATCCCCACATGGGCCCTCGTTGGAAACGTGTAAAGAGAATCCAACCCTCCGAAGGTCATTTCAGGGCTCTTAACATATTTTCAGAGCTCTGTTGAGTCAGTGCAGTCCTGCAGAGCCAAGAACTACGACCGTCTAAACAGTGGAAAGCCTGAATCTCTCCCTCATGTAAAAGTTTGGCCTCTGAGCTGGCTCCACGAGTTCTGTTCATCTGTGGAAGAGGGTGCGAACGGGAGGAACAGGAGAGCAGACCCGACCCGAGGACCTGCAGGGCCGAAAGCCTGCAGTTGGTTTTATGGCTATGCAGATGTGCAACCTGGAGCCGGCTTTCTAAAATGTTCCCACGGGGATCGGCATCCACGGGCCCCACTTTCCAGAGGAGGGGAGACCATCCTCCTGTTCTGAAAAGTACCTTTCCCCTTTTCAGCTCTCTGCAGTCAAAGCTGCACGGGGTAACATTAGTTCCTGTTCAAAGCCAAACGTCCAAGGGAAAACTCATAAACAATAAAGGACATGCTAAACATCCCCTCCTCCCCTTCTTTGAATCGAACACTCTTTTTTTGGGGGGGGGAAGGAAAGGAACATTTTAGGGTTGTCAACCTCCAGGTGGGGCCTCGAGACCCCCCCCAGAATTACAATTGAACCCCAGACTACAGTCCTCCTGGGGAAAGCGGCAGCTTCAGCATTACAACCCTACTACGTTTCCTCCCCTCCCCAGAGTCCTCCTCTAAATCTCCAGGAATTTCCCAACAGGGAGTTGGCAATCCTGTTTTGCTTCCACTGCCACAGAAGGACTTTGAGAAGAATCCATGGGGTTGGATTCTATGGATCCAGCCCTATTTTCTGAAGAAGACAAGGAGGAGGAGGAGGAGGAGATTGGATTTATACCCTGCCCTTCACTACCCGAAGGAGTCTCAGACCGGCTTATAACCTCCTTTCCCTTCCCCTCCCCACAACAGACACCCTGTGAGATAGGTGGGGCTGAGAGAGCTCTCCTGAGAACTGCTCCTGAGAGAACAGCTCTGAAAGAACTTGGGACTGACCTAAGGTCACACCAGCAGCTGCATGTAGAGGCGTGGGGAATCAAACCCAGTTCTCCCGGATTAGAGTCCGCAGTCCTAACTACCATGCCAAACTGAGCAGCCAGAAATACCAATTCCTTATGCCGGCTTTGGGAATTCAGGCCTTCGTGGGCAAGAGGCCACTAGCTAGGGCTGCCAGGGCAGTGGGCCTCTTCCCAATCCTCGTGCCCCACTCTCTATGTATCGTGACTTCTTTGGCGATGGGAAGATCTGTTTGGTTTCAGAAGGTCAACCAGATGACCGGCCCTATTGTCCAGTTTCCCTTATTAATGAGCGGAGTCATAAAAATGCCTGAATTTCAAGTTCGCTCATAGACAGACGAGCTATTAACAGAATCTGGACAGATCCCAACAAAGTATACGAGGCTGTCCAACGCTACTGGGCTGGAAAGCGGATTGTCGCCCTGGGAGAAGACGTCAAGATTTGTTCTGGTGCTTTCTTCTCTCGACTCCTGACTCAGAGTGCACCCAGAAGATCTCTGGCGGATCATCTTTTAACACTTGCGATTGGAAAGTAGCATCGTGACTTAAAACACAAGCCCATCAAGGTTGCACCGTAAAATAAGGGCAAACATCTGTTCCTGTTCTCATGCCACCGAGATCACACAGTGTCAAGATTTTACTTCTGGATATGCAGAGGGATACACAGACCGAAGGGCTCTTACGACAAACGTGTGTACAAACAAACAGTTTTAAAGGTTTCCACGAGATACCCTCCAAAGAGACAGTGGTTTTTCCAAGGACAGGTCCTGGAAAATTAATTTGTTCCCTGTTGAAAGGAAACGCTATATGGCCATCCATTGGCTCCAGATGCTCTGCAATTGGTCAGTTTACCAGAAAGGTCTATTAAGTAAAAGGGACGGGCTGGGTAGAAGCGTTCATCCGTTTCTGAGCATAACCGTGTCATTGCGCTGCAGCCAAAACAGCCGTGTCTTCTGGCACACTTTTACGGCTCAGTTCTGTAGCGCAAGGCTTTCGTGAGCCAGGGCCCCTTCTATCAAACACACGAAGCGTCCCACTCCGTGGGGAGAAGTATATCCATAGGGGAACAAACAGGTGGGCGCTTCCAGGTCAAAGCTGTCGCACTCCACCCGTGTTCACTGTGAAACATGATTCCATTAGAGTTACAGTCCACGGACACTGCTTCTTCTTTTACTCCTTTATTTTACGCCATGCAATGCTGCTGCTGCTTCCAAACAGCTTCCAAACAACATGCAATGCCCCCCAAGTTTGGGGAAAGTTGCTTGAAAGCAGCAGCAGCAGCAGCATTGCATGGAGCACTGCAGCATTGCAGCAGCAGCAGCATTGCATAAAGAAATAAACAAAGAAGCAGGGTTTGTGGACTGTAACTGTAATGGTACAGAATCATTTTTTCACAGTGACCTTTGGTCTTCGTACCTTTGGTTAATCACCGTGGCCCATTTGTGGCCTGAGCCTCCAGATGGTGGCTGAAGAGCTCGTGGGATTCCAGTTGATCTCCAGATGACCGAGATCAGTTTTCCCTGGAGAAAATGGCTGCTTTGGATGGTGGACTCTGTGGCCCTGTACCCTGCTGAGGCCCCTCCCCTCCCCAAACCCCACCCTCCTCAGGCTCCACCCTAAAAATCTCCAGGTATTTCCCAACTCAGAGCTGGCAACCCCAGGGTTATTTTGGGGCAGGAATGCACAGGAACGGCATTCTGGCTGGCTTCTGAGTTGGCCACGCCTACAGCCTCCCCCTCCCTCATGGATCACTGCCTTGTCGTGGCGAGGGGCTTGCGTGGTTCAATGAGGCTGTGGGCTATGCCGTGGAGGGCCACCCAGGACGGACAGGCCACAGCAGAGAACTCAGACCAAGCGTGATCCCCTGGAGAAGGAAATGGCAACCCACTCCAGTATCTTTGCCAAGAAAACCCCATGGACAGTAACAAAAGGCTAAAAGATATGACGCCGGAAGATGAGCCCCTCAGGTCGGAAGGTGTCCAATATGCTACTGAGGAAGAGCAGAGGGCAAGTACGAGTAACCCCAGAAAGAGTGAAGCGGCTGGGCCAAAGCCGAAAGGACGCTCAGTTGTGGATGTGTCTGACGGTGAAAGGAAAGTTCGATGCTGCAAAGAACAATACTGCATAGGAACCTGGAATGTAAGATCTATGAATCAAGGTAAGCTTGACGTGGTCAAAAATGAGATGGCAAGAATGAACATTGACATCTTGGGAATCAGTGAACTAAAGTGGACAGGAATGGGTGAATTTAACTCAGAAGACCATTATATCTACTACTGTGGCCAGGAATCCCGTAGAAAAAATGGTGTGGCCTTTATAGTCAACAAGAGAGTGAGAAAGGCAGTATTGGGATACAATCTCAAAAATGACAGAATGATCTCGGTCCGAATCCAAGGCAAACCATTCAATATCACAGTAATCCAAGTCTATGCCCCAACCACTGCTGCAGAAGAGGCTGAAGTGGACCAGTTCTATGAAGACCTACAACAGCTTGTAGAACTAACACCAAAAAATGATGTCCTCATCATCATAGGGGACTGGAATGCTAAAGTAGGAAATCAAAAGGTAACCGGAATAACAGACAAGTTTGGCCTTGGAGAACAAAATGAAGCAGGGCAAAGGCTAACAGAGTTTTGTCAAGAGAACACGCTGGTCATAGCGAACACCCTTTTCCAACAACCTAAGAGGCGTCTCTACACATGGACATCACCAGATGGGCAACACCGAAATCAGATTGACTATATAATTTGCAGTCAAAGATGGAGAAGCTCTATCCAGTCAGTAAAAACAAGACCTGGAGCTGACTGTGGCTCAGATCATGAGCTACTCATTGCAAAATTCAGACTTAAATTGAAGAAAGTTGGGAAAACCACAAGGCCATTCAGATTTGACCTAGATCGCATCCCCGATGAATATACAGTAGAGGTGAAGAATAGGTTTAAGGGACTAGATTTGATAGACAGAGTGCCTGAAGAACTATGGACAGAGGTCCGTGACATTGTAAAGGAGGCAGCACTCACCGCCATCCCAAAGAAAAAGAAATGCAAAAAAGCAAAGTGGCTGTCTGATGAGGCTTTACACATAGCAGAGGAAAGAAGGAAAGCTAAAGGCAATGGGGAAAAGGAAAGATTTGCCCAACTGAATGCAGATTTCCAGAGAACAGCAAGGAGAGATAAGGAGGCTTTCCTGAATGAACAATGCAAAGTAATAGAGGAAAACAATAGATTGGGAAGGACTAGAGATCTCTTCAAGAAAATTGGAGAAATCAAGGGAACGTTCTATGCAAAGCTGGCCATGATAAAGGACAAAAACGGTAGGGACCTAACAGAAGCAGAAGAGATTAGGAAAAGATGGCAAGAATACACAGAAGAACTATACAAGAAGGACCTCGATGTCCCTGACAACCACGATGGTATAATCACTGACCTCGAGCCAGACATCCTGGAAAGCGAAGTTAAATGGGCCTTAGAAAGCATTACTAACAACAAAGCTAGTGGAGGTGATGGTATCCCAGCTGAGTTATTCAAAGTCTTAAAAGAAGATGCTGTTAAAGTGCTGCACTCAATTTGCCAACAAATTTGGAAAACACAACAGTGGCCACAGGATTGGAAAAGGTCAGTTTACATTCCAATCCCAAAGAAGGGCAACGTCAAGGAATGTTCAAACTATCGCACAATTGTACTCATTTCACACGCTAGCAAGGTCATGCTCAAAATCCTACAAGCTAGGCTCCAACAGTACGTGGATAGAGAATTGCCAGAAGTACAAGCTGGGTTTCGAAGAGGTAGAGGAACTAGAGATCAAATTGCCAACATTCGCTGGATTATGGAGAAAGCAAGAGAGTACCAGAAAAACATCTACTTCTGCTTCATTGACTATGCTAAAGCCTTTGATTGTGTGGATCACAATAAATTATGGCAGGTTCTTAAAGAGATGGGAGTACCGGACCACCTCACATGTCTCCTGAGAAACCTGTATAAGGGTCAAGAAGCAACAGTTAGAACCGGATATGGAACAACTGATTGGTTTAGCATAGGAAAAGGAGTACGACAAGGATGTATATTGTCACCTTGCTTATTTAATTTATATGCAGAGTACATCATGCGAAATGCTGGCCTGGATGAATCACAAGCTGGAGTTAAGATTGCTGGGGAAAAGATCAATAACCTCAGATATGCAGACGATACCACTCTGATGGCAGAAAGTGAAGAGGACCTAAAGAGCCTCTTGCTCAGGGTGAAAGAGGAGAGTGCAAAAGTGGGCTTGAAGCTCAACATCAAAAAAACTAAGATCATGGCATCTGGGCCCATCACTCCTTGGCAAATAGAAGGGGAAGTCGTAGAAGTAGTGACAGACTTCACATTCCTAGGATCCCAGATCACTGCAGATGGTGATTGCAGCCATGAAATTAAAAGACGCCTGCTCCTTGGGAGGAAAGCGATGGCAAACCTAAACAGCATGATAAAAAGCAGAGACATCACCTTGCCAACAAAAGTCCGCATGGTCAAAGCAATGGTATTCCCTGTAGTAATGTATGGCTGTGAGAGTTGGACTATAAGGAAGGCCGAGCGCCGAAGAATAGATTCTTTTGAACTGTGGTGCTGGAGAAGACTCTTGAGAGTCCCTTGGACTGCAAGGAGATCGAATCAGTCAATCCTAAAAGAAATCAACCCTGACTGTTCCCTGGAAGGCCAGATCCTGAAGCTGAAGCTCAAATACTTTGGCCACCAAATGAGAAGGGAGCACTCACTGGAGAAGACCCTGATGCTGGGAAAGATTGAAGGTCAAAGAAGAAGGGGACGGCAAAGGATGAGATGGTTAGACAGTGTCATCGATGCAACGAACATGAAATTGAGCAAACTTCAGCGGACAGCGGAAGACAGGAGGGCCTGGCGTGTTCTGGTCCATGGGGTCGCGAAGAGTCGGACTCGACTGTGCGACTGAACAACAAAAAACAGCCTCCCCCACCTTGGGTTCCCCAGGTGCCTTGCAAGCCCGTGGGGCACCTGGGGAAGCCAAGCTGATCCAGGGAGGGAAGGCAGTTTAAGTTGCAGGGTGCCTGGGGAAGCCGATCCAGAAACTGCCTTCCTTCCCTTAGGTTCCCCCATGCACCCCGCAAGCCATGGGGCACATGGAGAAGCCGATCCTTGGAGGGAGCTGCGCGGTCAGGGGTGTGGCCTAATATGCTAATGAGTTTCTGATGTTGGGTGTGGTCTATTATGCTAATGAGTTCTTGCTGGGCCTTTTCTACAATGCGCTCTATGCGCATTGTATGCACTGTGTTATTACAAAGGGAGGCTAGAAAACCCAGACGTAGGTATGCTACCTGACCTTGCCGAGCACAAGACATCAAATCAGTGAATCTGAACACTGTTCCGTCGCCGTCGTCCTTGCGCCCTGTCTCTTTGCATCGCATAGAATTATCTTTACATGGAGGTGGCGCCGAAAAAGCAGAGAGGGTCAGTTGCCACAAGAGAGAGAAGAAACACGCCGGAATGTGGCCCTCTCTTGCATACAACGGTCTCTTAGTATTCCTTTACAGCTGCAGGTAAAGGTTTGTCTGACTCAAGCCAAAACTCAGAAGGTACAGCTTGCACTGTACATGACCCAAATATAGATTATTCGCATAAACATGTCTTCACAGAGGCCCGTGCAGGCATTCGCTCCAGCATCATAAATTCAAACGGAGCGCTCGTGGACACCCCTGCATAATTTGCTCAACCTTTTTTCTGTGACTCAAAGGCAGTGCGGGGAATGATTAAATACAGTTTCCAAATCCTTCCAGCTGCTGACCTGGATTCCAGATTCCAGATTCGGGAAGGTCAAACCACTTTGGACACCACCAAAACAGCTTGCTCAGCAAACCCGTACAAAAGCTTATTTTTGTAGTCTGAGCGAGTTTTGACCTTAACTATGTATGGTTGACAAGCTCCAGGTAGCACTTGGAGATCACCCTCTATTACAACTGATCTGAAGAAGAAGAAGAAGAAGAAGAAGAAGAAGAAGAAGAAGAGGAGGAGGAGGAGGAGGAAGAGGAGGAGGAAGAGGAGGAGGAGGAGGAGATTGGATTTATACCCGGCCCTTCTCTACCCAAGGAGTCTCAGAGCAGCTTACAATCTCTTTTCCCTTCCCCTCCCCACAACAGACACCCTGTGAGGTAGGTGGGGCTGAGAGAGCTCTTGACAGAAACTGTTCTTTTTCAAGAACAGCTCTGAGAGAACTTGTGACTTGACCCAAGGTCACACCAGCAGCTGCATGTGGAGGAGTGGGGAATCAAACTTGGTTCTCCCAGATTGGCGTCCATGCTCTTCACCACCACCCCAAACGCTCTTAATCACTACGCCAAACTTTTTAAAGATCTGGTTTTAAAAATTAGTTATTCTGTCGTTGTTATTTTGAATTCTTAATGTTTTGCATATTTGTTTTATGGCTTTGCATCTCTGTTGTACATCGCCCAGAGCCTGGTGCAAGCTAGACTGGTGTGATTAAATAACAATAACAATGACAATAACAATAATAATAATAGATCAGCTTCCCCTGGAGAAAATGGCTGCTTCAGAGGGTGGGCTCTGTGGCCCTGTACCCTGCTGGGGTCCCTCCCCTCCCCAAACCCCGCCCTCCCCAGGTTCCACCCCCAAAGTCTCCCGGTATTTCCCAACCCAGAGCTGGCAACCCTATATCCTATGAATGCACCACCACACAGATTCTACAGATGGGGGATGACATTGTGGCGTCAAAGGGTTGTCTGGGGGCTGCCAGCAGGCCATCAAGAAGCAGCAGCTTAGGCAACCCTTTACAGATTCATACAATTTGAGGAGGTGTCATCTTGTGGGATTAAAAAAAAACAACGATGAAGAAGAGGAAGAGATTGGATTTATACTCCGCCCTTCACTACCCGAAGGAGTCTCAGAGCGGCTTACAATCTCCTTTCCCTTCCCCTCCCCACGACGGACACCCTGTGAGGTTGGTGGGGCTGAGAGAGTTCTCTCGAGAACTGCCCTTGAGAGAACAGCTCTGAGAGAACTTGTGACTGATCCAAGGTCACACCAGCAGCTGCATGTGGAGGCACGGGGAATCAAACCCGGTTCTCCCAGATCAGAGTCCGCGCTCCTGACCACGACACCAAACTGGCTTCCAAAGCAGAGCACTGAGCCACGACCCTTCCCGACCTTAGGCTCCATACGGGTGGGAGATTCATCCCACCTAATGAGATCACATTCAGAAGGGTTGACGGAAGCAGAGCTTCAGGTTGGGCCCTTAAAAGGCCCTGATCTAAGAGGAGGGGGAAGGTAGGATGACTCACTACCACAGGGTTTGCATGATTTACTCAGGCCCAGCTGCTTGGTGCTGTTCAACAGCAGCCACTTCACTGCAACGGGTGTGGGGTGTGTAGTGCTTGGAGTTTCAGATTAGGATCTGGGGGACCAAAGCTGGAACCCTCCGTCTGTCCTGGAATCTCCCTGGGTGACTTTGAGCCAGTCACACACTCCGCCTAATGTACCTCACGGGGTTGTTCTGAAGATAAAACAAAGAAGAGGAAGGAGGATGTAAGCAGGTCTGGGTCCCCACAGCCAAGAACCACGGGATACAAAAGATGGATAAATGGTAGGTGGGTGGGTGGGTAAGAAGGAAACAGGGGAAGGTGAGGATAAGGGGACTGCCAGGAGGGGAGAAATAGTGTGTGGAGGGGGATGCAGGGGGAAGTAAGGGGCTCCCCACGAGCCCTTCAGCCCCGTAGCCAGGATTTTTTCCGGGGGGTGCCGGGGGGGCAATTAAACCCCCAACCCTTTATTCTCCTCTGGGGAGGATCGATCTTCCTCACCCCCCCTCCCCCGGAAGCATTTTCTCAAAAGTTGCTGCGTTTGGCATGGCCACCCACTGCTGGGGCTCAGCCAACCAGGAACTCCACCGGCTCCCAACGGGCACAGTGTCCAAAGTGAGGATCGAAGCCTCGCTTTGCCTCCAGTCCCCACCAGAGCCTCCCCAAGCTCTCGGCGTGGCAGGGAGCAGAGCGCAGTGGCAACAGCAGACCGAGCCAGGGGCAGCAGGAAGCGCTTGCCCAAGCGCTTGACCTGGGCCCCTGGTGCTGTGTGGTACGGCCTCCCTGCCTCTTTCCACACCAAGGTCAAGCAGGGGCTTCTTCTTTCTCCAGGGTGGGAGGAGGAAGATCAGAAGCAGCACCTGGTTGGGAAGGAAGGAGCAGGTGGCTGGACCTTGCCAGGGACGGGTGCATCCGGGGTGCAGCAAATTTGAAAGGGGGTGCTGCTGGCTGGCTATGGGCCTGAAGGCCATGCAGGTTCCCCCCCCCCCATAAAACTGGGACCAGCCAGGCTGACACCATGTTACTTGATCCAGCCCAGTGGCCCAGGTAGCACCAGCACCATACAACTTGGCCAGTTTTCTGTGGGAGAGGATGCCAGGGAGAGGGAAGGAGGGGAAGCTGAAGACAGGGAGGCAGCTAAAGGTAGGTTGGCATGGGGGTGGGAAGGAAAGAAGGACATAAGAAAAGGAGAGAGTATGGGAGAGCTTTCAAGGAACAGAAAGAGGAAACAGCAGGGGAGGGAAGGTGAGATCCTCCAGTAAGTCCTTGCAGGACCCCTGCTTGTTCATTATTTATCGCAGGACCGTTTAAAACCCAAACAATTCAAGAGGGCTGCAGAACAACCTCTTACCAGTTTGGTGCAGTGGTTAAATGCGCGGACTCTAATCTGGGAGAACCGGGTTTGATTCCCCACTCCTCCACTTGTGCCTGCTGGATGACCTTGGGCAAACCATAGTTCTGGTCAGAGCTGTTCTCTCAAGGTCAACTCTGGAAAAAGCTCTCTCGGCCCCACCTACCTCACAGGGTGTGGGGAGGGAGAGGGAAAGGAGTTTGTAAGCTTCTGTGAGAGGGTGGGGTATAAATCCTCCTCCTCCTCCTCCTCCTCTTCTTCTTCTTCCCACTGCTGAGTCTACAATCCGTTTTCCCCAGAGCGGAGTGTCCTCCCCTTTTCCTGTCTCTTCACACATTCCAGAATATTTTGTTTCCCCTTTCCCTCCTCTCCTCCAGTGTGAAATCAATTAGCACACAGAAGCAGCTTGTGATCTGGGCTAGTCAGCTCCAAGACTCCTTTGGATAATATAGGGCTGAAGGGAGGGCTACAATCGGGGATCCTACTTTTTCCTCCCCAGCGAGGCCTGTACCACCATGGGTAAGTTAGGGTAACAGGCCAGTCGCCCTCACTGCTCTACGGAAAACTACAGGCCACAGTTAGCCTTCACTGCACGGTGAGGGAACTGTCTACGGCCTAGAGGGGCATGTTCTGCCTCGGAAGCGTTGCGCAAGAAGCTTCAAGGACTCTCCTCCAAAAACCTCATTAAGTGGAGACGAGGCCTTTTCAAAGTCTGGAGCCGCAGCCGCCGAGTGGAAACTCAGTTACGCTCAAATTAGATACTAGTCAAACGAACAGAAAAAGCTCTGTCTTTCGTCCAAGAGCCAAGTGGTGTGCTTCGACCACTGTAATGTTGTTTCCCTTGAAATAAAGTTAAAATAAGCCGGGACCACAAACGGCCACTATGAAACGGGCTGCGGGTGTGCTGAACGGTAGAATTTAATTCAGTCGCTATATTATTTTTTTTTTTTTAGAAAAGCAAAATAAGAATTACAGGGGTTTTTTTTTGTTGTTGTTGTTTTAAAATAAAGAGAAAAGTTGGAGAGCCCGGAGAAGTGAAATTGGTTTGCCTTCTACCACCAGGGCCAGCCTAGTGCTAGAAGCATTCCGGGAGACTTTCTGGAGCAATGGAAAGCCAGAGGTTCTGTAAATATCTTAGCGAGAGAATCAGTGCCGCACTTCTGGAGTTGGAACTGAGGGGGCCGATCCTAAGCAGGTCTACTCAGCAGCAAGTCCCATTGATTCAATAGGGTTTACTCCCGAGAAAGGGACCGTGGGACTGCAGCCTAAGCAGCCTCTCTTTGGCTGTGGGATGTCCCCTCCAGGGCAGGAGACGTGACCAGAGAGCCTTCCAGCTTCCATCTCTTGCTCCGGGCACTCGTGGGCCCCCTTGCCATGAGGTGAATTGGGCAGAGGGGGGTGGGATGTGCCATCCGTTCGCAGCCAACTTACAGTGACCCCTCGTGTGGCTTTCGAGGCAAGAGACATTCAGAGGTGGTTTACCCTTGCCTGTCTCTGCGTAACAACCCTGAGCTTCCTTGCTGATCTCCCATCTGAGGATTAATCAGGGTCACCTCTGATTAGTTTCCGGGTCTGACTGAACCGAGGTAGGCTGGGCCATCCAATTCGGGCTGAAAGTGACCGGCACACAAAATGATAACTAGAAACCAGTAGCTCCAGTCAGTCCAGAAGGAGGAGGAGGAGGAGGAGAAGGAGAAGGAGAAGGAGAAGGAGAAGGAGAAGGAGAAGGAGAAGAAGAGAAGAGACTGGATTTATACTCCAACCTTCACTACCCAAAAGGAGTCTCAGAGCGGCTTCCAAACTCCTTTCCCTTCCCCTTCCCCTCCCCACAACAGACACCCTGTGAGCAGTGTTCCCTCTAAGCTCAGTGAGTGTCAGCTAGCTCACAGTTTTTTTAGCCTCCAGCTCACACATTTTTGTCTTCGCTCAGGAAGGATGGCTCCAGAGCAAACTAACTTATGCAGCAGCCAGATCACCTGCTCACAACTTTAATGCCAGTAGCTCACAAAGCAGAATTTCTGCTCACCAGACTCCTCAGCTTAGAGGGACCATCGCCTGTGAGGTAGGTGGGGCTGAGAGAGCTCTCTTGAGAACTGCCCTTGAGAGAACAACTTGTGACTGACCCAAGGCCACACCAGCAGCTGCATGCGGAGGAGTGGGGAATCAGACCCAGTTCTCCCAGATTAGAGTGCGCACTCCTAACCACTACCCCAAACTGGCTCTCAGAATTAAGGGATTTGGAATCCTGAACTCTGTTTTCGATTATCCTATCAATCTATTTAAATCGGTGGACTTTGGTGGAAATCGCGTGGAACAGCAGTCCCTGCAGGTGTGGAGAGGGAGGTATTTGTGAATTCCCTGCCTTGTGCAGGGGGTTGGACTAGATGACCCTGGAGGTCCCTTCCAACTCTATAATTCTGTGAAACTGGCTCTTACTTAAGGCTCTGTTGCAATGCCAGTGTGGGGCAGCGGTTAGAGCATCGGACTAGGATCTGGGAGACCAAGTTGCAAATCCCCCCCTCCCTTGTGCCATGTACGCTCGCTGGGTGACCTTGGGCCATTCACGCTCTCTCGGCCTAATCTAACTCAGAGGGTTGTTGTGAGGATAAAATGGAGGAGAGGAGAGTGATGGGAGCCACTTCGGGTCCTCATTGGGGAGACCGGTGGGCTATAAAACAAGAAGATAAATCAGTATTCAAATGGAGAGACCTCGGAAAGGAGGAAATCCCCTTTTCATTTACCTGGCATGGCCAGCTATACCCTCCACAACCAAGCAGGTCTGCTCAGAATCCCAGTCAGGCCTGTTCAGTGGGGCTTCCTCCCAGGAAAATGCTCTTAAGGTTGTGCCGCAAAGAGTTAAAAGGGCTCCCGGCCAATGCTCCCTCTTGTCAGGTTCAAAAGCAAGTAGATCCAAGCATTCTTAGGAGTAAGAAGGGCTTTATTGGAATACAGTGCTAAAACCCACAGTGTAGAGGTTATTGTCAGGAATGGCGATGCAAGCGGCACAAGCATGCTTATAGTGTGATGCAAAATTGCGACTAGCAAATGACCTGCAAGCGCGCGGGTGGGAAATTCCCGGTGGGAGAATTACCTAATAGGCAGGAGACGACTCCCTCCTCCCCTCGTCTTCACAGGACTGGAAAAGTCTCATACAAAGAAGAATAGCCCAAAGCCTGCACTCAAGGCCGCCGTGATAAGACCGAGCGGCAGGGAAGAAGCTCCCACGTTACTGCTAGCATACCTACGCAGGCGCAAAAGCAGGGACGAGATAGGGAACACAGCACAATGGACACAGTGTGGAACAATACAGAATCATTACTGACACCTCTAAGCTGTGGAGTCCTGTGAGCAAAAATTCAACTTTGTGAGCGACTGGCATTAAAGTTGTGAGCGAGCGATTTGGCCACTGCAAGAATTCGTTTGCTCTGGAGCCCTCCTTCCTGAGCTGAGACACAAATGTGTGAGCCGGAGGCTAAACAACTGTGAGCCAGCTCACACTAACGTAGCTCAGAGGGAACACTGCTCCCGGCGTCTCTCTTCCTCGCACACAGAAAAAAAAATATTAACAGCGCTGCTTACCATTAGGTAGCACTTTCCAACGTTTGGCCTTTGGGGAAAGAAATCCCCACCGCTGTGTGTTTAAACAAGGCCAGCGTGCTGGATGCCCGCCTCCCCCACGGCACGAATAAACCAATATTTATGACAGTTGCTAGAAAACAAGTGGTGCGCGGGTTGATTTGTTTTATGGGCTCCTTTCCCACACAGAATGATTTCACACTGAGAATCCACAGGGGCTACACAATGAAAAACTTGCTTGGGAAGAAAACAGAAAACTGCAATCAGTCGCCCAGAGGAAAAGTCGATGCCATGTCCTGCCGGAGAAGGGGCACTTAAGGAGCTGAATGGAAATGACATGTCTCGTACTATAATAATATCGTCATGAGGGACAGTTTGGTGTAGTGGTTAGGAGCACGGACTCTAATCTGGGAGAACTGGGTTTGATTCCGCACTCCTCCACATGCAGCTGCCGGTGTCACCTTGGGTCAGTCACAAGTTCTCTCGGAGCTGTTCTCTCAAGGGCAGTTCTCTCAGAGCTCTCTCAGCCCCACTGACCTCACAGGGTGTCTGTTGTGGGGGGAAGAAAAAGGAGATTGTAAGCCGCTCTGAGACACTGAGTACAGGGCAGGCTATAAATCCAATCAGTAAGTGTGGTGTAATGATTATCGTGTCAGACTAGGATTTGGGAGGCTTGGGTTCGAATCCCCACTCTGCCACAGAAGCTGGCTGGGTGAGCCAGTCATGCGCTCCCATGCTAACTTCCCCTCCCCAAAACAGACAACCTGTGAGGCAGGTGGGGCTGAGAGAGCTCTCTCGAGAACTGCCCTTGAGAGAACAGCTCTGAGACAACTTGTAACTGACCCAATGCCACACCAGCAACCGCAAGTGGAGGAGTGGGGAATCAAACCCGGTTCTCCCAGATTAGAGTCCATGCTCTTAATCACTACACCAAACTGGCGTAATATGCTTTAGGACCCATTGGGGAGAACAGTTCAATGAAGTAAAAGAATAACTAAGTGCATCAGATTCTGTATGAGACTCAACACGCTATTCCTAAGCTTTGAAGAAGGGAGCAGTTCCGGGTGGTTTCCAATCACGCCGGCTCCAGAAGCCAGTCTAGGGTTGCCATCCTCCAGGTGGGGCCTGGAAATCTCCTGGAACTATAACTGATCCCCAGACTTCAGAGATCAGCTCCCCTGGAGAAAATGGCTGCTTTGGAGGGTAGACTCGGCGTTATCGCCTGTGGAGGTCCTTCCCCTGCCCAAACCCTGCCCTCCACAAGGGCCACCCCCAAAATCTCCAGGAATTTCCAAAACTGGAGCCAGCAACCCTAGCAAGCCGCTGCTAGGAAAGGCCGTGGCGGAGTGAGGAGAATTTGCCATTAAGCATCAGACCAAGAGAGTTTTGACTTCCGAAAAACTTATACCCGGGAAGTCTTGCTAGTCCTCCTGGTGCTAACGGACTTGAAACCTGCTCTTCTGTTGCAAACTAAAATGACCCCCCCCCAACCCGCTGGAGATAAAGCCCACTAATTGTGCTGTAGTGATAATTCATAACTGGATAGCCTTCTCCAGAGAAGCGTAACCCAATTGCCAAGGACTGCTAAAGCGCCATCTCCAATCGGGCACGGATAGAGCCCAAATGAAAACAGGCTTAGAAGGGAACAGTATGATAAGAACAGAAGAGAAGCCAATGCTGGATCAGGCTAATGGCCCATCCAGTCCAACACTCTGTCACACAGTGGCCAAAAATACCAGGTGCCATCAGGAGGCCCACCAGTGGGGCCAGGACACTAGAAGACCTCCCACTGTTGACCCCCCAAGCACCAAGAATCCAGAGCATCCCTTGCCCCAGACTGAGAGTCCCTATCTATACCTTGTGGTTAAGAGCCATTGATGGACCTCTGCTCCATATGTTTATCCAATTCCCTCTTGAAGCCATCCATGCTTGTAGCTGCCACTGCATGGCAGTGAATTCCATGATAATGATGAAGTGTGCATGCACAGGAAAGCCGGTACCCAGAATCCAACTTTGTTAGTTTTAAAAGGTGCCCCTGGAATCAAACTTTGCTCTAGGGGGAGGGTGGTAAGACTAGGGGGGCATTGAAGTGCCTCCACTTAAACTCTTCTCTTCTATCTCTCTGAGTCCACCTTTTAAGACCAACCAAGTTATTTCTGGGTATAAAGCTTTCATGTGCGTGCACACTTCAGTGTGAGAAGTACAGTTCTGGTCACCACATCTCAAAAAGGATATTATAGCATTGGTAAAAGTGCAGAGAAGGGCAACTAGAATGATAAAAGGGTTGGAACACTTTCCCTGTGAAGAAAGACTCTTTGGGGCTCTTCAGCTTGGAGAAACGACGGTTAATGATTATTTGATTGTACTGTACCTTTATTGGAAATTATGTTGGAAAAAGTCAGGTTTTTATGTATCTGAATTTTGTTACCTGGTTTGTCGATTGTTATAAGTCTAAACTTGATTACCTCTTAACTTTTTCTTTTTTGTTATTAGCAGTGTTGGAAGCCTATTGGGGGGGTGGGGGGATGGGATGAGAATCTTTGGAAATTGTATTGGTAACAATGTTTAACAATGTTGAATGCATCCCAATAAAAATTTTGTTTCAAAAAAAAAAAAGAGAAACGACAGCTGAGGGGTGACATGATCGAGGTTTACAAGATTATGAATGGGATTGAGCAGGTTGAGAAAGAGGTACTTTTCTCCCTTTCTCACAATACAAGAACTCGTGGGCACTCCATGAAATTACTGAGCAGTCGGGTTAGAACAGATAAAAGGAAGTACTTCTTCACCCAAAGGAGTGATTAACATATGGAATTCACTGCCACAGGAGGTGGTGGCAGCTACAAGCATGGACAGTTTCAAGAGGGAATTAGATAAACATATGGAGCAGAAGTCCATCAGTGGCTATTAGCCACAGGGTATAGATGGGAAAGGGTGTTTGCTATGACCAGCGTGTTCTCTTGACAAAACTCTGTTAGCCTTTGTCACCTTGCTTTTTTAATTTATATGCAGAGTACATCATGCGAAATGCTGGCCTGGATGAATCACAAGCTGGAGTTAAGATTGCTGGGGAAAAGATCAATAACCTCAGATATGCAGACGATACCACTCTGATGGCAGAAAGTGAAGAGGACCTAAAGAGCCTCTTGCACAGGGTGAAAGAGGAGAGTGCAAAAGTGGGCTTGAAGCTCAACATCAAAAAAACTAAGATCATGGCATCTGGCCCCATCACTCCTTGGCAAATAGAAGGGGAAGTCGTAGAAGTAGTGACAGACTTCACGTTCCTAGGATCCCAGATCACTGCAGATGGTGACTGCAGCCATGAAATTAAAAGACGCCTGCTCCTTGGGAGGAAAGCGATGGCAAACCTAAACAGCATGATAAAAAGCAGAGACATCACCCTGCCAACAAAAGTCCGCATGGTCAAAGCAATGGTATTCCCCGTAGTAATGTATGGCTGCGAGAGTTGGACTATAAGGAAGGCTGAGCGCCGAAGAATAGATTCTTTTGAACTATGGTGCTGGAGAAGACTCTTGAGAGTCCCTTGGACTGCAAGGAGATCAAATCAGTCAATCCTAAAAGAAATCAACCCTGACTGTTCCCTTGAAGGCCAGATCCTGAAGCTGAAGCTGAAATACTTTGGCCACCAAATGAGAAGGGAGCATTCACTGGAGAAGACCCTGATGCTGGGAAAGATTGAAGGTCAAAGAAGAAGGGGACGGCAAAGGATGAGATGGTTAGACAGTGTCATCGATGCAACAAACATGAAATTGAGCAGACTTCAGCGGACAGTGGAAGACAGGAGGGCCTGGCGTAATCTGGTCCATGGGGTCGCGAAGAGTCGGACTCGACTGTGCGACTGAACAACAACAACAACATAGATGGGAACTCTCAGTCTGGGGCAGGTGATGCACTCTGTTCTTGGTGCTGGAGGGGGCAGCCGTGGGAGGGCTTCTAGTGTCCTGGCCCCACTGGTGGACCTCCTGATGGCACCTGGTATATTTTGGCCGCTGTGTGCCAGAGTGTTGGACTAGATGGGCCATTGGCTTGATCCAACATTGGCTTCTCTTATGTTCTTATGTGTGCATGCACACGAAAGTGTGTACCCAGAATTTAGCTTTGTTGGCCTTAAAGGTGCCTCCTGGACTCCAACTTGGTTCAATTGCGTCAGAGCAATGCGGGGCTGCCCAGCTGGGTCTATCTCCTCTCTCTTGTTTTCTTCCCTCAGAGATTAGAAGACATGCCCCAGAGCCGCAACGCTTAACCAAATAAGGAGGTTTTTAAAGGGAAACAAAGCCCCGGGTTGGCTTCCCCTAAGGGTAGTCCCTATTATGCAAGCTTCTAAAATAGATCTACGAGAAAGAAAACTCACCTGTTTGGGAGGGAGGTCCCTGGGCAGTGGGCATCTTAATCAGCTAGTCCATTGGGGGGGGGTGTTCATTGTGTGGGGGGCTGTGGGGCCCGCATTTTGATTAGCAGGAGAGGTAGAACCAGGGAAGGCCCCCCGTGGAGGGTAAACACCACCATTGTTCTCCTCCCCTGATGATCTGAAGGAATGCTCTTTGGTCAAGCTAAAAGCAAGGAGATAATGGGAGAAAATCCCCCAAATTGCTCATTCAAGAAAGCACCTCGTTGCTGTTAGAGAGAGGTCAGACTTATCCTAAGCAATTAATGCAGGGTGGGGGGAGAATGGTTTCTTCGGGCATCTAAGTCTTTAAGGAAGCCCACCGAATGAAATGTGGGTCGCCACCTTTGGTCCAGGACTGTTCCTATATCAATCAATCAATCAATCAATCAATCAATCAATCAATCAATTGTAACCATCAACGACCAGCAGTACAGTACAGATTTGAAAATTCTGACAGTGATAAAAAGAGAAAAGATCAAATAAAATCATGCTGCCACATGGGATTTTCGATGACCCCTCCTATAGGGTCGCTAATCTCCAGATGAGGCCCGGAGAGTTCCTGGAATGACAACTGATCTTCAGACTACAGAGATCGGTTCCCCGTCCCCACCCCCTTCCAGAGCAAATCCAGGTAGTCACTGCCGTGTTCCCTCTAAGCTCAGTCAGTGTGAGCTAGCTCACAGTTTTTCAGCCTCCAGCTCACATATTTTTGTCCAGAGCAAACTAATTTTATGCAGCAGCCCCATTGCTTCCTCACAACTTTAACGCCAGTAGCTCACAAAGTAGAATTTTTACTCACAAGACTCCACAGCTTAGAGGGAGCACTGGTGATCAGCCATGTTGGTCTGAAGCAGCAGAATAAAGTCTGAGTCCGGTGATGCCTTTAAGACCAACAACGTGTTATTTTGGGTATAAGCTTCCATGTGCATGCACAGGATTTTAATTCATTCCTTTCCTCTGCATGCACACGAAAGCTTGTACCCAAAATAAAACTTTGTTGGTCTTAAAGGCACCGCTGGACTCAGACTTTGTCCTTGAGCAACTGAATAATTTGGAGGGTGGACTCCGTGGCCTTGTACTCGGAGGTCCCTGTTCTCCCCAGGCTCTATCCCCAAAGCTTCAGGACTTTCCCAACTTGGATCTGGCAACCCTAGGAAGAAGTCATTGCTTGACTTGATTACTGTAATGCATCCTCTTGCCGGTGGCCAGGGGGGACTGGGCATCCCTGCTCCTGAGAGCCAGTTTGGTGTAGTGGTTAAGTGTGTGGACTGTAATCTGGGAGAACTGGGTTTGATTCCCCCACTCCTCCACTTGCAGCTGCTGGATGACCTTGGGTCAGTTATAAGTTTTCTCAGAGCTGTTCTCTCAAGAGCAGTCCTCATAGTTCTTTCAGCTCCGCCTACCTCACAGGTTATCTGTTTTGGGGAGGGGAAGGGAAAGGAGTTTGTAAGCCACTCTGAGACTCAGAGTGAAGGGTGGGGTTATCCAATCTCCTCCTCCTCATCATCCTCTTCATCTTCTTCTTCTCCCCCCCCCAACTGGAAGAAGCTTACAATTTACCGCTAAACTGAATGATACTCTTCTAAAATCAATGGATTCAGAAGAAGAAGGAGAAGAGGAGGAGGAGATTGGATTTATACCCCACCCCTCACTACCCAAAGGAGACTCAGAGTGGCTTACAATCTCCTTTCCCTTCCCTTCCCCACAACAGACACCCCATGAGGTAGGTGGGGCTGAGAGAGCTCTTTTGAGGACTGCTCTTGAGAGAACAGCTCTGAGAGAACTTGTGACTGACTCAAGGTCACACCAGCAGCTGCATATGGAGGTGTGGAGAATCAAAACCAGTTCTCCCAGATTAGAGACCATGCTCCTCACCACTACACCAAACTGGCTGTCAGAATTAAGGGATTTAGAATCCTGAACCCTGTTTTGGATTGTCCTATAAATCTATTTAAATCGGTGGACTTTGGTGGAAATCGCTAAGGGAACTCTGCATAAATTTGTGCAGTAAGTCCCCCCCCCCCCGCCTGCAGAAATCAGTTTCCCTGGTGTTATGTACTGGGACTGAATCATCCTTGATTGAATCACCCCACAGACTGGCTGAGCCTGGAGCACAAGAACAATAGCCGACCAGGACTCTGGAATAAAGCAATCAAGTCGTAATGTTATATAAATAGCCTATCACTAGTCTGGGAGTGGGGGGTGTTTGGGTGTGGCGACTGCATGCTGTTTAACAGAGCTGAGGCTCAGGAGTCTTGTCTTGTAGTTTTGCTGAAGTCACTGAATAAACCTGAGCTGATCACTGCAATGTGTCTAGAACCCAGTATTTAACACCTGGAAAAAAATGGCTGCTCTGGAGGGTGGAATTCTACAGAATTGTACCCTGCTGAGGTCTTCCTGAGCTCCACGCCTCCACCAGCAGGAATTTCCCATCCCAGAGCTGGCAACCCCAGGGAAAGTTTGCTGTTTGACCTGACTACTGTAATGCATCCCAGGTGGGGCTGCCCTAAAAAACGGGCACTCCTGGGGTGCTTCCCCCCCCAATACCTGATGCTGGTGATTCACTGCCCTTTTAGGACGATAGATTCAGGTGGGTTGCCGTTAGGGTTCCCAAGTACTTACCGTATTTCGGTGGGGGACGCACAGTCCCCGGCCGGAATATTCCCCCGGGCAACACCCACGCCGCACGATGCCGTCGCCAGGAAGTGACGCCGGGAGATGCTCTGGCAATGGGGACGGAAACTCGATGGTACCATTGAGTTTCCATCCCCATTGCCAGAGCATCGCCTGGCGTCACTTCCTGGCAACGGCATTATGCTCTGCACCTGTCCTTCCCCCAGGGATGGTCCTGCGAGGACGTATCCATCCCCCACCAGCACACAGTAAGTTCTTGGCAAGCCTAGTTGCCGTGTTGGTCTGAAGCAAGAGAACAAAATTTGAGTCCGGTGGGACACCTTTTAAGACCAACAAAATTTAATTCTGGGTGCAAGCTTTTCATGTGCTCGCACACTTCTTCAGAGTGATGTTAGCGAGATCGTGAATTCACTGCTAGAGCTTGAATCTGCTTTCCCAACTGGGGGTGGGGAGGGGCTCTTGATTCTAGAAAACAAGTAAGTAAAGGGGCACAGAACGTCCCACTGCGCTGATTTCCCTGTCGTCCCACCCCGACCACCTAACATTCAAAATGTTTAGTAGCCTGTTTAATTTGACAGTCTGCTGGTTGTACTTTTTTTTACAGAATACCTGCAACCAATTCTCCCGCTAAGCTGTGGAGTCCTGTGAGCAAAATTTCTACTTGGTTTGCTACTGGCATTAAAGTTGTGAGCGAGCGATTTGGCTGCTGCATAAAATAGTTTGCTCTGGAGCCCTCCTTCCTGAGCTGAGACAAAAATGTGTCAGCCAGAGGTTAAAAAACTGTGAGCTAGTTCACACTAACTCAGCTTAGAGGGAACACTGCCTGCAACCCAGACGCATTCAGCGACAATTATTAACAGAACTTACTTATTGTGATAATGACTTCTGGATTTAAGCATCTACAACCAGTGTGGTGTTGTGGTTCAGAGTGTCAGACTAGTATCCGGGAGACCCAGATTCAAATCCCCCCACTTGTGCCATGGAAGCTCGCTGGGTTACCTTGGGCCAATCACATGCTCTCAGCCTAGCCAGCCTCACAGACAGATTCAGGTGGGCAGTCAAGTTGGTCTGAAGCGGCAGAACAAAGTCTGAGCCTTACAGGTGCTGCTGGACTCAGACTTTTTGTTCTGCTCCCTCACAGAGTTGCTGTGAGGATAAAACGTGGGAGAGAGGAGAATCCAAGTCAGCCGCTTTGGGTCCCCACCAATGCTCTCTCTAAGCTGTGGGGTCTTGTGAGCAAAAATTCTACTTTGTGAGCTGCTGGCATTAAAGCCGTGAGCGAACAATTTGGCTGCTGCATAAACCAGTTTGCTCTGGAGCCCTCCCTTCCTGAGCGGAGACAAAAATGTGTGAGCCGGAGGCTGAAAAACTTTGAGCTGGCTCACACTAACTCAGCTTAGAGGGAAACTTGGTCCCCACTGAGGAGAAAGAAGGGGGCTAAAATGAATTAAATAAACAAGCAACTGTATTGTTTTATTTTATTCATTGATTTGATTTTTCAGGCCGCCCTTCCCTGCAGGCAGGGGGCTCAGGGAGGCTTACAATAAAATTCAATATAACAACGTACCACAGAAGACAAGAGTACCAAAACGAAGAGTTAAAACTTACCATAAATAACAGGGAGTACATAAAAACAGTCAAGATGGCAGAAAAATAGTTTAAGGATGAAATCTTCACAGGCCCCCTGGGGGGATGTGGAGGGGGGGATGAGAGTGCCAGACCTCAGACTTGTCTCGTCACTGTCCTCAACCAAACGCCTGGCGGAACATCTCTGCCTTGCAAGCCCTGTCGAAATCTACTCAATCCCGCAGCGCATGGATGTTCTTCCTGGGCCGAAAAAGCCGTGGCCCCAGTTGAGGACGGCCAGAACTCTCTCGGGCCTGGGACCGCCAGGAAGTTCTTATTCCCAGAGTGTAACGCTCATCTGGGGGCATCCTGAGAGAAAATTGAGCAAAGATCCAGCCGTCTATAAATTAAAACTGAGCCTGAGGCCGTCACCAGAACATGCTGGATTGGCAGCATTAACAGGTGGCATGAACAGTAGTGCAGGCTGAGCGGAAGGCAGAAAGGCAATGCATCATACAGAGACACGGTAGCTACCCTCCTCCTCGGTAGCTACTCAAGAGTCCGTGAGAGATTTTAATTCTTTAGCTTCCCCCCCCCACTTTCTGCTGCACACTGGCTATTCTCTTTCAGTAGACAGTATGTCCCAGTCATGGCACAGCGTGTGGGAATTATTGTGCTGGAGAAACAAAACACTGTAAACTGGTTGCGCACCCAGACAACACGTATCAGTAACTGCTGAAAGAACACAGAAGAGAGAATCCGTTCTCGCTCCTGTACTGGCTTATTGTAAAAGAAGCCTGCATTGTATGTTGGAAGGGGGGAAAGAAACAAAAACAGAAACGAAACAATCTTTGGCAGAACGTGGTCAAAGATTCCATCCAAGGGAACTTTCCTGCAATTAAGTTGCATTTGCCTTTAAGAAAGGCATCGACATAAAGGCTCTGATTATTCACAGTCGAAGAAAGATGGTTCTTCTGCTGGAAATCAAAGCGCTCTTTTAAAGCGGCTATTTTTAAGAATCACACGCACATCAGCGAGGCTATCACACAGTAGCCAGAACAGGAGGGCCGCGATAATACTCGCAACGAGACATTTAATATTTCAGATCTCCGGAATGACATGGATGTGAAACCTTGCTCCTCTACCTGTTCCCGCAGACAAGCGTAAGCGACTCCGAGCCCACTGAATTCCCCTCACCTGTTCCCCTCCCACCACCAAGCCATTCACCTGAACTAGACCGAGAGGGCCACATGTGTAAAACGCATGGCAAGCCAGAAAGTGCCAGCAGCACCTCAAAGAACACAGCTTTGGCTGTGATCCAAAGAACTGTGAGGCTCCGTCCAAGAGCAGCTCTCCCCCATCCTGTGTGTCAAAGAGCTTACGAACTGAGGGAAACATCAGATCCAGCCTGTCATATGGCAGGGGTCTCTCCCTGACTTTTCCAAGCCAAAAAAAAAGAGCCATCAGTCCCACTGATCTAACACGAAGTCCCAGATGTTCTTTGGGCCCTGCTCCTCTTACAGTTTGGTGTGGTGGTTAAGAGCATGGAATCTAATCCGGGAGAACCGGGTTTGATCCCCCACTCCTCCACATGCAGCTGCTGGAGTGACCTTGGGTCAGTCACAAGTTCTCTCAGAGCTGTTCTCTCAAGAGCAGTCCTCAAAAGAGCTCTCTCAGCCTCACCTACCTCACAGGGTGTCTGTTGTGGGGAGGGGAAGGGAAGAAGAAGAAGAAGAGATTGGATTTATACCCCACCCTTCACTACCCAAAGGAGTCTCAGAGCGGCTTACAAACTCCTTTCCCTTCCCCTCCCCACAACAGACACTTTGTGAGGTAGGTGGGGCTGAGAGAGCTCTGACAGAAACTGCTCTTTTTCAGTAACACCTCTGACAGAACTATGGCTTGCCCAAGGTCATCCAGCAGCTGCGAGTGGAGGAGTGGGGAATCAAACCCGGTTCTCCCAGATTAGAGTCCGCGCGCTTAACTACTACACCAAACTGGGAGAGGAGATTGTAAACTACTCCTTTAGGTTCTTAGCCTTATTTTCTGAGGGATTATGCCTGCTGCAGATGGACAGACAGATGCTTCCTTTTATTATTATAGATTAACGTAGAGAAATTTGAGGCGGGAGGATAGAGGGATTCATTCCCTGAAGTCAACACTACCACCCCGAGGGTTTCCAGCTCTGGGTGGGGAAATACCTGGAGATTTGGGCGGTGGAGCCAGGGGAGGGCGGGGTTTGGGGAGGGGAGGGACCTCATCAGGGTGCAGTGCCACAGAGTCCAGCTTCCAAGGCAGCCATTTTCTTCAGAGGAACTGATCTCTGTTGTCTGGAGAACAATTGGAATAGCGGGAGATCTCCAGGCCCCACCTGGAGGCTGGCAACCATGTCAATCCCCCAGCATCCTACCACCTCAGTTCCTTGTCTGTCTAAACCAGGCCTGGAGCTGGCCTTATATTTACTCCAATTCCTCCCCAAGGCAGCCCTTTACTTTTACTTAAAAGAGTAAGTGGCAATTATTCACTTAGGTGAAAGCAGGGAACTTTAATGGCGTCAGGGAAGCCATTGGGGTGGAGGCGGAATTTGGTCTCTACCCATGATTGTCCCCAGACCCCAAGAACCTGCCTACGTCAGAGTAGCTCCCCATCATCAGCTAAGTCCAACCTGGATTCTCTTAGTCACCCTGGAGTCAGATTTACCACAGTCTGGAAGCTGCTATTTGTATCGACAGATCCTTAAGCACAAATGGCCAAGAAATAGCAGAACAAATTTAGAGTCCGGTGGTACCTTTAAGACCCACAAAGGTTTATTCACGGTATGAACTTTCGTGTGCAAGGCACACTTTATCAGATATGTAGAATGGCAAAAGAAAGGTTCAAACTTACGGCCAGAGAGTGAACAGCAAATTAACATGCAACATGACGATGATCAAGATACGCAAAATGACACTAAATAACAAGTTAAGGTTGTAAGGTCAACAGTTGTAAAGTAATCCTGTCCTTTAAATATTTGAATTTTGGTTCCACAGAATTCTATGCTTGCCATAATTGATTCGGCTCAAGAACTGGCAGTCAGAAGACACTGGCCAGGGCTGACTGGCTGCTTCGCAAAGCCCCGCCCACGTCAGCCCCAGTCAGTGTTTTCAGCTCAGTCTGCTCCAGCCCTCCGAAAGGAGAGGACTGTCTGGAGTGTGAGCGCAGGGACAGGCCCTCAAGGCTGAGGCAAGTGAGAGAAGCCCTTTTCCGCCCCCCCCCATCCCCTGGGCCTTCTATGAAGGGACTAGGCCCAGAGAAGCCCTTTTCCGCCCCCCACACGCCATCCCCTGGGCCTTCTATGGGGGCAGTAAGCCCAGAGAAGGCCCTTTCCGTCCCCCACATGCCATCCCCTGGGCCTTCTATGGGGGCAGTAGGCCCAGAGAAGCCCTTTCCCCCCACACACTGCCTACTGCCCCCATAGAAGGCCCAGGGGATGGTGTGTGGGGACAGAAAAGGCCTTCTCTGGGCCCAGAGAAGCCCTTTTCTGCCCCTCTTCCCTTCCTTTCCCCCTTTCCTTTCTTTCTCTCTCCTTTCTTTCACTCTTCCCCCTCTTCCTTCCTTCCTTCCTTCCTCCAACCCTCTCTCCTTTCCACCTCCCTCCCTTCCTTTCTAGGGCCTGTTGTCTTCCACCACAACGGGCTTTGCTCCCTAGTAATAAATATGTCAAACTAGCAGATAAATGTCTAAAGGTGTCTTTTCTAATTGTGGGAAGTGACTGGGATTCTTCCTTCTCTCCCCTCCGCTACATCCCTCTCAAAAAATGCTGTTTATGTCAGCAGACATCGCGATATCCCTTGCATTACATTCCGTATTCTAACATAACAAGCAGCTTTGAAATAGCCGCCTCTCTCTGACACCAAACAAAACCTTCCCACGCTTGTGATCAGAAGCAATTTCCTAAGGAAAAGTCAAGGCTCAGGTTACATTAACAGGATGTCAGTGGAACGATGCAACGGTTCCTGGTCGAGGGGACAGGAGTGATTTCATTCTCATGACCGAGCAGCAAGATACCGAAAACAAGCCTTCGTCACACCCAGCTGGAAAAGACACCTGCCATTTTGTTTTACCCACAACCTTAGCTTTGCATGGAGCAGGTTTTTAGAACTGGGGCTGTGAACCTGGGGAACCTGCCAGGGAGGTATGCGCTATCTGTCCCCTCCCGCTATGTGATGCGTCAGTCCCTTTGATGAGAAAGCTCTCGTTCACAAGGCCCTTCTGATGGAAATGGTGTGGGCGGCTTTTTTTTAAAAAATGCATAAATTAGTAAAATGTTTTCTAAATGCGCCCAGGAATAGGTATGTAGGTGATGAGTCACGACGGGCCGGCAAAAGAATTCTATCAATAACACAGAGGGGAAAAGGGAAGATTGAAATGAGTAACTTGATAATGGCTCTCTCTTCTTGACACCGCCACTTTGATCTGTCTCCTCTTCAGCATTTTAGATGGCCTGTCTGCTTTCATGTTGGTCTTCAAAACAGTTGGGGGGAATATATCTGTCAGAGCGGGGGTGGGTGGGGGCACAGTGGTTAGGGTTTAGTGCCAGCAAGTTCTGGGTTCAAATATCATTCCAGCGATGACCTCACACCTTACGTAAGCCTCTGTTCCTCCTCCCCCCCCCAGCTACAGATCTCCTTTGAAAAGAGGAGGAGAATATACTAGATAAAGAGAGCGTTGACTCTCAAAAACTTATACCTAGAAGCCTTGTTGGTTTTTAAGCTGCTACTGGGCTTGAATATTGCAATCCAACTGGCTCAAGCTACTTGTAGAATTGTACCTCTGCATTCTGACTCTTTCCTTTGTGACTCCCCCTCCCGTCATCAGACTGGGATATTAGGACTCATGGAATCATAGGATCATAGAACTGGAAGGGACCTCCAGAGTCTTCTAGTCCAACCCCCTGCACAGTGCAGGAAATTCACAACTACCTCCCCCGCCACACCCGCAGTGACCCCTGCTCCATGCCCAGAAGATGGCAAAAGGCCTCCAAGATCCCTGGCCAAAGTGGCCTGGAGAAAAATGGCTTCCTGACTCCAAGGTGGCAACCAGCATTTCCCTGGGCGTGTAAGAAAGGGCCACAAGAACTCAGCACTGAGGTAGCCTCATTCCTATTTGTATCTGGCGAAGGGAGCTTTCACTCTCGAAAGCTCACACCCAGAAAATTTTGTTGGGCTCCAAGATGTTACTGGACTTGAATATGGCTGAGAGCCAGTTTGGTGTAGTGGTTAAGTGCACAGACTCTGATCTGGGAGAACCGGGTTTGATTCCCCTACTCCTCCACTTGCAACTGCTGGATGACCTGGGGTAAGCCATCTGTCAGAGCTGTTCTCTTAAGAGCAGTTCTCTCAGAGCTCTCTCAGGCCCACCTACCTCGCAGGGTGTCTGTTGTGTGGAGGGGAAGTGGAAGGAGTTTGTAATCCGGTCTGAGACTCCAAGTGAAGGGCCAGGGTATAAATCCAACCTCCTCCTCCTCCTCCTCCTCCTCCTCCTCCTCCTCCTCCTCCTCCTCCTCTTCTTCTTCTTCTTCTTCTTCTTCTTCTTCTTCTTCTTCTTCTTCTTCTTCTTCTTCTTCTTCTTCTTCTTCTTCTTCTTCTTCTTCTGTCACAGACCAGCATGGCTACCCTCAGAAAGTATGTTGCCTGGACGTATGTGAAAGGCTTTGAATGTTGGGAGCAGGAGCAAGAAATGCCACAAAGGTCTTCTCATCAGCCTCTCACACGGGCAGGATTGCCACTAAAATTTTGTTTTCTGTTTCCCTGACTTTGCCCTACTCGACTTCTGTCCATTTCCACCCTGGCCACTGTTCAAAACTAGTCCCCAGTTAAAAAACGCATAGGTTATATTACTTTAAATAAAGGTCTTTCTTAAACTTTTTAAATCCGCACAAATACTGAAATGCAAGCATATGTTCAAAACAAGAGCTTCAGCAGGGACTTCTTTAAACACTAGATTAAAGTTTGAGTCCAGTGGCACGTTTAAAACCAACAAAGTTTAATTCTGGGTATAAGTTTTCTTCTAAGTGTGCATGCACATGAAAGCTGATACCCAGAATTAAACTTTGTTGGTCTTAAAGGTGCCGCGGGACTCAAAACTCTGTTCTTTTGCTTCAGACCAACATGGCTATCCCCCCCCCAATTTCTTTAAGTGCTGATTGTTAACTGGACACATCTGTTTCAAAAATGCACTAAAAATTATACGAAGATGGCACTCCAATACACATAATCTGTAAACAACAAATGACAGAATATTTTTGTTCTTGTTTTAAAACTACTCTAGAATTGCATAAAATAAATGTCAGTGAATATTCTTAAATATTCTTAGTTGTGAAACTGCAATTAAAAATAAAGTTAGAAATCAGAGTACAAGTTTTCTTAAAAAAAAAAAAAAAGATTAAGTAACAGTATACAGCAATCACTTGTACAGTTTTCTGTTTTTGTTTTGCAGTTGTGTTAGTTTCTGATCCATGGTTTCTTCTTCCGTTTTGGCTTTTCGCCCTCAGTCCTCTTTTAGCGTTTTCAAAGTAATTTCTCCCTCAAGTTTTTTCTTCTCTTTTCAGAGTTTCTTCTTGTTGCTGATGGCACGTACCCTCCAAGCAGTGTTCCTTCCAAGCTGTGCATGTGAGTGGGCGCTCATTAACACCGGAAGCCCTGCTCAGCAGCAATCTAGAGCCGTGCGGAGTCTCGCACTGCCCATTGCCCATTTTAAGATTATAGCCGTTCTGTTCTGCTCAGGATGTGGACTGCTCCGCTCATGGGGGAGGGATAGAGGGAATATTGCTCCAAGTACTCTTTGTATCGGGTATGAGCATGCGTCCAGAACTCAGGACAGCATCATCAACCTGGCATTAATAGACAACAGCTTCTTCATGCAAATTCTCTATTAACATTGACATTAATTGAAAATCTACACGCAACTGAAGTATTACCATGAGACAGGATACGCCTATCTTGATAACCTTCCACAGGTCTGAGAATTTCTTGTTGCCCATCAAAATACCCCTGTGAAATGTATCTAACCCAATCTTGTTTTACCACATACGCTAGAAATTGAGCCTTGAATTCACTGTGGACAGCTGGGGTTAAAGCAGTGTATCCTTTGCTTTGATTTTTTTCCCCAGCTGTTGTGTCATTGATTCAACTTGCTGCAAGTAGAAGTTCAAGCACTGTCCCTATTCTGGTGATTCCAACGTTTGGTTTGCGTATAATAATGGTAGGATCTAATGATGATAAGCCACAATCCATCCTGAACTTCAAAAGACTTATCTCAACCAGCTTTTCAACCATGGCTACTACCATGTTTGGACTTTCTAGGTAAAACTCAGCCACTTTGTAAGGTGATGTACACTGGGACAAAAAAATCCCAACTTCAAGTATAGGCGAATGGGGTCTGAACTTGCTGAGACTGAGAGGGGGAAAAGATCTTGGGGTCGTAGTGGACAGCTTGATGAAAGTGTCAGCCCCATGTGCTGCAGTGGTGAAAATGCTGAATTCTGTGTTAGGGATTATTAGGAAAGGGGTTCAAAATAAAATGGCCAATATTGTAATGCTCCTGTATAGACCTATGGTAACAGCTTCATTTGGAATGCTGTGTCCAGTTCTGGTCACCGTATCTCAGATAGGACACTGCAGAGCTGGTAAAAATAGAGGGCAACCAAGACGATTTGGGGACTGGAGCACCTTCCCATGAAGAAAGGCTGAAGAGTCTGGGACTTTTCTGTTTAGAGAAGAGACAACTAAGGGGGGCGTGTGTGAGAGAGAAGTTTGTAAAATTATGCATGGGATGGAGAGAGTTGTCAAAGAGAACTTTTTTATCTCTCTCTCCCAAAATACTAGAAATGAAGGGACGCCAATGAAGATGATGGGCAGTAGGTTCAGGACGGACAAAAGGAAATACTGCTTTACACAGAGTGGTTAAAATGTGGAATTCGTTGCCAGAGGATGTCCTGATAGGCACAGGAATCAACAGCTTTAAAAGGGGATTAGATAGATTCATGGAGGATAATTCTATCAAAGCCATGGTGACTGAGGGGAACCTCCACATTCAGAGGCACTAATCCTCTAAATTCCAGAGCCAGGAGGCAGAATCAGAGGAAGGCCTCCGCCTCTATTCTCTGTTGTTGTCCATCCAGAGGAACTGACTGGCCACTGTGTGAGACAGAATGCCAGTCTAGATGGACTATTGGTCTGATCCAGCAACTCTCTTCTTATGTTCACTTGACGTTCACTTGGTTTAGTTTCTTTTAAGAGCTTCTTTGGTGCAAAGCCAATTTTGACCTTGCTTCTGTCAAGCAAGTCCTCAGACAATTTCATATAAGTTGTTAACAACTGTGAACCAGATGGCAATTTTTGCAGCTTTCCTGATTTTGTGGAACGAGTCATTAGCTTCCTGATTAGCTCCTGAAGCTCTTCATATGGAAAAAGCACCTATGTTTTGTTTTTCCTTTGAAACCTTTGTAGAAATGGCTCCCGATCTCCAGCAACTGTTTTAACGGATGTCACCTGACACTTCATGAGTGGATCTTTCATTGCAGAGTTTCTGCAACTTGCAGGTTTGCTGTTAGGGATCTTTCCTTCTTCCACACACTTCTTGATACTGTCAGAAACAATGACAGACCTCTCGAGAGATGTAGCATTCTCCAACCAGCTAGTGGAGCTAAACTTTTGGGGAAATTGTATGCCTTCTGTTATAGCAATGTACGATGCCCACCCAGCCAAGGGACAGATAATACATGTTGTGCAAGACTGAATTAAGGTCCCATTTCACTGCATACAATCCCGTTTTAAAAGAAGAAGAGGAAGAAGAGAAGAAGAGATGGCATTTATACCCCGCCCTTCATTACCTGAAGGATTCTCAGAGCAGCTTACAATCTCCTTTCCCTTCCCCTTCCCTCCCCAACACAGACATCCTGTGAGGTAGGTGGGGCTGAGAGAGCTCTGAGTGAGAACTGCTCTTGAGAGAACAGCTCTGAGAGAACTTGTGACTGACCCAAGGTCTTGCCAACAGCTGCATGTGAAGGAGTGGGGAATCAAACCCGGTTCTACCAGATTAGAGTCCACAATTCTAACCACGACACAAAACTGGCTCTCATGTACGACATGAAGGCTACCTGTTCCCAGGTCAATCAGTTCTTTTTCTTCTCCTTTCCAGTCAGGGGTGTTTTTCATTTCTTCTTTCATTTTTTTCAGAAAAAGGTGATTTACATTTGGCCCAATCCACAGATACCTGTGGTAATTTTTCAACTGGTAAAGAAGAGATTTCCTCCATGAAATTTCTGAGGAAGCATTTTGAAGAAAAACACTGGTCAGGTACTGTGTGGAAACTGTTTGCATTCATCCCAAAAACAAACCACTAAATCCATCTGGCCCTTTTCAATCGCCTTATTCAAAGCTTTATCAAAACAGATAACAAATGTTTGGCACTGTTTCAGTTGTTTCAGTAGAAGTTCAGAGAAGAATGTGCCGAACCAAAAAACTGCAGCATAACATCGTTTCTGTTTTTCCAAGATGAAAATGTTGGCCTACTTGGCCACCTGAGGACATTCACTGAGAAAATGGCTGTCATCATTCTGTGGTTATCACCAGGAGATAAATACAAAGGTTATTGTGTGTGAAGTGTGCTACAAAACTTTTGAACCTAAACTTAAGTAATATGGGAATTGGAGCTGTGGAGTCCCACGCACAAGGACCATCATGCCAGAAGAACATGAAAATTATATTTCTTTGTTTTTATAAATCATTTTAAATGGTTTTCCGGCTATTTTACATTTATATAAAGTGTTGAGAGAATTTGTTTACACAATTTTCTTGATAGTTCTTTTCAGACTGAGAATAGTGAATAATGTTTTTAGGGAAATAGTGTTATTGGTAATGTTATAAAGTTATAATGATTTACCTAGACTTATTAATCCATTCACGTTTATATTGTCTTTAAGGTAAAGGTTTCCCTTGCTTGAAAGCCGTCGAATCCGACTCTAGGGATTTGGTGCTCATCTCCATTTCCAAGCCGAAGAGCCAGCGCTGTCCAAAGACGTTTCCATGGTCATGTGGCCGGCATGACTAGACGCCGAGGGGCACGGAACGCTGTTACTTTCCCACCGAAGTGGTACCTATTGATCTACTTGCAATTTCTTGCTGTCGAACTGCTAGGTTGGCAGGAGCTGGGGCCAGAGATGGGAGCTCACTCCGTCATGCGGCACTCGGGTCTCGAACTGCCAAACCACCGACCTTCTGGTCTGCAGTCCAGCGCCTTAACCACTTGAGCCTTACGTTTATTTCTCTTTTCCCTTCACACCCTTTTTTCCTGTACCATATATATATATATATATATGTGTGTGTGTGTGTGTGTGTGTATATATAAAATTATGCAGTCAAGTTTCCTGCATTTGGGGGAAATTGCAGGGGTCAGCACTGATGTTGTTGCAAGTGTTAAATGATGGTCTTCTTCATCACTAGGTGCAAAACCTATAGCCACTCTGCTGTCCTAACAGTCTCCGAGTACACATGCAGCCATACAGGTTTGTGTAGCAGGCAGGTCTTTGCGTTTTTCATCACCCTGAACAAATTTTTCAGTGTTTTCAAAGCTTCTCTCATCCTCTTCTCTACTTTCACTACTGGAGCTTGCATTTGGTTCTGAAGCAAAACTCATTGCAATTGATTGCTGACTTGATTTAATTTTCATGTTCTTCCGGCGTGATGGTCCTTGTGCATGGGACTCTGCCGCTATAATTCCCATATTACTTAAGTTTACATTCAAAAGTTTTGTAGCACTTCTGGGATTCCTATGACTGGGGCGGCTCACCCAAAGATCTTGCCTCAGTTTTTTTCGTTGCTCAATTTTGATCACAGCAACCCGGAAATCCACACTTCCAACTTTGACTGCCTCGTACGATAAGATATGGGATCAATTCATAATGAACAAGATCTCCAACTTCCTGGATCAGACACAGGTTGGTTCAACTAAGGCCTACAACAAATTTGTTCTTACTTGGGCTCCAGTTCTACAATTCATGGTGGAACAGGACTTTCTCCCTTCTAATTCGAGTTACCACACGTGGCTCCAGTTCTAATACACCCTGTGCTCTGACTTGCTGTTGGGACTCCTCTTGTTGGACAGAGCTTCAAGTGATTTATCAATTAACTAACCAACTACATTTTATTCATTTATTTTATTGTATCTTGCTCCTGCTATAATGGCTTGTCAGAAAACTTCACGTTAACAGACAATACCTGCTGACTTTTATATTCTACAGTGGCTATGGACTCTTTGGCCTTAAAGATTTTTGATGCTTTCTTACATCTTTGGTGATTGTATTATGATTTTAACTTTAATAAAATCTTTTTTGAAATGGAAAAAAAGTTTTGTAGCAAACTTTACCATAACCTATGTATTTATCTCCTGATGAAAGCCACAGAATGATGATAGCTGTAGAATGAACTCAGCATGAGGTTTGACATCCAGCCATTGCATATTAAAAACTGTCTTCTTAAAATAGGGTTACCAGGTCCCTCCTGGGAGAAAGAGAAAGGCCCAAGCCATGTTGCCAGCACCACACAGGAAGGCATTTCATCATGCAAGCAACTTCCAGGCAATGCTCCGGTATTTGGGCAAAAGCTCTATGGTAAAGCTGTAAATCCAAACAACAAGGGGAAAAGACTAGTGTCACTCACAGGAGTCCCAAATATACAAATTCCACTAGTAGGAAACACCGTCAAAGATTGCCAAAACAATATACTAAACAATTATAAAGCTGGCTTTGACTTCTTCAGTTTGCCAGCTGTGTAAGTGGAACCTGATTTCAGCGAATTCAACAGACCAGAAGTCAAAGGAAACGCGTCTTCCAAGTATCTAGAATGGGCGTCTTTGCAAAGGCTGTTTGGAAAATGTTATGACTATGTGAACTCCTCCTATCAAGTTACACTGACTACATGGACTTTATGTCTTATCTTCAAAGGAGGAAATATTGCATCATATGCCTTATTATAGTTACAGTATGCACCAAAGTTGTTGTTGTGACACCACCAACTTTATAATTGTTTAATATATTGTTTTGGCAATCTTTGATGGTGTTTTCTACTAGTGGAATTTGTATATTTGGGACGATGGTAAAGCTGGCTTCTACCATAGAGTTTTTTACCAAATACCAGAGCATCATCCAGAATCGCTGGTGTGACGACGTTACTTCCTGTGCGACACAGGCAACATGGCGTAGGCCTCCTCTTTCTACTGGTAAGCCCCCCCCCCGGTAAGCTGATTGGTGGCTGGGGGGCAGGGCCTGGAAGTGGGGGACCGTTACCTCCATGGGGTGTGTGTATGTCTGGCAACCATCTCTTAAAAGCCATCTTCAAAATATAGTTCCCAATGCAGCCTGTCTGTCTAATTGACGTGGAGGGCTACAGAACTGTCAGTTAACACATGTTTGACACTTAGCTTTAAACTTTGTATCTTTCACTTTGTATGTAAGGTAAATGTAGTACCTTGCAGGAAACCGTGGTTGCATTTTCCTGTAACTGGTGTTCATTGAGTGTCTTCTGTGTGGGCACACACGGGACAGCTTCAGAGCAGGCCTGCCACGGAGGAGTTTTCTACAAGCTTCTAGAATCAACTGGAAACGTGTGAGCCATTTCCCACTTAATGGTCACCGGGTCCAGAGAGGGGCTCTACACACTCCCTCAGTTCTCCTGAGTGGCCGCTATGAGTTTAAAAATAAAACACACACATATTTACAAATATAGGGGTTTTTCGGTCATGCTCACAGCAAGTTAGGAGGGAGGGATGTATGCCTGCATAGTGCAACGCGGTGAACAAGTGTTACAGGTAAGTGCAGCACTGTTTTCATCTTGGTTGTCCTGAGCAGTCCCACCTGAGAGACTACCAAGCTAATTTGCCAGGTGGTGGGGTGAGCCATTTACTGGGAAATCGATTGCTGTCCCCACAGAAGTCTTCCTTCATATATTCACATCTACAGAGTAATGTCGGAAAAAGTGTCGGAAGAAGCCTTCAGTAACGGGATGTCTTGCTGCAATGGAGCAGATGGCCGCTTGTGCCCTTGTGGAGTGCGCTGTAACTGTTAAAGGAGAGGTTACATGTGCCAAAGCGTAACTTTTTTTTCTTTGATAGCCGATATTATCCATCTTGAGATGGTCTGCGCAGAAGCCACCCTACCTACAGAGAGGCCAGCCAAGCAAAGAAACGGTCGTGGAGTTTTCCTAACATCACTTGTTCTTTCCGAATAAAACAACAATGCACATTTGACGCCCAAAGTATGACACCCTTTTCTGCCTCACATAAGGGCTCTGAAGAGAAAGTGGGAAGAGAGATATCTTGGCTCAGATGGAACTTGGATACTACCTGGGGCAAGGATTTCAAACTAGGTCTTAGCATCACCCTATGTTCGTGGAATTTGATAAAAGTCAGCTCCGAAAGCCGAGATCTCACCTACCCTTCTTGCCAAAGTGATAGCCTCTAAGAAGGTTGTTTTCAAACGTGAGGTACTCCAGGGGACACGTGGTTAAAGGCTCAAAAGGCAGCTGCACCAAATGGATAAAGGAGACTAATGCCAGTGACTACAGTGGTAGGATGGGCGACATTCGTGGGTATAAATTGTTGAGACCCTTTAGGAACCACTTAGCTGCCCTACAGGGGAAAAGAGGATTACCTTCCAGTGGGGCATGGGTTGCAGAAATAGCCACTATTAAATGCACTTTAAAAGAAGAGCTGGACAGCCCTGACTGTTTCAACGAAAGGAGATATTCTAAGATCAATGGTAATGGGCAGGATTCAGATGTCTCTTTTGGTCTTAGGCAGGTAAGACAATGTTGCCACTTATATTTATAGGACGATCTGGTAGGTTTCCTAGCATTTAGCAGAACTTCAGTCACTGCCCTTGAGAACTGCTGCGTCTCGGTGTCAGTAGCCATGCTGTCAAGTTTAGGTACTGTAGGCCCGGGTGGGTTAAACTTCCTATTATTTGTAGGCCAACTTTACTTTATACATCTAACCAAGTTTGAGTCCAGTGGCACCTTTGAGACCAATAAAGTTTAATTCCGGGTCATAAGCTTTTGTGTGCACGTACACTTCCTCAGAAAAGGAGCTGCGGTGGCTCAAGTGGTTAAGACGCTGAACTGCAGGCTGTGGAAGGTCAGTACTTCAGCAGTTCAAGACCTGAGAGTGCCGCATGACGGGGTGAGCTCCTGTCTCTAGTTCCAGCTCCTGCCAACCTAGCAGTTCGAAAGCAAGAAATCACAAGTAGATAAATAGGTACCACTTCGGTGGGAAGGTAACAGCGTTCTGTGCACCTTGGCGTTTAGTCATGCCGGCCACATGACCACGGAAACGTCTTCGGACAGCGCTGGCTCTTCAGCTTGGAAACGGAGATGAGCACCGCAATCCTAGAGTCGGATTCGACTGGCTTTCAAGCAAGGGAACCTTTACCTTTTTTTACACTTCCTCAGATACATTTCAGAAGTGTGCATGCAGACGAAAGCTTGTACCCAGAATAAAACTTTGTTGGTCTCAAAGGTGCCACTGGAGCCAAACTTTGCTCTAGGGGGAAGGCAGTAAGACGAGGGGTGTTAATGTGCCTTCACGTAAACTCTTTGCTTCTATCTCTTTTGAGTCCACCTTTAAGACCAACAAAATTTAATTCTTTCGTGTGCATGTATACTTCTTCAGGTCTGTACATGCATGTATATGAAAGGTGCCAGCGGACTCAAACTTTGATCTGCTCCTGCTTCAGACTGACACGGTGACCCACCTGAATCTATTTATATATCTAAGTTACTGAACATCATATTTTCCTTATTAAATACTTTGTTGTTGTTGTTCAGTCGCACAGTTGAGTCCGACTCTTCACGACCCCATGGACCAGATTACACCAGGCCCTCCTGTCTTCCACTGTCCGCTGAAGTTTGCTCAATTTCACATTCGTTGCATCGATGACACTGTCTAACCATCTCATCCTTTGCCGTCCCCTTCTTTTTTGACCTTCAGTCTTTCCCAGCATCAGGGTCTTCTCCAGGGAGTGCTCCCTTCTCATTTGGTGGCCAAAGTACTTGAGCTTCAGCTTCAGGATCTGGCCTTCCAGGGAACAGTCAGGGTTGATTTCTTTTAGGATTGACTGATTTGATCTCCTGGCAGTCCAAGGGACTCTCAAGAGTCTTCTCCAGCACCATAGTTCAAAAGAATCTATTCTTCGGCGCTCGGCCTTTCTTATAGTCCAACTCTCGCAGCCATACATTACTACGGGGAATACCATTGCTTTGACCATGCGGACTTTTGTTGGCAAGGTGATGTCTCTGCTTTTTATCATGCTGTTTAATTAAATTAAATACTTTATTTTCTGTCAAATAAACCTTTGTTGTTTGTCTCCGTCTTGTCTGTCAGGTCAAAAATCTAAGAAAGCAGTGTGTGTGTGTCTTTTTACCTCATATATAAGCACAGCCCAAGTCTAGCAGGTTTCCATACAGAAGACTTTCAGAGAGCTCATTGCTTACATACTGCCAATCTTTAATTTAAAGCTAGTGTCCCCCTTTTTATTTGATTGTGGGCAGTTGGGGTAAAAAGGAGAGGCCAGAGTGCGGGACTGGATACAGTCCAGAAAGCGATCACCTCAGAGCCTTCCATTATTTCTCTCTCTCTCTCTCACCTCGTAGCTGCCGAAGAAGTGCCAAAGGAACTTGGTGAACTTTGCCTGAAGGCAAAACCATTCACTAATGTGAGCTGGGACAAAAAAGGAGTAATGGTGTCTATCTGAATCAGAGAAGGAGGTAGATAAATTGTTTTTGAGAACTCAGGATAAAAGCCCTAGAAAGGATAGCCTCTAGACACCGTGTGGGGAAACTCCCCCCCCCATTAATCAAGGGTGTTCCCATATGCTTTGATCAAAGGAGTTATCTGGGCCTAGACAATGTTTAGTGATAGTTGTGTTCTCATGCACAGATAGGCATGAAAGAACGTAGGAAAGGGGCGGGGGGGGAGAATGGGAAAAGGTGACCATACCCAGAAGGCATCAAGAGACCGATTGACCCAGGCACAAGCCTCCATGAAATGAATGGGCACTTCGCAAGAAACCTGCCCTGCTATGACGCAAGGGCCACCAGCTTCCATAAGCCTTGCGCAGGAGAGCTTCCTGGCTCATGTTAATTTGTTTGCAAGAGAAAGTCATTTGGATTTTCAGCTTCAGGCACTCGCAAGCCTTGTGGATGATCAAAAGAATGTAGGAAGAAAATGGGAATTTAACAGAGTTAGGCGTTATCGACACCTGAGCACACCTGTGGCCGCCACCCTAAAAACGGCTTCTGAACAGTGTTTCCTCTAAGCTGAGTTAGTGCGAGCTAGCTCACAGTTATTTAGCCTCCGTCTCACACATTTTTGTCTTAGGTCAGGAAGGCTGGCTCCCGAGCAAACTAATTTACGCAGCAGCCAAATCGCTCGCTCACAACGTTAATGCCCGTAGCTCACAAAGTAGAATTTTTACTCACAAGACTCCGCAGCTTAGAGGAAGCATTGCTTCTGAAGAGGCAGCACATGTTTTCTAAACAAATAAAACAATCCAACAGTCTTCCTTCCTTCCTTCTTTCTTTCTTTCTTTTTCTTTCTCTCTCTTCCTTCCTACTCTTTCTTTCTTTCTTTCTTTCTTTCTTTCTTTCTTTCTTTCTTTCTTCCTTTCTTTCTTTCTTTCTTTCTTTCTTTCTTTCTTTCTTTCTTTCTTTCTTCCTTCCTTCCTTCCTTTCCTTCCTTCTCTCTCTCTTCCTTCCTTCCCTCTCCTTTCCTTCTCTTTCTTTCTTTCTTTCTTTCTTTCTTTCTTTCTTTCTTTCTTTCTTTCTTTCTTTCTTTCTTTCTTTCTTTCTTTCTTTCTTTCTTTCTTTCTCTCTCTCTCTCTCTCTCTCCTTCCTTCCCTCCCACTCTCTTTCTTTCTTTCTTTCTTTCTTTCTTTCTTTCTTTCTTTCTTTCTTTCTTTCTTTCTTTCTTTCTTTCTTTCTTTCTTTCTTTCTTTCTTTCTTTCTTTCTTTCTTTCTCTCTCGCTCTCTCTTTCTTAAAAAGCTTTATAGTAATAACACTTTGAATCAAACTTTGTCAGTCCTAAAAGGTGCCACTGGACTCAAACTTTGCTTTGCGGCTTCAGACCCACACGGCTACCCCACCTGAATTTATAATAATTTGCCATCTTTCCTTGGTTCTATCTAATGTAGCCTGCCTTGTGCCAGTCTTCTAGGCCGGGACTGTGGTGCAGCAGTTAGCACACTGTCGGAACTACGTGGATGCTGAACAAAAATGGCTGATGTTTGAGAAGGTGGCCCCATTGGTCTGCAGTAGAACAGCTAGATCAGGGGTGTCGAACGTGAGGCCCGTGGGCAGGAGCTGGCCCATCCAGGGCTGTTATACGGCCCACAAGCAGCTGGTACAAGGGAGGGAACAGGAGGCTGCTCGGGGTGGGTGGGGGTGGGTAGAGTCACTCCAATTGTGGCTTCAGCATGGAGGGACCACCTCGTCTGCAGCGGTCAAGCAGAGCCCCTTCACTTCAGGGACTGGTAAATTGGGAGCCACTGCAGCTGCATTCACCTCTCCACTCGGCCTGCAGCTTCAGGGATGCCGTCTTGGATGGCCGCAGGGATCAGCATTTACATGTGTGGGTGTGTGTATGCAGACGATCCTCTGTTGGGGCATGGGAGCATCTGCCCAGCACTGCGCTGCTGGCTCTCCAGTCTGCCCTTGTGGATTTTTCTCTGCACCTCCTCCCAGCCCATGGGGCCTTGCAGTGAGGACATGACGACTCAGAGCTTCGCAGTTGCTGCCCTTTATAAAGTCTATATCTCTGGCACCCGGCATTGCATTTCATGGCACACGTGGTCCGGCCCGACAAAGTGACATTTTTGTCAGATCTAGCCCTCGTAACAAATGAGTTCGACACCTCTGAGCTAGATTCTACGAGTCATCTGATGAAGGAAAGTTTACACCCTGAAAATCTTATCGGTCTCTTAAGGTGCTGCTGGATTCGAACTGAAGCATTGTTGGAGCATTTCTAACCCCTCCCAGCACAGACGGCAGATCCCTGACGGTTAGAGACAATTCTGGTCACACAAGAGTAAGAATCCAGAGAAATTTGAAGCTTATTGGTTTAATAGAAACCTCTGTGGTACCTACCTTTGGATTTCTGTCAAGGGATCCGATCAGTATGTGAAGTCCCTTGTTATAACCCCCCCCGCAAATGACCGGAATGGTGAAGTTATTGCAGGCAAGGAAGATCTAGACATGCAGAAGAGGGGTAAACTGGGCTTGTTGGGGCTTTAAGCCTCAGTAACCACGATGCAGAGTGATTAACATATGGAATTCACTGCCACAGGAGGTGGCGGCAGCTACAAGCATGGACCGTTTCAAGAGGGAATTAGATAAACATATGGAGCAGAAGTCCATCAGTGGCTATTAGCCACAGGGTATAGATGGGAACTCGCAGTCTGGGGCAGGTGATGCACTCTATTCTTGGTGCTGGGGAGGGCAGCAGTGGAGGGCTTCTAGTGTCCTGGCTCCTCTGCTGGACCTCCAGATGGCACCTGGTATATTTTGGCCGCTGTGTGACAGAGTGTTGGACTAGATGGGCCATTGGCCTGATTCAGCATTGGCTTCTCTTATGTTCTTATGTTCTTAAGTACTAGAATGAATCACAGCACTGTGGCAGATTCGGCTGCATTTTTGGGCGCTGCTTTTGTTTTGCTAATGCTGTATACTTATCTGTCTCCTTTCCCTTCGGTTAGGGCAATACACAAAGGAACAATTTTTTTTGGGATCAGACAGAGAGCTGAAAGCTTTAAATTGGAACTGGTTAAAACTTAAGTGCAGTCGCTGTTTGGGAACCTCTTACAGGAACAACAGTTTTGCTGCCTACTTTGGGACTCTCATCTGCTTTCGCTATACTCTGTGTATATATTTATAAATAGAATAAGTGTTACAAACACATTCTACGTCTCCAGTGCTCTCTTATCCAAAGAAAGCTACCCCCTGTAGAGGAGATTGGATTTATACCCCGCCCTTCACTACCCAAAGGTGTCTCAGAGCGGCTTACAAACTCCCTTCCCTTCCCCTCCCCACAGCAGACACTCTGTGAGGTCGGTGGGGCTGAGAGAGCTCTTGACAGAAACTCCTCTTTTTCAAGAACAGCTCTTATCGGTACTATGGCTTGCCCAAGGTCATCCAGCCAGGTGCAAGTGGAGGAATGGGGAATCAAACCCGGTTCTCCCAGATCAGAGTCTGCGTACTTAACCACTACACCAAACTGGCTCTCTGTATGGGGAATGGAAGAGCGGGTAACAGTGCTTTATGGGGGAATATCTATATGAAAGTCTATGACTCCAAAGGTTTTTATTCTACTTCAACAAGGACGGAGTGGTTTTCTGTTGCCTCAGAAGGTCAGACCCATGGACTGAAATTAAATCAAAAGAATTTTCACCTAAACAGTAGGAAGAACTTCCAGGCAGGGTAGCTCCTCAGTGGAACAGGTTTCCTCAGGAGGTGGTGGGCTCTCCATCTTTCGAGGTCTTTAAGCAGAGTCTAGATGGCCCTCTGAAAGCAACACTGATTGTGTGAACTTCGGCAGATATGTGAGGAAGGGTAAAGAGACGAGCCAGTGCTTGGCTTTTTGGTCCTTTCTTACACGCCCAGGGTAATGTGGTCACCATGATCGGGTCAGGAAGGAATTTCCCCCCTGGCCAGATTGGCCCAGGGATCTTGGAAGTCTTTTGCCTTCCTCTGGGAACCGGGGGAAGGGAGGTAGTTGTGGATTTCCTGCACTGTGCAGGGGATTGGACTAGATGACCCTTGAGAGCCCTTCCGGCTCTATGTTCCTGCCTGGGAGACTCCACTGATAACTGGGAATAAAGCAGTTGTCCAGGAAGGCATTTCGATAAAGGGAACGGGAATTGTAGCTGAGGTTTCTATCAGCAAAACAGAACTCCCCCACTCCAGCCCAGCGCTCTCCGTGAAATGCTGCTGAGGGGGACGGGACCCTGAGGATTAGCAGGAGGAAAGGGGTCTGTGGGGGGGGGGGGATGGAGAATCAAGGGAAATTTGCCAGTTTAGTCTGAGTCCAACCTATTGTCTGTAAGAATTTAAGCACTTTCACTGCACTGCTCCTTGAACATACTTTATTGTTTTTGTTGCGGTGTTCTTCAGTTTTGTAATCATGGTTTTACGGCATCTATTATACCATTTCCCCATTGCGTTCTCTAATTCTGCAATCCGTTTTTATTGCATTGTTCACGTGTATGCTGTTGTTATTATACTGCTTGCTGTTTACTGTTCCTATTGCATTGTTTTAAACTTGAGTCACCTTGAGAAAGGTAAAGGTGAAGGTTTCCCTTGCTCGAAAGCCAGTCGAATCTGACTTTAGGGTTGCGGTGCTCATCTCTGTTTTCAAGCCGAAGAGCCAGCACTGTCCGAAGGCGTTTCCGTGGTCATGTGGCCGCCATGACTAAACGCTGAGGCGCACGGAACACTGCTACCTTCCCATCGAAGCGGTACCTATTTATCTATTTGCAATTTTTTGCTCTTGAACTGCTAGGCTGGCAGGAGCTGGGACAAGAGACAGGAGCTCACTCCGTCATGTGGCATTCAGGTCTCGAACGGCTGAACTACTGACCTTCCAGCCTGCAGTTCAGCGTCTCAACCACTTGAGCCACCGCAAGCTCCCACTTTGAGAAAACTGGGCTGTAAATGAAGTAATTCAAAATTAAATAAAGTCAAGCTTGTGAGGCGTCTGGCATGCACCGAAGTGATTCTAGGGACACACAACACCAATATCCTTTTAACAGACTTTTAACCCCCGAAGCACAGCACAATCTATTCTATGTATGCAAGGTGCCTTGGGAACAAACAACGGAGAAGTCAGGCATAAATGGAAAATAAACAACATACAACTGCTGGTCCTTCGCCCTCAAGCAACTACTTCATTTAAATATCCAGAATATACACTTCAAACTGCACTGTGGAATTCAAACAGCACCCTAGATCAGTTTAAAGTGACATACCAGGGAAAGAAGGAGCTGCGGTGGCTCAAGTGGTTAAGACGCTGAACTGCAGGCTGTGGAAGGTTGGTAGTTCAGCAGTTCGAGACCCGTGAGTGCCACATGACGGGGTGAGCTCCCGTCTCTAGTTCCAGCGCCTGCCAACCTAGCAGTTCGAAAGCAAGAAATTGCAAGTAGATAAATAGGTACCACTTCGGTGGGAAGGTAACAGCGTTCCGTGCGCCTCGGTGTTTAGTCATGGCGGCCACATGACCACGGAAACGTCTTTGGACAGCGCTGGCTCTTCGGCTTTGAAAAGGAGATGAGCACCGCAACCCTAGAGTCGGATTCAACTGGCTTTCGAGCAAAGGAACCTTTACCTTTACTTTACCAGGAAAAGGTTTCTATTTTACAGCAATCCCAACTTCTTGTCGAACGGCATCACTGTCTGGCTCAAAATTTTGCCAGTGAAGATGAGATCCAGGTATGCCAAAATTCCCTCCAGGACCCAACACTGCAAAGTGCCGGAGCTTTACCTTCCTTTGCAGGCGGACCTCCTGAGGTTCAGCCTACCTTCTGATTTACCAAATCTTCACTTTTGCAGCAATTCGATTTCAGTTCCTTAATCGTCCCCCCACCCAGCAGTCTTTCACTGCACCCCACTTCTCTGAGAGGAAGCCCCACTGCATAGACTCGAGTTAAGATTTTGAGCAGGTGCTTAAACAGGGCACTGTTTGGGTCTCACAGGTGGAATTCTGAAGGCCCAGTTTCCGAGCATGGAGGCAGCGTGATGGGAAAGCGGCATGCTGAATTGATGCTCACCGTGCAGCTGTTATCGGTCCGCCACCCGGCTCTCGAGGAGCGGGACACCCGTGGTTGATCAAAATGTTCTTACTCATCAGAAAGCACTGAAGGTGTCTTTGCACCTAAAGTCGAGCCTACCACTAGATCCTGACTGTTTTTCTTGGAAAAGAAGGTTAGTAAACACAAAGGAAGTTGTGCATTCCCAGAACGCACAAAGAAGGAATGGGACTTGACTCCCAGGACCTCACAAAGGATTAAATACAACAAACTCTTGGATATTGTATATCCAGAGCAGTGTTCCCTCTAAGCTGAGTTAGTGTGAGCTGGCTCACCGTTTTTTACCCTCCGGCTCACACATTATTGTCTTAGCTCAGGAAGGGATGGCTCCAGTCCAGAGCAAACTAATTTATGCAGCAGCCAAAAAGTAGAATTTTTGCTCACAGGACTCCACAGCTTAGAGGGAGCATGGATCCAGAGGTCTTTGCGTGTCACCATTTAAGCACACAGATTCATTTAATCACAGCCCAGCCCAGAATTTTTCTTTAGAGCACCAGGTGTAATGACCAGGTCTGACAACGCGGTTTATTTCGGTATTTATTTTTCAACAAGAATCCTTGATGCCGTTTACTGCAAAGATAGTGTAAAAATAAAAAATCAGACATCAGTGTTGTTTAAGTATTTCGTTTAAAAAGTGTTCATAACATGAGTGCAACCAACATTTACTTCTTCAGGTTACTGGACTACTGGGTTTTTTTCTGCTTCGCCTTCTTCAACCATGGTGGTGGTGCTTTATTTGTCTGCAAAAGTTAAGAAACGCATTCGAGGTAAGTAAAGCAACAGGCAGCAGTGATCCAGCCTGCACAAACTACGTACATGAGACATATTTATTCATTTTGCATAGTCAAAATTCTGCCGGTTATAAGAGGAGTCTAAGAACCATAGAAGGCAATGAGGCCCTTTCTCTGAGCATAGGAAACCGCATGTTCAGCCTCACCACAGACTCCCTTGGTGGCAGTGTTCCCTCTAAGCTGAGTCAGTGTGAGCTAGCTCACAGGTTTTTAGCCTCCAGCTCATGCATTTTTGTCTTAGCTCAGGAAGGATGGCTCTAGAGCAAACTAATTGATGCAGCAGCCAAATCGCTTGCTCACAACTTTAATGCCAGTAGCTCACAAAGTAGAATTTGTGCTCACAAGACTCCACAGCTTAGAGGGAACATTGCATTGGTGGTCTCCGATCCAAGCACTAAGTAGGACTAACCCTGTTTAGCTTCTGAGAAACCAAACATGTCCTTTCCACTGCTAAAGTTCTGAGCTGACCTCCCGTGCTCAGAATGCTGAATTCTGCACCTAGGAGCAGAATCCATGCAGAGAGTACGACTATAGAGCAAGCCAGGCTCTGGGCACAATTTCATAAATTGCTTACCGTGATAGAGGTTGTAAAAGCCGAAGAAAATGAAGTCTGATGACTTTAAATAAGACTTTAGGTCATGAAAGCACGGCTACAAGCATGGACGGCTTCAAGAGGGAATTAGATAAGCATATGGAGCAGAGGTCCATCAGTGGCTGTTAGCCACAAGGTATAGATAGGAAGTCTCAGGCTGGGGCAAGTGATGCACTCTATTCTTGGTGCTTGGGGGGGGCAACAGTGGGAGGGCTTCTAGTGTCCTGGCCCCACTGCTGAACCTCCTGATGGCCCCTGGTATTTCTGGCCACTGTGTGACAGAGTGTAGGGCTGGATGGGCTATTGGCCTGATCCAACATTGGTTTCTCTTATGTTCTTATGAAAACACTGTGAAAAAGTTGGGTGGGACAGCCAAGAGGAACTATCGAGACCTATGAGACAATAGACCTAACCTGGATGGCCCAGGATGGCCTGGGCTCGTCAGAGCTCAGAAGCTGAACAGGTCCTACTTAGTACTTGGATGGGAGTCCTACTTAGTACTTGGATGGAAGTCCACCAAGGGAGTCCAGGGACGCTACACAGAGACAGACAATGGCAAGCTACCTCTGCTCATCTTCTACCTTGCAGCCCCCTGATTCACTCCTTTGCAGCAAGTCAATTTAGTTCCATTGTCCCCCCTCAGCAGTTCCTGCACCCCATGTCTTCTATCACCCTGACCTGGATGGCCCAGGCTAGCCCGATCTGGTCAGATCTCAGAAGCTAAACAGGGTCGGCCATGGTTAGCACTTGGATGGGAGACCACCAAGGAAGTGCAGGGTTGCTCTGTGGAGGCAGGCACTGGCAAACCATCTCTGAACATCTCTTGCCTTGAAAACCCAACGAGGTCACCGTAATGCAGGTGTGACTTGACAGCACTTTCCACCACCCCTGGACAATAACTATAATGAATATAATAATAAAGATGACTGGGCAAGAACATTTAAAATCCAGTGGTGCCTGTTACACAAGGTATCTATGTACACTACCGTATTCCCTCTCTGAGCCATCGAAGGTTGAAAAATACCATCCAATTGGACTGGAAAATAGTCTTAACCACTACGCAAAAATTGGCCATGAGAGGAGTCATCCGTGGTTCCCATGTAGATGATGGGAGGACAGTATTTCAAGAACTCTCAAAGCCCACTTGCTCAGGAGCTGGTCCTGAGATGACCTAGCCAAAAATCATGATTTGCGAAGTGACCTGGTCGTTTATACGCTTTGAGGCACCAGAAGAACTGGCACCGGTCCTTGCCCTGAAGTCACTGCATAAGGCAATGTGGGAGTTAGGGAATTGGGGGTGGTGGTGGTCTAGAGCACCCACGGTGGTGGAGAGGATACCTCAGACAGCATCTATGCTTGAATGCTTAGAACTTCTAGGGAGAATAGATGTGTTTGCACAGAGAACAGATGTGATGCACTTGGTGCCTGGATATGATTCTGCTCAAGACCTGGAGGTCAACCGAGATAAAGAATACTAGACCCCCACTAGCACGACCTTTAGTGTGGGTTTTAACAGCAGGGACAGCAAATGCTTGGAAGCCCTGCAGAAATGGCGGGGGCCCCTGTTCTCCTGGGATCAAGTTTCCTGCAGATACAGCAGTGTTCTCTCTAAGCTGAGTTAGTGTGAGCTAGCTCACAGTTTTTGAGCCTCTGGCTCACACATTTTTGTCTTAGCTCAGGAAGGGATGGCTCCAGAGCTAATTTATGCAGAACTAATTTATGCAGCGGCCAAATCGCTCGCTCGCAACTTTAATGCCGACAGCTCACAAAGTCGAATTTTGCTCACGAGACTCCACAGCTTCGAGGGAGCACTGGGTACAAGATGTCAAATTTTTGCAGAAATGAGAGGAAGCTGGAATCATGGAGCTTATTCCCCCATCCCATAAGGCTCCAGGAGAGGAGATGCGGTAGTCAGACTCTAGCCTCTCGATCCTATTCGGTTCTCCACTGGGACCCACTTGAATGGATCCAGTTTTGAATGAGGGCACTGGAGCTAGAGTAGAACCCTTACTGGAGGGGGCCCTGTGGTACTGAGCTTCTAGCCCTCTAAAAAACGATTAAACTATTAAAGAGCCCTCCTTTGCTAAGGGGTTGGGTGAAAACATATTCATCGTGTGGAATTGCTCCAGTTTCTGTAGGGAGAGCTTCTGAGGGATTAAAAATTCCTGGGGAAGCGTAGACGATAGGGGAGTTACTTGGAACCATCTCTGCACTAACTACTGTTCGGGGAGAAACGGGGTGGGGGGCGGGGGGGGCAAAGGTGCTGTCCTTCCTATCCCAGAGCCTGGTCCTCAGCTGCTCCGGCCTGTCAGCGATGGACTTTTGCTCATTAGCTGGAAGAGCCTTGAAAGAGCAGATTAGGGCCCTTCCTGCACTCTCCTTTTAATCCGTGTTCACCGCGGTGTCCTCCAAGCAATTCTACACTAAAATCGAGTTCAACCTCCTTTTTAATCCAGTTTTTTCCCCCATTCTGCGCTAAAATTGACTTCAACCTTCTTTTTATTCCAGGCTCCCCGCCCCCCCATTCCGCATTACATTACCTCCCTTCAGTGGTCAGCCCGGTTTCAGCCTGCTGCTGCCCCAGGGGTTTATTTGGATGCTGTTTCACCCTGGACTTAAATTGCCTCCACTCGGAACACTGAGAAAATTTGGAGTGGCAGGCAAATGCGGAAAGGACCATTGTCTGTCTCAGCAGAATCACGAAGGTCCTTTCCGCATTTGCCTGCTGCTCCAGATTTTCTCAGAGTTTGAGTTGAGGCAATTTAAGTCCATGGCAAAACAGCATCCAAATAACCCCGGGGCAACAGCAGGCTGAAACTGGGTTGACTGCTGAAGGGAGGGAATGTACTGTAGAATTCGGGGGGGGACGACGACGATGATGACAACGACACACAGAATGAAAAGAAGGTTGAACTCAATTTGAGTGCAGAATGGGAGGGGGGGAACCTAGATTAAAAAGAAGGCTGAATTCAATCTGAGTGCAGAATTGCTTGGAGGATACTGCAGTGAACATGGATTAAAAGGGCCTCAGTCAGTGTTCCCTCTAAGCTGAGTTAGTGTGAGCTAGCTCACAGTTTTTTAGCCTCTGGCTCACACATTTTTTGCCTTAGCTCAGGAAGGATGGCTCCAAAGCAAACTAACGCCAGCAGCTCACAAAGTAGAATTTTTGCTCACACAAAGGGAGCACTGGCCTCAGTGAGATTCTGCTAGGGGAGACGTCTCCCCTGTCTTGGTCTCCATGTCAGCAGGGCAGTTCTCCCAGCCAATCAGATCACTGTCTGGGACTCTCGAGTCACGTTTCCTGCCATTGGTCTCCATGTCAGTTCTGAGGCAAGATGTCCCTGGGTCTAAAGAGGGGGGAGTGTGTGATACATTATTAAAGACTCTGGACGGAAAGATTCCCTTGGAATTCAGGATGTTTTTCCCCTGTCACATAATCAGAGATGGGATGTTTGAACAACTAAACAGTAACCGTAATCTGATTGCCCTACAGGCGCAGTTAGGATTCTCAACTTAACTTCAGATCGGTGGGGAGGTTTTGGGTATTCAACAGGGCTCTCAGACGCTGCACTAAACAAAATTCAGAATTCGGGGTGGGGGTGGGGAGGTTCATCATCCAATAGGATATTCAAACAGAGCTGACGGGACTGAAGAACTCTTTGGTACAACCTTTCAACTCTACTAGTAAGGTAAAGGTTCCCTTGCTCGAAAGCCAGTCGAATCCGACTCTAGGGTTGCGGTGCTCATCTCCGTTTCAAAGCCGAAGAGCCAGCACTGTCCGAAGACATTTCCGTGGTCATGTGGCCAGCATGACTAAACACCAAGGCGCACGGAACGCTGTTACCTTCCCACCGAAGTGGTCCCTATTTATCTACTTGCAATTTCTTGCTTTCGAATTGCTAGGTTGGCAAGGAGCTGGAACTAGAGATGGGAGCTCACTCCGTCATGCGGCACTCTCGGGTCTCGAACTGCTGAACTACTGACCTTCCACAGCCTGCAGTTCAGTGTCTTAACCACTTGAGCCACCGCAGCTCCTCTACTGGTAGCTGAGGGCGTTAGAGGCCTTTTGGCACCACTGCGACAAGCTCATATGTATCTTCCCATAAATGGAATCCCATAGTGCCCTTCTGTTCATGGAAGGCACCGCTGGATCTAGCTTCTCATTACCATCCTGGGAGAACATGCTGTGATTCCACACTTTGTGCCACCTGTTCACACAGTGAAGCGGACTTAGGTGTTGTCCAGCCATGTTTATGGAGCATTCTCCACAGAAGCAAGAAATCCCTCTTGTGTGAGGCAAATACGAGTGTGTGTCGTATGAATGATAGGACACAACTATGCGTTCAAGGGGCACATCTCTGTCTTCCCATAACATGCTACGCTTATTTTGATGTGACTTTACTCACAGGCTTTGATAACGGAACTACCTGTTAATGTTTACTGGGATATTGCAGCCTATTTCTGCTTGTCAAGATTAAATATTTTGATCAAGGACAATGGCAAGAATTTGCAGCGTACATGAAACCTCCCCCCCATTTTATCATCACAACAATTCTGTGAGGTGGGTTAGGCTGAGAGAGAATGGTTGATCCAGCGTGATCCATGGTGGAGCATGGATATAAGTTAATTTTTTACTTACTTACTTTATCTGTACCCTCTCCGTCTTCCCAATGAGGACTCAGTGCAGCTTACACTCTTCTCTAATCCTTCATTTTACCCTTTGGTCTCTCTGTCCCAATTTAGATATGCTACCGGTAGGGTTGCCAACCTCCAGGTGGGGCCTGAAGATCACCTGCAATTACCACTTATCTCCAGACAACAGAGATCAGTTCCGCTGAGGGAAATGGCTGCTTTGGAGGGTGGACTCTATGGCATTATGGCCGGCTGAGGTCCCTCCCGTGGCTTTACCACAACATCTCTAGGAATTTCCCTTATCTGGAGCTGGCAACTGTAGCTACCTGCTATAGTGTACTGGTCACGATTTAAACAAAACATTAAAGAAAACCTTATTGTACTTACAAATAATGTCGGTTGAGGCACGAACACATTTTCTGCCTCGCGCTCTAAAGGCAAATTGACCGATGAACTGGATTGGGCTTTTCCCGGCAGACTTTGAACCTTTTTCTGAGGTAAAGTGTCTCCGTGGGGTTTCCCATGAAGATTTATCAACATCTGTTTCATCACAGCAAGTTCCTAGGGAAATTTTTTTTGAAAGACTCAAGCACCTGTCGTGGAACAGGCTGTCTCTGTTACCACACATAAGTACACAGATAAGACTATCATGCTGTAATAAGGATAGTTCTCTCTCTATCTCTGGTCTGATTACTTATTAGAAACCACTTCATAAAGGAAGCAATAAAACACACACACACACACACACATACATGGGATTTATATAAATAGAAGATCATCATTTGTGAAATGCTGTAATAGAAAAAGATTTACAGAGCCCTGAGAAGCATCCCGCACACTCCTTTTCCACTGGAACTGCCATATATTTTAGAGATGTTTTTTGCATAAGGCTTGTTTTGAAAAGAAAGAGCGCTCGTTTAATCCAATCTGCATGCTTACAAATGACTGTCAGATGGCTGGGATAACAGATCATGTCTTCCACAGGCAGGGCTTTTTTTTTTGTTTTTGTTTTTAAAGCTTCATTACTTCCAGAAAGCAAGGGGGGGGAAAACATACAGCGGACAGAAAACATGCACGCTGGAAAAGCTGCAGTAAAAAAAGTAACAATATAAAAAGTATAAAGGAGGTTAAAAGCATCACTTTAAAATGGAAACAGTATTTGAAAAGGAAGAGAAAGCTGGGTGGAAAAGATGAAAGAAGAGAGGAGGAACTAAGTTCCTGGTTTTATTAAACCTTTTCGCTTAATAAAAAGCAACTTTCATTGCATCTTTGGCCAGTTTACGCAAAATGTGAAGCTTACAGTAAAATATTCCATGGTATCCACATTATTGTTGAGCTTTAACCATCACATCCACTGTAATAGGAGAGTTAATAGAATAATAGTAAAAAATAAAATAAAAGGCTGTGATCACACGCACAATTAACCGTGCCATAGGCGCGAATGCCGGGCGGATTTAACGGGCACGATCAGACGTGAACATCTGGCCAGCATCCCACACCCGTCAGCAACCCGTTGTGCTCCACTGCAAGAGCGGAGTTAAAAGACAGTAGGGAAAGTCCACTATCAAACGGGTTGCTACGGGCCATGGATGGACTTTCCCGTGTGACTGCGCCAGCGTGCTCTCATGGCACCTGATCAGACCATCCCCCCACTTCCCAGTATCATTGCGTACTGCCATAGGAAGCCCTCAGTGTGGAGATATGATTCAATTGATCCCCCATTTAAGCACATTGGAAACACCCAGCAAAAAACCACAAATGATTCACCCGCAGTTTGCGTCTGGTCACGCAGTGGGGGTGCCCCCACAGACTGTCTGATCGCGCAAATGCGGGTCACATTGCTACAGAGCAAATAGCCTCGCTTCTCCCCCGTGTTATCTGGCACATGTGACCACAGTCAATGTAAGGCATTTAGCTTCTAATGCTCCTAAAATGCTGGAAAGCCCTTACCTGGGTGGTTCTTGGAAGCTAAGCAGTTCTCGTGCCCAGGGCTGGCTTGCCCGCTAGGCGAGCTAGGTGCTCGCCTAGGGCGTGCTGGCCCACAGGGGCACCAAACTGCCCCCCGCCACCACCGCCAGCCGCCGCCTCCCTGCCGATGCTGCCAATGAAGAGCGCTCCGGTGGGGTGCAGGAGGTGGCGGTGGAGCTTGCCTGCCCTCCCCCCTGGGGGGGGGAGAGGAGGCAGGGCGGTGGCTGCCACCACCAGCGAAGAACACCCCAGCATGGAGCTTGCCCGCCCTCCCCCCTCAGGGAGGAGAGGAGGCAGGGGCAGCGGCCAGCACTGCTGCCACCAGCGAAGAGCGCCCCAGCACAGAGCTTGCCTGTGCTCTCCCTCCCCCCTCGGGGGGAGGGTGTGTGGGCAAAAGGGTCTCCAGGTCCCACTGGGAGGTTGGCATCTGTGACCGCCTAGGGTGCAGAACCACTTTGAGCTGGCCCTGCTGATACCTGTAGCTGGAAGTATCCAAAGCACTCTGTATCACTGTTTCCTTCATGCAAGCTGGCCCACGGCCCACTTTGAGAATTTGCCTCTGGAGAGTGGGGAATCTCCCGGAATGGGATGCTGCTTGGTGTGAGGAGAGCAGACAAAGAGCAAGGCTGGCTCAGCCCTTCCCAGTGAGTGAAAGTACGTTCTGTTTGCACACGGGGGTTTGGGTGCTGGCCAGAACCTACTTCATTGCTCCAGAGAAACTTGGAATACCAAGAGAATTTGTTACCTGGATTAAGTTGCAGCATAAGGTCTCTGCAGAATGAGGGGCTGTCTGTTCTGTTTATATTTCCCTTCTGTTTATATCTGATGAGACCTGAGAACTTCCAGCACCAATGCTCCCTCTAAGTTGTGGAGTCTTGTGAATAAAAATTCTGCTTTGTGAGCTACTGGCATTAAAGTTCTGAGCGGGCTGTTTGGCTACCGTATAAATTAGTTTGCTCTGGAGCCATCCTTCCTGAGCGAAGACAAAAATGTGTGAGCCGAAGGCTAAAAACCTGCAAGCTAGCTCACACTGACTCAGCTTAGAGCGAACACTGTCTGGCACCTATCAGCATTCTAGGGCCAAATGTACAAGGAATGTAAGATCTATCTCCATGCAGTGACGTTCTCCTAATACTCAGTCTCTGAAGTGTCTGTCCCTGTATTTTTGCCACTTTATGGTATTAACTAAACCAGAACTGGTGAGGCTGGGAAAAATGACAACTGAACAAAGTTTTTAGATCTTGTGTGTCATTGCCTATAGGTTCAGTTCTAGAAGGTTCCAGGTGCAGCATCCATAGATGGGGGCTGCACGGACGACTGCTCAAAGCGTGTGATTTGAAATTATTCTGACTTCTGTTGATTTCGCCAAAACCTCCAGCAGGGAAGAACAGGGTGCTTGTTGGCACCACCCTATACCGATGCAGGCCCTTAAGGGTGCAGCTGCGCCTTCTCGCGCAGTTCTTTCCCAGCAAAAATTCTATTTTCTGAGCTCCTGGCATTAAAGCTGTGAGTGAGCAATTTGGCTGCTGCATAGATTAGTTTGCTCTGGAGCCATCCTTCCTGAGCTGAGACAAAAATGTGTGAGCTGAAGGCTAAAAAACTGTGAGCTGGCTCACACTAACTCAGCTTAGGGGGAACACTGGACGCCACAGGTGTTAAAAACTGGCTGCTGCAGGGAAGGACAGTGAGCGGAATGACTGCCTAGAAGACTGCTAAATAACCATTAGTTGCAAGGAATCAACTTCTTCTTCAAGGTTTCTGTACAGGCACAGCTGATTAACAAACCCATCTAAGCAGGCAGAGAGAAGAGGTGAAGTCGGGAGAAGAGGGCGTTCAGGTATGACCACCAAAGGCTCTGTATTGATTCTGGCTCTTACATCCGGATCTTAAGTATCTGCTCTGCAGGGCCCTGGGGGTGGGGCGCAAGAGCTATGAAAAAGGTCCTGGTCAAGTGTGCTCTAACCACTGTCCAAAGGCAGTGATGTGCTAGTTCGCGGCACAGTTTAATCCTTGATGTGATCCAGCCGCACAGATTCTGGGAGGGAACATGCTGGCACTTCCACGTATCATTATTATAGACAAATACGCTAGAGTCCTTCCTGTAGGATGCCATCCTGCCAATATAGAAGAGGAATAGAAGAAGAGATTGGATTTATACCCCGCCCTTCACTTGGAGTCTCAGAACGACTTACGATTCCCTTCCCTTCCTCTCCTGACAACAGGCACCCTGTGAGGTAGGTGGGGCTGAGAGAAGAAGAGGAGGAGGACGAGGAGGAGATGGCATTTATACCCCACCCTTCACTACCCAAAGGAGTCTCAGAGCGTCTTATAATCTCCTTGCCCTTCCCCTCCCCACAACAGACACCCTGTGAGCAGTGTTCCCTCTAAGCTGAGTTAGTGTGAACTAGCTCACAGTTTTTTAGCCTCTGGCTCACACATTTTTGTCTTACCTCAGGAAGGACGGCTCCAGAGCCAACTAATTTATGCAGTGGCCAAATCGCTTGCTTGCAACTTTAATGCCAGTAGCTCACAAAGTAGAATTTTTGCTCACAAGACTCCACAGCTTAGAGGGAGCATTGGTCGCCAGCAGTGTTTCCTCTAGCGGAGTTAGTGTGAGCTAGCTCACAGTTTTTAGCCAGTGGTTCACACATTTTGTCTTCGCTCAGGAAGGATGGCTCCAGAGCAAACTAATCTAGGCAGCAGCCAAATCACTCGCTCACAACTTTAATGCCAGTAGCTCACAAAGTAGAATTTTGCTCACAGGACTCCACAGCTTAGAGGGAGCATTGCCTGTGAGGTAGGTGGGGCTGAGAGAGCTCTTTCAAGAACTGTTCTTTCTAGAACAGCTCTGAAAGAACTTATAACGGAGCCAAGGTCACACCAGCAGCTGTATGTGGAGAAGTGGGGAATCAAACCTGGTCCTCCCAGATTAGAGTCTGCATTCCTAACCACTACACCAAACCACTGGCTCTGGACAACTAAGAGGCCTCTGGACACCTGAGGAGTGCAGATCTCTTTCCACTCGTCAAGAGATTTGGGAAGGACACTGGCAGATTAAGTTCCTGGTCCAGCAAAACAAAGACATCTGAGCAGAGTGCTACCTTTTCTCTATAGTGGGGCTACAGGGTGGACCAAGTGCAGTGTGGAGAGTTGGCTGGCCCACCCTGCTGAATTTATGGCTACCAGAAATGCTGTTTCCACTGCTGGAAGACGGACGTCACACGATGCCAAAAGTTCAAAGGGGCATTTCAACTGTTGCAAAAGAACGATTCCGCTGAAGTCTGGGTGGAAGATCTGGGCTTGGTGAGTGCAGCGCAGGAAGACCCAGGCCTTTAAAGAACTGCTTTATCCTAAAAGTGAGCGTGGCCATCAGCAACGGCTGCCAAGACGAGCCGAATCCAGAGAATGACGGTAAACCGAATATTTCACATCTGAGACAATGGAAAGCGTTGTGGGGTTCTGATGCTTGGCCAGTATAAAGAAGCAGAAACATTTCTACTTGGGAAGGGTGAGAATGGCAAGTGAAGGGTTTCCTAGCATTTAGGAACAATTCCTGACGCCCACGTGACTTGCTCCTGCCAGGTTTGTTTGGGATTTGGCCTGTCATTTCTCAGCTCTACAGGTGGTTCACAGCACCAGGGATATACAGGGAATATACAGGGATATACAGGGAAACCTGGATTCAACACGTGTCCCTAAGACACAGTTTGAAGCCAGAGAGCATGGAGATCACTGCAGTTTTCGGAGAACATAAAAAACTAGCCGCTTTCTTATTTTTTCACTTGACCATTGTAACAATTCATATGCTGTGTGGGTTATAATAATGAAAACGTGCCTTAAAGGATGAAAGCATACCATTCCTCATACACTACTGCTTCTAAGCAGTTCTATAATACCGCAGGATGTAAATTCTTCTATTCAAATGGTAAAAAATACCAGGCGGGCTTTGCTGTAGCTATGACGACGCCTATAAAACTAATGTCCAATATTTCAGTTATGAGCTCCTTGTACTGCTGTCCCCGAGCCTGAAAGCACACCAAACCATTTCATCTGCCGGGTAGATTCTTCTTATTGCTCAGTCATTTAATATTGTAACTATCTGCATAATTCGGTCATGTGCGGCGGCATGTCAAAACAGCTCAGCTGCAGAGCAGCTGTTTCAAAAGTCTGCATAGCTGATATCAACATGTTGCTGAAAGTTGTAAACTCTGCAAAGATGTTGCCAAAGCAATGCATAGACCACATTTCTCGATGAAAATAACTTGGGACAATTATGTTACAGCCGCGTGCTTCATCTTTAAGGGACCCAGGAGGCAATCCCTACCTACTTGCAAGCAAGCGCTACTGAAACAAGGTTAATTATCTTTGAAGCAAGAAGAAGAAGAGGAAGAAGAAGAGGAGGAGGAGGTGGAAGAAGGAGGAGGAGGAGACAGAGACTGGATTTATACATCACCCTTTATTCAGAGTCTCAGAGTGGCTTACAAACTCCTTCCCATCCTCGCCCCATAACAGACTCCTTGTGAGGCAGGTGGGGCTGAGAGAGCTCTGACAGAAACTGCTCTTGAGAAAACAGCTCTGAGACCAACCCAAAGTCACCCAGCTGTGGAGGGCTGGAGAATCAAACCCAGGTCTCCAAATTAGAGTCCGCCACTCTTAACCACTGCACCAAACTTAATAGGTTGAGGGTTGTGGTGCAGGGCTCATTCCGAGGCAGAATTTTTATACTAGCAATCTCTGTGAACCGGCACAGCTTTGCTGCGGCTTCTGGGAGACTGCAATTGCACTCCCCAGAGTGACGATGGTCAGAAATTCTCAATGGAAGGGTTTCAGCTAAGACAAAGTAATATTTGCTTGGTCCTGTCTCCTGAAAAGCGGCCAAATCCTGGGCAGCACAGAGAGGGAAAATCAGTTTGAACTTCCTAATTTGTTATACACCAGCACTGTCCTGCAAGAGAGAAGCAACCAAAACCAGCAACTTTTTAGAAAGTCAGAGCGGATTCTATACATTTACTCATAAAACGCTCTTAAGGAAAACAATAGAGGATTGTGATCTATTCTTGCATTAGATTGTGATCTATTCTGCATAGATCTCAAGGAGTATCCTAACAAAAAAACTTCTAGCCTTGGACAGGAAGCAACGCAACACCCTTCTAATAGCTTTCAGTGGCCAAGGATGGGGGAGGGGGGATTGCATAAAATCACTGTAACCATGAACTGGGGTGTTTTGCTTTAACCTGTATGTGGTGGGACGGAACTGGAACAGATGAAACCAGTGCAGGTCCCACAGACTGTCCTCTCTGACCCCCCCTTTTGATCTCTTCATTACGTATATCTTTTAAACACCATTGTTCATTTTTTAATCCAGCCGAACCACGTGCGGAACAAATGTGGCAAGCGCTTGCATCCCTTCTGCGACTTCTAATTATCTCATGCTGTCATTCGGTTCCCCGATCCACCAGCTCTGGTCAGCACATGGGGAACCGGGAAGACACGACAGCTTCAACAACTTGCAAGAGAACAGGCCCGGTGGGGAAGTGGTTTGAGCTGGGATGTGTGAGGGAAGACACAGAAGATGTCACGGGAATACGGGAAGGGGCCTCAAGGGCGTGCGCAACTGGCGTCCCCCAAGCAGCAGTCAAGACCGACTTGAAAAAAAACAAAAACAAAGTTGCCAGCCACATGTATGCAATTTGTGTGCGTAAATTCTGGTGGAACTTCAAAAATGCTGTTGTGATGAACGCCAACATAAATAATGATTAAGCCAACGGAAGATCTAGTGTGAGCTTCAGATGGTGAACCATAGCTGAGCCAACGCCGAGGGACAGCTTGTGACTGATTTCACCAAACAGGAGCTCATCTTACAGCCTGCCCTTTGGTGGTGAACAAGGCTTACCATTTTAGGAGGAGGAGGAGGAGGAGGAGGAGGAGATTGGATTTATAACCCGCCCTTCACTTGGAGTCTCAGAGCGGCTTACAAACTCCTTTCCCTTCCCCTCCCCACAACAGACACCCTGTGAGGTAGGTGGGGCTGAGAGAACTCGAACACAAACTGCTTTTTCAGGAACAGCTGTGCCAGAGCTTGTGACTGACCCAAGGTCACATCAGCGGCTGCATGTGGAGGAGTGGGGAATCAAACCCACTTCTCCCAGATTAGAATCCACACACTTAACCACTACACCAAACTGGAGAAGGAGAAGGAGAAGGAGAAGAAGAGGAGGAGGAGGAGATTTGATTTATACCGCACCCTTCACTACCCAAAGGAGTCTCAGGGCGGCTTACAATCTCCTTCCCCTTCCCCTCCCCACAACAGACACCCTGTGAGGTAGGTGGGGCTAAGAGGGCTCTCTTGAGAATGGCCCTTGAGAGAACAGCTCTGAAAGAACTTATGACTGACCTAAGGTCACACCAGCAGCTGCATGTGGAGGAGCAGGGAATCAAACCTGGTTCTCCCAGATTAGAGTCTGCACTCTTAACCACTATACTAAACTGGCTCTCTTACTTCCCCTGCAACCTCAGAGTGATTCCATTGTATATCTTGGGCTTTGAGAAGTAGGGGAGACCTTGGTTGGCTGCGCGACTAGTTTACCAGGCAGATAAAAGCAACTGCTTTGACTTACATGCAACGTGAATAACAAGTTGGCACTGGATGGCATTAGAGACGCTGCTTGTCCTGTTATGATGGATGGATGGACACTTTTCAGTTTGTTCAACTTGGTGGAGACAAGATCCCTGGATGGGGGAGGCCCACAATGTCTCTGGATACCCGCCTGTTCAGGCAGCCAGCCAGCCAGCCAGCCAGAGAGATACTAGCCAAAGCAGAGGATGGCAGTAGCTGATAACACCTTGAGAGAGAGCACGGTCCTCGCAGCTTTAAAGGAGGCTGTGACAGAACCACACCCGCTCCTTGGACCCTGCTGTGCTGGAGAACAGCCAGTTTCAAATCTCCCAGTTCTGTGCAGGGTCCTGGAGTGTCATGTGACATCTCAGCTTCAGGGACTCTTGTATGAAACCAGTTATCTAAATCCTCCTCCATCTAGTTTTTGACCTGGATTTGTAATTGAGACATTAGATTGCCAGTGCCAATAACTTAACGGGAGAGTATACCCCTGTTGGTTCTTCTGAACTTTTGGGGGACTTCCAATGCCATTAACCATAATATCCTCCCAGGTCGCCTGGCTGGAGGCATGGGAAGGGGGGTACCGATCCTTCCTTCAGACAAATTCCTGAAGATGGTGCTGGAGGAGTACTTCTGCTCATTTCCATGGCTTAAAAACTAGCGGCATTCTACGAAACTCCATCTGGGCCCCATGCTTTTTAGCATCTAAACCAGGGGTGGCCAAACTTGCTTAACATAAGGGCCACACAGAATAACTTGAGAGCCACCAGACATAAACAAATATTACACACACATTTTTACTGGAAAATGTGTAAATTTCCTTTTTATTAACATTAAATGAGATTGCCAAAAATAGAAACAAAAAGGTAAAAAGCAGATAATAATGATTTCTGTTCAATGATATTGATTTGTTTGCTAATGATATTTATTTGTCTAAGAGAGTGAGAAGGAGAGAGAAGTGGAAAGAAAGAGGGAGAGAGAGAAACAAAGAAAGCAAACAGATGGGGAGGGAGAAGGAAGGAACGAAAGGGAGAAAGAGAAAAAAAGACAAAGGAAGTTGGGAAGAAAGCAAATAGATGGAGGAGGGAGGGAGAGGTGGAAAGGAAGCAACTTTAAATGCGCCCTCCAAGCTCCCCCCGCCAGCTGGCTGGCTTGGAGAAGGGATTTAAAGAGACAAATGCCTTCTCCAGGCTGGCCGGGGGTGAGTGGGCTTTGAGAATGCATTTAAAGTTAAAGATGCTTTCTTTCTCTGTTCCAACCCCCCACACGCCTCAAGCCTACCCAGGGAGCGGAACACTGGCTGGGGAAGGGAAGACTGATCGGGGAGGCATGCTTCCCCTTTGCTTCCCCAGCTGCTTGCCGGGAGCCATACAATATGTATGAAAGAGCTGCTCCTGAGCCACAGTTTGGCCACCCCTGATCTAAACAAAAAATTCTGTAGAACTGGGCTGCAGTCATCAGTTACTTTAATTTCCATCTAATCCCAGGGAGCAGTTCAGGTGCTGTACTGGTGTCTGAGCTCAGTTGCAAGGGCAACCGACTTAACCTGATTCATGGCAAGATGCTGTTGTCTATTTAGGGGCTTTTAAAGCCACCTCTCCAGAGAACCGTGGCTGTGAAGTTACTCCCCTTTAAGACCCGAGGCTGGATCTGGACAAAATCATCAATTTCCACTGATTCTCTCTTCTTGTTGCAGCTCCACCGTATGCCATTCCCTGGAGGTCTCCTATCTGCTGGAAGCAGTGTTTTGTAGAGATTGGTGGGTTGAAATGGGAGGCAGGAAAGATCCATTATGCTGTCAACGGAAAATTTAATCAGGATCCAACCCCCAGGTGTGAACCTTGTAGATACATGTGGACCTGGTGCTTCTCTTGGAAGGCCCAGATATTGGTGCCACTGTTCAGAAAGCCAAGGGTGCCTTTTACTAGCTAAAGCTAATACTCTTCATGTTCCCCTTTTTGTAAGAAAGGGACACTGCCCTAGTAATGAATTAATCAAGGGGGTATATATTAGCCTAATGCTACATGCTTTGAGACTGCCTGTGATAAGTGTTTGGAAATTACAGTTGGTTAAAACATGGCTGCCACAGTATTGAATGGCCACACGGAACACATAAGGCCAAGTGTTCAACATTTTCACTGGCTCCCAGTGGGTTTCAAGGCCCAATTCAAAGTGCAGCTTTTGATCTTCAAAAACCTACACAGTCTGGGTTCAGGATCCTTCAGGGACAATCCATCTGGAGTTGTGATCGTCAAACCATGCACCTGAAGACATGGTCTTCTTTAAAGTGGCTCTGTTACTCTTTTCCTTCCTTTATTGGTTTCAGACAACAGGCAAATACATTTTTTGCCCTGGGGTGTGTTTGGCATTTAGGACCTGCTTTTTCCTAGATTTGGCTTTTGTTGATCTGTAGTTCTTAAAGAAAAAAGAGTCCAAGGTGATTGAAACCTTCTGATTGTTTCCTTTTTTAATGTCTGATTGGTGTACATTTATTTTCTTGTTCAGAGACAATCTAGCCTAGTAACTGTAAATGGTAAAAGAGAACTGCTGAATCACAATAGTGTCTATCATGTTCAAGCCGTATAGGTGAATGAGTCCCTAACGGTACAGCTGATATTGCTGGGGCCTCTGATAGCACAACTTGAGGGAATATGGAGTTTATTATGGATGTCTGTCCTTGAGTTTTTACCTCCATGGGGTGATCCACTGTGGCTAGTATTTGGCTGACAGTGGAAGGGGGCAGTTTATAATCAAGGGCAGGCCTATGCCCTCTGTGTCCTTTAAAAAGTAAGGATAATCTTCCCAGAGAGGCTGTAAGTCCCTGATAATGCACCGCAGAGGCGTTAGCTGTGAGCCATGACAACCAGTTGTGTCCTCTAGCATCTGCGCTATAAGAATATGATTCCTCGGTACCTGTCTAGCCCTGTCGGTTTCTCTCTTCACTTCCTTCAGGTGGTGGTGCCATAGTTTCAAGTCCGTTAGGTGCCTGTCCTAGTCTGAAAGACCGTAGTAGATGCAGTTGTGTATCAGGGCTTGGCTTCAGCAGAGAACACTGGATGGGTAGCTGGAAGCAAGTAGATTAAGTGTAGCAATCTTCTCAGTTTCCAGCATACAGTAGTGCTTGCATGTCCATCAAGTATTTGTAGAGGGCCAGTTCCCATCCAGGATTCCAATTTTGTGTATCTTCTGCAGCAAACAGAAGATACCTGATCAAGGCTGCTGGGGTATGTCTGTGAAGATTTGCTAATTTACCCCTTCACAGTTTCTTAAATAGGCTGAAAAGTTCCCCATGGAATTCTTCAGTATAGTCTGAAGACCGAGAACTATAGAAGATGGTGTCAAAAGAGCTGTCTCAGCCTCCTTTTTGTGAGTAGATTTGTAATTACTGCCTTTGTCAACCTCTAGATAATAATGCCAGAGTTGTTTTTGATAGTGTTGATGGTCTTATGTTCTTTAAGGGTAGGTCGCGCAGGGGCAAATAACACCGCTGGACAACACTTTTTGCTTGAGCAAGATGACAGAAGAACATAAAGTATTAGTGTAGTCTGGGATTTTGACTATTAGGGGTAGCACATGAGAAGTCTTTCTTTCTGAAGGGTTGAAAAGATAGCTCATGTGTGTTCATACACTGTAAAGTGGTGTGGCGGAAATATACCTTTGGACAGAGACGGAAATAAACCTCCAGTCATCACTGATGTGTATCTGGTGGGGCCGAGGAAGAATCACGGACACTTCTCCCCTTCCCCCAAGCTAGTTTTGGCTAGTGTCCCCCCCCCCGGTTTATTTATTTACATTATTTATTGTCCGCCTTTCTCACTGAGACTCAAGGTGGACTCAGTTGAACTCAAAGACTGGACTAACCACACTTGGGGCAAAATGGACTGGAAAGGAGAGGGCATTAAGCAACAAGATTTGGTAGATATGGAAACAGTTAACCCCATTTTGTCCAACAATTATCCATTAAAAATCTCCCCCATGAAACGCCTCAAACATGGGAAAGTGCAGACATAATCGTAATCCCAAAAAAGGATAAAGACCTTACCAAACCTTCTTAATCAAGGCGCTAAAGTATTTACAGCTATTCTGGCTAACAGGGTAAACTACTTTATCACTGATTATATCCATTCAAACCAATTAGGTTTCATGCCAAATAGAAACCTAACTGATAATATATGCAAAACTTTGAATTTAACAAATTATTGTAAAATTAATCACAGAGAAGCACTTATTTTAGCCTTGGATACTGAAAAAGCTTTCGACAGCCTGGAAACTTCATATCTAAAAACCTTATTGAGCTGAATGGGCTTTGGAGATAATTTTTTACAAGCTATTCAAACTCTTTATTTGGCCCCCAAAACTCGTCAAAACACATGGCCTGCAGTCTGAAGATTTCTTGCTTTCCCTGAGGCACAAGACAGGCTTAACCCCTTTCACTTCTCTTATCTGTAATCTGTATAGAGCCTCCAGCTACTGCAATCAGGCAAAATCTCCAGATTAAAGGCATACTAATAAATGATAAAGAATTTAAAATCAGCCTTTTTGTGGATGACATTGTAATGTGTATCACAAACCCGATGACCTCGCTACTTGTCACTGAAGAAACCATCAAAAAATTTAGTGAAGTCTCAGGACTAAAGGTAAGTCATGCTAAATCGGAACACTACCCAGTAACTCTCTCATTAATTCAATTAAAAGGAAATTTTCTTATAGATGGATTTCTAAATCCTGGCAATATCTAAGTATAAATATCCCTTTAGATTTCAATGACGTATTGAAATATAATTTTATTGATTTAGACCATACTACAGCTCTTTTGCTTAATCAATGGAACAATTTAAATTTATCCTGGATGGAAAGAATCAACATGGTGAAATCATTTAATTTTATTTTAGGGCTATACCTATCCCTGCCCCCCTCAAATTTTTCAAAACATGACAAAAGAAACTTCCTTAGATTTTATTATGAAGCAACTATTTTTTAAAAAACCCTTAATCATGCTACTAAACTCTTCACTTTATATCGACTGGATAATTATAGAACAAACTTATGTAAGCCCCAGAAAGATCATAGATATAATTTGGAATAAACATGCAGGCCACTTCCGCACTGTCATTTTTGTCATTCGTTTGTTCCTATTGTTTCAGGGTTTCCCCCCACAATGTGTTTTCCTGTCTCTAGTAGTTCCAAAGGGAGCAAAACACATGTGGAAAGGGGCTGGGGTGGGGGGGAGAGACCCAAAGCAATAGGGACGAATGAGTGACAAAGATGACAGAACGGAAGTGGATTGTGTGTTGTGGCTTGGAGCCAGGAGAGGATTTCTGTGAGCCGAAGGGATTTCCATGCATGGAGAGCAACTTCCTCCTTCCGTCTACAGCCCCAAATGCTGCTCCTGGGGGATGGGGTCATCAGAACTAAGTAGGATGGGGGACTGGCAAATGTTACCCCTTCCTTTTCTGTCTGCAGAAATTTTCTAACATATCCCAGCCCAAGTGTGCACTGCTTTGCACTGGTTGTGAATGTCTTGCTTGCATAATGATTTATTCAAGGTATGAGCTTTCGTGTGCAAGGCACACGAAAGCTCATACCTTGAATAAACCTTTGTTGGACTTAGAGGTGCCACTGGACTCTAAATTTGTTCTGTGCTTCAGACCAACATGTGCTTGTTCTGTGCTTCAGACCAGGCCACCTGGATTTGTTTGCATAATGTTTTTGCTCTTTTTTAAATATATTATGAAGTTACCTGCTCTTAGCTTCTTCCTACATCTCCTTGGCTGTCTGTTAGGGAAAAGGGCAGGATCAAGGATAAATCGTATCTATGCCACAAAGGCTGAATATTCTACCACCGCCGGTCAGGATGCCCATCATGCCCAGAGTGCAGATAACAAATCGAGACCGAGCTGCAGTCCCCGCATGTCCCCTTGCGTCACCTCCCTGGCATTCTGATTACCGATGGAAATTCGCAAGACTTAAGCAACACAATTCTCTTCATGTTGCATCCAAAAGATACTTACATGGTATCACGACTGCATAATAAAACACACCCGGGGGGGGGGCGCAATGACAGGGAAGAGTACAGTGCTAGAATGAGATTGGTAGAGAGATTTTATGGGCTTATGGCTTCGCATTGTTAGAATATATGGAGCAAATGAAAATTCAAAATTATCCACCTTGAAAAACTATTACTATAGTTTTTTATCTCATCTTTAGACTAGATACGTTATAGCATCCATCACATTTGCTGATTTGTAAAGTCATACGATTTAATAAGTTTTTCTGTCGTCTCATTTAAGTTATATTTTATTCCTGCCAGATTTATGGCTCCGTTGTTAAATATGTATGTAAAAAGGCTTGCAACCAATTGTCTTTGCAATATCATTCTTGTACATAACTTTCATATATGTGTTTTGTATAGCTATATCTCTTATCATTGTCTATGTTTATATGCTCCTTTTGTTTTTTTGTTAAAATAAAAAAAATAATTAAAAAAAATCTCCCCCTTGCACAATTTGGAGCATGTGTTTGTGAGATAACACATAGTTTCGACTACTGGCAAATTCTTACCAGTTTTCATCCCACATAATTTACTCCTCTTAATAAGAGTACAGATTATTGGAAGAATTCTATTTCCCCCCCTTCAAGTCACAACCAACTAATGGTAACCTTGAAGGGCAGAGGTGTTGAACTCATCTGTTACAAGGGCCAGTTCTGACATAAATGTCACTTTGTTGGGCTGGGCCGTGTGTGCCATAAAATGTAACACCAGGTACCAGAGATATAAACTTTATAAAGGACAGAGGCAAACCCAATTAACAATATTATTTTTTATCCAAAATAAAATACATACAGGCTTAAAATGTTACTAACAGGCTTAAAATGTTAACATCCTTACAGTATTTCCTTTATTTAGCAGTCTTTGATAACTGACACCTCTTGCTCTGAATTAGTGCATCAAAATCTGGAGTCAACGTCTGTGCTGCAGCCAACTAGAGTATGCTGTTTAGGTGTATATCTGTAAGCTGAGAAGGTACTTTTGATTTACTAACATTTATTACAGAAAAAAGCTGTTCAGAGACTTACCTTGTCCAAAATATAGAATTTTAGAAGTGAAAATCTTAAGGGTCATTTGAACCCCAAAACTGGTAAAATTTGCTAATGCCAATTTCAGAGAGCTTATCCTTCTGTACAGCGTCACACTGCTCACCCACTAACCTGCGATTTGTGGCATCCTTTCACTGGTAGATGGGGAGCAGTGTGAATTTTGTCAACTGTACTGACTCACTATGTGTAATCCGCCTTGGGTACGCATCCCAGCTTAGAGAAACTTCTCCTGTCCACCCTGCCACAAGTACTCCCAGGGGATCTCTTCCCTCTCTGAAAATACACCTATTTTTTTTCTCTGCAAACCTGGAAACATTTGTGTGTGTAAAGGGGGGTTTCTTCCCGACTTAGAGAGGTCCACCCCCAAATAACCCTAACCCAAATGTACACATATAATATAAACTCTCCAAGGAACTGGAGCCACCACCTTTCACTTGCTCAGTTCACCACAAAAGACATGAACGCTCCGCAGATTCACCAGCCACCTGTCAATGGCCAGAACTCCGAAATCAGCCCTTTCCTCCCACCACCTTTGTGGGATTCGTCCACACCAACCCACTTCCCTCCAAATCTCAAGTCTGCTCCCACTGACCACTCCTTTCCTTGTGCTTCCGTCCCACGTAGAGACCTGACCTTCCACAAAGACGCACACACACCCCACTGGTGCTGAGGTTGGAGCCTGGGGACTAACAACTGGGACACCCGGGATCATAAGCCCCCCTCTGACATGGAGGTGGCTGGGTGAATTTTGGGCCGGTCGCTTTCTGAGTCTAACATTCCCTACACAGTTGTTGTGAGAACAAAAACACAGGTGGGGAGAACGATGACTTGTAAATTGCTTTGGGACCCCATTCGGGGAGAAAGGCGAGGTATAGATGCCGAGAAAATAAAAACGATGCAACAATGCATATGATCTACTGGTAATCAATGGGTTATTTTTAACTTAAACTTGAGATCTGTATGTTATTTTGTTGTAAGCCACCCTGAGCCCTGCTTCAAGGGAAGGCGGCCTAGTAAATCTAAATAAATTAATAAATAAATTAAAAAATAAAATGTCCTTAAGACTTTATGACGGTTCAAGACTCCTGTTTTATCTTAGCCTCCAACTATACCCCTGGCTCTTGCATGCCACCCCTCCAACACAAACACTCAGCACCTTCCCTCACCCCCCAACAGCTATACTTCTCCTCCCCTCCCATGGCTTTCCAAGCACAGTTCCCACCATTGCCCGCACTTCCCTTCCATGCCCCTCCCTCCAGTCTCTTATATCCCACCCCTCACATGGCATTCCCATTCCTACACTTCCCCTAAAGCCCATTTCCACCTGAAGCTCCCCTCCCCACCACCACAGAGAGCCAGTTTGGTGTAGTGGTTAAGTGCACGGACACTAATCTGGGAGAACCGGGTCTGATTCTCCACTCCTCCACTTGCACCTGGCTGGATGACCTTGGGCAAGCCGTAGTTCTGATAAGAGCTGTTCTTGAAAAAGAGCAGTTTCTGTCAAGAGCTCTCTCAGCCCCACCTACCTCACAGGGTGTCTGTTGTCGGGAGGGGAAGGGAAGGGAGTTTGGGTAGTAAAGGGCGGGGTATAAATCCAATCTCCTCTTCTTCTTCACAATGGCTTTCTCCCTCCCTCCCTTCTTCTTCTTCCTTCCCTCTTCCTTCCTCTCAGAGGGCCCCTTCTCCAGCACTGCAGCTGAGAAAGAGCAAGAGAGGTGGGCAGAGGAGAAGGAGAAGGTGGGATGGTGGTGAAGGAGGCTGCTTTGGCTGTTGAAGTGAAGAGGTTTTCAAGGCAGGAGATGCTCAGAGGTGGCTCACCACTGCCTGCCTCTGCACAGTGACCCTGGCCTTCCTTGGTGGCCTCCCATCCAAACAGTAACAAGGACCGATCCTGCTTAGCTTCTGAGATCCGACAAGACTGGGCTCGTCTGGGCTACTCAGGTCAGGGCAGAATATACTTTATCTCCTGTGAAATATCTGAAGGTGCACAGAATACAAACCATGTTTTCAAACAGAGTGTGATTTAGGGCTGGGGAGTGAGGGACGTATGCCGCTATGAACAGAGGAGGGCTCTGAGCACACAGCCATTTTAGACAAGTTCACACTAAGCAATACCCTAACACTGGGGCCATGAATGTCCTGGTTCAACCTCTACTGTCCCCAACAATAATTTTGAGGGGGGGGAAATTACATAATAGGTAATTTCTCAGTTAAAAAGCAAGCCCTTGCAATGTAAGAATGTCAAACTGAACCCTTCCTACAGTGTGAGAGAACATTTGTATGCCTCCATTCACGTTCCTGGGATCCCAGATCGCTGCAGACGGTGACTGCAGCCATGAAATTAAAAGACGCCTGCTCCTGGGGAGGAAAGCAATGGCAAACCTAGAGAGCATAACAAAAAGAAGAGGCATCACCCTGCCATCAAAAGTCTGCATGGTCAAAGCAATGGTATTCCCAGTAGTACTGTATGGCTGCGACAGTTGGACTATAAGGAAGGCTAAGTGCCGAAGAATAGATTCTTTTGAACTATGGTGCTGGAGAAGACTCTTGAGAGTCCCCTGGACAGCAAGGAGATCAAACCAGTCAATCCTAAAAGAAATCAACCCCGACTGTTCCCTGGAAGAGCAGATACTGAAGCTGAAGCTCAAATACTTTGGCCACCAAATGAGAAGGGAGCACTCCCTGGAGAAGACCATGATGCTGGGACAGATTGAAGGTCAAAGAAGAAGGGGATGGCAAAGGATGAGATGGTTAGACAGTGTCACCGATGCAACAAACATGAAATTGAGCAAACTCCAGAGGACGGCAGAAGACAGGAGGGCCTGGCGTGATCTGGTCCATGGGGTCGCAAAGAGTCGGACTCGAGTGTGTGACTGGACAACAACTTCCAGTTGAATATCTCCTCAAACTGCCTTCTGCTATTTCCGCTCCTATTTCACATCTGATGTCAAGCATTATAGGGAAATCAAAAGGTTTACACAGCTGGATGGGCTACTGCAACACGACGGGAAAAGATTCATAGCCAGCAGGAGAAAAAAGAAGACAATTAAGGGCCCTTTAAAATATCTGGATGTTCTGCCTGCCGACCATCTTTTGCTAAAATCCCCCTCTTTAAACAAACGAACAAGTCAATACAACCTGGGCCTCTCCAAAGTAGGTTTCTTGTAAATTACGCTTGGATTTCAGTCAGGCATGCCAAACAAACATAATGAAGTTCCCCTTTGCTTTGTGAGAACTTTCCTGTCAAAATTGAAGAGCACAGGTGGTTACCCTGCAGCCCTACAAATCTCCATGACCATAAGTCTCCCTGGCTTCTTTCTGTAGCGTATGCAAACTGTGTTTCTCGAAAGCTGAATAACATCCAGTGCATATTTATTTGGTATGATACGATAAATAAAAATACGGTTCTCGAGGGAGAGGGGGCGGGTGCTTGAGGACAGCAGGTAAGCTATTTGAAACTCCCCAGGTATATGCCCGAATGGACCTACTTGTTAAAAGCTTCCCTGTGTTTTAAATTCAGTGGCATTTTTGTATCTGTGTTTAGTTAATACAAGAACGCAGCAGATAACCAAAATGAGAAAAGCTGATAAAACTGCTCAGCAGGAACGAGAAACTCCTAACAATCACGTAACAACGTAATTGTTCCTTGCTTCTCCAAGCTTTGGGTGAGAATCGCTCCGGGGCTTACTGGTGATACAGAAATGTCCCTGTAATCTACTGGGGGGGGTGGAAAACAAGCCACGCACAACATTAATAGAAACCAAGGTCTCGGGAACAGTAACGTAGCAGAAGAAAAATGATAATTACCTTGTGGCTGAAGGTATAAAAGAACTAAGCATTGTTCATCAGCAATTTTGTTTTTAAGAAGACCTAAACAGGTTATAGCACATATGTGACGAAGGGGTGTGGGGGGGAAGCAATTCCAGAGCTTAATTCTGAAATAGTCTCATTTAAAACAAAAAACAAAAAAAAGGAGGAGGAGGAGGAGGAGGAGGAGGAGGAACTTGGCTGAAAACATTTAGTCAAAACAGCCTGTCTTCACCCTTTTCTTACAGCTATCTTAAAGAGCTCTCTACCTATCCAATGGCCTCAGAGCAGATAATCCAAACTGGTGCGCAGCTGATTCGACTGAATATGGACCAGGCCAAAGTTTCAGTTGCCTACCAAATAAACACCAAGGAAGAGACACGGGCGACGACCCGAGTGTTCGAAATGCGACGCGCCAAGTCTTAAAGAGTTCCACAGAACTCTTTCGTCAGGTTGGGTAGGTCAAAAAAGGATTAAAAAACCCACTCTTGAAAAGAGATACTTTTTGGTATTGGCATGTAACGTTCGGTTCAGCTGCCTCCTGTGTGGCACGGAAGGCGGCTGTGGTGACAAGAACCCCCGGAGCGGTTGTGGCAGCCAACTGCTTTAGCTCAGGACTGGGGAAGGCCTCTGCAGATGCCTTTTCTGCAGAGTGAAGATCTGGGATGTGAAAGGGCCGCAGACGCTCTGCTCAGATCAGATCACTGGTCCATCAAAGTCGGTATTGTCTACTCAGACTGGCAGCAGCTCCCTAGGGTCTCAGGCAGAGGTCTTTTCGCATCACCTACTGCCAGATTCTTTAACTGGGGATCGAACCTGGGACCTTCTGCGTGCCAAGCAGATGCCCTATCACTGAGCCGCCCCGTGCCCCTGAAGAAGTGAGCAATGACCCACGAAAGCTTGTACCCCGCCACAAATTCTGTTAGACTTGGAGGTGCTATGGGACTCTTGCTCTTTTCTACTGCTACGGACAGACTAACACGGCTACCCACCTTGATTCGGCTCCTGCTCTCCAGCATTCAAGCACCACACTACACACGTGTGACAAAGGGGAGAAAGATCCCAGTCTTTGGAGCAGAAGCAGCAGCAGCAATGGGAAAGGAAAGGGGGAGGCAGTGAAGTATTCTTCAATTTATTTACAGCAGCTCTATGACACGTCTCTCTACAAGGACCTGAGACTGGTAGAAGGATTACATAATGTGCAGTGAGCACCAGATACAGACAGAACTGATACAGTGTAAAGTAGTTTTAAAAAATGTAATCTGGAAGGAGACCACAGAAAGAGTGCATCAGCCGCGGAAGCTGTGTCCTCCCCGCGCAGCAGTTCTGTGCAACTTGAAAACTCCCGCGCTACGTTCTGAACATGAATTGGTCCTAATAAAAAAGGCATTACCATGCTTTCCATGGGACTTTTAAAAAATCCAAAATAATCTTTCAATAATTGCGCAGGTGTGGAAACTGGAAAGGATACCTACTGTACAACAATGGTTGGCTAAGTTATGGGATATAGTGGTGATGGATAAAATTGCAACACAGTTATTAGAGGCTGATAATTTACAAAGGAAACCAAGTTTTTTAGAAAAATGGTTTATTTTTTTTGAATATATGAATAATGTAAATGATAATGGATCTACACTACCTGCTAAATATGATGATTTTGTACCTTTATTAAGAACAGAGATTTAATGTTGAGCGTTTGTATTTTATAAGATTGTTTTGTTATTAAAGTTATTGTAATATAAAAAAGTTATAAAGTTATAAAAAAATAATCTTTCAAGAGTTCAGTTAAGAAAAGGGGGGGAAATGACTGACTGGAAACTTACGAGAGACTGCACATGCCTTGGAGGGAGACACCCCCCCCCCCGCAATTTTGCAAAGCCTGGGATGCACTCGTACATCTTGCCTGCAAGGTCTCATTTAACTGAATCGACTCTTAAATTGTTAATGAAGAACAATATAAAAACGTAATTAATCTGGCCGAGTGTATTTGGGAAAGTGGGTTTATCCGCTGTACAGCTATGGCTCCTCGGTGTGCAGGAAGAAGAGGATGGAGAGGAGAGGCTCGCAGACTGACTTGGAAGATGTGCCTTTGCTGACTGAGACCGTGGGTTCTGCAGTACACATCCTGGTCTGCCCAGGGGCTCTGGGATAGGATGGATCTCCCCATCTGTGCTCTGATTCTCTTGGTTTGGATTCCCTCCAGGAAATATAAACCACTCCAAGTTGGGCTGGACTCTGATAAAAGCAGGCCATCCTGCAGCTTGCCCAGAGCTTCTGAATATTAGCTTCATCAAACCCACCTTCTTCCTGTGCCTTCCTTTTTTTGGGTATTTTTGCATTTGTGTGTGTGTGTTTGCCCATGCCTGGAAGACATGGTGACCTCTGGCGACTCCTACTGGGTCACGAAGGATGTTCAGAGAAGCGGCTTGACAGCCTGCCTCTGCCTCTCGGCCCTGGTATTCCAAGGAGGTCTCCCATCCAAATACTTGCCAGGGTTGGTCTTGCTTAGCTTCCGAGACTGGGCTTGCCTGGGCTACCCAGGCCAGGGCCCCGTGCCTTCCTTGATCTCCTACCTGTTTTGTGGTTCTGAAGCTTCCCTTATTCTCATTAAATCTTTCTGAATTTGCTTGTGCCACTGAACACTAAAACACTGAACTAAGAAAAAAAAAGTATCACCAAGTAGAAGCAGGATGACTATTTTTATAATCAGGTTGATTAAAAAAAAAAAAAACGCCCAGCAAATTGACATTGTGATAAATAACATGAAGAGGGACTGCATGGATTAATGTATGAATGAGGCACGTTTTAAGACTCTCACTCTTTCCCTTTGATTCCGCACTAGACCTTAAATCCTGGTTCAGTCCTGTCCCTGAACTTACATTCCACACTACACACAAATTCACCCCTGTAAGTATTTCGGGGTATTTTTACATTCTACACTGCACTCGAGTTCATCCCTGTAATTATCTCGGGGTATTTTTTGTGTCCAATTTACACTGAGGTCACCCCGGTTTCACCCCACACTTGTCCTGGGATATACGGATGCTGTTATAACCAGGAATTAATGCAAGGTATTGTGTCGCGAGCTGAACTCTGATGAAACCAGGGATGAAATCCAAGTGCAGAAATAGATGTTGTACTTTAAAGGTGTTGCTTTTGATTTTGGAAGGGAAATGAGAGGAGCTTAGCGTCCAACAACTACGCGGCTCACTGTTTTTCCAATGAAGGCTTCCCTATTTGACAATCAGCAGTGAGGTAATTAATGAGCGATTTTATGGGCTCTTCAGGCAGGCCCTGTCCCTGTCGTCTTTTCACATCAGTCACTATAAGCTAAACAAAAGCACAAGAAGGCAGATGCCTCGACATCTTAGCTCCCCTGTATAGGTGTGAAAGCCTGGCAATGAAGAAAGCTGACTTGAACAAAGTTGATTCCTTTGAAAAGCGGTGCTGGAGGAGAGTTTTATGGATACTGTGGACTTCTCAAAAGACAAATGAAGTGGGTTCTAGATCAAATCAAGCCTGAATTCTCACTAGAAGCTAAAATGACCTAAAATGACCTGCCGGTAGAAGAAAAAGAGATTGGATTTATACCCTGCCCTTCACTACCCGAAGGAGTTTCAGAGCGGCTTACAATCCCCTTTCCTTTCCCCTCCCCACAACAGACACCCTGTGAGGTAGGTGGGGCTCAGAGAGCTCTTTTGAGAACGGCTCATGAGAGAACAGCTCTGAAAGAACTTGTGACTGACCCAAGGTCACACCAGCAGCTGCACATGAGGAGTGGGGAATCAAAGCCGGTTAGAATCCAGTGGCACCTTTAAGACCTTGGATAAACCTTTGTTGGTCTTAAAGGTGCCACTGGACTCTAAATTTGTCTACCGGTTCCTCCAGATTAGAGTCCGCACTCCTAAGCACTACACCAAACTGATGGTTCCTGGCTTGAAGGAAATCCGCTTGGCCCTGGCTCCAGCCTGAAGGAACAGTCTCCTCAGTGAGATCTTGGCCTGCAGGACTTAATGCGGTTCCGCAGGGCCTGCAAAATGGAGATGTTCCACCAGGCCCATGGTTGAGGCGGCGTGAATCTAAACTGAAGCTGGCCTCCCACTATGCTGCTCTGCGATGCTGTGCTCGGTTCCCGCTGCACTATTTCCAACTGATATTGATTTTGTCTGCCTCCCCCCTTAATTGTAGTTTTTGTTGTTGTTGTTGTTCAGTCACACAGTTGAGTCCAACTCTTTGCAACCCCATGCACCACATCATGTCAGGCCCTCCTGTCCTCTGTCGTGCTCCGGAGTTTGCTTAATTTAATGTTTGTTGCCTCGATGACACTGTCTAGCCATCTCATCCTTTGTCGTCCCCCTTCTTCTTTGACCTTCAATCTTCCCCAGCATCAGGGTCTTCTCCAGCGAGTGCTTCCTTCTCATTTGGTGGCCAAAGTATTTGAGCTTCAGCATCTGGCCTTCCGGGGAACAGTCAGGGTTGATTTCTTTTAGGATTGACTGATTCAATCTCCTTGCAGTCCAAGGGACTCTCAAGAGACTTTTCCAGCACCATAATTCAAGAAGAAGAAGAAGAAGAAGAAGAAGAAGAAGAAGAAGAAGAAGAAGAAGAAGAAGAAGAAGAAGAAGAAGAAGAAGAAGAAGAAGAAGAAGAAGAAGAAGAAGAGATTGGATTTATACCCCGCCCTTCACTACCCAAGGGAATCTCAGAGTGGCTTACAAACTCCTTCCCCTTCCCCTCCGCACAACAGACACCCTGTGAGGTAGGTGGGGCTGAGGGAACTTCTGACAGAAATTGTCCTTGAGAGAACAGCTGTGCTTGTGACTGACCCAAGGTCACATCAGCAGGTGCAAGTGGAGGAGTGGGGAATCAAAGCCAGTTCTCCCAGATAAGAGTCCGCGCACTTAACCACTACACCAAACTGGCAAGAATCTATTCTTTGGTGCTTGGCCTTCTTCATCTACCTAATGTCAGCTGAGCCTCTGGCGTTGCTGCCATGGCTGGGGGTGGGGTGGGGGGGAGATGTTGGTCTGCTTCTGTCCTGGAATCTTAAGTTTCATTTCTTCTTATGCTCTTCTTATCTATGTAGCTTCAGCTAGTGACCTTGGTACCTTGTTACTGCTTTCCCCTGGGAATGTCGACCCGTTAGCTTAGGCGGGCTTTTGTTGATGCCCTGATTGGATCTGGGTTGTCAGGGGGCTCCTTTGAATTATGTATAACTCCCCCGCTGGCATGTTTTCCAGTAGTTCTAACACAGGATGTATGCACAGGCGACTACCTTTACTGTACTCAATAAACTTTACTCTTTTGAATGAAAGTTGTTGGGAACTGGCTGCTGTGGGACTCTGACACCTTATGTACACTTAGAGGCCCAGGAGTAGACGATTACTGGTGCCATCGATACTGGGCTATTAATGGAATGTGAATTGAGACACTGCATCTAAATTGTTAAAATGTTTTAACTGTTGGTTTATGTTAGATATATGCTGTTGTAACCTGCTCTGAGCCTGCTTCTGTGGGACGGATGGCGAAAAGTCAAATAAAACAAAACAAAATAAAAATCAGATCATCCAGAAGTGTTCACTGCACAGAAACCAGAGAAGATATGTCTTCAAAATGCTGAGGAAAGATGCTTTTGACAGTGTTCTCTACAACTACTGATATCCAATAAGTCTATGACTTCCCAGTATGTGACTCATTTCCTGACACAAAAAGGCATTCATTTCCTGCACAAGACACGTAGAGACAGGTGCTGGAAAAGATTTTATGCACAGCTTTGTGGGGAAAAAGGTTCAGATAAGTCGCCAAATAAAAGGAGCACTATTTGAAGAGCTAACATTTTGCAAGACAACTTTAGAAAATCATAGCAGAATTTCTTTGAAAGCCAGCAAGCACTTACCTGCGAGGGAAAACATTGAAGAAATCTTGCTTTAGCAGCTTATATTATTTCAGTAATGTAAAAGATGGTCACCTTTGTCTTTTGCATGCATATAAAAGTTCCTCCCTGAGAAATAATTCTTTCACAGACAGCGGAATGAATGAGTCCTGTGTTAACACTGGGTGACACCATGAATTAAGGATATAATAAAAGGTATAATACACCTAGTGTAAATACTAGCACACTTTTTAATAGCCTGTGTGTCACAACTTAACAATTCATGGTTAAGGGAAGTTACACATCTAAGACAATGGCGTTAGGAGACAGATGGTGGCATTTATGAAGATTAACACATGGAGGGTTCTCGACGAAGAAGAGTGCTTTGTAATTTAACAGAACTTTTCATCTTAGGATCTGGCAGCACTCTGCTGACAGTTAAACTAAGAACGTATCTGCAAAATGGAACCGAGGGTAGTATAAGAATTTAAGGGGGTGGGGGTGGGGATTAACAGCACAGATAGTTGTTTTCAGAGGGGGAAATAAATGGGGGAATAAAACCAGAATGGCACCAAACAAGAATGGATCAAACAAAAAGACAGTTCTTTGCATTCTGTCTTGCCTGAGCGTGATCAAGAAACAGACTCCGTTTTGAGGAGGGAAGTGCTGTTTCTGAGGGAGGGAAGGTGGCATGGCATAGCCCGATCTCGTCAGATCTTGGAGGCAGGGCCGGTACTTGGAGGGGAGACCACCAAGGAAGACTCTACAGAAGAAGGCCATGGCGAACCACCTCTGCTTCTCACTTGCCTTGAAAGCCCCTTGCTGAGCTCGCCGTAACTTGACGGTACTTTACACACACACACACAAAATATTTTTGAGGTACACTGCCCCTGTTCCTCCCCCATGCAATCCTAGATGAGGGCTTCCCTTCCCACACGAGATGGGGAAAATTTCAAGGGCCACCACACTTGCCTTACTCCGACAGCTTCCTCTTTCTTCAATCATCTCAGAACATTTTGGGAGACGGGTGTGTGTGGAGAGACTTTCCCCCTCCTTTGCAGTGCTGAGGAGAATGACATGCCTCCCCCCAAGGGCCTGTCAAGGGCACAGTCCTCTCTTGGGATGCTGGGGGTGCTGACAGACCAACAAAGTCAGTGGGAACGAAACACGGAGGAAGTACCTGAGCTGAACTAATGTCGCATAGAAGCCACCACCCGCTCAGCTAAATTTGAGGAGTATGAAGTGAATGGAGTGAAAAGGAGGAGACAGAACCAGGGTTATGTGGCAGGTGGTGGGGGTAGGAGCGGGAACTCTCCCTGTTCCAACAATGATCTCCTGCTCCCTGCCAGCAATTTCGCTGCACGTTTATTTACAATACATTTATACAGCTAACAGAGGGGGAAAAAAACCACTTCCCCATGACTTATATGATGGCGGGGGCGAGCAAACGTACATGGCAACGACTGTGTTCAAAACAAGAAGATTACCTCACGGTGATTTAGAAGCCTTTCTAAATCTGCTGCCATTTGATTCTTGACACGCAGCAAAGCTGTCTTTTCTTTATTTAAAAGACTGGTGGAGAAAAAGGACAGTATTAGGAAATAAAGTAATAGCGAGGGATTATCTCTTCTAATCTTGTATTCTGGTTACAACATGAATTTTTGAAGCAAACTGTTGGCAACCATGAACATATGCTGAAGCAACAGCATAAAGATTCTTCCGTAGTAAAAACACTTTCTTGGGGTGGGGGGGGAGGATTGTGAATGCTTTTGTTAGACTATGATCTATAGACCAATTAAGCTACTATTTAAACCCCCAATGGGTCCCAATGCCTTAATGGGATGAATCCATTGTAAATGTTAAATATGCTTGTCCTGTCAATCAAATTAGAGCACTGAGTCAGTTGAGTTTAATTTTCTTTAATATTACTTCTTCAAAAATAGAAACACAGTAAATTAAATAGTGGCTTGATTTATAGCACTGCTCAAGGCACGGCGTTTGATTCTGGCCGTCACCTTTCAAGGAGGCTGCTGAACAACTGGAAAGCTTCCAAACATGGACTATGGAGGTTGCAGAAGACGTAGGGAAACTGCTGGAAGCCAGCAGACAGCCAGTTTGGTGTAGTGGTTAGGAACGCAGACGCTAATCTGGGGGAACCGGGTTTGATTTCTCAATCCTCCACATGAAGCTGCTGGTGTGACAAGTGCTTTCAGAGCTGTTCTCTCAGGAGAAGTTCTCAAAAGAGCTCTCTCAGCCCTACCTATCTCACAGGGTTTCTGTTGTGGGGAGGGGAGGTGAAGGGAAAGGAGACCATAAACCACTCTGAGACTCCTTCGGGTCGTGAAGGGCGGGGTATAAATCCAATCTCTTCTTCTCTTTACAAGGGAAGAAAATGGACAGACACTGTTTGGGGGAAGCCATAAGTGAAGAGAAGAATTTCTTAAGCATGTTGTTCTCGTTAGCCTCCTCAAAGTGATTTTGTTCAAATTTCTGCTTATGTCACTGAGCTGAAACAATGGAATGGATCAGGTCTGAAGTCTTCCTTGGGCCTGTGTCTACGCAAGACGGACTGCTGGACTGAAATTGTGTGGACCAGATGGCAGCCTTTCAGATCCCAGGGATACTGAACCTGACAAGTTTAAATATAGGGAGCTGGTATTGAACCACTTCCCTGGAATCGTCCGTTGGAAAACAGCCTTGGACTTGCCATTCAAGACAAAAATGGACTGGTTTGGATCTAGGACGGGAACCTGTAAGTACTTTTGGAATTTTGTGTGGTGATTGTCAACCCAAAATGGCTGCCATGGGAGACGGTGCTAAAGAGAATACCTCCCTCCTCAGACCTCTTCAGGGCAAATGGGGGAGAGGGAGAGAAGATAACCAAAGTATCCAGCAGCACTGTGGTAAATGAAGGATAAGCAAGCCGGTTAATCAACATAATGCCTAACAGAAAGGGCACAGAGACTAAAGCAACTGCTATTCTGACAAATACTCTCTCAGAACATGGAGGTTCCATGCAGCCACCACAACCAATAGCCATCGATGGGCCCTCCCTCCTTGAAATACGTCCAGGCTCTTTTTAAAGCCACCCACGTTATAGGCCAAGAAGGCCTCCTGCAGCAGTGAGCTCCACAAGTTAACTATGCATTGTGAGGGAAAGTACAAGAAACTGGCCACAGAATAAGAGTACAAATTGTCCTTTGGTCTGCCAAGAAGGGAGCAAGAGGAATTCATGCCCCTGGGCTTCCACCAAGGCACAGATTCTATCGAGAACACCATTTTTAGATGCCTGTACCAATGCCTGCTATTCAGTGGTTATTTAATGAAGCACTGCAAAGATCTATAGCACTAGTGGATCCTGGTCTACAACTGGAGGCTTGGGTCCTCTCCATGGCACAGAGCACCTTTGAATAGTTCCAGCTGTTTCTCCCGCTATGGCCATTTCTTGAAAAGAATGATGGAAACATAAAGCTGCCTTATACTGAATTGGACAACCGGTCCACCAAAACCAGTACTGTTTACTCAGACTGGCAGTGGCTCTCCAGGTAGAGGTCTTCCACATCACCTGCTACCTGATTCTTTTAACTGGAAATGCTGGGGATTGAACCTGGGACCTTCTGCATGCCAAGCGGATGCCCTGCCACTGAGCCACGGCCTCTCCCTTAATCTGATCTGGCCATAGTGATCCATACTCTGATCACTTCCAAGTTAGACTACTGTAATGAGCTCCACGTGGGGCTGCCCTTGAAAACAGCTCGGAAACATCCATTAGCCCGAAATGCGGTGGCCGGGCTACTGCCAGGGGGATGGTTACAGTGACTGTATCACCCCTTTGCTGGAAAATCTGCACTGGCTGCCCTCTGTTTCTGGGCACAATTGCAAGTGCTAGTTCTTACCTTTAAGAATGGCTTAGGAGTTAGAGTACCCGAAGGTCCGTCTCCTCTCATATTACCCAGCCTGCCGGTTAAGATCAGCCTCTCAAGCCCTGCTTCTCGGAGCCCCCTGCCTTCAGAGGTGAGACAGGTAGCAACTAGAGACAGGGCATTTTCTGTGGTGACACCCTTGCCTTTGGAACACCCTTCCCCTTGAGGCCCGCCTGGGACCTACTTTCTTTCAAGTATCAGGCTAAAACACATCTTTTTTAGCCATGCTTTTAATCACAGGTTTTATCTTATCAGTTTTTCAACGGTCTGCTTCTCTCTGCTGCGTGTTCTTTAACGGCTTGTGTTTTGATCCTGTCTGGAGCTGAATGAGATCGTCTGGAGCCTTGGGGCTGGGTGTCATCAATACGCAGATGACTCCAAGTTCTGCATTTCGCTAGCCAGTCCTCCAGATGCATCTGTCTCGGTTGTGAACCGGTGCTCTGAGGCTGCTGTCAGGCGGCTAAGGCAGAATGACTTGAAGCTGAATCCAGATAAAACAGAGGTAGGGAAGTTTGATATTCTAGAGCAGGGGTGTCGAACCCAAGACCTGGATCTGACATAAATGTCACTTTGTCTGGCCAGGCCATGTGTGTCATAAATTGTAATGCCAGGTACCGGAGACATAAACAGTATAAAGGACAGCAGTTGGTAAGCTCCAAGTTGGTGTATCCTCGCTGCAAGGTTTCATGGGCTGGGAGGGATGTGCTAAGGAAAACCCATACTGGCGGACTGGAGAGCCAGCGGTGCAGCACTGGGGCAGATGCTCCCACGCTGCTTGACCGCTGCAGACAAGGCTGTTCCATCGTGCTGAAGCCACAACTGGAGTGGCTCTGCCTATTCTCCCTTGAGCAGTTTCCTGTTCCCGCCCTTGCATGAGCTGCTCGCGGGCCACATAAGTGAGTGGGCCAGTTCCGGTCCCCGGGCCGTATCTTTGACACCCCTGTTCTAGGGGGACTTTATGGTAAGCTGCCTTGAACCAGGAAGAAGAAGAAGAAGAAGAAGAAGAAGAAGAAAGAAGAAGAAGAAGAAGAAGAAGAAGAAGAAGAAGAAGAAGAAGAAGAAGAAGAAGAAGAAGAAGAAGAAGAAGAAGAAGAAGAAGAAGAAGAAGAAGAAGAAGAAGAAGAGGAGGAGGAGGAGGAGATTGGATTTATACCCCGCCCTTCACCACCCAACGGAGTTTCAGAGCGGCTTACAAACTCCCTTCCCTTCCCCTCCCCACAACAGACCCCCTGTGAGGTAGGTGGGGCTGAGAGAGCTCTGACTGAGAATTGATCTTTTAAAGACAGCTCTGACAGAACTATGGCTTCCCCAAGGTCATCCAGCAGCTGCAAGTGGAGGAGTGGGGAATCAAACCTGGTTCTCCCAGATTAGAGTCCGCATGCTTAACCACTACACCAAACTGGCTCCTGCGGGGTACAAACGTTTTAACAAATAAATAGATATTGTGGATTTTAACAGGAAGCCACCTCGAGCGGGACTCTGAAGGGGCAGCATAGAATTATTCCAAACACATAAATAAATAAATATTTGCTTCATTTATACACCTCCCCCCAATGGGGACCCAAAGTGGCTTACACCGTCCTCTTCTCCTTCATTTTATCCTCATAACAACCCTGTGATGTTGGTTAGGCTTGAGGGTGTGGCCCAAGATCCCCCGGCAATCTCCCCACGGCACAAGCGGGGATTCAGAGGTGGGTTTCCCGGATTCTAGCCAACAGCTTGCCCAAATGGAAAAGTAGAACTAGGGACAATTGACCGTGTGCAGCCAGCTCAGGCACGACGGCAGTGGCAGATGAACCATCAAGCAGACTAAGGATGTGCTTAGGGCACCAGGGCCAAAGGGGGCACCACAAAGTTGGGAAAAGGGTGAAAAGAAAAGAAAAAACACTAATGAAGATCTGTAAAAAAAAAATTGATAAAACTAGTGCAAGTTGATCATGGTAGCACCCTAGGGTTATCTTCTATTTTTTGTTGGCGAGGTGCAGAGTCATAGGCTATGTTTAAAAGCAGTAAAACGCATGTGTTTAAAAGTAAAATGATGGAACCAAATTCAGTTGTCATGACAGTCATTTCAATGAGGGGGGCACCAAGCCTGGTCAGTGCTTAGGGCACCAAGAGGGGGGCACCGAGATCGGTCAGTGCTTAGGGCACCAGTGAGCCTTAATCCGCCCCCGCACGATGGGTTCAGTTATGCTAACCGTCTGATAAAGACTTTCAGCTGGAGACAAAGTTTGCTCACGAGAAAGCATAAGATGTCCTGCCACTAAAACCGGAGGATGTCAACAGTGCTGACAGGCCATTAAGGAGAAGAGGATCGCAGGATCTATTTGTTATGCTTACCCAACGTCCTTCTCAAGTTGTGCAATATGTTCTTTCTGCAAAAGTATCTCAGCATCTCTCTGTTGTACGGATTCAATCAGGTATCTATAAGGCTGCTGGACTTGATTCAGCAAAGAATTTGCTCTGTCCAGCTTGGGGTGGGGGTGGGGGGGAGAAAAAGGAACCCAATTCATTACATGTTAGGAAAGAGACCTTCACGTTATTTGTAGTTCAGAAAAGAATAAACCTGTGATTAATCTTAAATTTCACGCGACAAGAGACTCGGAGTGAACCCCAAGACTCTCGTCCCCTCAAACATTCAAGCAAGGTGCTTTTATTCTTCTAAAAAGACCCCCTTTGTGCTGTCTCTCTTAGAATGTACCGGTTAAGCCTCTGGCAGCTTATACATACACCAGTGCTTCTTAAATGTAACTTAGAACAGGTAGTTATTTAGAGAACAATCAGCGCCGTAGATGCTAATCTGGGTCTTTTCAAAGTTTCATTTATTAGAACATTTTAAACCTAAGCTGTTCAACAGAAACTGTCAAATTTAGTAAGCGATTGCTAACCGGAATGCACTTAAACGTTGCATTTAGAAGCGGAAAACACCACATATGCTTATTCTGTTCAATTGTGCCCTGACAATTTTTTCTATATTATATTTATACCACATAATGCCTTTGGTTTCCTTGCTAATGGAAAAAAGAAAGTATTCTAACTGTTAAGGCCCATAACAATTCAGAAATACTCATGTCTTTCCCCCCCTTGAGAACCGCCCCTGCCCCTGTAGTTCTAATTGGAAAAAAAAAAACCCTCCATGAAACGTTTTCTGTTTTGGACTGAATAAAATACTTTAAGACGAGAATACTATAGAACTGCAATGACAAAGAGGGCATTTTTATAAAGACATCAAAATTGCTTTTATAATGGACTGTAGTCTCTTGCAATGTTTCTTGTATCTGTATAATCTACTTTCTACTGCACGGCCTTGTACCTTCGTAAGCCACTCTCAGCATTGTTTGAGGAATCTCATGCCTTAGACACTTTTCTTTTTGCAGTGCTTCCCAATTTTCGTAATCCTAGTCCTAGTGAACTGTTACTGGATGTTTTGTGCTGTCTGACGGAATTGTTTTCTATATTTTGTAAACCTTCTTTGAGCCTCAGTGAGGAAACGTAGGTGACAAATTAAGCAAATGGATGTTCCTTAATTTGCAGAATGCAGATTTTTGCGCCTCTGTAATGGAAAAGAGGAGCTGCGGTGGCTCAAGTGGTTAAGACACTGAACTGCAGGCTGTGGAAGGTCAGTAGTTCAGCAGTTCGAGACCCGAGAGTGCTGCATGACGGGGTGAGCTCCCGTCTCTAGTTCCAGCTCCTGCCAACCTAGCAGTTCGAAAGCAAGAAATTGCAAGTAGATAAATAGGTACCACTTTGGTGGGAAGGTAACAGCGTTCCGTGTGCCTCAGTGTTTAGTCATGCCGGCCACATGACCACGGAAACGTCTTCGGCCAGCGCTGACTCTTCGACTTTGAAACGGAGATGAGCACCGCAACCCTAGAGTCGGATTCGACTGGCTTTCGAGCAAGGGAACCTTTACCCTTTACCTAATGGAAAAGGTTGGTAGTCTACGGCAATGAGAACTGTAGGTATCACCTTGCTTTTACTGCGTTGCCTGTACCTTGTCATCCACTGTCTGTTTTGCTATTGTATACCCTCCCTTAGGAAGTTTGCTGTTTGCATTGCTGTCCAACTCTGCAATTCCTAGTCCTACTGCATTGTTCATTGGTTGCCTCATGCAACCTGACTGCATTGCTTTATCCTGTCAACTGACTTGAGTCTCAGCGAGAAAGGCGGACTATAAATTAAGTAAATAAATAAGAACAAGCAATGCTACACAGAAATCAGCCTTTGCACTCACAATTCAGCGCCATGTTTCCATTAGTTCTGAGTTCTTCCACCACTCCCAGAAGATTTATTTAGAAAACATAGGTGGCCTTTCTAGGGACTAAATATATTAATGAATTCTTCCTACACTCCAATTCAGAATTCTGAATGGAGGTGGCAACAGCCCAGTACAACAATACATATAAGAAGTTACCTGAATTACCAGCTTTCATTTACAAAGTCTCTAGCTCCTTTCATTGTGGAGGTATAAGGGGAAAGGTATCTCTCCACTTGGGATGGGCGGCAGACTTCCTTTTGTTTTTAAAATGAAGGCTGGGAATTCTGAAAACCTGTTACACATACTGTTATAATGTTATATCAAACTGAATTACTGATTTAAAACACTGAAAAAGCCACAGTGGCCTGGGGGAGAAAGCATGGCTGCTGCTAGTGGACTAGGGCAAGGAAACGGAGGGGAAACCTGCCATGTGGGAGCCCCATTGTTTACTATGCTGTTATCGCCAGGTGCATGAGCAATGAGGAAACTACATAAGCCCTCCCCATGTGAAAACCATCATGTTTGAACAAACCCTGAGACTGGGAGAAGAAGAATTTCCAGTAGCGGCTTAAACTTAAACTAAGTTTGCAGAATACAGGCTGTATATATTAGTGTTTTGGTTGTGGATGTACAATCTATCTAATACAAAAGCCAGTTTCACAACATGCCATCACACTCTAGCACAGTGATAATCAGGGGCCTCCAATGGCTCTTCTGAGTACCACCTACTGCATGTTCCAAGAATGTGGGCAAGTCTACTGACCAGCAGGGCTTGCGGCTGAGCAGGCGTTTCACACCTTGAGACACCTCTTAGTAGAGGGACAGGAGGACAGGCGAGCTGCGAGCCTTGTCCCAGGGATGGAAGTAAATGCCCATCCCCTCCAACAATCCCCCACCCTTCTCAGCAACCTCTCCCAGCACCTGGGCAGCTGCTGTGAGAAGACCAGGTACAGCAGGATAGAGCAAGAAGTACTTTTCTCCCTTTCTCACAATACAAGAACTCGTGGACACTCCATGAAATTGCTGAGCAGTCAGGTTAGAACAGATTAAAGGAAGTACTTCTTCATCCAAAGAGTGATTAACACATGGAATTCACTGCCACAAGAGGTGGTGGTGGCTACAAGCATGGACAGCTTCAAGAGGGAATTAAATAAGCATATGGAGCAGTGGTCCATCAGTGGCTATTAGCCAAAAGGTACAGCTAGGACTCTGGGGCAAGTGAGTCTCTGTATTCTTGGTGCTTCGGGGGGGGGGCAGCAGTGGGAGGGCTTCTAGTGTCCTGGCCCCACTGCTGGACCTCCTGATGGCACCTGGTATCTTTGGCCACTGTGTGACAGAGTGTTGGACTGGATGGGCCATTGGCCTGATCCAACACTGGTTTCTCTTATGACCAAGCTGGCCACAGATAAGAGAGTAAGAAACCACCGTCACTGTGCCAGTCACCCGACAGCAAGCTATTTCCCTTTCTCCACAGCCAGCTTGCTCTCTTCTGGAGGCTTTGGCTGCCGCCTCATTCTCTTTCCTTCGCTGCTGTGCCTCATGCTGAGATGAGATCGGGAAGGCAGAGGGAAGCCTTTCTCATCACTCCAGGTACACAAGGGCTGACTGAGGTGAGATAGTGGTGGGGAGAGAGCCCTACATGCACAGAAGGTTAAAATGGTTATACATTTAATATTAATTGTTATGTCTTATACAATTGTATGTGTTTGGTGGAGAGGGACACAGTAGTCATGTGGCTCTCGGTCGATGCTAACTCTGGGGTAGATCTCTGTATGTCACGGAGTGAGGATCACGGCTCTAGTGTGACCAAGAAACAGAAACTAGGACGGAACTATGCAAGCAGAAGTTGGCTCGGCTCACCAGCGGCAGGGAGCAAGTTTATCGCTCCCCTAAAAAAGGTATCACCAGGTTCAATTTGCTTCTATATAAGCAAATGCTGTAACCAGTGCTCCCTCTAAGCTGTGGAGTCCTGTGAGCAAAAATTCTACTTTGTGAGCTACTGGCATTAAAGTTGTGAATGAGCGATTTAGCTACTGCATAAGTTGGTTTGCCCTGGAGCCATCCTTCCTGAGCTAAGACCAAAAAAATGTGTGAGCCGGAGGCTAAAAAAACCGTGAGCTAGCTCACACTAACTCAGCTTAGAGGGAACACTGGTTGTAACTTATTCTTACAGGGATGCTGTTGAGGTAAGGATGAAGCTTGCCCACCATCGCTGACAGGGATTCCTGCACAGTGAGCACATTATTGCACAGCTGCTTCCAAGGTCTCTGCGGTCAGCCCTCTACAAATAACTGGGGCCAGATTGTAAGCAGTGCTACCCAGAGAGACCAAAACCAGCTTTCCTCCACCTGCCTCCCGGGAGCTGCCTTTGAGCCTCGGAAGCCTGCAGCGTGTCCCAAGCATGTGGTGAACTACGGGCCGCCCGACTCTTGGTGGTGGAAAGTCGGGCCAAGTCGCAGCCGACTTATGGTGACCCCCGTCGGGTTTTCGGCAGAAGAGACACCAGAGCTGGTTTGCCATTGCCCGCCTCTGTGTAGCGACCTTGGACTTCCTTGGTGGTCTCCCATCCAAATACGAACCAAGGCCAACCCCTGCTTCGCTTCCGAGACTGGACAAGACTAGGGCAGCGTGAGTCATTCAGGACACGGTGCTACCTGAGCTGACTCGGTTGCCTTTATCTGTTCATTGTCTCCCACCTTTCCCGCAAGCAACATAGGTACGGTGAGGTCTCCAAGTGGGACCTACAGATCTCCCGGAACTATGATTCATCTCCAGATGACAGAGATCGGTTCCCCTGGAGAAAATGGCTGCTTTGGAAGGAGGGCTCTACGGCATTACACCTTGCTGAGGTCCTCCCCTCCCCTACGCCGAAAGCTCCGGGAATTTCTCAAGCCGGAGCTGGCAACCCTAAACACCGGATGGCACGTAGGGTTTGTACTTGTCCACCTTTTTTTATCCTCACTGCAGCTCAGTAAGGTGCGCTAAGTCAAGAGACAAAGACTGGTCCAAGGTCACCCAGATTTTAGACATTTCTAAGAGATACACGTGTCAGCCCGACCCTGTTTAGCTTCCGAGATTTGATGAGATCGGCTAACCTGGGCCATCCAGGTCGGGGTCCGCCCAACTCTTAGCATCGCCTTTTAAAGGTGCACAGGCGGCTGGAGAACGAAGGGAGAGGAGGGGGAAAATCTGCTTCCACCAGTGTCTTGTAATGGCGCTGCACCGTGCCTATTATACTGTAATTCATCATTCCATTCTGATTTATCAAACAACACTTTCCGAGGGTCAGTAGAAACACACTTCACAAAAATTCAGTAAAGCGTAGCTTAAAAAAAAAAAAAAGACTGAAGAATTCTGCTTTTCTTTTTTTTTACAGGGATGTAGGGCATTACTGAGCATGGCAATGCTTAACAACTCATGAGGATGGGACAATCTAGAAAAACCGGAGAGTTTTCAGGTAAATACGTTCTAAGCGATAAGGAATCTAAAAAAACCGACCGTATAAAAAAAAGGAGAGGTATTACATGAAAAACATAAAAATACCTCAAGAACGGCGAACCAGTTTTGCTAGTTCTTTGGCCTGTTCAGAAAACAGAGACTTATCTGTCTCGTCTGCGTTTTTGTTTAGTCTGCAGAGTAATCTGCCTTTTGATCTCGGCTTTAACGCAGGACGAACGGGTTTGGAAAGGGCGAGTGTGAATGCATCTCCCCCAACTGTCAAACTGTAAGGAATACACTGAATACTGCTTAAAATCACCAGAGGTGGCCCATTAACGATGCTGGGCTTCGCTATCGGAATTTTTATTTCTTTTCTGTGGGTAGTGGCTCTTCTACCTCTTGAGAAATCTGGGCTCCTTGCTCCTTCTGATGCTCCAGGTCTTTGGTTAGTAAGGAGTTCTGCTTCTCTAGCTGCAGCAGTCTTCTTGCCAAATGGACGCTGTGCCAATGGGGGGAAAAAAACCAAAGAAAAAAGATGACTGCAGACGAAATATTTCCCCAAACAGAACGCATACCGCTCGTCCTGTCAAATTATACAATAAAATGACGTTGTTTGGAGAAACCGATACAAGTGTTTTTACCAATTCTGTCTTTCAGACATCTCTGATACAAGGAGGAGGAGGAGGAGGAGGAGGAGATTGGATTTATACCCCACCCTTCACTACCCAACGGAGTCTCAGAGCGCCTTACAAACTCCTTCCCCTTCCCCTCCCCACAACAGACACTCTGTGAGGTAGGTGGGGCGGAGAGAGCTCTGACAGAAACTGCTTTTTTTCAAGAACTGCTCTGCCAGAGCTTGTGACTGACCCAAGGTCACATCAGCAGCTGCAAGTGGAGGAGTGGGGAATCAAACCCGGTTCTCTCAGATTAGAGCCCACCGCTCCTAACCACTGGGTTTCTTGTAACTATATAACGTACTTTCTACTTAACACAGCAACAGTGCACAACCTGTTTAAGGAGTAGATAAAGGTTTATTTAGGAACTAACATACTTGATAGGAAAGAGGATGTTGATTGGTTCCTAACTACATCTAGTTAGGATGTAACCTAGGATGCTGAACTGTCTAGCCTCAACCAGGGCAACCAGGGGGCTTTTTCGGTCCTGGCCTCAGGCTGGTGGAACATGCTCTAAAACGGAACTGTTCCGCCAGTCCTTTGGTTGAGGCAGAGAGCATCTGCCAACTGGCCTCCCTAGTGCTGCTGCATAAGATCATTCTGGCTTGGCGTTGGGCCATTTATCTCCTGCCTGTAGAAACTGGAACTGCATGTACTGCGCTGCCCATTTTAAATGTTTTAGATTGGTTTTATTATGTTGTCTCATTGCATTATTTTATAATTGTATTATATTTATTGCTGTAAGCCGCCTTGAGCCTGTTTGTGGGAAGGGCAGGATAGAAATCAAAATAATAATTTTTTAAAAAATAAAATCTCTAGCTGAGAGAGAGAGAGAGGGGCTGAGGCTGAGCATGGCACTTCCGAGAAGAAGGGGGAAATTGCCCTGAGAGTAGCAATCTGGAGACAGACAGGGAATGAGAGACAGTTTTCAACTGGGTTGGAACGTTACTCAGTGCTGGCCTCCCCTCATACCACAACCTGTACGACTTTGTTTACAGCGAGAACGGCCAGCGTCTGTTGCATCCTAGGTAATTATCAGAAAGCCTCCACGGACCACAACATTACCTTTAAGCAATCATTGGAGAGAAGCCTCTCTCTCGCTCACAGTTCTCTAAGCCGCGGTAAATTATAAAACCATGGGAGTAAGCGTATGAAGTAATTTATTTTTATGAGAGAGAAAAAATGTCATACACTGTGATACTCATTTGGTAGATAAACTGCAGGGTTTTTTTTTTTTTGGGGGGGGGGTTTGATACAGGTTCATGACAACATTGTGTGATTTATTTATGCCCCTGACAATGTTTTGAATCGGATGCATGAATGCATGAGGCTGCCTTATACCGAATCAAGTTCTTGGTCCATCAAGGTCAGTACTGTCTACTCAGACTGGCAGCAGAACTCCAGGGTCTCGGGCTGAGGTGGCTCCCAGCACCTACTGCCTGATCCTGTTAGCTGGAGATGCCAGGGATTGAACCCGGGACCTTCTGCATGCCAAGCAGGGGCTTTCCCACTGAGCCACAGCCCCTCCCTGTGCTGGAGAATATCTTCTACATGCTCTAAGAAGGGCAAGCTGGTGCCTTCTTGTTTAAACACTGTTACTCTTAAGAGATTTAAAATTGCATAACGGAAGAATCTCTCTACAAATCTCATTCTAGCACTGTACTCTCCCCTGCCTGCCCCCCCCTTCCCCGGCTGGGCGTGTTTTATTATGCAATCGTGATACCATATAAGTATCTTTTGGATGCAACATGAAGAGAATTGTGTTGCTTAAGTCTTGCTAATTTCCATTGGTAATCAGAATGCCAGGGAGGTGACGCAAGGGGACATGCGGGGACTGCAGCTCGGTATCGATTTGTTATCTGCACTCTGGGCATGATGGGCATCCTGACCGGTGGTGCCAATCTTCCCTCTAAGCTGTGGAGTCTTGTGAGCAAAAATTCTGCTTTGTGAGCTACTGGCATTAAAGTTGTGAGCAAGCGATTTGGCTGCTGTATAGATTAGTTTGCTCTGGAGCCATCCCTTCCTGAGCGAAGACAAAAATGTCTGAGCCGGAGGCCAAAAAACTGTGAGCTAGCTCACACTAACTCAGCTTAGAGGGAACACTGGCGGTGGCAGAATATTCAGCCCTCGTGGCACAAGAAACGGTTTATCCTTGCTCCTGCCCTTTTCCCCAACAGAGAGCCAAGGAGATGTAGGAAGAGGCTAAGAGCAGGTTACCTCATAATATATATAAAAAGCAAAAAACATTATGCAAACAAGACATTCACAAGCGGCGCAAAGCACAGCGCAACTGGGCTGGGATATGTCAGGAAGTTTCTGCAGACAGAGGAGGAAAGGGCAACGTCTGCCAATCCCCCGTCCTGCCGAGTTCTGATGACTCCCCCCCCATACAGTTCCGGGGCGGGGTCCCCTGTCCCCCAGGAGCAGCATTTTAGGGGGCAATTTTGGGCTGTAGAGGGAAGGAGGAAGTTGCTCTCCATGCGCAGAAATCCCTTCTGCTCACGGAAATCCTCTTGTGGCTCCAAACCTCACCATTCAATGAGGATCCTCTGTCAACTTGATGAGCCAGTTAAATCGACACTTGCCCTTTAAATGCCTTCAAAAGCTTTCTTAAGAAGTTCTGTTTTGCAGAGTTTTCAACAATAAGACAACCGAAAGAGCAGATATTTTTGAGCAGGTGAGTCCACAGTGGTGGGGGTAGCCGACCCAAAGGACTAGATCGTGACAGACGGAATCCCCTGGAGGGGACAACTTCTCACAAAAAAGGCTCTCCTGTGCTGAGCAAAAGGGCTGCTCAGGTTCATATGGGGAGAGATGGTCTTGCAGGTCACGAAGGGACTCTCCAGCACTTTGAACTGAACGTGGGAACAAGCAGGTTCTCACTGTAGCATCTTTTGCACAGCTGTTCAATGACAAAGCAGTGAGTCCCGACCAAAACCCACACTGCCACTTCTTAGAGCAGACCAACTGAACTTCCCAAGTCGCCTTTGAGGGCGGCCCCATGCAGAGTGTGTTACAGTAGTCCAGCCTTGAGGTCACCTTGGGATGGATTGCCTGAATCCGCAAGAGGTGCGAAATGCGGCTGAAGAGACACACTCATGTTTTTTCTAGCAGGAGGTCTCAGCCTAACAGGACACCTAAGTTAGTCACTCCAAGACAGGCTCACCCCGTCCAAACGGGCCGCACAATTACCTCTAGTGTATTATTCTTCCCAACAATCTCCACCTTCACCTTGCTTGGATTTAATTTCAACGTGTTTCCCCCCCCACCCACAACCACTCGACAAGAGCATCCGTGCACGTGCCCGCAACAGACAGGGCAACTTTGGGTGGGTGGGTGGGTGGGACTTGCTGAATGAACTACAGACTTGGATCAGCAGACGGATTCCCCCCCCCGGGCTTTGTATGATCTCAGTGGCCTTACAAGAAGCTCAGAATTGTCCAGGAGCTAAGGCACAATTTAAAGATGGTGTTGCAGAAAGGAATCTTGATACAGCCACTTGCAATAGTACAGAGCAGAGGTGTCGAACTCATTTGTTACGAGGGCCGGATCTGACATAAATGTCATTTTGTTGGGCTGGGCTGGGCTGTATGTGCCATAAAATGCAATGTCAGGTACCGGAAACAGAAACTGTATAAAAGACAGCAGCTGGTAAGCTCTGAGTTGGTGTATCCTCACCGCAAGGCCCCACAGTCTGGGAGGGTGTGCGTGCAGAGGAAGGCCCACATAGGTGGACGGGAGGGGCAAGCAGTGCAGCGTGGGGCAGGTGTTCCCATGATGCTTGACTGCTGCAGACAGGGTCGTTCTGCTGTGCTGAAGCCACAGTGGATTGGCTCCACCCACTCCCCCCCAGCACCAGTTGCTTGTGGGCCGCATCAGAGCCCCGGACAGGCCGGTTCTGGCCCCAGAGCCTTATGTTTGACACCCCTGGCATAGAGGGAGCAAGACCTTGGGAGAGCCAGCATGGATTGCTAGTGTGTAGTGGTTAGAGTGGTCTGAAACAGGCCTGAGATACCCCGGCTTGAATCCCCACTCTGCCGCAGAAGCTTACTGGCAGACTCTGGGCTAGTCATGCTCTCTCGCACTAACCTACCTCACAGGGTTGTTGTTATCAGGCTAAAACGGGGGGGGGAGAACAATGTTGTAAAACGCTTTGGGTCCCCATTGGAAAGGAAAGCAGGATATAGTTCCCCCCCCCACTACAGGACCTTCAGAACTAACAATTATCCTGTGCTGACTTATGCAGATGAACATGAGCGCTGCAGAGAACATAAGAACATAAGAGAAGCCAATGTTGAATCAGGCCAATGGCCCATCTAGTCCAACACTCTGTCACACAGCAGCCAAAATATACCAGGTGCCATCAGGAGGTCCAGCAATGGGGCCAGGACACTAGAAGCCCTCCCACTGCTGCCCCCCAGAGCATACTGTGAATTCTTGAACCTCAAAACACAGAGACGAGAATGCCTAAGGGCACACCCAGAGCCCAAAGTTGACACAGGCTTTGATGATTTCCTCCTTAGTAGTCATGCTCGGCCACCGGGGGGGGGCTCCTCACAGTGGAACCCAGAACATGCCAGGTTGAACGGCAACCTGCCTCTAATTCAATTATGACTGGGGGGTAAGGATTGCGGGTTTTTTTTTAAACTCTTGATGAAACGTTTTAAGCGCTAGTCAGTACAGAAACAAAAATGTGGCAAATATGGGGGGGCAGCAAAGTATATATGTTAGACCAGGAGTCAGCCAAATGTGGCTCAGCGTGGAACAAAGTATGGCTCTTTAGAAAATAAAACAAGCTCTTAAAAGTATATCGTATATAAATACTTATATTATTTAACAGTTCCAAAATATCTTCGCTCTTCCCTACTGCAATGCGCTGCCTTCTGCTGAGATAAAGGGACGTTTCGGCAGAACCCCCTCCTGAGAAACGCTTTTGTGCTTCTTGTAAGGACCAAGTTGACTCAGTCGCCCATATCATTTTTAGCTGCCCCTATTATAATTTGACTTCATCATCAATATAGCACTCACTGGACTGATACAGAATATTTCAGAACAACAGAAAGATATTATTGTTGGGAAAGATTAAAGAATGCACAGGTGACAGCCATATTTATCTACACAGGTACAAAGTATTTCTTATAAAACGTCTTGACCTACGGCTTGTAGGCTGTTTAAATTACAGGGAAAGGAAAAGTATATTGCAGGATAGATGAGATGCCAGAATAACTGGTGTGTGCACAGATTAGTCTCAGAAAGAATAAAAAACCCCGAAAACTAAAGGCTTTTGCCTGGGTTAGCCCGATCTTGGCAGATCTCAGAAGCTAGGCAGGGTCAGCCCTGGCTAGTATTTGGATGGGAGACCTCCAAGGAATATCAGGGTCATGACAAGGAGGCAGGAAATGGCAAACCACCTTCTGAACATCTCTTGCCTTGAAAATCCCAGGCCGGGGGGGGGGGAGCCTTCTTACAGACTGTTTAGAAAGGGAAACGATAGAGCAAGGGTGGCTAAACTTCCTTAACATAAGAGCCACATAGAATAAACGTCAGATGCTTGAGAGCTACAGGACACGAACAAATGTCACACACCCGTTTTTATTGGAAAATATGCAAATCTGCTTGTTATTAACATTAAATGAGACTGCCAAAAATAAAAAACAAAATGGGGTTGAAAACAGATACTGATAATCTTAATTTTTCCAATGATCTTTTGTAGGCAGGGGAAGGGGGGCTTTGAGAATGCATTTAAAGTGAAAGTTGCTTTCTTTCTCTGCTCACACCCCCCTCCACCTCAAGACTACCCAGGGAGGGGAACACTGGCTGGGGAAGGGAAGACCGATCAGGGAGGCATGCCTTCTCTTTGCTTCTCCAGCTGCCCTGCCGGGAGCCACAAAATATGTATGAAACAGCCGCATGGGGCTCCCGAGCCGCAGTTTGGCCACCCCTGTGATAGAGGTTCAGTTGTCAGAAAACCGAGTATGAACCATACAGAGATTTATGCCAGTGCATTAAAACGGCTGCACAGGCGGCTCCTGTAAATGGCACTCCCTAATAAAGGCCTTGCAACAACCAGTGTTTGGGCTGCAGAAACTTCACGGATTATTAATCAACTTGTCAATTATGAATCATATTAAGCTGCATACATGCAGGTTTGCAAATGGACTTTCTTTTACTGGCTCTTTGCTGATCTCTTGCTCTGAAAATTGATGTTGCTTGGCTCTTTTAAGTAGAGAGAGTTGCTGACGCCTGTTTTGTGTGAATGGAGAGGAACCTTCCCAGCCCAGGAGGAAGGCTCCGAAGAGGTGCACCTGCCTCAGGCAAACACCTGCATCTTGTTTGTGAGGCTCACTCCATTCTTATCATCTGCAGATCAACCTGAACCAAACGGTTTTATCTCATTGATGAGTAAGGTTATTAAACTATAGTTGCCAAAGACAGCTCATGTAAATTTGAGATCTTTGGCAGGGACACCGAAAACCGATCGTATTCTGGGGCGCTGTACAAATATGTCACATGCAATGCTCCCTCTAAGCTGTGGAGTCTTGTGAGCAAAAATTCTACTTTGTGAGCAACTGGCATTAAAATTGTGAGCAAGCGATTTGGCTGTGGCTTAAGTTAGTTTGCTCTAGAGCCATCCTTCCGGAACTAAGACAAAAATGTGTGAGCCGGAGGTTAAAAAACTGTGAGCTAGCTCACACTAATTCAGCTTAGAGGGAACATTGGTCACAGGTGGGAGTTTTGGCTCCGCCTTGTCAGACGGAGAGCAAAGTCGGATGAGGAAGGGGCTGAGCCCCTGATTCCACCACAGAAGGAAGCAGTTGAGACCTTTCCAAGGACCTTCTTTGCTGTGTAAGAGGAGCCTCGGGAGTCTGCATCAGTACTCTTCCCCTGGGAGACAGTCCTGCCTTCTGATTTGGACCCGGAACGGAACCCTCGAGCCCGGGGCTCACAGTAGCACCGGAGGTCTCTTCCCTCAAGCCACACAAAGCCAAGAACCACCTCAGCCACGCTGCCATAACCAACTGCAGGAGGAGGAGGAGGAGATTGGATTTATACCCCGCCCTTCACTCAGAGTCTCAGAGCGGCTTACAAACTCCTTCCCCTTCCCCTCCCCACAACAGACACCCTGTGAGGTAGGCGGGGCTGAGAGAACTCTAACACAAACTGCTCTTTCAGGAACACCTGTGCCAGAGCTTGTGACTGACCCAAGGTCACACCAGCAGCTGCAAGTGGAGGAGCGGGGAATCAAACCCGGTTCTCCCAGATTAGAGTCCGCACACTTAATCACTACACCAAACTGGCTCTCACCTGCAGCACCTTTAATAAATTAGTAGCTTCCTCCCGGGAGGGCAGGGCTTGGATTCCGTCTCTTTGCAAGAGTATTTAAGGTCTTGGTTGACTCTCAGCCTTTGCTGGAACTACATCTAAATTACAGCACTGTTGGCTCTAGCTCCAGTAACTTGGCTCCTGGACCTCAGCCTCCTCCAGTGGGACGTTATAGTTGCATAAGAGATCTTGGCAGTTATTCGCTGAATCCTATTCCATTATAGTCTTATTTATGTAGTTTAGCTGCTTTTGGAAATAAAATGGTACACAAAATAGCAAATAGTCTAAAAGCAAAAGCATCTTCCTGAAGTCTCTGGGCAGAGGCTGACAACCGGCTCCTTGAGTTGGACACAGAAACGGACAGGAAATCAATGGGAAAGAACTGAAGCGATGTGCTACTTGTGGCCTACCGCTGTGAGAGGACAGAACACGGGCATTCTTCTCCTGCAGTTATGGATTATATACCCAGTGGAATCTCCGAGGGTGGATTAGAGGATTTCAGGGAGTGAGGCCTCTCATCGAATGTGATTACCATACCAGTATGGGGCCTTGCGTAATTTTTCCTGCAATTTACGACCTCAGGAGATTTCAAACAATGCAAGGGCAAAGGCCTAGTAAATGTATAACGTTTCTTTAATCTACTAACCACGGTTAGGTGTTTGGGGTGCCCCATGGGCTTGTGAACGGCTTTCCTTTCTCTGCAAGTCCTCATGCCCTCTCTTTACAGGTAGTATTTAACAACAGTTAGTGTTTAGTGAGTATTACCTCACACCAGAGTTTGTAATTCTGGTTCTAACCGTAATTGCAAACTATGGTTTGTAGCTTACCATGTTCAGCATTAGGACTGGTGCAAGTATAGTTTGGGTTGCTTCTGGGGAGAAAAGTGATGTATACACGAAGCAAACAAATAAATAGAGTTGTATCCAGTAGAAGAGTTCAGAGAAGGAGTTAGCGGTGTGGAACTTTCTCTACCTTCCTCTAGCAGCCTGCTATTTATCCTGAAATTCCTCTCTGGGGATCAGGAGAGCCTTGAAAGCACAATATGTCACAGGATGAGATGCTGCAGCAACAAGGGGGGGGAATCGGATAAAAACTGCTTCCTTCCCCTCCCTTTATGTTTCTGAAGAAGTGGGCTCTAATAATCCACAAAGGCATAGGAGTGCCATTCCAAGCTGTCAGGGTTGGATCCAAAGAACCGCAAGTGGAGCTCTGTTCACGCAGTGGATCTTGCCCCACCTTCTCCTGTCTCCTCCTGTGCCATCCAAAAAGTAGTTTCTGGTCCTTTCTGCACTCGGATCTCATCCCTGGTTTTATCAGAGTTCAACTTGGAACACAATACCTTGTATTTATCCCTGGTTATAACAGCATCCGTTTATCCCTGGACAAGCGTGGGGCAAAACCAGGGTGACCTCAGGACACAAATTGGACACAAAAAATACCCCGAGATAATTACCAGGGTGAACTCAAGTGTTGTGTAGAATGCAAGTTGACAGGGTTGAACCAGGATTTAAGATCTAGTGCAGAATCATCCTCTGTCTTGTGCAGCCGGGAGGGGGGGGGTCAAAATCCATGGACAACTGTAATCCCACCTTGCACAAGGAGAAGCAGAGCTATTTTTGGGCAGGAACGCACAGGAATGGAGTTCCGGCTGGCTCCCAAGTTGGCCATGCCCAGCAGGAACTTATTAGCATAATAGGCCACACCCAACAGCAGAAACTCATTATGATTGGCTTCATTAGGGGTGTGTGGCCTAACATGCAAAGGAGTTCCTGCTACAAAAAAAGCCTTGGGTTCTGACAACAAACAAGATAAAGAGAATAAGAAGCAGAAGGTGAGTGTGGCTGGATGACCACACTTCTGGTAACATGGGGGTGTGGCCTAATATGCTAATGAGTTTCTGCTGTTGGGTGTGGCCTGTTATGCTAATGAGTTCCTGCTGGGCTTTTTCTACAAAAAGTGCCCTGAGGAGAAGTGTTTTCTGTTCATGAAAGGGTGCCTTAGGTTCAAACACCTAGTCTTCAAAGTACCACAAGACTCTCTTTTTGTTTGTTTGTTTTGCTTTAACTTAATGTTGCTTTGGAGCGAATGGAACTGAAGTGGCGGAGTACAGCATATGAAACCTTTTTATTCCTAGACCTGTTTCTCAGCACTGTGGCTGTCACCCAGATAAGAATGTCTGGGAGGGAAAACAAAATCCAGAAAAATTGAAGGTATATTATTTCTGCTAAGGATTTTTTTAATTCCCCTTTTCCAATGGAAAAACTGGGAAATCTGAGGGACCCCTGGGAAAAACAAACCCTCCTGGAATGTGTGAATACTTTACAAGACAAGGTTTTACTCAATCAAGATGTGTACTGTCAAGATTTTATACAAGACAATTAGATAACGATTTCCTGTGCATACTGTAGACATACTGTTATTTTCTGTTGCCCCAGAACTAACGGGTTGAAATTACATCAAAAGAGTTTTCGGCTAAACACTAGGAAAAACTTCCTGACAGTTTGAGGGGTTCCTCAGTGGAACAGGCTTCCTCGGGAGGCGGTGGGCTCTCCTCCTTTGGAAGTGTTTAATCGGAGGCTAGATGGCCACCTGACAGCAATGCCGATTCTGTGAACTTAGGCAGATCATAAGAGGGAGGGCAGGAAGGGTTGAATCAGTGCTTAGTTCCCGTGGCCCTTTCTTAAATGCACAGGGAAATGCCGATCGCCACTCTGGGGTCAGGAAGCAATTTTCTCCAAGTTAAGTTGGCCAGGGAACCTGGGGGTTCTTTTGTCATCTTCTGAACACAGAGTAGGGGTCACTGGGTGTGTGTCTCTGTGGGGGGAGATAGGTGTGAATTTCCTGCATTGTACAGGGGGTTGGACTAGATGACCCTGGAGATCCCTTCCAACTCTATGGTTCTATAATCAACACATTTTCAAGCACATACTTATTATTTAAATGTGAATGGTCTTGTACAAATTAATATACTATAATGCATAAAATGTGATTGCATTATCCAATGTTTTCAGTGTTCCTAACTTGATAAGTAAATATACTGCTATTATGACTGTGACTGGACACCACACTTTCCTTTGCTACACAAATTATGATTTCTATTTTCAACTTACATTTTTTCCCTAACTCTCAGATGGCAAAAACTAAGATACATGTTATAAAGCAGTACAGGGTTCAGCTGTTTGCTACTCTCTCTCTCTCATCCTGATGTACTTGCAATTTAGCTTGTAGAACTCTCAGGCATTTATACTTTTATGATGCATTTTTATGTAGTTAAGGCAGCACAATAAGGTTATGCTTGATAAAAAAGTTTGCATATATTTTATTTCCCCCTACATTTCTGCTTTACCCCAAACAAAAATGCTCTCCTGCCAATGGCTTCAAAACTTTCTCAGCATTCTGAGCATTTTACCTCTTCGCTGTTAGGGTGAGAGGGTACACAGGGAGCATGGCACTGATGCCAAACTGTATTTTCTGACTCATGTGGATTTTTGCTTTTCTGTGAAAATGCAGCAGTAATGGACTATGTTATATTTGTTCACTAAAATTCACAGTATCACCTGATAGACATCACTATACATTAAAAATGATCTTTGCAATTTTAGGCAGCAAAATGGAAACTAGACATCTGTCTGGTCTTAGAAGAATGGGAAAATAAACTTGCTGAATATGCAGTAATAGAGAAATAAACAACTTATTTGCGAAACAGGATCAATTACGAAATCAGAGGAGAGATGGAGTGTGTACTAAGCAAGCAAGAGACAAATTTAAAATGAGAAGCAGTTTAAAATATTGTATACAAATGTATGGTAATGAAGATGAAGCGCAACGTGAATTTGTTTTAAATTTAACATCCTGAATATAAATGTGTGTAAGGAAGTAGACTTTGGGGAGAAACATCTTTTTAAATTTTCTTATAATAAGATATATAATAGATCTTCCTCCCGTACTTTCTGCTATATTACCTTATTTGTTAAAAGTAATAGTGAGCATGCAGGAGATGAAAACAAGTAATACTGAGTATGTAGCAATGATGAAACTAATGATGTAGCTACAAAATAGACTTGTTACAACATTTGAAATGTAAAATGATGAATATAAATGTACCCCATCAGAAGTAAAGATCACCATATATTATAGACAAAGTCATAAAAATTTTTCAGTGTAATGAGGGGGGCATTGGGGAGAAATATTTTCTGTCTTTTATACTTTGTTATATGTAACCATCTTTGATATATATATAATTATGTTAGGTAACCCTTTTTTCTTTTCTGTATTTCCTTTATGCTATTTTTGTTTCTTCAAAATTAAAAAAATCAAAATGATTATTGCAATTTGATGTTAATGTGTTATAACGTAAACAATAAGGCAGTATGTAATATCACATCTTGTAACTGTACAATTCTATTAAAACATTAAATTATAAGCAATTCTTATAAACTGCCTACACACAATTCCATTTTGGAGTTCATTGTACTTGGTATTGTGCTTCCAAATTTAGTTATAGTTGTTCATATGCTGGCTACTTTTTCTTCTTTTGAGTACTAACTTTGCGTGCTTAATTTTGCATTTGTTTCCTCTTCCAAACCATTTTTTAAAGAGGCCAGTGAAGGAGGGAGAGCTCAAAGAGATGCTCAGAAAACAGAAAAACAGGAAAAACTCCCCGTTGTATGGGCAGGAGAGGGAGAAGAGGGCAGAAGCTAAGCTGAGGAAAAAGATGGGAAATAGAAGGCGGAAAGTGAAGGGCAAGATAAGAAAGGCAGATTTTAATTGTAACATCTACTGATAATGCGAGAGAAAGATACAATCTGGATAATGCTGCGGTAGTCCTACGCATTAGCGGTGTTTGGGCTCTGAAGCTAATGGCAACAAGAGGGGGGAGGGGGAGAGAGAGAGAGAGAGAGAGAGAGAGAGAGAGAGAGAGAGAGAGAGAGAGAGAGAGAGAGAGATACAGTGCATGGGAAAGCCTACAGCAATTGTTAGAATGCTTTATGAGACAAGCGTAACAATATCAGTTTCATTCCAGACAGAATATGTACACAATCAAGCCTGGCTGCACAATGAACCGAATGAACTCTCCAGGTCTACAAAACAATACTTTGTTATTTAATTAAAACAAATTAATAGTCCAGTTATACTATGTTCTGCGGGGTACAAAGCAAACCCAATGGTGCTTATCACAAACCGTAGGTATAACTTTTAACGGCATTCTGTCATTTAAAAGACAACTTTTGTGGCAAAATTGATATCAAAATATTTTACCTTACAGAAACAAACAAATTTATTTTGTTTGAGAAACACATCTTTGAAGTTGTGTCCAGTGTTCCCTCTAAGCTGAGTCAGTGTGAGCTAGGTCACGGTTTCTTATCCTCCAGCTCACACATTTTTGTCTTAGCTCAGGAAGGAGGGGCTCCAGAGCAAACTAATTTATACAGTAGCCAAATCGCTCGCTCACAACCTTAATACCAGTAGCTCACAAAGTAGAATTTTTGCTCACAAGACTCCACAGCTTAGAGGGCACATTGGTTGTGTCATACTGGCTGTTTCCGCTGTGGTATTCTAAATGCCACTGCTGTCATTCTAATCAACTACAACAACAACAAATCAAAGAGATTCAGACAATTTGCATCAAAGCTGTATACAACCTATGCAAATCTCATTAATTGCAAACACACAAACACACACACACACACACCCCCTGACACAAAAACACTTATTACAGAATTTGCTTTAATTAAAGTCGGGTCTAAGCATGCTGCGGAATGAGAGGATCCTCTCTGTGGTTCAACAGGCTGCACCATTTCTCACTACAGGGATGGGATTATAACTGTCAGGGCTTCGTTCATTCCCGCTAAGTGAAAAACTAGCGTGACACCTGAAAGGCTTGGTTAGAATCTTCCTCCCTGATGTACTCCATTTGTCTGCAGGCAGTGGCGGATTAACCATTAAGCAGACTAAGCACGTGCTTAGGGCACCAGGGCCAAAGGGGGCACCACAGAGTTGGGAAAAGGGTGAAAAAAAAAAACAACAAATAAAGATTTGTAAAAAATAAATAAATTGATAAAACTAGTGCAAATTGATCATTTTTGTATTGCTGCAACCTGCATTGTATATCTGTTCAGACAGGTCAACAACTAAAATGGACGGGGTCAGCGTGGAAAGGAGGGGGGCACCAAGATTGGTCAGCGCTTAGGGCACCAGTGAGCCCTGTCTGCAGGATGTTTCTTACATTGGGGAACATTACGAATGTTCTCACTTGCAGCCTGAAATGGCACAGCTCAGTTTACTGCTTCATTCCACTGAACAAAATTTGAGTCCGGTGGCACCTTTAAGACCAACAAAGTTTTGTTCACGGTATAAAATGGCTTATACCTTGAATAAAACTTTTGTTAGTCTTAAAAGGTGCCCACCGGACTCAAACTTTGTTCTGCTGCTTCAGACCGACACGGCTACCCCACCTGAATCTAGCTTCGTACAGCATGTGTACACCAGGGGACTCAGCATGAGTGCATCTCCTTAAAGCGACACAATGCAAAATAAGCTAAAAAGGCGGCAGCATGATTTTGGGGGGTTATGCCATTTATAAATGCTTAGGAATTAGATGATCGTAGCGCCACAAAGAGCAGCGTATTGAATTCCAAAGCTTGTTTGTTGTCTGTTGGGGAGGGGAGAGGGAGTGATTTTCATGGACTACCCTGTCCCACTGCAGATACCCCCCTGCCCTCTCTTGAGAGCCCTTCCACGTCCAGGAAGCTCAGGGGGCTACAATGGAATGGGCAGGGGATTCCATTCTGCTGACCAAATCTGAGTAGAAAACTGCCTTTGGAATCAGCCTCAAATGTCCAAGTTTTCTACCATTCCAATGCAGGAATCACAATGGATTTTCACAGACATCTCCTCCCCCAGGGCTCCTTTTGTAGAAAAAGCCCACCAGGAACTCATTAGCATAATAGGCCACACCCATCAGCAGAAACTCATTAGCATATCAGGACACACCCCTGACAGCGCAGCTCATTAGCATGTTAGGCCACACCCCCATGTTGCCAGAAGTGTGGTCATCCAGCCACACCCACCTTTTACTTCTTATTCTGTTTACCTAGTTTGTTGTCAAAACCCAGGACTTCTTTTGTAGCAGTAACTCCTTTGCATGTTAGGCCACACACCCCTAATGTAGCCAGTCCTAATGAGTTTCTGCTGTTGGGTGTGGCCTGTTATGCTAATGAGTTCCTGCTGGGCGTGGCCAACTTGGGAGCCAACTGGAACTCCATTCCTGTGTGTTCCTGCCCAAAAATAGCCCTGCCCTCCCCCAATAATTCACAGTCTTCAGGACTGAGAGGAAAGCAACAGCTGATGCTGTTTTTACCTTTGTTTCAACCGTCTTTTGGCTGTCGTGGGAACGTTAGCTCCATATCCATAGGAGAACAGAACTCGCTCTGCTTCATCTTCGTCTTCCACTATGAAAACACAAAGCAGACCCACAGAAGAACCTTCGTCAAATCTAGTTTGAACGATTTCATCTATAAATTCTACAAGTATATATATATCTATATATATGTATATGGTACAAATGAGGTAACAAATATCATTTCACAAACATGGAACTGCATAATTACAGTTGCCAAAATGCCTGTCATTCAGTGGTGATGGTAGGGTTACCAACCTTCAGGTCGGGCCTGGAGAACCCCCACTGTTACATTTCCAGATGACCGAGCTCAGTTCCCCTGGAGAAAATGGCTACTCTGAAGGGTGGACTCTGTGGCATCGTACCCTGCTGGGGTCCCTCCCCTCCCCCAAAACCTTGCCTTCTCCAGGCTCCGCCCCCAAATGACCAGGGAATTTGCCAACCTGGAGCTGGCCATCAGTTGTTTTATATATTTCAACTCAATGAACGTGGCCAATAGCAAGGAAGACTGAAGGATATGCAAAGGTCCCCGTGAAAGATGGACCTGTTGTGTTTTAACAGCTGGAATTTATTTCACAGGTGATGTTGTCCCTTTGGACAGACTAGCCTGTTGCTGGGTGGACAAGACCTCTGTGGCCCGAGAAGGAAGAAAGCAGAGGGGGAGGAGAAAAAACAAGATGGAGGAGGAAGTAGAGCAGAGGCTGTGAGGAGGACAGAAGAATAAAGCCTTGTGTTAAGAATCTGCCTTGCGTTGTCCCCTTGTCCTGCGTCAAGCTACACAAAGATGGTTGGTGTGTGACTGACTGAACAAGCAAACAGCCTGGAAATAAGAACTCCCTAGATATTCAGGCAACTGGGAAAGTTTATGCAAATCAAAGGACATGTGGGGAGTCGTTGTAAAAGTCGCCTGATGAGGCAGCTAGCAAGGAATTCAATACTGGTCTCGGGGCCACAGCACCAACTTTAAGTTGACTCGAGCTGTTCAAAAACAAAATGGGCACACTTGCGAGGGCACGTGTATTCTTCCCCACACAACACACACAAACTTTGGCCTTTTCCTTTCACATATTTATATTCCAGCTGATGAACACTTAAATAGAGATCTGCACATTCTATCAATTATGCACATGAACGAGACCTGCTTCAACAAGTACTAGAAACTGGATGGGAGGAAGTGTTTCAGTTCATTTCTCCCTGCAGCAGGCTGGGCGTGCGAAAGTGAGTCACCTCATCTTCATTCTCTCCCCAAGGAGCAACTTCTCTTGAAGCAAGTTTAAATGCTTAAACAAAGCATTTGGCAGCTACCCTTGGAAGGGGTAGTTCTCTCTAGCCACAGAGGCAATTTAGTACTGTTGGAGCCAAGCCATTCTGTATATGCCTTGCTGCCCACAGGCCCAAATTCCTCCTTGAGAAAACGACCGGGACACAGGTGTTATTCATTTCCTACACCCTGTCTAAACTAAGGGTCTAGGACGAGGACAAAAAGAGTCTGAGCTAAATTAGTAGGGACCATGGAGAGAGCAGCTAGGACCAAAGTGCCAATGATGGAAGGGCCCAAGAGTCTTTATTTTGCCCTGAAATATGAAGTGCACTTAAATATACCAAAGAAGTTAACTCTTTGAAAGAAGTACACGCACACACAGATAACACGATGCTATATATTAAGTAAGGATGATCGGGGGCCTGGAGACCAAGCCCTACGGGGAAAGGCTGAGGGACTCGGGAATGTTTAGTCTGGAGAAGGGGAGGTTGAGGGGGGATCGTGATGGCTCTCTTGCAGTATCTGAAGGGCCGTCACTTAGAGGAGGGCAGGGAGCTGTTCCTGTTGGCAGCAAAGGACAGGACTCACAATAATGGCTTTAAATTAAGGGCGGGAAGGTACCGGCTGGATATCGCGAAAAACTTTTTTACAGTAAGAGTTGTTCCACAGTGGAATCAGCTGCCTAGGGTGAGCTCCACCCTCACTGGCAGTCTTTATGCATCAGCTGGACAAACAACTTGTCAGGGATGTTCTAGGCTGATCCTGCACTGAGAAGGGGGTGGGACTCGGTGGCCTGGATGGCCCCTTCCAACTCTGCGAGATTCTATGAATTACTGAATTATATTAATAAAACCCCCCGATATATATATATATATATATATATATATATATATATATATACATACACACACACATACACACGGTGGTGGTGGAAAGTGCCATCAAGTCGTGGCCGATTTATGGTGACCCCTCGTGGGGTTTTCAAGGCAAGAGACGTTTATAGGTGGCATAGGTCTCTGCATAGTGAGGCTGGTATTTCTTCTTCTTCTTTTTTTTAATATGAAATTTTTATTTATTTTTCAAATATAAAGTGAACAACAACAGAACAGGTCCCTACCTTTTGCTGGCAGGGGGTTCCACAGAGTCACCATGGAGTTTTTAGCCAAATGCTAGAGCATCCCCCCCCCCAAGCAACGGGTGACGCCACTGCTCCGGGCACATCAGGCGCAGTGAGGCTCTTTGTTTTTATGTAAGCCACCCTGAGCCGGCCTAGGCCGGGGTAGAAAAGTAATAAATGGAATGAAATGAAATCTCTCTTGCTGGCCACTTGGCTGGTGGTGGATTTGGGAGCCTGAAATCGGGGAAACCCCGCTCCTATCGGGGGGGGATGGCAACCCTACTGTCGTAATACCAAGTCAGAAGGTTAATACTGATTGCTAAATATAGGTTAATTCAACTGGGAGCCAGAATACGCTCTATCCACGGTTCAGTTTGGGTTGCTGGCCTCAGGGGGAGGGCGTGGAGGCTGGGAAGCCATGAATGGAGTGAGGGATAGCCAGCCAGACTCAGTGGCAAAAGTGAAGGCCGCAGGGAGGAGTAAGCCAGTCTAGTCTGATCTCATGCGTGGAGCTTAAATATCCTGCCCTCGACGTGGGACAAGCAAAATCCTGCCTCTCACAATCATATGCAAACAATAAGAACAGGCTGGAATATGAAAGTCTCAGCAGTATTACCCATGTCATTTCAAAAGATCACTAGCATTCTCCCCCTTTAAAGGGTTATTTAGCAGTAAACATATAAAATATTCTTCCCCCTCCTGTCTCTGATATAAAGGAGCAAACAAGGACTATTTAAGCCCAAGAAGTGAATGTTCTTTTTTCCCCTGGCAGCAAACGCAACAGCATAATTATACATGGTAAGGAGAATAATTATGAGCACAGAATGTACAGGACAAAATATTTTTGGCAACAGAGGCTCAGATTTGAAAGCAAAAAAGCCTATAGATTCCCTGAAAGTGCTGGGAAACATGATCAAAACATAAAACAATCATTACTTCTATATCCTTGCAGAAATGAAATAAAAAAAATAGCCTGGATAACGAGCCATTTGAAGAGACATCTAATACTTTTAATCAAAAGGAAAGGGTGGAGAGAAGAAGGGGGTAGAATTACAGACTTATTTATTATTGAATAATGGAAAAAAAAATTACCCAAATGATTATCCAGGTCAAAAGATTTTGTCAATGGTCTTTGCAACTGGACCTGGGAACTCAGCCTCAACTCAGAAGTTCATTTGCAAGCCTCCCCAAATCCCACCTTTTCTGTGAAGCCTTTAACCTAACCTTTAAGCATTTCATGCTGAGCTATTTTAACCCTCACCTCGTCCTCTCCTCGAGCATGTCTTTGTTGCTGTCAAAACGTAAATTGTTGCAGGCTCTTTGGGACAGGAAGTCTGTTCTCTTTTCAGTATTGCAACTACAGTACTGCACAAGCAGGGGATCCATAAAACCCACAGTGGGAATCTCATACACACGTCGTCGTCGTCCCCTGCTTGGGGGCAGCTCCCACTGCCCCCTCTCCCTGCCTGCTTACAGAGCCCCTGCCTCCAACAGCCTGGCTCATGCTCCCACTACTCCTTCCCTGCCGTCTTCCCACCCTCCAGCAGCCAGTGTTCCCTCTAAGCTGAGTTAGTGTGAGCTAGCTCACAGCTTTTTAGCCTCTGGCTCACACATTTTGGTCTTAGCTCACGAAGGATGGCTCCAGAGCAAACTAATTTATGTAGGAGCCAAATCACTCACTCACAACTTTTAATGCCGGTAGCTCACCAAGTAGAATTTTTGCTCACAGGACTTCACAGCTCAGGAGCACTGGGCTCCAGCCCTATTATCTTCACCCCAAGATCTGTTAAAAAAAGGTCCCTATTGGTACATGGACCCATTTTCTGGGTTTTTTGATCTGCATGGGGCGGGGCCAGGTTCAGAATTAGATACACAATTAGGAACAAAAATGGACACGGCCAGGGCTTTTTTTGTAGAAAAAGCCCAGCAGGAACTCATTAGCGTAATAGGCCACACCCAACAGCAGAAACTCATTAGCATATTAGACCACACTCCCACATTACCAGAAGTGTGGTCATCCAGCCATACCCACTTTTTGCTTCTTATTTTGTTTACCTTGTTTGTTGTCAAAACCCAGAGCTTTTTTGTAGCAGGAACTCCTTTGCATGTTAAGCTACACCATCCTAATGTTGCCAATCCTAATGAGTTTCTGCTGTTGGGTGTGGCCTGTTATGCTAATGAGTTCCTGCTGGGCATGGCCAACTTGGGAGCCAGCCGGAACTCCATTCCTGTGTGTTCCTGCCCCAAAATAGCCCTGTGATTTGAACAAAATACTATTGTGAGAACTACTGTGGCAGAAAGGGTAGGTGTCAGCTGATTCACCTCTTGCCTCTGTCAGGCTCTTGCTGGGTGCTCCTAGGCAAGCCATGTTCTTAGCTTCAATATGGGGATGGTGCTGCTAATGACCTGCTATATAAGGCTTTCTTTATGGATTACTGAAATAATTGAGATGAGGCAGAACATCGAGGCCCTGGCCCCCCTAACATCAGAACCAACTTAATACCTTATAGCCTGGCAAGAACTCAGACTGGTAATCTGATTATCTAGATGCTGAGACAACGCCGCCACCACTTATTAGTATTATGTTTACTAGCACTTGTTTGCACATGGTTTGGTTTTAACTTGATTACTGTTTTAATGTTTCTCGATGTTTTAATATATTTATCTTTACATACATTTTGTAAGCCGCCCTGAGCCTGCCTGGCAGGGAGGGCAGGATATAAATCAAACAATTCTTTCCTTATATATAAAAGAAGAGTAGTGGTCGGCTGCAATGCCCAAATAAGGCATGCCCAAATAAGGTAAAAATACGCGGCAAAATGGGTTGGCCGCGGGGGCTGCCATTCACAGTTGGGCCCTGGCCATTGGCTGGCATGCCTGGCTGTGTGGGCTCTGTCCCGCCCACACAGCCAGCACACAGCCTCTTTGCCCCAGTCTTCCTCCAGCTGCCGGGCCAGGCGAATGCTCCGGCGGCTGCCCGCTGATGGGCCAGGCTCCACGATGGCCTCCCTTGCTGCAGGACCACCCCGCCCCCGGTAAGCCACTGGGGCCGCTGATGCCTTGCGTGGCAGGAACGAGGCGGCACAGCTGGCCTCGCCGTGCAGGTGCACCTGGGGAACGGGGCCACAAGCACCAGGCTGGCTCCAAAAACGGAGATGCCCTCCCTTGCTTGCCGCGCCACCACTGTGGGGCCGCGCGCGGAGGGGAGGCGGACCTCGCCTAGCCCTCCGGCCACCGCTGCCACAGAGGGGGACGGGCCCTACACAGGGAGTCCGGCTAGCGCCCGTTGCATTAGGCCACGCAACGGGCCTTGCCGCTAGTAAATAAATAAACAAGCATAAACACTGAGTAGTGTTAATACATGCAGACGCAGGAATCTCACTCTAGGTTTTGTCCCATTCCTGTGGTCCCAGGCCATTAGGATAGGAAGCAACAGATCCTTATGAACCCAAAGACCACTACATAGATCTTTTTCAAATCAGACTTCCTATTTTCTTTGTATGTTTCCCCCCATTTTCACATTTATCGTAAAATGAAGTGCTCTGGCAGAATATACAGGAGAATTAACAAAGTACTTTTAATATTTCAAGCTGTCAGTTGTAATAGTTCAGGGTGAGAGTGGAAGACACTGGCGTGGAAATCCACGGACAGGTACTAGAAAGAGGTTGCAGGAAGTCCAAGTATGTTTTTTGCAAATTAAGTGGTCCTTGTTGGTTTACTGTCACCACTATTAATACGTCGGTATCCTAACTCTGTTTCAAAACATTGTTCATTTAGAATATAGGCACAATAGGATTTTAAAATAAAAAAACCTGTCAGGTAGTTACCTTAAAAAGTCACTTTCTCATAATGGTCCTTGGATCAACAAGGCAATTAATGGGAAGCTTGCTGAAAAGCCAGTCACATTTTTACGATCAAGGGAACATTCCGGATTGTTCAGGGCTGGGAAGGCGAGGGACCCTCCACCACACCACTTTTGCTATTACTGGTCGCAATGGACTAGCAGGTTCCATTAAATGTTACACATCCTGACATCACATCATCTGCCTATAACAGGGGTGTCGAACTCATTTGTTATGAAGGCCGGATCTGACATAAATGAGACCTTGGTGGGCCGGTCCACATGCGTCATAAAATGTAATGCCCGGTAGCAGAGATACAAATTTTATAAAGGACACAAACACAAAGATGTTTTTAAAACTTAAAATAAAAACATTAGCTCTGTAAGCTGCAAACCTACTTTTGATTTATTGACACTCACCACAGAAATCTCATGCTCAGAGTTCTGAGTCTAGGACCCAGGTTAAAACATGAAATGGCTGAGTGATTGAGAGAGTCTGGTGAAGTAACCTATGATGCAGCAGCAGCAGCAGAACTGGAAGCAGGAGATGGCCACTTCCACTGCGGGCCTGATAGAAGCTCTCTGGGGGCCTCATTCAGCCCCCAGGCCGCATGTTTGACAGCCCTGGTTTATAACATTTACATTCCACTCTTCCTACAGGATGCTCAGGGAAGCATACATAAAGCTTTCCCCATTTTATCCTTGCAATAATTACATGAAGTAAAGTAGGTGAGAGTAATGAACTAAACCAAGATAATCCAGCAAGTTCCATTTTAGCGGGAATTTGTCCTTGATCTTCCTGGTCCAAAGTCCATCCTTCTATGCATTACACCATGCTCTTCTCTCCTGCCTGGAAGGAAGTGTTTTACCAACTAAATTTGTGCGTCACACTACTGTTAAAAGCACAGGAGCTGTGATGGAAAGTGGCAACTCTGTCCACTGGGATGGACTGGGTGGCTATCTGAAAGCCCTGAAGTCACACCCACAGAGACTATCTGCCTGATAACAACCTCACTGCCTGTGACTCATTAGACAAAGAGATTCCATGGAATATCGCTGTGAGTGACATTCATCCCTATCACAGTCATTTTCTTATGCTCAGACTCACAAAAGCAAACACAGCGAATGCCAAGTCGGGGCCAAACACACACAAAGACCTATTTTGCATCTCAAAAAAGAGAAAGCAATTCATTTTCCTTAAGGTTTCCAACCAGAAGAGGTCACAGCAACACAGTATTCTAAACCTGTGGCTTCTAAAGCGTGAACAATTCATATTGAAGTCCTCAGATTTATAGTGTTGCATTGCCTGGAGGGCTCCAGAAACCAAGGTATGTATCGCAACACAGGTGCCACAATCAATTCAGAGCCATTAACTGTGCTGATTTGTGCTCTCGTTTCCTCCTATATTTAAAAACAGACTGGAATCCTGTTTTTTAATATTTGAAAAGGTGAACAACAAGCGTTACCTTTTAGACACGATCCAGTGACAGTATACTGGTGGATAATGCTTCCACATCTAAGCAGGGGAACATGAATGAGACATCAATGAGGCCTTGGGAATGTGAGGCGTGAAAGGTCTCTGGGAAAATTTCTGGGATTGGAATGTGAGTGATCGACTTCTGCTGCGTATGTTTAGATCTGCTTCAAGGAGAGGTGGGGTATAAACAAGTTTAGAGCATCTTGCTGTACAATAACAGGCTTCAGTGTTTTCAGACCTGGGACCTATTTTAGACACCCAGGCCACAAGGGACCCAGTGAAGCGCGAGCGCGTGACATCTAGTCACATGACAGGAAGAAGGGGAGCCAGAATTATCACCTCACTGAAGTCTAGGCCAGGTCTGTGGGATAAAAGCAAGGGCGATCCACGAGTAGAAACCCATTTCCATTGCAGATCACTCTTACTCAAAACGCAGCAAGTTGTTATGACATGGAGGAGAAATTAAGTTACGTACAACCTGGTCTCTTCTTGTTGTTTCTCTGTTTAACGGCCTCCGTGCCAAATCCTCCAAGCAAGTATGAAAAAAGCCCTCTATCTGCATATGGATCCAACACCCATGACCTGAGGGATTCTGGCCAGTAAACAGTATGTGTGAAGAGTAGTTTAAGCAAGCAATAAAAATTCAATAAATACCCTGGCTGCAAATTAAGAGATAATAAAACAGACACGTTGTTAATTTTATATTGGAAGTGTTACCTATTGAATATCTACTTCAGATCCCTGTGATTTAATATGTAAACGTCTGATCGATAGCAATCAGACTTTAAATACGTTCTGACACGGCACCGCAAGAAGCAAAACAGAGCAATGCGGGAGGGGCTTACGTTCTGCAGTCTGCATTATAATCTCGTCCAGCTCTTTTTCCAGTTTTTCATATGTGTCGAGCCTTGCCTGGTAGTCAGAATTTTGCGACTGAAGTTCCAAAATCTGCTTCTCACTGGCTGCTTGAAGGCTATAAAATTCTTTGGTTAAAACCTACGGAGATGGAAATCAATGCAAAAGTTAATTAAACTCAGGTCTATAAGTTATGAAACGAGGCAAAAGGGCATGCGGTTGAAACATTTGCAAGCTTATTTAAATAGGTATTTGACATAATTTAGGCCATAAATCCCGTGCTCTGTTAAAAGCAGTTATTAAATGAAAATTTGTATCGTGAAACTCAAATCCCAGAACAGCAAGTTAAATTCAATTTTAAAAGGTAACATCCGCCCTCGGTTTGGTGATCCACAAAATTGTCAGGGAAGACTTAGAATGGGCTCATTGCAGTAACTTGGCAAGATTACGATCCCTAGTTCCTTCAAGCTGATGTACTCAAGCAAAGTCTGCCCTTTTTAAAGGGATGAGTCATTCTTTACCAGCACTGGTTTCTTTTACCACAATTTCAATGAGACGGTTCCTTACCACCCAGTGAGTGCCTAGATGGAGGAAGGGGAATGTTTGTGTGTTGCTGGCTTTGCCAACATAGCTCCTGGATACAAACGTTAAAAGAAGCTGCAGAATACTGCTTATCATGCACAAATTGCCCTTTAGATAACTATGACGCCAGGCTAGATTCTACAGTTCATCTGCGGAAGGTAATGTAGGAAACATCCACGATCCTTGCACCCATGGATCACTAGATACAGCCCATTTTCCTTCCTCCCAATCCTCCTCTTAATAAATCAATGGGAGCAGCCCCTCTTCCCCAAAATTGCAAGGATTTTCATTCTCTCTGCAAAGGGAAAAGCCACCCTGTACCAATATGGAAGCATTTGTGCTCACAAAGGCTTACGGATGCATCGGTATCACTGAGTCTACCTCAGCGGCAGTAACATGTGTAGCTGACGTGTAATTGAATACGCCCTCCATAGCCAGTGTATTTAACAACACGTTATTCTGTTCCCTGACTGAGCCATGCCAGTCTACTGAAGCCTTTTGTACCTACTTCCAGTTTTCGCTGGTACTTCTCACACTCCAGCTGACACTGCGAAAGATTCTTGGAGGTTTCCTCTTGCACGAGCTGCGTGCGTTCGCTTTCAAAGGACTTCAGTTTATTCTGATGGAGGAGTTCCGCCACTTTGCTTTCTGTGCTGAGCTGCAGCTGCCGATACCTGAAAAAGACCCAAGGTGGGGTGGTGTAGCGTAAGACGCTCGGCTGAGCCAAGTCACGAACATTCAGTACGCTCGGCCAGTACTTTGGCGTGGTTTCCTGTGAGAAAAGGGTGCCTTGAGTTGGAGAGACAGTGTTAAACTTATGCTCACCATCATTATCTTTAGGTTTTGGATTTTTTTGCTAAATTTGGGAGTGCTAATAACTAAGCTACAGGATTAAAAGACCAGGAGTCCAGTAACATCTTAAAGACTCACAAAATTTGTGGCAGGGCAGGAAATTTCGTGAGTCACTGCTCATTAAAGCATGAAAGCTCTTACCCTGCCAATTTTTTTTGTAGTCTTTAAGGGGCTACTGGACTCTTGCTCTTTTCTACTGCTGCGGACAGACTAACATGGCGACCGGTGTTCTCTCTAAGCTGAGTTAGTGTGAGCTAGCTCAGTTTTTTAGCCTCCAGCTCACAGGTTTTTGTCTTAGCTCGGGAAGGATGGCTCCAGAGCAAACTAATTTATGCAGTGGCCAAATCGCTCGCTCACAACTTTAATGCCCGTAGCTCACAAAGTAGAATTTTGGCTCGCAAGACTCCACAGCTTAGAGGGAGCATTGACGGTGGCTACCCACCTTGATCTAGGCCACAGAATGTGACCCATCCTATTCACACACACGTTGGAGTATGACCTAATGAAGTCATTAGCTCTCACTGAGTAAAGATGCATAGGATCTGGCCACTGAATTTAGTTTACAAACTGTGCTTTGTGAGCTTTCCCCTGGATCCCCAGAAACACGGAAAAACCTATCTGGAAGAAATAGTTCTTAACTCATTTGCTAGCAAGTTTTATGAACAGGTGTCATGATCTGTGCAGGACTGGGAGCAAGGCCTAGCGTGGCCTGGTCCCCAGGAGAGACCTGCATGGCAGTGGAAAACAGACATAACCTACAATCCCCATAAGGCTTAACGATGGTTGTAGCCAATCAGTTTCCAGAGACTGTGTGAAGAAAATGTTACATATTTTGTGGGCTGTGGAAAATGGTGTTCTTTCCTCTCACAGAGATAAACTGAAGGGGACTTCGATATAAACTCTGTGTGCTGTGAGGAAACAGTTCTTTTGCTCTTCTGCGGTCTTGTCTCACAGAGGGGACAGTCTGGTCTGAGGAGACAGACCCCTCACTTGGCTCAGCATGAGTGCAGGCAAGAGGCCTGGTAAGAAGGCTGTAGGCCTTAAGTAGTAACTAGTTAAGTGAAATAGGTAGTCGCGTTAGGATTCCGTTTATTTTGCCTTTTAAACACTGTTATATCTTTTAAAGCACCTTGTCTTGTTGTCAATGCCCCATTACTGTTAATAAACCATTTGTTTAAGTGTCCTCTGCCTGGTCATCACGCCTATGTTCTCGACCTGAAAAGGGGGATTTTGGATGGGCTTGGGAGGGTAACTCTGGGCCTTCTCAAGGGACCCAAAGTCCAGAGTGGCGGGCCATATAAAAGGCTGTTGCTTAGAGCAGATCCTAAGCCTTGCTTGCAGTCAACGTTTTCCTGCTGCTGAAGTCGTCCTCCATTGTGCAGCACACTGCTTCAGTGAGAGAAGCTTCCGTTCACTCAAGGTCAGAATTTTCCAATGAGCTGAAAAGCACCTCGTGCAGAGGTGAGTGCTGTGCAATGGAGGACCGAGAGGAGTGCAGATGGAAGCAAGGGTTAGGATCTAAGGCTGTAAATATTAATTAAAAACAGTGTCCTGCCAGCTACTTGGTATCATTCTCTTATGCCCGCACAGAGACAGAGTTATGGAAGTTATTAAAGCTCCACCTGTATCTATTTGGTGCATTTTTATCCTGCCCAACTCCATAAAGCTGAGGTGCCGACAGCAATTCCCAAAGAAAGCATCTGCACTTCCAAAAGATGTCCAAGCCTGGGCTTTGGCAGGGACCACTATGCCCTGATCTGGATGGCCCAGGCTAGCCCGATCTTGTAAGATCTCGGAAGCTAAGCAGGGTCGGCCCTGGCCAGTATTTGGATGGGAGACTTCCAAGGAACACCAAGGTTGCTATGCAGAGGCAGGCAATGGCAAGGTACCTCTGAATGTTTCTCTCCTTGAAAACCACAGAGGGTGGCCATAAGCCAGCTGCGACTTGATGGCACTTTCCACCACCACCACTCTGTGCAAATCTCCTACAACTCAGCTGCTTCTGTGTACATGAGGCTGCACAAATCCCAAAGTACATTATGCATATGTGCATTTCACTAAAGAGCACACCGCAACGGTATGTGCTAAAGCCATAGCTAGACCGGGCTTCCCCAGGGAATGAGCAGTAAAATTTCCACATGCTGTCAACACGTGCAATCTCAAACAATAATTTCATCCACTTAACACATTACGCAAAAGCAACAACCCTGAAGGAAAAGCCATCTTGGGGGAAGCCGCCTGGTGATGCCACAGAATGGGAATTCTACCGCTGTGGTGCAGACATCAAGATTCAGGTCGTCGCACGAAAGTTCCCCTGCGAACAGTTAAAACTTAAAATTCACTTAATTTTGGCTCATGGAAATATTCTGGGGAGATAAGGTCTCCTTGAGAAAAATGCTCCAGAACAAGAGCCTTCAACTTCTTTAACACCTGTGACCAATTTTCATCCATAACCTAAAAAACTGAGATAAATCAAGACGGGTAGGCGTGTTAGACTGTCTCAGCAGTAGAAACTCAACCGCATGCAACAGCCATATGTCGAGATGCATTCGGTTGTTGCTTCCTGAGCATTATATCCTCGGTTTGCAACGTTTTTTGCCAGAGTTTTCTTGTCCTCTATCTGTTGAGACATTCCCTCCCAGAGAAACATCTGGTATGGTCCCATTATCGCCACAAAACTGACAATGTGAAGACCTAGGGCACCAGATATGTACACCTTCGTGCCCATGATGTCTAGCTTACACTACTCTTCATTGAGGGGAGAGGAATGTGGACCTGCTCTTTGTTTAGAAGGTAAGACCTCCATGACTAGAGAGTTGGAACAGGGTGCTGGAAGAGGACCCTCTTCCTTAATTTTGTTCAGGTTCCCCACTTACTTTGTGGAGGCTTGACCCAAACATTAGATGTTCTGTCCAGAATGCCCTTGACCATAGGCAGCATGACTGGACCAGCGTCTGAGGTATACAGAACACTCTTAATCAGATCTGCTGACTTTGGATCTGGAGAGGTGCAATCCAGATCAAGGGCCTTAGCCATTATGATAAGTTGTTCCAAATACAATTCTAGGTCTTTCATCAGCACACAGGTGCAAGATCTCCCACAGTTTCATCTAGAGAAGGGAGGGACATGTTTTCAGATTCCTTTTATGATGTAGGGTATTGAGGTTCATCTGAATCCAAGGACAGGGGGTCCTAACTGGCCTTTGGAAGGTGACACTGTATCTCAGGTGTGCTCTGTGAACTCATCCCCGGATAGGTTGTGCTTACTGGAGGTTGTCAATGTGGGAAAGTTTGAGATGCATCCCATTGGCCCCAAAGTGGCATTACCCAGGGAGGGTAAAACCCCCATTGTGTGTCTGGAGGAGCCAGTGTCCTACCTGAGGCATTTCGGGGCCTGACCTGGTGGAGGGTTGCCCAGACGTGGGCTGGTCTCGTGCCTTCGGAATCAGAGTGGGAACGTCAACAACACTGTATTCTGAGGATTGACAGTCTGTCGCTCCCAAGGAAGACATGCTATGGCATTGACAGACAGGGGAATGGAGCAGAGGTGACTAAGCTGAGGTGACTAAGATCTTAGAGTCTGATCTGGTGATGGTGTTCGGTGACGAGGGCTTTCCTGAAGTCAGCATCAAGTGGGCAAAGCCAAGAGCTCACTCAGAGGTGAATGATGTTGACTCCAAGGGGAAGGTGAGCATCAGGCTCAAGTTGGAGATGGACCCTGATGTGAAGGAGATGAAGGCAAATGGTGTTGAACGGGTGATCAAGGTGGAATTATTTTTGTGTTGGGGGTTTGGTCGTGTTGTGATGACGCTGACCCTGAATGTTTAGATTTCTTCTTAGCTTTTTTTGCTGGGGATTCTGAAGCCACTCTTTGAACGGGCAAGGCCCCTTGGGTGCTAGGCTTAGATTTCAACACTGAGACTGAGGCTACTGAGGGAGTACGAGATCTTTTGTGGAAGGACTTGGCTGATTTTGGTGGGACGCCTAATGATTTCTCCTATAATGCCATTTTTAGGCAAGAGGCCCGGTCTTGGTGAGCTTTGGGGGTGAACAGTTGCCATGCTTGGTAGGTGCCTGCATCGTACACTTCTCCCAAACACTTTAGGCATTCAGTATGCTTATCATTCAGAGCTGTTTTGGTGCTGCAGGATTGGCACTTTTTAAACAAGGCCATGATGTTTTAAAGGCAGGTAATTTTGCTCTCAATAGTCAAGAAAAAAGCCATTCACAACGCCTGAACAAGTTTTCTCAGGAGAAGCTTGTGGAAAGTCCTTTCATGTTGGTAGAAAGAGAACTGAGGAAAGAGGGCTCTCTCCTCCTCTGTCACATGACCATTTGGGCTGGAAAAGGGCTCTAACTCTGATGGAGGGGAGGGGAAGCACTCATCAGAGGAGCGTTCTAGAAGCTTATGGAGTTTTTCCTTCCATAGCAGGCCTGCACCGATGCAGTCCCATGCAAGACTGTGATGTTTTGTGAGTTTGGATAGAGTTGTTACTGTGAATTGATAAGGCAGAACGCTAGCAAAAAATGGAGTCACAGAACTCTCTGACCTCTTCTCCAAAGGCACAATTATAAATCTGGGTAAATTGGATGTCTTTTATCGATTCTGTTTTGCTTCACTGACTGGGAAGGAGATAGGAACAAAGCTTAAGTCCAGTGGCATCTTTAAGACCAACAAAGTTTCATTCAAAGTATAAGCTTTTGTGTGCAGATCACACTTCTTTAGGCAAAGAAGAGATAGAGAAGGGGTGTGCTGGTCTCTTACCAGATCAGAGATGGATCTCCTGGATCCAGGATATTCAAAACTACAATACTGGATATCATCAGTTGCTGTATCATGGCATTACTTATTACTTTAAATCTTATCCTGGGCACTCAAAGTGGCTTACAAGATAAAATATACACAAACAATAGAAATTTAACCCAAAAATGTACAACACGGTTATCTTGAAAGAGGGGATGAGCCACGAAGGTGTTCTGGGCAGGTGGTGGTTCTGCCAGCACAGCTCCCACAGGGCTGCTGGCTGCCCACTATGGATTAAGAGCCTCTGGCCAACCAGCCATTAAAGTTACCTGCGAGAAGGAAGGGGCCAATGTGCAGTCCAGGTCTTATTTAATTGGAGACAGCCAGTTCCCACCCTTCCTTCCGCAAGTAGATTCAAGTAGAAAATGTTCAAATTCAGAAAATATTTCAAGCTTTTAAAAATATTTTGAAAAGGTGGCTTTAGCTGCAGGTTACGCTTCACATTTGCTAAAAAGACTGGTATGTCAACATTTGCATAACCTCGTGACAGATGTCTGAAGACTTCAGGGGTTCATGTCACAATGAAAATAAAAACAGAAATATGTTGCTTTGACACTTCATAGTGACTGCCACTGCCAAAGAACGCTGGGTTTCAACAGAGCTATGAAACCTTGGAAACCAGCTATTTAACTTATGCTTCCCTTAGAGACGGGAAAACTTGGTTCCAGGTGACATTCTTCTAACATAGTTCCACCCACATTTGACAAAAAAAACCCCAACAACATCTGTTCACTTTGCACAACAGAATGATGTTGCAATGTAATTAAGGTGGGGAAAACGGGAGAAGTTATGGAAGACACAGACTACACTCAGGCATTCTCAAGAGTGATGCTACACGGCTCTCAAGTACCGATGAATGGTATATGCAGCCAATCAGCAACAAAGCCTTTTTACGATCGCACTTTCATACTGCGCCCCAAACCCGTTCGGATTGACTTGGAAGGATATGGCTTTTAATATTATTTAATCATGCTATTACTTTTTATTTTATTTATTTATTATTAAATTTATATCCCGCCCTCCCCACCATAACGTGGGCTCAGGGCGGCTAACGACATATATATGAATGTGTCCATTAAAACTCCATAATACGCATAAATAAGATCAATTAGAATTACAGTATAAAACATAGCAGCTCAGCACATGCTGTAATAAAAGATGGCGACATTCTATCAACATTGAGTGGTCGCCTACATCCTAATACAGGCTCCTGCCAGGCTATTAGCTATCCAATTGATGGTGATGTTGGTATAAGGGCCAGGGCCATGATATTAAGGCCACCCCTACTTGAAAGCCTGGTGGAAGAGCTCCATTTTACAAGCCCTGCGGAACTGCAATAGGTCCCGCAGAGCCCTGATGTCATTTGGGAGCTCATTCCACCAGTGGGGGGCTGCCACAGAAAAGTCCCTGGCTCTCGTTGTAGCCAACCTGGCCTCTTTAGGGCCCGGGAGAACCAGGCGATTTTGGGATCCCGATCTTAGTGCTCTCTGGGGCACATGTGGAGAAAGGCGGTCCCTTAGGTAAGTAGGTCCCCGACCATTACTTTTGCTTTGTTTCTGCTTGGTTTTAGATTTCTGCAATCCTAGTTCTATTGCATTATTTACTGAATGCCCAGTTCTATCGATTGCACTCAGTTCCATTGTAAAATTCACCTTGAGTCTCACTGAGAAAAATGTTCTGTAGGTAACATAAATTAATAAAATATAGAGGCTTATAGATAACACAAGAGCATGGAATGAAATTCACTCTGTATCACACTTCCCTTCTTCAAACACATTTCCTGCTCCAACACCTAACCAGTGCCAACATCTCCTAAAGTTTCTGCTTAGTTCAGCGAGCCAAAGAGTTTACGTTTGCCCAGAGGGATATTTTTTTTTTAAGTTCCCTCAGGTTCAAAAGGTGGATGCTGTTTGGCATATGGGGTTGAGAAGGAGCTCGTCTCCAAGAAAAGAAGCTCAAAGTGCTTGAACATGCAGAAGAATTCTTCACTTCTTTAGATACCAGCTGTCTTTTTTAATTTCATTGTCTTTTAAGGTATTTGTTCTTTCAAGACTCTGGGTAGGAAGAATACACCTTGATTCACAAAGGAAATCAGAATCTTTGACCATCTCCTTAGCGAGAAAGTTTGGGCGAGAAGCTCTATAAGCCTAGACAAGGCTGTTTGAAAGAAGACCCACAAAAATGTGGCTAATTTCATTTATTTATTTTATTTATTTTTAGATTTCTAACCCGTCCTCCCCAAGCAGGCTCGGGGCAGGTATCGTATGGCATGCTCAGTAAAATGCACTGCAGGACTCTAAAGACACAGCATGGATGATACCACAACTCACAGATTGCTTCAGACATGCTACCAGAGAAATCCATACTCTCGCCATCTTATTCTATCACAGAGGATGAGGAAGTGTTCAGGGACAATTCTTCTGGGATAATTTGGGTACTGACAGCTAGGCTGTCCATGGAGACCATAACTCTGACCATTATATTTCCTCCGTGTGTCCCGTAAGAAGGCAGAAGCAACATGAGCCCCCTCACTGCTTTTGACAGTGCTTGCACAAACCGACTCTCATTTTGTGCCAGACCTTGGGCAAGTCAGAAATAGTAAGAGAAACTCACTCTGTTTCCCACTTTCCCAAACACCCAGAAAGCACAAGAGACTACAGGCTCTGCCTCAGGTTCTCTGCATGTCTCAGTCAGTTCAAGGTAAAAGAGATGGAAATGCAAAACAACAGATGGTTATTAAACGGAGTCAGCAATTTGTGGGGCTCCTGCCTATTCCCAAACTATATGTACTTGGTAGGCATTATGATAAAGGCCATTTCAGTGTGTGGGTTGGTGGTACAATAAATCTATTAATTAGGTTCCTTAGTGGAAAAAAATATATCTATAATTACTCATGTTACAAATGTATCTCTCACTATGCACCACGACATTTTTGTTGTAGATTTAACTGTGTTTACAAAACATGCAGAGGAAGAAGAAGAGATTGGATTTATACCCTGCCCTTCATTTGGAGTCTCAAAGCAGCTTACAATCTCTTTCCCTTCCTCTCCCCACAACAGACACCCTGTGAGGTAGGTGGGGCTGAGAGAGCTCTTTCAACGACTGCTCCTGAGAGAACAGCTCTAAGAGAAATAGTGACTGACCCAGGGTCACACCAGCAGCTGCATGTAAAGGAGCGGGGAATCAAACCCGGTTCTTCCAGATTAGAGTCTGTGCTTATAAGCACTACACCAAACCAACTCTTTTAAAAAAACCATACCATTGTTAGTGATTATGTCATTTTTTTCAAATAATGATAAAACAGCCAATCTTTCATTTAAAACATCACTAATTTGGTCATCTTCTAAATTACTCTGTCATTCTTATGATGATAAGGTGAAAATGCTACAAATTCAAGGTGCCTAAAGAGTGAATTCTCACAAGAGGTAATGCAGATCGGATCCTACGATACGTACAGGGTCCACTCAGCCAACTCCTGTACAGGCAGAACTATTAAAGATTGCCTAACATTGATCAAAATTGCTTCCTCTTGGGCCCAGTGCGAGCTTTTCAGCATTTTAACTCACCAGCCATCAACCCTGACTTCTCTAGAGGGCAGAGTCATGATCCAGCCAGATGCTTTTAATTGCAAGCACACACAAAAGGCAGAGCCGCATATCCAGGAATTAACTATTTTAGTATTATTTATTTTTCTATATTTAATTCAACCAAGGACCTCTATATTAAATAGTCTCCTGAACGTTCCCTGATGCCTCAGACACTCGGCTTGCCAAAGAACTTTGGTCTGGTGCTGAAAAAAGAATCGACAGATCCCCGCTGCATACTTTTGGCTGAATACGTTCGTGAAAGATAAACCTAGAAAGATTCAATTAGGGGTATTTCAGTTCCTAACTAGACACGCTGTGACCTTTTCCTTTCTGCCACACAATCTGTTATTGTGGCTATACATTTCTGTCATTCCTACACCCTCCCCCTCCCTCTCAACTGGGCGAGGAATCCCTGGATTCCGTGTGCTCTCCCCTCGCTTGGGTCACCAGAGAAGGGGGGGGGGTGTTTGGGCATCTCCTGATTCTCGCTTCCTACTTTAGACTACACAGAGTTAACAACACAAAAAAGAGTGGGTTAAAGAAAGTGGAGCAAGACGCAACATTTCTAATTCAGCAAAGGGTATAAAAATGGATTCGCTGAATCAGCTTTTACTGACGCTGCCGAATATGTCATGTTCTTTATTTTGAAAAATGTATTAAAATATACATAAAATTTAATATTTTTAAAAGGGAAAATGCACAATGAAAGGAAGATATCTCCCCTAAATTCAATGCTTTTGGGGAGTGCATCCCCCCCCCCCTACTTCCCAACAGCATTTGTGCACCCCAGATTTTCTCTGATCTTTCTCAAAGCTGCTTTGCTCTGATGTTTGGGGGGAAGACTGCAGTAACTCCTAGATGACTTTATCTCGTGGCAGCATCTCCTTCCCTGGCCCCCAGGAAGGGGCCACGACTCAGTGATGGAGCATCTGCTTGGCATGCGGAGGGTCCCAGGTTCAATCCCCGGCATCTCCAGTTAAAAGGACTAGGGAACGACCTCAGCCTGAGACCCTGGAGAGCCGCTGCCAGTCTGAGTAGACAATACCGACTCTGATGGACCAAGGATCTGGTTCAGTATAAGGCAGCTTCATGTGTTCATGTATATGTATGGGTGTGGGGGAGCTATTTAAAAAACTGGCATGAAAATATTACTGTATCGATACGCCATTGTAGCAATAAGTGTAGCAGGTTCCCTGAATTCTCAGATATATATATATTTTTTTAGAAATAAGCCTCTAGCCCAGGGGTGTCAAATATGCGGCCCAGGGGCCAGGTCAGGCCCCCGGAGGGCTTCTCTCAGGCTCGCAGTAGAACTGGTTTTCTTCTTCCAGTTTGCAGCTTACAGATACACACCTGAACAGCATACTCAAGATTGCAACAGCACAGACATTTTGATGCAATAATTCAGAGCAAGAGGGGTCAGTTATTAGTCACTGTTTAATAAACAAAATATTGCAAGAGTGCTAATGTTTTAAGCATGTTTTTATTTTAAGTAAAAAAACCCTTTGTGCTTGAGTCCTTTATAAAGTTTATAGGGAATTTCAGACAGATGATATAATCCGGAAGAGGAACGGTTCCCAAACGGTTTCTGGTCTGGCATTTCAGACAGAACCGTTTTAGAACCGGTTCCCTACCGGAATATATTTGTAATTTCACACAGAATCGCTTCTGTCCCGTTCAGGAAACGGGGCTGAAGCTTTTTACCTGTCAACCACTTCCAAGTAGTCGTCAGTTTCTTCTCCCGGATCCGATACGCTTTTTTCCCGCCTTTTTTCGCCCGCGCGGGCGATCTCCGGCTTTTTAAAAAAAATGTTCGCTTTAGAGCGCTATAACGCTATAGCGCTATACCGCAATAGCGCAATAGCATCATAGCAACCCTATTGGAATGCCTGCAGTGTTGTTTTATAGCACTATGGTGCTATAGCGCTCTAAAGCGAACTTTTTTTTAAAAAAAAGGCGCGGCGGGAAACGGCAGGAAAACAAAGCGGTGCAGTCTGAATTGCCAAACCGCTTCTGATTCGGCTCTTTTCCGGTCAGAGAAAGCCATGTGTGAAATGGCAGCCCTGTACCGGTTTACTTCAAGACGAATCAGAAACGGCTTCAATCCGGCAGAATCTCGGTAATGTGAAATTCCCTTATATCTCTGCTATCTGGCATTACATTTTATGACACACACATGGCCTGGCCTGACAAAGTCTCAGTTATGTCAGATCCGGCCCTCATAACAAATGAGTTCGACACCCCTGCTCTAGCTTCTTCCCTTGCATATATATAAGGAGAAAAGCCTGATTTCACAAAGGATGGGATAGGGACCTATTGTTTATAAATATACGGAAGCTGGAAATTCTCTGAACCTGCTACACCAGTGGTTTCAGCAGCATACTGATATAACAATATTCTAGTGCCAATTTTTAAAAAATGCAAAAGCCTAAATAGCCTGATGATGGAGGTGAGAATGGCAGCCACTTCTAGGGGACTGGGAAAAGGGGAAATGCAGGGAACCATGCCACGTGGAAACCCCATTGTTTTGCTGTGTTTTATCTGCAGCCATGCCAGTAACGGGGAAACCACACTGTGTGGAAGCCACAACTATCAAATGGTAAGCAGAAAATATGGGGTCATCCCCAGATCATTAAGAGCAATGAACAAACACCAAGATCTGTGACCAGTACACACGCAAGTGTTGCTTTCAGTCTCTGTCTCGCCGACCCTCATTCGACTGCTAATGAAGCACCACAGCACTCAGTGAAGACACCCACCGCTTGCTTGAAAACTGGCTTCGTTACGCCTGCATGTGACCCAGCCCCCAATACTTCCACGTGCTACCCCATCCCTTGCTGAGAAGTCCCTGCAATCTTTCTTACTGAGCTCATTCCTATTCTGCTCTACTGTCTTGGTATGGAAACACATGTAAAAAGGCACCATCCGCAGGAGACAGACTCAGCTATACCAGTGAAGCAGTAAACTCTACAAACCTAGGGTCAGAGGATAGAATTCTGCCCTCTACCCTCTGAACCCTGGTACAGAGATATGCTTATATGTTTACAGGGGCTTGAAGAATTTTTTATTTTTACTTTTTATTTTTTTTTTAAAGTTTTACAGCAACATTGTCAACTTGGTGAGCTACATTAAGAATAGCCTTCTAAAAAAACCAGTTTAATAATACATTTTAAAGTGCCCTTATACTATTTAGTTGAGTAGTGCTAATTACACAGATATTTTGTTTTGGGAGGCAATTTAAAGAAAAGGACTGAGCTGACTAAGTACCGATCTTTGACTATGAAAGGAATGGTAACTGCTTTTTAACTTTATATCAAGAGGTCTTTTCTCTCTAAAAAAAGTGACAATTTTTCCAATGGATTGTACAGTTCCCTCTCATTACGGCTCTCGTCGAAGAAGAAAAGAAGAGAAGAGTTTGGATTTATACCCCGCCCTTCACTGCCCAAAGGCGTCTCAGAGCGGTTTACAAACTCCTTTCCCTTCCCCTCCCCACAACAGACACCCTGTGAGGTAGGTGGGGCTGAGAGAACTTCTGACAGAAACTGTCCTTGAGAGAACAGCTGTGCCAGAGCTTGTGACTGACCCAAGGTCACATCAGCAGGTGCAAGTGGAGGAGTGGGGAATCAAACCCGGTTCTCCCAGATAAGAGCCCGCGCACTTAACCACTACACCAAACTGGCTCTCAGACCATACATTTCTGTAGTAAAAAGTAATCCCAGACTATGGCATACCAACCTATCAGAAAACACAGAGCAACAAATCAAACTTCAATATGCCTTACAATGGACCACAAAATTTTGGCAATATCTTGGAATCAAAATTCCGGTCAACCTTTCTGATCTACAGGTGACTGAAATATGGCAAGATTACAAAGATTCTGAGATCTTACGATTCTGAATATATATTGTATTAGGCTTTTAGTACTTATATTATTTTTATTTTATTTATTTTTATCTGATTTTTTGAGTTACTTCCAGTTCTTTTTTGTTTCCAGTTTTTATAACATGTAAATGTTGAATTTTTAAAATAAATTTGGATAAAATTTAAAAAGCCCCCAAAAAACTAGGGTCAAACCAGACGCTCACTGGGAGTTCCATGTTGGGAGTTCAGAGTCATTTTTGAAGCGCAACTATCAGGTGTCTGGGGAGGTGATCTGGATCCAGACTGTGGCACAAGACTGGGGGGGGGGGCTAAGCCCCACCCGGTTTTCTGAGCTGCTACTTCCACTTTTGGGGCAAGCGCATCAGATATGACACGGGAAGTCCATAAATAGGACCTTCCACACCTTTCCCCAGATTTAAATTATTCCAATAAGCTGCAATTAGTTTTGTGCGGAGGGGTGAAGAGATACTGTTTTTTAATCCTGTGGAACCGAGTTATAGGATGGGAAGAAGAGATTTTAATTTTGGGGAAGAAAGCACGGGAAGAAATAAGTTTTAAAAGTCTCTGCCCCCCCTCTGTGTGCAGCTGCTCATTAAAAAATGTGAGAGATTCTAGAAATTCTGATTATAGATTTCCTGTAATTAGCTGTACCCTCAATAACCTGCATGAGAATATTTTCCTTTCCGGGGGGGGGGAGAAGCCGTCTACAAAAAAATGGCCTAGTTACAATAACCTGGGAATGGGTCAAGCATACAGGAGCAAATATGAAAAACCATGGGTAAAGGGAGCAGGCTGAGCCCTCAGCCAACTCACTTCCCTGCATTACATAACAGTCCCTTCCCATGAATCTACGTGTGCTGGAGGATTATTTACAGAGCAGCCAGATTTGCCCAATTTCTCCCACTGAAAATCAGGAAGGAAAGGGAAAGGGTTTGAGTAAGTCTGGCTCCCTCAAGCAGGTGCTGGGTGGAGATAAAGGCCGCGTACTTGCCTCTCCACCTCGTGATGACAGTAATTTCGCAGGAAGTATCTGAATCAGATCAAAATGGATCCCATTTGCGCTTTCTACACTGTAGGTATTTTTTGAACATGAGGAATTTATTAGTAAAGATGAAAACTGTATTATCCAGTGAGCTATCCATTTTACCTGCAGATGCTAGGTCCCTTCAGCTTTTACATTTGGTTTGCACTGCATCCAGGGAATAATTCTCCCCTGTCAGGGAGAGCCTTCTCCAACACTTGACCAGACAACTCAGCTCTGTGCGACTCACCATCAAGAAAAGGAGAATGCAAGCAGCCCTCCAAAGTGTGCCCACCTCCACCAATCATAACACCCCTAGAAGCAAATGCCAATAATTTCAATGTTCCTTAATTATATTTACTTCATGTTATGGGGTGGGGTCCCCAAGTCCTGGCCAGCTGCCTCACCTGCTTGTTCCATGGTAACCAAGGGCAGCCATTGTCCTGTTGGTCACAGGCAGGGGTCTAGAGGGTCTGGTGCTTCACACAGTCACACCCCAAAAGCAGACTAGCCTCCTCTGGTCCACCTCCTTCTGGTCCTGCCTCGTTCCCTGGGCCTCAGGGAGGGGGTATACAGTACATTTCTCCTCCTTTCCTCATGGCCTGCCTCTTGCAACAGAATCCAGGTTCATGGCATCCTCTTCAGCCCCCCTGGGACTGTGCATCCTGCATAGCCCCCTTGGTGCTCCTTGGACTCGTGTGGAACTGGCTGATTTTGGGGGAGGTGGGAGCTAAAGGTGGTGAGGCTGTTGGCTGGCCCAGCCCCAGCCGAGGTCTCCTGGCTTGCAGAACCCAGCTGGAAGGTTCAAGATTATGGTGGCGCATGCCCCGTCCCCTCCTTGTGGTGCTGACTGGAAGACTGGGGTGTGCTGCTTCTCTGCCTGGCTGCTGCCATCTCCAGATAAGCTTTTCTTGAGCTTGTCCTATCAGGGACTGTCACAAGCAGTGACCCCCTCCTGATCTCAGGGGAGCCCCGCCCACCTGAGGATAAGTGCTGTTCCCCGATACTTCATTTATACCCAGCCTTTCTCCCCAATGGGGATACGAAGTGGCCTGTAACCCACAACAACCTTGTGAGAGAGGTTCGGCTGAGTGTGCGGGACTGTCTTAATCGCTCATGTGAACAGCTCTTCTCCACCAGCTCACAGAAGGACATTACCATTACATGACAACATTCAGACACACGCTTGTTAATTCAGAGTTAATCAGAAAGAAACGAGGAAGTAAATTCCATGCATATCAGTAAATGAAATGGATACTTGCTAGCAATTCCAAAATTAAAAGCCAAGGGATGCTTTTCATGATGGCCTCCAGATGTTAGCACACACTACTGATGAAAAATGCATCTGGTCCATCAATGAATCTGCACTGATCAATAAAGCAACTCAAGGCTCTCAATTCCTAAACGGAACATAACGGTAACTTTTTGTTTAATAAGTGCAAAGTTGTACTTGAATCCACTGAGACGTGGCCACATCCACATTACAAAACCAGTTCTGTTTAATCTTCATCCAGATTCTTAAATATAAAAACTTTCTATTTAAACTGGGTGTGGACTGAAAGGATAAAACCCGGTTTCCAAAAGCAGGTTCTGTATTGCTCAAGATAGCCAGGGGAAAAATATATTTGGGGCACTGCTTTCTCTTCCTTCTCGACAGATCAGCACTGTTTACAGTTCCATCCACGGAACAACCGTTTTCCCTTCATTCTTTTCCATTTCCCCAAAGCTCATTGTCAAGATATTATGAAGCACAACAGAACTAGTCTGCTATTACAGCCAGGACTGCAACTTTACGACTGGCGCCCTCATCAAAACCCCAAGAGAAACAGATAGAACAAGGAAGCACACGGAGAGCTGATGTTTTAACATAGCATAACAATGGTCACTGGGTTTGTACTTGGATGAAGATGCCGTCGGTAAGCCCTTCCCACTTTTCTTGGAAAACCCACAACAAGACAAATCAAGGGTGTACCTGGACACACGGCCTTGGCTGATCGAGAAGCAGATTGGAGCAGTTGCCAGAAGCACTCTCTTAACCTTTTGATTCATAAATTCCCTTCCCTTCCAGACTTGACCCATCTGATCACATTGATCTATACTTCTACAATAATGCAAACTGCTTGGCTCTGCCTTTGAAAACAATTTGGAAGCTTCAGATGGGTCAAAATGCAGGAGGTCACCTGTTGACCAATTTCTGAGCGCCCCTAATGCGAATATTAAAACACCTCTCCTGGCTATCCAATTTCTTTGAGGATTCATTGTAAAGTTTTTAATAGTTAAAAGTCCTTCATTGCCTGGGGCCCACCTCTCCCTGTATGAACTTGTGTACCAACTCTGCTCTGCAATCTCTTTTCACCGTGTCCCTGGAGAAGTCGGTAAGCATGGAAGTCACCTGCTTGAGGACTTCTATTGTTGTCTTCCCTTTCCCCTTGGTAAAGGGTCCCAGATACTGCATGGTGGGCTCTGCCTTTACCAGCCTTTCAGAAAGATCGTAAGGATTGTGTTATTTGACTGGGCTTTTTTCTGAGGTGTTTTGAAATTTAAACAAACAAAGACAAACAAACCTCGTTTCCGGGGTGTGTATGTGTGACACCAAATTGGATGATCTCAAATTGTGCTGAAATTGAGTTAAGGGTTTTTTTGCACTAAACGGTCGACAAGCCCAACATCTATTGTGTACTATGAAGACATACTGTGCCTTCAGATTTCTCAGATTTGTACTGCAGGCTAATTTCCTTGGCCTTTGTATTTGTGGTTGTTTGCGGTGCAATTTGTATTTTACTGTGTCTATTTTATTGTCCGCTGCTGTAAACTACTCTGAACTTTGGAAGGGAAGAGAAGAAAAGTTCAACAGACCTGAAAACTTGTCTCGTAACTGAGTCAGTCCCTCACTAGTTCCTCTCTAAACTACTTTTATAATACAAAAGTACTTCCTATACTCACTGGCTTCCCTTTTACCCTCTATCAATAACTGGTTATCATTCAAGTGCAATTATCTAGCATGTCATTGGATAAAAATGTTTTATTTCTTATCTGCAAATTAACAATCGCCAATGGCCACAGATCATAAAACACTCAACACAATATTCTTTTGGGCACACGTAACACTTACAAATACGACACAATTTTTTAAATATTCTTATTATAACCCTTATTTATAAACTAGGGGCTTTAACAGAAGTAAGCATCACTTACTGCTGCAATATATGAACTTGTTAAGTTTCTAAATCGGGATACAGCATTCACATTTTACTGCCAAGGTTTAAGATGTTTCAGGAGTTAAATGAAAACATGCATAACATGAGTCACTGTGGCAGCAGAATCTGTACCGGAGGAAATAAGAGCTCATTTACAAGTGGGAGAAACGTACTCACACTTCATTGAGAGTAATTCCTGAAACTTCCGTTCCAGTAAAGATCAGATTTAAAATAATTCTGGAAAATCTGTCTTTTCACTGATGTTTTTTATTCGCGGATTGAGGATGTTGGTATCGTTTTGCCAAGGTTTCCAACTCAGAAACGAAAAACACTTTCCCTACTTCGTGGTCTTTGTGCAGTTCCACATATGGCAGATGCTCAAGATCATAGGGTTGGTCACCAATTACAAGCTACCAAGTGTTTTTTAGAAAGGGGAAGGGCCATGTGCGCCTTTTGACAGTTTGTTGCAGTGGTTAGGAGCACGGACTCTAATGTGGGAGAAACCGGTTTGACTCCCCACTCCTCCACATGCAGCTGCTGGTGTGACCTTGGGTCAGAGACATAGTTCTCTCAGAGCTCTCTCAGCCCCGCCTACCTCACAGGGTGTCTCTGTTGCGGGGAGGGGAAGGGAAAGGAGATTGTAGGCCACTCTAAGACACCTTCGGATAGTGAAGGATAGGGTATAAATCCAATCTCCTCCTCTTCCTCCTCCTCTTCTTCAGTGACAGTTCAATGATGAACTTTGAATATATTGAACCTGATAAACTTGAATCAGAGATGAGTCAATACAAAGCCTGTCATGACTAGATGGACATTTGAGACCAAAGCTACTGGTGATCATCGTATCTTGGACTAGCTCTGGCTGTACAGCAAGTGCCTGTGTCAATGAGGCCAAAGTGAAACGACGAAACCGGAAAAAGGTGAGACAGTGTTTTGTTGCACAATAGATTGGGAAGTAAATGTTGCAATCAGAGTCTGTACTGAGTTGGTACATAGACGTGCACGGAACTGGAAGTCTCAGCACAATCGGTCACTGTTGTATATCGACAATGCAGATGTGGTGTCACGTCAATGCTGGTCCTGATGGCCATAGTCCCAGTAGATCTAGTATCTTCAGCAAGTTCTGGAAAGTTGGTGCTGCATCCTAATGTTTGTCACATCACTTTCTACACTTACCACCACTATGCATTTTGAAGCACATAGTCATGAGAGCTATACTATAATTCTACTGAGTTGCAAGACTCAGTTGTCATTGTAGCAACCCATCTCAGAGTCATGGTCTCCGCACCGTGAAGATCTCTCTCTCTGTTCCATCGAGTCACAGGACAAAGTGAAGATTTCCAACCGGATCTGAGAGTTGAAGATGAGAGCCTGCTACAAGATGGTGGTGACACATAATCTTCTATTTCCCCATGAGAGAAAGCAGGAGCACAAGATGCGACACTTTCAATGAAAGTGTGGAAAATTCTCTTGAAACATGTAGAGGACAAGTTCAGTTAGCACAGAGAGTGCAAAAAAAAGGATGGACTAGAAGCAGAAGCTCTTCTTTCTGCCTTTTCTTCATTTCCACCGGCTAGCTTCAGGTCAGGGCTTTAGAGATGGAAAGCAATATGGAAGAAGGCATGGGTCCCCACCGTCAATGCTCCCTCTGTGAAGTCTCATAACCAAAAATTCTACTCTGTGAGCTACTGGCATGGAAGTTGTGAGGAAACGATTTGGCTACTGCATAAATTAGTTTGCTCTGGAGCCATCCCTCCTGAGCTAAGACAAAGATGCGTGAGCCAGAGGCTAAAAAAAAGCTGTGAGCTAGCTCACATTAACTCAGCTGAGAGAGAAGACTGGTCCCACTGCCTTTGTATTAGTCATCACCATTTGAGACTGATACAAGGTAAATAAATCCTAGGCCCTGTTCCTGCTTGGAGATGGTGCCAGAGGTCCAACAGCAATCAGTGGCACCAGGAGTGTCATAGAATGTTCCAGTGATTTCTCCTACAAGGCATAAAGCTTTGGCGATTTGGTTCTTTGCCCGTTTGGCGAACTAATTACAGTGAGTTCGGGAATGTGAGTTATGTGTTTCACCCAAATACAACCGTATCAATGGGTAATGGAGAACACCTCTGCAAATGTTTAAAGTAAGAGGCCTCTGTGTCACATGTGGTCACTCTAAAGGAAGGGGGAAAACATGTGAAAATAAAGTGAGGATAATGTCCAAAATGAAAAAAAGCTCTTGTCAATGTGTGTTAAGAAAATGTACGTGGAAAGAGGAAAAAGGGAAGGAAGAGAAGCCAAACCTGATATATTCTGTTGGAGAACAAAAACAGTGAGGTAGTCAGGGGAAAAGCTTTAGGACTTCTCTACTGGCACGGAATCCCATCTGTGGAAGCTTTAGGACTTCTCTATAGGCACAGAATCCCATCTGTGGATCTGCACAGAGACCCCAAAGAAGCAGAAGGCAATTGTATGGTCCGAAGCTGTTTAAAATTAGCATGCCAGACATTAATTCCTTCTTAGCTTCCCACCATTTCTGTTCACCGACTTCCATTTGGTTTTATAGGAAAAAGAAAACAGGCAGCCCTTAGAACTTTATTTTGGGGGAGGAGGAACAACCCCCTCACTTGAGAAGCCTGGTAAGCGTTATTTACTCTCTTATGTAGATACTAGCGACTGCTGGTCACTGCTAAAGGCAGTGTGGTGTGGAAGATAAAATGGGATGGGAAAACCCAAAGAAGACAAAGCAAGAATAAAAATATAATAAAATAAATTGAAAATACAAGTTAAAGACACTGTTGGCATGCAGGTAAGCTCACCAATACATTTTTCAGCATACAATAGGAACATTTTCAGTCCAAGGGAAATACTGAAATAAACCATTTTGCGGACAGGGCCAGGGTCTGTCCTATATCTCTGCCATATTTGCCTCTAGGACAGGGGTCTCCAATCTTTTTGAGCCTGGAGGAACCTTTGGAATTCTGACATGGGGTGTGTCGCCATTACAAAATGTCACGAAGTGAAGTCAGGCATAAGTGTAATAGTAACAACATTTCAGTCACAAGCTCTGTTTAACAGAATGCTATTTAAAACAAACATGATGTTTAAGGATATTTTATTGCATATCTCCAACTTATCTTAAGCCATGCAGTGAAAATCTTTGTGCTGTGGTTGGCAGCAGCTGCTAAAAGCAATATATATATATATATGTATATATATGTATATATGTATATATATATATATATTAAATCCTCTTTGCTAATCAGATCAATGGCCAATCAGAAGCTCTCCTGGGCAAAAGGCCCACATGGCCCTACCCCATTCTAAAAAAACACTTGGTGTGTACCAAGAAAGGTACTGATGAACCCCGTGGGCACCGTGTTGAGAACTCCTGCTCGAGGCCCTGTGAAGGAGGACAGAGTCTCCCTGTGACGGTACCTCTCTCTTATTTTGCGTGGTTAGGTGTGATGTAGTTTTAAATTTCTCGTTGTTTCTTTCTCTCACTCAAAGTATCTATCGCTGCCACCAGGAATTTAACTCCAGTCTTTAATTAACCTTTCCCACAGTATTGTGCCCAAGCTCTACAGCTCCTTTGTTGGGACCATGTGGTTCTGAGGATAAAGACTCTGGGTTAACAATAAACAAGACAAGACTTTATTGGTAAAAGAAGCGTATTGGTTACAAGATGTTTTGTTAAGTTGCCCAGTAAAATCTTTCCCTTTTTACTCAGGTCTCTGTCAGTCTTTTCCCCTCACTCTCTCAAAATATTCTGAGTATATTAGATTTTGTCTCATATGCCCCCTTAAGTATATGTTCTTCTTCCTTTAGAATCTTAATGCCCTTCACAGCACTTCTATATGATTCTGGTTAGAAGATGACTTCTCGGACTCTGTGTAGATTGACCACAACTGACCGCTGCTGACTTCAAACTGAACACTCTGCCTTCTCTCTCTCTACACTCCCCCCCTCCTAGCTCCGCCCACACACTCTCAGTCACCAACCAATCACCTAACTCACTCATCTCCCCCTTTCACCCCCTTGTTCTTCTGACACTTACCAACCATTTAAAGAAACACACACACACATATAACTTGAAATCATTACACTCCCCTTTACAGACAGGCGTCTAGAGCACGTGTAGCATGGGCTCCATGTCACTTCAGGCACACCAGTATTTGCTTCTGGGGCATGCTGTCAAAGTCACAGAGCTAACATGTAAATTCTACAGCCCCGGATTTGGTCCACCGGCTGGCAGAGTGACTGTTCTGAAAACCTGTTCAAGGACTGTGAAAAGCAGCAACTTAAAACATCACTGGGGTCTGGCCTGGGCTGGGAATAAGACCAAGGTTTTTGCAACTGGTTGCTACATTCTTATCTATCTTGACACTATGGAGAGAAGGCAGGACATAAAGACTTTAAATAAAATTTTTAAAAGATAGAAATTAAGGAACAGGGCAATAAAAAAATCAGCTGGAGCACTCCCATAGGTGACCGAAAAAAGACGCTCCCAGGACACTAAACACCATAGTGAGAACATGGCTAATACATAAATTGATGGTGCAACTTCATTTGTAATACTGTGTGCAACTCTGGTCACCACATCTCTAAAAGGATATTATAGCATTGGAAAAAGTGCAGAAAAGGGCAACTAGAGTGATCAAAGGGTTGGAACACTTTCCCTGTGAAGAAAGGTTAAAACGCTTGGGGCTCTTTAGCTTGGAGAAACGACGACTGAGGGGTGACATGATCGAGGTTTACAAGATTATGCATGGGATAGAGCAGGTAGAGAAAGAAGTACTTTTCTCCCTTTCTCACAATACAAGAACTTTTGGGCACTCCATGAAATTGCTGAGCAGATAAAAGGAAGTACTTCTTCACCCAAACAGTGATTAACACATGGAATTCACTGCCACAGGGGCTGGTGGTGGCTACAAGCATGGATGGCTTCAAGAGGGAATTGGATAAATGTATGGAGCAGAGGTCCGTCAGTGGCTATTAGCCACAAGGTACAGATAGGAACTCTTGGTCTGGGGCAAGTGATGCTCTGTATTTTTGGCGCTTGGGGGGGCAACAATGGGAGTGCTTCTAGTGGTGCTGGTGGACCTCCTGATGGCACCTGGTATTTTTGGCCACTGTGTGACAAAGTGTTGGACTGGATGGGCTATTGGCCTGATCCAACATTGGCTTCTCTTATGTGCTTAATACACAATAAATATTGCGTGAAATTAGCACTGTACAGGGCTCAAACACTATGGACAGCGTTAGCCACTGTCAACAACTCAGACTTATTTGTAAGCAAATTCAACTGAGGTCAATGACGTTTTCTTTGAAATTACTGCATAGCATTAATGTGCAAGTTTGTTACCAGCAAAAGAATGATCAAAGTTTATTATTATTATTATTTTTCATTCTGAAAGAAGAGACACAAAATCCCTGGAGCAAGCAGTGGCCCATGAATGGAAGTCATCAGGATACAAAGCTTTAGAAGTTCAAGGGGGCAAGAAATAACTCATTTTTATTTATTGCTTAACCACACAAACCTCATAGGAAACAAGGGACCTTTTCAGAGCAACAAACAATACCGATTTTAAAGGGAAACGTGGAAAAATATTTAACAACATGAGATCAGTTTTTAAAACATAGTATGTTTTAAAACAGATTTCCATCATCAACACTGCAGCCAGAGACTTTTTTTTGCATATTTTATCCAATGAGATTTTCTAAGCAATCCATAACCAGAGACAGTAAACTGAGTACCAGCAAGCTTCTCTTCAAAGACATTCATTATTTTTTGCAAAAGTTAAAGTTAACAGACGTATAATGACGTGATGCTAATTTTAAATGGCATAACTGCCTTCTAATTTAGTCACTTAAAAATCATGGGATACTCACAGGCCCTGCAAGATTTACATCACAGGACTTACAACTTACTATATGGGGCCATCATCTCAGCTCCCTTCCAGTCGGGCAGAGAGTGTCTGTGACTCTTTCTGAAGTCATAAAGTTTAACAGCTACTGAAATGCCCAACTGCATGTGCAGAAATAGACATTTTGAAACCAAAATAGAACATTTCAAATGGTGATCGTGCTTTTTTCCCCCTTCAGAAGAGTAATCAATCCACAGCCCACAGAAGATGTGTGAGATTAGGAATGCCTTTTGTCTTTTATGCGCAATTGCCTCACAGCTAGCCACTCAATATGACTGATCTTTCTCTCACTGATCTCTCTTTCTGTGCCTCTGTCCCTCCGGTTCTGCTCACACTAGTCACAACTGCCGATGGCTGACTACGACTATGACTACTACTACTACTAGTAGAAGAGTTGGTTTTTCTACCCTGCTTTTCTCTACCCTAAAGAGTCTCAAACTGGCTTATAACCACCTTCCCTTCCTCGCCCCACAAAAGGCACCTTTCTGAAGTAGGTGGGGTTGAGAGAGTTGTGAGAGAAATGTGACTGGCCCACGGTCACCCAGCAGGCTTTGTGTGGAAGAGTGGGGAATCGAACCTGGTTCTCCAGATTAGAGTCTACCACTCTTAACTACTACATCACGCTGGCTCTCTAGTGCCAAAACAAGGATTACCATCCTGGTTCAGAGGGACATATTTATTTAATTACTTTATTTATAGCCAGTGTTCCCTCTAGGTTGAGTTAGTGTGAGCTAGCTCACAGTTTTTTATTCTCCGGCTCACACATTTTTGTCTTAGCTCAGGAAGGATGGCTCCAGAGCAAACTAATTTATGCAGCAGCCAAATCACTGACTCACAACTTTAATGCCAGTAGTTCACAAAGTAGAATTTTTGCTTACCAGACTCCACAGCTTAGAGGGAGCATTGCTCACCTTTCTCAGATTTGGGGGGGGAGGCTTTCATGACCTCAGAAATTGAATTCCAAGGTTGCTGAACTATCTTTGTGAAACATCACACACACACACACATACACAGGACTATGGCAGTGCTCTACAGACCTCGATTAGTGCAATTATCCTGAAACCTTTGAATGAGAAGCACTCCACTGATATTTCAAACGTTTTTACACTGAGCCCACAACCTAATGATTACCGAGGTGGTTTGTGATCCAGAATATGAAACAAAACAAGAGCCGTAAGAATCCAACAAAACAGGCGCATAAACCAACCATGCTAAATATACAACAGATAGTAACAGAAAGCCACAGAAATAACAAAACAGCATAAAAACAAACCGTACCATAGCAGCAAAAGCTAGTGACAGCCAGCAGAAAAACACATATATCATTAAAAGCTGGGGGGGGGGGAGAGATATCTGAAGCCTTACCTAGAACACCTAAGAGGGGAGGCACCAGATTGGGAGGCACAGTTTATGGAAATCTGGAAGCCATGGGAAAACAATCAGAATTTTTTGGGGGGAGGGGGATGAAACTTTTTCAGTATTTTATTTCTTATCAATTTATGGAGCTCCTGGCCAGAGCCCAGAACAAGCCTTCATTCAGAATGAAGTACCACTGATAAGCACTCTTTGTATGGCTTACAAACAGCTGCAAACCTACAGGACACAGGTTATCTAAACTGCATTTGACCAGTTTATTACCAAAACATCGCAGAAGCTTTCCCAAATGCCTTGCTGAAATCAAGAGCATTCCATGACCCACAATAATGCTATCGGTTAGCGATCCACTCACTAACGGTGAGCGAGAGAGCGCCCCAGGAGGAAAGATGGGCGCCATCCTGAGAAGCCTCCTGGCCTGAGCGTTGTGTTCCCTGGAGAGAGGTGAGGCCCGGAGGTGTGGGAGTGGCCTCGTGGGCTGGGCGGCCGGGAGGGGGCCATGGTGAGGGGCCAAGTGCCTGCCTGCCCGCTCCTTTCCTCTCACCATTGCTGGAACTTCCCCGGTCCCTGAGGCCGCCTGCCAGCATTTTGCTTGGCAAATGGGGCTGGGAAGGAGAGTGAGCTTCCTGGAGCTGCAGTTTACAATGTTTTGGCAGGTGGGTCTGCTTGGGAGGGGACGAGGACGGCTGGATGATGGGGACCCGAGTGGCCAGGAGGGAGGCGGCAATGCATGTGCCACAGACACAATCTGGAGGACCTGCCCTTGCACCCAGCCCAGCATTCATAGGTGTGACATGCCACCTGCACCGAGGGTAGTTCTTCCCCATCTCTCAGTTGTGTTAATCCAACCAGCTTCTGTGCACAGTGAACAAGTGTGGGTGAACAAGCGTGGCTCCTCCCCCTGAAATTTTTGGTAAGGGGGCAAAGATCAGGAGCAGGAGCTTCATTAGATCATCACTAATTAGATGAGTTGCTAACTGATTAGTTAAGCTTCCCACTCCCAGTCTTTGCCCCCTACCGAAAATGTTCTGGCTACGGTCCTTTGCTAACCCATCAAAACAAAACCCAGAAGTCAAGTCAAGCAAGATCTATTCATAACAAATCCCAGCTGATATCTAGTAATCGCTCCATTGTTTTCAAGATATTTTCAGTCTGGCCACTTTATGATCTGATCTCGGTGGGCAGCCGTGTTGGTCTGAAGCAGCAAGACAAAGTTTGAGACCAGTGGCACCTTTAAGACTAACAAACTTTTATTCAAGGCAGGGCTATTTTTGGGCAGGAACGCACAGGAATGGAGTTCCGGCTGGCTTCTGAGTTGGCCACATCCAGCAGGAACTCATTAGCATAACAGGCCACACCCAACCGCAGAAACCCATTAGGATTGGCTACATTAGGGGCGTGTGGCCTAACATGCAAAGGAGTTCCTGCTACAAAAAAAAAAGCCCTGGGGTTTTGACAACAAAGAAGGTAAACAGAATAAGAAGCAAAAGGTGGGTGTGGCTGGATGACCACCCTTCTGGCAACATGGGGGTGTGGCCTAATATGCTAATAAGCTGTGCTGTCAGGGGTGTGGTCTAATAGGCTAATGCGTTCCTGCTGTTGGGTGTGGCCTATTATGCTAATAAGTTCCTGCTGGGCTTTTCTACAAAAAAGGCCCTGATTCAAGGTATAAGCTTTTGTACCTGTACCTGAAGGAGTGCGCTTGCACACAAAAGCTTATACCTTGAATAATACTTTGTTGGTCTTATAGGTGCCACTGGACTTAAACTTTGTTCTGCTGCCCCACCTGAATCTACTGCATAATCTGTTCTAGTATCCTCACTGGTATAAAAGGCAAACTATAATTGCTCAGTAGTTTCCTGGGTCTTCCTTCTTCTACACTGGGATAACAATTTCCTCTCTAGTCTCGTGGCACCTCACCTGAAATCCCAAATAGCTGCTGCTGGTCAAGAGTAGACAATACCGATCCTGAAAGACCAACGATAAGGCAGCTTCACATGCACTTTTGCTTTCAGTTTTACATGAGATGAAGAATTCCAGCATTATACAGTCACTTTCCCTCCAAGTTCCTACTACCTGCACCTCATCACGTCTTCCCTACTGATTAGGATCCGTTCAAGGACAGTTGATTCCACTCAACCACAATAATATTTTCACTATCCCAGTTTAAATATCCAGGCGTGTGCTGCATGAGACTACCATGTTCACCTTACATTTTTCCTGCGCATATCTGTATAGTATTCCTGTACATTTTGAGCTTATTAATATGCTACTCTATGCTCCTTTTCTGCTGCATCTGCTCTTTGAACAAGTTCAGTGGCTACATTCCAGTCACAGAAGTTGTCCCACCAAGTCTCAGCTATACTCAAATATGTTAAAATTTACCTTATTGTATTCGGAGTTCAAGTTTATCATGTTTCTTTCCCACGCACTGAGCATTAGTATGCAAACATCAGCAGCCATAAATATTACGCTCCGTATCTTTTCTGACACTTTCTTTAGGCACCTGCACAACTCCCCCCAGAAGCACCTAAATACCTAGCCTTTAGTAATTTAGTACCTTTGAGCTTATGCCGCCATTCTTCACAGGATCTAGTTTTTACGCCCTCTTGATCAATTTCATCAGGTTTCCAAAGACTTTCTTTCCAGTTCTCATGAGAAGCAGCCCATCCATCACCAGTAGACCTTAGGAGTGTCAAACATGCGGCCCGGGGGCTGGATAAAGCCCCCCGGAGGGCTTCTATCAGGCCCGCACTAGAACTGGCCATCTCCTGCTTCCAGTTCTGCTGCTGCATCATAGCTTGCTTTGCCAGTCTCTCTCAATCGTTCAGCCATTTCATGTTTTAACCTGGGTCCTGGGCTCAGAACCCTGAGCATGAGATTTCTGTGGTGAATGTCAATAAATCAAAAGTAGGTTTGCAGCTTACAGAGACACACCTGAACAGCATACCCAAGATTGCAACAGCACAGACATTTTGATGCAATAATTCAGAGCAAGAGGGGTCGGTTATCAGACACTGTTAAAATAAACAAAATATTGTGCTAATGTTTTAAGCATCTTTTTATTTTAAGAAAAAAAGCTTTGTGTTTGTGTCCTTTAAAAAGTTTATATCTCCGCTACCGGGCATTACATTTTATGACACACCTGGCCCGGCCCAGCAAGGTCTCATTTATGTCAGATCCGGCGCTCATAACAAACGGGTTCGACACCCCTGCCTTAGGCAGTAGTCCCAGAAGGCAAACTCCTTTTGACAATATCACCTTCATAGCCCATCATACACCTGTTCTCTTGCTGGGGTCCTCTACCTCTTAGAGGAAGAACAGATCAGAACCCTACCTGAGGTACCTCGCCTTTCTTCCTGTGGCCAACAGTTCCATTCATTCCCATGTGGATGAGCAATACAGCATTACAATCGGAAGGCTTGTTAATTCTCGGCAACCTGTTGGTCACATTGCAACTCTCTAGCAATATCATGAGCTGACAGGTCTATGTGAACACATGAAGTTGCCTTTTGCAGAGTCAAACTATTGGCTTTACTCAGTTGGTGCTCTCTGCTACAACTGGCAGTGGCTCTCCAGTTGTATCACTTTACGTCGTCCCTGATCCTTTTAACTGGACAAAATTCAAGAGACTGAGCCAGGGACCTTCTGCATGCACGGCAGATACCCTATGGTCAGGGGTGTCGAAATCATTTGTTATGAGGGCTGGATTTGACATAAATTTATTCCACTGGAGCCCCACATTAAGAGGGTGTGTGTGTTAAAACTAATATTTCTCTGCAAACCTGAAGTTCCTTCAGTTTGCAGAACTCTATATTTTAACAGTGGTTAGTCCCAATTCTCCCCCCCTCCCAAACATAAGCTACAAATATAAATGGTCTGAGCCTAGGACCCGGGGAAGAACATGGAATGGCTGAGCCCTGCAAGCTCCCCCCACTTCCAGGTCTACTCAGAGTGGTGGGTTTTTTTACAGGGTGGTATGAGATAATAATTTTGGGTGTCTTCTTCAGCACTTATTCTGCTATTATTCCACTGCAGCTCCACATTAGCAGGGTGTGTGTGTGTGTGTTTGTGTATAAACATCAATATTTCTCTGCAAAACTGGAGTCCCTGGAGTTTGCAGAACTTTATATTTTAACCCTGGCTGGTCCCAAACCTTCCCCCTCCCTGCACCCTTAAAATGTGCCTGCCTAAATTGGAAAGGTGGGGAAATAGCGGGATTTTGCAAAGCAAGTTTTAAAATAAGAAAGAAGCACAAGGATCACAGCAGAAGGATCCCTCCCCCAGCTCCTACCTGTGAGAAGGACTACAGAGACCCCCCCACCCAGTGGTAACTGGGAAGTCTGGCAACCTCGTTCTCTGCTTCCTGCTCTCAAGGGCAGCCCCACCCTCAGCTCTTTATACTCCAAGGCAGCTCGAGCTCAGAACAGTGAAGGGGGAGGCTTGACACCCCTGTTCCATGTGTATGTTAAGTGCTGTCGAGTTGCTCTCGACTTACATAGACTCACTGAATTAATGAACTCCAAAATCGTCCTATCATTAAAATTCTTGTTCAGGTCTTGCAGACCGAGGGCTGTGGCTTCCTTGATCGAGTCAACACATCTCATGTTGGGTCTTCCTCTTTTCCTGCTGCCATCATGTTTTCCTAGCATTACTGTCTCTTTCAGTAAGCCTCGGCTTCTCGTGGTGTGATCAAAGTATGATAGCCTCAATTCAAGTTCAGGCTTGACTTGATCTAGAACCCACTTATTTGTATTTTTGGTGGTCCACCATGGTATCCATAAAACACTTTTCCAACACCACATTTCAAAGGACCAATGTTCTTCCTATCAGCTTTCTTCAGTGTTCAACTTCCACACCCATACATAGTAATGGAGAATACTGTGGTATGAATTATCTTGATCTTGGTCACCAGTGACACACCTTTACACTTAAAGATCTTTTTTAGCTCCTTCCCGGCAGCCCTCCCCAGTCACAATCTCCTCCCAATTTCTTGGATGCAGTCTCCATTTTGTTTTGTTGATGACAGAAAATCTTGAACAACTCCAATTTCTTCATTGTCAACCTTAAAGTTGTATAATTCCTCAGCAGTCATTACTTTTGTCTCCTTGATTTTCAGCTGCAAGCCTGCTTGGGCCCTTTGATTTCTCTACTGGCCACCCAGTGATGTCTATGTCTACAATTGTCTGTTCAGTTGCTTGAAACTTGATCACAATGAATAAACTGTTGTTTTCACAAAATTCTATGACCTGCTCTCCTGTTCCATTTCTTGCTCCTGGCCCCAGACTTCCAACAATATTTGACTCTACTGTGTTTCCTACTTTTGCTTTCCGGTCACCAATGATTATCAGCGCATTTGTTTTAGGTGTGTTATCAATTTCTTCCTGGACACTTGCATAAAAGCTTTCAATTTCTTCCTCTTCAGGATCTGTAACTGGGATGTAAACATGATGAGGGGTTTTGTGGGTGTCACGTAAGCTTGTGGGTTTGTGGATGACTGCCACCTAAGTAGTACTGTTGAGCTTGAAACTTCTGCTCTTGCACTTTACTTGATTATTGCTTCAGCACTTCAGGACAATTAATATTTAATAGTTATGGTATTTTTATGAATGATTTCAATTGTATTTATATACGTACTTTTATGTAAGCCGCCCTGAGCCTGCCTTGTCGGGGAGGGCGTGGTATAAATCGAATGAATGAACAAACAAACCTGAATGTTGGTTATGTTGATAGGCTTTCGATAAAGTCTGATCAATAGTATTTGGTCAGAATTTGCATTATAGCCCCTGACTGCTTGTGCTGCATCTCGCCTCAGTGTTAAAGCAACTCCTTTTCTTCAGCGCTTGCCACTTCCAGAGTAAAACACTTTGTAATTTTATGTCTGAAAATATAATTAATCCAGTCCACTTTAGCTTACTCACTCCCAGGATTGTAGGGTTCAAACATTCCATTTCTCGTTTTACGATTTCGAGTCTACTTTGATTCTCATGTTCCTTCTCATGTTCCATGCTCCTACTACATGCATTGAACAGCTTTGGGGTTCTCTTTTGCGTCCAGTCATGTCAATGGCTAAATGACCTTTTGGCTTTAGTCCAATTGCATAATTAAGAACAGCATTACTCATAGCTGTCCTCAACTCTTCCCAAGAGCTGACCGAGTGCCATCTCACCTGGAGGTCCTGTCTTCCAGCATTACATCTTCTTTCATGTTGGACAGTCTTACCATAGGGTTTTCAAGGTAAGAGATGATCAGAAATGGGTTGCCATTGCCTTCTTCTGTGCAGTACTAACCAGGACTAGCAGAAGTGTCAGTACCGTTGCCTGTGAAAAAGCATCCGCCCGTGTCACCCTCCACTATTGCTGCTGCTCAGTAGGTACCCTTCAAGGATTCCCTTGCACCCCCCATCAACCACTAGAACCCTCCATTCTCTTCTGCTGATGTGGCTGCTGATTTTGAAAGGGGTGAATGCATCTTAGTTTGGCATCTCAGCTCTGACCATTCTGCCCTGAGTAACTCTTCTAGGAGTATAGCCTCTGTCTTGACAGAATGTAAACTCCTAACAGTATTGCTCTCAGCTTTGCTGACACCTGCAAACCCCCTCACCATGTTAACGTGTGCTTCCAAGAATGGGTCAGAGACTCTACCCATCCCCTAACTATTACTTCTTTGACTCTGCCAGTTAGTGCCAAGAGTACTACGGAGCCTAACTGCTCGCTGAGAGGCAATGTGTGCAAGATTTCAGCTTGTCTAGAGAACAGGGTGCCCTTCACACAGGCATACATAACACTGGTCAACCAGGGCCAGGGTGTTTTCACCCCAGTCAGGTGGAACGTGCTCCCTGTGGGACCTATTACAGTTCTGCAGGGCCTGCAAAATGGAGCTGTCCCGCCAGGCCTTTGGTTGAGGCAGTGGGTGGGCGTCTACCCTGTTGCTGTGGCAGTAGGCTACTATTAACGAGACCTTTATGGCTCAGCTTCTCCAGCCCATTCATTCCCGGCGATAGGAACTGAAATTGAAATGTTTATTTATTGAATTGTTTTAGACTGTAATGGGAGTTTATTTTTGTGACCCATCCTGAGCCCGCTTGCGGGGAGGGCGGGATATAAAGTGAAATAATAATAAATAAATAAATACGGTATTACTTTTTGTCAGCATTTTATGAACTTACCTAGGGATAGCAATACAAGGTACCAAGCACCACTGAGAATAAAGAAATAATAATTGCACCTGGCTTGAAAATTGGATATTAGTTATACTCTTCATCACAAGGTTTGCCCGAGGCATTTCTTAACTGCCATTCAGGCTAGGTAGCATTCCAAACACTTTGTATAAACAAACATGTTGGGGAGTTTCAGAGCATACCAACAGTGGTAACTAGGGGCTAGCGTGCACAATACATTTTTTGTCTGTGTAATCAGTCCCCACCAGCCAGTCTTTGCTGTCAGATAATAAATGTTTATTCGACTGAATGTATGCCCTGCCTATCGAAATGCTCCAGGGTGACACGTTATTTCGCAGGCTTCTCCTTGGCTTCTGTCCCCCCCCCGTCTGCATCTTACAGACCAAAACTGTGAACAGCGTTCTGCCAACAGCATTTTTCTCCCCTCTTTCAAAGGATGTGCCGTGTATGAATTGCGTGATTATGGAAACAGCAGTAATTGCCATAACCTGTCAGCAACTTTATCCCATCTCGGAGAGTACATTCTGCTCCATGGTTCAGTCAGAATCTTGGGATAATAGGAGTCAACAGATGATTACAGCCCCAGTGGAGAACATCACAAAGTTGTATGCTCTGTATGACTGCTCTGCAGTGGCGACGCAGGCGACGCAAAGTCTGTTTTCTGCCGTGACCAGTGCAGAAGACAACCATAGAATTGGTGCTCAAATGCCCTCCATGACAGGAGGGACTACCTCTATGAGCATGTCTTGAAGGGAGGACCCCTTCCCACTCAGTTCTCTCCTGACTGCAGTTCAATAAGCAGCTATGCAACAGTTCTTCTTTGGTTTTATCTCTACTTTGTCTTGTAGGGATCCTTCTTGTCCTCGTTTTTGTCTTCTCTTGTGTGCATGTCTACATATGTCATGACCTCTGTTTGCTGTGTTTCGGGAGAAAGCCATAAAAGTTGATTCTAGCTTTTTCCAGCCCAATGACCCTGGCTTTCGGAGCAATCCTTGGTTCCCATAAACGTGGCTCAACCGATTCCATCAACTCCTGAGCTGAACCAGGGCTTCACGATAGTTTTCACACACCTCCGATCCTCCAGTCAGTTTGGTTTAGTGGTTAAGTGCGCAGACTCTAATCTGGGAGAACTGGGTTTGATTCCCCACTCCTCCACTTGCACCTGCTGGATGACCTTGGGCAAGCCACAGTTCTGGCACAGTTGAGAAAGAATAGTTTCTGTCAGAGCTCTCTCAGCCCCACCTACCTCACAGGGTGTCTGTTGTGGGGAGGGGAAGGGAAAGGAGTTTGTAATGTGCTCTGAAACTCAGAGTGAAGGGCGGGGTATAAATCCAATCTCCTCCTCCTCCTCCTCCTCCTCTTCTTCTTCTCTGCAGCTCTTCCACTCCAGTGCCCACTGTTTCTATTTGACATGGTTCTGCTGCCACCACCCATCTCAGTACTATCAGTGCTAGAACAATTAGAACCAGGTTTTGAACACTTTCCACAAGAGTCCTTGCATAGAACCACTGCTCAAGGGAGCATCACATCTTCCATAGCAGTGTTTCCATATGGGGTAGCCAGAAGGCATGCCTGTTCTCATGGCCAGTGTACATATGTTGTGGCTAGGTCTGGTTAGCCAGAAACCACTATTTTTGTACAGTAAGGTCCCTCCAAGACACACTAGTTAGGAAAAAAAATATAAAAGCACATAAAATGCAATAAGATCTGCTGACAGAATATTCTTTGCCAATTCATTTCCTACAAGGGGTCACAAATATATTTTCAACACTGGTATTTTTTTTTAAAAAGCTCTGTTTGGCTGTTGTCTGACCTAAAACATCCTACAATTAAAAGCTTGTTTCTAAAATGCATTTAAAACAGAAACGAATCAAAGCAACAGTATTAAAGAGCAAGTAAATCTGAAAGTTCCTGTAGTTATAACAGAAGGTCAGCAAGAGAAGTGTTGCTGTAGCTACAGGGGCCAGAGGAAAAAAGCTCTTGCTCCTGGCCTTGCTGACAAATGACACCGTAGCAAGATATAAATCGGCATTCTTAGCATCAGAGAATATCCAAGGATATCTGACCACTGTCAAATAGTAAGCAGCATGCTGACTCAGTCTGATTGCTCAAAGGGTCAAGTGGGCACCAAACCAAATTTGAACAGTCTGATTTGTTAACTTGTTAAACACCTCCCCCCCACCATTTGCACTCAAATGCTGATTTTCAACTAAACAGCTGGGTGGCACAATTTACCAATATATTAACCCCGTGCCTCAATTACCTTTTGACCCAAATTTATGGTGACATTATAATCTTTAGTTCATTCTGTGTGTACTCTTCCTATTTTAAGAGAAGCTAAACGCTGAAAATAGACAGGGTATCGCCTCCTAGGGAAAAGAGAGTTACCAAATACAGGCACGATCATTTTAACGGCATACAATTATTTTTAAAAGCTTACACATAAGCATTACCTTCGACAATACCAGTCACCATGTTTTAAAACAGATCTAGCTTTCACATTTCGAGCCAGGTGGTTCCCATTTTTATAGCATCTCTTACAATCTCATTATGTACTAATGGTAAAAAACAAGACTGCTTTTCTAAGGGATTTTTCATACAATGAAAGGTTATTTTTCTAAAAATGCACTACATATGTGGATTTAATACGAACCTAGCAGTTCTATGAATGGAGCAATAGCTGATTTTGCCTTTGTCATCAGGTAATAATTTCTAGCAGGAAGACAGAATGAGAAGAGGGAACTGAGACTTAACAACAGGGAGCTCAAAAGCAGAGTGACTAAAGAAAAGTCGCAAGGTAAGCGGACAGAATAGCGAAGTACCTAAAAAAAAGGTTGCTGTGGAGACAAATTAATGGCTGAGGCAGTGCAAAATGTTCTGATGTCCCACAAACAGCATATCTTTTGAAGTGCAACACGATGTGCCAAAGGAAATATCTATTCTGTGAATGTACTGAAGGCACGGGTACAGACAACTACTGCATTATGGTTCAGGCAAAGGTACACAGTTGTTGGGAAGTTTAGATTTTGACCTCTCCCTGGCACACACACCACTTTATAGCGCTTACACAGACCAGTTTATCTCTAGTTTGTATCGCGTTACGGTTTGAAACTTTTTTTATTTTTCCAACTGGCTTTTCTATTTCTCTGTTTCAATCATAATTTGCACTGGCTGCCACGGCTGATCAGAATCCTAAATAGGACAACCTAAAGAGGAATAAAGGAGGGACTGAAATTCTAACCACAGCAGCTACTGAGCAACTGTTACCAGCAATCAATGGATATGAACACAAAAGGGAGAGTAACCTCAATGTTGCCTGTATTCATTTCTTTAATCAGCTATCTGAAAGATACGCAAAAGGAAAATGGCGGAAACTACTTACTGTTCTAAAAGCTGCTCGTATTTCCCAAATGCATCTTTTTCACTCGCAACAGCCCTCTCTTTTTCGGTCACGGCATTGTCTCTTGCTTCTCTCAAATTTCTGAAATACAGAAGTGTCGCAAAGGGGATTTTCATTTTATTCTTAGATATACAGTCTCGAGAAAGCTGTGGTGGTGGTAAGACAGTCAGTTTTGCTCGACTGATCTCCAACATGTAATCTTGTTAACACACATACACTTATTTTCACACTCCGTTCCACTTCCGCCACAAAAGTTTCCTTTAAACTTTCAGTCCAGAGTCTGCCGTCTTTCTAAAGATACTGGCCTGTGTCCAGCCACACAGTTTAATAAATAAATAAATAAATAAACAAAACAGTAGCCCTTTTCTTAAGACGGAGCGGTGACTTCTGTCGTTCCCTTCTCCAACTGTAGCTCTGAGAACCTCCTGGAATTTGGGTCCGCAATGGGAGGAGGGACAGGGTGGAAAATGCCACCGACTCTTAAGAAAACTTACTGTGGAACCCTAAGCAGGTCTATTCAGAATCCTACTGAAGTCTATTCCCAGGAAAGCATTGTAGGACTGCACTCTTAAGTGCACTTAAGTTTTCTTAACTGTGTGGCTGGACATGGGCTAGTCTTACTAACTCTTACAGAAAATGTAGATGCCTCTTGTCTTCTGTGCTCTGAGATATATTACTTCCATATGTGGAAGTTCCACTGGGGTTTGATCCCAAGGACTTGTTCTGTCAACAGAGGTACCTTTCCAGGGGAACAATTCACCATTTAGTGGAACAGATCCATGGATTCAAGCAACTATGATGCAGTGGTCAGTAGACTGCTCTCGGAACAGGGACACCTGTGTTCAAATCCTCACAAGGCCATGAAAATCTGGTGGTGACCTTGAGCCCATCACTGTCCCTTGGCCCAACCAAGGTTTCACAGGAATAAGGTAGAGGAGTGGGGAACTAGGCACACTGCCCTGGAGAATGGGGTATAATACCAGTTAGCACTGAAATGCAGGGGTCATTTCACAGAAAAAGAGGTGCAGGAGCCTATTTGCATAATTCATTTGCATATGCATAATTTATTTGCATATGCCCCTGACAAAGGGCAGGCATGCAAGCATGCCTGGGTTCCCTGCCCGATCCCTGCGGGGCACCTGGAGAAGATCGAGCAGGGAACTCAGGCATGTTTAAAATGCCTTTCTTTCCCTTCCCCAGATGGGGAAGGGAAAGAAAGGCATTTAAATCCCCCCAGGTGGCAGGGGGGCTCTGCAGGCCTTCCCTGGCCCGTCCGCCTCAGTGGGTGGGTCAGGAAAGGCATTGGGGGCCCGCGCCCCTGGGCTCCTTACTGCTGGAGTGCTGTTCCAGTGCATTCCAGCAGGAAATGACCCCTGATGAAATCAGTAAGTTTGGAAGGGTAATGGTTCAGGATTGCACTGCCAGTGGCTTATTTATTCACACAAGCTCCAGCATAGCATGACTCGTAAAAGTCTCCCATTTCATCTGTTTTGCAGATAAGGTAGAAAAGGAGCAACAAGCCTTCAATGGGGGCCACTTGTGTTGGCTCCACTCATTCACTTTCGGCCAATATCATTAAGGGCAGATTATACTAATCTGCACTGAAGGCAGATTCAGAGTGGAGACAACACAATGCAGGAAGTATAATCCTCATTCCATACTCGTTTTGCCAACTCTAAGCAACGTCACATCACCTCGCCAGTCCCCATGCTGCATTTCAAACTGTATTGTATGGGTGCTGTTCAATGCTATTCTTATACTTTATTGCTTTTACATGTGCCTTGGGACAGAGAGTAGAGTTAGATTCGTGTCCAGTAGCACCCTAGAGACCAACAATACTTTTGGAGGCATCAGCTTTCAAGTGTCCAAGCTCCCTTCATCAACCACAAGTAGGAATAGAGATCTCTGGGTCTTTTTATCTCGGTCAGAAGGAGGGAGGGGTGTTGCAAGTTTTTTTGTAAGGCTGGCAGATTTCCACTCCATGCTGCTTAATGAGCTGCTTTTCCATGAAGGCAGCTGGGCTAGGAGACGTGTGCATGCCCTGAACACATGAAGCTGCCTTATACTGAACCAGACCCATGGTCCAACAAAGTCAGTGTTGTCTACTCAGACCGGCAGCAGCTCTCCAGAGTCTCAGATGGAGGTCTTTCACATCACCGACTACCTGATCCTTTAACTGCAGCTTCCAGGGATTGAACCTGGGACCTTCTGCAAACCAAGCAGATGCTCTTCCACTGAGCCACGGCCTCAAAAAAAATATTCTTAGAAAGATGTCAACCAGTTTTGGGGAGGAAAAGAAGGCTAACTCAATCGACAGGAACAAAGAAGAGTGTGGGTTCATTAAAAAGTCCCATTCCCCTAGAACACCATTTTCACACCACAAGTGTTTGCATGCAACCATTTTGTACTGTCCTATTTTCTTTATAAATTCTTTCCCTGGCTTAATTTGAGACACCCCCAAAACCCCCCCCCAAAGATTAGGATGTTTTTTTAGTTAGAGGTATACTTCCTTTGTTAAATTCATATTTGTAACATCCAATATTCATTTAGTTCATATAGATGTACTTTAATATGGCAGCCCATGAAATTTCATAGCTTTTGTTCAGCAGGATAAAAACTGTGCTATTTTTAGATCTGAAAAAAAAATTTCCCTCAGTGGCTTTTAGCTTTAAAAAACACTAGGTTCAATCCTCACTTTACATTTTTATGCAGACACTTTTCACAAGGGGAGTTCCCCGTATCAGTGTCATGTGGTAATAATTTCATGTGAACGCTGTCACACGGGAAGCAGTAATCATGTAAAATGTCCTCCATGACAAACAGACCGACCTTCAGATTGGTAAAAAAAAAAAACCCAACCATATAAAACTAATGCTGAATCTCACTCATTCAAACCCAGGCTTTATGGTCCCCTCACCCACTGACCTTGAAAACTGCTCTAACTTGCTTTATTTTGTTTCTTAGAAAACTCTGACATGGTGCTTTTTGGTCCCATCATATGGCAGTTACTGCCCAATCAGAATTCTTACTGTGTTAAAGCAATGATCAGTGGAACTGGAGACTCAGCATAAGAAACTTGCAGAAATGAGAAAGAATTTTGAGTCTAGGTAAGGATCACGCATTTGTGAGGCATCAAACCAAAGGCGGGACACAACCTATATGTGACAGCCGACTAGAAGCACGAGACCTCTGTTGATTTTGCTGCCTACCTGAGAGTGCAAAAATAGTAGAGGAGAAATATGGGCTGGTGAGTTGCATGTGGAATGGACCTAAGCTAGAACACGCAAAATTATATTACTATTGAATGTTATGAATTTTGTGATTGCCCATTTAGTTAGGAATACTTCACTGGCATTCTCTAACCAATCTTACACCTCTATCTTTTCTTTCTATTCCCCTTTTGTATTTACGCTGCTACTTAGATTTTAATCCTAAGGTACAATGTCTGCCCCTTTCCTTCTCAACTCTAGAAACTCGTATGATCTTGAGCAGCAGAAAATGTCTAGATGTCCTATTTGGAACTGAGGATTACAAGGACTGACACATATTTAGACACACCCGATATCATTTTTGGATCATTCTCTCTTGAGCAAGAAGAAAATGGTTTCTGGAGAGTAGGGGGGTGATTACTTAATAGGGGCATAATACAGTCATTCCTGAGAGTTGCAAATAAAGGGCACTTGAGTAAAATATGAAAAAGGTGTGTCAATCACTTGGAAGCCACAGGGCCGATTCTGTCAGAATGCCTGCACCTTATTTCGGTTTATGCTCAGTGCTTCCTTTTATAGGCAGTCCAGACATTAAAAAAATAAATAAAAAAATCAAACAGTCTAATTGAGGGTTACATTCCTCATACAGAAAGTCTTTTGTGAACTAACTTGGATATTATATGGGCAATGTGTGGGAAGCAATGTAGAGTTTTTGCACAGCCACTGTAAATTTACTCCCCAGGGTACGAAAAAAGGGAAGTTTGGATCAAAAGGTTTTCATGCTAAGTTAAGAGAGTTCCCCATAGCTAGCTTCTCTATATTCTAGAAGACCATGGGGAAACTTTGTACCAGGAAGCTTTACTTCAAGTACAGAAAAGATAAACTAATCCCAGCAGAAGCAATGCTACTTCATCAAAACAGCAGTCATTGTTCCTTCTGGTGGATACAGATCTGTATTCTGGTGAATTCAGGTTTCCCCACAGTCCTTAGAGGCACTTGGAGCACCTCCGAAGCATCGTGTGAAATCACAGTCAAACCCCCCCCCGAGCCTCTTGAGGCAAGGGGCATAGTAGATAAATTCAGATAGATAAATTCAGACCAGGTAAAAATTTGTGCCCCTGTTTTTTTACCATAGATCTAGATGCAGCCAATCTGGAGTGTCTAGTACTGATTTGTCTTGAACCTTCAGCTACAAATAAATTCTTTAACATTAAAACATTTTAGAATACACAGCAGCTGCATTTTCTTTATCCAGCCTTTTCTTCAAGAAGTGGACGTAGGACTTTCCTTCCCCATTTTTTCCTCACAACTCTCTGTGAGGTCTGTTAGGCTGAGAGCATGGCTGACCCAGCGAGCTTCATGGCAATACGGAGATTTGAACCTAGGAATCTCAGATTCTGGTTTGACACTCTTAACTACTACACTACATTTGGTCCTGACAAACAGCAACAGGAGATCCACTGTCATGTTACAAGTCAAGTGCCCAAATCTTGTTCAGCCATGACACACACCCACCCCATTGACTCTGGGTCAGACTGAGAAATGACAGCTTACCTCACAATGTCTATGCGAGGCTAAAATGGTATAATCCAATATATGCCACCTCAGCTCTTCGGAGGAACAGTGTGATCATGCAGATGTAGTAATTTACCATAATGGAAGTAGCATTTTTATTCCAGTGTTCTGAAATTGTGCCCTGCTTCTAAAAATATTCAGCTTTTCGCCTCACAAAACAACACCTACTACCAATGCTCCCTCTAAGCTATGGAGTCTTGTGAGCAAATTGTCATTAAACTTGTGAGTGAGCGATTTGGCTACTGCATAAATTAGTTTGCTCTGGAGCCATCCTTCCTGAGCTAAGACAAAAATGTGTGAGCCAGAGGCTAAAAAACTGTGAGCTAGCTCACACTCACTCAGCTTAAGAGGGAATACTGCCTCCTACCTGTTGGGAATTATAGCATTGGAAAAAGTGCAGAGAAGGGCAACTAGAATGATAAAAGGGTTGGAACACCTTCCCTATGAAGAAAGGTTAAAATGCTTGGGGCTCTTTAGCTTGGAGAAACGACGGCTGAGGGGTGACATGATTGAGGTTTATAAGATTATGCATGGGATTGAGCGGGTTGAGAAAGAAGTACTTTTCTCCCTTTCTCACAATACAAGAACTCGTGGGCACTCCATGGAATTGCTGAGCAGTCGGGTTAGAACAGATAAAAGGAAATACTTCTTCACCCAAAGAGTGATTAACATATGGAATTCACTGCCACAGGAGGTGGTGGCAGCTACAAGCATGGACAGTTTCAAGAGGGAATTAGATAAACATATGGAGCAGAAGTCCATCAGTGGCTATTAGCCACAGAGTATAGATGGGAACTCTCAGTCTGGGGCAGGTGATGCACTCTATTCTTGGTGCTGGAGGGGGCAACAGTGAGAGGGCTTCTAGGGTCCTGGCCCCACTGGTGGACCTCCTGATGGCACCTGGTATTTTTGGCCACTGTGTGACAGAGTGTTGGACTAGATGGGCCATTGGCCTGATTCAACATTGGCTTCTCTTATGTTCTTATGGAAAGTGAGCATGCACCCCTCTGTTTGTAAGCACAGCACTACATCAACAGTGGCACTGAAAATTAAACAGACGGACATATCCAACAAAACCAACAGCTACTCCTGAGCTATACTAGCCAGCCCAGACCAAACAGCCCAGCTTAGCCCAAGCTCACCAGAGCTGGGAAGCTGAGGAGGGCCAGCCACAGTCAGTGTTTGGATGGGAGACCGCTAAGGAAGCACAGGGTTGCTATGCAGACGAAGGCAATGGCAAACTGCCTCTGAATGTCTCTTGCCTTGAACACCAGGCAGATGGGGTCACCGTGAGTCGGTTGCCACTCCAAGGCACATTATTCATTCATAAGATGCAAAGAGGCCTGCGCATGCACCTGTAGTGTTTCTGCAATGCCGGTTTCCTTGTCCGCTTGCAGCCCCTTGCTGCTGCTTGGGAGGGATGAAGTCCTTGGGTCTAGCTACACCCACCTATTAAACCTAAGCAGTATCCATCCTGCCTTTGCTTTGACAATTCCTTCTTGCATGGCCCCACAGGTGAGCCCCCTGTATCCAGTCCACCCACGGCTCTCAATGGAGTCTCCTACCAGCACTCCTCACCTCCAAAACAACAGAAGACCAACGCTTTCCAACCAACACTCGCAGGCGGTGGAAAACACTGCCCTTATCTGCAACCCAACAATCAATATAGGAATGCAGCGCTGGCCCTCAAGATATTGTTCCACGAGCACATGTTTCCTATCAGTTCACTGTTTTTTAAAATGGTCCATAACCTTTTTTAAAACACACACACACGCACCACCAAATTCTCCATTTCTCAGGGGAAGATCTTTTACGGCTAATATAAAAATTATAAATCACTATCCCTGGTTTTACTTTTCCTTGCCTGAACAAATGATGATGCTCATCTGCCAAATAATAATAATAACAACGGAGAAACTCCGGCCAAAAGCAGAGCCAGTGAGCAGCTGCAATTGGAAAGGGGCAGCAAGTAGTCATAAAAAAAAATTTGCCAGAGACTTCAAAAACAGGGAGTGGGAGGCAACTGGGAAAGATTATTATCTTCTCCGCAAAAGGCCCAATGTGCTTTTTAAGGCAGCGCACCAGTAACACCATCAAGTGTATCTACTAGACGTTGCATCAGATGTTACGCAACACACTAAGCACAATTTAAGTGTATTCCTAAAAGGCAATATATTTTGTACATCTAGGATGTTTTAAATTTGCACCTGAAATATGAAGTGCAAACACGACACACGGCCATTTTGAGGGGGGGAAAAATCTATCACACAGAAATCCTCCAGGCAGCTGGGAATCGCTATAGCCCTCCATGAGCCTACAGTGGGCTGCACTTAGGCTTATCGCTAAGTGATGGAAATGACCCTTTGCGAATGGCTCAAAAGCCATCTTACAAGTCCAAAGGCACACAAGAACACGAAAGAAGGCATGGTGACTCCTGGAAGAGGACAATCCAAAGAAACTCAAAACGACAGGAAAATAAGGCTACTTAAGGCAAGGGCAACTTATTAATCAGAGGTATGACCAGCGCTATTTTTGGGCAGGAACGCACAGGAATGGCGTTCCGGCTGGCTCCTGAGTTGGTCACGCCCAGCAGGAACTCATTAGCATAATAAGCCACACCCAACAGCAAAAACTCATTAGGATTGGCTACATTAGAGGTGTGTGGCCTAACATGCAAAGAAGTTCCTGCTACAAAAAAAACCCCTGGGTTTTGATAACAAACAAGGTAAACAGAATAGGAAGCAAAAGGTGGGTGTGGCTGGATAACCACCCTTCTGGTAACATGGCAATGCCAATGAACTGTGCTGTCAGGGGTGTGGCCTAATATGCCAATGAATTCCTGCTGGGCTTTTTCTACAAAAAAAGCCCTGGGTATGACATCTATATTATGTCTTTCTTCCACCATGTATTTCAAACCAGCACATACAGAGATCGCAGGAAGCTCCCATCCAGAAACTGCCCAGACTCAGATTGGCTTTGTTTCCACCAGGCTGCTGCATCAAGTATCTTCTATCCATACCCTAAAGGGCCAAAGTAGGTGGGATGGCATCTTCATGGCTGCCGATTTAAGAATGCCACGAGGGGCCAATTGTAGTGGGGTTTGCTGCCGGAGCCCTCCCATTTCCCTCCCATGCCTTTTCAAGCGCTGAAACATCCATGGGGGCAAGATCGGGCCCCTACAGCTTTTTAAAATCACTTTAAAATGGCAGCGGTAACCCCGTGGCAGCCATGAGAATGCAGTCACATATGGTTTGGCCGTAAGACCTACCATGGACGTGGTTACTTAAATGAGGAGTGCAAAACTCAGATGGGCTTGTGGGCTAGAATGGCCCTTGACTGGACTGTCTTAAGCACGTTCGTTTATTCGCTGCCGAGTCTGTTCTCTGCTTTCAACTTTTATTTTTCCCTACCTTCATATGGCAGAATTTGAGTTTTTATTTATTTATTTTTTTTATTTTTATTCCGCCCTCCCCAAAGTGGGCTTAGATATAAGCACTACGGCAGTTTGCAAGTCTTTCTCAAGAACTTTCAGTTTTTCTTATAAAAAACGAAGAGGCTTATTTCTTTCAAATTCCATTAATTTCCCAAATAGTAACATTTTATACGTTAGCTAAATGGTAAATGATGCATATTATGCTGTTAAGTCAATAAAATAAGTTTAGGTTTCAGAGGAAAGTACTGCACGTACTTCAATTTTTCCAGAGTTTTTGTTTCCCCTCTGCCGAATCTTTTCCTTGTGACCTTGAAATTTCCAGAACCATTACATCTCTAGGTTGGAGGCATTTGGGCTTCCTTCCACCTCACTGACAGACAGTGTGGGTCCCCCTACCATTCCTCTCAGGACGTTTTTGCAGTGGCAAATCTTGGGCTGACACCTTCTGGGGGGATGTGGTCCAGTTGAGCAGCTGCAGCAGCAGGGAGTAGAGGCCTGGTTCTGGACAGCGGACACCACGGCACATATCACATCCCAGCTGCAGTTAGAACAGAAAGGGGAAGATCATGGGTGCCACTGTGGGTGCTGAGGTGCAGCGCATGCCTCCATGGGCTGCCATGTGGTCTGCTGATCTGTGCTGTGCTCTCCAGGTAGGCAACTACCTGACTGAACTCACAATGCTTGAAGTCAGCGAGGCATTTCCTATTTGCTTCAACTGCCTTTAATATTCAAACGCTGAGGGGGCGGCGCTCTCTGCATCCCGGCTTCATTCCTGCAAAGGAATCAGCCGGTTGGAATTTTTCTCGTCCTTCTTTCGGGGGGAACTCCATTTCTTTCTCAGCCATACAACCCTATGTGTGTTGTGCGGGCCTGCAGTTGGAAGATCACGACTCAAGCCAAGGAAGGACACGCAGCGGGATTAATTCCCATTTGTATTCATATACTATTTACTGCATTGCTTATCACTTCATACTAGTTCTTATCACACTGTTTCCTTATTCTGTAATACATTTTGAGTCTCAACGAGAAAGGTGGAATTCAAGCAAAGAAAACCATATAAATAGTGTAACAAACAAACGCGGCTGTCTCGAAGCTGCCCTTATGACTAGCACAAAGTTGCCCATAAAAGGCTTACAGAACGCAGAACTCGGGAGTTTTTTGCCAGGCGCATGAGACACTTGATCGAGGTTTATAAGATTATGAATGGGATTGAGCAAGTTGAGAAAGAAGTACTTTTCTCCCTTTCTCACAATACAAGAACTCGTGGGCACTCCATGGAATTGCTGAGCAGTCGGGTTAGAACAGATAAAAGGAAATACTTCTTCACCCAAAGAGTGATTTAACATATGGAATTCACTGCCACAGGAGGTGGTGGCAGCTACAAGCATAGACAATTTCAAGAGGGAATTAGATAAACATATGGAGCAGAAGTCCATCAGTGGCTATTAGTCACAGGGTATAGATGGGAATTCTCAGTCTGGGGCAGGTGATGCACTCTGTTCTTGGTGCTGGAGGGGGCAGCAGTGGGAGGGCTGCTAGTGTCCTGGCCCCACTGCTGGACCTCCTGATGGCACCTGGTATATTTTGGCCGCTGTGTGACAGAGTGTTGGACTAGATGGGCCATTGGCCTGATTCAACATTGGCTTCTCTTATGTTCTTATGTTGACACTACTGCTGCCTGTATTAATCAGAGGTGCCTGTAACTGGAAACACAATCGAAAGGCAATTATTCCAGCTGGTTTTACAGATGCTACAGCCATGAAGAAAGCAAAAAAACTCTCCTGTGATCTCATTTTAATCAAACTATTCTATTGACCATTTAAGGCTATGGCCTCTCTCTTTGTCTGGGAAAAACTGTACCTAAAAACTAGGGCTCTGTGCAGATAGGGACACTGTATGTAAAGAAGTGAATTATTTAAAAGCTTTGCACCAGAAGGTGGCAGTCTTTAAGCTGCCACAGAACTCAGCATTCTTAGAAAGCTTGCCAGCCCTCTTCGCTTTTACAATAAATTCTTACGCAGAGGGAACTTAAACCAAGCATTATATTAGCCTTTTAACAGTAAATACGTAGCGTCCATTTCATAGTCCAAACAAAATCCCAGTTATAAAGATCTGCCCAAATTGCTTCACACTGTGGAAATTTTCTTCACCAGAAGACGAACAGTATTTAAGCTTGTAAAAATTGTGTATTTGCTGACAAAGCAAAAAATATTAAAGGGAAACGACACGAGTTACAAAAATAGTTTAAAAACAATTTCACCTGTCCATAAACTTGGGTGCCTTTTGTTCTCTACATTTAAATAATAGTTTCCCTTTTAGGAACTCAGTCGGAATAAGGGTTGACCAGTTCAGGAATTATCTTATTGTTACAGGAAATACTGTGGTGGGATCTTAATTTACCTCAGGCTAGGAACAGCTGGCTTCCAAGCACAGCCGCCATTTGTGGATGTCAGGTGGAAATATGTAAATTGTGGGATGCAAAGGCCATTTAATGCAAAGCATACAATTGCAAAGTTTATCTCTTGTTTTTCATGACCTTTTAAGCCCCATTTTTGTCCATTTTTTCCCAACATTTGTGCATTTTTATAAATATTTGCCAACTTAGGGCAACATTTCACATATCTGATGAATACAGTTCATGAAAGCTTATGGCCCAATCCATCTGGCAGTGTTTAAGATGCCAGGGTTGTGTCTACCTTTTGCTCCATCAGTCTAACATGATGCTTTATTTGTTCTTTGAGAGCTATTGTTCTTCAAATGGATTATTTATTTGGAGAGTCCTGTCTCTCTGCCAATTTTGGCATCATCTACGAATGCTTTGTTAGCACAAGGGCTGCCATGTTCTGTTGTCCATCATGCAAGGGGACACGTGGTTTGATTATTGCTGGGGAGCTATCTGGTCAACTGCTAACTTTCACATTTTCTAAAAGCAGGATGGCTGTTGCCTTGCCTCTTGGTCCCAATAGTCTTTGGGGTATATCGAAGCCTTTTTTGCACCACATACCCTAATTCTCTATGCAATACTTCCATATTTCCAACTATAATTAGAAGCTGCCCTGAAATATTTTTTTCTCTCCTCCCTCTCCGTTTTGTCGAAATGAACATCTGGGCTGATTAAAGAAATTCTTGGGAATTTGAAAGCTTCCTCACAGTTTGGTCCTGATTGACTCCACAATGCCTCTGTTTCTGGAATTTCTTCTGTCAACCAAGATGGCTGCCTATGGCCTTTTACCCTATGCAATACAATCTTCCAAACAGAGCAGACTAAGCACTAGAAACCACCAAGAGTAAATGATGTGGGCCAGCTTATGGAAGGAGACGTAGAGAAGGAAATAGCTGTGAGGATCTTCCGCTGAAAATGTGCAGTCCTTTCGACCAGGTTGCATCAGAAAGAGTAAGTGGTATGAGCAGGTCTGAAGTTACAGGTTGGGGCCAGAGGTGGGGACCACCTGCACAAGTGCTGAATTGCTGAGCCAGTTTGGTGTAGTGGTTAATTGCGCAGACTCTAATCTGGGAGAACTGGGTTGGATTCCCCACTCCCCCACTTGCAGCCAGCTGGGTGACCTTGGGCAAGCCATAGTTCTGTCAGAGTTGTTCTCTTAAGAGCAGTTCTCTCAGAGCTCTCTCAGCCCCACCTACCTCACAGGGTGTCTGTTGTGGGGAGAGGAAGGGAAAGGGGTTTGCAAGCTGCTCTCAGACTCTTTCCAGTAGTGAAAAGCGGGGTATAAAAACCAACTCCTCTTCTTCTGGTATTTGCTAAGTCTGCAGAGCTAGCTATTTGGCTTCAGGATTGAGAGCCAGTTTGGTGTAGTGGTTACATGCATGGACTCTAATTTGGGAGAACTGGGTTTGATCCCCCACTCCTCCACTTGCAGCCGCTGAATGACCTTGGGCAAGCCATAGTTCTCTCAGAGCTGTTCTTGAAAGAGCAGTTCTCCAAAGGGCTCCCTCAGCCCTGCCTACCTCGCAGGGTGTCTGTTGTGAGGAGGGGAAGGGAAAGGAGTTGTAAGCCGCTCTCAGACTCTCAGTGAAGGGTGGGGTATAAATCCAATCTCCTCCCCCTCCCCTCTTCTTCTTCCATAGCAGTGGGAAAAATAGGATGCCTGTCTGTCTCACTAGAAACAACCTACTGAGAAGGAACAACGGGCACCCAGAACCTAAACACAATTATATTCATTATCTACATCACTTCTAGACTGCCTTTCTCCAGAAAGAACACCAAGCAGAAGTGCAAATCCAACTGATTTCAATCAAAACTTACTTTCAAGTATGCACATTTGGAAAAAAAAACACAGGTGAGATTGTGAAGCCATATCAATGTGAACGACTCGGTTCACTCATTTGGAGGCCACAAGTAGAGACCAGCGACTGCGGTTTCAGAATATAGGACAAAATACCAACATGAACAATCAGTTCAGTCGCTTCGGAGGCCACAAGCAGAGACTTGTGATTTCGGTTTTAGAACACAGGACAGTTTTAAAGTCATCATGCAAGAAGTCACTACATTTAAAGAGGCACCGAACAAGAATGCCTAAGTTTCAAAACAGAAGCATTAAGAGAAGCATGAGTGATTCACCGGTTCACCACACCCTTTCTTTCCCCCAGCAGGGATAAAAAATAAAGCATTGTTTTTTTAAGATTCTCCTTTGCAAACGTTCCTTAAATCATAAAGACATTTAGGATTTGGCAGTAAAGAAACTGTAATTTCATGGAGAATACAGTATCTGCCAACTGGTTCCAGACCAATATTCTTTGCAGCATTGCATGCAACCGTTTTTATATCTGTCAAAGCTCCATAAACAGACAGACCTTCAAAGCCATTTTATGTAATGTCAGGCGAGTCTGTACATGGAAGGCAAAGATTTCTGTTAGCCTCAGCGATGCAATTTGTGGTTGGTATAATTTGGCTGATTAGGGGCAGGGAAGGAGAAGAAAAATAAGGACTGATACATTCTTTATCCTTATTAGCTTGGTAAATTTCAGAATGCAAAACTATGCAAAAGCTCAAATTCCTTTTTATATCTGTGCACGAGCCTCGATCATGCCCACACTGAGTTGCTGGTGTCGTAGTTTTTATGGACTGTTCCTATTTTTAAACTTAGTAAGAAAGAGTTTGCTCCTATTTCTTTTGTGGAACCCAGCTTTTTTCAGTCCTATCACTGCTTATTTAATAGAAAGGCAATGTATAGCATGAAGTATGTCCTTCCCATTCTGAAAATTGAAATTGTTTGGTGTAGTGGTTAATTAATTAATTAATTTGACTTCTACCCCGCTCTCCCGCTGAGGCGGCTCAGGGCGGCTTACAGAAAACTATAAAATTCACATAAAATACAATAAAATACATAAACACAATTCATATAAATATGGTTTAAACCATTTATGTGTGTCGGTAACAAAGTGCAAAGTGTGTGGACTCTAATTTGGGAGAACTGGGTTTGGTTCCCCACTCCTCCATTTGCACCTGCTGGATGACCTTAGGCAAGCCATAGTTCTGTCAGAGCTGTCCTTGAAAAAGAGCAGTTCCTGCCAGAGCTCTCTCAGCCCCACCTGCCTCACAGGGTATCTGTTGTGGGGAGGGAAGGGAAAGGAGTTTGGAAGCCGCTCTGAGACTGCTATGGGTAGTGAAGGTTGGGGTATAAATCCAGTCTCTTCTTCTTCTTTTCTAGAAGTAGCAGCTATAAGCTGGGAACCTGTGACGATTCACAGTGCGTTATCTCACTGCCCCAGCTGATCTTCCTCTGCATGTTACTCCCCCTTCCCTTCTCCCCTCAGCCCCTGTAGCTTCTCCCCTTTTCCCTACTTCCTTCTTTCCCTCCAACACAATTTTTCTTTCCACCTGCTTTCCCTGCATCTTGTCCATCACTCCCCCCCTGCCATTTTCCTTATCGTCTTTCCTGTCTGCCAAGGACTCCCTTCACAACTTATCTGAAGCTTTAAAATGAAACTGCAGCAGCCGTTTCGATTACCTAGGCGACCACATACATCAGTGATGTTCTTGTCTCCTGTTGCCGACGTAATTGAAAATGGCTGCTCAAATCCTATGAGGTAATCTTGCAAAATCGCAGCATTTTAAAACATGGTTTTATTTAATCTCATCCTTTTTTGTTTAGGTTCCATCAGTTTTGTAGGAAACATCTCCCTCTGTTTTAACCTGGTCCCACTGAGCCGGATCCAGACTAGATTTTCCACTCTCGGATGAGATGACGTAATTTCCAGCAATTTCCTCTTCCTGCTGCGGACCCCCCGTTTTCCTCTCATGCTGCTGTTCCTGGGGGTTTCTAGCTACTCAGGAGCAGCATTTCAGAAAATCAGTGGGCTGCAGCAGGAGGCAGGAACGTTCTGTTTCACTGACAGAAGCGCCATGCGTGAGAGGAAAACTGACATTGGATCCAATCTAGTGTACAGATTTTTGACCTGCACTCTGAGCCCACGCTCAGATTAGATATACAGGTGATGACTGTTCGGTAATGATCAGTTTTCCTATTCCACATTCAGAAATAAAAGGATGTGACCAAATATCCAAGAATGTATGTCGACCACAACAATCTTCTGGTTCCCTTTTAGCTTTACCTGCTACGGGACATTAGCCTGTCCATAATTTGTAACGTGGCAACCCTAGTTTCTCTGGATTCTATCCAGAGTGGAAAATGTTTGCCTTGTGTGGAACGTGATCTGGCTATACCCAAATGAAGTGCCCTGTTTCAAAACAGAAAAGCATGGCTCTCTTTCAGGGCTACATCTCTCCCTCTCTCTCGTTACGCAGTATGGTAGTACAAATCGATGTCCTAGGAGAAAATACCCTGTGGCAAATTTATATGGTAAGCAAAGAGTTGAGGATCAAGAAGGCTTTTACAGGACTGAAACTATGCTGTCAAAAAAACAAATGGGCTTGAGCTGGTTGATGGACTAGAAATAGGCACTTTGAAGGCCAATGTTTAACTCATTTGCGTACACAGAGCCAGTTCACGTGTCTGTTGTGGGGAGAACTGGTCCTGAGAGAACAGCTCTGAAATAACTTGTGACTGACCCAAGGTCACACCAGCAGCTGCATGTGAAGGAGTGGGGAATCAAACCCAGTTCTCCCAGATTAGAGTCCATGCTCCTAACCACTACACCAAACTGAAGTAAATGAAGCCAAGAGAGAGCTTGACTTTCTTACCTTAAGAGAGTGGAAGATCACCCAGTGAACCTCAGGGCTCAGTGAAGATTTGAACTGGAATCTCTCCAGTCCTTGTTTGACACATTGCCTCTCTAGCACCAAAGTATCCTAAAAGAACCACAACTACAAAAAGAACTGTATCTAGTGTGCCATTATTTCTACAGGTAATATTTATTTACCTGTTTTCGCGTTCATACATTTCCTTGGTAGCTGTTCGAAGATGTTCTATTTCTTGGGCTGTTTTCAGCCTTAATTGTTCCAGTTCATCATGTAGTTTGTTTTCATATTCTGTTTTATAATGGTCTCTGAAAAACAAATGCAAAAATCTGTGATATCGCATTTCTAAAATATTTGTGGCTTTGCTTCTCTTTGCAATTCAAGGTGAGTTACTGAATCCAAAATTCTAAGGCAACAAGACCATTCATAGCAATTTAAACTGTCCAGGCCAGTCACTGGGGTGGTGGGGTGGGGGCGGTAATTAAATCCTTTACCGGTAATGCAAGACTTTCCTTTATAAGGGTTGCCTGTCTTAAGATTTTCTTCTTCATGCAGAAATCCACATCCTTGTAAACCAGATTCTGATTTCAATTACATGAGTCCACCTAATTCTGATAAACTAACCATTAAGTGTTGCCGTGTTTATTGTACAAAGCTTTTGCCCAAAAGTTCTCTGATGTAATGAAACACCTGGTGATGCCGAAAAGCATGAAGAGCCCTGTATACCTGGATGTCACGTATTTCTCATACATCTCCTCCCTGGCTTTTTTGGCCTCTTCTAGATGAACCTGAAGTCTTTCCAGACGATCTTCTTCATGAGCACAGCGAACATTGAGCTCCATGTTTTGACGATTGAGATAATCCTTATCCTTTTGTAGCAAGGTAACAGACTGCTGCAAACTCACAACCTGCAAACAAAATAATTGTGATGAAAACAGGCAGATGGTATTTTAGCTGACAATCACACCAGAGGCCAGTAAAGAATTTATCTCCAGGTTAGAGCAGCAGATACAATCCTGCATTTCCTCACTGGGGTCAACACCTTACTTGCTGAACAACCCCGATTCGCATTTATACCTATCCCATGTTCCCAGGCTTGTTATGATGGCACCATGTTCGTACTTTTCTCTACATGTAGCCTACTATAAAATCTTAATTTTAAATTGCTTTAAACATAAGCTTATCATTTTAGATTATCATTCAGGAATTATTATGTTCTTCTGTTTGGAGTCTGATCATTCCTTCCCTGTCTCTCTCTCTCTTTCTTTTTTTTCTTATTTATTTATTTTCACTTTCTTGAGTAACAATAATATAACAAAATAAACCATAGATGATAACCTTATTAACCATAACCAACTAGAAATATCAAAACAGCAAGTATGAGTTAATACATATCATAACCTTGGCTAAGATGTCAATCATTTTATCAACAGTCACAAAGAACTGAACATTAACTATAGAATAAATCTTAACATAAAATCATAGAAATGATATAATCTCAAGATATCTTTGAGGAATAGACTAAAAGGGTACCTTTTTGTTTTAAAAAGTTGCTTCAACAAATGGGAGCCATTTTGAATACAAAACTGTATCACCCTAGGGAATTACAATCATTGGACAGATTCAACCTAAGGGGAAAGTGTTCTTCTCGCTGTCACCAATACCTCCTTGGAAAGATTAGGATGCTGCTTACCAGATCTACAGTATCTGTAGGTCACGGAGGAGGGTAAAGCACATTTATTTAGACCGGGGTGCCCAACATGGTGACTGCTGACCCCTTTCCTGGTGCCCACCAAGTCTTTTTAGAAAGTGGGCAGGCTCAGTGGACTTTTGCCTTCTAACTGGCTGTGCAGATTTTTTAAAAAATGCTGCTTATGCTATGGTATAAAAAACGGTAAAAGCGCCGTGAAGCAAGCTAACTAACAATATATTGCATGTGTTATGATAAGACAATTTAATCCAACACGTGGTTGGATTTAATAGAATTTATAAACACGTAAGGTAGAAGACATGAGGACATATTATACAAGTGCAGAGCTTGAATTATGAAGCGGACCATTTGGGAGTGACTGGGGGCAGTGGTGTTCTGTTATTTAATATGCCCTTCTGATAAGTGGTATCTGACCAAACTAATAGAAGGTTGTCGGCTCTTGGAAAAGGGCCTTCTCAAAACAGTCTTTATTGATAGTCCATCATAGGGATCTACCTGGAAATTGTGCTTGTACCAGAGGACTTCAGCTTATATATAATGCATCATGTACTCATCATTAGATGGCCCTTTAATTGTTGACACAGATTGCTTTTTGGATTGTTCATGCCTTGAATAATATGTTCTGACATCTTCTACCTTATATGTTTATAAATTCTATTAAATCCCTATTAGTCATTCACTACATGTTGGATTAAATTGTGTTATCATAACATAAGTGATATATTGTTAGTTAGCTTGCTTCACAGTGCTCTTCTGGGTTTTTTTTTTGTATCATCTAACTGTGATCCCCATTTGTATTTTGCTTGCTTATGCTATGACAGCAGCTGCCACCACAGCACAAGAATCTTCACGGTGTGACCGAAGGTAACCTGCTGCAGCGATTTTACGGCTGGCCCCACCTCCTGTTTTGTGGATGCAGCTGCCATGCTGTGTTAGAATTCCAAAGATACCCCCAGGCTCAAAAAGGTTGGAGACTCCTGATCTAGACAGGACACAACTGCATTTAGGGCTATTTTTGGGCAGGAACGCACAGGAACGGCGTTCTGGCTGGCTCTCGAGTTGGCCACGCCCAGCAAGAACTCATTAGCATAATAGGCCACACCCAACAACAGAAACTCATTAGGATTGGCTACATTAGGGGTGTGTGGCCTAACATGCAAAGGAGTTCCTGCTCCAAAAAAAGCCCTGGGTTTTGACAACAAACAAGGTAAACAGAATAAGAAGCACAAGGTGGGTGTGGCTGGATGACCACACATCTCATAACATGGGGGTGTGGTCTAACATGCTAATGAGTTCCTGCACTGGGTGTGGCCTATGCTAATGAGTTCCTGCTGTTGGGTGTAGCCTATTATGCTAATGAGTTCCTGCTGAGCTTTTTCTACAAAAAAAGCCCTGCCTGTATCTAAAACCACAAACACTGCAAAAACTTTGTTTAAAAGGTGAAGCTACTTCCAAAAGGTAGGATTAACACGGAGCAACATGACATACAAAACAGACTATGATAAGATGGAGCTGAGGTTGGAACTGAGCTGGACAGGGAAGGAAGAAAGGCGAGTGGAACGAGGCCCAACTAATTCACTGAGCAAGCTTGTCCAATTCACGAGAAAGGCAAGGCTGGCTGCTGTGCAGGTGCTAATGAAATCAATCATCCTAAGCATTGACCAAACTACAAACGCAATTTTAAGCTTCTTTGTTATTCTTAATTTTTAAAAAATAATAAAGATAAACGAGATACGAAGATTCCACCTCTTTTGATAAATCGTTTCTTTCTTTGGTTAGTGCTGTGTGAGACACTTCCAGTATTTCGTATTTTCTTCGGAGTTCCAACAAGTCGTATTCAAATGCATCCCGCTCACTGTTGAAAGAAAAAGCACACTGTGATCAGAGGAGCTGTAAAAACCCCCAACCCTTCATTGTTTCCGTAACCTGTTTTTCTTGGGGTAATCAAACAAGCTCTGCCCTGCAACTGCTGATCTCCATGGTGTGTGAGAACGAAGTTATATAATTTGTGTGCCTTCCTTTATATAAATTTCAGCGTGGTGTACTCAGATTAGGACCCAGGAGATACAGGTTCAACTCTAGGGGTCACTGGGGGTGTGGGGGGAAGGTATTTGTGAATTTCCTGTGTTGTGCAGGTGGTTGGACTAGATGACCCCGGAGGTCCCTTCCAACTCTATGATTCTATGATCCTCAACCAGCCATGAAGCTCACTGGTGTCCTTGGGTCATTTATATTCCCACAGCAACCCTCCCTCACAATGTCATTGAATAGCTAAAATGGGGTGGGAAAAGCTATACACCCAGGTTCCTTGGAGGAAAATTATGCATGTTGTAGAGAAGCTGGGCAAGAGGAATCAGTTTTCCGTTTCCCTTAACACCAGAAACCGGGGTCATCCACTGAAGATGAACGGTGGGAGAGTCAGAACAGAAACACGAAAGTACTTCTTCACACAGTTGAACTGTGGAACTCGCTACCATAGGATGTGATGATGGCTGCCGACTTGGAAGGCTTTAAAAGGGGAGTGTACAAATTTAGGAAGGACGGGGCTATCAATGGCTACTCGTCATGATGGGCATGTACTCCCTGTGGTGCCAGAGGCACTATGCCTCTTTAAATCAGTATCTGGACAGCATGGGTGGGAGGATGCCGCCGCCGTTGTTCTGCTTGTGAGATTCCTGGAGGCAACTGGTCAGCCACTGGGTGAACAAAACGCTGGACTTGATGGGCCTTTGGTCTGACCCAGCATGGCTCTACTTATGTTTTTATGATAAAAATGGAAAGGAATAGAATTTGCTCTAAGGGCACATTAGAGCTCTGTCTATCAGATAATGTGAGGTGGTAGGGTCGAGCCAGACATCGCAACCTATTTCACACCATGGGCTGGATTAAATGGATCCGTTCTGCTAGTGGTGGTGGTTTCCTCCAGAGAAAGGCCTCCTGCTGCAGGGGAGGGCACTTTTGCGTCATAAGGAAAGTGTCACTGGTAGCACAAGGGATCCAACCAGCCATTTAAGATTCTCGTATTTTTTTATTTTATTTTATTATAGGATTTATTTGGATTTGAAAAATCAAAAATCTTACAAAATAATACAAACTACAAACTAAAACAACCATTCAAACAGTAACAGGTAAGTTAGCTCAAGGTAAATAATACATCACCATTACAAAGGGATAGCTATCAACCATTATAAAAGAGAGGAATCATGTTTTACCACAGGTTAAGACTATTAATCATATCAGGTATAACATCCTGATGTACCAAGTATTCAAGCAAAGGAAGCTAAATATAGCAAAATTAACAGAAAGTTTACAACAGTCCGCTTCATTAATCCTATCTGTAATTCTAGACATTATATATAGTTTCCATAGCTTGGTGTGCCAATGTTGTCTCTCGTATTTTTAAAGTCAGTAAGGGGAAATTACCAGTAATGGCTGATGATGCACATATGTATATGAAACAAAGGCATGGTTTCACACAAATTATGAAAAATTCTCAGGCCTTCTCTCTTGTAATTTGTTTTTACATTTCATGGGTGCAACGTTATTCAGAGAGGCATCCAGCCACATGCCAGGTGCATTTTTAAAATGCGAGAAAGGAAAACCTCAATAGGAAGCAGCCCCTTGAGTGTGCAATATACAACACAGGAACATTCAGAAGAGAAGAGAAGAGAAGAGAAGAGAAGAGAAGAGAAGAGAAGAGAAGAGAAGAGAAGAGAAGAGAAGAGAGAGAGAAGAGAAGAGAAGAGAAGAGAAGAGAAGAGAAGAGAAGAGAAGAGAAGAGAAGAGGAGATTGGATTTATACCCCACCCTTCACTTGGGAGTCTCAGAGGGGCTTACAAACTCCTTTCCCCTCCCCTCCCCTCCCTCCCCTCCCCACAACAGACACCCTGTGAGGTAGGTGGGGCTGAGAGAACTCTAACACAAACTGCTCTTTCAGGAACAGCTGTGCCAGAGCTTGTGACTGACCCAAGGTCACATCAGCAGGTGCAAGTAGAGGAGTGGGGACTCAAACCCGGTTCTCCCAGATTAGAGTCCGCACACCTAACCACTACTCAAAACTGGCTCTCCAACTACAGATTCCACAGAGAATTGTAGCATACTGCTAAAAAGACAATTCTGGACAAGTGCTATACAATTACTAGCATGCAGAAGTCTTATTAACCCTATGAAGGCGTTAAATGTTTAACATTTCGGATTAGATCAAGAAAATAAAGATTTGAACTGATTGATTAAGAGGGAACTTATCAGTTACATACATTTCTATACTGCAAGACCTCAGCAAAGACGCTTGGAGGGGACTGATTTTGCAAGGCGACCTAAATTTCAATCTATTAGTAAGTGTACAGGGATATACTTACCATTTGACTTTATCATAATTCTCTTGCCTGTAGTCTCCTTGATGAATCATTTGCTTCGTGTCTGCTAGTTCGAGTGCTAATCGTTGACATCGAACGTCTAGCTCTGACCGATTTCTTCTCTCTGTTTCATAACTCTGGAAAGCAAAATTTAAAATGACAAAAGCGACAAAGATTATTTACCCATGTCAAGAATGTTTGTCCTGCTAGACCATAACAGGGTACTGGGTTGAATCTGGACTAGTGTTTCCACGGGCACCCACTAAGCACCATTTTCCAACCTCCCCCAGGAACAGGATTTCAGGGACATTATGGGCTGCCACAGGAAGAGGGAGAGGCAGCAGTGCTAATCTGAATCCAACCCCGTATCTCTAGAGAAATACAAAAATCAAATTTTTAATAATCCACTCAACGTTTCTCTGTACCATAAATTGCTTTCCAACTGAAGTGTGCTGTATATTTTATCACCCTTGGTTTTCTACATCAGTTTTACCTTACCAGTTCTAATTCTTATAACCATAGGAGGAAAAAAATTAATGGTCAACTCCTCTGGCCTGCGAAGGATAGACTATTCCTGGACGTGGCTGGGAACAGGAGGGCAATGCAACTAGCTCTATTCATAGGGCGGGGGTGGGCTGTGGACTTGCATTTCTCAAGCAGCAGTCAACTGATGTGGCAGGGTGAAATGTTCTCAAAACCGAGAAGACCGTCAGAAACAGCCTGATGCACTACCAGAGCAATCTTAAGTAGTTCTACCCATAGAAAGCCCATGTTATTCAGTGGTGTTTACTTCCAGGGAACCTATTAAAACCTACGGGGATTAGCCATGGGGAAGAGAATGAAAAATCCCAGAGTATACCCGTTTCTATTCATGCCTAGAGTCTCTATTTCAACCTCGTTCCATTTTACTACACCCCTCCCCCCACACATGTGGTTTGGGCCAGAGAGGACTCTGGGGGGTAATGGAAAGAACACTTGACAGGTAAGTAGCAGTACCTCACACTTCCAACTTTAAGAAGGGAAAGGCGAGCCACTAACAGACAGAAGAATGTCTTCCACAGAATATTCAAACAAGGGTAATCACATGGCTATGTTTAGAGATTAAATTGGGGGGGAGTAGAAATTGCCACTATCTAATCAAAGACCATTGACAGTAGAAATTGCTGGTCCTGTATTGGGCAGGGGGTTGGACTAGATGGTCTGTATGGTCCCTTCCAACTCTATGATTCTATTCTATGATTCATTTCCCTGTATGAGCCACAAATGTATATTTAAATGCTATAAACTGGAGTGGGTCACCTGGAAAAATTAAGGCCCTTAATAGGGGGAGGGCAAACTTCGGAACAACTCTGGCAGTTGTGTAACATCTAGCTGTACTCATCTGAACTCCTGCTTTCCTTTCCTTCTTCGTGCAGGTATTTAAGCCTGGCTGTAGCCAGAGGCACGCGACCTTGTGTACAAGTCAAAAGGCTCTTGGACCTTTGCTCTCAGCCCCCGGCTCATGGCCTTGAGTGAGCCAGCCCAGTGGATCCAGGCCCAGCCCAGGATGGAGCTTCACAGTATCTCTGCAAACCCCTTTGGGTCCCCACTGGGTGGAAAAGTCAAGTAAAGATACTTAAACAGATGTTAGATTCGAGTCCAGTAGCACCTCAAAGATCACCAAGAGAGTCAAAGCTCCCTCCATCAGGAGTTAACAATACACTATCCCAATCTTACATTTACTGAGATGAAGAGAGAGAGGAGAGGAGAGGAGAGGAGAGGAGAGGAGAGAGGAGAGGAGAGGAGAGGAGAGGAGAGGAGAGGAGAGGAGAGATTGGATTTATACCCCACCCTTCACTCCCCGAAGGAGTCTCAGGGCAGCTTACAATCTCCTTTCCCTTCCCCTCCCCATAACAGACACCCTGCAAGGTAGGTGCGACTGAGAGAGCTCTGACTGAGAACTGCTCTTGAGAGAAACAGCTCTGAAATAATTTGTGACTGACCCAAGGTCACACCAGCTAGCTGCATGTGGAGGAGTGGGGAATCAAACCCGGTTCTCCCAGATTAGAGTTCACACTCCTAACCACTACACCAAACTGGCTCTCAGAATGCAGGGATAGAGATTATTTACTCCGGAGGATTGGAAGGCAGGTGGGAGGGGTGCTTCACTCTTCTGTGTCCACCTAGGGGTGTGCAAAAAAAAAAATTCGGTAAAATTCGGATTTGGGCATATTGGACTCAATTTTTTTCGGTATTCCCGAAAAAACCCGAATACTTATACCGGTAAAGCAATGAAATCCGAAAATTTTTGGGATTCCCGAAAAATTCGGGTCCATTATATCCAATGGGGCCATTGACTTCAATGGCAAAATTTTCTGGAAAGTTTGCAGGGGGCTGGAGAGGGGGGGTTGAGGTAGAGACTCCAAATTTGGACTGTAGCTGCTGGAGCCTCTCCCCAAAAGACCCCCAAGTTTTGAAAATATTGGACCAGAGGGTCCAATTCTAGGGGCATCCAAAGAGGGTGCCCCCAGTTCTCCATTGTTTCCTATGGGAATGGATCAGGCAAGCAGATTCTCCCTGTAAAAAAACCTGAGAGGTGTGGTGGTGGTGTGAGGGGGCATGTTTGCCAAGCCAGCAGCAGACCATGTGCAATCACCACCCCATCAACCCCAGGTCTCTCCCAAACCAACCCTAAGGAAGAATAAAATAAAGAGAAAAGAAATTAAATTTAAAAGTGCCCTAATAAATCAAACCAGTCTGAAGTCTTCTGAGGTATTGATCCGAGGTCCACGAAGAGCAGGGAGGAAAGCAGGGCAGACTCAGGAGCAGGGGCAGCAGAAGCCAGCCAGCCACAATCTCCAAGCCAGGCAGCTCTCTCTCACCAGCCAGCAGGATCCAGGAACACAGCAATAAGAGTCATCCCAGAGACTGGCTCCTTTTATGCTCTCTGAGCATACACAGAAGGATTTCAAAAAGGAAAAACCTTCTGTGATTGGCCAGAGAGCAGATGCCAGAACCCTATTGGCCACCACAGTGCTCCTTCCCTGGGAAAGGAGCAAACTGGTGGTTGGGCTGCAGGCAGCAACAACAGCCTTGCAAACTTGCAAACTGCAATGCATTTTGCAAATGCATTGCAGTGATTGGCTGTCTGGAGCCTCCTCCCCCCCCCTCCTGGAAACAGGAGGAAAAGCCAGGAAAGAGGGGGAAACGGCGGGAAAAGGAATTCCCGGGCCCTTTAACAGTTTTAAACCCCCCACAATGCCGTTTTTCAGAAATGCCGAAAAATGCCGAAAAAATCCCGAATTTTCTGGGATTTTTTCCCCCGGAATTCGAAGATTACAGTGAATAGCCTGTCCGGGATCCCAAAAGCCGAAAAAAACCCGAAAATGCTTTTTTTCGGGTTTTTTTCCGTTTTGGGATTCCCGAATGCACACCCCTATGTCCACCCATTCTCCCCTCCACATATAACCCTAATGGCCCCCTGGGGACAGAGATCAAGCAGCATGTTTCTTTTAATTCTGGCCACTAAATCTTCTAAAAAAATAAAATAAAATTCTGCACTTTATTTTTTTATATCATTTTTTCTATTCCTTTAAACCATTTATACTCTGCGGTCCCAGCTTCAAAAACATCACACATGAATAGTTTAAAAGTGCAACTTTTAAAACCTTAGGTCCAGGAAAAGATTTCATGCTCCATGCCATGAAGAACAGTTGAGATAGTTTAAACAATATGGAGTATGTGGGGCCACCAAGGTTAGTTCCAGGTCAGGGACAAACCAGCAGCTATGGTACTACCCTGGCCTGTTCGTACTTGCAATTGGTTGTATATAAACACCCCAGCTCCGCTAGAGGTTTTTAGTTTGAAAAGCATTTTTACCGCTCTAACAATGTAGTTATAAACTTCGCTCAATGAGAAAAACGTAGGTTAGTTTAGAAAATTCCTGACTGCGGCCAATGGGCCACAAAAATGTCTCATCAGTGTAAAGGTTGGCATGATCATGTTTAATCCCAAGCAAAGGGGTGCATTAAGGGTTGAGGTCTTGAGCCACCTTTGAGCAGAATTTTGGGACCTACAGAGGTACCTTAAATGTGCTCGACGGCTTTGGCATGCCTTTCCAGCTTTGCTTCTTTTTCCTCAGCTAACCACCATCTTGTACCAAACTGCCTTGATGAAATGCCCCTCTCTTTCAAAACGAGTTTCCCGTGTGGCGTATAAGCAGTGGCGGCTGCTCAACTAACACAGGCACAAAGCCCCATTGAGGGCACCAGCCGGTCGTAAGGAAGAAAGGATCTTCCTGACCTGGATTCAACTAACCACGGCAAGCACCAGTTCCTTGGTCATTAAGACAAGAACTGCTTCTGCAAGTCGTCAGCACAAATACGCAATTGAGAGCTAAATGCAAAGTCTGTCACCACCCCACATGGAACTGAAAACCTCAAGCCCAGGAAGCATTTGCCAGGACGTCCCCGTGGTTCAGCGGGATTATTAATGACTTGGGAAGTCAAGATCCACATAGCTGAGACTAGCAGTCATTCATACCAAGGCCAATGCTTTTCAGTCCCGAATGAGGCAAATTAATCCTGTCTATTCTAACAAAAGGGATTGTAGTCTTTTAGCTACAATCCCTTCGACAGTTATTATTATCATATTGCAGAATGGGTTCCACTGTGAAGCTAAAAGGTCTTTGGAGCTGGTGTGCCTCATCCCAACGGGGCGGCGGCAGCTTCGCCTTCTTCATGACGGACTACATTCTTTCTATCCCATTTTAAAAGGCAGGCACAATTTGCTCTTCTCTGGCCTCCTGGAAACACCAGGTTGTCAATTTTAACAGTAACTCTCCAAGGAGCATGCCTATTAAGAAGGCTCACTTAATCAGCAGCTAGAATAAGTCCTGTATTTATTCTAAAAGACAATGGAAAGACTTGCTGAAGGCGGCAAATTCTTTCAGTGGTCACCTGGGTGCGAGCGGAAATAATAAAAGGTTGACCCAAAATCTGTCCAGGCCAAACAATGGATAGAATGTGGCAAGTTTGTTAGCAGACAGGGATGATCCAGCATCCCATATTAAATCAGAAGTGAACACATGAATCTGCCTTATACTGAATCAGATCATCAGTCCATTGAGGTCAGTATTGTCTACTCAGAGTGGTGGCAGCTCTCCAGGTCCTTCACAACACCTACCGCCTGGTCTTTTTTAACTGGAGATGCTGGGGATTGAAATTGGGACCTTTCGCATGCCAAGCAGATGCTCTACCACTAAGCCATGGTCCCTCAACCAAAGTGGATCGCTGTTCAGTCATTGACATTGTTCCCTTTGGGCAACAGCAACTACAACCTTGTAAAATGGCACACTTGAACAGTCTGATCGTGGACAGTGGAAACAGAGGGACAAAAGAAGGAACAGAGAAGAAACTGAAGGGGACACTGAACCTCTCAAATGTATAAATATGTCTTGGTGTTAGGACAATAGTAAAATCTGTACAGGAGACCTTGCGTCTCCACTGTCAAAGGACAGCCAGATCAGCCTTATGGCAAAAGATGACAGTGAGGCACCTTTTAGCCCTCTACAAGGAAATAATAGAGAGGGGCTGGATGAGTCCATAGCGGATCTCCCTAAGACGTATGAAGGAGGAGATCAGTCTGTCTTTTGCATTGCTCAGTGGAAGAAGGAAAAACAGTACACCTATATAGAGACAGCTGCAGAAACGGTGGGGCAGCAAGGCACTCCAGGAAACCAAGTGACTGTGGCAAGTCTCAAGTCAGCATGAACTGTGTCAGCCAGAAGTGTGAGGACTGCAAATGCTACCTAACTGGAAGGCCAGTCTGGTGTACTCTAATCTGGGAGAACCAGGTTTGATTCCCCACTCCTCCACAGGCAGCTGCTAGTGTGACCTTGTGACAGTCACAAGTTCTCTCAGAGCTGTTCTCTCAAGAGCTCTCTCAGCCCCACCTACCTAACAGGGTGTCTGTTGGGGGGGGGAGATTGTAAGCTGCTCTGAAACTCTGAGCAAAGGGCGGGGTATAAATCCATTCTCCTCTTCTTCGTCTGAAATCCCAAGAAGGAGACAAGGTCCTGATGCTGCATCAAGGGAAGAGGAGCTAGCAACATCCTATGGGAAAGAGGCCAAACCAGATCTCAGAGACTGAAAGACATGAACCTTTCTGCGTTTACCGGCAAGGACCTGGACAAGACCAGAAACATGAGTATTATAAGTGGTTGAGACTGTATTTAAATAAAGAATGGCTGGTCTTGATTACATATGTGGAGAAAGGGGAGGAGAAATGCTTACTGTCCGTGTGTGATAGGCCAAACTCACATGAATATAAAGTTATAGGGGTGAAATTATATGCTATTCCAATCAGAGTGTGTACCTCGAAAATTAAAGATCTGGTTTTGGATAGCCCAGGGTGAATCCCATGTAGTAATTCCAGTAACAATATGGGACAGGACAATTTAATTTATACCCCTCCTTACTGGGTAACAGCGATCTATCTAAATAGAAAGCTGCTTCCCAGAAAACCACAATGGACAATGGTGGAGGAGGAGTGCCTAGCCATTGTATATTAAAGCCATACCTAAGGAGGAGAAAACACCATTGACACTGACCATTCCCCACTGTGTTGGGTGCACCATACTACAGGGCACTACAACACACTGCAACATTGGAGTCTGTTGTTCTAAAATTCTGACTTCAATGTAGTACATATAAACAGACACATAAATGTAGTGGCAGACTTCTCCAGGAAGGAAGAATGGTTAAGTAAATATGTATAACTAGGAAGGGAAGCCCGTTGTGGAACCGAGACAACGGGCGCTAGACAGGCCCCCTTCCCGCGAAGAAGGTGCTGGAGGCAGGCGTATCTGGCGGCCATTGGGGAAGGAGCTCACCCGCCGTCCCCAGCCTCCGCTGTCCCTCTCGCTGAGACTCCGTCTCTCCGGGGCTGCAACGTCCCCCTGGCACTGGCCCTGCCTCGCTCCCCGGCCAGCACCGTCGGCTGGCATCGCAGCCTCCCTTCCCTGGCTCCTGGTGGCGGTGTTCGCTCGCAGCGTTCGCCTCCCGCCTCCCAGCCAATGGCACACCAGCAGTCTTGAGCGGCAGCTGGCGGGCCAATGGCAGCAACGCAGGCAAGCAAGGCAGCCAGTGGCAAGGGACCCTGTCTCTGACTGACAGGTCCCTCAGCCAACTGATTCCGGCGCGCATTTTCACCATATAAGGTATGACGAAAATCCTTTTATATATAAGGAAGGATGTGTAAGTATCGTGCTTTAAGGTTTAAATGTGTTTAATATGTTTTTCCCCCTCAGGGAAACAAGAAGTTGTAATTCTTGTCACTATAACTATGTAAAACAAGAGGCGGGACCCGCGATATTCGTGGGGGGAGGGAGTACTCCAGCCGCCAAGCTTCCCCCTCCCTCCCCCCAGCAGCGGCGGCGGCTGCGGCAAGGCCAGCCGAGATTCCCCCTCCCCAGCAGCAGCGGAGGGGCGGCGAGGCTAGCCGGCCCGCCAAGCCTCCCCCTCCCTCCCTCGCAACAGGGTGGTGGTGGCGGCGGCGGCGGCAGCGGTGGGGGGGGGGAGGCCGGCCGGCTGGCCCGCCAAGCCTCCCCCTCCCTCCCAAGAAGCAGGGCGGCGGCGGCGGGGAGGCCGGCCGGCCAGCCCGCCAAGCCTCCCCCTCCCTACCACCCACCCACCCACCAAAGCAAGCAACAGGGCGGTGGCGGGGAGGCCGGCCGGCCCGCCAAGCCTCCCCCTCCCTACCACCCACCCACCCACCCACCCAAGCAAGCAACAGGGCGGCGGCGGGGAGGCCGGCCGGCCCGCCAAGCCTCCCCCTCCCTACCACCCACCCACCCGGGCGGCAGCGGGGGGAGGCCGGCCGGCCGGCCAAGCCTCCCCCTCCCTACCACCCACCCACCCAAGCAAGCAACAGGGCGGTGGCGGGGAGGCCGGCCGGCCTGCCAAGCCTCCCCCTCCCTACCACCCACCCACCCAAGCAAGCAACAGGGCGGCGGCGGCGGCGGGGAGGCCGGCCGGCCGGCCAAGCCTCCCCCTCCCTACCACCCACCCACCCGGGCGGTGGCGGCGGCAGGGGGGGAGGCCGGCCGGCCCGCCAAGCCTCCCCCTCCCTCCCAAGCACCAGGACGGCGGCGGCGGCCATTACCGTGGTGGCGGGCGGCGCGGCTTCCCAGCCTTGCCCTCGTCCGTCAGCCCGGGAGGCGGCCTGCTCACGCTCGGCTAGCGGAGCCAGAGGGCGGCCGGGAGGGGGGGTGGCCGGCCGGCCGGCCAAGCCTCCTCCTCCCTCCCAAGCAGCAGGATGGCGGCGGCGGCGGCGGCGGCGGGGGAGGGAGGCCGGCCCGCCAAGCCTCCCCCTTCCTCCCCCCCAGCAGCAGAGGCCGGCTGGCCCCGCCAAGCCTTCTCCCGCCCTCAATGGCCAGTTTATAGAGCGTTCCCTGCGCATGCGCAGGGAGGGCTCTTTTACTTTTTGGGGATTTAAAGATCCCCGTATCATTTTTTTAACTTTTTAGATTTTTCTGCACACGTGGGGACTGCCCCACGTGCGCAGGAAAATCTCCCTGCCCCCCAGGTGCCCCCGATGTGCGGATTTAGATATCCGCACACAGGGGGCCACTTGGGAATTAGATATATAGATGTGAAATGTGTATGCCAAAATGTGTATTTAATAGTTTTAAATAGGTAAGCACAGAAAAGGTGACGTTTACATTGATTTGAACAAATTCTGTTTTTTTCCCCAAGTACATAATGTGATGGTTAAAAAGAAATCATTGCCTCCAGTAGAGACCTTAGTAGCCCTCCACCTATGACAGTGTGTTGGAGGAGGGGCGTGTGATGGACAGGTTAGGTTCCACCTCTCTCCCAGAGCAACCAGTGAGAACTGATGGAATGTTGAGAAAAAGAGACTTGGAAAACAGCAAGTTGGCAGCTGAGAAGTTGACAGCTTAAGAGCTGTGGTGAAAAAGGTGTTCTGATTAAGTGGAACTATGTAGAAGAGGTGCTCGGAACAGGCTGAAAATAGTAAATCTGTAACTAAAGGATCCCAGTTGTAGGCACAGGACCTCAATTCAAAAGTTCAATGGAGGTGAAACTTTCTTCTCATACTTTATTATACGATATGAATGAATGGTGGCAGAAAGTGATTGGAATAGTGTTTGAGCCCCATTCCCAATAGCTCTGTGTGAGTGAGGGCTGATTATTAAGGGGGGGGTAGGCTACCCAGTCTGTGGATGTCTCTGGGAGTGAGAGAGGGAGGAGCTGAGGTGTGAGATGGTCAATTTAATCCTTGATCATAAGACCGTTCCACTTACTACTGAACGTTTTAACGTATGTGAACCAAAAGCCATCCAAAGCCTAACACTGTCTATCTCCACTGCCTCTACAGTTATATACAACTGAAAACAATAACAAATGGATGGGAACAGATAACAATCTGAATTCCTACCAGATATTTAAACTCGAGAGAAGTGACTAAATTTCTTCTTCCAGACCCTTTCCTGAAACCAAATAAGATACAGCCAATCAACCTAAATCATCATCCAGGTGTAAACACCCTTTAACAAAGCAAACTTAGCTTTCTTGCGCTACATCTTGATGTCAGGGATTCCCCTATTCCTCCTATATATTAGACCACACCTTGTTTTGACAGTTACCCATAAGAAGCTTACTATTCCTGATCCTCTGTTCTACAACCATTTAGGGATTTAGCAGCATGTTAATGCACTGTAAGAAGTAATATCCAAGTTCTGTTCAGCATATAAAAAACCCACTGATGTCACCCAATACTATTTACCCTTAAGCTAGGTACAGACAATTTTCCACTTGTCCAGGCTGATGAATCACTATTAAAACAGGTGGATTTATTAAACCTTGAAAAACTAGTTCTTATGCTTCACATGTTTTTAATTTACAAGGAAGGTTCTCCAAGTTCAGGCGCAACACATTAACTGGCAACAACAACAACTGGCACAAATGTGACGGTTTGGTCATATTTGAAAGAACCTTAAAAATTTCTACCCCTGTGTTATGGAGAAAGGCCTCTGCTCAGAGGTACAGCATACAGCATCGTAAAAGAATCAGATTGAGTCAGGCAGCTGAACCAAACCCATTCAGAGAGAGTCGTCCCCCCCCCCCCCGATTCAATCTATCAGAAATTAATCCTAACTTAAAATCTCTCTGTTGTTTTAAAGCCAAGGCCTAGCCAGTATGCTTCGGGATAAAAACGGATAACTAGTTCAATAATTACAAGTTCAGAAAACATTTTTACACAAGTCTTCAAAAAGATCTCCAGCTGTAGAGAGAGAAGCAAGACACCTTGCTTCCCAGAAAACCATGGGGGAAGGGGGGGAGTGCTTCTGAAATTGTGGTTTCCCTGCATTGCCCTTAACCTCATGTTCAAACTACTTCTTTCAGAGAACTGAAGATACAAAGCTAAGGAAAACCAAACTCAAATTCCAGACCCTTAACTATGGAAAATCTGGAATTGTTAACTATTTGTATTCCATAACGCATACTCATGGATCAAATATAAATACATGGTTTCTTTCACTATATCAAGGAGGAGAATGGAGTCGGGAGAGAGGAAAGCTTTAATTGTCAAGGAGGAATGCGTGTGTATGGGGAACTGGGTAAAAGCAGCCCTATAATAGCTTTTTCCAGCAAGAAAACAGCAGGGGAGGAAAGGGTTTCTTTGGTTATTTTTATCCCAAAGCAAGACTGAAAGAGGTTTGCAAAACAAACAACAACAAAAACAATATAAAAATCACAATACAATAAAATACAGAAGCAGCAGCCAGGGGGTAGATATGACCAGCTGGAGGAACTCAGCCCTTGATGGAATAGTCTCCCTTGGCTAGCAGTAGAACTGACAGTCCAAGGTAGCAGCTCCATTTCAGGGCCTAAGCAGTCGCGGGGGCTAAGCAGCTGGGGAAACTCAGCCCCTGATGGAAGCGTCCCCCTTAAAGCCCCCCCCCCCATAAGGCAATGCCAGCAGCTAAATTTATAAAAACATTATTTAAAATACAGTTCACGCCTGTTAAGTGTGGCTGACTTTTCAATCAAAAGCATTTAATGACTTCAGATGTTGACCTTAAACTATTGTAACTATTCCTTTTTATAGTTCCAGGTGGTCAGCCGTGTTGGTTACCTATATCGGCCTGTATCTATAAGTTTGAAATCTAGCTTTCTTTCCAATGTATTTGAAAAAGTGTGTATGCACACCTTGAACAAACCTTTGCTGGTCTTAAAGGTGCTACTGGACTCTAAATTTATTCCTTTTTATGGTAGTTTGAATGGTTCTAAAGCTAATTTATATCTGTTAAGATGAGTGTGATATTTAGATCTATATTTGTATTTATCTTTCGCTGTACTTCGTTGATTGCACTCCGTTCTATTATCAGTGTATAAGAGAGCCAGTTTGGTGTAGTGGTTAAGTGCGCAGACTCTTATCTGGGAGAACCGGGTTTGATTCCCCACTCCTCCACTTGCACCTGCTGATGTGACCTTGGGTCAGTCACAAGCTCCGGCACAGCTGTTCTCTCAAGGACAGTTTGTGTTAGAGTTCTCTCAGCTCCACCTACCTCACAGGGTGTCTGTTGTGGGGAGGGGAAGGGAAAGGAGTTTGTAAGCCGCTCTGAGACGCCTTTGGGCAGTGAAGGGCGGGGTATAAATCCAAACTCTTCTTCTTCTATAATATTGCTATATTGTTCAATAAAATTATATAAAAAACAAACTATTGCTCCAAAAAGCACAGGATACTTCCTGCAAATGCCCTGGTCCCCCTGCCTCATTTACTGATGAACCTGTCCCAGCAAATGTGAAACAAACTGTTAAATAAAGCCAACCCTCTCATGCTCTGTACCCAGCATCTGACCTTCAGAGGTATATGGCCTCTAGACAGGGAGTTTCCAATTAACTACCATGACTAAAGTTAATTGAGAACAAGCCTAATAAAGGTTTTGCCTGCTCCTTTAAAAAGCAACTGAAAAAGTTAGTAATGCAAAATGGAGTAAAAGAGCATCTTAACCAGCTGCCAACACCTAATGACTTACGGTCTGCAAATGTATTTCCTCTCCTCAATGCTAGGCTGATCACTAGGCAACTTCAATAGTACCCTGAAGTTCTAATATACAGTTCCTTGATATCCTTTATTTTGTACTTTGTGCTCACAGACCAATGGGTCATAAGCAAACAAGTTTGATAGTCCATATGGTAAATAACACAATCCACAAATACAGAAAATAAACAAGCAACCAGAAATGCAAAGTACAAGGAATGGTGCTTGGGGGGGAAGGGGCAACAGTGGGAGGGCTTCTAGTGTCCTGGCCCCACTGGTGGACCTCTGGATGGCACCTGATATTTTTGGCCACTGTGTGACAGAGTGTTGGACTTGGTGGGCCATTGGCCTGATCCAACATTGGCTTCTCTTATGTTCTTAAAATATACCATTAAGGATAAAAGTCATTAAAAACCATTGATAAAAATTTTGCCACAGGAAAAGTTACACTTGGTTCAGTATGAGCCAGAAGTTTTGTAATAAGTATTTTATAAATCTGTCTTGTCTTCTCTATGTAATCTTTGTGCCCCCTCAACTAAACGTTCTTTAGCTTTTTCTTATGGAAGTAGGCCCCAAGCCCTTGGGCATTTTAGTTGCCTTTTTGTTGTGGTTGTTCTTGAGGAGGGATGCCCAACGACCCTCATGGCAAACTGAAAGAGACTGTACCACAGAGCATATAAACAGCATTACAGTTACAACAACTGAACAGATTATTTAGGCTAAGGACAACAGAAAATCAGATTGTCATCATATGGCTCTATTCTAGCCATGGGTATTTTCGGGCACATCTGACTAAACTACTGCTGGTATGCCACAACTAAGCTGTAAGCTTGCTCAGGTGTTCTTCCCGGGATACCACAGCTTTGTTTTTCTGGTTCATACTTCAGTTCTTGTCCAAAGTCACTGAACCTACACAGATAAACCCTACCGTAAATTTGGACAACCAGGAAAGTTTCTTTGAGGCCTTGTCATTTCAGGCCCTGCAAAATTCTCGATTCAGAGATCCGAGAAATAAAGAGTGGGACAGTTTCTTGAAGAAATGAAGGGTGTTTTGGCTTCCACTCCAATTTTGACAGCCACTTTAGGATGGAATAAGCCTATACCACTTAAACAGTTCAGAAAGAGTTCTTGTATCTCCAAATTATTAGCTTATCACTCTCCCCCCCTCAAAAAAAAGCACACTCATTCCTCATATGGGCATGAAAATCTAGTTTTCATGTCTGAGAGTCATCTCAGTAAGCAGCTTTGTGAAAATGTTCTGAGCGCCTTCGTGTAATCTTTTCAGGACTTCAAGAAATATAGAAGGAAAATGGCACATCACATGTATGAAGCACGGTTACGCCATTTATTACTTTATTCTAGTTTCTATAATTAGACATCTGATGTCATTTCAACATATAGTTCAACTCATTCTATTTGATGGCGTGTCAGAGCTGAAGTGTCCCCTCATTTGCCCAGTTTTTTTTGCAGGGGGAGAATCCAAGGAGATACATTTCAGTAGGACAAATTTGGTTGGGAGACTATAACAGCACTAATGGTGGAAGATACTCCCGTCTGAGATTAGGGCTGTGTGGGACTTATTACCGTTCCGCAGGGCCTGTAAAACGGAGCTGTTCCGCCAGGCTTTTGGCTGAGGCAGCGGGCATCCAAACAAAAAACTTGGCCTCCCCTGATGTAATTGAAGCCTACCACCTCAATGCAGCCCAGATCAATAAGATCTTAGAGACCCAATGGCGCCAGCTTGAAAAAATGTATAGATTGGTAACACATCAAAGTGTGCTCTTCCATGTCATATTTCATTGTGTAAAATATGGGACTGAACGAAATAAGTCCCTGTGCACAGTTATATCTTCCCTTCTTGGTAGGTCAGATCATGAGAAATTAGTATTCCTACTGTCAGAGATAGATAAATTTATTACTTTCCAAGTGGCAAGATTTGTTCCTGCTATTTTGGAAAAAAAGGAAAAGAGCACTGAGTTTTATCCATCTTCTCTTACTTGACTCTTTGGGTTACTGTTATTTTATGATTGTCATTAGATAATTAGGATGCGCCGCACTATCGCACAAGGCCGAAGACCATGGAATTAGAAACATTGGTTTAAGCTATACAATACGCCATCTGAACTACTGATAGATGATCATCAGCACTAGGACTATGTTTACTGGATTGTTTTAAGTGTTCTGGAATGTTTTAATCTTTTGTGTGGTTTTATGGTACCGGGTACCAATTCTGTAAGCCGCCCTGAGCCCGCTTGCGGGGAGGGCAGGGTAAAAATAGAATAAAAATAAATAAACAAATTGAACTTTTTTATAAGTCAGTACTGATATTATAGTTTTAACCGTATTATGATATGTAGTTTTACTGACGTTATACAATGTACCTTTTACTGGTTTGTCTTTTGTTGAGTGGCGTTTTTTTAATTGTTACTTTTAGCTGCTGTGGCATTTTGTTGCTAATGCAATAAAGTTTGACTGACTACAGTAAGAGAGTGTGACCTGTTTTGTGTTCCCCCCCCTTAAATATATGCTATTTTAAATTGTTTAATTATTCTGTAAAATTCTATTTATGTGTTTTAGAATCATACTGTGATCCGCCCTGAGTCTGTCTGCAGAGAGGGCAGAATATAAATGGAATAAAACAAATAAATGAATAAAAATAAACAGACCGGGGAAAACCAAAAGTCTGCTTTCACAAGCCTGAGAACTATGGCACCCTTAAGACTAACAAAGTTTAATTTGGGGTATAAGCTTTTGTCTGCACGCACGTCTGCATGAAAGCTTATACCTCAAACAAAACGTTGTTGGTCTTAAAGGTTCCGCCGGACTCCAACTTCATTCTGTTGCTTCAGACCAACAAGGCGACCCCACCTGAGAACAGATCAACTGCAATAGTCTTCTGAAGACCGCATGACATCAAGTGTTGCACTTTGCACCGGAAACTGAATACCTAAACATTTTCAATGTCTCCTAGACTAAACAAGACACAGCATACTCTCCCCACAGCATACACACTTTGACACAATCTTCATGCTGGATTCTCTTTCCTCAAGGCTGCCCCTGACTAACAGAAGGAAAAGCAAGTCTTCTGAGGCCAAGAGTCTAAGCCAATGCTGACACCCAGTGGCAAGCAACAGTAAACGCTCCAATTCAGTCTGCGATTAAAAGAAAACTGTCGCAGGCGCTTGATGCATTTAAAAACAAAACAAAACTGCAAAAGCCAAAGTAGGACAAGATTAGAAAAAAACGAACCAGTGAAGAATCCTCTTCCGTTCTGCAGAATTCTTCTTTGGGATGGATGTTCCATTAAAAAGGGGGGGAGGAGGGAGAGATGAAGAGAAGGGGAAAAAACTGTTTCAGGACAGAGAAAAGTCCCAAAATTTGAAGCTTATAATGGCCTTAAAAATGCAGCTGCTGCCGCCTTAGTGTCAGGTAATCCTGCCATGAGATGGATGGGTGGGGAGGAGGTTTGGATGGTCTGTAACTTTTCATGTCTGGAATGTGGGGAGGTGTGCAGGTTGCCCGGGTAACGGAGCAATTCACAGCCTGGGTTATCTGCTAGCGCCCAAATCTATGACCCCTCACAGATTTTGTTTTTCTTCTTGTTTCTTCTGGGGGGACAGCTCAGGCCGTTGGGTTATTTACCGCTTTATAACTTTTGCACCTTTTTCCCGCACGCGGGCTTGATAGTCATTGGCAGATTAAAGGGGGGGGGGGAAAGAACCAGGGGGTATAACTGTAGAGGCTTTTCCGTAGTGCTTTATCTCTGACAAGGAATTGTTAATGTGCCTTTAGAACTGCTTTCAATAAACGCTATCTTCTTCATGAAGCCTGGTGTTTGACTGACTTTCTGAAGTGCCTGACGCTTAGATTGGATGGTGAAGGTGCTTTACTAGGGCTTATTATTGGCTCTTGAATACAAGGATTCATTTTATCTCTGCTCTTGCTAACTGGAACATAAGAACCTCTGGATACTATGGCTGCCCCCTCTGGGTTGGGAAATACCTGGAGATTTTGGGGGAGGGTACAGTTTGGAAAGGGGAGGGACCTCAGCAGACGACAATGCTGTACTGTCCACCTTCCAAAGCAGGGGAACTCATCAGCCGTGACACCGGGAGATCCCCAGGTCCCTCTGGGAGGTAGGCAACCCTTTCTAAATACGCTCCATGTTCCAATATGGCACTGCAGAGGAAAGGCCTGATCATTCTTGTGGGAGACAAAAGTATTCATCGATTTATAGCCCCTCCATCCTTGCACGGCTCCTGCTTGGTGGGAAGCTTAGCCTTAAAAGAAAAAAGTTAAGAGATGGTAAAAAGTTGTTCAAAGTAAAGACATGCTGCGCTGTTTGAAACGTAGTAAAAATAGAAGGCAGTTACTCAGCATATGCTGACAATATATGACATTCAAGAGTCAGGTACACTAATTCGTTCGTGGCACGAAGAGATCTCTTAAACAGATATACAGACTGCTGAAAGTAGCAACATCAGGTGCTGCTAAACCTCCAAAAACCTCCAAAGGAAGTTTAGAAGTCTAGCAAGGGTACAGACAAAAGTACACGTATTTATTTCAAAAACATAAAAACCTTTCAGGAGCCCAAGTAAAGCCTCATAAAATAATCAAAGCGCCAAATGCACAAAAGGAACCATATATGACCTGATGCATTTCGGCCCACAAGAGCCTTCTTCAGAGGTCAAATAGTACAGAATACAACATGCAACAAAGCCCCTACTACACTTGTAAGGCAGTAAACAATTCATATAGGACCAAAGATGGAATCTTCCAATCTGGAATTGAATGACACACAACATTTTTTTGTTTGCGGGACCACAAATGTATCTGGCCTTGTGTCAGAAGCAATTACATATATTGGAGACAGTAATATTGCCAATATGTACCTTCCAGTTTAGGTCCTAAGAGTACAAATAGGGAGGGGTCAATGCAAGGTCAATGCAACATCAATATGCAATATCAAGGTCAATGTAACATCAATATGTAACAACGGATTTTGTTGCCTCTCCGATGGATTTTGTTGCCCACATAACTAAAGGCTTTCTTGGCCTAACATGACTATCTAGATGCATTTCAGAATTTCAGACTTCTTTCACCAACAGGAGCTGACTAAGTTGTTGACGTTCACCAGAAGGTAGAAAGGAAGAATTTGAGACACTTGGATCTCCGGGACCTCCCAGAAGCATTTGATGCCACTGACGACTGCAAAGGGGTGGCTGTGTTAGTCTGTTGTAGCAAAATGAAGTAGAAGTCCAGTGCCAACTTAATCCCACAAAGTTTGTCCTGACTTGGTTAGCCAAGCCGGATATAAGGGCATCAAACCTTGGCAGTTCTGTCCCTACCTGGTTAAAAGGTTTGAGAAGGTGGAACTAGAAGACTGATGTTGCCCTACAGAAGCTCACCTGGCATTGCACGTATAATTTCTTAGGTGCCAAGTGAAAATATTTTATTCTCTATGGCTTTTGAAAGATCAACCACTGCTATGGAGTTTTAATAGTTGTCTTGTCTTATCAGATTGTCCCTGTTTTTGTTACATGCTATTTTAATGCATCTTTCCAATACATAACAAAGACAGCAAATTTCACAATATCCTGCCAGTCAACAGCACATCACAGAAGTATCTCGGGCTGTGGAAATGCTCTCACCTACTGCTGTACTACCTGTAAGGCTTTATTTTTCGAATGACTATTTTATCAAGGAAGTAGTCCTGGAATGTTCCAGAAGCAATTCATTAAATGCGGGAGACTTGATGAATTGTGGCAAATCTGTACACTTGCACTTTCTCCCAAGAACATTCCGATATGTATAATAAGTCTATTAAGATTATTGTGGCTTACTCATCAGTATTCAAAATATGACCTCAGGAAATTAGCATCTAAAGGGAAGAAGAAGAGAAGAGGAGAAAAGGAGGAGGAGGAGATTGGATTTATATCCTGCCCTTCACCGGAGTCAGAGCGGCTTACAAACTCCTTTCCCCCCCAACCCTGTGAGGTAGGTGGGGCTAGGAGAGCTCTGACAGAAACGGCTCTTTTTCAAGAACAGCTGTGCCAGAACTATGGTTTGCCCAAGGTCATCCAGCAGCTGCAAGTGGAGGAGTGGGGAATCAAACCTGGTTCTCCCAGATTAGAGTCTGTGTACTTAACTACTACACCAAACTGGCTCTAATTAGTCTCCTTCCTTTGCCTTCTATGACCCCCACATACCCTTCCCCGCCCTGCTGTGTGGGACAGCGGTGCGGCCGGTAAAGGGGATTATTATATCACTATCTTGGATCAGTTTTAAATTATTGATTTACTCTTGGCAAATTTAATTCTATATATATTGATCGTATTTTAAACGTTTTAGAAGGCTGTAAACTGCCCAGAGCCTGCTTGCAGGATGGGCAATTCATAAATTTAATGAAATAAATAATAAATAATAAACAATTACTGCAGAAGAAAACTCACAGAGCGTGCTCACTAACAGCCAGTAGTAGCACTCAATATTTATGAGCTCACTTCATATACAGATAGATACGAAATTCCCGAGTAAGCTGAGCTAAAACGCAGTAAATCAAATGGATGTTTGTCTTTCTGGTATACTCAGCCACTGGGATGTCCATAAAAAGCCTATAAAACAAAACCTGCCCCTATTCTACCATCTTCTGAAATGGTTTTTCTAGCAAGTTTATTTATTTATTTGACTTTTACCCCACCCTCCCGCCGAGGCGGTTTACATAAAAGCATAAAATGCACATGAAATACATAAATACAATTCCATATAAATACAGTTTATATAAAACCATTTGCGTATGGCGGGAACAAAGTACAGAGTGTAGCTGGCGGAGCGGCATAGGGTGCCGTTTCTACTGGAATGCCCGGCAAAAAAGCTCTGTTTTCACGGCCCTGCGGAACTTCTGGAGGTCCCACGGGGCCCTGATCTCGCCGGGGAACTCATTCCAGAGTGTCGGCGCCACCAGGGAGAACACCCTGGTCCTGGTCGATACCAGTCTGGCGTCCTTAGGACCAGAGAGAGCCAGGTGGTTTTGTATTACTGATTGCAGTGCTCCCTGGGGGACATGCGGGGAAAGGCGGTCCCTCAGGTTTAGAGATGATTGCTTAAAGGTGAACCAAGGTCCGATGGCAAACCACCTCTGAACGTCTCTTGCCTTGAAAACCCTACAGCGTTGCCAGAAGTCAGCTGTGACTCGACGACACTTTCCACCACCGTGGTCTAGTACTATTTGGCACAGGTGTCAGCCGGTAGGTGCCTAGGAGATGAGGACAACTGCAAAAGCACTGCATCAAACCCTGTATTGGTAACTAGCCAAGAAGAAAATAAAAGGACCACACCAGTCAGAGGAGATAAAAAAGAAGGCCAGGGCCAATCCGGTAAAAGTACTCAGTTAACTAATAAAATATATTTTTACCTGATTTTGCACCATTGGCCTTGACCTTATTTTTTTAATCTCTTGTTAACGAGCCATCCATACCTAGATGTGGCACAAAACAGCCATTACACAGAGCGGAAGCAGGACGGGCATAACGAATGTACTGATCTGCCCTACCAAGACCAAATTCCGGACATTTTACACTAAGGAATTTTGAGAGGATAACCTGTATGAACGGCTAGACCCGACCCACAAACAAAATCACAGCAGGATTCAGTGGTACATGCTGTGTACACTGTGTACGTCTCTAAAGAACTGAGGAGCTGGTCAGGGAAAGAGGAAGAGCAGCGTTTCCCAACTCTTTAACAGGAAGTAATGCTCTAGAATACCGACTGCAGTGGCCATATGCTTCATACTTCCCTTGAAACACCTTTTAAAACACGTATCGACAGACAAACCTCCATCAGGTTTTTCAGCTGAGATTTGTAATCGTTCAGTTCTTCAGTTAACAGCTCCTTTTTCACCTGCAGCTCATTTAGTTCTTTTTTTAACGGATGCACTGCCTCGTAGAATCTAGTCTGCAAGACACAAGTAACGGCAAACGACGTTATAATTCTTCACAGTACACAAGGAATGACAAGCATTCCACACCTTTCTGCCTGCCTTGCTCCTCATGAGCCTTGTCTTCACTTAAATTGTGAGCTTTTAGGCACTGGTTTGCCTTTTTAAAAGCTAGCTGTTTACACAAATGCAGTTGTTAAAAAATAATGCACCCATGAAATAAGCCACTGAAGACCTGCCAGGAACACAAGAATCCCAAATATGGAAGAACTACTGAACAGGTAACCTACTACCATATTATAAAACATCAGATGTTTAAAACAGAAGTTAGGTAACTGAACTTTTAATTTATATCGTACATTTTTATCCTATCCTATCCTTTTCTGCACTCCATTTTATCTCCACAACAACCCTGCAAGGTAGTTCAGGTTCAGGTTAAGTGGGCAGTCCATGGTCATCCGGCAAGCCAGATGGCAATTCGATCCCAGACCTCCCAGATTCTAGTCTGATGCTTTAACCACATCACATTGTATTTAGAAACACTAGCACTGATGGGCAGGAGCAATGTTTTCATGCCTTTAAACTCCTAAATGTTTTTAGCAAGAACATAAATACACACTATTTACCTAAGGCCCTAAAACAGAGGATTTAAGAATAAGCGTCAAAATTATTTCTCCATTACCAACCTAGGGATTTCTAGATTGTTTTACGAATTACAGACACAACTGTCAGTGGATGTCCATCTGTGAGATGCAACAATACTTTTTAAAGATGAAAATTATAAGAGCTTTCAAAGAGGCCTTCTCCATCAGTGAGATCAAGATGGGTCACCATGTTAGTCTGTCTGTAGCAGCAGAAAAGAGCAAGAGTCTAGTAGCACCTTAAAGACTAACAAAATACATGGCAGGGCAGGAGTCCCACTGCTGGACCTCCTGATGGCACCTGGTATATTTTGGCTGCTGTGTGACAGAGTGTTGGACTGGATGGGCCATTGGCCTGATCCAACATTGGCTTCTCTTATGGTCTTATATTTGAAGAAGTGAACAGTGACAGACGAAAGCTCCTACCCTGCCACTTATTTAGTTAGTCTTTAAGGGGCTACCGGACTCTTGCGCTTCTCAACGCCATCAGCAAGGAACACTTTATAATCCCAGTAGCTGTTCACTGTACAATGCCATCAAATTAGATGGCTCACAATTCAGAGACAGTATTTCAGTTCCCCGGTTACGTGACATGAAGGCATATTTGGTGACAGGTCTCTACTGATGGTGCCTTCAAAGCCAGACTGCTAACAGAACACAAAGACTGAGTCCAATGGCACCTTTAAGACCACCAAAGTTTAATTCTGGGTATAAGATTTCCTGTGCATGCTCACTTCTTCAGATTCATCAGGTATCTGCACATGAAAGCTTGTACCCAGAATTAAACTTTGGTGGTCTTAAAGCGGGCTCAAACTTTGTTCTACCGCTTCAGACCAACACAGCTACCCACAAGAATATAACCCAGATCATCTTATAAAGTGAAGCCACTCACAGACTCAGTTATCTACTACAGCCTGGCATTTAACAGATACTAAGAGTGCCAACCTAAACACGAGTTATACACTTTTAAGTCAACATGCCTAGAAAGAGATACTTCTTCTTACAATGGTGCTGTAAACGACTGAGGAAATCACAGTTACTTGCCCATTCTGAAAACATGTCGTTGTTGCTACAGGAGTTTGCTACAGTCACTCCTTTCACTGAGTTTATTAAGCAATTTTTCTCTATCAATTTATGCTTTCCATGAATTATTCAAATTCTTAATCTCATCGCAACTACAGTACTTACGGACACGTATTCAGGAAGTGAAAGTTCATCCTCAGGAAGGGATTTGAGTTTGGAATAGTGTTCCTCAGTCAATTCAAGGTCACGTAAGTTGCGACGGATATCTCCTGCCCGCTCTCGTAACTGATGATTGGTCTCCTCTAGTTGCTTCTGGTGCAACAGGATGGTTTCCATCTCCTGTTTCATTAGTTCCTGATGTTTCCTAGGGAAAGGGTAAAGATGTTATTTACAACAGATTTCTGAACGTAACCCCCAAGAAACCCCACAAATTATGGGTTACCTGCTTGACACCCTCTCTCCCAGCACCACCCTCTGTCCCCGACCAAGGAGAAATGAGGAAAGCCATTTCAGGGCTGCCCCACAAACTCCTGCGTTGGCGAGGCAGTGGGTCAAAAGATCATGACCGGCCGTGTCAAATGCTGCTGTGATATCGAGTAACAGCAGCAGCGCTAGCCCACCTCAATCAAGCTGTCTGCGGCGCTCGTCTGTCAGGGTGATCAATACTATCCCTGTCCCGTGGCTGGGGAAAAACTGGAATGTGTCCAATGCCAATGTATCATCCAGGAAACTCCAGAGCTGCTTGGCTACCGCTCTCTCAATTACCTTACCCAGAAACAATAAGTTCGAAACTGGGTGGTAACTGGAAGGATCAGCAGGATCCAAAGTCGGTTTTTTCAAGAGCAGTACTACCACAGCCTCTTTCAGACCCTCCGGGTAGACTGCCGTCTCCAGGGATAGATTGATAATGTCTATCAGTGGACCCCATATCTTCTCATCGCTGGCTTTCACCATCCATGAGGGACACGGATCTAAGAGGCATGTAACTGGCCTAACAGCACGCAAGATCCTGTCTATATCAGCATGGGAGAATCAGGTGAAGTTGTCAAGTACTGAATCCAAAGGTGGCCAAGGGGCCCTCCAGCTGACATACTGCATCAACATTGGCTACTAGCTGCTGCTGCTTTGTATCCCGTACCCCAGTTTACAAACCAATTAAACATGCATGAACTTTTTCAGACAATTCCTAGGGATACCTACCCAAAAAGCACAATGCCAAATCACTACTCAGAATCACATCTGACTTAACTGCATGTTTTTATTCTTTCAGGTTACAAAGACTCTGGGTCACCTAAAATTGCCTAGAAGGTGAATTAAAACCTAGAGCTTACTATTCAATATTGTGACTACATTAACTATAAAACGTTATCCTGTCAAAAACATCACAGGATCAAGTTCCTATATCATATGTTTGATCCCACAATATATTTTATTGACCTCAGTATAAATACCGATGTGTACACCAGAACCTATTCAAATATCTGCAACCCTTAAATTATGATTTGAAATACAAGCACATGACCTATTACAAAGTTTGCACAAAGGACTGATAGCCTATTATACGTTATCTCTCCTTCCAAATTCAGAATACACTGATCCCAATTCCTTTGTTTTCATACCGAGCGTCTTCCTGCTGTAATGCCAGCTGGTTATCTAGTCGTAAAGACAGCAGCTGCTTTTCATGGAGAGCATCATTAAGCCTTTCTTCTAGTTCTTCAATCTAAAAGCAAGTAATTAAACAATAGAAAACAAATCAGAATTTATTGAAGAGAATTTGGTGAAGCCCACAATTCTGTGACTTCTCTTAATATATATGTCTTTGCTTTTATCTGCCTTAGCTTTGACACTGTAGAGACTTCCAATCTGAATTTCAAATCATTCTTACACTCACTATCCCTCTCTCTCACACACACAAATGAAAAAGTATGCCTACTGCTGAACTGCCCCATGGAAGCCACACAATATTACCAGCTGAGACCCAAGTAGTTTTTTTTAGGTACAGCAAAGACTAGGCTTTTTCTAGTGGAAATTGCAACTTTGATCAATAGGTATCCATACCACTCTTGATTAGGCAGAAAGGTGGCATATAAATTTTGTAAAGAAACATGAAATATGATATGCTTCTTTGGAAACATGAAATATGATATGCTACTTTGGAAACTCCTGATTAGGCAGGAAGGTGGCATATAAATTTTGTAAAGAAACATGAAATATGATATGCTACTTTGGAAATGTCGTTAGTTTCAAAGAGGTCTGCCTTGTGGGAGGGAGCCTGCTTTCAGAGAAGCACAAGTTCAGGTCTTCTTCGGCAGCACAGAACCAGTGAGGAATTTCTGAAATGCAGTCCATTTGATTTCCATTCGAAAAACATCTCTTGCTCAGTACTAGATAAGACTGAGCCATTAGTTCCCCAAGCTGTATTTCCACGTTGAAACCATAATAGTACCTATAATAAGGCTGACTTACAGGGAAATGCCATGCAGAGTTGCTCTAGTCTAAACCCACTTAAATGGTGCTGGCAGTCCAGTTATAAACACGTTTACCTGGAATTAAGTCCCATTGACATGAGCAGAAACCATTTCCATGCAATTATATTTAAGGCAGGTGGTTAAAAAAAACAGTTTAGCACAGAATAAAAGTAATACCTTCCTTAAAACATTAGTACGATGAGCAACCAATTCTGGATTAAGGACCTCAGAATAGTCCCTTCCCTGAAATACTCTAATCCATGTTGCACGTATTGTAAACGAGGGAGATTGCTCTATCTAAACACTCTGCTGACCAGTCTCAAGGTGGATAACGAAACTAGGACAACAGGGGTGTCCACAAACATTGCAGGAGTTTCCACATAGTTGGGATATGCGGGAAAATATGACTTGGTAAACTAAATTAACTTTGGAAATTAAACTGGTCTGACAAGAGTAAAAAATACTCTGTCAGAGATGCGATGCTGAGATACAGTCTGAAAATGCATGGGCGAGAAGAATCAATCTAATGAAGCCCATGGAAAGAGGAATAAATCACGAGGGTTGGGAACGAGTTCCAAATTGTTCCCCGCTCACATGGCTCCTCCCCGGCTCCCATCTTCTTTTCTCCTAATTACAATAACCTAAAGAAAAACATTTCTATACCCTCGATTGCGTCTCAACTGAAAAATGAATATGGGTACTGGACTATGCTGCAGAAATGACAAATGACTTATAGCTCTGAATGATAACCAGCTAGCAGGCGACCAATAGCTGCTTTGCGACTTGCAGCCCTGGAGCGCTTTTAACATGTTGTTAACATGTAAACAAGAACTGTGAGACCAAGGCCATTTGGGTGATAGCAGATAACCCAGGCTGTGAATTGCTCTGTTGCCCGGACAACCTGCACACCTCCCCACATTCCAGACATGAAAAGTTACAGACCATCCAGCCCTCCTACCCTCCCATCCATCTCATGGCAGGATTACCTGACACATGTACAGTCACAGTCACCAGAAGAGCCCTTACTTTGGTCAGGTACTCCACTTTCATGCTGTCGACCATCAATTTCTTCTGGGAAAGCTCTATTTTCAGCAACTGGAGATGATGAAGCAGCTCCTTCTGTTCTATCAGCTGCCGGGTGATTTTGATGGCGCCTTCCCGCTCTTCCGAGGAGGAGAGGTCATCAGTCGGCAGCGTCGTCTCCAGACTAATATCTTCAGACTCCAAGGAGCTGGAAACATTAGCTTTTTTAGTGTCTCTGGCATTCTTCCGTGACATTCTTGTGCTGGCGTTTAGAGATCTTTCAGGTTGTAGTTCAGGCACTTGGAAAAATAAAAGAGAGGTGGTATAAGCAGAACAGTTTTTGCACAATATTTCGTCATGCCTCGTTTCAAGTCTGAAACACGAGAAGTGTACAACTTAATTCAAAACCGAAAACTTCAGGTATCCTGGCTAGTATTGTGCAAGCAGTCTTCAAAACGTGCGTACTGAAAATATGAGACTATGAGCTGTGATGCCGACACTGAGAGTATTGGCTAGTATTTGCCAAATATTCATTGGACAGCCAGCCCCGTATCACGAAACACATATCTCATTATAGTTTCTAATTCTTCCATCTAAGCCTGCTTTTCTCCTTTTAAACTAATGCATTCCAAAAGCTTCATACTCTAAGAAAATATATTTCTGCCCTGACCTGGATAGTCCAGGCAAGCCCAGTCTCATCAGATCTTGGAAGCTAAGCAGGGTCAACTCTGGCAAGAACTTGCATTGGAGACCGCCTTGAAATACCAGAGGTGATTTGTCACTGTATCTGAAGGAGTGTGCATGCACATGAACGCTTATACGCAGAAGTAAGCTTTACTTAAAGGTGCCACCAGACTCCAGACCAACACAGCTACCCACCTGAATTTTTTCCCCATGTATAATATTTTTACAAGGGATGTTTTAAATCCCTTTGTCTTCCTTCTGAGTAAAGAATATAATTTTGGAGTCAGTGTTTGTAAAAGCAGCCGTGTCTGCCTGTCTGGCAGCAAAATTAAAACAAGTCTGTTGTGTTCCTTTAGCACAATTTTGCTCTTGCACAAGCTGTTGTAGACTAACACCCACTTCTTTTGATTCAGTGAGGATCTTCACTAAGCAGGCACTATTATAGGATGCTGCAAAAAAAAACCCCAACTATTAAAACGCTTGTACCATTTCTTTTCATTTCTTCCCACTTCAGTGGGAAAGTAACAGCGTTCCGTGCACCCTGGTGTTTAGTCATGCCGGCCACATGACCACGGAAACGTCTTCAGACAGCGCTGGCTCTTCGGCTTTGAAACGGAGATGAGCACCACAACCCTAGAGTCGGATTCGACTGGCTTTCGAGCAAGGGAACCTTTACCTTACTATTGCAAAAAAACTGAAGACCAACAAAGTTTAATTCTGGGTATAAGCTTTCTTGTGCATGCACATTTCTTCAAATACATGTATCTGAAAAAAGCTTATATCCAGAATTAAACTTTGCTGGTCCTAAAGGTATAGAAAAAACTTTGCGTCCAGTGACACCTTTAAGATCAACAAAGCTTAATTCTGGGTATAAGCGTTCATGGACATGCACACTGCTTCAGATACAGTGGCAAATGTATGTGCGCACTAGACTCAAACAGAAATAATTGTTACTGGACACAACTGAAATTTGCATCCAAATGCAAAAGGACTCTCTTTTTTATGGGGGTAAAACTCAGTTTTGCATTTGAATAGAACAAAGTTTGAGTCCAGTGGCACCTTTAAGACCAATGAAGTTTAATTCCAGGTATAAGCTTTCCTGCGTATGCACACTTCTTCAGAGACATACATGTATGCACACGAAAGCTTATATCCAGAATTAAACTTTGCTGGTCTTCAAGGTACCACGGGACTCAAACAGAAATAATTATTATTGGAAATAACCAGTGTCCCCTCTAAGCTGTGGAGTCTTGTGAGCAAAAATTCTACATTGTGAGCTACTGGCATTAAAGTTATGAACGAGCGATTGGGCCACTGCAGAAATCAGTTTGCTCCAGGGCCCTCCTTCCTGAGCCAAGACAAAAATGCACGAGCCAGAGGCTAAACAACTGTGAGCTAGCTCACACTGACTCAGCTTAGAGGGAGCACTGGACATCACTGTAAATTTGTATGCAAATACAAAAAAGCCGAATCTTGCATTTGAGTAGAACCAGGGCTATTTTTGGGCAGGAACGCACAGGAACAGAGTTCCAGCTGGCTCCCAAGTTGGCCATACCCAGCAGGAACTCATTAGCATAACAGGCCACACCCAACAGCAGAAACTCATTAGGATTGGCCACATTAGGGGGTGTGTGGCCTAACATGCAAAGGTGTTCCTGCTCCAAAAAAAGCCCTGGGTTTTGATAACAAACAAGGTAAACAGAATAAGAAGCAAAAGATGGGTGTGGCTGGATGACCACCCTTCTGGTAACATGGGGGTGTGGCCTAATATGCTAATAAGCGGTGCTGTCAGGGATGTGGCCTAATATGCTAATGAGTTTCTGCGGATGGGCGTGGCCTATTATGCTAATGCGTTCCTGCTGGGCTTTTTCTACAAAGAAAGCCCTGAGTAGAACAAAGTTTGAGTCCAGCGGCCACCTTGAAGACCAACAAAGTTTTATTCAAGGCACAAGCTTTCCTGTGCGCATGCACACTTCTTCAGACACACACATGCATGCACACGAAAACTGATACCCAGATTGAAATTTTGTGGGTCTTCAAGGTGCCAGGGGACTCAACACTTTGTCCCACTGCTTCAGACCAACACGGCGACCCACCTGGATCTTGCATTTTGGGGTAGACAGTGTCTCTTTCACTCCAGCCTTTCGGTCCGAGCAATAACCAGGACAGACGGCAGGACAACGAGGGATGTGAAGCAGAAAGGAGCTGGAGGAGGTGGGGTCCCGGTGGCTCAACCAGGTCCTCCGCCTCCCCACCCCCGCGAAGAGAAGGGGACTTCTCAACCCACCTCAGACGCCCCCCTCAAACTGGCAGCCGCGCATGCGCGCATCCCCACTCCGTCGGCGCTCTCAGCGAAGAAACTCTATTACCATAGCAACGAAACCGAAGCCGCAGACGGCGACGCTTCTCTTCTCGTTCTCCCGCCCTTTCGCACGGGCGGCCGGGAAGGGGGCATGACGTGAATGTAGAGGTAGGGGGAAAAGAAAGCTATAAACTTCCGGCACCGAACCAAAAGCCACCTCTGCCTTGGGGTCTGTCAGACCCATAGTGGCTTCTCCATTCACTGCATTGGGTGGAATTCCGCTTTCACCGCGTCGGCCAGAAACGCAGAGAAGGCAAGCCGCTCTGTTTCATGCCATGACCAGTCCTACCCCCTCCTCCCACGGACGCGCGCACAAATACCAGAGACAAACGCAGACATGATCAAAAGGAGGCAATCTAATCCAAAGTGTCGCCCTCCCCTTTCTCAGCGTCCATATGCGCAAAAGCAAGCGGGGAAACTTGGAAGCGAACGCTGAAGAAGGGAGGAAACAACTCCCCCTCTCATTTTCGCCGGCCCCTCACATGGCGCGGTGTCCGCTGGGGAACCGGAAGTTTAAACCAAAGCGAGAGGGGCACACCTTTCTACCTCTACAGAAGCCGACGGGGCGCTTCCAGGGAGTCGTCCGACGAGCGAAGCGATCCCCCCCCCTTTACGGCGGCCGGCGCGGCCTTCCCCTCATCAAACGCGCCGGCGGCCGCCGCGGTGCATTGTGGGGACCCTGGTGTGCGTCGGGCGCCTCCGAAGCGGCGGCGGCGCGTGCAAGATGCTGACCTCGCGCACCTTCCTGAAGCGGACCCGGGCCGGCGCCGTGCGGAAGATCGTGCGCGAGCACTACCTGCGCGACGACATCTCCTGCGGCGTGGCCGCCTGTCCTCTCTGCGGCGGGGACCGGGAGGGGGAGCCGGGCGAGGAGGGGGAGCGCGGCGCCGGCCGGCCCTTCCTGGAAGCCCAGCCCGACGGCGCCGCCAGCAGCCTCTGCCCCGAGCCCCACTACCTGCTCCCGGACACCAACCTCTTGCTGCACCAGGTACGTGCCGCGGGGGGACAAGAATAGACTGGTGGTGTTGATAGATCCAGGGGGGGTCACCGGTGTTCCCTCTAAGCTGGGTTAGCGTCAGCCAGTTCACAGTTTTTTAGCCTCCGGCTCACACATTATTGTCTTAGCCCAGGAAGGGATGGCTCCAGAGCAAACTAATTTACGCAGCAGCTAAATCGCTGGCTCACAACTTTCATGCCAGTAGCTCACAAAGTACAATTTTTGCTCACAAGACCTCACAGCTGAGAGGGTACATTGGACTGGTCACCCGTGTTGGTCTGAAGCAGTAGAATAAAGTTTGAGTCCCGTGGCCGCTTTAAGACCAACAAAGGCTTATTCAAGGTGTGAGCTTTCGTGTACACACGCCTATGTTTTTAATCTGTTGTAAATATGTTGTGTACTCAGGGATGGGGCAATTCAGAAATTTTAATAATAATAATAATAATAATACTTTGAATAAAACGCTGTTGGTCTTTAAGGTGAACACTGGAAGTCAAGTGGTTAAGACGCTGAACTGCAGGCTGTGGAAGGTCAGTAGTTCAGCAGTTCGAGACCCGAGAGTGCCGCATGATGAGTGAGCTCCCGTCTCTAGTTCCAGCGCCTGCCATCTTAGCAGTTCGAAAGCAAGAAATTGCAAGTAGATAAATAGGTACCACTTAGGTGGGAAGGTAACAGCATTCCGTGTGCCTTGGTGTTTAGTCATGCCGGCCACATGACCACGGAAACTTCTTCGGACAGCGCTGGCTCTTCGGCTTGGAAACGGAGATGAGCACCGCAACCCTAGAGTCGGATTTGACTGGCTTTCGAGCAAGGGAACCTTTACCTTTACTTTAAGGTGACACTGGACTCTAAATTTGTTGCGGTGATGTTAATTTAATGATACTTGAATGTAATGACTTGCTTTGAATGTACAACTGTTAATCTTGAGAAGATCTTATCAGTATTCTGAACATTAATATGACATTAAAATGATGTTAAATAAAGGGGAATATAATAATAGAACAACAGAGTTTGAGTCCAGTGGCTCCTTTAAGACCAACAAACTTTTATTCAAGGTATAAGCTTTCATGTGCATTCGTATTTCTTCTGGTACATTGAAGTGGAAGTTGCCAGTCCACACATATAGGTAAAGGATGAGTAGCAAATCAGCATAATCATAATAAAAGGTGTTTAGCAGATGCAAGGACCAAACTGGAATGACAAGCTGAGTTTATATGGTCACTATTTCTTTGGATTTAATTCTGGGTGGGAACATACTGAAGGAAAGAAATATGTTTTTCTTATTATTTCTTACAGTATTTAGTATTTTCTTCAGGGAAGGTAAGGTGATTGTAAGCCACTTTGAGACTCCTTAAAGTAGAGAAAAGTGGGGCATAAAATTCAACTCTCCTCCTCCTTCTCGTGTTACCCCCACCCCCATGCAGGATTCTCTAAGGTTTACATAATTTAAGCAGGCTAAATTTCCCCTTTTTCCTTTTAACAGTCTCTTCTGAGATATTTTTGGCCTTTGTCAGGATGGGTTGAGATTTTCAGTTGTGGTTAATTTTCAGAATCAGGACCCCCCCTTCCACCCCAATCTTGCCTTATTTACTGCTGAATACCAAGCTCTGAGGACAGAGAATGGCTATCAGGCTGACACTCAACTTGTTCCATTTTCTGGACCATCTTGTTGGCTACTATTAGGGATAGAATTCTGGACTAGTTTATATGATATTCAGAAGAGGGAGTGATAGCCAATTACTTAGTACACTGGCTGCCATAAAACCATCTTATGCAGGTGGTATGTGCCGTTGAATGATGTGTATGTCTCGTCTGCAAACAGCAGCTAAACTTCTGGAATGTCTGCATGCCCAGGGCATGTAGTTATGGAGCGGACATTGCCCTGTTTTTTGACTACCATTCATGGAAGTGGTAAATATGACCCTAATCCCATATGCATGGAAGTAAATCCCACTGCTTTCAATGTAATTTTTTTGCAAGAATGCCTAGGGTTGTAGCCTGAAGTAATACTTCTCATGTTGTTGGTGGACTGTATGGTGAAGGGGTTTTCTTCCCTGAGAATGAAGTCTGCCTGTCTTCTCCCTGTTGAGCAATATATGACAATCTTCTCACAAGGCATTATTTTCTTTCTAGATTGATATACTTGAGGATCCCGTTATTAGAAATGTGATTATTCTTCAGACAGTTCTGCAGGAAGTAAGGGGTCGAAGTGCGCCAGTATACAAGCGAATAAAAGATGTCATTACTAACAAGGAAAAACATTTTTATTCTTTCACTAATGAACATCATAAGTAAGTATGCATTGGCAGCAAATCTCCCTTCACTTTTTAACATCTACTTAAAGCTAACAGATAAACCCAGTATTTTTTAGGTGCTGTAACAGTTAGTTAAAATCCAATAATGTTTTCTTGACACAGCTTCATTAGAAGGGAATACGACTGAATAGCATGGTGCAGTAACAGCATTCACTGAGGAAAATGGGTCATATCACTATGCCAACCTTTTAAAGGTATTTGATCAGTTGGCTAAATGAGCATAGATTTTCCCTGCCTACCCACTCTCAAAGCAGAGCTTTAAAAACATCCTAAGCAGGTCAATTAAAAGTTGTTGAATGTGGTTTATTCACAGGAAATTGTCTTTCGGATTGCAACCTAAGAGCCTTACATGGGGGGAGGGGGATGGCAGGCAGGTTAACAACGTAAGAGAAGCCATGTTGGATCAGGCCAATGGCCGATCCAGTCCAACATTCGTGTGTCACACAGAGGCCAAAACCCAGGTGCCCTCAGGAGGTCCACCAGCAGGACCAGAATTCCAGAAGCCCTCCCACTGTTGCCCACCAAGCACCAAGAATACAGACCATCGCTGCTCCAGACAGAGTCTTCCATCTAGACCTTGAGGCTAGTAGCTGCCAATTGAACTCTGCTCCTTATGTTTCTCCAAGTCCCCTCTTGAAGCTGTCAGTGCCTGTAGCCACCATCACTTCTTGCAGCAGTGAATTCCATGTGTTAATTACTCTTTGGGTGAAGAAGTACTGCCTATCCAGAATTTAAAAGGGGAATTTTGGAATGAGGCAAGCAAGGGAAGCAGAATAGAAAAGGTGATAACTGGGGAAACGTCTGAGCAGAGATGTGGGTCTTCAGCTGCCATTACTGGATTTGGTTTAGAAAATATGCCCATATTGTGCATGTATTTTTTTATGTGTGTGTGCCTGGAAGTCATAGTTGACTTCTGGTGACCCCCGGTAGGGTTTGGATGTTTTCAGAGAGAGAGGTGGCTTACTATTGCCTGCCTCTGTGTCCCAGCCCTGGTATTTCAAGGAGATCTTCCATCCAGATACTTGCCAGGTTCGTCCCTGCTTAGCTTCCGAGATTTGATGAGATCAGGCTTGCTTGGGCTATCCAGGTCAGGGCACCCAAATTGCTAATGTAGAGATTCCACTGCACTTGAAATTTATGCTGAGTGTAAGTCTCTAGCATATAACTGACCCATCAAATATGTAATGCGGGTTATTGTGCAGGTACATGGAAGCTTAGTGGTGCCTGCTCACTGTAGCTGGCCTTGTTAGAACAGATGAAAGGAAGTACTACTTCACCCAAAGAGTGATTAACTCATGGAGTTCACTGTCGCAGGAAGTGGTGGCAGCTACAAGTGTAGACAGCTTCAAGAGGGAATTAGATAAACATATGGAGCAGAGGTCTATCGGTGGCTAATAGCCACAAGGTACAGATAGGGACTCTGGGGCAGGTGATGCTCTGTATTCTTGGTGCTTGGGGGGGGGGGACAGTGGGAGGGGCTTCTGGTGTCCTGGCTCCACTAGTGGACCTTCTGATGGCACCTGGTATTTTTGGCCACTGTGTGACAAGAGTGTTGGACTGGATGGGTCATTGGCCTGATTCAACATTGGCTTCTCTTATGTTCTCATGTTCTCTTGTACATGGGCAGCTACATGGAGGAATGGACCTTGTGACTCATGGGGTGGCCCCCATACACACATGGTATGGCATGCCCCTCCATTCTGAAGTCCATTGCAGAGCCCAGGTGGCCGTCCTGGAATCCATCAGATTCTGCAAATCTTCCAGAAAACTTCAGAATATCCACACTTGTGTATGCTCGGGTGGGCGTGTTTCCATTGGGACATATGCAGGAAAGAACCTTCTACCTCCTCTCACCACAAAGGTGACGCATTTTCACGCCATTGAATTCGTTGGTTGCCTTTTCTGCTGTTTGTTTCCAGAGACACGTACATTGAACAGGAACAAGGTGAAAATCCCAATGACCGCAACGACCGAGCCATCAGAGTAGCGGTGAAGTGGTACAACGAACACTTGCGGAAGTTGCAAGCGGGAGAGAAGATACAAGTCATCTTGCTCACAAACGACAGAAAAAATAAAGAGCGAGCTGTGGAAGAAGGCATCACCGCCTATACGTGTGAGACTTACGATCCAAGCTGGGAAATTTCATTGAGTTGCGAAATGCTATTTAGATGACGAATGCTTGGCTTACATTGTTGTTACAGAACACTTCTGTCTATGTGTTTGGGTTTTTTTGTAGGTGAGGAATATATAAAGAGCTTGATAGCAAATCCGGAACTTGTGGATCGACTCGCTTCCTTAAACGACGAAGGGGTACGTTTCAGATTTATCGTTCAAAATCTCCAGAATGTGAATGGTTTCTTAAAAGCTCTGAATTAGCTCCCAGTGTAAAATGAGACTGTACATGTTTATCTGTTTCTTATATTAACTCTTGACAGAGCTAATTAAGTGCGCAGGATTCTGTGGTTTAATGTTATTGGACGGTGCGCACCTGAACCCAGGACCAGTGTTCCCTCTAAGCTGAGTTAGCGTGAGCTAGCTCACAGGTTTTTTTAGTCTCCAGCTCACAGATTTTTGTCTTAGCTCAGGAAGGATGGCTCCAGAGCAAACTAATTTATGCAGTAGCCAAAGTGCTCGCTCACATCTTTAATGCCAGTAGCTATCAAAGTAGAATTTTTGCTCACAAGACTCCACAGCTTAGAGGGAGGATTGCCCAGGACTGTCTTGGGGAAAAGAGGTCTGTGACCAAACTGGAAAACTCAGTTACCAAATGTAGATGGCAGGGATTCATATTACCGTATTTTTCGCTCCATAAGATGCACTTTTCCCCTCCAAAAAAGTGGGGGGAAAGTGCGTGCGTCTTATGGAGCGAGCACTGCAAAAGTTGGGGGGGGGTTGTGGAGCGCCGGCTTTTCTGAGCGCGGCGCACCCAGAAAAGCCAGGGAAGGGGCAGGCATTCTAACTCCCGCCCCTTCCCTCCCAGATGATGTGCGTCTTATGGTGCGAAAAATACGGTATTTCCCCCCCCTTAATCGTAGCCTTTATTTGAATCGACCTATTCCAACTGAAGAGGAGCCCCTGCATGCTTGTCAGAGCTGCTGTTCAAAATGTGCTTGCACTAAGGAAACGCAGTTAACGCTACGGCTTTGAAGAACGATGTTCTTGATCTTGGAAAGAATTGCTCTCTTAAAGTCTCCCTGTGACATACATTTTCATAGCACAAATGGCATGAATGCAAATGCTTTTCACACTGAGAAATTTTTTTTTTTTTGGCTTACCGTTAGTGCAAAAAGTTAACAAATCAAAGGCGAGAGAAGAAATAGCAGAGGAACAATAAAGCCTTTGCACAAACCATTAAATGTGGTGGTTTAGAATGTTTCTGCAGGTTGGTCAGAGAAGCACGGGGATCGCACAGCTTTTCCCCCAAGACATCAGAGCATTCATGGCTCTCCTTAGCGCAGACCTCATGTGGATCAGTTTAGCCCTTTTGCTGGAAATCCTTTTTCTTTTTTAAGCAATTATTCATGGTCCTTGTAATGGCATTGGAAAGTTTGCCCATCGATATTTTAAACTGGAGGGACTTGCTTCCATATGATTGTGTTCAGCATAAGGGAATCCTGTTTATACTGGCTAAGTAGTATGAAACATGGGAAGAGGCCATAGCTTAGTGGTAGAACATCTGCTTGGTAGGGAGAAGGTCCCAGGTTCAATCTCTGGCATCTCCAATTAAAAGAATCTGGTGGCAGTAGGTGATGTGGAAGGCCTTTCTTTGCCTGGGACCCTGTTGAGTCGCTCCCAGTCTGAGTAGACGGTGCTGACCTTGATGGACCACGGTTCTGATGGAGCATGAGGCAGCTTCATTTGTCCATGTGTTATTTATTTATTGTCTTTACTGTTCTTGCAACCGGAGTCTAAACAGCAAATTGTCCTTGTGTTAGTTGTAAGAATCCTTGGTCAGAGATGAATATCTACTTGGGAATTCTCTGGTGTGTTGCTGCTGTTCAATGTTTCTTCTAAAGATGAAGCTTAGTTCTGGTTTTGGTTCTTCCCTGTTGCTATGATAGGATTTTAGACGTTTTGTTCTTTGGAAGCATGATGCATTTGTGTTTTCCTTTGTGGTTCAAGTAGCTACATAAGCGAATGCTTAAGTATCTCCCCATCCCAGATTATCTGGTGTTGGGGAATCAGCCTCCCAGTTATGACTGGGGGTCGACCATAAATTTACACGGAGGCAGTTTATAAAATGCAAAAGGGGAAAAACAGTTTATTTGCGATGGCAAAGGAGAGCCCCCAACGATCCGGAGACTGAAGGAGGTTCTCCCCGAACAAAGCGTATGGCAGTCTTATATATCCTTAAATAAAACTAATTTTTCAGAACAACATTTTATGACATCGGTGAAGCACGGCGCCAGCTGCTATTTCTTTTTTGGCAGTTTTCCTGTTTTTGCCTTATGCAGACACTATTTTGCGCAGAGGTAAGCAAAGTAAGCAGATAACACAGAGCAACACGGAGAGCAACCTATGCACTGGTCCCCTATGCTGTAAATGTCAAAGCACAAACACAGATGCAGGTTTCTAGAGTTTAGTTCACATTCTTTCATTCTGGCCCTCTCCTTTGGCTCTTACAGAGGCGTCCTCCCTTCACTGGTAAGTACAGGTGAGTTGAAATTTAAATCTCTTGACCCATACCGTTGGCGGCTACAAGTTCAGAGTCACCTTTCCATATGCTGCAAGAGTCCACCAGCAGAGTCGATCTGCAAGTTCCCATCCACGAATCCGTGTCACACTCTATATAACATTTTATTGGTAGACGATCTTGCACCCGAACGCTTTATTGGGAGTTGGTTACCAGGAGCAGTAATGTGGAGAACTGTCCCTTACGTGTGTGTCTGGCCCTTACAGAATGAAATAGAAACTGGGAGGATCATTTTCGCAGAGCATCTCCCCCTCAGCAAACTGCAGCAAGGTATAAAGTCCAACCTTTACCTTCAGGGAACCTTCCGAGCCAACAGGGATAATTACCTGGAAGCTACCGTTTGGGTTCACGGAGACGGAGAAGAGAGAGAGGTTTGTTTTGATGGATGCTTTTTTGTATGTGCAGTCCTTCGTTGGGGAAAGCGTGCCCTTGTCCTAATGGGCATTTTAAATTGTTGAGGACCAGAGGAACGGCAGAGGGTTTGTGTGACTTTAGAAAGAAAAAAGAGCAAATGTCTTGCTTCCTGGCCTCTCCTGGATGCAGGCGGGCTGCCTCTGATTGACAGGCACTGGGGAGCAGTCAGCAGGTGTGGGGCGTCGCCGGCAGAGTCTGCTTGGAGGCGGGTTCCCCTGTAGCATCTGATCGGCCACTCTTGGAAACAGGATGCCATGCTAGATGGACCATTGCTCTGACCCAGAATGGCTGCTTTTATGTTTTTAACCAGGGCTCTTTTTGTAGCGGGAACTCCTTTGCATATTAGGTGACACACCCCTAAAGTAGCCAATCCTCCAAGAGCTTACAGAGCTCTTCTTACAGGGGCTACTGTAAGCTCTTGGTTTTAACTGATTTTGTGTGAAATGCCATCTGCTGTGACGGATCCCTGGCATGTCTCCACTATCGAAAGAAAGAAACAGAGGTGGAAAAAACTTAACTCAGATATTGAAATTAAGAACTGGAAAAATTAGCAACAAACCAAGTTGAGGGCGTAATGTCAAAATCAATATATAGGGCTCTTTTTGTAGCAGGAACTCCTTTGCATATTAGGCGACACACTCCTAACATAGCCAATCCTCCAAGAGCTTACAGTAGCCCCTGTAAGAAGAGCTCTGTAAGCTCTTGGAGGATTGGCTACAGTAGGGGTGTGTCGCCTAATATGCAAAGGAGTTCCTGCTACAAAAAGAGCCCTGTTATATATATATTTAGCTCAAACATTATCAAAAATACATGTATTTATTGTTAAATAATTAAAAACATTTAGGGGCACAACATTCACCTCATTACAAATTAAAACACATAAACCACAAGTGGGAACCAGTGCGACCCTACGTGTTTTGGCCCTAAAAGGCCTTCTTCAGAGGTCAAGCATATTACATACATACAGGCTCATGATACAACTTGTAACTATTAACAAATGAATACTGGACCAAAAAAAGGGGGTTTCTGGGAAAAGAAGAATGAAAAGACACACTTATCAAATTGCATTTTATGTCAGATTCTTAAATAATATGCTATATGCACTGATTACTACCACTAATAAAGATAGAATGGCCCAAGGCCTATGGATGTAAGTGAGGCCTCCTGTAGCACAGCCTTATGTCATAATCAAAGGCAGACACGTTGCTGAGTTTTTCTACTGTGTGCCTGAAAATGATAAAACATTATTTTAGGCCCCGTTCACACAGAGCATTTGCCCCGCTGAAGTCACGAGAGCCCTGCGGACTTTCCGTGCGTGATCATACGAGCACATCTGGGAGGCGTAGGGCTCCCGTGGCCAACCCACGGCTTCCCTTCGAAAACGCGGGGTAAAAAACTAGTAGGTCCGAGGTACTAGTTTCTGGAAACCCCGGGGCAAAGGCTGGCATCTGATCACGGGAGCGCGCGGCTTCCGACGCCCGCCCATGTCCCCGGGGCAAAGGCTGGCATCTGATCACGGGAGCGCGCGGCTTCCGACGCCCGCCCATGTCCCCGGGGTTTCCGGATGTTGTAAGTTTCCCTGGGATGCGCACCAACGCTGGACAGAGCATGCGCACACACAAGTCACCGACAGCGGCCCGCCCCCCCCAACGGCACATGCGCACTTCGCACTTGCGTGGTCTGCTGTGCTGCTGTTTTGCCGCGCTGCAGCAGTGCAGTGTGATCACGGTGCAGAGCTGGCGCGTGGCAACCTGGTGGCCCGTGAGATCAGGCTACCGCGCCTTATTTAGCTCTGGGGCAAACTGCCACGCCTCCCCCACGCGTTTTCTGGCCCGTGTGACCGGGGCCTTAATAAGGTTAAACCACTCTGTGAAATACATTTCTGAAATTAAAAAATAATAATAATGGAAAATTGCCTCCCAGATTTGCTTCAGAAAGTACAGTTGCAAATAGCAGGTCAGAGCCAACGTAACGTGAATTGTGTGCTGTGCTGTATGGCAGGTGCCCACTGCTAATAAACACAGTGTAGAGTGACACAATCCTGATGGGATCAGGATGCATGATGTAATTCGGGCCAGGGGTCAGAGAGGAACAGCATGACGTAACCATACACACACGAGGAAGAGTTGTGCCACGGTGGAGTCAGCTGCCTAGGGAGGCGGTGCGCTCCCCCTCGCTGGCGGTCTTCAAGCAGCGGCTGGACAAACATTTGTCAGGGACGCTCTAGGCTGATCCTGCACTGAGCAGGGGATTGGACTACAGATGGCCTGTCTGGCCCTTTCCAACTCTGTGGTTCTGTGAAACTTTAGAAGTTACAGGAATTCCTACACAGACGGTATCAAATACCACAGTATTGCACACAAAGCCAGTCAATTTCCTCATTTAAACCATAAGGGGGTTAAAGTCTTTTAAGGCATGAAATTGGGTACTTTCATTCTTCATAACCATCGCTGAGCTTTGCCTCTAAGTCCCAAAACCGTGGTAGACCATAAACCAGGATGCAAAACCATGATTTGCTGGAATCCATAGTTTGGCCCTGCAGTATTATGTAAAAGGTAAAGGTTCCCTTGCTCGAAAGCCAGTCGAATCCGACTCTAGGGTTGCGGTGCTCATCTCCGTTTCAAAGCCGAAGAGCCAGCGCTGTCCGAAGACGTTTCCGCGGTCATGTGGCCGGCATGACTAAACACCAAGGCGCACGGAACGCAGTATTATGAGTGAGGCATAATTTAGTTTTCCTGCCTCTTCTTGCAAGGTGGCAAGCAGTTTTCACTGATGGAGTTCTACATATGTCCACCAGATAGTTCAGCAAGCTAAAGCATAGGTTTGCCGCACATGTGGGATCTTCCTTAGGTGTAAAGCAGCAAAACACTGTTAGCATTTGCTGTGCTTACAGGCTGCGTCTGTACTAGGCCATTGGGGCAGTCAAGCAGAAATAAACAGTTTTAAAAGGGAATTAGACAGATTCATGGAGGATAAGTCTAGCAATGGCTACTAGCCATGGTGTTTGAGAGGAACCTCCACATACGAGGCACTAATCCTCTGAATTCCAGAGCCAGGAGGCAACATCAGGGGAAGACCTTGGCCTCTATGCCCTGTTGTTGGCCGTCTAGAGCAGTGTTTTTCAACCTTTTTTGTGCAAAGGCACACTTTTTTCATGAAAAAAATCACGAGGCACACCACCATTAGAAAATGTTAAAAAAAATTAACTCTGTGCCTATATTGACTATATATAAAGTAATTCTCTTGAATAGGAATCAAATAAACACAAAGAAATTATTTTATAATTACTTTATTATGAAATAATAATACTTTATTTTATAAGTGTTCATATTTCTGTTTACTTATTATCAAAATAAACATAAAAGAAATCAAATAAACACAAACACAAAAGAAATCAAATAAACACAAGGAATTTTTTTTATATAATTGTTCATATTTCTGTTTACTTATTATCAAAATAAACACAAAAGAAATCAAATAAACACAAAGAAATCATTTTATAATTACTTTATTATGACATAATAATACATGTTACGGATGAAATTGGAATTTTTCCCACGGCACACCAGACAATATCTCACGGCACACTAGTGTGCTGCGGCACAGTGGTTGAAAAACGCTGCTCTAGAGGAACTGGCTGGCCACTGTGTGAGATAGGATGTGGACTAGATGAACTACTGGTCTGATCCAGCAGGGCTCTTCTTATTTTCTTATGACAGATATTGGAATGGACAGTCTAGGAAATCAACAAGCTTTTGCACATTTTTCTTCATTATTTTTGTCCGTTTTTGGGAGCCCTGTTTTTTTTCTTTTTCTTTGAGAAATAGAATTCCTAGGTGCAAAGTTAACTGAGCTTGAAGTCTGGGGTTTCCCTTTCCAATGGCATCGCTTTGTTTCATGGCTTCTCCAATGTCATTAATGTTGTTTTTCAACCTTTTGTTTGCTTTCGCGCTAACAGATAATAATCCAGGGGCTCAGAAACTTAAACCGAGCCGTGCACGAAGACATCGTGGCGGTGGAAGTCTTCCCGAAACATGCCTGGGTCGCGCCCTCCTCTGTGGTTTTGCATGATGATGAGAATCCCAACGAAGACGACGTGGAGCAAGAAGAAGAGAAAGAAAACAGTGTACGATGTGAACACAACAAATGCGTTTCCTGTGTTTGCCCATCCCAGTCTTTCAACCAAGTCCGCCCGTTTTGTCTGTGAGGCATCTCAGCTTTATTTCCTAATCTGTTATTCGTTGGCTGTGCATATTCCATCATTTAATGCAAGTGCAGAAAAGATGTATTTTTCCCTGGATTTTGCAGTTGCACAAATCTCCATTTTCATTCTTGAATGCACATTCCTAGCCTTTTAGGGCTGCAGAGATGGAACGGGAAGTATGAGCACCCCTTAGTGAATCCCCCAGATCTAAAGGAAGTTCCAGTGGGTGGAACAACTATGTTAAATCCCAGTAGCACCTAAGAGACCAACAAGATTTGGTGGGTGGGGGCAGTGTAATGTTTTGAGGGTCAGAGCTCCGGCAAAGGGTCTCTAAAAGCACTACTGGACTCTGATCTAGTTCCAGATCTAAAGGGGCGTTGGTAAAATTTCCAGTAGATGAGACATAAAAGGTAAAAGGTTTCCCTTGCTCGAAAGCCAGTCGAATCTGACTCTAGGGGGTGGTGCTCATCTCAGTTTCCAAGCTGAAGAGCCAGCACTGTCCGAAGACTTCTCTGTGGTCATGCGGCTGGCATGACTAAACGGCGAGGCACACGGAACGCTGCTACCGAAGCGGTACCTATTTACCTATTTGCAATTCTTTGCTTTTGAACTGCTAGGTTGGCAGGAGCCGGGGCCAGAGACGGGAGCCCACTCCGTCACACAGCACCCGGGTCTCGAACTGCCGAACTATAGACCTTCTGGTCTGCAGCTCAGCATCTTAACTGCTGAGCCACCGCAGCCCCAGAGATGAGGCATAGGTAGAAAGCTAAATGAGAAAATCCATGCAGGTGTATTTCACCTCTGCAGTTGTATAGTTGCAGAACTCAACTTTTGTCGATACAGAACTTGGTTTTTTGGTACTATTTTGCATCGGTTACTCTGCTCTTGGTAGCAGCAGGAAGAGGGAAGGCGTTCCCCAGGCACCTGAAATTCTTCACTGCCTTCCTTTGGCTTTTAAGCCAGTGCTGCTGGGCATTGGCCTCATGCTTCCATGTTCTCTCTTTTAGCAGTGAAAAGTAGAGACTTGTTTTGTTTGTCCCCATTGCCAAAGTTCTCAGGATGCCGAATCCCACACCTATTACCAAATCCTGTGTCCCATTTGCAGAGTGCACCCAACTAACCCTGATCGGGATTGGACAGTGGTAGAATTCCACTCAGCAAGCTCAAAGCGAGATTTATGCAAAGTGTTTTATGATGTCACAAACAATTTGAGACCAGGAACGTGACAGTCCTTCCTGCAAGGCATGAACAGTTGTGTGACTTGGTTCACCTGCATTAAACTCAGGGGGTTTTGATGCCTTTGTCCTTTTTTAAAAAAAATCTAGCTGAAAAGTTCTGCGAGCAACAGAATGCTGCGACCGACAGGCAGAGTGGTGGGCATCATCAAGCGGAACTGGAGGCCGTTCTGCGGCATGCTTTTGAAGTCACAGATAAAAGAGGTGAGCACCCCCTGTGATCCGACACTCGCCTTGCCGCCCCCTTCCGTAATTTACTGAAACTCGCTGCCCCTGTTCTCTTTAACAGGCAAGGCGGCATTTATTTACCCCCGCCGATCGCAGGATCCCCCGGATCAGGATAGAAACAAGGCAGGCTTCCACTCTCGAAGGACAACGTATTATCGTCGCGATTGATGGTTGGCCTCGGAATTCACGGTACCCGAATGTAAGTCTGAAGCGAAACGTCACAGATAACTTCAATGGGTCTGAAGATCATGAAATCAAGGCGACGATCAAACTCTCCCAAGGGAAGAGAATTCCAAGGTTCTGTGAAATATTGTGTCAGGGTGAGAAACATGTGGCCTGCGGAACTGTGAGCTTGGCAGTTCCCCCACCCCCGGGCAGGGGAGGGGCGTGGGTGACATGGGAGCCTGCACGAGGCTAGAAGGTGGATGAGGCACCATCGTCCACGGAGGAGGCAGGAGATGTGGAGGCTGCAGATAAGATCCTTTTATTAAGCACATTCTCATTCCATGCTGCCACTGGCCATGCACAGAGTGCAATTCCCTGACTCCTTGCAGCTGTCATCACTTTGGCGTGTGCTGCTGCCCTGCTCACTCCCAGCTTTCCTGAGTCACTCCGCCCCCACCTCCTGCACAGAACCGCCATGAAATTCCTCCCCAGTAGTTGTGCCTGCCTGGGCTAATTAGTACGGGCTGCCTCCCTGCTTGTTCCCATCCACCCCCACAGCCCCATGTGGCACACCCCTCCCCCTTCCCCGCTGCAGATGGGGCTAGCCAGCTGTGTGTCCAATGTTGTGCAAAACAGGCCAGCTGTGCCCTATGGGCTTGCCCTCTTCTCCCCCGCTGGCTTCGTGCCCTGCCCTTCCCTCTGGAGGGTCGCTTGACAGAGATGCTTTCTACCGGGACCAGTGCTCCCTCTAAGCTGGGGAGTCTTTGAGAGCAAAAATTCTACTCTCTGAGCTACCGGCATTAAAGTTGTGAGCGAGCAATTTGGCTGCTGCATACATTAGTTTGCTCTGGAGCCCTCTTTCCTGAGCTGAGACAAAAATGTGTGAGCCAGAGGCTAAAAAACTGTGAGCTAGCTCACACTAACTCAGCCTAGAGGGGACACTGACTGGGACGGTCTTCCATGACTTCTCGTCCTGTTTGCAAAACGTTTTACTCCAGTGCTGTTGTGGTTTCACAAACCTGGAGCCCTGAGATGTTCCGACCCTGAGCCAACCTCACAGCAAACCCCGTTTAGAATTAACAGACCAGCAGCTCAATCCTGTGTAGGGCTGCGGTCACACGTACTAAATGATCCGCTTTGAATCCACTTTCAGTGCACTTTCCAACTGGGTTTTGCCAGTTCACACAGTAAAAATCCAGTTGGAAAGTGGATTGAAAGTGGATTGTTCAGTGTGTGTGACCGCAGCCTATGTTTGCTTAGAACTAAGCATTCTGGATAGTCAGATCTTGAGTCTTTATCTTTTTTTTATATATAAATTTTTATTAAATTTATAATACTATATCATAACAAAATAACAAATAAACGTCAATGCACATAACCAACTACAGCTGCTTTACATATTATTATTAGCTACACAAATTCGTGTTAATATAACATTATGTCTTTATATTTCTGAGGCAATCTGAACATAACGTTTGGATGTACAGGTGTATATTCAAAGAAAGAAAACCATTTTTCAAGAAAATGGTTTTTCACCATTAACCCCTGAGCTGCTAACAATTGTGTAGAAATTTTATCCGCTATTATTACATCCCATATTTTTGAATACCAATGATACACTTTAGGAATTTCAGTTTTGTTCCATTTTGACGCCACTAAAGTTTTTGCTGCATAAAGCATCAAAGTTATTAATTCTATATTTTGTTTCGATAATCTTAATGTTGGCCAATAGTACAATAGAACTGCTTCAGGATTATTAGGAATAACTAGTCCAGTTATATCATCTATAGCCTTAAGTATAGTCTCCCAAAATTTCTTAATTTTTGGGCAAGCCCACCAACAGTGTAATAAACCTCCCTTATCTCCACAATTCTTCCAGCATAAAGGGTTACTTTTTAATTTACACATAAATAAGCGGTAAGGTGTTAAATACCACCTAGAATATATCTTATATGTTTGTAATCTCACAATCAAATTATTAGTATTAAATTTGAGTCTTTATCTTTTAGTAGTCTTTTTAACGACTGCGTTCCATCATATTGAAATGTGTGTTTGTCCAGGGTCACTTTGTAAAGAATCTGGGAGCTGCCGGAGATAAGGAAACGGAGACCGAAGTCCTGTTGCTGGAGCATGACGTGCCTCACCAGCCCTTCTCCCAGGCCGTGCTCAGCTTCCTCCCCCAAATGCCGTGGAGCATCACCGAGAAGGTACAAGAAAGGCGCACGAATTGCCGGCAGATACTTTGCTTTGTCCCTCTGTCTCCCGTAGGGCTTGCATACTGTCAGGCCCCTTAGTCAGGTCACACAACGCAGAACTTCACAAGAAGATTCTGTTTATTGGTAAATCACAGCTAAAGGTGCGTACACGACTCGTGTCAGGAATGGCCGTAGATAATGGAGGCCCCTGACTTATAGTAAATCCAAAGAACCCCCTGGTCTGAGAGAAGCCAATGATTATAATTCACGCGTGCGGGCAAAGCAAGCAGGCAAAAGAGAAAAACAATTTAAAAGCTGCTATTTCCCAGTGTCAGCATTCCGTGCACCTTGGTGTTTAGCCATGCCGGCCACATGACCACGGAAACGTCTTCGGACAGCGTTGGCTCTTCGGCTTTGAAACGGAGATGAGCACCACAACCCTAGAGTCGGATTCGATTGGCTTTCAAGCAAGGGAACCTTTACCTTTACCTATTTCCCAGTGTACTGCCCAGCAGGTGCAGACACCATAAGGTCATGCATATGATAACAACTGTACAGTGAAAAGAACTAATGAGAACTTCGGAGGAGGATGTACTCCCTTACATTCCAAACATATGGCAGGCTACCTGACACATACTGCAGCAGGAAGGGAGAGCGTACGAGTGGATGGAGAAAAGAAATCCCCTGACCTGGGTGACCCCGGCTAGCCCAGTCTCATCAGGTCTCAGATGCTAAGCAGGGTCGGCCCTGGTTAGTATTCGGATGGGAGACCGCCAGGGAAGCCCAGGGTCACTTTGCAGAGGCAGGCGACGGGCAAGCCGCCTCTGAATGTGTCTCTTGCCTTGAAAACCCTATGGGGTCACCATTGGTCAGTTGCGACTTGACCGCAAAAGAAAAAAAGAAAAACAATCCCGATCCAGTAAGCTGTAAAGATGTGGAACTTAAACCCCTCATGTCCTGCATCTTCACAATCTTTAATTGTTCCTCACTTTGGTACAGGCTCTTGAAAAATGAATACAGGTTTTACTGGAGTAAAGTAGAGCCAGCCAATGTGCTCATTGGGCCCGCTTATCACTGGTCTTCAAAACCATGTCAGTGTCAGTGTTCCAACCTGAATCTCTTGTCCACAAAATAAGCATTAACTTGGAAGTACTTGGGTTTACCCCCTAGTGTGGCCATCAACAGTTTAGACACCAAGCTGCATTGTTCCAGGAAACAGGAGATCCTCTCTACTCTGTTTTCTTTATCCTGTTCATTTTGCTGCACCAGTTTGTCCCCAGCGGGGCTGCTCTTTGGGAGCGAGCTAGAGCCACTCTGATTGGAGTCCCTGTTTAAGATGTAGAACACACGCTACTGTTCTTGCACTGGTTTTGCAGTCGACTTAAGGCTACCTTTCATGGGGTTACCAAGGCAAGAGAGGAGCAGAGGTGGTTTGCCATGGCCTCCCTCTGCATAGTCAGCCTTTTTTACTGGTATTTTTCTTCTCGAGTTTGTTGGACCTGAAAGATCACGGATCATGGGTCCGAAAACCATACCTGAATTGGAAAATACTGGGGGGGGGGGGGAATTAAAAATTACACATTCCAAGTTACCACTGCATGCATCTGACAGACACTGCAGTCCTACATAGAGTTTACTCCAGTCTAAGCCCATTGAAATCAAGGTGCGGACTGGTTTGACTCTGCATAGGATTACGCTATAAATGTGACCCAATCTGGGAAACCTTATGCCAAAATATAGTGGCTGGACTTCAGGATGCTCCCAGACTTTACTGCAACAGGCTTGTGTTGCCATGCACAAGGGTTGGAACACTTTCCCCATGAAGGAAGGTTAAAACGCTTGGGGCCCTTTAGCTTGGGACAAATGACGGCTGAGGGATGACATGATCAAGATTTATAAGATTATGCATGGGATAGAGCAGGAAGAGAAAGAAGTACTTTTCTCCCTTTCTCACAATACAAGAACTTGTGGGCACTCAATGAAATTGCTGAGCAGTCGGGTTAGAACAGATAAAAGGAAGTACTTCTTCACCCAAAGAGTGATTAACATATGGAATTCACTGCCACAGGAGGTGGTGGCAGTTACAAGCATGGACAGTTTCAAGAGGGAATTAGATAAACATATGGAGCAGAAGTCCATCAGTGGCTATTAGCCACAAGGTATAGATAGGAACTCTCAGTCTGGGGCAAGTGAGGCTCTGTATTCTTGGTGCTTGGAGGGAGGAACAACAGTGGGAGGGCTTCTAGTGTCCTGGCCCCACTGCTGGACCTCCTGATAGCACCTGGTATTTTTGGCCACTGTGTGACAGAGTGTTGGACTGGATGGGCCATTGGCCTGATCCAACATTGGCTTCCCTTATGTTCTTATGCATATGGCATTCCACTACTGTATCTCTAACCTTTTGCCCATTTTATAATGAAGGTTCTTTGAAATAGTATAAACTTCAGTGGGTGGGTGTGGTCACCATCGTTTTTAAAATACTTCGTTGGGAAAAATCTTTTCCAGGATATGAAATGCAGAGAGGACCTGAGGCACCTGTGTGTATGCAGCGTCGATCCTCCTGGCTGTACCGATATCGATGATGCCTTGCACTGCAGGGAGCTGAAAAACGGCAATCTGGAGGCAAGTTCCCCTCGGGGTTTACTGAAATGCTGCTCTGCCATTTTAGTGTCTGTGATATTTATGTTGGCATGTTCAGGAAGTAGATGAGATGAAAATAGCGTAAAACAGTCGCACTGCATAAACACAAAATAATCTGGAAGAAAATGGTGGTTCAGCTGCTGCATTTACTGTATGTAACCTCCCAAGTGGGTCGCCGAGTTGGTCCGAGTCATCAGAACAAAGTTTGAGTCCAGTGGCACCTTGAAGACCAACAATGTTTAATTTTGGCTATAAGCTTTTGTGTAGGTATACAAGGGAATAGAAATCTGTGCGAAAAAGACGCTAACACCGGTTCAATAAAGACCAAAGCATTGATACAATCAAGTCCAGTCTTAACACAGAAAGGTTTCTTCTTGAGATGAAGACGTATGAAGAATGATAAACGAAGAATCCGGATATTAAGAACTCCGTTTCGAAGAACTTCCTCAGGAACTGAAACAATATATCTTCAGATAGGTTATATGTACTCTTGAGTTACAGCAACACAACCCATAAATGGGCAGTTATTGACAGCAGATCTCAAGAAAAGCTCATGGCTTTATATCACCCTTCCTTCCTTGATTGTGCTTTTATATGATTGTAATTGTATCAGTGCTTTGGTCTTTATTGAACCAGGGTTAGCGTCTTTTTCACACAGATTTCTGTTCTCTCGTATAAACTTTTGTGTGCATGCTTATAGCCAGAATTAAACTTGGTTGGTCTTAAAGGTGCCACTGGACTACAGCTTTGTTCTGTGCATAACCTTGTGGCTGCAGTGTCCCTATAAGCAAGGGTGGGTTTTTTCCTTCTCCCCTCCAATGTACATTCAGATACAGAACCTACAGTTCTTGGGGCAAAAAAGTGCTGTTCCAAAAGAATGTTTATGCAGCAAAATTGAAATCATACAAAAGTCATATTATTTTAGCTGATGCAGAAATGACTGTAGTGTGAAAACCGAGTAGTCCAGACTTCTTGAGAACTCCAGGTACGACCCAGGTCCAACCCTGCTTAGGAAAAGAGACGACTGGGGACACACACATGATAGAGATTTTTTTAAAAAACCTACGCATGGAGTATAGAAAGTTGACAAAGAGAACTTTCTCTCCCTGTCCCAAAGCAATAGGAACTTGAGGGCATCTAGTGAAGCTGACGGGCAGAAGGTTCAGGGCAATCAAATTAAATGCTGCTTTACACAGAGAGTGATTAAAATGTGGGATTCAGTGCCAGAGGCTGTAGTGATGGCCACAGGAAGAAACAGCTTTAAAAGGGGATTAGACAGGTTCATGGAGGATAAGTGTATCAATGTCTACCAGCCGTGGTGACTGAGGGGAAACTCCAGGAGATAGACCTCCAGGATCTCCAGCCAAACTGGCCTGGAGAAGAATTGCTTCCTGACCCCAAAGTGGCGATCATCATTTCCCCTGGGCGTGTAAGAAAGGGCCACGAGAACTAAGCACCGAGGCAACCCCTTCCTGCCCTCCCTTCTCACAATCTGCCTAAATTCACATTTCTGGTCATTTCTGGGCCTTTCCGAGCAGAACTGACTTGGCAAATTTTGGGCATCGTTCTGGGCTTTGAACTATCTGAACGCAGAGCTTCTCCCCCGCCCCCAGACCTCAGCGGTGCACAGTCCCAGTTCTAAGATTTTCTCCCATTTCTCAATGTCATGGAACTCTGTAAGTGACAAACAGTGCAATCTCAAGGAGACTTTCTCCAGTCTAAGCCCAGTGAAATGAATGGGCTTAGGCTGGCATAATTCTCCTTAGGATTGCACTGAAAGTCTCTGCGCACACACAAGGAAAATGAGCAGGTGTGTTGTAGGGCACATGCTCTGCATGCCAGTTGCAATCTAATGCCCCTGCGCAGTTGCAGATGTTCCTTAAACACAAATGCCCTGCCCATAAAGATGTTTGCTTCTGTTGTCCCTGTATTAGTAAGACTAAATGCCACTTCTTGGATGTCTTTTTTTTTTAATATATTTTATTGGATTTTTAACATAATCCCTTAAATCATACATTTAATAACAAAAACATCAACAGAAGTATAAATAGTAACCCTAAAGTGACAGTTCTACATTTCAGCAACACAGATTTATATTAACACTAGACCAGAGATAATTATTTTGCATTTATAATCCACCTTTAAATAAATTTTATAATCCCTAGCTGCTTCTCTCTCTAGTTCGTACACAATATACACACTACCTTTTCAAAAATACTTTATCAGTTCTTATTGGCACTAGAAAAAAAAATAAAAATCAAATCCACTGTTTATGCTCATCACCAATCAAGTTTGTAAGCATTTCTATTCCCCATCTCCCAATAGCCTATCACTCCCTAACTTATAACGTATGTACAGGGCTTAACATTACAATCTTTTAGATCTTTTTTCCTTTATTGCCTTTCTCCATTAAGTAGATTGATTTAACCGTTGCAGAAAACCTTACTTCAAATTTAGCTTGCGTGTTTATGTTATTATCTATTAGATAGCGATTTTATCAACTCAATCAATATCCCAAATTAACAAATTGCTTTGAACATGATGGCATATATTTTAATACCAATAATTATAGTTAAACACTTATTCATCCCTACTCCAACTTCCTCAAAAAAAAAAAAGAAAAGAAAAAAAAGAAAAAAGAAACAGGGAGAGATTCCCCACTACTCTACCAATTCATCATCCTCATTATTATTTTTAGTGGTAACTCATTACCATAACTAACACATATTGTCTTAATTGCCTTTATTCTTACTCTCCATATATTTACAACACATACACACACAAAGAGAAACCATTGTCATTTCCACATCTCATTATTAATCAGGAAGAAAGAAAAAAGGAGAGCACTCATTTTGTTTTAAATTGCCAATGATCATTTTTTCTTACTCTCCATATATTTACAACACACACACACACGAAGAAAAACCATTATCGTTTCCACAGCTCATTATTTAACAGTAAGAAAATAGGAAAGCACTCATTTCATCTCCTTATATAACTTAAATTTCTTCCTAGCCATCTGCAATCTACTTTTCTGCATCAGCATTTCTACATGTCTTTTCCCTTTATACATATCCTGGTAGTTTACCCTTCCCTCTTCGCTTCTCGCAAGGTTTAAATCCCATCTTATACTGTCTCTTTTAAATTTCCATGCCTGTAGATTTTCTCTTTTCATTCTTCTCCTTTTTTCTTTTTCTGTTAGCAGTCGTTGTTCCTCTTCCCTTGATAATTCATGTTTTACATCACATGGTTTTTTTGCCTCTCTTTTGAATTTCCAAGCCCTTAGATTCTTCCTTTTGATTTTTCCTTTTCCTTCTCTTGCATGTTTCAGACGATGCCCCTCTTCCTTTGGAGGTTCCAGCTTTTTTTGCTTCTTTCTCATTGGTTTAACTGTTAGATATTGGAGCTCTACATATTCTTTCTCTTGTAGCAGCTCTGGATTTTCTGCCCCGTAGTAATCACCCTTCTCTTTTTGCTGCACATCAAAAGTTTCTATCACAGTATGCTGCTCCTGCTCTTCCTTTTTTTCCATTACCAATTGGGTGTTACATGTTCTTTTCAATAAATTTGCACATGCTTCCTCACACCCTTTTTGAATTCCCTCTTTTAGGATACTAATAAATTGTTCAATTGTCATCTCGCCCAACTCCATATTTTCATCCATCTCTTCCTCTTCTCTCAATACAAACGCCATTTGAATCAGTTCCTTCAAGCCAATTCATTCACATTTGAAATGAGTATGCAGTTTCAATCAACTTTTACACTCTATAAATCCTTGCCAGTGAATCAGAAAGCCAAAAGTCGAGAACAAAGGCCATCAGAGCTCATAGTACCCCCAAAAGAATAGTCATTTAGAATTACGAAGTCCTCCCCTTTGCTTTTCCCAGCCGCTATCCTTCTCAATTCTGGGTACATTTGTTTGGGGTAGTTTCATTTTTCTTCTTTACATAAGACTCCAAGAAAAAAAAAAGCGTACTCACAACTCCTGAGCTCTTCTTCTGTGTTGCTGTAATTATTAAAAATCTTAAATCCCAAAACGGTTAAAACGGATGGCTGCATCTATGCGGAACATGGCGTCCATGTTCCACCCCTGAATCCGCTCCTGCTTCAAGGCAATAATGGTCACCCCCCTGCATTTGCCAGTTGCGGGAGGGGCCAAAAAGCAAGCCCCCTGCCCCAGCCCTCTCTCTGGGAGGGCTGGTCGAGCTCTCCCGGCACCGGAGGCTCAAAAAAGAACGAAAACGGGTCGGGCGGCTGGGAGCGATCCCAAAGCCGCCCGTCGACGCGCCATACCGGAACCGGAACCCTCTCTTCCACGTCTTCTGATATTCATCCACTTCTTGGATGTCTGATGCATGCTCCTCTCTGCATGCAAGAGAAATTCAGGCGGGGTAGCCGTGTTAGTCTGAACCAGCAGAACAAAGTTTGAGCCCAGTGATTCCTTTAAGACCAACAAAGTTTTATTCAAGACTTTTGTGTGCGTGGACACTTCTTCAGATACATTGAAATGGAAGTTACCAGTCCATATGTATAGCTAGAGGATGAGCAACAAAATAGCATACAACACCATGGAAGATGTTTTAACAGATGCAAGGGCCAAACAGGAATAACAAGCTAAATTTATATGGTCGCTTTTTGTTGGGATTTAATTCCGGGGTGGGGGGTGGGGGGTGGGGGGACATGGTGAAGCAAATAAATCTATCAGTGTTGGAGATAGATGTGTAGATGTACCCGTCTTAGTTGTGGAATGCTGAGAGTAATTAACGGCGACCCTGTTGTTACACTCCATTCATCTCCTCTCAAGCATTGAAGTATGCAAGAGAAAATACATGTATGCTAGATTTTCTGAGGTAGCACCAAAAGAAGACGGAGAGTTGGTTTTTATGTCTTGCTTTTCTCTACTCTGAGGAGTCTCAAAGCAGCTTACAATCACCTTCCTCTCCCCTCCCCACAACAGGCACCTTGTGAGGCAGGTAGGGCTGAGAATGTTCTGAGAGAACTGGGACTGGCCCAGGGTCACCCAGCAGACTTCATGGGAAGGAGGAGAGTCGGTTTTCATACCCCCACTTTCCTCTTCCCTGAGGAGTCTCAAAATGGCGTACAGTCGCCATCCTTTCCTCTTCCCTCAACAGTCACTTTGTGAAATAGGCAGGGACTGAAAGAGTTCTGAGAGAACTTGTGACTGGCCCAAGGTCACCCAGCAGGCTTCATGGGAAGGACTGGGAAATCAAGCCCGGTTCTCCAGATTAGGGTCTGCCGCCACTACACCACGCTGTCCTTAACCGTTACACGGGGCATTCAACTACAAATATGCTTTCGAAAATGCTGAATAACCTATTTATTTACTAGGTGGGTGTACACATCGCAGATGTCAGCCATTTCATTCGACCAGGGAATGCTCTGGACCAAGAATCCGCAAAAAGGGGCACCACTGTATATCTGTGTGAAAAGGTAAATTTCCCTTTCATACCTCTTTTATATTCATATCAAGTTTGCCCTGTTCAAAGTTGGTTTCATTCCAGCCTTGAAGTTAATACAGCTATTTTTCACGTGTGTGTTATGATTCTGAATGGTGCCTAAGGGTTTCTGTGTGGCATGAATACAGCTGCAAGGTTCCCCCGCCCCCTTTATGTTCGTAGTTTCCAAGAGGTTTTGGAGAATCAGAATATTAAGAAATGTTCGTGCGAAGGCTGCCAAAACTCTTATCAGTACCGTTGATTGCTGCTCGCGATGGTGAACTTCATGGGCCTGTTCTGTTAGGTGACGAGATAAGGAAAGTGTTTCTTTGTATTTAGGAGCTTCTCCTGGTGTGCAGAACAAGGTCCTTTGGAATCTAATATGACCTGTCCTCTGCTAGTGGTGGAAAGGTTCATAAAGTTACGCATGGGGCGGAGAGAGTTGACAGAATGGTAGAATTCCCCAAATGGTAGAATTCGAGGGCATCCCATGAAGCCAATGGGCAGTAGGTTCAGCGATGGACAAAAAGAAATACTTCTTGACACAGGGAGTGATACAAACACGGAATTCGCGAACAGAGGATGTAGTGACAGTCGCGGGAGTATAGAGCTTGAAAAAAGGGGATTAGATAGATTCATGGAGGATAAGTCTATCAATGGCTAATAGCATGGTGACTTGAGGGGAACACCCACATCCACATTCAGAGGCACTAATCCCCTGAATCCCAAAGCCGGGAGGCAACATCAGGGGAAGGCCTCGGTCTCTCTGCCCTGTTGTTGGCCCTCTAGAGGAACTGGTTGGACACTGTGTGAGGCAGGATGCTGGACGAGACAGACCACTGGTCTGATCCAGCAGGGCTCTTCTTCCGTTCTGTTCAGAGTGGGGGTTCGAACTTGGACTTCCCAGGTCTGACACTTGAACCACTGCACCACTCTGGCTCTCCAGAGTTGGCTACTGGTTTAGTATCTGTAATGGGAGAAGAGCAGCTTGCCATCCCATAGATTGTGAATGTGTTCTTGTACAAAGTAGCTGCAGGTGTCTAGATCTGCACTGCAGGAGAAGATGCAAAGGAGAACAATGGTTTTAAAAAACTGAGGCATGCCTGTGCTTGTCCCTTGTCTTGCAGAGGATCGATATGGTCCCAGAGTTGCTGAGTTCCAACTTGTGTTCTCTGAGATCCGACGTTGACAGGTAATCATGCAGTTACACATTTTTTAAGATACTTAAGGCAATTGTAAGTAGTTCCTTTGATTTCATCTGTCCGCCTTCCCCCCCCTCCTTCCTAGGCTTGCATTTTCATGTATCTGGGAAATGACCCCCAATGCTGAAATCTTGAAAACCAGATTTACGAAGAGTATAATTAATTCCAAGGTAGGATCAAAATTTCTATGGGTGTTTGGGGGGGGGGGGAATGGGGAGTACAAGTTTTGATCTCTTGGTAACCCGGCAGAAGTGCTGAATGTGACAGAAGTTGCACATTAAAATAATGATAGGAGCCAGGAAGATTGGAACATCATTCTTGTTGGAGTCCTTTGGTGTGGTGTTTAGGAGCGTGGACTCTAATCTGGGAGGACTGGGTTTGATTCCCCACTCCTCCGCACGCCAGTAGCTCACAAAGTAGAATTTTTGCCCACAAGACTCTGCAGCTTAGAGGGAACATTGAGTCTGTGAGGCTGTGGAGTCTTGTGGGCAAAAATTCCACTTTGTGAGCTACGGGCATTAAAAGTTGTGAGCGAGCGATTTGGCTGCTGCATAAATTGGTTTGCTCTGGAGCCCTCCTTCCTGAGCTAAGACAAAAATGTGTGAGCTGGAGGCTAAAAAACTGTGAGCTAGCTCACACTAACTCAACTTAGAGGGAACACTGCTTACAATCTCCTTTCCCTTCCCCTCCCCACAACCAACACCCTATTAGGTAGGTGGGGGCCGAGAGAGCTCTTTTGAGGACTGCTCTTGAGAGAACAGCTCTGAGAGAACTTGTGACTGACCCAAGGCCACACCAGCAGCTGCATGTGGAGGAGTGGGGAATCAAACCCGGTTCTCCCAGATTAGAGTCTGTGCTCCTAACCACTACACCAAACTGGCTCTCAAGGCTAAGGGTGCGATTTCCCAGCACCCCTAGATCCTGTAATCAGCAGGTGGCTGTGTCCTTTGCCTGGCCTCTGCAATCACAAGGTAATGGTCAGAGTAGTCGCAGGAAACTGTGCTTCGCATAGTTTGTTTCTCATATAGATTTTATTCCATAATGTTGAATTAATAGCTATAACTATTTTGCTGACTCAGAGGGATCTGGGCAGACAGTCTACTCCGCTCTTAATATTGGCTTGGAGCTTAGCTATTATTATTAGACTTCTGCTCTTAATATTGGCTTGGAGCTTAGCTGTTATTATTAGACTTCTGCTCTGAAATGCTGCTTCCCTGTGCCTACTTTTTAGCCGCTGTGCCCTCTGAAAATCCACTTTTGAGGGCTGGGATATGGACCGGTGTGGGATGTGGCACAGCAGGCTGTGGCGGGGCGGGGGGGATGGAAGAAAAACTGGAGATAACTCCCACGGCCTGCACAAGCAAGAAGCGTTTGGCCACTCAAGGGCAACTTTGAATCCAAACCAGCCTCCCACGTCTGCTCATCATGGATGGTGCTGTGGAAGAGTTCACATTAGATGTGTACAGATTTTGCAGCCTCCCCTGCCCCAGTTTTAGCAAGTATGAATTGGATCCTAAACAACATCAGCAGAATTAAGCCGGTGCCCCAGGCGGGGGGTATCAAGGGACCCTGAAGAATAGTGTGTGTGTGTGGGAACAAACTGGGAGTCTGCAGTGGGGTGGGGGATTGGCAAAAATCGCCCTCCCATCCTCCGCCCACAGAATCCAACCCAGTATCCTAGAAGGAGACGTAGAACTCCGTCAGCTTCAGAGCTGTTGCGTTCAGGGATTGTCATTCTTGCCCTTGTACTTACTGCTTCTTATTTTTAACCATGCCCCCAAAAGGCTTCTCTTACGTATGCCGAGGCACAAATGAAGATAGACTCCACCAACATGAACGATGACATAACGACTAGTTTACGCGGACTCAACAGGCTGGCTAAAATTCTTAAGAAGCACCGGATAGATAATGGGTAAGCCGATGAGCACGCGTTCTGTTGTGCTATTTCTTCCACTCTTTAATTTTTTTAATTATTTTTTATTATTTTCTCGCTGAAAAAAGATGAGATGCAGAAGGGGAAAAGGGGAGGGGGGGAATATAGATCCATCAAGTTTGTTAAATATATTATGATTGGTTACGTACAACGAGTAAAATCAGATGTATTCCCAAATATACTACATAATTCAAATACAGAAACAATTAATGAAGCATCAATATTACAGAATTTTGGGTTTGATCCTCCCTTTAAGGAATAAACAAAAACTTTCTTAAAATCAGCAATAATATATTAACGATAAAAGAGAATACGTCTTCAACAGTTGAACGGACTTCTGTAATAAAAACCTAAATATTGTCTTAATCCTAAACTTGTCTTAATTATTTATTTAAATCTAGATTTTATTCTTAGCGATTATTTAAATACTAGTACAAAATATTTAGGCTAGCGGCAGCCATCTGGCTTCTGGCTGAGTGGATTTCCCTTTTACCAGCATGGTATGGGAAATACGGGCAAGTCTTTATTGTACAGCACAGGGGTCCCCTACCTCTTGAACCTGCGGGCACCTTTTGGAATCCCAACACGGTGGGGTATGTGTCGCCACAAAATGGCTGTCACAATATGGCTGCCACAGGAGGCCAAACCAGCCACGAAATGGCTGCCGCGGCTTACTTCCAACCACATAGTGAAGATCCTTGTGCCGTGGTGGCAGTTGCTGGCCAAAGCAACGTTTTTAAAAGTCTGCACAGCCAATCAAATCTCCAGTGGCCGGTCAGAAGCCTTTCTGAACAAAAGCCCCATGTGGCCCTGTCCACTTCTAAAAACACGTGGTGGGCACCAGGAAAGGTGTCAGTGGGCACCACGGTGCCCGTGGGCTCCACGTTGGGGACCCCAGTATAGCACAGGGACTTTCACGCTGCAGTGCTGGGATGCCCCAGGGTTCCCTCTTCACCCTGCTGGAGGTTCTCTGTGAGATCATTCATACCATATAAAATTTACCGGACGGCAGGTTGCCCACCATAACCCATATTATCTTGCAGTGTATGGCAGAATATTGTGCTTATAGGTGGGCAACGGGGAAGACCACCAGGCATAGCCAGTTCCCTGTGTAGACTTACGTATGGCCCCTAGAAGCCACTGCAATTTGTACCCTGTTCTCTCTGATAGTTTTGGCCATTGTTATCAAAGCCAGTCTATGATTCCTGCGAATGCTGGCAATATAATATATGCAACGCAAAAGGGAACAGAAGAAGAAGAGGGAAGACAAGCATGTTCGGGCACTGATTCTTAGCTGACTTGCATAACTGTTCCATAATGGCCAGGTGGAACGGCTGCTGAAGTCGGAAGTGCTGGAAAGGGGAGCGTCAAATAGCATCTTTGTCCCTGGCCGGCTGCTGGAGGGGACCTCATTGCTTCCCCTTTGCCCAGAGACTCCTCAGCAGGCTAGAGAACGCAGGGCGGTTTCCCTGGTGGTTTAAAGAAAATGGAAGATGACTGGCAAGGCTTATGTGATTCAGGTGTCCCAATTACAGATTATAGATTGTCTAAGGACTGCAGTATGACTTATACAATGGCATTGATATTTACTAAAGATCTGCCCTGACCTGAGTGGTCCAGGTTAGCCTGATCCAGTCCGATCTCAGAAGCTAAGCAGGGTCAGCCCTGGCTAGTACTTGGATGGGAGACCCCAAGGAAGTCCAAGGTAGCTACGCAGAGGAAGGCAACGAATGCCTCTTGCCTCAGAAACCCCACAGGGTCACCATAAGTCAGCTGCAACGTGTCAGCACTTGTCTGAGTTCTGTAAAAGAGGTTTACCTTATTCATATATGCTTACCTTCTAGGGCTTTAACTCTCTCTTCACCTGAAGTTCGCTTCCATATGGATAGCGAAACCCACGACCCTATTGATTTGCAGACAAAGGAGCTCAAGTAAGTTTAATGTATGTGTGTGTGTGTGTGCTATTGTCATTGTGGTCAGATTGCCTGGTTGCGAGGCTCCCTTTAGCAAACGCCGTCAGTTCTCAGCATTCCGTAATGAAGATACAAAGTGCACCAAACTGTGTTTGGCACTGGAGTCATGCCTTCATTGTGCTGTGGTGGCAATTACACTTGTTGCACTACGATACCTTGATTATGAAGCATTTAAAATGGAACCATGGTGCTTCCCACACAAGTCTTGGCTGGGGATTTCAGAAATCACAGGCATCCCAAAGCTGGGCGCCTGGGCCAGCTGATTATGTGCATCTTTTTTGTTGGCTTTTAAAAACATTAGGACTTGGGTCCTGTGAACTGTGAAGAGTGGCATTCGGGGAAGCATCTGGGCCACTTTCTCCTTCCCACTGGAGCTCCCTGAAGAATTAGAGGCCGCTTGGGCCCTCGGGAACATAGGGAGGTATTGGCAGAAGCTGTTCACTGCGTTCTGTCAGTGGAGGAGGGAAACCGGGTTTCTTCCAATGGGGCTGCAGGCAGGACCACATGTGACGGGGAGTAATAGTTGATGTCAGTTTCATGTTTTGATGGCTTATATGCCATCTGCCCCTTTAAGACTGAACCATGGGGTATTCTGGGAAAACGGAAATGTCAGAGATGACAGCAGATTTCAGTGCTGAAGTGATTTGGGGTCTCAAAGCGTTTTGGTTCCTGTTTGGTGGGTTCTTAAGAAATTTTTAAAAATCAAACATTTTCTACACGTCCTCTCTTTCCCCCAGGTGGGAGCGTAACACAGGCTTGTTAGTTTTAGCCCAGCCATTTGGAACTCCCATTCCGGTCTGTTCTGCAGCTGTCTGCTGTGAGAGTCCAAGAGTTCTAGAGCCTCTTGCTTCCCCCCACCCCCAAACTGCCCTCCCTGGTCCTCCTCATCTTTTCGTTCTCTGGCGTGCAACAGAGAGTGAACCAGTCACCTGTGCTTCCTTTGAAGAGGATTCCCTCCCCACCACCTGACTCACAAACGCCTCCGGCTGCCTAACTTACAGCTCAGTAGGCCTTCCCGTGGTAGGAGGCCAGCTCTGCGTCGGTAGAATTATTTTGGGTGGAATGCACTTGAAATGTACACAACTGCATTAAATGGTAGCGTTTAAGGCTCAGTCCAGTCTGCGTGTGGGCATCTCATGCCTGTTTGCAGGGGTTTCCTAAAATGCTGAAGAGAGCCTTTTTCAGGCAGTGGAAAGAGGCCATTTCATAGAGCGACAAGTCTGTGCGCATGCCCCATCTGGTCTTCCCTCCCGTGCACCGCGCAGGCAGCTCATGCTCCACGAATAAGTCGTATGATCCAGAGAGTAGAACTGCACATGAAGGAATGGGAGAGGCAGGCATGCATAGCCCCTCACACTGCCTCTGTGCACGGGCAACGTGCTGGATGTTAAAACTTAAGAAGAGCCCTGCTGGATCAGACCAGTGGTCTATCTAGCCCAGCATCTTGTCTCCCACAGTGGCCAACCAGTTCCTCTGGATGGCAAAAAAACAGGGCATAGAGGCTGAGGCCTTCCCCTGCTGTTACCTCCTGGCTCTGGGATTCAGAGGTTTAGTGCCTCTGAATGTGGAGGTTCCCTTCAGCCACCGTGGCTAGTAGCCACTGATAGACTTGTCTTCCATGGATCTGTCTTAAACCCCTTTTCAAGCTATTCCCGTGGCCATCACTACATCCTCTGTTAGCGAATTCCACATTTTAATCACGCTCTGTGGCTATGATGGCTCCTTATGGGAATCCATGGGTCTTTGGTCAGGGGCAGTTCAGTTTGTGCATGTGTAGGTCTTCCTTCCTTGGACAGAGCATGTATGCCAGATGCCGACTACCGCCTCTTCTGATGTGCCAATGCTTCACGTTGACAGAGAGACCAACTCCATGGTCGAAGAGTTCATGCTGCTGGCCAACATCTCCGTCGCTCAAAAGATCTACGAGGAGTTCTCCGAGCACGCCCTGCTCAGGAAGCACCCTGCCCCTCCTCCCTCCAATTACGACATCCTGGTGAAGGCGGCCAAGTCTAAGGCAAGCTCTCCCAGCCCTTGGGAACCGATAAAGGAGTCGCCGTTCTGATCTGATTTTGTACATCTTCCTTTGAGATGTTGCTGAGGACTGCAAGGGCCGAGGCCGTGTTGCCTGCCTGCACTGGAGCAGGGGCTCCCAACCTTATTTAAGCCTCTGGAATTCTGACACTGCATGGTGGGCTCGGCCACAAAATGGCTGCCCTGAGAGATAGAGCCAGGTGCAAAATGGCTGCCCTGAGAGGTGGGGCCAGCTGCAAAATGGCTGCCGTGGCTTACTTTCGGTCACATAGGGAAGATCCTTGTAGTGGCAGCTGCTGCCAAAGCGTCATTTGGAGGAAATCCACACAGCTAATCAAATCTCCAGTAGACAATCTGAAGCTTTGCTGGGCAGAAGCCCCACGTGGCTGTGCCCCCTTTCTAAAAACACTTGGCAGGCATCGGGAAAGGGGTCAGCAGGCACTGTGGTGCCCACGGGTACCACGTTGGGGAACCCTGCATTGAAGTTTTCTAGGTTTGTCTTCCTGCCTTTGCGCCCCCTAACCCCTGCCTAGCGTATAGAGAATGCTTCCGAGGAGAGCTTTAGAATCATAGAGTTGGAAGGGACCTTCAGGGTCATCGATTCCAACCCCTCGTACAATGCAGGGAATTCACAAATACCTCCCCCCTCCGGTGACTCCTGCTCCATGCCCAGAAGAGGGCAGAAAACCTCAGCCTGTACGTACCTCTACATGTACATACCACACCCATTCTTTTGTGAGTTCATAAATATTTTGAGTCGTGCATATATCAGAATAACAACTTCCATATTTTAGTCACCTTGGGGTATTTTTCTCCATAGCTTTCCAAGCGTGTTCAGTGTCGCAGCGCCGCCTGTTATGTTTCGAAACAGGTTCATTCATTTCGGCGCAGTTAGAATCAAGGCTGCGTTGTATTTGGAAGACACTGACAAACCTCCAGGTAGCGAAAAGCAGTGTGTGTTAAATTTGTGGACTGGGGTAGGTAAGGTAAATCAAACTAAACACTAAAAGGCTTTGAGCCGTGAGAAGTAACCGCTTTGATTCTTTCCCCCCATTTTCCAGGGCTTAGAAATCAAAACCGATTGTGCAAAAGCCCTGGCTGACTCCTTGGACTGTGCAGAACTGCCTTCTTTCCCCTACCTGAACACGTTGTTACGTATCTTGACGACTCGCTGCATGATGCAAGCGGTTTACTTTTGCTCCGGAATGGACAATGATTTCCACCACTATGGGTTGGCGTCACCTATTTATACACATTTTACTTCACCAATCAGAAGGTACTGCAGTGTTTTCATTCATGTATTTATTTCATGTATACCCCTCTTTCTCCCCCAGTGGGGGACCCCATTCTCTTTTCCTCCCTGTTATCCTCAGAACAACACCCCTGTGAGGTAGGTTAGGCTGAGGGAGTGGCCCAAGCTCACCCATGGCAGAGGGGTGATTTGAACCTGGGCCTGCCAGGTCCTAGTCTGATACCGTGACCATTATATGACAGTGGCTCAAGAGAGAGGTCTGCGACAGCTGTGTTCTTGCAGTGCTTCTCTTAGAAAGATGGTTTGGTAGCCGTCATAAGAACATAAGAGAAGCCAATGATGGATCAAGCCAATGGCCCATCCAGTCCAACACTCTGTCACACAGTGGCCAAAATTACTAGGTGCCATCCAGTTGCATTCGAAGAAGAAGAGGAGGAGATTGGATTTATACCCCCAAAGGCGTCTCAGAGCAGCTTACAAACTCCCCTCCCCTCCCCTCCCCTCCCCACAACAGACACCCTGTGAGGTAGGTGGGGCTGAGAGAGCTCTGACAGAAACTGCTCTTTTTCAAGGACAGCTGTGCCAGAGCTTGTGACTGACCCACGGTCACATCAGCAGGCACAAGTGGAGGAGTGGGGGAATCAAACCCGGGTTCTCCCAGATCAGATCTCCGCGCTCTTAACCACTACACCAAACTGGCTCTTCGGAAAGTTGACTTCTTAATGCTGCTTTTTCTGTCTGAAGTGCAGCTGTCCTGTGCTTTATTTTGAGTTTACCTTTCAGAACTTCATTTCCCCTCTCCCTTTTGAGGTTGTTCATCGATTAATAGCAAAGTGCTGGAACGAAGTGTTGGGGAGGGAACTGGGGGCGGGTGGGGCTTAAATAGGGGCTCGTGGAGGGGATGTAAAATCTCTGAACTGTTAGAAGACATGAGGGAACTGGATCTGGAGTGCTATCTGCAGAAGCAAGTGGGTCTTTGCCACCTTTGTGTTCTCACAGCAGTCCCCTCTTACCCCAGCAAGGAGATTCCAAGGGCCGGGGGGGGGGGGGCGCTACTGTGTAGTTCCTGGGGCTACCGTGGCAAGCAGTGTTCGCGCTGAGTTAGTGTGAGCTAGCTCACAGTTTTTGTTAGCCTCCGGCTCACACATCGTTGCCTTAGCTCAGGAAGGAGGGCTCCAGAGCAAACTGATTTATGCAGCAGCCAAATCGCTCGCTCACATCTTTTATGCCAGCAGCTCACAAAGTAGAATTTTTGCTCTCAAGACTCCACAGCTTAGAGGGAGCATGAGTGGCAAGGGGGCTAAATCCCTCCCTTTCTAGCAGTGGAATTGAGCTAACAGAAAGCGGTGGAGAGGGCGGTGTTTCTTGATGGTATCCACGGAAAACACAGATTTGCCCATGAACATATTACGTCTCTCTCCCACTGACCTCATTCTAACCTAAATGTGCATACGGCCGATAGGACAGGGCCCAGTTACCTGCAACAGTTAGAACACACGTGCAATGATTTGCCCTCCCTTTTCTTTGGATGGGATTTTATTATACTAATCGTTGTGTTATTGTGCTCTTATACTGAGTTTTGCTGAAGACTTCCATGCTTTTTGTCTTTGTAAATCACCACTGGCTTCTCTGTGGAACAGCCCTCCATGTATCTGAAGCAATATTGATAGGAAAGCATTAGGGCTTGTTTTACCGCATGGGAGAAATGCCTATCAAGAGGCCACTCTAGGCCGCCTCACGTTTCCATGGTTTAGCTTGTAGCGACGAACGTTGACAACCTGTTGCTAGGAAGGAGTCTCTTCTCACCCGTTCCTCCTTACAGCAGTGTTTCTGACCACAACTGCAGTTTTTACAGCGCCTTTCTCTGTAAGATCAGAGTCACCGGTTTGTGACTACCGAGTGTCCAAAACAGCTCTTTCCCTGTGTTTGCATTAAGAAACTGTATAGGTGCGATTTAGGCAAAGTTGAGCACTTTCGAGTCCCATTGGATCCAATACAAATGGCTTAGTTAAGCCATATGCCCTAGCCCTTGCACGAAGAGTGTGCTTAACGTTGGCGTGTGCTTAACGTCGGCGGAGCCTTATCCTGCTTCTCTTAACATTCATCAATTGTAAACGAACGGCAGATGTTGAAGATCCTTTTCAACAAAACACAGCTCCACTGGAGACTTACAGAGACTTACGAAGCAAATAAATTACAGTGGGCTCTTGGGCATGACTCAGTGGCAGAGCATATGCATGGTACGCCAAAGTCCCCAGGTTCAGTCACCGGCATCTTGATTTAAAGGCTCGGAGGTGATGTGAAAGACCTCCACCTGAGGTCCTGGAGAGGCACTGCTAGAGGTCTGATTCAGTATAAGGTGTTTTCACGTGTTCAACTTATAACCTGCACCCTTGATTCTTCTCCTATCACAGATACGCTGATATCATAGTGCATCGACTGCTGGCTGTGGCCATAGGGGCGGACTGCACATACCCTGACCTCACAGACAAACACAAACTGGCCGAGCTGTGTAACAACCTCAACTACAGGCATAAGATGGCTCAGTACGCACAGAGGTCGTCGGTTGCCTTTCACACCCAGGTGACTTGGTTCTGTCCCTGTATTTAGCCAGGAATTTGGGCTGGGTGGAGCCGGTCAGTTTATTTCTTAAAAAATCCCACACTTAAGATTTTGCCGTTCTAAAGTACAGCTTTTAAAGGGGGTCTCTATCGCTCACCGCCTCACAGGATCGTTGTTGTAGGCTGCTAGAGGGTCAAGACTGGGAGGCAATGGGAATATGCTGTGCTCGTCCCCTTCTGAATAGCTAGGGGCTAGAAGCTAGCAGGGGAATAAACAGGGCTGTTGTGTCAAGAAAAGAAACAAGGAGAGAGTGTGGCAGATCTGCCTTTCCTTCTCTTGCTGCGGGTGGGCCTCCCCTAGCTCAGGAATTAAGAGAATCTTGACCCATTGTACCTAGACTGGGGTCCCCAGCCTTTTTGAGCCTGTGGACATCTTTGGGATTCTGAGACAGGGAAGTGAGCACAATCGCAAAATGGCTGCCACAGAAGGTTGGAGCCCATCACAAAATGGCTGCCGCAGAAGGTGGAGCCAACCACAAAATGTCAGGCAATGTGTAAATCTAACTGTACCACTTCAACGTATCAGGCAGAAGCTCTTTTTAACAGGAATGCCTGCTTTTTAATCTGCACGGCCAGTCAGAAGCCCTGCTGGGCAAAAGGCCCCGCCTTCTTTCTGTAAGCACTTAGGAGGTACTATGGTGCCCACGTTGGCGACCTCTGTCTGGGGGTGGGGGGTTCTGCTCCAAAACAGACTTTTCCTTCTGGCAGCCCTTACCGCTTCGTTTAAACACTTCAATCCATTTTTGTGTGTGTTTGTGTTCTTTTCCACAGTTGTTTTTCAAGAGCAAAGGCGTAGTGAACGAAGAGGCCTTTATCCTGTTCGTGCGGAAGAATGCGATCGTGGTTCTGATCCCCAAATACGGCTTAGAAGGCACGGTCTTCTTTGAAGAAAAGAATAAGCCCAAACCGGCACTTCTGTACAATGATGAGGTACAAAAATATCTTTCCACAAAAATCACGTTAGACAGCAAAGATCCAGGAGCGCGCTCTGGGAATGTCTCCGCCACCAGACTCCTTTCCAGACTCCCCAAGTTTCAAAAAGTATTTGGATCTTAGCAAGAAGTCGCATAAAGGGAATCGTGTTAATTGTGGGGCAGGAAGTATTTTTTTTAAGCAGCTTGGTGGATTGAGTATTCCAGTTGGGCGTGCCAATGTGACACATCTCTCTCGCAGCCTGTATCCATGTTAGCCAGTATGGTGTAGTGGTTAAGTGCACAGACTCTAATTTGGGAGAACCGGGTTTGATTCCCCACTCCTCCACTTGCACCTGCTGGATGACCTTGGGCAAGCCGTAGTTCTGATAAGAGCTGTTCTTGAAAAAGAGCAGTTTCTGTCAGAGCTCTCTCAGCCCCACCTACCTCACAGGGTGCCTGTTGTGGGGAGGGGAAGGGAAAGGAGTTTGTAAGCCGCTCTGAGACTCCAAGTGAAGGGCGGGGTATAAATCCAATCTCTTCTCCTCTTCTTCTTCTTCTAAGCCAACCAACTTCTTAGAAGCCCTGCGTTTTCGTCAGAATGTTTTCAGTGCAATCCTGTGTAGATTGATTCCATTGTAAACCTGTTGATTTTAGACTAGAAGGACTCTGTATAGGACTGCACAGTTTGTCTCCTAAGCCAAAACTGATGGAAGTTTTTAACTAATCGTGATATATTTTGACTTAAGAATTTGGGAGGGGTTGTGGCTCAGTGGTAGAGCACCTGCCTGGGATGCAGAAGTTATCCCAGGTTCAATCCCCGGCATCTCCAGTTAAAGGGCAAAGTGGTATGTGATATGAAAGAGAGCCTGGAGAGCCACTGCCACTCTGTGTAGACAGTCCTGACTGTGGTGGAGTGAGGGTCTGATTCAGTATAAGAAGAGCTGGATTTATACCCCACCCTTCACTCGGAGTCTCAGAGCGGCTTACAATCTCCTTCCCTTCCTCGGTGACACCCTGTGAGGTAGGTGAGGATGGTGCTTGGGGCGGGGGGCAACAGCGAGAGGGCTTCTAGTGTCCTGGCCCCACTGCTGGACCTCCTGATGGCACCTGGTATTTTTGGCCACTGTGTAACAGAGTGCTGGACTGGATGGGCCATTGGCCTGATCCAACACTGGCTTCCCTTATAGAGAGCTCTGAGAGAGCTGCCCTTGCGAGAACAGCTCTAAGAGAATGGTGACTGACCCAAGATCACCCAGCTGGCTGCACGTGGTGGAGAGGGGAATCAAACCCGGTTCTCCAGATTAGAGTCCGCCACTCTGAACCACTGCACCAAACTGGCTCTCTAAGGCGGCTTCACGTGTTCAAGATATGTATCAAGTATAAACTGGAAGAATATGACACACTTAAGCCTTATTGCCTTGTTGTGGACCACAAACCTTGGAATTGAAAAAAAAACATGGTGTGTGTGTGTGTGTTTTTTTTTTAAATAGATTCCGTCTCTTACTGTGGAAGGCACAACCTTCTATACCTTTGACAAAGTGACAGTGAACATCATGTTAGACGCGTCCAACGTCCAGCACCAGAAGATCCGCATGGCCCTTGTGGAACCCAAGGTACGGCTGCCCGCGTGGGAACAAGGAGCACTGTAAATGGCACGAGGAAGACAAGGACGTTCTGCGTAACCAGGGCTCTTTCTGTAGCAGGAACTCCTTTGCATATGAGGTGGCACACCCGAATGTAGCCAATCCTCCAAGAGCTTACAGAGCTCTTCTTACAGGGGCTACTGTAAGCTCTTGGAGGATTGGCTACATTAGAGGGGTGTGTCGCCTAATATGCAAAGGAGTTCCTGCTACAAAAAGAGCCCTGTACGTAACTATCTAACCAGAGCTTAGCTACAGATAAATGGAGCGAAGGCTGCCGTCTTAGGGGCACTTTCCTAGGAGTAAGCACCACTGAATAACATGGGCCTTACTTGTGAGCCAACCAATTGAGGATTGCTCCCAAATTTGGTGTCCTTTTAGGACATAAGTGTAAGTAAAAATTGCAGCACTTGGGTGGGCCGTTATATGTGTCTTTCTAGTTTAAAGATGCATGTCTTTCTTCAGATGGGGCAGGGTGGGGAGATGTATGGGCGGCTTCACTTTTGTAGAAGAATGTTAGTGAAGCAAGCTTGTCTTTTGTGCAAGTCTGCCAGCACTGCCTTTTCCATACATTAAGGAGGTTTAAAGGGCCAAGTTGCTCATTACCTGTTCTCTCCAGGAAGAATTCTGCAGTAGATAATAAAAACAGCTTAACTGTTCACATGCTGGAGGTGTCAATGTGTTGGGAGCCTTTCCTTTTATTCATAAGCTCGTTTGGCCAAAGGCCTTGAGAGTAAAACCGATACAATAGAATAAAGCAGGGCTTTTTTTGTAGAAAAACCCCAGCAGGACCTCATTAGCATAATAGGCCACACCCAACAGCAGAAACTCATTAGCATATTAGGCCACACCCATGACAGTGCAGCTTATTAGCATATTAGGCCACACCTCATGCCTTCCCGTGAGGAGCCTGGGCGAGCCCCCTTGAAGGGAAGGGAAAGCCTCCTCGATCCTTCCAGGCCCCCCTGGCCTGCCCACCTTGGAGTGGCCAGAGGGGTGTCGGTCTCCAGGCCTTCCCTCTGCAGCCACGCACGCAGAGGTTTTGGCTGTAGTGGGCGTGGCCAGCTCTGAAGCCAGCCAGAACTCCATTCCTGTGCGTTCCTGCCCCCAAAATAGCCCAGGAATAAAGTAGGACGCACAGCAGGGTCAAGTATTACTGTGTGTGTTTTGTTGGACTGGAAAGCCGAACGGCTTTCTTGTGCCATTCCACCAATGTCGTCTTCCCGTAACGTATGAAGAACCCGTGTTCAGCTTGGCTCTCTGTCAGCATTGCCCCAGTTCCTGGGCAGAGGAGTCACAGCGTAAATGGCTCCCGTGTGGCCTGGGGTTTCTTCCGTACCCTCGGCAGAGCAGAAAGGAGCTGTGTAATCCTGATAAGTTCAAGGACATTGACGGTCATCTGGCATTTCCATAAGAGGTGTGTAGAGAGAGGGCTCTAACTTTGGAAGAGCCCCTGGAGGATTTGTTCACAGCCACGGGGTCAGTTGAATGGGACTTTTCCTGCTGCAACCCACTGGAACTTTGCAGGCTGCTCAAATTTTGTTTCTGGGCATCAGTGGGTCCTCAAGCACAGGGGAGGGGTCCCCAGCCTTTCTGAGCCCGCAGGCACCTTTGGGATTCCGAGACAATGTGGTGGGCTCAGGCACAAATGGCTGCCACAAAATGTCTGCCGCCAGAGGTGAAGGCAGCCATAAAATGGCTCTTGTAGCTTACCTTCAGTCACACACAGCGGATCCTTGTGCTGCCGCCAAAGCAACACTTTTAAAAATCTGCACAGCCAATCAGAGGCCTTGCTGGGCAAAAGCCCCTCCCAGCCCCTGTCCCCTTTTTAAAAATACTGGGCAGGTGCCAGGAAAGGTGCCGGCAGGCACGACAGTGTCCACAGCCTGGGGACAAAATAAGGACCCAAAGCGAGAGGGGAGGAGGTATCGTGGGAAATTGGTATTCTGTCTTCCGCAGCCGGAAATGGCATTGCTTTGGAGGAACTGTGTTCTTGGAGGCACGTCGGTATCCCTGCGCACAGCAAAACTTCCCCATCCCCCTGTGGGACCCGTGTCCGTTAAAGGGACAGGCTACCACATGTCAAGGTTAGAAACACAGAGCCGGATGACCCTCAAGGGTCACCTAGTCCAGTCCCACCTGCACAATGCAGCAGATTCACAACTACCTTCCCCTTCCCAGCGACCCCTGCTCTCTGCCCAGAGGAAGGCAAAAAACCTCCAGGATCCGTAGGGCCAAATCTAGCTGGGAGGAAAATTCCTGCCTGTCCCCCACGGTGGGGATCGGCGTTACTCTGGGCATGAAAGGAAGGGCGACAAGATCCAATCGTGTTTTGGATCCCATGTCTTGGTTCCCGTCTTTCCAAGTGCAGAGGAATGAACTGCCACACTTCATTTTGCAGGGTTTATAGAGATCACCCGGAAAGTCGCTAAACTCTGCTCCCAAGCAATTAAACTGCATTCTATATATATTTCCCGACTTAATGTGGAAGACAGTAGCTGGTTGTATTCTGTATTTTTATATAGTCAGGTTAGAAATTGCTGTATTTGTAGTAGTATTAGTTTAATTCCTTTTATATTTGTATACCTTAATGGTTATATTTTATCAGGCTATGGTAATTTCTTTCTTACTTATTTGTATTCTGGTCATGGATTGTAAATAAAGTTAAGTTACTTTGCAATGGTAAAAGCAAAGGGGCTCATGGATGAACCTGTCTTTGGTTCTGGGGGGGACTCTAGGTGAGAATCCAGCCTCCTTCTGTTTCCATAGGTCCGCAGTGTGTTCTGTTGATCATGAGCTTGTGAGAATGAAGGGGAGAGCTGTTTTCAGTAAGGACAGACGCTCTCGAGAGCAGTCTCACAATTCCTGTTCCCTTTGATGCCCCTCAGAGCAATTTCACGGAGGTTTTGCAATATATTAGATGGCAGCAAAAAAGCCTTACTAGTTGACAATTCTGCTTCTTAAAACTTTTCTTCTGATAGATATCGGGCAATAATGTCCCCGGCCAGGCCACACAAGGGAGCAGTAAGACTGAACCTGATAAGAAGAAGAAGAAACTGGGCCAATAGCTTCATTTCAAGCAGCTACAGCACCCAAATATGAAATAAATTACATTGGAGACGAATTGTAGATGGAATTTTATACAGTTTTAGAGGTTACTTTCAAAGATGATTTGTAACGTTATTTAGATGTTTTTTATATTTGTGGTAAAATGTCATTTTTAAATCTGTATGTAATGTCATCACTTACAAAATGCCGATAAACTTCTAGAAATCTCTGGGTGTCTGTATAGAACAGATATTTTCCTGATAAAGAATTGTTTGTCCTTAAACTGGTGTTTAGTACTCTTGGTGTGTTGTGTGTTCAACACTTCAGAGCTTGGATCCACCATTAATCCCAATCTACAACAAGGGAGTTGCTTCTGATTTACTTTTCTACCACATGTATGTGCGCCTCAGTTTCCCTTACTCTTAAAATCTCCCCTCCCCAGAAGACACATATACAGGGGAACGGCAGCGGTGTTACCACTATGACCACCTTAAACTGGAACAATGACTTCGGCTAAAACAATCCACAGATCCAAATTGAAATTTCCACAGACAGAAGGGGTGAGGTAATTTCCCACCGATTTCCCTTGGACACAGCAAGAAACTTGTTTGCTGGTTAATATTTACTGTGAGTGGTGTTCCCCCTAAGCTGAGTTAGCGTGAGCCAGCTCAGTTTTTTAGTCTCCGGCTCACACATTTTTCTCTTAGCTCAGGAAGGCTGGCTCCAGAGCAAACTAATTGATGCAGCAGCCAAATCGCTCACTCACAACCTTCATGCCAGTAGCTTACAAAGTAGAATTTTTGCTCACCAGACTCCACAGCTTAGAGGGAACATTGACTGTGAGGCTGGGTTGGGCGAGAGCACAGAAAATTTTGGGGGGACGGGGGATGACAGACAGCCCAGCATCACACAAAATCTGAATATCTGGTACTCCTGTTTCTGGATGCAGAATCCCAGCTCTCCGTTAAGTGTCATCCTTTGCATGGAAAAACAGCATGATACCCAGTTCTGTTTTATACAGTAAAGTACTGGATGCCTCTTTGGTGACGCTCTGCATGATACCAATAGTATAAAATTGCCATACCAGAAAACTGAAAATTGGTGTGGTGGTGGTGGTGGTGGGGGGGTGCCTCTGAGTAAAAAGGAGATTCTTGGTTGAGGTGTTTGAATTTGTTATTCTGAGAAAGGTGGTGGTAAGCACTGTGGAGTCACATGATTTTCATGATTTGTCGTTTGCCTGCCTCTTTTGTCTGGCACCCCTGGACTTCCTTGGTGGTCTCCCATCTAAATACTGATCAGGGCTGACCCTGCTTAGCTTCTGAGGTCTGACAAAATCAGGCCAGCCTATCTAGGCAACGGCTAGCCAACACTGCAGGTTTTTTCAAATTTGTCACATTCAGAAGGTAGATAAGAGTCGATAGTCCAGTGTTTCTCAAAGTGGTCTGGGAACTATGAGGGTAGTCCAGGGAGCTGGCTTCTCATTTTTCTAGAAAGGTAGGCGAGGACCCTCGTGGAAAGAGGATAGTTCTGGCTTCCTGCTTTTTCCAAAGGGTGGGCATGCACTCAGATTACCACCACTCACAATTACCTAGCTTCATCATCACCAGCAAGACAGTAGCCAAAAGAAAAACAAAGTGGGTGTTCTGATCCTATATAGCTTGATTCTAGGTCTGCTGAGTAGCCTCAGAGAAGGCTTGACCCTGGACTGCTGCTGAACATTCCTTGGTCAAGGGGGTTCCTGAAAGGAGGACCTTCCTGGGAAGGATGAAGCTGATATATGGGGGCAGGCAAAGAGGAGAGGCAAGTTCTTCAAGGAACTGGGTCCCAGATCGTGAAGGGCTTTCCGGGGGAGCATCGTCATCTTGAATGGGACCTGGAAACTAATCAGCAACCTGTGAAGGGACCTCAGAGTAGAAGCAGCACAGTAGGGGCAGCTGTGTTTTGTGCCAGCTGCTGTTTCTGGACTGTCTTCAAGGGCTGCCCCAAGTGGAATATGTTACAGTAGTCTAGCCTCAAGGTTACAGAAGCACAGACCAGACATCTGCAAATAGGGAGCCCTTCCTCCTCTGGATCATGTCTGGGTCAGAGGTGTCATTGTCTCACAATTCAGGATGTTGTCCCATAAAGCAGGGCTGACCCAGTGGCTTAATTTTCCTGCCTGAGTCAACACTGCCGATATCTTCCCAATTCTACTAATGATTTTCTAACTTAGAGGCATTGCGCAGAGGCAACTTTCAATTCAAATGTGACAAATCTTTATTATGCAAATCAGGATTATTTCATTCCAATCTCTTTTTTTAAAAAAACACAAGTTCAAGCAACCATGAAGCCATTTGTGTGCAAGGGATACTTCCTCATGTAGTTTAAAAAGTAAATGGGATGGCTTTCTATATATTCCGTGGTAGTTTCAAGCATAAGTGTAGGTTGCTGTATGTTTATGTAGAGAAAAGGGTAATTTTTCATTTAAAATGCCAGGAAGGAAAAGAACTCACATTGTTAGAACACAATGGGTACTACCAGAGGCATAAATGTCGAGGTACACTTGTGTGCACAATCTCCCAACAATGACAGAAAAGAATCAACATATAGATTCGTTGACTACAAATACTATTTTTATGGAAAATAAGATGAGCAAAACAACCCCTCTTGTTTTCACTGTGTGGTTCCATGTTCTTCTGGTGCCCCATTCAGACCAGTGACAATTCCCACACTTAATGCTCTTGGAATCTTGTGCTTGCTGGTACTTGGGGAGGTGCTGTTTTCAAGAATGGCATTTTCCGCACAGGTGCAGATCTCCCAGCCTGCACAAGTGCAAGTGAAAAATCGCAGCAGTTGCTAAGACAGCAGCAATCTGTTCTCACAAACCGAACCTCTGCACAAACACTGCTGGAGTTTTGAACCTTGCAGCTGTGAGCACCGCCCCCCCACCCCACTCACACACCCTGAATCGAACCCAAGCTGTAAGGGCAGGTCTCGGACAAAAGTCAGTTCCTCACAGTCATCCCTTTTAACAGCAACCCTTCCAATGGCAAAGTGAGCAATTCTGGACTTCCACAGGTTTTTCAAGAGCAATGGTTCAGGTCCAGAGTGAACAATCGCAACAAGAGGCATTTATTTTGACCGAGGACTTTCCACAAGGCGGCAGCCGGGATGATTCACGGGCTCGGGTTCAGTCCAGTATCCCAGGACGAGTTTACCTTGCTGAAGACACAGAAAGAACTCAGCAAAATACACTCACACTCCCAATTATGTACAGATACAAAATTATTTTGCTGTTCAGGGGATCAGACAGATTCACGGAGGACAGATCAAGATGGGTAAGCCCTGTCAGTCTGCCTGTAGCAGCAGAAAAGAGCGAGAGTCCAGTAGCGCCTGAAAGACCCAACAAAATTTGTGGCGGGAAATGAGCTTCCGTGCGCCACTGCTCGCTTCTCCAATTGAAGAAGTGAGCCAGTAGATTAGCTTGGTTCTAATTTGGATTAGCTTGATTAGTCCTCGGAAAGAAGTACGGAAGTCACACAAATGTGGTGGGGGAAGTTTGTGAACTGCAGGACAGCTAGGGAGGAGACCTTATTTTGTGATCTATAAGGAGAAGGAAGAGTTAGGAAGTTTGACTTTTCCCTGCTTTTTTAAGAAGCGTGCCAAGTCATAACCTACTCATGGCACTCAAGGCAAGAGAGGTGGTTTGCCATTGCCTTCCTCTCCATAGCAGCCCTGAACTTCCTAAGTGGCCTCCCGTCCAAGTACTAACCTGGCCTGACGCTTCTTAGCCTTCAGGCTCTGACAAGCTCAGGCTCCTCACTGCTCTCTTATTCAGCTGGAAAGGCCAACCACAGAAAGGTGTTCTAGAGACATCAAAGTGTCACCAAAACAATGTGAGGGCTGGACTTACTCAGGGGCCAGTTTCCCACACAAGCATCAGAGAAGGAGAAGAAGGAGGAGGAGAAGAAGGAGAAGGAGAAGAAAGAGAAGAAAAAGAGGAGGAGGAGGAGATTAGATTTATACCCCACCCTTCACTGCCCAAAGATGTCTCAGAGTGGCTTATGAACTCCTTTCCCTTCCCCTCCCCACAGATACCCTGTGAGGTAGGTGGGGCTGAGAGAGCTCTTGACAGAAATGGCTCCTTTTCAAGAACAGCTCTTATCAGAATTATATATTGTCCAAGGTCATCCAGCCAGGTGCAAGTGGAGAAGTGTGGGGAATCAAACCCGGTTCTCCCAGATTAGAGTCCGCGCACTTAACCACTACACCAAACTGGCTCATAACCGTCAAGACCTCTGGCGGAAGAGCTTTGGCTGTGGAGCCCCACTGGCAGAGATGCGACAAGGAGGCACTTTTTTACAAAGGTAGAGAAGGCCCTCCACAAGCCGTTTGTCTGGCATCAAGCAAAAATACTGCTGTTCTTTCCAGGCTTTTATCTCTGTGGCTGTGATTTTACCAGAAGCTGCTTTGTAGCATTTTGCTTGTTTTGTGTGATTTTAAGTGACGCTATTCCATAAAATGTCTCAAAAGCTTCAGGCAAAGAGAATGTGAGGTAAAAAAGATTTCTAATTTCCTTCTCTAATAAATAAAACAAAAGATTCGACACTGTACAGACGTGAGAAACATCCAACCCACCCATAGCCGACAATGAATAGATTATGTACAAATCAGTGTTACATAAGATTCAAAACATCACTTCTGGTTTTTAGACTGGGATCTACAATGTTTTTGAGCCTGCGGGCATCTTTGGGAATTTGGTCATAGTGTGTTGAGCACAGGCACAAAAATGGCCGCTGCAGGAAGTGGGGCCTGCCACAAAATGGCTGCCACAGCTTACCTGTAGTCAACAGTGACTACCCTTTTGCTGTGGTAGCAGATGCTGCCAAAGCAGTGCTTTTGTAAAAATCTGCCATAGCCAATCGAATAATGAACAGCCAATCAGAAGCCTTGTAGGTAGGTTAAAAAACCCTACCTGGCCCTGCCCACTTTCTAAGAACACTTGGTGAGAGCCACGAAACGTGTCAGCGGGCACCATGGCACCCAAAGTGCCCTACGCCCGGGGGACCACTGTTTTAAAACAATCAAACCTACAGCCTCAAAATGATCTGGGTATGCCGTTTTGGTAGAAGTTGGCATGGGAGTTTGGAGCGGACATTTTCTTTCCCGTCCCCACCAAAATTCCAGGTCTGTATAAAAAAATTAAACAAAACTACGAAAATTCAGTGCTTCTGCCTAACCCACCTTTACTTTGCATCACTTAACTCTTGGTTTTGTTACTAACAGGAGCATGCAAAAAGCTGTTTCCCACACCACTATAAAACGTACCCCGCCCCTGTGGCTCTGGAAAATTCAGAAGACTTTCAGGTATATCTTCAGAGAAATGCTTCAGGTGGGAAGCTGTATTGGTCTATGGAGGAAGAGCAAGATTTGAGTTCAATAGCACCACAAAGACCAACCGGATCTCCGGGGCACAAGCTTTCAAGAGCCGAAAGCTCCCTTCGCCACATACCTGACGAAGAAAAAGTAGGCTTTTATACCCCGCTTTTCTCTACCTTAAGGAGTCTCAAAGTGGCCTACAATCACCTTCCCTTCCTCTCCCCACAACAGGCATCTTGTGAAGGAGGTGGGGCTGAGAGAGTTCTGAGGGAACTGTGATGGGCCCAAGTTCACCCAGCGGGCTTCCTGTGGAGGAGTGGGGGAAATCAAACCATGTTAGAGTCCGCTGCTCTTAACCACTATACCACAAAGGGAGCATTGATTCTTGAATGCTATACCCTGGAAATCTGACTGGTCTTTAAGGTGCCACTGAAATCAAGCTTTCCTCTTCACAGAAAAGGGCTTTCTTAAAATACAGAAGCAGAATTTAGTTTCTTGAGGACATGTATCCCCACTACTGCACCTGTGCTCTTCCTGAGCCTTTAAAGGCTTACAGAGGTGGCCTGAGAACCTTACCTTTGTTTTGACGCAGCTGTTTTTGCTCTGAGAATCGTAAACGTGAGAATCATTCTCCCTGCCGCTGACCTCTATGCCTGCTGTATCCATAAGGCTACTGGTATAAGTCTGGGTGTTGTAACCACTGTCCACCTAACAGGAAGAAGTTGAAAGATAAGAGGAACTGCCAGTACAGTAGTTTGAAGACAGAACAACTGCATTACGCATGGCCAGAAAGAACGACAGTAGCATACAAATTTATAATGCACCAGAAATCCTTCATAATCTTCCCCTTGGTGGGTGGATAACAGTGCAGTAATTGTTGGATACTGTAACTCCGGATGCAAGTGGATCTGGGAGAGAAAAAGTTAAGAGAATTCTCTCACTCAGGCGAACTTGGCAATTTGCCTCCACCCTCTCATCGGTTAGATGCTGAGCCTCTTTGACTGTTGATTTCCTTCTGTGTTTCATCTTATACAGGACCTATCTTCTCTCTAACCTGAACTCGGAGCTGTAGCAAGTTAACCTTTTGCAGTTAAGTCTGTTCACAATAAGTTAAATGTACCTCCATGAATACACCATGTAAGATGTGCTTCTATTTCTGTAAGTAAAATTTCTTTCTCTTGTTACCACTAGAGTTAGGTCATCTTTGTAATTTTATCTGAACAACATTTTCCCCTTAACTGGAAAACGTGGAGAATCAGGGGATACTGTGAAAAAGCCTCTGTACTTCCAAGGCATACATATTTTTACGTTTAACCCAATAATAATAAGCAGTTATAGCCTTCTAAGTCCACTGAAGTCAACAGACTGAGAAAGGTAAAGGTCTGCTTTGGATGGCCCTGTCAGAAGCCTACTAGAGATCTTCTCTTCCTTCATCCCTGAGAGGCCGGGCATCCTCCATCTCAGGAGCAAAAGATGGAGCAAGATCTCTAGGACTTGAAATGTTACCCAATCCTTGGAAGAACATTCTTAGGAAACATCTTTTCCTCTTGATCCTTTTTGCCCACGCCAGGAAGGTGAGGAAAAAGCAGGGAAGTACTGAAGAGGCAGGACGTCAAAACACCGCCATTTTGTCCTCTCTGTCATTTTTACCCCGCCCTTCCTCCAAGGATCTCAGAGCTACATCCACAGTGTTCCTCATTTTGACTCAGATCCACCAGAGCCTTTCTGCAGATGGAAAAGATCTCTGCCTGCAGAGCATGTGACTTTTGGGCATGTGACTTTTGGGCATGTGACTTTTGGGCCCAAAACGCATCACACTGCATGGGTGGAAATCCATCCATGGGAACACTCTGGTGCCCCCAAGCCTTTATCCTCTCTATCATGTGAGGTAGGCTGGTGTGCAACTGCTCCAACCAGTCTTCAGGGCAGCACAGAGTTCTGAACTCTGGTCTCCTCATCCCTAGGCTGACACTCTGGCCTGTGGAACACTGTGTCAGACTCGGGCGTTTGACTAGCTGAACCTGCTGTATTTCAACCTGATATATTCTGCTTGCTCTCTGTACCCCTTATCGCTGCCCTCGCCTGCCACTGCATTCCTGGGGGGAGGGGGGAGTGTCTGTAGTGAATTAGGGAGGCTTGCTTGGTAACTTTCCTAAGAGGCCTCAAGACATCTTTCCCATGAGAAATGTCCTTGAAGTAAAGTCTGTGCCCAGCTAGATAATGGCTGTATATCTTTCATAGTCGTCATCGTAACACTGACGTGGATGTGAATAGAATGCTGGGGCTGTACCTATATCCTGCTTTCCTGCCTTTGCAATTCAGTCCTAACAAAGAGTTTGAACCCACAGGATCTCATCTCTCTAAATAAAACATTCACTGTGAAAGTGCGGATGGAGAGAATGATTTGACTGGGAACCTGACACACTGTCTCTCCGATGATGCTTTAGCTAATCAAGCTTTGGCCAGAACTGAATCCGCCAGAAGATTCATCAAAGAAACCAGCTAGCCTAGTCTCCTGGGGGTAAGGAAGAACCTCATTCAGAAAAACTGCATGGCCAACTCAAGATAACCATGGTTCCCCCTGAGTGCTGTGGCATCTCCCAAAGGAACCCAAGAATAGCTTGGCTCGGATCAGACCAAAGCCAACCCAAGTCTGGCATTCCCAGATGTCCCTGAGAAGCTTACAAGCAGAGTGCGAAGAGCCAAGGAGGAAAGGTTACCCATACACATGAAGCTGCCTTATATGGAACCAGACTCTTGGTCCATCACAGCCGGTATTGTCTACTCTGACTGGCAGCAGCTCTCCAGGGTCTCGGGCAGAGGTCTTCCACATCACCTACTGCCTGGCCCTTTTTTAGCTGGAGATGCCAAGAATTGAACCTGGGACCTTCTGCATGCCGAACAGATGCCCTACCGCTGAGCTATGGTCCCTCTCAGCATCAGGTATTTGAAGTCCTACGGAGGCTCCATTGAACTATGGTGGATAATTGCCATTGATGGACCTACAACAGCTCCTGGCTGGTGGAGCAATCCTTCCCTACAAGCATGGACAGTTTCAAGTGGGAATTAGATAAACATATGGAGCAGAAGTCCATCAGTGGCTATTAGCCACAGGGTATAGATGGGAACTCTCAGTCTGGGGCAGGTGATGAACTCTATTCTTGGTGCTGGAGGGGGCAGCAGTGGGAGGGCTTCTAGTGTCCTGGCCCCACTGATGGACCTCCTGATGGCACCTGGTATATTTTGGCCGCTGTGTGACAGAGTGTTGGACTAGATGGGCCATTGGCCTGATTCAACATTGGCTTCTCTTATGTTCTCTTATGTTCTTCCCACACAGACCCACACCAGGTTGGCATATTGCTAAAACCAGAGCCTTACCTGAATGCTGCTGCCCTCGCAGGGACTGGCACTGCTTTCGGCAAGCGGCGAGAGGCACATGCAAGACCCTTCTATGCTCAGGCCAGCCACCGGCAGGCAGCTGTTCTCCGCCAACCCCTTCACTGAGTTGATGTCCAGCACTTTCTCTGCATCGGCCATGTCCACCATGCAGTTTTCACTCAAGCTACCGAGATCGCGGGGGAAGGTCAACCCTTGCACATGAGTTCTGGGATGGTCTGGCGATATGGACACCCTGGCAACCACCAGATGTTGACCATGAGTAAAGGGGTCCCCGTTCAGCGGGCGCAGACCGACTTTCGGAAGAGAAGTTTCCTGGGACGTGCCCTTTGCTTCCTCTTCCTGCTCTTCATCGAAACTCTCGGGGGTGGAAGGCAGGTGGACGAAGGAGGTCTGGTACACTGTGGTGCCTCGGCACGCCATTAGTCTCATGGGTGAACAATTTTTCAGTGGCGAACTCTCCACAAAAGAACTTCGGGTGGGAGGAGGAGTCAGACGGCGAGAGTTCGGCAAAGAAGGAATGTCCGGCGAGCGAAAAGTAAACCGTGCTGTATTTAGGAGAAAGGGGACACACACATACACAGAATATATCTAATCATCTGTCGGAGATGCATCAGAACAAGTTTTCCTAAACAAGATTTGCATGCGCAAACACATGCGCGCACATACACACACAAGTCGTGCAAATATTTTCACGTATAGAACAGCAAGGCAAAAGGAATCATATCTTGATTTCAGACTTTATAGTACCCAGAACAAGGAAAGCAAATGCAAACCAACAGGCAGCTTTTCTGGAAAAAGACTGCAAACAAACCGGGTTGTGCATATGTGGCAATGCCAGAAGAGCACAGAGAAAGGGGGAAAGGAGTGTAGGAAATGGGCACACGGTTCCAAGTGGCCCAGGATCTCCGCTTTCAGCAGCCGCCCCCAAGGAACAAAAAGGGACCAAAGGCCATCAAAACAGCATCACAACGATATAAGCACCAAGCATCGCAAGAAGCAAAAAGTATTAAAAAGGAAAAAAAGAACAGGACTCTACCTGCTTCAGCCCAACGCGCTCAGTAGCGTACCTGACAGTGGCGTCTTTCTTATCTGAATGCCAATCGGAGAAATGGTTGGCGAAATGGTGTTAGCAGGACTCCTCTCCGGAAATGGGGGAGTGGTTAGGCTTCCCAGGCTGTGTGTCCTCATTCCACCCTGCACTGGGCTGGAAGAAAACTGGCCCTTTCAAGATACAAGGAGAGCCACTGTTAACGTTAAATGCAAGGCTACACTCCTATCTGGCACAACTTCATCAATTCTTCTCCAGGGACTGCCAGAATCTTGCAAGCCTAAAAGGTAAAGGTAAAGGTTTCCCTTGCTCGAAAACCAGTCGTACTCATGTGACTTCAAGGTGACCTGGAAGTAGCATAGGCACATGGAGGGTGTTGTGCCGACACTCTGGTTTTGGGGCAAAAACTCTATGGTAGAAGCTAATTCGCCCGAATGACACTTCTGGGTCACACTGGAAGTCACATGGGCATGTCACTGGAACTCCCAATTCCCGGTAAGCTTACCCCCCCCAAACCCCCTCTGGCTGCCCAAAGGGACCTGGCAACTCTAATCCCCAGCGAGAACCCCAAGAAATTTCTGGATGTCTGTGCTACCTTTGGCCAAGACCTTGAAACAGTAAACAGGTCACAGAAAGCAGACAGCTCAGGTGAAAGAGGACCCCCCCACCCCACCTTCATAAGGCCTACCGATCTCCCCGCAGAAAATGCACGACCCACCCATGCAACTGCACCAATGGGGCCACAGAGCAATCATCCATACCGCCAGATGTGCTTCACCAGCCCCAGCAACCATGCCCACTGGCCCCAAAGAAAGCCGCTTACCGAACTCGGGGTATTCAGAGGGCTTCTGCAGCGGACTGGGGAGATGTCTGCGGAGCACAGCCCCCCGAGCGAGGCCGGAATGCCGTGCGGGCTTTGAGGCGAAGGGGACAGACTCTCAGACAGACTTCCGTTCTCGTCTAGAAACAGCTTTCTTCTCAGCGAGGACGTACTCAGGCTCTCCTGAGACTGATCTGCCGATTCATCTGGTTTAAAATAAGCACCTAAACGAGAGCAGGGGGAAAACACAAGCGTCACGGGATCTGCGTGCATTCAAGTACAAGGGAGACTCTCCCCACCCACCCCCTTTATGGCAAACTGAACGTAAGTAAAAGGCTGTTTACAAAGCCAGACACGGGTTTAGCAGAGCCGCGTCAAGCAAATATTTCCCCCGGCTTCTACATAATGGTGTTGCAGCCCGCTATTTTCACAGCGCCGGACCGGCATCTGCCCTGTGAAGAGGATAAAGTTGCTTGACTTTCTTTACAGGTTTCTTGTAAAGATCTCTGGGATCAGGTACAAAAAAGCACTCTGGGGCCATTCGAACAGGCCCATAGATACCAGATAACACTAGCTCCATCACCATCGACCGATTATGATGGGGCTGTGGCTCAGCGGCAGAGCATCTTCTTGGCATGGAGAAGGCCCCAGGTTCAATCCCCAATGCCTCCTGTTAGAAGGATAAAGACCCAGGATGGACAAAAGGAAATACTACTTTACGCGGAGAGTGATTGAAATGTGGAATTCTCGCTGCCAGAGGATGTAGTGATGGCCACAGGAATAAACAGCTTTAAAAGGGGATTAGATAAATTCATGGAGGATAAGTCTATCAATGGCTACTAGCCACGGAGCCTGAGAGGAACCTCCAAATTCCGAGGCACTAATCCTCTGAACCCCAGTGCCAGGAGCAATGTTCCCTCTAAGCTCTGGAGTCTTGTGAGCAAAAGTTCTACTTGATGAGCTGCTGACACGAAAGTTGTGAGCGAGAGATTTGGCTATTGCATCAATTACCTTGCTCTGGAGCCATTCTCCCTGAGCTAAGACCAAAATCTGTGAGCTGGAGGCTAAACATCTGTGAGCTGGCTCACACTAACTCAGCTTAGAGAGAACACTGGCCAGGAGGTGACCTCAAAGGAAGGCCTCAGCCTCTACGCCTTGTTGTTGGCCCTCCAGAGGAACTGGCTGGCCACTGTATGAGACAGGATGGGGGACTAGATGGGTTGGATCCAGCAGGGCTCTTCTTATGTTCTCTGCCTGAGACCCTGGAAAGCTGTTGCCAACTCAGTGTCAGTGTTTGACCTATAAGAGTTCTGGAAGTTTGGAAGACAAGGGGGGCAAAAACACACTTTTTCCCTGGGAAAACTAACCAAATATTTTGTCTAAAATTTAAACCTAACGCCTACTCACTTTCCTATCAAACCTAAACCTATTTTGCTGCTTTAGCAACATTGAATACATCATTTTGTAACTTGTTTTAGCATTTAAAAGTGTATTAAGTGGCACATTTATGGAATTTAAAAGGAGAAACGCCTTAGTTTTCTACCCGCAAAAATTGCCAATATAACCAATAGGAAAGCAAGAGGGAGCTGCAAACTGCTGTGTTCGATGCTATCAGCATATTTCATTCATTTCAAAAGAAAACAAATGTATTTCACGGTTTGTTTTCCAGTGCTCCCCAAATTTCCCTTTCCACCCCCCAAGGAAAAACTGAAAAAACGTAATTCTGCAGACTTTTCACGCTATACGTTTTGGACAGAAGACTGTCTTAAAAGCGTTTCGCTCATTTCAGAAGAAGAAATATTTTGAAGACAGGTTTTTTTTCAGTGCTCCCCAAATTAGGGGGGGGAGGTCTTCAGGGGGAGGGGAAAATGTTTGCGCTTGTATATTCCCACGGTTTTACATCTCTAGACAGGGCAGGCAAAACAAACATTAACTGACCAATAGTCTGACTCAGTATTCTGAAAAACCGGGGTTGGGGGGGATGTGCCCCTCATCCCACTGAACAAGTCTAAAGCCAACAGTCGTGAGAGTCTGACCCACAATTCAAACAGTCATCAAGACTTGCAAAGAAAATACCATGTATTCTGATCTGAAGCACTACAACATCATAAACGTAAGAAAATCCTTAAACAAAAGGTACATAATCAACATCGTCTCCGGATTACATAACAACACTTCAATGATGGATCTTCTTCAGGAGATATTAGGTGCAAAAGCTCTCTGTTTCATGAGTACTAGACAACAAGTCTGAAGAAACATTATCTTAAGTCTTAAGAAACATTATATTAAGACAGGGCGCTGATCTCAACTAACATTCAGGCTCAAAAATATGCTGCTATGTTTACAATGGATCCCATAGCAGCATATTTTCTGGGTCAGACTCTCACGACTGTTGGCTTTAGACTTGTTTTGTGATTGGGCCGTGTTTGTCCAGATTTATCTTGCCTCATCCCACTGAGCCATGGTCCACAGCAGAATTGGACCCTGGTGGCATTTTGAAAAGTTCAAAAACAAGCTTTCAAATGGCACCACGTCCTCATGGCAGCCTCAGGGGCACGGTGTGATCTAGCTTGCCCCTCCGTATAAGGCAGCCTTGTAACATTCCTCTGGGCACTCCCACCATAGCCAGGAATTCAGAAGAGATACTCATCCTTTCATGTTACATACCTAATATTTTTTCCAAGTCAAAATCTACTGGTAGAGATAACACTGTCTGGCAAGCCACTGTAATGAACAAACATAACATTAAGGGAGAAAGGAAACCACACAGTTCTGAGTTGGTTAAGATGCCAGTGCTACATGAGATGCTGGCTGCTACAGAACCGAAAAGAACAAGAAGCCCGGTGAGAGTCATGAGCAGGAAAACTGAGTTACGTTCCCTCTCCAAGCCCATATTTTACAAAGGGGTCTGCAGTGAGCACACACATTGCAAGGCGGACCTTTGCAGGATACTTATCTTTGCAAAGGACAGGGCTATTTTTGGGCAGGAATGCACAGGAACGGAGTTCCGGCTGGCTCCTGAGTTGGCCACGCCCAGCAGGAACTCATTAGCATAATAGGCCACACCCAACAGCAGAAACTCATCAGGATTAGTTACATTTGGGGTGTGTGGCCTAACATGCAAAGGAGTTCCTGCTACAAAAAAAGCCCTGGGTTTTGACAACAAACAAGGTAAACAGAATAAGAAGCAAAAGGTAGGTGTGGCTGGATGACCACACTTCTGGAACCATGGGGGTGTGGCCTAATAGGCTAATAAGTTTCTGCTGTTGGGTGTGGCCTATTATGCCAATGAGTTCCTGCTGGGCTTTTTCTACAAAAAAAAGCCCTGGCAAAGGACACGAAGGAATGTAAGCATTGAGAATTCTTCACTCACATAGGACGGTACAGAGCTCAGGAGCGATATGAGACTACCTATAAATCCCCCACTGTGCCGCACACTCAACCCAGAAAGGGACAATTCTAAAGTCCTCCCCTCCTGCAGATAACAGACGTTCCTGTGCCCTCCTATAGTCACCTGGCAGAGAAATTAGAACAAACATGTCCAAACTGAGCTGCTCCCCTCACTGCAAGATAAAGCGCCTCCCCTAAAAAGCTAAAGCGTGTTGTTGAGTTGCAACTGATGCATGGCAACACCAGAGAGGAGCACTACACAGGGTCTTCTAGGCAAGAGATGAGCAGAGGGTGGCTTGCCGTCGCCTTCCTCTGCATAGCAGCCCCGGTCTTCCTCGATGGTCTCCTATCCAAGGACTGACCCTGCTTAGCTTCCGAGCTGTGATGGGATCAGGCTTGTCTAGGCTGTTAGGGATAAAGCTCAAACTCAAGTGAGCAAGAGCCTTGCTGGGAGCCGCTGGGCCCAACAACTGTAACACAGCAGATGAGAGAGGCGGCAGCCGTGGCCTTGAACTACAGCACTTCAGAATAAGCGAGGAAATAACTACGGGGTGGGGGGAGATGCATAGGGTGCTAGGGTAGAACTCTGCCCCCCCCCTACAAAAACAGCTTTACTACCCCACTCCTAAGTAGAAGAGTATTAATTTGGGGAGCACTTTCTTTGTTTACAGTCAAAAACATAGACCACTCGGCACATTTTCTTCTCTCGTCTCATACCAACCGTTGGTTTTCCCAAGATGCCCGGCTCCTTCTCTGCCAACCGGTGAAGCGCTGATTAGTTCAATACCTGCAACATATTAGATTACCCCATTTGGTCATGTATCAAAATAAAACACATTTATTAAAGAAAAAGCCTCCTTTGAAAACGCCTCGTGAAGTACATTTGGAAAGGAAGGGAAGTACATTCCATCAGATTTGAAAGTGGACCCTCAAAGGTTTTTTTTACCGTACTCACAGTGCAGTCCTATGCAGAGTTTGGCTGAGTAACTCTGCAGAGGATTGTTCTGCAAGAGTCTTACTTACTTGCCCACCTGTGGCCATGTCAGTCATTTGTGGCCTAGAAGAAAGAGAATCAGCTTTGGTAGAGCTTCCCCGGTTGGTCACCTGGAGGCACCTGGAAGCTCAGCAGATAATCTTGGACCAGTTGCTTTCCATCAATCCAGCAACTCAAAGCTCTGAATTAAGGGCATACGCTCGGTATATACCAATCTGACTATTCAGCTGAATCAGATTTTGTAATCTGATTCGGCTACTGATCTAGTTGAGCCCAAATAAAAGCCGATATTATTCGGCTTTGATTCAGGCTCAGCTTCACTAGCCGAAACGGTGTGAATTCACCCACTGGGTTCCTCGTGCGCAGCTTGGCTCCGCAAAAGTCATTTAAAGGAAAAGTTCCCTTTAAATGGCTTTTGCCAAGCCAAGCCCGCGTGACTTGCAGAATCATGCCACCGTGGCGGCGTGACTCTGAGAGTCAAACATTTAAACTTTAAATACCTTCCCCTCCCCAAGTCACGTCGCGGTGGTGGCATGCCTCAGCAAGTGAAAAGAAGGTATTTAAACCAATCAGCTGACAGGTGGAGCTGCCATGCTCTTCAGTTTAAATGGGAGGAAACCATTTCAGCACTCCCTTTCACTCCCCCCACTCTGGAGCAGGGGAGAACAAAACAGAAGGGTTTAATGGTTTCTTGCCATGCAAAGGGAGTTTTGCCGAATTAATTCGGCAATACTGATTATTTCCCGAATCCCAATATCAGTATGAATACCAGTATATGCCAGGCTTCCCAAGAATTTACTGTAATTTGGCAGGGGATGCAGACTTCTTGGCAGGACCATTCCCGGGGGCGGGGGGAGACACGGTGCACGATGCTGTCACCAGGAAGTGATGCCAGAGCGTCACCCGGCGTCACTTCCTGGTGACAGCATTGTGTGGCATGGGTGTTCCAAGGAGGAATGTTCCAGCCGGGGACTGTGTGTCCCCCGCCAAATTACGGTATGTACTTGGTAACCCTAGTATATGCCGATATATTCCAGGTTTGGTATATCCAAACCAGTAGAATACCTTTTTTTTGTGCACATACCTCCTCTGAATATTAAAAACAGCATAACCTCATGAACAAAAGAAGTGACATCCTCTGAATATCAAGTTCAAAACTCATACTGCTTCGTGTGTCAAAAATGACTTCACCTCAGAGGAGTATGCCACAAGCTGCACAAATGTTGCAGTGCGATCCCCCAAACTCTTAAGATGTCCTGGTCCCACTGAAACTAGCAAGACAGGGTCAGCTGAAAAGGGCAGCTGTCAGAAGGGGCGGTAGAGAAGCAACAGTGGCCAGTTTCATCACAGAAGGCAAACACACTTACACCGAGTTGAATTAAATGGAGAATCTGGCTTCCCATTGTGACCTGTCCAAGGCGACGGGACGACGAGTCTTTTGGTGAAGAACTAAAAGGAAAGTTTAGATACAAGTACATCAGGAGCTGCAGTGGCTCAAGTGGTTAAGACGCTGAACCGCAGGCTGTGGAAGGTCAGTAGTTCAGCAGTTCAAGACCCGTGAGTGCCGCATGACGGGGTGAGCTCCCGTCTCTAGTTCCAGCTCCTGCCAACCTAGCAGTTCGAAAGCAAGAAATTGCAAGTAGATAAATAGGTACCACTTCGGTGGGAAGGTAACAGCAATCCGTGCGCCTTGGTGTTTAGTCATGCCGGCCACATAACCATGGAAACGTCTTCGGACAGCACTGGCTCTTCGGCTTTGAAATGGAGATGAGCACCGCAACCCTAGAGTCGATTCGACTGGCTTTCGAGCAAGGGAACCTTTACCTTTACACCCTTAACAGTACATTCGGCTAAGAAACCTTATAGGCATTCATTCTAAGTGGAACCCTTTCGGTTATTGCTTTGATCATAGCATTTTCCAGTACTCCAGATTAGTCCAAAAAATCATCCCGAGTAAAACTTTTTTCTTAAAAGCCCCAGCTTGCACAAGGGTTAATTCTACCATAGAGTTTTGCCCCCAAACCAGGGCATCACCCCTCCATGTCACTAATGTGCCTACGTCACTTTCTGATGACATAGGCAAGTCACATTGGGGGTGGTAGCTCTCCCCACCAGCCAGGTGGCTGGTACCAGGGGGCAGCAATCCCCTGCATGCTGGGGGGACCCTGGGAATCCTAGTCTAGATAAACATCTTATCACATGGTAGAGCATTTTTGGATTGTAACACCAGAGGCCATGTTTGAATACTCCCCAAGTAACACACACATCATACAACTATTATTGGCTGAAAGTAATACAAGGTAGAACTCTTCACCCTTGTAGCTGTTTTTCCATATGCTAGGGATTGGGGCACAGGTCATCATTTACTCCCTCTACCTGCAGTCTGTGACACAGTCTAGAAACATGTTCACCATGTGGTAACCCAGACTTTCATCGTTAAACTCCACATTTTAGGGTTATGTTCCAGTTATATAGGCTCCACTGTAATTTCCTTTACCCCATATAACATTACACCCTCTAAGCCAAGAACCTCAGAAAGAAAAGTTACCTCTTCGATGGCCTTCTGTCTCTTCTCTTCTGCCTCTTTATCAACCCTGTGAAGTGGGAATAAGCAAACAAACACAGCCATTGGTTCACTGCAATAGAAGAAAGCCAGTTTTCACGTTTTGTTGCAACATTTACCTCACGCCGCAGAAACCAACTGACCTGGCACAGCTTAAATACAAGGCTTGCCGGCGTATGTCTTCGGAGTCGATTTCCACCGGGTTGATTAAAGCAAGATCCTCTATAGACCATCCAAATTCTCCTGGAGTCTACAAGGGGATGAGGACATCACGATTACACAAGCTGTAACCAGCTTTCCATTTTAAAGGGTGGCTGGGGGGGGGGAGAAGCCCAAAGACAGAAATCTCAACAAATGGTTGTTCCACCAGCTTGCAAACTATATTCCTAGGAATGGTGGATCCCTCAGTTAGCAGAACGGTAGTTCAAGACCCTATTTAATCATGGAGCTTTTGGGACAGTCACTCTGTGGTGACGGAGGAAGCAGAATGCAGGGGGTTAATTTTTTTTTTAACCTCTAAGGTTACTCGTCCAACTCTGTCATGACCCCCAGCGGGTTGCCACCTTCTGCTGCCACCACTCTGGACTTAGGGTCCCTTGAGAAGGCCCAGAGTACCCTCCCAAACCCAACCAAAATGCCCCTTTGAAGCTGAGAAACATAGGCATGATGACCAGGCAGAGAACATTAAACAAATGGTTTATTAATACAGTAATGGGGCAAGGAAAACAAGCCAAGGTGCTTAAAACATATAACAGTGTTTAAAGGCAAAATAAACAAATCTAACACGGCTACCTATTTCTTCTTAACTGGTTACTATTCAAGGCCTACAGCCCTCTTATACCAGGCCTGTGCCTGTACTCACTCTGTCCCAAGTGAGGGATATTTCTCTCAGACCAAACTGTCCCCTCAGTTTAACTCTGTGTGAGGAAAGACCACAGTAGAGAAAAGAACACAGTTCCACAGCCCACAAAGCTTAAGTTACAATCCCCTCACATAATCCCTGGACACTGATTGGTTACAGCCATTGCTAAGCATTATGGGGATTGTAGGCTTTCCACTCCCACACATGTCTCTCCTGGGCCTGGGTCTCTAGGCCTAGTCTCCCAGTCCTGCACAGATCATGATAAACTCTCAACCACAGTACTGCTATAAGAGGAACACAATATTTCATACTTATATACACAAACAGCCCCCAGCAGTCATTATTTCCTATGAAAAGTAAGAAACACTTGAAGTTTACACCAGAGGTCCCCAATACGGTGCTCACAGACACCTTTCCTGGCATCCGCCAAGTGTTTTTTGAAAGTGGGCGGAGCTAGATGGGCCTCTTGCCTGGCAGGACTTCTCATTGGCCTTTGGAGATCTGGTGGTGCAGATTTTTTTTAAAAACCCACTGCTATGGGAGCATTGTTAATTGGATTCACCTGTCTCCCTTTATAAAGTTTTTACTCCCAGTACCTAAAGTTACATTTTACGGCACACGTATTTATGTTGGATCTAGCCCTCATAACAAATGAGCTTGACACTTCTGATTTATACCCTGGAATCTTAATTTACACTTAAAGGATTAATAGATGTTACCACCCAGGGACAACAAGAATTCAAACTGAAAAGGCTTATCAAAACAGTGAGGTCCTAGAATTATGAAGGTCGAATGGGTGAGATGGTGATAAAGAAACTGGGTGTGTTCAGACAGCGTGTTGGGAGTGGTGTAAATTACTCCGGTCCGATGCGTGTTTTTTTTAACCCGGAGAATCACGATCACACTGACCTCCGTGTTCCGGATCCCTGTGTAGCCACATCGCTCCCTGCCAGGAGCGTGCATCGGCGGGTTTTTTCCCCTCTCAGCTTGAGCATGCGCACAGGCAGCCATCTTTAGAACTAAAATTTTTGCACGTGCGCAGAACAGCAATTTCCACACTTCCCTTTAAACTTTAAATGGACACTTTAAATGAAACTTTTACCCCCAAAACTGGCCTCTGTGAGATCCCAAACTTGTCTAAATGCTTAAACTAGGCACCATTCAAACTTTGCTTTTACTAACTTAGGAGCAGAGCTCCATTTATGCGCATGCCGCTGAGGCTTAAAAAAATGGCTGACGAAAAGCAGAAACCTGAGGCTTCCGTGGCAGCTTTCCAGAGGGGAGGGGGCTGAAGCACCCGGAAGTGGCTCAACACCGGAGTGATCAGATAACAGAAAAGTGAGGCTCGAAACAGAGAATCGGGAAAACACCACTTGGGTAAGTGGCAGGGCTATTTTTGGGCAGGAACACACAGGGATGGAGTTCCGGTTGGCTCCTGAGTTGGCCCCGCCCAGCAGGAACTCATTAGCATAATAGGCCACACCCAACGGGAGCAGGAATTCATTAGGATTGGCTACATTAGGGGTGTGTGGCCTAACATGCAAAGGAGTTCCTGCTCCAAAAAAAAGCCCTGGGTCTTGACAACAAGCAAGGTAAACAGGATAAGAAGCAAAAGGTGGGTGTGGCTGGATGACCACACTTCTGGCAACATGGGGGTGTGGTATTATATGCTAATGAGCTGTGCTGTCAGGGGTGTGGCCTAATATGCTAATGAGTTCCTGCTGGGCTTTTTCTACAAAAAAAGTTCTGGTAAGTGGTATCAAAATATTCCATTTTAAAGGGGGGGTTGATCCAGAAAGCGACGGCTGGGGACGGTGCACAGATGTTGGGTGTGTGAATGCGGATATAAAATCCATTACTGAAGCGTGCCGAAAGCGGTTCAAATGGTGCGTCTGAACGCACCCTACGAGGGACTGTGGCTCCCTAGCAGAACATCTGCTTGGCGTGCAGAAGGTCCAGTTCCTGGCACCTCCAGTTAAAAGGATCAGGTAGGAGGGGATGTGAAAGACCTCAGCCTGAGACCCCGGAGAGCTGCTACCAGCCTGAGAGGACAACATGGACTCTGATGGGCCACAGGTCTGATTCAGAATAAGCCAGCTTCATGTGTTCATGTATCCATCCACCACTACACTGCAGTTTAGGACAGGAGTTCAGAACCGACCTCACTTCATAGCAACTTTGTAGAACGTTACTTTGTAGAATGTGACTCTGGTAACCAGCCAAGAACGCCACAAAGGCCGTGGGAAACGGAACAGTGACTGAATCATTACCATGAGGTATATACAGACTGAGGTCTCTGGATGACAACGTTCAGAGGAACCGAACAAACCGTGGCCAACGAGAGCCATCCGTCTTACCAAAGAGGACTGCGTGGACTTAAATAACGAAGGACTTGACAAGGTCGGTTCCTGAAGGTGGCTATAATCACTCGGGCTTTCAAAGGGGTTTTGAAGCGGGAGACGTCCGGGAGTCTCCGGGGCGATCTGCATTTTCATTTCTTTGGCACCGCTCATCACACCAAGTTGTACCTTTAAAAAAAAAAAAGGGGGGAGAGTTGGTTTTGTTGGACACTTTTTACAGCAGTGCTTTCCAGACTCCCTACCTTCAGGGAACTCTTTCCATTGCTATAGAACTCTTTGTTTCAGGGAACTCTTTCCACTGCTATAGAACTCTTTGTTTCAAAGGATTCTAGGACGTACTCGAAGATACCCTCTCAGTCAGAACGAAGCATAAGAGAAACCAATTAGACCTTTTCCTTGCCTTGTGGGAAGTGGCAGTACGCTCTGGCAGATCCCCCAAATTTGGGCAGCCATCTTGTTTTTCAGAGAAGCAGTTGGCATATAGGTTAGAGCATTAGATTGGGATTGGGGAGACATGGGTTCAAATCAGCCTCCCCTCCCTTGGGAAGAAGAGTGATATGAAAACATGATAGATATACAGTAGATCTGCAGGCTTGTGCACCTGTAACTTATATTTATTCATTATTATTTATTTATTAATCACATTTATACCCCACCCTGCCTGCAATGCAGGCTCAAGGCGGCTTACAATCGGTGCATTAATACAGTTAAAACAACATAAAACCAGATATTCATTATTAAAAGTTTCATAAGGTGGTGAAGATAGGTATTCAAGATGGCTTATTTCAGTGCATCGTCTAGGAATCACTCTGCTCAAGATTTTCCTGTGGCACAGGCTAGATGTTAGTAACCAAGGGTAGACTAGGTGTTAGAGACCAGGCACAAGCTAGGCGTTAAAAACCAAGGGCTCTATAGTGCTGGTGGCTCCCTAGCTGAAAGCCTGGCGGAAGAGCTCCGTCTTGCAGGCCCTGCGGAAGCATAGCACAATAAAATTATGTAGTGGAAGCTTTCCCGAGCTCTAAGATAAAGCTCTGGGAAAGGTTTAGCTCCTTAATTCTGCCTCCAAAGCTCCGGTGGCTAAACACTGTACGGAAAGGTATAATGGTTAAGAGTGGCGGACTGCAATCTGGAGAACCGGGTTTGATTCCCCACTCCACCACATGAAGCCTGCTGGGCCAGTCCCAGTTCTCCCAGGACTCTCTCAGTCCCACCTACATCACAAGCTCTCTCTGTTGTGGGAAGAGAACGGAGGTTGTTGCCAGCTTTGAGACTCCTGAGGGTGGAGAAAAGCGGGGCATAGAAAACCTCTCTCTTCTTGCCTGACCTTGCTGAGACATCCCAGTCAGCCTTCAAGGGCCTTCAGTTTCAAAATCACTTAATTAAAAGGGAAGTAAAAGGATGTATGGTGGCTCCTATTGCAGGAACCATCAGCCACTGGAAACCAGACCAGAGAGGTGACACACGCTGAACACTCACCAACTTCACCTCAAGCCAAAAAAACCCATGAAAACATCTGGGCTCAGCTAACCACCTTATTTACAAAATGGCTGCCATTCCTATGCCTTCAATGCACAGGTTGGACACTCTTCGGAGCATCTGGAAAGGCAGGATATAAAAATGTTCTCTCACGCCAGATGGCCTGTCAGATAACACCTGACGCCTAACCCTCCTTCTTTCCCACATCCTATTTTCTAAAGCAAACCCCTGACAGGTATCTAACCAGCCATTGACTTTGCTTCACCTAGGGTTGCCATTTTTGCGCTGGAAAATTCCTGGAGATTTGAGTGTGGAGCCTGGGGGAGGGGGTTGGGAAGGGACCTTGCCAAGGTATAATGCCACAGAGTCCACCCTCCAAAGCAGCCAGTTTCCTTAGGGGAACGGATCTCTGTTACCTGGAGATCAGTTGCAATTTCAGGCGATCCCCAGGCCTCACCTGGAGGATGGGAACCTGAGGTTGACTCCAGCCCGCTGTCCCCCAAAAAACAAACATTTGTTTCCTGAGTGCCAGCAGGCTTCCAGAACAGTATAGGCTGTGTGGTAGGGAAGCAGCAGAAATCGCTACACCCTCATCCAAGAACTCCAGCTCTTCAGGTTGGGAACTGTGCAGTTGGAAGCAAGTCAGCACAGGAGGCATTGTTGCAAGGGCGAGGTGCAGCGCTGTGCCTAGAGCACCAGACCAAGACCTAAGTTTATTTGTTTGGTTTGTGGAGAAGTTATGTATGCTGCCTCTCCAGAACCTACTACAGGCACAACAAAGAACAACAAAACCAAGCAAATAGACAATAACAGCAACAAAACCATGTTATGTAAAAAAAAAACCCAACCAATCCAAGTCCAGAGCATACAGAAGTCCAAAAGCTTCAGTCCTCACGCAGCTTTCAAGCTTACTGGGTGACCCTGGGCCTGCCCCCCCTCTGTGAGGACGACAGAGGCATTGTACATTAGGGTTGTCAGCCTGCAGGTGGGGTCTGGGGATCTCCCACTTTTACAACTGATCTCCAGCTAACAGAGACCAGCTGCCCTGGAGAAAATGGCTGCTTTGAAGGGTGGACTCTGTGGCCTTGTACCATGCTGAGGCCCCTCCCCTCCCCAACACCCACCCTCTCCTAGATCCACCCCCAGAGACTCCAGGTATTTCCCAACCCAGATCTGGCAACCGTATTGTGCCCATTGGTTCCCAACTCCTTGCATCTGGGGCAGGCTAGAGAAAGATAAGACAGTTGTCCAAACACCTACAGTCCCATAGCATTTTAGAGGCCAACAACTTTAATTCAAGTTTCAGCTCTGGAATCCAGAGCTCCCTATCCCAGCCTCGCCAGCAGTCCAGCTCACAAAAGTTGATGCCGGAACAAATGCCAGTCTCTAAAGCACCTCTGGACTTATACTGAATGCTACAGCAGATCAAGCTAAACTGAAACTGGAAAATAGTAAGTTTTGCACGTGCGTTCCGCAGCCACCAAAATGCAAAGAAAGAAATGCATTAAAAAAAGAAACCCTTACAGGATCACAAACTGTCTGAGCATCTGGAAAAACAAAATAAATGTTGATTAGAATCTATACAAAACCCACAAGAGGATAAAAGTGAACATGCCCAGGAGAGGGGGGGGCTGCTCAACACCTCCATTCATTCCGACTCACCTTTCCCAGCGCCTCTCCCCAGTTCCTCCAGCTCTTTAACTCTCCTTAAATGTTTCACTCTTTAAATCAGCCAATCAGCTCGCGCGGCACCCCTCCCGGCGGGGCCAATCACGGCTCAGAGCGGGAGCTTTTTCTCTCTCTCTCTTTTCTCCTTCTCCGCATTTGAACGTTCTCTCTTTACCGGTTCAGAAAAAGACAGGAGGCGGGGCTTCGTGCTTCATTGGCAGAAAAGGGGATAGGTGGGTGGAGCTGAGAGAGCGAGGAAGCCCAACGAGAGAAGTGTGAGAAAGCGCCGAGGCGGTGCCGGTTTGCCCATGCGCCTGTTGAGGGGCAAGATGAATGATAGAGGCAGGAGGGGCTAAAGAGATAAAAAGCGAGTCGCGCGGCAAAGAGATACTTCCGGTTATTCCCGTCACAGGCAGGTTAACTCTCCCCCACACATTATTCCCATCTTAGCTGTATTTATTGCTCAGTCCCTTATGCATCTTGACTCTAATCAGCTTTTCCTGGCAACTGATATTTGAGGAAATCTGTTTCAATGTAGGTGGAGTGTGCACATGCTGAGTCTCTGTTCTCGCATGTATCCAGGGTTGAGCTTGGTTTCTCTTGGGGGTGCCGCTAGACTGCAATCTCATTCTCACATCTCTTTGTTAACTCTTGCATTTACCTGCGAGTTTGCTGCCATCCATTGATCCTCCCGGCCAGCCATTCCAATTTCAGCTCTCTGCAAATGCCTCTGGGCTCTGAGTGGCCTCCCTTACCCGGCCCCCACACCCCCTCTAATTCCTTGTAAGTAGCTTTCGAGATCTTACTTCAGCTTTGCCTGAAGAAGTGTGCTTTGCACACGGAAGCTTACACTCTGAATCAATGCTCCTTCTAAGCTGTGGAGTCTCGTGAGCAGAAATTCTACTTTGTGAGCTACAGGCATTAAAGTTGTGAGCCAGCGGTTTGACCGCTGCATAAATTAGTTTGCTCTGGAGCCATTCCTTCCTGAGCTAAGGCAAAAATGTGTGAGCCGGAGGCTAAAAAAACTGCGAGCTAGCTCACACTAACTCAGCTTAGAGGGAACACTGCTCTGAATAAAAGTTTGTTGGTCTCAGCGATGCCACTTTGTTCTTCCGCTTATGCCGTTGGAAATCCAGCCACTCCTGAGAGGGGAAGAGTCTCTAGTTTAGCGAATACAGCCAGAGGCTTCGCTGTAGCGCCGGAAGTGTTTATAGGTACTACAGTGGGACAGGCGCTCCTTTGTAAAAGTAAAGCGGAAGAGACGGGTCGGCTTCCCCATCCGGGTGACGGAGATCGCCCTCACTGAGGCTGGCTGGTTGCCCTTTTCCATCATGGCGAATCCCGCTGCCAATTTGAACGCGGTGCGGGAGACCATGGAAGGTGAGTGAGGTCTCCGTTGCTGTGTTCAGGGTGGGCCGAGGATCGGTAAAACCTGGGGGGGATGTCTCTTTTCCCCCACCGTAGCCGGCCAGATGCCCCTAACAAAAAGGCCAAGGGGCACCAGGGCTCCCCCACCTCCCCTTAACTGGAACGCAGACAGGTACACTGCCCTTGACGGTGGAGGCTCCACTGAGCCGTCGTGGTCGGTGCTCCTGGGTCGATCCAGGCGGGTAGCCGTGTTGGTCTGAAGCGGCAGAACAAACAAAAGTTTGAGTGCAGTCCAGTGATGCCTTTGAGACCAACAAGGTTTTATTCTGGGTGTCAGCTTTCGTGTGCAAAACACACTTTTCCGGACAAAACGGGAATAAGATCTTCAAAGCCATTTACGGGAACAAAGAAGAGGGTGGGGGTAAAGCCGTCGGGAGGGAACACTCAGAGCCCAGTTAAACTAATACTGTGTTACAGATTTAAATGAAGTGCATCCTTTAGGATGAAACCAGGGTTCCCTCTAAGCTGAGTTAGTGTGAGCTAGCTCACAGTTTTTTTAGCCTCCAGCTCACCCATTTCTGTCTTAGCTCAGGAAGGATGGCTCCAGAGCAAACTAATTTATGCAGTAGTCAATTCGCTCATGCACAACTTTATTGCCAGTAGCTCACAAAGTAGAATTTTTGCTCACAAGACTCCACAGCTTTTAGAGGGAGGGTTGCATGAAACTGCTGACAATATGACATCCAGCTCCGAATATACTGTTGTGTCCTCCACGCGCCCTCTACGCCTCGGGGGAGATAATTAAGATTCTGTTACTCCCCACAATTAGAAAAAAAAAACTTGTAGACATTTATCTGCTATTGTGACATATTTATCGCTTTGCGACGGCTGACCTTAGTACCTTAAACTTGTTACTTAGTTTTCCGCTTTGCATAACTTAAACATCATTACGTTACATGTTAATTTGCTGTTAAATCCCTGCCTATAAATTTAGAACCTCATCTGCCAATCCAGTGTATTTGAAAAAGTGCACCTTGTGCATGAAAGCTCATACCTTGAATGAGCCTTTGTTGGCCTTAAAGGTGCTACCAGACTCTTAATTTGTTCTACTGCTTCCGACCAACAGGACTGGATACCTGGATCTGTCCTTTAGGGTGGTTAATGTGGTGCTTTCCCATTTTGTTCTTGCAAAACCTTATGAGGTCAGACTAAGGGAAGGAAGAGAGGGACGGCCAAACTTCATGGCTCAGCAGGGTTTCGAACGTGGTTCCTCACGGTTCTAGTCAGCAATTCTAACTGCTACTACTTGACTCTTCCTCCTGGTTGTGAGCTGTCAGGGGCCAAATGGAAGATAATTACCCTCCTCAACTGCTTGTGTGGCTTGCCTCTTCCTCCCCAAATCTTGATAGCTGCCAGTTTCGTAGTTTGTTCTATTTAAAGAGAGGTGAAGCAAGAAGGGCTTGGGCTCTGAGTAAGAGAAGATCCTTGCGGGATATCACATGTGGATACACGAAGCTGACTTATACTGAATGTTTAGCCTGGGAAAGAGAAGGCTTAGAGAGGATTATGATTGCAGTCTTCAAATATTTGAAGGGCTGTCATGTAGAAGATGCAAGACTAGATGCTCCGGATTGCAAGACTAGATCTAATGGGTGGAAACTGCAAGGGACTCGTTACCAGCTAAATATCAGGAGAAACTTCCTAACTGTAAGAGTGGTTGAGCAGTGGAACAGACTGCCTCGGGAGGTGGTGGATGCTCCTTCGCTGGACGTTTTCAAGCAGAGGCTGGACGACCATCTTTCGGGTATGTTGCAGGGCTATCTTTCGGCTATGCTCCTGCAGAGTGCAGGGGGTTAGACTAGATGCCCTGCAAGGTCCCTTCCAACTCTAACATTCTAGGATTCTATGAATCATATCCCTGGTTTGTCAAGCTTAGAACTGTTTACTCAGACTGGCAACGGCACTCCGGAGTTTCAGGCAAAGGTCTTTCGCATCACCTACTGCCTGGTCCTTTTAGCTGGAGATGCTGGGGATTGAACCGGGGCCCTTCTGCACGCCAAGCAGATATTCTGCCTCTGAGCAGTGCCCCAAGGCTCCATCACTGTTTCCAGCTGCCGCCTCTAGGAAGGTCTGAAGCACAGAATGGAGGCAGACAGCTCTCCCCTGCTGTTATTCCCACTTGCAGTATTCACAGATACAGTGCCTCTGAACTTGGAGGTTCCTTTTAACAATAATGGCTAACAGACACCAATAAGAGCTGTGCTTCAAGAAGTCTGCCCCCATCTCTGAAGGCCTTCTATTGTCCACACAACTATCCCCTTTCATAAAGTGGATAGCCAGGCCAGACGCTTCTGGGAATCTCTTTTGCTGTGTGTCCCCCAGAAGTTCACGGCCTGAGTGTGAAGGTTCAGTTTGGCGGCTGCAGCCAAGAGCTGATAGGCCTTTCCTTCTTGAATTCATCTAGTCCCACCTTTAAAGATATCTAAGCCGATGGTCGTCACCACATCTCATGGCAGCAAATTTTGTAAACAAAGATTCCCCACCACCACCCGATTGTCCTGAAAATATTACGTTGGTTCCAACCAGCTTTCCCCTCGGTGGAAAAGGGAGGAGGGGGTCCCATTTTGACCACCCAAACAGATTATCAAGGGACTTGTGTGGACAGAATCCATGTAGCTCAGGGGTCGTAGTAAAAAGGAGAGGAAGGTGTGAGATTGAGCTAAAGAAGCTGTCTGGATCCAGCCCACTGTCCATCACTCACCAAGTGACTTCTCGTTTTCCCAAGCGTGAGCAAACCTGATCTATTTCAGAGAGCCGGTTTGGTGTCGTGGTTAGGAGTACATACTCTAACCTGGGAGAACCAGGTTTGACTCCCCACTCCTCCACACGCAGCTGCTGGTGTGATCTGGGGTCAGTCACAAGTTCTCTCAGAGCTGTTCTCTCAAGAGCAGTCCTCGAAAGAGCTCTCTCAGCCCCACCTACCTCCCAGGCAATGCTCCCTCCAAGCTGTGAAGTCTTGTGAGCAAAAATTCTAGTTTGTGAGCTACTGGCATTGAAGTTGTGAGTGAGCGATTTGGCTGGTGCCTAACTTAGCTTGCTGCAATGTTCCCTCTAAGCTGTAGAGTCTTGTGAGCAGACATTCTACTTTGTGAGCTGCTGGCATTGAAGTTGTGAGTGAGCCATTTGGCTACTGCATGAATTAGTTTGCTCTGGAGTCATCCTTCCTGAGTGAAGACAAAAATGTGTGAGCCGGAGGCTAAAAAACTGTGAGCTAGCTCACACTACCTCAGCTGAGAGGGAACACTGCTCACAGGGTGTCCGTTGTGGGGAGAGGAAGGGAAAGGAGATGGTACGCCGCTTTGAGACTCCTTCAGGTAGTGAAGGGTGCGGTATAAATCCAATCTCTTTTTCTTCTCTCTCAGTCCCACCTACCTCACAGGGTGCCTGTTGTCAGGAGAGGAAGGGAAGGAAATTGTAAACTGCTTTGAGACTCCTTCGGGTAGTGAAGGGCAGGGTATAAATCCAATCTCTCCTTCTTCTTTTCTCAAGCCTGGCATGAAAGTCCAGATGGGCGAAGGCTTCTTCTTGCACTCCATTTTGGCAGAAAATGCAGTTTTGAAAATACCTGGGGTGATGTTATAACGATGCGAGGAGGAGTGGGAGCTTTCTGTATGCGCTCAGAGGCACCCTCATTTTAAACACTCCCTGGTCTACCAGCATTATAAACAATGCTCCACTTTCAAGCCCTGTTTGAGATCCGTGGGAATGAACTGACAACTCTGAACGCTTTTAAGCCCCACTGCTTTGAGTCTGTACAGTTCGGAACTTTGTATAAGTAAAAGAACGCTTTGCAACACTGAGCGCGTGCAGAGTGAATGGATGAATTCTTTATTATGATCATAGACCAAGGGCAGAAATATACGTGCTACAAAAAATACTGATGTACAATGGGTTTACTGGCACTATAATTATTTTCTTTGGGTCTGGGGTCCCCATGAAAATTGCCACAATGTCGTCGAAAGAGGTCTGAGTACAGTTTTCCAGTGTATATATAAATAACCAGGCTAAGTGTTTTGACTTAAGAAGTTCTGTACATGCAGAACATGAAGCCAGCTGGGTGACCTTGAGTCACTCATAGCTCTCTCAGAAAGCCAGTTTGGTATACTGGTTAGGAGTGCAGACTCTAATCTGGGAGAACCGGGTTTGATTCCCCACTCCTCCACATGCAGCCAGCTGGGTGACCTTGGGCAAGCCACAGTTCTCTCAGAGCTGTTCTCTCAAGAGCAGTTCTCCCAGAGCTCTCTCAGCTCCACCTACCTCACAGGGTGTCTCCTGTGGGGAGGGGAAGGAAAGGAGATTGTAAGTCACTCTGAGACTCCTTTGGGTAGTGAAAAGCGGGGTATAAATCCAATCTCTTCTCTTCTCCTTCGGGTAGTGAAAAGCAGGGTATAAAAACCAACTCCTCCTCCTCCTCCTCCTCTTCCTCTTCCTCTTCCTCTTCTTCTTCCTCTTCTTCTTCTTCTTCTTCTGTAGTACAACAGCTGGTACTTTGCTGGTGATATTGAAAACATCCTTCTAACTTCTGTACATCTGGGGGGGGGAAACGACAAGAGTTATTGCACACAATAAATGGCTGGTAGTCCCAATCGAACATCTAACTTTTGTTTGAAAATGTTTCTTTGCAGTTCTGTTTGAGATCTCCCGAATACTAAACACTGGCCTAGATATGGAGACGCTTTCCATTTGCGTAAGGCTGTGTGAGCAAGGAATAAATCCCGAGGCCCTGTCGGCAGTCATTAAAGAGCTACGCAAAGCTACAGAAGCACTGAAGGTAAGACAAGTTTGTGGGAAACCATCCAAAGCCGTTGAGTGCACTCAAGAACATCATGATATAAGCCGTGTCAACAGTTCTTCTTTGCTGAATACACACAACTTCCCAAGACTCTGAGGCGGGGTTCTCTAATACAGTGCCCATGGGTGCAATGGCACCAGCCACGTATTTTTAGAAAGTGGGTGGGGCTTTTGACCATCCGGGCTTCTGATTGGCCACTGGAGATCTGAGTGGCTGTGCAGTCACTTCGGCAGCAGCTGCCGCCACGACACAGGGATCCTCACCACATGACTGAAGGCAAGCCGTGCGTGTGTGAGAAAGCCCTCTTAAGCAAGGTGTTCATTTTAAGAAAGGCCTCCTGAAATGTTGAAGAGTTACTACCAAAGTCCTGCGTACATAAGAACATAAGAGAAGGCAATGTTGAATCAGGCCAATGGCCCATCTAGTCCAACACTCTGTCACACAGCGGCCAAAAATACCAGGTGCCATCAGGAGGTCCAGCAGTGGGGCCAGGACACTAGAAGCCCTCCCGCTGTTGCCCCCCCCCCCCCCAAGCACCAGCAATTTCATTGAGTGCCCACAAATTTTTGTATTGTATTTTGGCCACTTTGTGACACAGAGTGTTGGACTGGATGGGCCATTGGCCTGATCCAACATGGCTTCTCTTACGTTCTTACATTCTCAGTCTTCCTGATAACTACTGTGTTCTAAATGTCCCCCACACATCCCCCCTTGTCAGTGTGGATGTTAATATTTTCTTTAGTCTCTGCTTACAAACAAGTCAGTGTAAGTTTGCCGAATAGCTCACGTTGTAATTCTGCCAAAAAAACCCAACCCCAAACCCTGCCCCAATTTTAAAGCTGAGTTTCCCTCTTGGTCTTTACCATTTCCCACAAACAACCCCCTGACCTTCAAACCACAAATCTAGATGCCCCAACAGCCACCAATGGACAAAAGGCATTTGCAGACAAAAGACCTGCATAGTGATGATAAACAGTTTATCACCTTTGGATAGACCGGGAAAATGGGGCTGAGCTTTGGCCGGGGCTTCCTCCTGCCCTTCTCCCCATGCTCAGCATCAGCGTCATGATAATTCTGTGATGACGCCATACACTTACCGTTAGATCGGCGGAACGGGAAGGTGTGGGCTGGATCCTGTGTACCGTTCCTGCCCTGTACTGAGCACTTGTAAAGGATAGGGAGGAGTTCTGTGTACCTGCCCAGGTAAATAAGATAGTTATCTGCTCCTCTCAGCTCACAGTCAATACATATGAAGCTGCCTTCTACTGAATCAGACCTTTGGTCTCTCAAGGTCAGTGTTGTCTACTCGGACTGGCAGCCGCTCTCCAGGGTCTCAGGCAGAGGGGTCTTTCGCATCACCTACTCTTTTAACTGGAGATGCTGGGGATTGAACCTGGGACTGTCTGCATGCCGAGCAGAGGCTCTGCCACTGAGCCACAGCCTCCTCCCTGTGGTGCCCCGCTGATCTCTTCTGCTTCTAAGACCGCTGCCTGCCCCAATCATTTTATACTGCTAAAACTGGTGGCAACAAATGGGTTGGATCCAGCCAGCTTCCCCCCCACACTATAATCTTGCCCAGTTCTCTTTACTGCAGCCCCCGCCCCCCCGTTCCACACAGCTTTGGTCCACATGGGCCCCCTGATCCCCAGCATGGCCTTTCAGGTGGTCAGAAGGAATCTTTCATCCCTTGTTCATCAGTGGGAAAGCTGGCTGAGATCTAACCCAAAGTCCATAATGTTACTCTTGCATGTTCAATTTGGGTGCTTCCGCTATAATCAAGTCCTTCTTCCTAGGCAACCGAAAACATGGGAAGCTGATTCGGCCACAGAAGAATTTTGGTCACGGCTCACATTCGAAACGGAAGGCCGACGCTCCGTTGGAAGATTTGTCTGTTGCAGATTTGGACACTTGTACGTTTTGTGTGTGTCGGTTTCCAAACTTTTTTTCCCCCTCCAAGCCTTCCCTAAAGAAGACAGATGAAGGCACATAAGGAATTTCTGAATGCTTATTAACCAGAAACCCTTCAAGCCTCCTTTTTTACATTAGATACAGAATTTTGTAAGTGCTGTAATTACGTTTATGTATTCTGCATTGTACCGGTAGCGGTCTTTCAGATCTACGGCAGTGAACTCGTATTGTGTTCTGCTTTCAAAAACATCCTGGTTTTCCCTGCTGTGTGTTGGTTGAGGGATTAGGTTATTATGAACTCTCCCTATCCCCCAATAAAAAAAAATTAGCACGAAACGGAAATCTTTGTACTGTATAAAACTCAGATCAGGAGGCCAACAGCGCCGTCCTAAGTGGAGTTACACCCTGCTAAACCCATCAATGTACTTGGGGGTGGTTAAGGATTGCCCTGGAAGACAGGGAGTTTCAATTTTTGTGTGTGTTTGCCTCATCAGTGCTTAGACTACAGAAGAGCTCTCGATTTATGAAGCCGCCGGTCATAGCATGAACGAGCGGTTATTTCGGAGAAGTTTGGAAAAGTACACTCTTCACTTCTCACACACAATATATTGGATGTATGCGACAAATGTCTTTTGCTCTAATGTTGTTTCCTGCTGTATGAGATACTCAGCTAAAATGCAGTTTGGCTGCCGCTCATTTGGGGCGGGGGGGGAGTTAGATGCTTAATTGGTTCTGCTGAAATCAGCGAGGGATCGACTGCTTTGTGCCCTGTGTTACTTTCGCGCCCTCTCTCTGTTTTGTTGTCTCGCACCATACCAACGATAATAGAACACGATCGCCCCTTGAAAAGGTTATCTGGCTTAGTTGGGGACGAGCAAATTATGTTTTTGATTTACGGGGGAGAGGTGGCGATCCCGCGGTTTCCTTGCGGAATGTTCATTTAACGACAGTGGAAATGTTGCACATAAATCAGTGGTAGAAAAATGTGTGAAATGTTCTCGTTGTGGTCATCCAAAGAACAGGGTTTTTTTAATATGTTTTAGTGGTTAAAAAATGTGCTTCCTTTACGCATTAGTTGTGCCCCTTGTGTTTTTTCTGCCCTTGTTTCTCACGTATTGGTTCCTCGCCATTCTGTTCTTGATATTTATATTTATGCAATGAATAAAGAGCAAAACCATTTCCTTGCATTTTAACTTCGGGATGTGGAAAGGCAACAGGGAAGACAACCTTGCTTTTCCTAGCACAGGATTGTCACCGTACAGATCTTGGGAACGATTATTGGCATCCTTCGGGTCTCTTCTTAGTGTATCACTTTATAAGAAATGTGCATTTACATTATTTATAGTCCGCCTTTCTTACAGGAACTCCCAAGTACATTACACATAGTGAGCCAGCACAGTCAACAAAGTAGGACGTTCAGTAACCAATGCTTTAGGATTTTAGAAGTCTGGAACCAACCAGAAAGAACTGAAGCATACCATAAATAGTAACACAGCCCGTTTAGCAGTGCAAAAATCATGTATTATTTATTCAATGTATGAAACGCCCCGTACCTGTACAAACAGGGCTCTGGGCGATATAAACAATAAAATCAACAGAACAGTAAAGTCAAATATCCAGTTAAACATATAATTAAAACCAAAAATCCAAGAGAGTGCCTTAATAAAATCTTATCCCTGTACTGGACTGTATCACCGCCCCATGCGCAGGAGGAGGGAAACATACAAAAATGAGGAGGGGGAGGGAGGGGGATGCCAGCGATGGCCACATGGTCACTGTCCTCAACCAAAAGCCCAGTGGAACATCTCTGCCTTACAGGCCCCGCGGAACTGCATTAAATCCCGCAAGGCCCTGATGTCGTAGTAGTAGTAAAATTTATTGTGTAGCCATTGGCCCTTACAATTTAAAACAATATACAAATTAGACAACTGACGGCGCTGGAATTTGAATTAGATTTAAAATAAATCAACCTCTAAAAATCTGCAGATTTGATATTTATATTAATTAAAAACTTAAATACAGATACCCATCTCCAGAAACACATACGCAGCCTCAAACATTACCGTTTTACATTACCGTTTTGCAGTTCAATTTCCATTTCTCTGTTTTGGTGCCTGATTTTACCAGCTGCTAAGGCGAAGAGTGCTACCCTATAGGAAACTGTTGGCAGCAGAAATATTAATTTATTGGTGTCAGAAAATTTTTGCAATTGATCTGTTATTGCAGTCAAGAATTTACATCTCAGTTCCCAGTACAACCTCCTGCCAACCTAGCAGTTCGAAAGCAAGAAATTGCAAGTAGATAAATAGGTACCACTTCGGTGGGAAGGTAACAGCGTTCACGTGCGCCTTGGTGTTTAGTCACGCCGGCCACATGACCACGGAAACGTCTTCGGACAGTGCTGGCTCTTCGGCTTTGAAATGGAGATGAGCACCGCAACCCTAGAGTCGGATTCGACTGGCTTTCGAGCAAGGGAACCTTTACCTTTACTTTTATCCCAGTACAACAGGCAGACCATGAAAAAAGATCCTCCACAGAAGTTTTACAGATACAAATACGTTGTTCCTGGGGTATTTTTAAGTATTGTCCCAGAAGTAATTCTGTTGGCATAGTCTGGAAACGCAATGCAGGGCCCTGAGGGTGTTTGGCAGAGAGTTCCACTGGGTCCAGGACCTGGCCCTAGTTGAGGACAGCTGGACATCTTTGGGGCCAGGGATCACCAGCAAAGTATTTTCCGCTGATCGAAGTGCTCTCCTGGAGACATTCCAGAGGAGATGGTCCCAAGGGTACACGGGTCCCCGACTGCCCAAGGCCTTAAAGGTCCATACGAAAACCTTGAACCTGACTCAGTATTCCACTGGGAGTCAGTGTAGCTGGCATAGCACAGGTTGTATATGTGCTGTCGGGGGCACTCCCGCCAGGACACACGCCACCGTCTTCTGGACCAGCTGGAGCTTCCAAGTCAGCCTCAAGGGCAGGCCAGCATAGAGCAAATTACAGTAGTCTAGCCTGTAATCCACCTTTGCATGGATTGCATGGATTACCGTGGTTAGATAAGAGCGTGACAAGAAGGGAGCTAACTGCTGTGCTTGGTGTAGATCAGAGGTTCCCAACTTATTTGGCCTACCGCAAAATTGGAAAAGAAATTACTCCGCGCCCCCCTGGAAATCTACCTTCAAGAAGTGGAAAAAAAGATGCAGTGACAAATTTGCACATAGTAAAGAAAGATGTTGTTGGCCTGAAGCCAGAGGCCAGCAGCAGCCACCACACAATAGCCCAGCAACAACACCAGTATAAATCTAATCTCCTCCTCCTCCTAGAACATAAGAGAAGCCAATGTTGGATCAGGCCAATGACCCCATGCAGTCCAACACTCTGTCACACGGCCAAAAATACCAGGTGCCATCAGGAGGTCCACCAGTGGGGCCAGGACACTAGAAGCCCTCTCACTGTTGCCCCCCCCAGCACCAAGAATACAGATCCTCACTTGCCCCGACTGAGAGTCCCTATCTATACTTTGTGGCTAATAGCCACTGATGGACTTCTGCCTCCCTTAAATAAAACCATTTGTATTAAGATTAGCTGGTGGTGTACTTAAACCATTCATTGTGTTCTTATCATAAGACATTTAACTTGCTGTGCTCTTGGCCATATAATCTGGCAAAAATAAACAGGAGATTTAACTACACTTGGTTCCGGCTTTAAGTATTCGTGGACTGGCATCCATTGCTTCAGATGCACTGCATGGATTCTCAGTATGCAGATGTTTTATGCAGGAGGGTGTGAACAAAGAAGAAGAGATTGGATTTATATCCAGGCCTTCACTACCCAAAGGAGACTCAGAGCAGTTTACAATCCCTTTCGCTTCCCCTTCCCACAACAGACACCCTGTGAGGTGGGGCTGAGAGCTCTCCCGAGCACTGCCCTTGAGAGAACGGCTCTGAAAGAACTTGTGTCTTACCCAAAGTCACACCAACAGCTACATGTGGAGTAGGGGAGTCAAATCTGGTTCTCTCAGAACAGAGTCCACACCCTTAACCACTACACCAAACTGTTAAAATACAAGAGAACAAAGTTTGTGTCCAGTGGCACCTTTAAGACAAAGTTTTATTCAGGGGACCAGCTTTCATGTGCATGCACACTCAGATTATATCTAAGGAAGTGTGCATGCACACGAAAGCTCATACCTTGAATAAAACTTTGTTGGCCTTGAAAGGTCTCCAACTTTGTCCTATTGCTTCCGACCAACACAGCCACCTGCCTGGGTGTAAAATGCAAGACACGATAAAATAACAATGTTGTGTTGTTCTTATGTGTTCCACCCTTGATCTCTGTCATCGATTGGCCGAGCTGCTGTGATTGGAATGTTCACTTGCTCAAGGTTTGCAGTCCAGCTTGTGTGTGGAAAGGGAAAGCAATCAGTTCGGCTGGGATTAAAACCGTGAGGGCTTGAGAGTAAGCCCTGAGAAGAGTCTCCAGGAGGCAGGGGAGCAAAAGAGGCGGAGAGCCGAGGGGTAAGGGAGTGCTGAAAAAAGGAACAGAGAGGAGTCAGAAGGAGGAACCTGACAGGAGATAAAGGCTGAAGAGGCAATGGGAGGCTCAGAAAAAGCATAGTGTTCACCAACATTCCCTCTAAGCTGAGTTAGTGTGAGCTAGCTCACAGTTTTTTAGCCTCTGGCTCACACATTTTTGTCTTAGCTCAGGAAGGAGGGCTCCAGAGCAAGCTAATTTATGCCGTAGCCAAACCGCTGGCTCACAACTTTAATGCCAGTAGCTCACAAAGTAGAATTTTTGCTCACAAGACTCCACAGCTTAGAGGGAACATTGGTGTTCACAATCCCCATGTCCTGTGCGCTCAGAGAGGTTGAAGAAAGGAAAGGAAAGCAAGGGAGGCGGGTCAAAAGATGGCACCTCTAAAAAATACACAAATGCCAAGAATGTAATTGGATAGTCAATGATTTAAGTGCAGTAAAGAACAGAAAGGACCAGTGAAGAGGAAAGTGTTAATGATGGTATTGTTCCACTAGATGGCAGTCAAGCATTAATAACTAGGTGGGTATTCCCAGCTCTCAAAACCAGTTCTGAAACAGCAAAACAAAACAAAAAAACAGGATGGATGGCCATCGCCATCTAGCACAGTGCTGTTTTGTGACGGTACTCACTGGTATTGAGTATCGGCACCTTTGTGTGTGTGTGTGTGTAAAGTACTGGGTTTCGGGCCTCATGACTCGGACGACGACATAAGAGAAGACGCGTTTATTCGTACTTCACACAGGACAAGAACACACAGTAACGGCCGGAGGCCAACTATATACAGTTAGGGGGGACGGCCCTATATTCCTATTGGCGGGTTTGAATCGCCCGCCAGTGCTGCCATTGGTTCACTACTGGCGAGTTCAGGAACCTAGTCCCTATTGTTCTCAGAGAGCGAAGCTTGGCTGTATTTCGCCAGCTCTGCCCTCTGATCCCAGGACACAACACCCCTCCCCCATAGTTCGTCTCCTATCAGGTGACGTAGTCTTTTAAGTATGTTGGTGCCCTCCGTTCTCTTAGCCCCGGGATGACCACCCTGTCCCCCCATAACAAGCACCCTTTTAAGGCGGATAACTCTTCCCGCCTGGCTTTGTATGCCGTGGACTCTGGCCCTGTCTGTTCCGCTGGCCATCCCCTCACCACCCAGTTTAGGACCCGGGAGAGAATGGGATCTCGGAACGTGCGGGCGGCCACGTCTGCAGCCTGAAGGGGGGGGTTTGGCAGCTCCTCCATTAACAATACTGCGGGAGCCGGGGCCGGATCTTCCCCTGTATGCGGCAGCGGCAGGCGGCTCAAGGCGTCGGCATGACCCAGCGCCTTGCCCGGCCAATGCTCCAACTGGTACTGGTAACCCGCTAAAAACAAGGACCAGTGCAACACCCGGGGCGACAGTACCTGCGGCGTTTGTTTGTCCGCCGCAAACAGTCCCAAGAGCGGCTTATGGTCAGTTACGAGCGTGAAGTGCCGCCCGTACACAAAATTGTGAAACTTTTTTAACCCCCGCCACCAGTGCCAAGCCCTCCCGGTCGATTTGAGCATAGTTCCGCTCCGCGGGGGACAGCGTGCGGGAGTAGTAAGCCACCGGGACTTCCCTCCCATCCGGTAGCTTGTGGGCCAAGACCGCCCCGACCCCATACGGTGATGCGTCGCACGCAAGGATTACCGGGAGCTTTTCATCAAAGTGGGCGAGTACCGCGTTAGAAATCAAGAGTACTTTAACCCCCCGAAACGCCGCCTCCTCCCTCGCTCCCCATGCCCAAGGTGTCGCCTTATCCAGTAGCCTGTGCAGGGGTTCGGCCACGGCGGCTTTGTGAGGGAGAAAGGCGTGGTAAAAGTTCAGGAGGCCTAAGAACGCCTGGAGCTCGGCCTTGGACTTCGGGGCGGGGGCCTCCACGATGGCCTTTACCTTGTCCCTCGCCGGATGCAGGCCTGTTGCGTCTACCCGGTACCCCAAGAACTCCACCTCCGGCACCCCGAGGAGGCACTTTTCCCGCTTCACTTTCAGCCCCGCGGCTTGGAAGTGTTCCAGTACAGTTCGGAGGCGGGCGGCGAAGCTTTCAGGGGTGGTTGCGGCGATGAGGACGTCGTCGAAGAACGGCGTCACCCCAGGGATCCCTTTTAACAAATCGTCCATGAGATTTTGGAAGATCCCTGGGGCCACACTGACCCCGAACTGCAGCCGCTTCACCCGGAAGGCCCCCCGGTGGGTCACTAGGGTTTGCGCCTCGGCCGTGGCCTCATCTACCGGGAGTTGCTGGTACGCCTGCGCGAGATCCAGCTTTCCAAATATGCGCACCCCCGCCAGTGTGGCTAAGACATGGCTGACCACGGGTACGGGGTATGCGTGCGCCTGAAGTGCCTGGTTAATGGTGCACTTATAATCCGCGCAGATGCGGATTTCCCCGTTTGGCTTGACGGGTGTCACAATTGGGGTCTCCCATCGAGCGTTCGGGACGGGCTCTAGGACTCCCTGGGCCACTAACCGGTCCAGTTCGGCCTCTATTTTCGGGCGGAGGGCCAGGGGCACGGTGCGGAAGCGCCGTCGGACGGGCGTCACTGTGGGGTCTAAATGGAGTGACACCGGGGGCCCTTTATAACACCCCAGTTTCCCGTCAAAGACCTCCGGGAATTCCTTGCACACCGCCCCCAGTCCCGCACCCCGCACTTATTCACTCCCCCAATCGTTATGCCTAGGGCCTCGAACCACGCCCGCCCCAGGAGACTCACGAGATTTCCCTCTACCACCACCAAGTCCAAGTTTCCCTCAAAGACTCGGTACTGCACTCGGAAAGTGCCGACTCCCCGGATGGGGACAGGGTTCCTTTGAAAGTCCACCAAGCTTAGTGGCGATGGACGTAGAGGGGTCCCCCTAATGGGCAAAGTCTTTTTAAAGTGTCCAGGGAAATGATGGACGCCGCCGATCCCGAGTCCACTTCCATGCAACAGGGGGACCCCTCGATCCGTACGGTTACTTGGATCTTCGGGGCAGAGGAGAGGTTGGGGTTGGGGAGGCGAAGTACCTGCAGCGGCTGGTCGGTGAGATGGTACAACTCGGCGACCTCTTCCGTCGTCTCGTAGGCGGTGGACGATGCGCGGTGCGGTGGGACCAACGATCTCGAATTCCTGGGGCCCTTGGACCGGCAGACCCGTGCGAGGTGTCCCTGCTTTCCGCACCCGTGACAAACAGCATCCCGGAACTTGCAGGATTTCCTTCCATGGCCTTCCCCGCAGCTGGCACAGACGGTCCGGTTGCCGGAAGGCTTGGCTGGCTCTCTGTTGGCCTGCTGGAACGGCGCCGGCCAGCGTTGTTGGGGTCTGAGGGCGAAGACCTCTTCCGTATCTACATTCCCGGGGCTTGGACTCCTTCCGACCACATGGGCGGCCGCAGCCGGGCGTTCCCCTTCCGCGGCCTCGTGGGCTGTTGCGGCGTCGAGGGCCTCGTCTAAGGAGAGCCTCCGGTGTCCAACCAACTTGCGCCGCAGCTTGGAGTCCGCCAGGCCCCACACGAACTGCGTCAGCAGGTTGTCCTCCACCTTCGGGAACACGCAGTCCACCACGAGCGCCCTTAGCGCAGCCAGGAAGGTGGCAATGGATTCACCTGGGGCCTGGACTCGCCTCTGGAAATCCATCCTCTTGGCCAGGAAGGTCGGCCGGGGGCTGAAGTAGGCGTTGAGGACATCCAGGATCTCCCCAAACGAGCTCTCCAAGGCCGTGCGGGGCACCAAGAGGCTCTTGGCGAGGCGGACGGTTTGGGTGCCGCACGCGTTCAGCAGGATCGATCGTTTCTGGTCTGGGTGGCGGATTTCGTTGAGCTCCAAATAGCTGATGAGCTGGTCGACCCATGCGTCCCAGGTTTCTGGCTGCGACGGATCGAAGCGCTCCAGTGTTACATGAGAGGCGGCCATGGTTCTGTCTGGGAAGGCGTGTGCCGGGGCGAGCGGTGCGGTGCTGCTCTCGGGGTCAGCGATGCGATGCTTGGCGAGCGGTGCGGTGCTGCTCACGGGGTCAGCGATGCGGTGCTCGGCGGTGTCCTTTTCGTCGCTCATGGAGTCACGGAAGGCGTTGAAATCCCATCCTCGTCGCCACTGTAAAGTACTGGGTTTCGGGCCTCATGACTCGGACGACGACATAAGAGAAGACGCGTTTATTCGTACTTCACACAGGACAAGAACACACAGTAACGGCCGGAGGCCAACTATATACAGTTAGGGGGGACGGCCCTATATTCCTATTGGCGGGTTTGAATCGCCCGCCAATGCTGCCATTGGTTCACTACTGGCGAGTTCAGGAACCTAGTCCCTATTGTTCTCAGAGAGCGAAGCTTGGCTGTATTTCGCCAGCTCTGCCCTCTGATCCCAGGACACAACAGTGTGTGGGGGGGGCTGTCCTGCATCCTGATCACCGTGCGCTGGCCTGTCGACCTCAGCCAGAGGAAAAAAGAGGGGACCCTTAGGAACCCCCTAGTAGTGGGAATTTGCAGACGGAGGGAGGGGATTGGTGGAAAGCCACACAACCTGACGTATCAGTTGTAGCCCCCCTTTTCTCCCGCCTCTCAAAAAAAACCAACCCCACTGGTCCACTGTTGCAACAAATGTTTGATACTGGGGTACATTCCCCCCCCCCAATTGAAATGGGATAGGAACCTGGATTTCTCCTGGAATTGCAACTAATCTCCAGACTGTGCAAATCAGTTCCGACAAAAACCGAGGGTGAAAAAAGGCGGGGTGGGTGGGTGGAGAACCCAACCCAAGATATGGCTGTGATATAGGAGGGCAGGGGCGGATTAAGGCTCACCGGTGCCCTAAGCACTGACCGATCTTGGTGCCCCCTCTTTTCCACACTGACCCCAGTCCATTTTAGTGGTTGATCTGTCTGGCCAGATACACAATGCAGGTTGCAGCAATGCAAAAATGTATTCATAGGATAACACAATATACTGTACAAACTAAGCCAAGCTGTGGCTACATAAACTTCTACAAAAATGCAATACAACATTTATTTCAATATTTCACAAGTTAAATGTATCAAAGTTCCAATATTCATGACCTGAAAGATGTTTTTCTACATTTTTTTTCACCCTTTCCCCAACTTTGTGGTGCCCCGTTTGGCCCTGGTGCCCGGAGCACGTGCTCAGTCTGCTCAATGGTTTATCTGCCACTGTAGGAGGGTCAGGCTAACCAAATAAAAATACAAATATTTATTATGGTGTACACATTAGTCAAGGAGCTGCGGTGGCTCAAGTGGTTAAGACGCTGAACTGCAGGCTGTGGAAGGTCAGTAGTTCAGCAGTTCGAGACCCGTGAGTGCCGCATGTTGGAGTGAGCTCCCATCTCTAGTTCCAGCTCCTGCCAACCTAGCAGTTCGAAAGCAAGAAATTGCAAGTAGATAAATAGGTACCACTTCGGTGGGAAGGTAACAGCGTTCCGTGCACCTCGGTGTTTAGTCATGCCGGCCACATGACCATGGAAATGTCTTCGGACAGCGCCGGCTCTTCGGCTTTGAAACGGAGATGAGCACCGCAACCCTATAGTCGGGTTTGACTGGCTTTCGAGCAAGGGAACCTTGACCTTTACCTTTACACATTAGTCAAAGATTCAGATAGAGTAAAAGGAATGATCCAGGTATCAGACTCTTAAAACTTTCTAACCTTAGGACCTTCCTCAGTGTGTCTGGATGTGTGTCTCTTCCATCAAAGGTAGTAATCAAGTTGATTACTACCTTTGGTGGAAGAGACACACATCCAGACACATCGGATATTTGTTACCAGAACGATTTTGGAGAGCGCGTGCAGTTACCATGAGAGATCGTCCGTGGCCGACTGTGTACGCTTTTAGCAGTTGCGCATCACTCGAGAAGGCAACCCCTGGCTCGAAAGAAAATCTCTGTTCGTATATTTGTTTCTGGAGGTGTGTTGTTTTACGATAGTGATATTGACCACTGAGGAAGGCCCTAAGGGGCTGAAACGCGTCTGGTCTACTGGTCATAAGATACACCCCTCGATCGTATATGTAAAACTTTCAGCTCTATGTGTAAAAAGTTTTAAGAGTTCGATATCTGGGTAACTTCTTTTAACCTGTTCTATTAATGTGGACGCCATAATAAATATTTGTATTTTTATAGTCACTTGTTTTGTTAGCTTGACCCTCGTATATCACATGCGCAAATCAGTTCCCCTGGAGGAAATGCAGCTCCGGAGGGGTGGACTCTGTGGCATTCCATTCTCACTGGATTTCTTCCCTTCCCTACACTCCAGCCTCCCCCGTGGCCACCCCCAGGTCACCCAGAATTCCCTGAGCCAGAGCTGGGAGCCCTATAATTGGATGCATACTTCACTTTTTCACTCAATAATGGAGACAAACAGAGCCAGCGTAGTGTAGTTCCGCAGGTCCTGTAAAACTGGAAGAGCACCCCATCATTGTCCCTTCATCACTGGTATATGAAAATTTGGGACTATTATACAGTGGAGAAGATTGCAACACAAATCTATCCTTATAACACATACAAATCACAATCACTGTTTTACGTAAAATGGCTTCCATTTATTGAAGCATCATTTTCAGATTCCATTGTTCCATCTCACAGAATTCCTCAAAGATATAAAGAGATAATGGGGAATTTCAGACAGATGATATAATCCGGAAGAGGAACGGTTCCCAAACGGTTTCTGGTCTGGCATTTCAGACAGAACCGTTTTAGAACCGGTTCCCTACCGGAATATATTTATAATTTCACATAGAATCGCTTCTGTCCCGTTCAGGAAACGGAGCTGAAACATTTTACCTGTCAACCGCTTCCAGGTAGTCGTTAGTTTCTTCTCCCAGATCTGATACACTTTTTTCCCGCCTTTTTTCGCCCTCGCGGGCGATCTCCAGCTTTTTTTTTTTTTAACGTTTGCTTTAGAGCGCTATAACACTATAGCGCAATAGCATCATAGCAACCCCATTGGAATGCCTGCAGTGTATTTTATAGCACTATAGTGCTATAGCGCTCTAAAGCGAACATTAAAAAAAAAGGCACGGCGGGAAACGGTGGGAAAACAAAGCGGTGCAGTCTGAATTGCCAAACCGCTTCTGATTCGGCTCTTTTCCGGTCAGGGAAAGCCATGTGTGAAATGGCAGCCCTGTACCGGTATACTTCAAGACGAATCAGAAACGGCTTCAATCCAGCAGAATCTCGGTAATGTGAAATTCCCTATTAACAACATTTTGATCTGGCTTATCAAATCAAAGGTCATGTACAAGAGTGCGAACACACTAGGGTCAGTGTTTATCAACAGAAATAAATATCAATAATATTATAACTTCCTTTAGTTGATGGTTTGTTTGAATGACATTTTATGTTATGATGCAATATATATTTCACATTCAGTTTATTGTACATGTTTTACTCAAGAAAAGTATTTCATTGTTTGTCCGTTTTAAAGTTAAAAGTTATAACTAAAATGTTGGGGGGGGGAAATGGAGCGCTTCCACCAGGCTTTTGGAGCTGCCACCACTACTACCTCCACCACCGACAATTGACACCTACGTTGGTGGAACCCTGACCCGCTGGACCCTTAAATACTGCCTGAGCCAATCACCCGAGACAGCCGAAGAAGACCAAGGAGCTGACTATAAAATGAGGAAATGTTTGCTAGCACTTTATTATGTCTTGGTTTTAACATTGTATTTATATTAATTGGAGTTGCGGTGGCTCAAGTGGTTAAGATGCTGAGCTGCAGCCTGGAAGGTCGGTAGTTCAGCAGTTCGAGACCCGACTGCCGCATGACGGAGTGAGCTCCCGTCTCTGGTTCCAGCTCCTGCCAACCTAGCAGTTCGAAAGCAAGAAATCGCAAGTAGATAAATAGGTACCGCTTCGGTGGGAAGGTAACAGCGTTCCATGCACCTTGGCGTTTAGTCATGCCAGTCACATGACCACGGAAACATCTCCGGACAGTGCTGGGTCTTCGGCTTGGAAACGGAGATGAGCTCCGCAACCCAAGTCGGATTCGACTGGCTTTCGAGCAAGGGAACCTTTACCTTTACCTTATATTAATTGATATGATTTTAAGCTATTGCATTGTCGGAATTTTACTCTGTCTGTAAGCCGCCCTGAGCCAACCTAGGCCAGGGGTGGGTGGGATAAAAATCTAACAAATAAATAAATAGTGTCAGGGGAGACTTGTGTCCGAATCCCCCACTCCTGCCATGGAAGTTCGCTGGGTGTCCCTGGGCCAGTCACACGCTCTCAGCCTAACCTACCTCTCAGGGTTTTTGTGAGGATAAAATGGAGGAGAGGAGCGTGACGGAAGCCACTGTGGATCCCCTTCTCTGAGAAAGATGGGATATATATATGGTAATAGATATATGGTAAATAGAAAAACAGATTGACAGACTGGCTGACTTGAGGGCACCCACAACCAAGAGGTGTCCTTCCTGGGATTGTTGTAAAGCCCAATTAAGACTCCTCCTCTTCCTTCAGGAATTGAGGGTTTAAGGCTTCCTGGACAGACCTGAGGTTCCTGGGCACCTGTCCAGTGCAGCCTGGGCTACGTCAGGGAATCCCAGCAGCTCATCCTTCCTGCATGATGATGATGATGGTGATGAATGGTGGTGGTGGTGGTTTGTGGATTGCCCAGTCCCTGAATACATAAGGCTCTGGGCAGGGCCGGCCTGATGTTTTTTTGTACCCTAGGCGGGGCTACCTTCTGGTGCCCCCTCCTGGCGTGCGCCCAATTACGGGGTTGCCAACCTCCCGCCTCTCCACCGCCGGGGCTCCCCAGGGTGAGGGAGGGCTCCTCTCCTTCTCCTTCTTCCTCCTCTCACCCGCCGCTGGGGTGTGCCAGCAAGCCAGGGAAGGGGCGGGGGTTTAAACCCCCATCCCTTCCATCTGAGTGCCGACTTGCCTGTGCGCCCCCACAGCTATGGGGCATGCCAGCAAGCCAAGGAAGGAGCAGGGAGGTTGGTGGGGCTTTTGGCGGGGGCCTTTGGCGCCCCTAAGGACTGGCATGCTCTAGGTGAATGCCTAGTTCGCCTAGTGAGCGAGCCAGCCCTGGCTCTGGGTGATTTACGACAGGTTAAAAACAACGCAAAATTACAGATGAAACTCAACAAATCAACGATCCTTAATTTAACAGTCTCTTGAAGGTGTCCATAATTTACATCGACAACCTGCCCTGGGCTGTTCTCCTGTCTCGTGGGCAGGTGAAGGAGGAGGCCGAAGCGGGCAGAATGGAAGAAAAAGAGGGTGCCGTCCACGGTAAAAAAAAACATTGCTATCCTCAACCAAAAGCCCGGCGGAACGTCTCTGCCTTACAGGCCCCGCAGAATTGCACTAAGTCCCGCAGACCCCTGATGGAAGTTGGCAGAGAGTCCCACCAGGTAGGAGCTGGGAACACCCCAGCTCCGGTTGAGGACAGCCAGATATCCGTACCAGAATCATCTCACCACTTTCAAGTTAGCAGAGGGGAGCGGGAGAAATCATTCTTTTGTGAGGCCTCCCCATTCCAATACGTACAGAATAGTAGATGTGGAATTGCCAGCCACCCCCCCTCACAGCAGTAGGGGGTGGGGGTGAGGTTGCCATCTCCAGGCTGGGAAATTCCTGGAGGTTTGGGGATGGAGCTTGGGGAGGACAGGGACCTCAGTGGGGTTCAGTGCCATAGAGTCTGCCCCCCAAAGCATCCATGTTCTCCAGGGCAACTGATCTCTGTCATCTGGAGATGAGTTGTAATTCCAGGGGATCCCCAGGTCCCACCTGGAGGCTGGCACCCCTAAGTGAATGCTCTCCATCATGGTGGCTTCCATTTGGAGGGCACTCTGTGGCCCCTTGCGCCCAGTGGTTTGGGAACCGAGGCCATCATCTTGGAGTTAGCTAGTGAACCATTGCCAATGGCACGCTCATCTCGCTACTTGGGGATGTGCGGTCTTTCATGAGAGCCTGCAGGTCAAGGATAATGTTGTCTTGAGCCACAGCTAAAATGCTAATCCATGTAATACGTTTGTCACTTCCAAGGAGGATTAATATAACTCCTTCCTGGGTGTCTTTGTAGCCTTTGTGTTGCAAAAAACGGCGGCCGTCCTTTGATCTGAGCCGTGGCCGACTTTCGCAGAACAAATAGCCTGAGCGGATTGACTCCGACGGGGCCCTTTTAGGCTGCGGTTCTCTGCCTCTTCTCATTTGCAGACTTGTGCGCATATGTTTGGGGTGCAAAGAAAATGCGACTCTGCAACAGAGCTTTAGATGGCAGACTTGTTATGCCACAAAACCTAGACGTTAAAGTCGACGGAAGTATTCAGGTATACAAATGAGGCTTACCGTGTCTAAGAAAACAAATTCTACATAATGTTTTGTGCCCCTTATTTTCCTGAACGGTATGAAATTCCAGAATCAGTTCTCTTGTGAGTACTGGAATCTTGGGGGAGGGGAGAATGTAATGACTGTTAGTTTACAGTCTAGTTCAGGGGTCCCTGACTATGGTGAAGAAGAAGAAGAGATTGGATTTATACCATGCCATTCACTACCTGAAGGAGTCTCAGAGTGGCTTACAATCTCCTTTCCCTTCCCCTCCCCACAACAGACACACTGCGAGGTAAGTGGGGGCTGAGAGAGCTCTTCCGAGGACTGCTCCTGAGAGAACAGATCTGAGAGAACTTGTGACTGACCGAAGGTCACCCAGGTGGCTGCATGTAGAGGAGTGGGGAATCAAACTGGGTTCTCCCAGATTAGAGTCCCCACTCCTAACCACAACACCAAAATGGCCCACTGACACCTTTTCTGATGCCTCCCAAGGTGTTTAGAAAGCAGGAAAGGCCATGTGAGGCTTTTGCCCAGAAAGGGTTCCAGTCAGAAATATGGTTGGCTAAGGAGATTCCAAAACGCATTGCTTTGGGCAGCAGCTGCCTCCACAGTGCAAGGATTTTTACTGCACGACTGAAGGTAAGCTGTGTGTGAGCAATAGAATATTTTTAAACAATATGTTTATTTTTAAAAGCATCCTGTTAAGCAGAGCTCCTACCTGAAATGGTGAAGAGTTACTATAAGAGTCACGGATAAACTCAACCCCTGATATTTTGTGGTTGGCTCCGCCTCCCATGGCAGCCATTTTGTGATTGGCTCCACCTCCCGTGGCAGCCATTTTGTGATTGCACCCATGGCCCTGACCAACTAAGCCTGTGTGGTGTAGTAGTAGTGAGTGTCTGACCAGGATCTTAAGAGACCAAGGTTCAAATCCCCATTCTGCCACAGAAGGTTGCTGGGTGACCATGAGCCAGCCTTGGCCTAACGTCCCTCAAAGGGTGGTTGTTGTGAGGACAAAATGGAGGAGCAGAGAATGAGGAAAGGCAGGGTATGACATTTGTTTTAAGTCTAATTTGTGCTACAGTTTGCTAAAAAAGGATGACCACTCTTGCTCTCACTTTGTCCAGCATTGCTGTCACACTTCTTGTAAGAGGCAGAACAGCTAAACCAGTATTCAGACTATCACTAAATATTGTGATTGGAGAGAGCTAACCAGGATGGCAACCAGAGCAAGTGGCTCACCTCTGTTAAGAGAATCTTTCCTTAAATATAATTGTGTTTTGGAGTGGCACTTTGCATCTCCCATTGGCTGTGTAATGTACTCCCTCAACCATTGGCCCATCAGCTGCCACTCAAGAGTATTTGTGTGCCGTTGGCTGGGTGCTGGGTCTGCTCCTCTTCCCCGCCCACCCCCCTTCAGCCACTGTGCCCTGTCAGAATCACTGGCAAGCAGCTGTTTCTCTTGACCAGGACGCTTCTCCTGCTTGCTTCCTGTGGGAGACTAACTTTCCCCTCAGTGGCTGTTGGTAGGTGTAACGAAATGGCAGTTACCTGTGTTTGATGAAAGATGGCTGCCATCTGTGGTTGTTTGTTTAAAATGTTCCCCCATAAGGTTGAATTGAGCTGTAGTTCCAGAGAGGAGCCTCCAGGGTTATCATTCACTAGGTAGAATGGGGCTTCCTCATCTGCTGGCCTACAGTTCCCATCTGCCAAGGAGTCAAATGGGGCTTCCTCATCTGCTGGCCTACAGTTCTCAGCTGCCAAGGGGCGGGGCAGCATCAATATAGACTCCAGCCCATTCAGGGAGGAGGCAGTCTTTGTCCTACAGGAGTTTAGGAAAGGCTCTTGCTGCCTGTGCTGACCAGGCCACAAGCCAGAGACATGGGAGAACCCTGGGAGGCAGCAGGAATTAAATCACTCCGCAGTCGGCTGGACTGGGGAATGAATGGAAGTTTCCCTGCTCTCTTGGGCAAGAGAGAGAGGTTGAAGCACAGCCAGAGGCCAGTCCAAGGAGAGATCCTATTCTGAGCCCACAACCTCCAGAGGTAAAGAGTATTATGTTTAACCCCTGTTGATTTATGCCCAGCTGGTTCATAGCATGTGCTTACTCCTACAGTTCTGCCTGATTCATTTAGTGTGTGTGCTCGTGACTGTGTAAATAGTTAAATAATTTCTTTTATTTAGGCTAATACTCTGTGTTGTGCTCTGACCACATAGTCTCCCCCGCTCTGTATAATACCAAAGGGAGGGGGTAGCCCAGGGAAGCAAGGAAGGCCAGACCCTTGGGTTGCCAACTTTCCAGGGACCCCCAAAGATTGGGGAGTCCATCTCCAAATAGGGAGATTTGGCCAGAGGGGTCTCACTGTTCCTCTAAAAAGGCAGTGACAATTCAGTGAGTGGTGGCAGCGAACTTAAGGAGTGAGATACACCCACAGGACAAGGGTGGGAGGCGAATAGCTGAGTTATAAACTGGAGCCCGTTTTGCCACAGTAAGCAACCAAGCTTGGTTCAGACAAAGGAAGGAAACCCTTCCCAGGCCTTTGTGAAGAACTCATTGGGGGGCAATCCTGCCTAGGGTTGCCAGTTCCAGGTAGGGAGATTCCTGGAGATTTTCTGGTAGTAGAATCTATGGAAGCCAGGGTTTGGAGAGGGGAGATACCTCAGCTGAACAGAATACCATAAAGCCCACCTTCCAAAGCAGGTATTTTCTCTGTTGGGGGGAGAGATCTGCAGTTCAGTTGTAATACCTGGTGATCTTCCGGCTCCAATTGGAGGTTGGCTACCCTAGGCGTAGCAGCCAGTGCTTCAGAGTACAGTTCTTGCTGTAGAAGATGTAGGGTTCTTGCTGTAGATCCAGGTTCTTGATGTAGAAGCTGAGTGGATGGTTTTTGACCAGTCACAGACTTTCAGCCTAACCTACCTCACAGGGTTGTTGTGCAAATCAAAAGGGGGAGAGGAGAATGATGTAAGCTGCTTTGGTCCCTATTGCAGAGAAAGACTACTTTTCCTTCTGGGAAATCATTGTTGCCAATCTCCAGGTGAGGGCTGGATATCACTCAGAATTACAACTATTCTCCAGATGGCAGAGATCAGTTCCCCTGGAGAAAATAGTGGACTCTGTGTCCTTATACTGTGCTGAGATGCACCCTCCCATGACAGCTGATGCGATGTGACAGTCAGGGCTTCAGAGCACAGTAGAGACTGCACGTGTGTGGGGGGAAAGGAAAGCTGAAGAGTGAGGAGGAAATAAAGGTAGGTTGATGAGTGGCTGGGAAGGAGATAGGGTTGCCAACTCCAGGTGGGAGATTGCTAGAGATTTGAGGACTGGAACCTGGAGAAGGTGAGGTTTGAGGAGGGGTGGGGCCTCAGACAGGTACAATGCCATAGACTCCACTCTCCCAACCAGCCATTCCCTCCTGGGGAACCACTGTTGCCAATCTCCAGGTGAGGGGTGTAGATTACTCAGAATTACAACTGATCTCCAGGAGGGAGGGCAGAACTCAGCTGCAGTCAGAGGGGCAAATAACAGTAGACTGATGGTTAGCTGGGATGGGATTGCCAACTCCAGGTTGGGAAATTCCTGGGGATTTCAGGGGTGGACCCTGGAGAGGTTGGGGTTTGAGGAGGTCGCCACAGCAAATTGGCACGGAGTGTCCAAGGTTTTAGCACTCTCCCAGAGCCTCTTTCTAGAGCTTGTTGTATTTATTTCCACAACGGGCCTTATTCCTAGTAAATAATAAGGGACACAGAAGTAGAAGAAGAGGAGGAGGCTTTTATGCCCCACTTAAAGAGTCTCAGGCTGCGGTCACGCACACTAAATAATGCACTTTCAATGCACTTTCAATGCACTTTCAATGCACTTTCAATGCACTTTCAATGCACTTTCAATGCACTTTCAATGCACTTTCGAACTGGATTTTGCCAGTTCACACAGTAAAAATCCAGTGGGAAAGTGCACTGAAATTTATTATTTATTTATTAAAATGGATTTACTCGGCTGCCCTTTCCTACAAGCAGGGCTCAGGGCGGCTTACAACCACCTTAATACATGCACATACAACTACATTAAAAACAGTCCAATAACTAACAATAAGTAAAAACAGTGTATATACAGTACTTAAGGTGGCAGAACATCCTGACTCCCCAGTCTCCCTAAGGGGAGGGGCTATGAGGAATGAGGAACCACGTGCCAGGGCCGGAAGAAATTCCATCGCTGTCCTCAGCTGAAAGTCTGGTGGAACAGCTCTGCCTTGCGTGCCCTGCGGAAAGGTAATAGCTCCCATGGATTGAAAGTGGATTATTGAGAGTGTGTGATTGCAGCCTCTAAGAGGTTTACCATTTTCTTTCCCTCCCTCTCCCCACAACAGGAACCTTGTGAGGCAAGTGGGGCTGAGAGAGCTTTGAGAAAACAGTGCCTGGCCTGAGGTCACCCAGCAGGCCTCAAGTGGAGGAAGAGTGGGGAATCAAACCCCATTCTCCAGATTTGAGTCTGCCACTCTTAACCACGACCCCAGCCTCTTCCATTTCAATAGTGTGGGCCTGCTGAAGTCACAACCTCATCTAGCACAGTTGTTCTTTTATTTTGTTTTACATGATTTCTACCCCACCTTTCTCCCCAGTGAGGACCCGAAGGGGCTTCCATTGCTCTTCTCTGTTTTATTCGCACCACCCCCTGTGAGGTAGGCTAGGCAGAGAGTGTGCGACTGGCCGGAGATCACCCAGTCAGCTTCTATGGCACAAGTGGGGATTCGAACCTGGGTCTCTCGGATCCTAGTCCGACACTCTGACTCCTTCCCCACACTGGCTGGGAGGGGAAAGTTAGGTGCCGACCCAGGATTTAGCCAGTAGTTGGCTAGACCACCATAACCAACACGGGGGCCATCCCTACTTTAAATAGCAAAGTGGTTGGTGCTGCCCGTTTCAAGCAGTCCCACCATTTGTTAAGCATCTTTGCCAGTGATGCATAATGTAGAATTTGCAAAGAATGAAAGAGAACAGGAGGAATCATAACATGGTCATCACAAGAGTGATTGGAAGCTTTTGTTATCACGGACATAACGATACGTGTAGGAAACGATCAAAGACTCAGTTCATCTCAAATCAAATGGGGTTTGGGGAGGGGAGGGGCTTCAGTGGGGTATAATGCCATAGAGAGCCAGTTCAGGGTAGCGGTTAGGAGCGTGGACTCTAATCTGGGAGAACTGGGTTTGATTCCCCCACTCCTCCACATGCAGCTGGTGCTGTGACCTTGGGCCATTTATAAGTTCTGTCGGAGCTGTTCTCTCAAGGGCAGTTTCTGTCAGAGCTCTCTCAGCCCCCACCTGCCTCGCAGTGTGTCTGCTGTGGGGAGGGGAAGGGAAAGGAGATTGTAAGCTTCTCTGAGACTTCTTCGGGTAGTGAAGGGCGGGATATGAATCCAGTCCCTTCTCTCTTCATAGAGTCCACCTTCCAATATTGCCTTTTTTCTCCAGGCAAACTGATCTGTCACCTGGAGGTCAGTCGTAGTCCCAGGAGATTTCCTGGAAGCTGGCTTGGAAAATTCCTGGAGATTTTGGGGGCGTTGTCTGGGGCAGGCAGGATTTGGGGAGGAACGGGAGCTCGGGGGGAGGATACAGTTCTATAGTGCCTACCCTCCAAAACTGCCGTGTCCTCCAGGGGAACTGATCTCTGTCGCCTGGAGATCAGCTAGGAGATCTCCAGCCACCGCCTGGAGGTTGGCGATCCTATTTGCATGCCCTCTGAAAAGGGGCCGGGGACTTAGATTTGTGCGCCTCCTCTGGTGCGGAGGAAGGAGCAGCGACCGGAAGAGACCAGGGCCCTTGTAGTGGATGAGAGGAACGGCTCTAGAACAGAGAACGGAATGCCGTTTCTGCTGGGTCGACCTAAGAGGGCGTGTGGGTTCCTACTCGAATTACCAGCTCCAGGGTGGGAAATACCCAGAGATTTGGGGGAGTGGAGCCCGAGGAGGGTGAGGCTTTCTTACAGGGTTGCCAGCTCTGGGCTCTGCCAGCTCGTGTTGCCAGCTCTGAGCCATAGAGACCACCCGACGAAGCAGGCATTTTCTCCAGGGGAAACTGACCTCTGTAGTCTGTAGTTCAATAATAAAAACAGGAGATCGCCTGGCTCCACCTGGAGGTTGGCAACACTAGCCAGTTTGGTGTGGTGGTGAAGAGCACAGACTCTAATCTGGGAGAACTGGGTTTGATTCCCCACTCTTCCTCATGCCGCTGTTGGTGTGACCGTGGGTCAGTCACAGTCCTCTCAGAGCTGTTCCCTCAAGAGCAGTTCTCTCAGAGCTCCCTCAGCCCCACCTACCTCACGGGGTGTTTGTTGTGGGGAGGGGAAGGAGATTGTAAGCCGCTCTGAGACTCCGAGGGAAGGCAGGGTATAAATCCAATCTCTTCTTCTACTACTGATAGGGCAGAGAAAGCCCTTCCCCACCAACTCTTTTCTGTACGAGATCCTAGACCCATCATTCAAGTCCATTTCAGACTTTTCAGTCAGGGCTTCACACTCCGATTTCTCAGCCCGAATCAATCCTGCCTTCCTTTGATGAAAACCCTGTTTATTAAGACTGGATTATAACAAATGAAATGCAAGTAGCATTTGTTTCTATAAGACGTGGCGGGGGGAGGGGGGAATAGCCCCTGGACTTCTACCAAAACCATTAGGAAGACATTCGCGTTATACCACGGAGCATTCTTTATATACTTGAAGCTCTCAGGTATTTAAAAAAGAATTTGCCCAAAGCTGTAATTAATGTGTCTGCACTCCAACGCGGGTGAATGGAGACATCGGGATGCTGGAATGGATGTAACTTCGGCTTTTTACGACTTTCAGGCTTTAATTAAATTGTGAACTTTTTTTCTGCAAAAAGCAGTAGAGCCCTCAAGTGTTTTTTGCAAACGGCCCGTCCTTTGTGCTTACAAGTTTGTAGACAGCACAACTGTAGCAGCCTGGGAATTAGCAACCGGTCTGTTATTACTTCGTGCTGATAACGGTGTTAGCCATTTACAATGTTGAAAATGAGTGTGGGTGGTGCGTGCGCATGAGTTAGTTTGTCTTGTGTTTGGAAGCAGCCTCAAAAGACTTCTGCCGAAGAGTTTCTGGGACATTAATTTCTCAGGTAAATTCCTCGAGAGGCCACGCTTTGAAGATTTCTGGCGGGAGTTATACCTCTCTGCCTCCTCGGTATGCCACCCTCCAGATGGGACCTGGGGATCCCCTGGGATTACAGCTCATCTCCAGACTACAAAGGTCAGTTCCCCTGGAGAAAATGGATGCTCTGGAGGGTGAAAACTATGGCATTGCACACCACTGAGGTCTCTGTCCTTCCCGGGTTCCACCCCCAAATCTCCAGGAATTTTCCAACCTGGAGCTGGCAACGCCAGTTTGGTGTAGTGGTTAAATGCGCGGACTCTTATCTGGGAGAACCGGGTTTGATTCCCCACTCCTCCACTTGCACCTGCTGGTGTGACCTTGGGTCAGTCACAAGCTCTGGCACAGCTGTTCTCTCAGGGACAGTTTCTGTCAGAAGTTCTCTCAGCACCACCTACCTCACAGGCGTCTGTTGTGGGGAGGGGAAGGGAAAGGAGTTTGTAAGCCACTCTGAGACGCCTTTGGGCAGTGAAGGGCGGGGTATAAATCCAAACTCCTCTTCTCTTCTTCTAGGTGAGGCCCAGGCCATTTTCGACTGGCATATAGGGCAAGAGAGAAGGCCTCCAAAACAGCGGGAAAACTGGCTGTGGGCCAATGCTCCCTCTAAGCTGTGGAGCCTTGTGAGCAAAATTGTACTTGAGAGCCAGTTTGGTGTAGAGAGCCAGTTTGGTGTAGTGGTTAAGTGTGTGGACTCTAATCTGGGTTTGATTCCCCACTCCTCCACTTGCACCTGGCTGGATGACCTTGGGCAAGCCGTAGTTCTGATAAGAGCTGTTCTTGAAAAAAGAGCAGTTTCTGTCAGAGCTCTCTCAGCCCCACCTACCTCACAGGGTGTCTGTTGTGGGGAGGGGAAGGGGAAAGGAGTTTATAAGCTGCTCTGAGATGCCTTTGGGCAGTGAAGGGTGGGGTATAAATCCAAACTCCTCCTCCTCCTCCTCCTCCTCCTCTTCCTCTTCTTCTCTTCCTCTTCTTCTCTTCCTCTTCTTCTCTTCCTCTTCTTCTCTTCCTCTTCTTCTCTTCCTCTTCTTCTCTTCCTCTTCTTCTCTTCCTCTTCTTCTCTTCCTCTTCCTCTTCCTCTTCCTCTTCCTCTTCCTCTTCCTCTTCCTCTTCCTCTTCCTTCTTCTTCTTCTTCTTCTTCTTCTTCTTCTTCTTCTTCTTCTTCTTCTTCTTCTTCTTCTTCTTCTTCTTCTTCTTCTTCTTCTTCTTCTTCTTCTTCTTCTTCTTCTTCTTCTTCTTCTTCTTCTTCTTCTTCTTCTTCTTCTTCTTCTTCTTCTTCTTCTTCTTCTTCTTCTTCTTCTTCTTCTTCTTCTTCTTCTTCCACCTCCTGTCAGTGGTGGTGGTGAGGAACCTGGCAACCCTTCATCCGGATAATGACCTATGCTTGAAAAATTAACCCTCCGCCTCAACTCCTTTTCCGCACTCATGTAACCTGCCCCATAACAAGGATTCTCTGTTTGATTCCCGGAGATACTTGGAGAAGTGAGCACTGCCTCATATTGACGACTGTTAGTCTTCAAGGTGCCACTGGCTTTTCATTTTATCAGGTTAATAGAGACTTTGTTCTCATTTACACAAACACGAGGGAAGCTGGTAAAAGTGTTCTGGGGCCATACCACTTCAGATTGGAAGTAGCAGATTTTGGCTTGGCGCCCCTGAGGTGCAAGCAGAAACATTAACAGAGTTAGCTCAGTTTTGCTGGCGCAAGATCTTGTGCAACACTTAGCGCGTTCTTCCCTATATATTATAGTGCACAGAAATTGGTCGCATAACATCTTGTGGAAACACAGATGGAAATACAATAAGCTTGACTTAGAGTACGTAGATTCTGCAATCTTCTGCTTGAGTTTCTGCTTGCACAAGAGCTCTAATGCAAGCAGAAATTTTGCACGGGATCTGACTCTTTGTTTTCCCAGGGAGAAAATTTAGTTAGAATTCTCGAGAGGGTTGCCATGTGACTGCCAGCACTCCTGGGACAGTCAGGAAAAAAGTTTTTTTTTTTAAAAAAAAAATCACTGCAGTGTGATGTCACATCTAGAAAAACCTGGAAGTGACATCACGCCTCTTTAAGAATTGCCAGAAAAGTTGTGGCAAAATCATTTCCTAAAGAGGACTGATGCTGCTTTCAGGGAAAACCTGGAAGTTCCATCAATCCTCTTTAGGAATTGGGAAGGAAGTAAGTGGGGAAAGCTATGGTTTTACCATAGAGTTTCCAGGGATTCCTAGACACTCAGACTCCTGCTGCCTTTAACTGATTTACAAACCCTTAAGCTTCAAATTTACTTCTTAGGGTTATCCACTTTCCTTCACTTTTAACTATTAATTTAAATGGCATTTCCCCATCTATGTGGAATACTATGTACTTGAAGACAGGCTGTCAAAGATTTATGTCCATGTCTTTTTTGAAGCACTGTATTAGGTAAATCAGCCAGAAATGGCACCTTGTCTTGATCTTTCATAACTTTCATAAGGGCATTTTTTATATGGGAAATAGGGTTGTCATTTTTGTCTGTGGTCCCTTTAAAGCCATTTCCTTTTCTCTTCCACCTCCTATGAGGTTTAATCTCATTCCTCTCTAATGGTGTGATCCATTTTCATTGCTTTCTGTAACACTGTAATTCACCAAGAAAAGCAGACGATGACCGCAGTAGACCCAATTTTAAAAATGAAGTCGTACACAAACTAAGCAACTTGAAACAATTGTATTGTCTTAGCGGCCCACAGTCCTGCCGCCAATGTGGTGCCCTCTTGCTCTCGTCTCCTCTGATCTCTGAAGTGTGTCTCTCTTTTTTGTTTTGCCATTCAACGGGCCGACCCGGGCAAGCCTTGTTCAGACACTTTCATTTTAAGCACCGCCACTGGTCCAACAAGACAATCAAAACCCCTTTGCTCTACAACCTCTGGCATCTAGCTCATGGCGATCTGATACCATTGGAAGCCCCTCCCGTGGACCTGTGCCGAGACGGCAAGACATATCATAAACAACCTATTAATGCCCTTGATTGCGTTCCATTCATCTAACACCTAGATGAAGTTTGGGCCAGGCGAGGAGGCCGCTGCACTAAAATATAATTTGGACTAATCTTCCCGAGGAATGTCTTGGCCTTAAAGCTGACAGTCTGCTCTCACGAGCAGAAGTAATTGCTCATTCCCTACGCCGGGGACTCTTTTCAATCCCGGCCTTTGTACGCCCCGCACCTTTCTGCAGGTGTTCTTTGTAGCAGACAATCTGCCCCTTTGTTTCAGGGGGACGTCAAATAAATGAAATAGACAGTGGGGGTATTTTAATGAACGCGGCTGATCCAGGCTGGAATTCGTAGAATCCCGAGACGAGCAGAGATGTTCGGGCCATGAAGTAACGCAAAGAATCCCATTAGGTGGAATGTTAATGCAGGTGATCGTGTTTCTGAAGTTGCAGCCAATTTAAGTGCCTCTGCAACTTCTTCAGGAATGCAATTTGCCAATGCTCGGAAAAGGTATAAGGCAAATGTGGTCCTGGGTTGACAAGCAGGGGGGGGAATCAAATGAGATGCCCAATGTAAGAATGCCCCCAGAAGCAGCAAACTTGCACCCAGTGGCTTTTCTCTTCTCCTATCATGTTAAGTTCCCCTAATGTACAATGTGATGTCATCGCATCGTGCATTCCCCCATGCGTTGCTGGCAGCCATTGGGAGGAGCTACGGAAAAGCACAATAGGATGACATCATCATGACGTCATGTTGGGAAGAAGAGAGGAAACAGGAGTGCCCTTTTGGGCAGCCGGTCCGTGTTCGGCGTCACATCTTGGATGACAGCTCACCGATGGACTTGTGTTCCCTCTAGATTCCACAGGTGCACATGGGTTGGAATTGATCTGCCATAAGACTGAGCTCTGCCAAATTTGTAGTGCTTGTCAAGTTGAGTTCTGGCAAATGTGGAGTGAATACATTTCCAAGCCGAATCTCGGGATCCCAAAATAGATGGAGTGGCCACTGAAACCAGTAGCCATGTTGCTCCCCATGCCATAGCATGTAATAGAACTTTAGCTGAACTATGGAGTCACCATGTTGAGCATTTCCCCACCACATATGAACATCAGTAAAGATAGCACTACTGGGTGCCATCAGTAGCGGTGGTGTTGGAGGAATGTAAAACATCGGAATTTGTTTCCCAGTGAGTGTGTGACTAAAGAATCGCAGGCATTTCCTGGCCATCTCTTCCAAATTACATTGGACACACGGAAAGCTTGTAGGAATCTCCCCACCTTCTCTTTGGACCTTGTGGGTTGATCAAATTCGACATCATATAGGTGCAGACAGAGCAGTAGAACAACAATTTCGTAAGAGGTAAACAGCATCATAACTTGGTTGGCAGTTGGACTCACCTCCTGAAAGAAAGAAAAAATTGAAACAAAATTGTCCATCAGCACCAAGTGATGGGGGGCGAAAGCTGAATGAGAAACCCAATCTTCATTCAGTAAGACTAAATACGTTTCCTATGATGGTGAATTTCAGTGATGGGCAGAATCAAAGTAGTTGTATTTACCAAATGTGTTTCCAGCTCTTTGGACTGCGTCTCTCTTGGTCTTCTCACAAAGCCATTTCCCCTTCAGCTTGTTCGTGTCTTGGCTTTTGACTCTACCAACCATGCCGAGCACTTCCCATGCCGAGAATCTCCTTCCTCACAAAGTACAGAGATACTTCCCTCCTTTAAGCGCTCTCAGTTCCCGTCCAGAGTTCCCTCTAAGCTGAGTTAGTGTGAGCTAGCTCACAGTTTTTTAGCCTCTGGCTCACACATTTCTGTCTTTGCTCAGGAAGGATGGCTCCAGAGCAAACTAATTGATGCAGCAGCCAAATCGTTCGCTCACAACTTTAATGCCAATAGCCCACAAAGTAGAATTTTTGCTCACGAGACTCCACAGCTTAGAGGGAGCATTGGAAAAGAACTAGTCCGAGCTAATATTTTTAGAGGAGAGGTGGGGTTGCCAGACCCAGATTGGGAAACTCCTGGAGATTTGGGGATGGACGCTGGGGGTGGGAGGAACCTCACTGGGATACGAGGCTGCAGAGTCCACCCTCCGAAGCATCCATTTCCTCCGGGGGGACCGATCTCCGCAGTCTGGAGAGGAGCTGTAATTCCGGGGGATCTCCAGGTCCTGCCTGGAGGCTGGCACCCCTAGATGTTCCAAGAACCAACTGGATGATATCAAGTGGAGCTGTCTCATATTCTTGGACTGTGCATGTTGAGCCAAATGCTTGTGAAACCATCATTCACTTGAGCAACAAAGCCTAAAGGCCGAAGCCTCAGCTCCCAGCTCTCTTCTAGAAAGCCTTCCCTAAAGGAGACATGTTGGAACAGTGAACTGGCACAGCTTCCGTTGTCTTTTGTTCCCTTCTGCCGTGGGTTTCCTGGAGCCAATGGGACCATCCTTTGCAAGAAATGTTGGGTGCTTCGGTAGACCTTGGGCACACATTTCCAAAGGCCAGAATCACTTAGGGAAGCCAGCCTCCAGGTGGGACCTGGGGACCCCCTGGAATTGCAGCTCATCTCCAGACTACAGAGATCAGTTATAGATCAGTCCCCCTGGAGAAAATGGAAGCTTTGGGAGTGTGGACAGTGTGGAATTGAACCCCACGGAGGTCCCTGCCCTCCCCGGGCTTGATCCCCAAATCCCCAGGAGTTTCCCATACTGGATCTGGCAACCCTACCCCCAACAATGTGGGTGGGCGGAGACGGGACCTGGCAAGCCTAACAGTTCAGCTACCAGTCACAGAGTCATAGAATCATAGAGTTGGAAGGGACCTCCAGGGTCATCTGATCCAACCCCCTGCACAAGGCAGGAAATCCACAAATACCTCCCCCTCTACAAATACCTCCACGTCCACAAATACCTCCCCCACCACCACTGTTCCATGCCCAGAAGATGACAAAAAACCTCCAGGATCCCTGACCAAACTGGCCTGGAGAACAATAGCTTCCTAATCCCAAAGTGGCGATCAGCATTTCCCTGGGTGTGTGAGAAAGGGCCACAAGAACTAAGCACTGAGGCAGCCCTTCCTGCCCTCCCTCTTATGATCTGCCTGAGTTCACAGAATCAGCATTGAGTCAGGTGGCCATCTAGCCTCTGTTTGAAAACCTCCAAAGAAGGAGAGCCCACCACCTCCCGAGGAAGCCTGCTCCACTGAGGAACCCCTCAAACTGTCAGGAAGTTCTTCCTAATGTTGGTTGTGAGGAAACAGGTTTGGTCTATAATACAGCACTCAGAGCTGTGAGGGGAACACCAAGGCAATCTTTGGGTTTCGTAACGTTCACCAGAAGGCTTCATGAGAACGTTTGTCCATCTGTGACCTCCTCACTGCACAAATGCAAGATACTATTCCTTTTTCTGAGCATCATCACAGTTATCAATTGACTGCAGAAGTGCATTTTGGGAACGAATCCCAGCAATCGATTGCATGCATACGTTTTAAGTGACTCCAAAATCAATCAGAATTGTTTTATAAATATGCTTTGCATGCACCGTGTTCTTTGGTGGGTTTTTTTAAGGTTATTGTGTTGGGTTTTTTTAGAGAAAGAACTTTATCAATCTCTTAAAGGGGGAGACAAGTAAACAAAATGAATTTTCATTTGTGTGATTTTATTAGTGTCACATGAAATTATAGCCTATTATTGACTTCTCCGAGAATATTTTTTTGTACCCCAGGAGCCATGGTTTAACATGCACAAATCAAGATCGATATTGGATATGCGTTCTTTCTTCCCCCCCACCCTTCGCAAAAATGCTTTGAGGCAATTTTCTCTACAAATCCCTGGACGGTATTTATGGCCCCCTTCCTTGTTTTAATTCTCACCGTGGCCGAACGATGGCTTAGCTGAGATTTAATTACCAAAAGAAAAGAACAGAAAAAAGGATTGTTGTTTGCATGTTGCTTATTATCCCAGGTGTGTTATTTGTGGACTGAATCCACAAATACGTTTATTTACTCCCTCTCCTTACAGTGACAAGTTGGGGGGTCTGGGCCGTTTCTGCTGACGTCGGGGCCTGTGCTCACGCGGGCCATTCTTCCCCATTACGGATCCCATCTCCTTTCGAAGGCAGTAATCTGAAACTGTAGGGCTTTCGCGGATACTTAAGAGGAGCCATTGAAATGCTTGGAAGCCGAGAGAGTCGAAACAACATTAGCGATAGCGGCATTCAGCTATTAAGCCATTAGGGTCATTTGTCAAGACACTAAAATTAAATAGAGGGTCTCTGGCAAGACCCCCGGTTCGAGGCTACAAGTTTAATGGCACTGGCAGCTTCTCTTTTTCTCTCAGCCTCTCGAATGTATCATGGCCTCAGTTACTCAGGTTGCCCGCTCTGTGTGGGGAAATACCTGGAGATTTTAGGGGAACTGGGGAGGGCGGGGCTTGGAGAGGGGAGGGGCCTCAGCAGGGTGTAAGGGCACAGAGGCCACCCTCCAGTGTGGCCATTTTCTCCAGGGGAAGCTGATCTTGGTCGTCTGAAGGTCAGTCATAATAGTGGGAGATCTCCAGGCCCCGCCTTGAGGTTGGCAGGCTGACCTGGATTAGAAAGGCAGTGAGGAGGAACTGGTGAGGAGATATTTTTAAAGATTTAACCTGGAGATGGGTTATAATTCCATACACAGACACACACAACTGAGCACAGTGTTTATTATTGGATATCCTCTGGGGACCCAAAGTGGTTGATAACAGTGCTCTTCCTTCTCCCATTTCATTCTCACAACAACCCTGTGAGGAAATGTAGGCTGGTGGAGAACGGCTGGCCCAAACTGATCCTTGCCAGATTGGGGGTGGGGGTTAGAATTTAGGTCTCCCGGATCCTAGTCAAACATGTTATGAAAGAACTATTCAGAACCCAAGGGATATATGCCTTTTAATAATCTCAGGCCCCAGTCACATGGAGCATTTGCTGCACAGAAGCCACAATAGTCTGGTGGAGTTTCTGGGTGCAATCACACCACAACATCTGGGAGGCGTAGCGCACCCGTGGCCAACCCATGGCAAGCCGCCGAAGCTGTGCAGTTAAAAAGTAGCACATCGAATGGTCTGCCACGGGCTGTCCATGGAACTGTTCAGTGTGATCGCGCTGGTGCGTAGCTTTCCCCGGCTGTCCTCATTTATGCACACGCGCTGACTGATGAAACCAGGGTATGACACCATCGTGTCTGATCGCATTCTGGCAGGTCTAATTGCGTCGGCGCAAAGAGCCACATCTTCCCCCCACCCCCATTATCTGGCCTGTGTGTCCGGGGCCTCACTTGTGTTTTTGATCAGACAGGTTTAAAAAGATTCCTGTAGTGCTTTAAAGGCCTGCAGAATCAGCAGTTTCTAAGTAGCCAAGGGCCGAGCAATTTTTTTTTTTTAAATAAGAGGCACATGTTACTTTTATCCATGAAAAGATTTGTTCTCAGAGTATATAAGGGTTATCTACTTGTAGCACCTATGGTGCTGGAGAAGACTCTTGAGAGTCCCTTGGACTGCAAGGAGATCAAATCAGTCAATCCTAAAAGAAATCAACCCTGACTGTTCCCTGGAAGGCCAGATCCTGAAGTTGAAGCTCAAATACTTTGGCCACCAAATGAGAAGGGAGCATTCACTGGAGAAGACCCTGATGCTGGGAAAGATTGAAGGTCAAAGAAGAAGGGGACGGCAAAGGATGAGATGGTTAGACAGTGTCATCGATGCAACGAACATGAAATTGAGCAAACTTCAGCAGACAGTGGAAGACAGGAGGGCCTGGCGTAATCTGGTCCATGGGGTCGCGAAGAGTTGGACTCGACTGTGCGACTGAACAACAACAAGACACCTATTTTCTGTGTCTCTGAGTGAGTCACTGTTCTGGGTGGTCTTCCTTATTGGAAGATGGAAAACCCAAATCAGTAACCCATACAGAGAAATAGTGGAAAGCCTCCTCGGTGGACAGATAATTGTGTTTAATCTCTGTATGACTCCTTATTGTAGTGGAAGCAGAGAGAGGGGGTGGAATTATGCACCTCCAATAGAGTCTGATTAGAAGGAAACAAGACCAGAACCATGACTCACGCAGAGACACAGCTGACAACCACAACTGCGGGTGGGTATTTTTGGACTTTTAAGAGATTTTCTTTAGCTACATAATTTCAGTCTTCCAAAACATCACCAACGGTCTTCATGAGCAGTCAAGTTTGGGAATTACCAAGATACATTGAACAAGGAAAATGTATTCCACACCAACAGTATTTCTGTCCTACCAGTTTTGGTGCTCTTAATATTATTGATTCCAGCTCCATTTGTACAAAAAAAATACCTGGATCATTATGAGCAGCTCATTGTGAAACCCAGTTATACTTGTTATGTGTATTTCTCTCAAGAGATGCTGCCTGAAAATTGTACAATCCCATCCTGACCAGAGTTGTACCCTTGAGGTCCATTGGAGTCAAAAAGGTGTATCCATCCTTAGAATGGCTCTCTAGGTTATTCAGCCCCAATTCATTGTAAACCCAGCTAATGGCAAAGGTATTTACTCCACCATTATCTACCCGCCCTATGAATCAATGCTCATTAGGAACATTTTTGGTTCCCCTCTTGTGTGAACAATGAACTGAGTTGGAGTTAATATACCAGTAAACTTAAACACATTCATTAGGTTTTGTTGGTCCATAAGGTAGGTCTTTTTAGGCCTGGGCTTCATGACAGCATGGTTTTCTTCCTTGGTGTCACATGGTGCTGCTTATTGCTTGTACCATTTTGACAGGAATATGATAAGTATTATCATATATTTAATTCTGAACCCAGTCCCCCGAGTGCAGATCGAAAATCCACGCTCTGAGGCCAGTCACAGACTGGGGGGATGTCCGTACAAACTTCGGGCGGCCCCTAGGTTTGTACAAAAATCTAAAAATTAAACAAAAAGTTGATTCAATCTGTTTTTTAAAAACGTTTAAAATGTTAAATTTCTGGTGTTGGGGAATATGGAAACCCTGTGATACTATGATGCAAGATCTCAGCCACCATTTTGAGAGCTGCTTAGCGACTCCATAAACAAAACCGTCAAAGTCCTCAGGAACAGCTAAAAGGCACTGCTGCAGGAGGGTGTGCGCCACGAGGAGAAGCCTTTACAGAGATAGAGCAGAAGAAGAGGTTGGATTTCTACCTGGCCCTTCACTACCTGAAGGAGTCCCAGAGCAGTTTACAATCTCCTTTCCCTTCCCCTCCCCACAACGGACACCCTGTGAGGCAGGTGGGGCTGAGAGAGCTCTTTCGAGGACTGCTCTTTCCAGAACAGCTCTGAGAGAACTTGTGACTGACCCAAGGTCACCCAGCTGCCTGCATGTGGAGGAGTGGGGAATCAAACCCGGTTCTCCCAGATTAAAGTCCATGCTCCTATCCACTATACCCAACTGCAGGGCTTTTTTTGTAGAAAAAGCCAGCAGGAACTTATTAGCATAATAGGCCACACCCAACAGCAGAAACCCATTAGCATATTAGGCCACACCCCTGACAGCGCGGCTCCCTCCCAGGACTGGCTTCTCCAGATGCCCCGCGGCTTTCGGGGTGCATGGGGAACCCGAGGGAAGGAAGGCAATTTCTGGATCAGCTTCCCTAGGCACCCCATAGCTGCGAGGTACCAGGGGAACCTGAGGAGGGGAGGCAGTTTAAGCTGCCTTTCCTCCCTGGATCAGTTTGGCTTCCCCAGGCGCCCCGTGGCTTGTGAAGTGCCTGGGGAACCCAAGGGGGGGAGGCTGTAGGCGTGGCCAACTCAGAAGCCAGCCGGAACTCCATTCCTGTAGTGTTCCTGCCCAAAAATAGCCCTGCCCAACTGGCTCCTAACCACTACACCAACTGGTGATGGGGGAAAGGGTGGCAGTGAGGGAGACTGACAGAGGTGCTAGAGGGCGGGCAGGCAGGCGGGGGGGCAGTGACCGGAAAAGCAGGAGGGAAGTCAGAAAGAGAGGGTGGGGGTGAGACAGGTGCCACTAGGGGGGCGAGCCTGGCAGGAGAAGGAGGCAGAGGCATGGGGCAGGAAAAGTAAGAGGGAAAGGGTGGGACATGGCTGTCAAGGAGGCTCAGGAGCGAAATAAAAGGATGGGGAAATCCCTCCCCTGGAAGTAGGGCTGCCAGTCTCCTGGTGGATGTAGGAACAACAGAGAGATCCCAGGAAGGATGCAAACAATAGTGAAAACAACTCTATATTTTTATAGTGTGATGAAGAAATATGATTCACTACAGAATAGTAGTTTAAATATATTTTCACAATATAACATCACGGTGGTTTTTGTTATTGTTTGTAATCTCCTGGTGGGCCTGGAGATTTCCAGGGATTACAATTGATCTCCGGACCACAGAGATCAGTTACCCCTGGAGGGATTGGCTGGTTTAGAGGGTGGATTCTGTAGTATTCAGGGCTATTCTTGGGCAGGAATGCACAGCAATGGAGTTCCGCCTGGCCCCTGAGTTGGCCATGCCCAGAAGGAACTCATTAGCATAATAGGCCACACCCAACAGCAGAAACTCATTAGGATTGACTACATTAGGGGTGTGTGGCCTAACATGCAAAGGAGTTCCTGCTACAAAAAAATCCTGGGTTTTGACAACAAACAAGGTAAACAGAATAAGAAGCAAAAGGTGGTTGTGGCTGGATGACCACACTTCTGGTAACACGGGGGTGTGGCCTAATGAGTTGTGCTGTCGGGGGTGTGGCCTAATATGCTAATGCGTTTCTGCTGTTGGGTGTGGCCTATTATGCTAAGGAGTTGCTGGAGGGCATTGTCTACAAAAAAAGCCCTGGTACTATTATATTCCACTTAGGCTCCTCTCCTCCTCAAACCCCACCCTCCCCAGGCTCCACCCCCAAATCTCCAGGAATATCCCAAACAGGAGCTGGCAAGCCTACCTGGGAGTCTCACAGTTCTCTACTTGTTATTTTCGAATGGCAGTTCCCCAACGTCGTGTTACACTTTAGCATGATCAAGAAGCAGAACTCTATGCTGATGAAGAGGTGGGGTTATGCAGAGAGATACAGGACGCATTCTCATTGGCTGAAGTTGCCAGGGGTGGGGAGCAGGGATAGTTCCCACCCACCTCAATGGTGCCACTAAATGTGCACCCCTCTGCTTCCTCCAAAATAAATGCATGATTATCATTCTCAGCGATGGAACAAGAGGAGTGTTTCCTTTCAGAAGCAGTGGTGAGGGCAAAATCTTCCCCTCGCCCACAGAAATGGGCAGCCTGACTTTCCCCGACAAGCGGTCTTGCTGGAGAATGCAGTGGTTTCTGTGCGCAGAGAAGAAATGCACCTTCTTCGGAAGGGGCAGACTCTCCCTCCTCGGGCACCAGGTTGGCTGGATTGACGGGTCTTTTCCCAGGAATGATAATGAGTCTTATCATTCCTCTCGGGCCCTGTGGAATACAAACCGCTTCACATACATTATCTCCGGCTCCGTGACATTTGTACAGCCGTATCCCACAGTGCCCTCACCACTGCCGTGGAACCGTTGGCTGGAAAGAAGGAGAAAAAAATTAAAATTTACCTGCATCAAAATATTACAGTTGAAATGTTGAGAAGCTGTCCTTTCCCCACGAGGAAAGCAGTCTCTTGGGGGGGGAATGTCCAAATCCTCAACAATCAACAACCGCAAATTTAGAACAAAGTTGGGGTCCAGGGGCACCTTTAAGACCAACAAAGTTTAATTCTGGGTATAAGCTTTTGTGCGCATCATGCACACTGCTTCAGAAAGCTGACACCTAGAATTATACTCTGTTGGTCTTAAAGGCGCCACTGGACCCCAACTTTGTTCTGTTGCTTCAAACCAACATGGCTACCCGCCTGAATTTGCAAATTTAGTATGTGAAAAACATTACAATGAAAGACCCGTATAAATCTTCCAAAATCTTAAGGAGATATTTATTTACTTCCATCATTTATACCATGCCCTTTTCCTCAGTGGGAACCCAAAGTTTCTTCTCAGGGGGATGTTATGTTTTATGTCTAAACATGCCTGAGCTTCAACTTCACCCTGGTATCCTAAAATGCACGTTCTGATTGGTTACTCTGTGCAATAGACCAATCAGAGCATACTGAAAGGTTCTGGAAGGAACAGAAACTATTGGTTGTTATCTAAGCAGTTTAATTGGTTGTTAACTTATTGAGCTGCGGTGGCTCAAGTGGTTAAGACACTGAACTGCAGGCTGTGGAAGGTCAGTAGTTCAGCAGTTCGAGACCCGGGTGCCGCAAGACGGAGTGAGCTCCTGTCTCTAGTTCCAGCTCCTGCCAACCAGCAGTTCGAAAGCAAGAAATTGCAAGTAGATAAATAGGTACCACTTTGGTGGGAAGGTAACAGCGTTCCGTGCGCCTTGGTGTTTAGTCATGCTGGCCACATGACCATGGAAACGTCTTCGGACAGCGCTGGCTCTTCGGCTTTGTAACGGAGATGAGCACCGCAACCCTGGAGTCGGATTCGACTGGCTTTCGAGCAAGGGATCCTTAACTTATTTAGGGATGTGGTTTCACTTGCCTGGATAGTTTAAAAGGGAGCCTGCTGCTCTCCTGTTTTTTGTGTTGGTTTACTGCCCTGTTCAAATAAAGCTGAATCACTTCTTAAGAGCTGACGTCTGATACTTAACACATTGTTTTCCTCCCCTCCATCTTATCTTCACAAGAAACCTACGAGGTAGGCCAGCAAGTCCAAACATTCGGCAGCAATCACTGCCAGGGGGCGGATCCAAAAGTTATACATGCATACAGTGTAGACATGCTTAAACAATTCTACTTTTCAGGTTTTTACCATATATTTGAGGAGCTTGCAACTATATAACTTGTTTTCTTTCAGTCAGAAAATAAGTTATATAGCTGCAAAATGCTGAAATACATGGTAAGACCCTGAAAAGTAGAATTGTTTAAGCATGTAACATATTGTATAAATGTATAACTTTTGGCAAAATACATTAAGGTTTTGCTCATCACAGCGAGTGTTGTTCTTTGGCGGTTTAATTCACCGCAAACCCAGTTTTGTTTGTTTGTTATTTTATTGTAGGGGGTGGATCTGGTCACAAAATGTCAGGAGGTTCCACAGAATCTTAGGAGGCTCCAAGCCAAGCGTCCTCTGATGACAGAAGCAGGTGTTTTCCCAAATGGGTGCTTCCTGCAGGCAGACAGTTCATGCCACAGTTGATGCCAGGTTGGTGTAGTGGTTAAGTACATGGACTCAAATCTGGGAGAACTGGATTTGATTCCCCACTCCTCCACCTGCACCTGCTGGATGACCTTGAGGAAGCCAGAGTTCTGTCAGATCTGTTCTTGAAAAAGAGCAGGTTCTGTCAAGAGTTCTCTCAGCCCCACCTCCCTCACAGGGTGTCTGTTGTGGGGAGGGGAAGGGAAAGTATTTTGTAAGCTGCTCTGAGACTCCTTTGGGTAGTGAAGGGCAGGGTACAAATCCAATCTCCCCTTCTTCTGCTGCTGCTGCTTCTTCTGCTTCTTCTTCTTCTGCTTCTTCTTCTTCTTCTTCTGCTGCTGCTGCTGCTGCTTCTTCTGCTTTTGGTTCTTCTTCTGCTTCTGATTCTTCTGCTTCTTCTACTTCTGCTGCTGCTGCTTTATCTGGTTCTGCTGCTGCGGCTTCTTCTGCTTCTTCTTCTTCTGCTGCTTCTTTTACTTCTTCTTCTTCTTCTTCTTTTCTTCTTCTTCTTCTTCTTCTGCTTCTTCTACTGCTTTTTCTGCTGCTGCTTCTTCTGCATCTGCTGCTGCTTCTGCTTCTTCTGCTTTTTCTGGGGCTGCTGCTGCTGCTTCTGCTTCTGCATCTTCTTCTTCTGCTGCTACTTCTGCTGCTTCTTCTGCTTCTTCTTCTTCTGCTGCTTCTTCTGCTGCTTTTGCTGTTTCTACTTATTCTGCTGCTGCTTTTGCTGCTTTTGCTGCTTCTTATTCTGCTTCTGCTCCTTCTGCTTCTGCTTCTTCTCCTTCTGCTTCTCCTTCTGCTTCTGCTTCTTCTCCTTCTTCTGCTTCTTCTTTTGCTTCTTCTTCTGCTGCTTGTTCTGCTTGTTCTGCTTCTTCTTCTTCTTCTGCTTCTTCTGGTTCTTCTTCTGCTTCTGCCTCTGCCTCCGCCTCTGCCGCCTCCGCCGCCACCTCTTTCTCCTCTTCCTGTGGAAATTGAGGTTGGATTTTCTACTTTGAAGAAGAGATGCTTTGGGAGAGAAGGAAGCAGGTGTCAGGCACCACAGCATCCCTGGACATCACTGCCATAGAATAGCCATTAGTTAGGAAGCTGCCCTGGACTTTATGTCACCCTGCTCCATTTGCATAAAGTGCTGGATTTCTGCTTTTACTTACCCTATAAAGCTGCCTTCTGCTCAGTCAGACCAGTGGCCCATCTTACTCAATAAAGTCTTCTGTGATTCGAAGTGATTGTTCAAGTCTCCATGCAGACAAAGGTGTTTCCTAGCACAGATCTTTTAACTGGAGATATCAGGGATCGAACTTGGGACCTTCTGTGGGCCAAGCAGGTGCTCTGCCCCTGAGCCACACAACTGACATTATTTTAAGTGAAAATGGAGATATAAGTGATATGACTTCTTTAAAATTCTGGATTAAACATATCCAGCTGTTATGAGACAATTGCTTCTTAACAGACTTTTGGGTCAACCTGATTGGTTGGAGGAGGAGGAGGAGGAGGAGAAGGAATTGGTTTTTGTTATGCATTAAGATGGCCACGGCAACACTAGCCTGGCCATGCGGTCTAGCAGACCTTCAGGACTAGAACAATGGACAAGTTGGATCTGAACACGGACCAATGGGCTGGTGCGGATCCTAGGTTGGACCTATGGGGACCAGGGAGTGTAAATAGAACCTATCGCTGCGAGTGGGGGAATGTTTGGAGTGTGTGTGTTCACCGATATAAGCAGGTCACGGACCGGCTAGTTTGTCTTCAGTTTTAATCTACCAATAAACTGTGAGCTGCATTCACTATGCCATGCGTCCGAACTCAGTACATTTCGGTTTTATACCCCACTCTTCACTACCTGAAGGAGTTTCAGAGCAGCTTACAATCACCTTCCCTTCCCCTCCCCACAACAGACACCCTGTGAGGTAGGTGGGTTTCATAGAATCATAGAATGTTAGAGTTGGAAGGGACCTTGCAGGCCATCTAGTCCAACCCCCTGCTCTCTGCAGGAACACAGCCAAAACCCCTACATAACTACAACATACCCAAAAGATGGTTGTCCAGTCTCCTCTTGAAAATGTCCAGCGAAGGAGCATCCACCACCTCCCGAGGCAGTCTGTTCCACTGCTCAACCACTCTTACAGTCAGGAAGTTTCTCCTGATATTAAGCCGGTAACGACTCCTTTGTAATTTCCACCCATTAGATCTAGTCTTGCAATCCAGAGCAAGAGAGAAAGATCTAGTCTTGCAATCCGGAGCAAGAGAGAAGAGAGAGAGAGCCCTGAGAGAAGCGTGACTGGCCCAAGGTCACTGAGTTGCTTCATGTGAAGGAGGAGTGGGGAATCAAACCCAGTTTAGAGTCTGCCACTCTTAACCACTACACCGAGTTGGTACTACACAAACTGGCCCAGTCCTGAGATGTGGCCTGTCAGTAGAGAGGCCGGAGCCCGGCGTATGAATCCTTTATGACCAGTTCACGCACCTTTTGAAGCCGAGCCGGCCGTTCCAGCCTGCTTCTTTTTTTAATGTCACAGTTCATTTGCAGTGCCATAACTGGAATCAGGAATTAAAAAGCCCTGTATAAAAGTCAGTAACATTAAACCTTTAAGACTTGTGTTTCATGTGTCGTAAAAGCCTATGAAAGGATTTTTATATTCTGTACAGTGTTTTAGTGCTTTCAATCATTTTTTTCCCCAACATAACTTTTGTGAACACTTTAATAGCCTCTAAATGAAAAACTAAACTATGTGTCATTCAAAAAGGGGGGGGGAAGGGTTTATGGATCACAGAATTTAATATAAGTTCTGGACCATAACAAGGAACTGATAAACCTATAACTGAAATTAATTCTAAATGCTGAAAAAAAATATATTTTAGGAGTAGATGTGTTGCAGCAACGTAGGAGTGAAAACATCGGCCACTGACACGTTCTTCGGTGGTAAAAGAGTATATGAGAGCAGTCATTTCCCATCAAGCAAAGTTTGTTCTTGTTTACGGTCCACCTGCTCCACCTTCCAGTTTTCCCTATTTGTGTCCTACTTTCTTCAGTATCTGTAGTTGGGCTGGCCGGCTGTAGTCGGGCTGTAGTTGGGCTGCTGCTACCCAGAGATGACTTCCCTTGAATGTTTGGACTTTGCTACAAAGCCCTGGTTAGTTGGTTCTGGTTAGTATTTGTATGGGAGAGACCACCAAGGAATTCCAGGACTGCTATACAAAGAAAGAAGAGAGGAGAGAAGAGATTGGATTTATACCCCATACTTCACTACCCAAAGGAGTCCCAGAGCAGCTTACAATCGGCTTTTCCTCCCCCCGACAACAGACACCCTGTGAGGCAGGTGGGGCTGAGAGAGCTCTTTTGAGGACTGCCCACGAGAGAACAGCTCTGAAAGAACTTGTGAGTGACCCAAGGTCACACCAGCAGCTGCATGTGGAGGAGTGGGGAATCAAACCTGGCTCTCCCAGGTTAGAGCCCACGCTCCTAACCACTATGCCAAACTACACTAAAGGCATTGGCAAACAACCTATGAATGTCTCTTGCCTTGGAACCCCTACGGGGTCACCATAAATTGGCTGTGACTTGATGGTACTTTACACACAGAGACACACACAAATCCCTGTTCTGGGTTCTTATCTAAATCCATTGTCTTCCTCCCTCTGGAAGTACTGCCACCATACTGATATGCTCATTGGCCTCAGTAGATGGAATGAATCCCAAAGAGTGTTACACTGAGATGCCATATTTCAAAATGGCAGTGCTTAGGAGTGGTGCCACTTCCAAATAAGACTGTCATATATAATTTTGTCATTCATTTTGGAGAAGAAGAGGAGTAGGAGGAGATTGGATTTATATCCTGCCCTTCACTTGGAGTCTCAGAGCGGCTTACAGTCTCCTTCCTTTCCTCTCTCCACAACAGACACCCTGTGAGGTAGGTGGGGCTGAGAGAGCTGTTTTGAGAACTGCTCTTTCGAGAACAGTTCTGAGAGAACTGTGACTGGCCCGAGGTCACCCAGCTGGCTGCATGTAGAGGACTGGGGAATCAAACCTGGTTCTCCCAGATTAAAGTCTGTGCTCTTAACCACTACGCCAAGCACCAATGAGAAGACATGACTCATTGGAATAGACAATAATGGTAGGATATGTTGAAGAAGAAGAAAAGATTGGATTTATGCCCCGCCCTTCACTTGGAGTTTCAGAGCAGTTTACAAACTCCTTTCCCTTCCCCTCCCCACAACAGACACCTTGTGAAGTAGGTGGGGCTGAGAGAAGTCTGAGAGAACTGCTCTTTCAAGAACAGCTCTGACAGAACTCTGGCTTGCCTGGGATCATCCAGCAGCTGCAAATGGAGGAGTGGGGAATCCAACCCGGTTCTCGCAGATTAGAGTCCGTGCACTTAATCACTACACCAAACTGGCAGAATAGTGATGTTAAAAAAAGAGGAAGACTCAACATGAGATGGATTGACCAACCATGGCCTTCAGTTTCCAAGATCTGAGCACGGCTGTTAACAAGAGGATTTCTTCAATTTCTGTCCAGCAATGTTCCATAAAAGAAGATACAATGGGGATTTATTATCTAGTCGTCTTCCTCTGAAAACACAGGATATTTTGGAGGCCATTAATCCATAGGACTGCCCTAAATTGAAGCAACGGTGGCACTAGGGTTGCCAGGTCTGAGTTGGAAAATACCAGGAGATTTGGGGGGAGGGCAGGGTTTGGGGAAGGGGAGGGGCCTCAACATGTTACAAGGCCACAGAGTCCACCCTTCAAAGCAGCCAATTTCTCCAGGGGAGCTGATCTCTGTCAGCTGGAGATCAGTTGTAAAAGCGGGAGATCCCCAGGCCCCACCTGGAGGCAGTAGCAACCCGAGCTGCAGTGTTAGAAGAGTCAAACAACAAATATATACACTGCAAAAACCTTTTTTTAATAAATTAATGTGTTCTATTTGTTCCACCTTATAAAGTGCATTGTGTGTTATTTATAATATCCTAAAACAGGTATATATTCATTACATGCAATAAACAATAATAATCAGTTCATTCAGTATAATAACCAGCAGTCAATTTACATCACAGTAGTGAAAAATCCACATTCCGCTTCATAATGCATTTCAGTTCGATAACAGTCTAACCTTTACTTCAATGTTTTAAAGGGGATATTCTCCCCTTTTTTTTAGTCCAAGTAAGGTGGTAATCCAGTTCACAGATGGCATGAGAGGTCCATTGTTTGGTTCATTCCCTCTGGGGCCAGTGTATGGAGCTTGTGAATCCACATGTTTTCTTTGCAGAGAAGAATCTTTTTAATATCTTGTCAGTTGAGGCTTTGATTCTCATATCTGTAAATCAGAAAGAATTTTAAGTCCTCAAAGCGATGCTGGACTGAGATGCAGTGCTCCACCATAGGTGTGTCCAAAATTTTGTTTTTCAATCTTGATTTATGTTCCATGATACATGTTTTTAATGACCGTGTGGAACTCTCCACATAATATTTTGGACACTCACAGAAGGCTACATATACAATATTTTCGAAAGCAAGAAATTGCAAGTAGATAAATAGGTACCACTTTGGTGGGAAGGTAACAGCGTTCCGTGTGCCTTGGTGTTTAGTCATGCCAGCCACATGACCACGGAAACGTCTTCGGACAGCGCTGGCTCTTCGGCTTTGAAACGGAGATGAGCACCACAACCCTAGAGTCGGATTTGACTGGCTTTCGAGCAAGGGAACCTTTACCTTTACCTAGACAAGTGTGGTAAACAACAATTTTTCAGATAAGGTTCTAAAGAAAATTCTTTTACTTCAAAGCAATTATTACATATAGAACAGTTTTAGCATTTGAAATGACCATATGTTTGTACAATATTTTGCTTTTGTGTGTATTGGGCTTGGTTGTTTATGTCTAATTTTACTAGAATATCTCTAATGGTTCTAGCCTACCTGGAGATTTTGGGGGAGGGTGGGGTTTGGGGAAGGGGAGGGGCCTCAGCATGGTACAGTGCCACAGAGTCCACCCTTCAAAGCAGCCATTTTCTCCAGGGGAGCTGATCCTCTATCAGCTGGAGATCAGCTGTAAAAGTGGGAGATCTCCAGGCCCCACCTGGAGGCTGGCAACCCTAGATGGCACATCACATACATAAGAGTTGTGACCAGTGCATGTGTGCCTTCAGGAGAAGGCCGCACCGTCTATGCCCCGCTGTCAGCCCTCCAGAGTGACTGTTTGGCCATTGTGTGAGGCAGGACCCTGGACTAAATGGACCACCGGTCTGATCCAGCAGGGCTCTTCTTATGTGCCTCTCTTCTTATCTGCAGTCCCTTCCAATAAAATGGGAACTTCTTACTCAGGGCCTCAAGTTAGATACGGAACACGAAGTTTCATTGCGAAATCAGACCACTGCGAAATTTCATCCGAATTCTCTTCAAGCTTCCCTTACGCCACCCCCCTGCTGATGGAACAGGAAGAAGCCGGACAATTTCTCTTCTTTCCTCCTCCTCACTGCAGCCTCGCCCTGACTTCATGTGGGTCATGTGCAATGCTGCCTCTAAGCTGTGGAGTCTTGTGAGCAAAAATGCTACTTTGGGAGCTACTGGCATTAAAGCTGTGGGCCAGCAGTTTGGCTACTGCATAAGCTAGTTTGCTCTGGAGCCATCCCTTCCTGAGCCGAGACAAAAATGTGTGAGCTGCAGGCTGCAAAAAACTGTGAGCTAGCTCACACTAACTCAGCTTAGAGGGAATACTGGTAATGTGACCCTGGTATACAACTCTCCCAGGCTCAGGAGGAACCCCTGGGAGGAGAGGAGTACAGCTGACTGTTGCCCTCCTTCCGCCAACAGTTCCTCTGGAGCCAACCCAACTGATTTGTGAAAATTGATAGTAGCTAAAATGTTAGTTAGTAATCTAATAATCAGGGTTATTTTGTCTATGGAACTGTTGGTTTTTAATACACCACATTAAGCATCTAGCCGAAGAGTGCAGTTTAGGCTATAAATTTATCTTTACAGTTCTAGGGTTGCCAAATCCAGGTTGGGAAACTCCTGGAGATCTGGAGGTGGAGCTTCAGTGGGGTACAAGGCCACAGAGTCCATCTTCCAAAGCATCCGTTTTCTCCAGGGGAACTGATCTCTGTAGTCTGGAGATGAGCTGTAATTCCAGGGGATCCCCAGGTCCTACCTGGAGGCTGGCGTCCCTCACAGTTACACAGTTAAATATTCTTGTGAACTGGAGGATCTCTAAACTGTCCACTATGATAGAATCATTACAGGGAAACTGGCAAATGTTTAAAATTAATGGCTGTAATAAGCAGGGCTTTTTTGGTAGAAAAAGTCCAGCAGGAACTCATTAGCATAATAGGCCACGCCCAACAGCAGAAACTCATTAGCCTATTAGGCCACACCCTGAAAGTACAGCTCATTAGCATTTTAGGCCATACCCCCATGTTACCAGAAGTGTGGTCATCCTGCCACACCCACCTTTTGCTTCTTATTCTGTTTACCTTGTTTGTTGTCAAAACCCAGGGCTGTTTTTGTAGCAGGAACTCCTTTGCATGTTAGGCCACACACCCCTAATGTAGCCAATTCTAATGAGTTTCTGCTGTTGGGTGTGGCCTATTATGCTAATGAGTTCCTGCTGGGTGTGGCCAACTCGGGAGCCAGCCGGAACTCCGTTGCTGTGTGCTCCTGCCCCAAAATAGCCCTGATGATAAGGATACACAAGGAGTCTCAAACTGGCAACAATTTTCAGCCAGAAGACCAAGTCCACCCAGAGTTCAGTTTCAGAGGTGCAAAAAGAATAGATGTCTTTTTTAAGAAAGGGGGGGGAGAGAGAGAGATGACTATGATCACATCTTATACAATTCTATGATGAAGATGCAGTCTTGTTTCTTTGGATTATACTTTTGATTATGACAAATCAAGAAAGGAAATTATAGGTACGGTGCCTGAGTGATGCAAAGGAGAACGTTTGCCCCAAAAGGAGTTAATCACCTTTAAAAACTCATTAAGTGTGTGTATGTGTGTGTGCGTGCAATAATAAAACCAGAAGCCAGCTACGTCCAACAAATATACAGTCTGGCATAAAGTCTAATCCTTCTCAAGAGGAAACCCTGTCACTCCCTTGTGTCATTAACATTTATGAATGATGAGTTCTTTATGAAATGGCAAAATTAAATGATCACCTTTCAGGATGAGCCCTATAAGCTACATCTGCTTTGTGTTAATAGATGGCTCATTTTCCCTTTGATGCAGACGGGTTCCATTGCTGGGATCGGAGGTGGAAGAAGTCCTTTCCAAAAAGTCACCCCTCTCTCACCTGCATGAAGTGTGGGGCCAATGCAAAACCAATCACTTGATTGCAGTGGACTTTTCATAGAATCATAGAGTTGGAAGGGACCTCCAGGGTCACCTAGTCCAACCCCCTGCACAGTGTGGGAAATTCACAAATACCTCCCCCTCCACACCTGCAGTGACCCGAGAAGATCCAGAAGATGACAAAGAACCTCCAGGATCCCTGGCCAAGGTGGGTGAGGGTGGTCTTTGACGGACAGTCTCCAGAGAAGCCCTGCATGCCGTGGTATATTGACTAGTGTTGGATGAAGATCTGGGAGAACTCCGTTCGAATCCCTGCTCTGCCATGGAAGCTGGCTTGCTGGGTGACTTTGGGCCAGTCATACATTCTCGGCCTAACTCATCTTACAGGTGGGGGTGCCAGCTCTGAGTTGAGAAATACATGGAGATGTTTTGGAGTGGAGCTTGGGGAGGGCGGGGCTTAGGGAGGGGGGACCTCAGAGGGGCTTAATGCCATAGAGCCTGCCCTCCGAAGCAGCCATTTCCTCCGAGGGAACCGATCTCTGTCATCCAGAGATCGATCGTAGTCCTGGGAGGACTCCAGGCCCTCCCCAGAGGTTCAACCCCCCCCCTTATCCACAGGGTTCTTGTGCGTATAAAATAGAGGAGAAGAGAACGAGGGAAACCTCTTTGGGTCCTCACTGTGGGGAGGGTATTGATGAAGTCAACAAACAAAGACACAAATAAAGAGCCAAGGGTGAGTTGGGATGTTCAAACGGCCCTGGAGCGAGCTTTACATTAAGAACAGAAGAAGAAGAGGAGATTGGATTTCTACCCCACCCTTTACTCAGAATCTCAGAGCGGCTTACAATCTCCTTTCCCTTCCCCTCCCCACAACAGACACCCTGTGAGGTAGGTGGGGCTGAGAGAGCTCTGAGAGAAACTGCTCTTGAGAGAACAGCGCTGACAGGACTATGGACTGACTCCCCAGGTCACACCAGCAGGTGCAGTGGATAAGTGTGTGGACTCTAATCTGGAAGAACCGGGTTTGATTCCCCAATCCTCCACTTGTACCTGCTGATGTGACCTTGGGTCAGTCACAAGCTCTGGCACAGCTGTTTCTGAAAGAGCAGTTTGTGTTAGAGTTCTCTCAGCCCCACCTACCTCACAGGGTGTCTGTTGTGGGGAGGGGAAGGGAAAGGAGTTTGTAAGCCGCTCTGAGACTCCAAGTGAAGAGCGGGGTATAAATCCAATCTCTTCTCTCCTTCTTCTCTTCAGGTGCAAGTGGAGGAGTGGGGAATCAAACCTGGTTCTCCCAGATTAGAGTCTGTGCACTTAACCACTACACCAAACTGGAAGAGCACAAAGACCCATGGAAGCTGGCGAGGCGACCTTGGGCCAGTCACACGCTCTCAGCTTGACCCACCTCACAGGGTTATAGAAACATAGAATCATAGAATGTTAGAGTTGGAAGGGACCTTGCAGGTCATCTAGTCCAACCCCCTGCACTCTGCAGGAGCATAGCCGAAAGATAGCCCTACGTACCTACATACCTACAACATACCCGATAGATGGTCGTCCAATCTCCGCTTGGAAATGTCCAGCGAAGGAGCATCCACCAGTTGTGGGGATGTTGTGGGGATGTTGTGGGGATGGATTGGAGAAGGGCCCATGTTGTTTGGCTCTGCATTGGGGAGTGTTAAGGCTTGCCCTAGCCCAACCTGCCCCTGGGAAGAATATTCCCCAGAGGAAGAGGAGCTCCCTCATGGTTTCCACTAGGGTTGCCAACTCCAGCTTGGGAGATTCCTGGAGAATTGGGAGCAGTGCCTGGGGAGGGAGCTCAGTGAGGTGTGTGACACCAGAGAGGACACCATTTCCTCCAGTGGAACTGAACTCTTTAATCTGGAGGTCAGTTGTATGGGGTGGCTTGGTGACCCAAAACCTCGTGCATGCCAGAAACTCCAGGGGGAGAGTCCCTGCCTACTTCGCAATAGCAGGCTCCCACTCAAGTGCCAGTTTGGTGTAGTGGTTAAGTGTGCGGACTCTAATCTGGGAGAACCGGGTTTGATTCCCCACTCCTCCACTTGCAGCTGCTGGATGACCTTGGGTAAGCCATAGTTCTGTCGAGCTGTTCTTGAAAAAGAGCAGTTTCTGTCAGAGCTCTCTCAGCCCTGCCTACCTCACAGGGTGTCCATTGTGGGGAGGTGTTGTGTAGTGGGTTCGACGCATCAGAGATCACGAAACAGAGTGATGTAAAGCATAATCATTTACTGGGCACAACAAGAACACTGAACACCGGCCGGGTGGCCAACTATATACAGATCGGGGGAGACACCCCTGGGTCCCATTGGTGTGTTTAAACTTCCCGCCATTGTTCCCATTGGTTCCCCAAAATTAGACTCAGGAGCCTAGTCCCTATTGTTCACTGGGACTCAAGCTCTGGCTCTGTTGCTGCCGCCCTGTGGTGGTCCGCGGACACAACAGGAGGGGAAGGGAAAGGCGATTGTAAACTGCTCTGAGACTCCAAGCCAAGGGCGGGGTATAAATTCAATCTCCTTCTCCCCCCCCTTAGAACAGCAGACCAGGAAACCTCTGAGCATGCCTGTCCGTCTCTTGTGTCTCCCACGTCTCCCCCAGGATCCCAGGAAGAGAGAAAGCAGCAGCTCAGAGCCAAAGCCCGGAGGAGAGGTGCTCACCTGGCAGCTCCGGGCCTCCCAGTTTGGTGTAGAGGTTGAGAGCAGCGGACTCTAATCTGGAGAACCGGGTTTGATTCCCCACTCCTCCACTCGCACCTGCTGGATGACCTTGGGTCAGAGCTGTTCTTGAAAAAGAGCAGTTTCTGTCAGAGCTCTCTCAGCCCTGCCTACCTCACAGGGTGTCCGTTGTGGGGAGAGAAAGGGAAGGAGACTGTGGCCCATTCTGCATCTAGCGTTCGCTCCGTTGTTTTACCAAACCCACACTGGAACAGTTTAAACTGAGGGTGTGTGTTTTTTTCTGTGGATATAAGGGGTTCTTTAGCAACTTCTCAGTCTTTCCCCAGCAATAGGGCAGTGTTGAGTGTGCGCTAGGGTTCGGTCTCTGTTCATGGAGGTCAACCATGGGAACCCACAGGCTTGACCAGAGTCCCAACAAACCGAGGATGCGCCCTCTGACCCAGAATCCTCTGCAACGTTAAGGCTTCCTTGGCAGACAAGCCTGGAGACAGAAACTTGGAGATGCACAGCTTTATAACAATACAAATATGCATATTTACCAGGAGCTCTGGAAGCTGAGTTCTTTTAATGGCCTGTATCTGGGTTATGTCTGATTTTTGTTTTTTTGCTCACTTAATTTATTCTCTTCTTTAATCTCCTGTACATACAGTGCCATTTCTTTACTTTTTTAAAAAGTGAGTGATTATTGCAGAAAAGCGTAAAATGTGGATGAGGTTTGCTGATATCCTGTGTCACTCTGGCAGCACTTAAAACCAGTGCTCCCTCTAAGCTGTGGAGTCTTGTGAGCAAAAATTCTCCTTTGTGAGCTATTGGCATTAAAATCGTGAGCCAGCAATTTGGCTGCTGCATAAGTTCTTCTGCTCCGGAGCCGTCCCTTCCTGCGCTAAGACGAAAATCTGTGAGCTGGAGGGTAAAAAACTGTGAGCTAGCTCACACTAACTCAGTTTAGAGGGAACACTGCTTAAAACACACATGCATCTCTTGAATGTAAGATAAACCTTTGATAGTACTCTGTGTTCTGCTGTGTCAACTGCCCCTTCAGACCACACTTCCGATCTGTTCTTCTTTCCTTCTTGTTATGTACTGGGATCGAATCATTCCTGATTGAATCACCCCAGAGACTGGCTGAGCTTGGAGCACAAGAACAATAGCCAACCAAGATTCTGAAAGTAACCAATCTAGTAGTAAAGTTACGTAAATAGCCTATCACTGGGAGCGGGGTGTGTTTGGGTGTGGCAATTGCATACTATTTAACAGAGCCGAGGCTCTGGGGTCTTGTCTTGCTCTTGCTGGAATCACAAATAAAGCTGAGCTGATCACTAGGCTTCTGGTCTGTTCCTTCATGGGACCCCCACTATTTAACAGTGGCGACGAAGGTGAGATCCTGCTGAGCCAGCCCAGAGCCCATCTGCACTGCACTATGCATCAAGCTCCAGTGCCACGGGCATCACATTGCAACTGGGACTACAGCTGCTGCTCCAGGACATCTGCCGGAATTTGACCCCGCCCACCCAGAGCTTTGGGAGACCTTGGTGGAGCGGCTCAGAACTTCGTACTGTTCCGGGACATCGTGAGCGAAGAGAAGAAGACGGCTCTCCTGCTCAGTTCCTGCAGGATCGCAACCTTGAGGCTAGTCCAGGACCTCATTGTGCCCACCATGCAGTTTTCCTTTCTTCCCCTTTGGCCATTAGGTGGGGTTGTGAACCTCCAGGGGGGCCTGCCAGTCTCCAGGAATTATAAGTGATCTCCAGCCTGCAGCGATCAGTTCACCTGGAGAAAATGGCTGCTTTGGAGGGTGGATCGGAGGGCATCACATCCCGCTGAGGTCTCTCCCCTCCCCAATCCCCTGCCCTCCCTAGGCTACAAGCTCAATATCTCCAGGGATTCCCCTCCCTGGATCTGGAAACCCTACCATCAGGAAGGGGTCGTGGCTCTGTGGAGGGGCCTCTGTTTTGCATGCAGAATGTCCCAGGTTCAATCCCCGGGATCTCCCGTTAAGGACCAGGTGATATAAAAGCTCTTTCTCTGCCTGAGACCCTGGAGAGCGGCTGTCAGTCTGAGTAGACAGTTCTGACCTTGGGCAAGTCTACATCTGGCATCCGCTTCACATTTTCTCAACTGGGAGGGAAACGTGCAGCTCGAAACCACATTCAGATACTGCGTGGCAATGCCGTACTGACTGCAAAAGTCACCCCTGAATGGCCATAGATCTATGCAGAAGGAATCAGGGCTCTTTTGTAGCAGGAACTCCTTTTCATATTAGGCGACAGCCCCTAATGTAGCCAATCCTCCAAGAGCTTACAGAGCTCTTCTTACAGGGGCTACTGTAAGCTCTCGGAGGATTGGCTACATTAGGGGGGGTGTCGCCTAATATGCAAAGGAGTTCCTGCTACAAAAAAGAGCCCTGCAGGAGGTACCATAAAACCCGATGAACAAAGGAAGAGAAAGCAGCATGCAGTGTGGAGGGTACCATAAAATCTGGTGACCAAAGAAAGTGAAAGTGGCATGCAATGCAGAGGGGAATTTCTGTTCCAGTGTGGGTTTCATGAAACAACGGAGGGAAAAGCCGGCGCAGAATTGCCCTTTGATGGACCAAGGGTCTGATTCAGTATAAGGCAGCTTTGTGTGTGTTCATGTGTATACAGGGCTCTTTTTGTTGCAGGAACTCCTTTGCATATTAGGCGACACACCCCTAGTGTAGCCAATCCTCCAAGAGCTTACAGAGCTCTTCTTACAGGGGCTACTGTAAGCTCTTGGAGGATTGGCTACCTCAGGGGTGTGTGGCCTAATATGCAAAGGAGTTCCTGCTACCAAAAGAGCCCTGTGTGTATTCCTGCTGGACACAATAATCTTTTGCCTCTATTCATTGCGTAATTGCAGTGTTGTGGCCCTTGTTTCCTAGGCTTGTCCTGGCGGAGGGCCCTGCGTCTCTGGGAGGCAGCCCCGCTAATATATACAGATTATTCACAGCCGTAACCTTAACTGTACTTTCAAAGTTTCTTGTACACATGCCAGTTTCCCCCCAGCATGTTTTGACAAATGAGATATTCCCGCTGGTGCTTCCTTGTGGGTAACAGCGTGTGAGGACGCGCAATGGCGGCAGCCACAAAATTTATTACGGTTATTTTGTAGTTTGATATTAAGGAACATGATGTATTAGATCAGGTGGCTGACCTTTAAAGATCTTAGGACCCAATTCATTACAACATAAAAATTTACATATTATTTAACATTCCCGCAGACCTTTTATGAAGAAATCGCGGTGTGGACATACGTGGGGATTCGGGACGGGGGGAATTAGCTTTGCCTATGAGGAATGAAAACTGCCTGAAATAATAAATGCGGAGGGGGGGGGGGAGACACCCCCTTTAACCCCTTGAAATCATTATTCTCAGGAATGAAGTCTGAACTGGATGGTGGAAGCGAGCTGCAGGACAGAAATAGCCTAGGACTTTCCAGTTTGGTGTAGCGGTTTAGGAGCGCCGACTCTAATCTGGGAGAACCGGGTTTGATTCCCCACTCCTCCAGACACAGCTGCTGGTGTGACCTTGGGTCAGTCACAAGTTCTCTCAGAGCTGTTCTCTCAAGGGCAGTCCTCAAGAGAGCTTTCTCAGTCCCACCTACCTCACAGGCAATGCTCCCTCTAAGCTGCGGAGCCTTGTGAGCAAAAATTCTACTTTGTGAGCAACTGGCAATAATGTCGGGAGCGGGTGATTTGGCTACTGCATAAATTAGTTTGCTCGGGAGCTTCCTGAGCTAAGCTAATCTGTGAGCCGGAGGCTAAAAAGCTGTGAGGTAGCTCACACTGACTCAGCTTAGAGGGAGCACTGCTCACAGGGCGTCTGTGGTGGGGAGGGGAAGGGAAAGGAGATTGTAAGCCGCTCTGAGACTCCTTCGGTTAGTGAAGGGTGGGGTATAAATCCAATCTCCTCCTCCTCCTCCTCTTCCCTGTATATTGCCTTTGCATTAATTAAGAAATGCCACAAGTTGCTATTTACACTGTCTCATTAGAAGCTGATTATGCTCGTGTGCACTTTTGATCTCAGGCCATCAGAGAGAGAGGTAAGTATGTTCTTGTTCCATTTAAATGTCTCCAAACAGCATTGGGGGTGGGGGGGTGGCTCAGGGATAGAAGATTTGCTTTGCATGCAGAAGGTCCCTGGTTCAATCTCCAGCATCTCCAGTTCCAAAAAGGTTCAGGTAAACAGGGGATGTGAAAGACCTTCACCTGAGACCCTGGAGAGCTGCGGCCACTCTGAGTTGACAGTACTGACCTGGACAGACCAATAGCCTGGCTTCGTAGAAGGCCAACGTCAAGTCACATCGGCAGAAACTTTCCTCCCTTTTAAATCGGTAGGGCAGGAAATGCGGTCAACTTTGGTCAGTTCACAGAACCCTTTGTGTGTGCTGGGGGAATCGATATGAATGTGAAGAAGCGAGAGGCTTGTTGGTGGAAATCCCTTGTGTAAATATGACCTGGTGTACCAACAGGTCTCTGTGGCTCTCCTCAGTAAGGACCACAGCCGGTGCTTCAAAATGGTTTGCTCCTCTTAATGGTTTTGTGTTTAAGCACACGTGACCATGTTAGAATGTACTTGTTTAACTTGAATGGTAGGAAGTGACCAGTTAGGACACCAGCCATGTAAACAAAGCATTGGATTTCGGGGCTGTAACTGAACACAGCCTTTCCAAGAGAATGAAGGCCTCTACCGAGAGGTAATGAGTGACTCATGGGCTAGCAAGCTGCTAGTTTTACCTCCACCACTCAAGAGATTGCTGTAGGCAAGCCCCTATTTCTCGGCCTGAGTTTCCCCCATTTATAAAATGGGGATAATGGTCTACCTCAAAGGGATGTTGTTAGGATTATGGAAGTAATGTGTATTAAACATTTGGAACTCTTAACAGACTGATGATTATTATTCAGTTTCCACTTGCTGAAGAGCAGTTGTTAGAGAAGGACTTCAGTTATGCAAAGTTAAAACTCAAGAGTCAAACAGCTGCTGTGTGATTGTGGGGCACACTGGAAAACAAATGTAAACAAGTGAAGAAATACATAATGTATAGTTTGGCTCTAACAGGTTGAACGCTGGTAATTCATTCATGAACTTTAAAATACGTGAACTTCTTAAGTCACGTTATCATGTCCATCGTCTTGTCAAATTCAGGCTTGGGCAGGGATTAATTAAAGTCATTTAACCATCAGGCCAAGTACAGTGTTCGGAATCAAGACTGGTGTCTTATAGTAAAGGTAAAGGTTCCCTTGCTCGAAAGCCAGTCGAATCCGACTCTAGGGTTGCGGTGCTCATCTCCGTTTCAAAGCCGAAGAGCCAGCGCTGTCCGAAGACATTTCCGTGGTCATGTGGCCGGCATGACTAAACACCAAGGCGCACGGAACGCTGTTACCTTCCCACTGAAGTGGTACCTATTTATCTACTTGCAATTTCTTGCTTTCGAACTGCTAGGTTGGCAGGAGCTGGAACTAGAGACAGGAGCTCACCCCGTCATGCGGCACTCACGGGTCTCGAACTGCTGAACTACTGACCTTCCACAGCCTGCAGTTCAGCGTCTTAACCACTTGAGCCACCGCAGCTCCAGCTTTTACCTGGTGTCTTATACTGAGTCCCTAAAATATGTTCAAATGGACTTGTGACATCAAAAGTTCAGTGGCTGCATGTGGCACCAATTCATGATTGGGTTGTCTTTAAGGGCAGCTCTACATGTAGCCAGTTGTTGCAGTCAAGTCTCAAGGTTACAGGAGCATGGAATCTGCAAGGGAAAGTCCACCATACTCCCTTTGGAGACATCAGTTTCACCAACCAACATCACTTCCATCCTATCTGGATTGGCTTTCACCATGTTCTCCCTCCCTGACCACAGGATCCAGGCAAGAGCTATGGATGGAGACAGCCGCTTCTGGAGGCTTATCTAAATACAGAGCTGAGTGTCAGCATGTTTGGTTGCATCCAGCCTCAAAGCTACGGATGACCTTGTGGTGTCAGGCAAAAGCAGAGGGATAGCGCAGATCCCTATTCTACTCTGCAGGTTGGGTCTCAAACAGTGGACTCTACAGTCATTGTCAACATCCTTTTGAGATGGGTCCAGAAGAAGAAGAAGAGGAGGAGGAAGAGGAGGAGGAGATTGGATTTATACCTCGCCCTTCACTACCCTGAAGGAGTCTCAAAGCGGCTTACAATCTCCTTTTCCTTCCCCACCCCACAACAGACACCCTGTGAGGTAGGCGGGACTGAGAGAACTCTTTGAGAACTGCTCTTGGGGGAACAGCTCTGAGAGAACTTGTGACTGACCCAAGGTCACACCAGTTGTTGCATGTGGAGGAATGGGGAATGCTAAAATGACTTAACTGGGGCTACCATACCTTGGTCACTTTATAAGACGTGACTCAGTGGAAAAGGCAATCATGCTAGGAACAGCTGAAAGCAGCAAGAAAAGAGGAAGACCCAACATGAATGGCTCAAGCAAGGAAGCCACGGCCCTCAGTTTGCAAGTCTTGAGTAAGGCTGTTAAAGATAGGATCTTTTGGAGGAGGAGGAGGAGGAGATTGGATTTGTACCCTGCCCTTCACTACCTGAAGAAGTCTCAGAGCGACTTACGATCTCCTTTCCCTTCCCCTCCCCACAACAGACACTCTGTGAGGTAGGTGGGGCTGAGAGAGATCTTTCGAGGACTGCCCTTGAGAGAACAGCTCTGAGAGAACTTGTGACTGACCCAAGGCCACCCAGCTGGCTGCATGTGGAGAAGTGGAGACTCAAAACTCCCAGATTAGAGTCCGTGCTCCTAACCACTACACCAAGCTGGCTCTCCAAAGTCAGAAGTGGCTTGAGGGCACTTCACACACACACACCCCTTTAAAGAAAACACACACACACACACACAAAAAGCACTGAGTGAAAACGCTTAAATTCCTGTGCAGATTTAATGGCACAGGGGTCCATCATATCAAAATCTGCAGACCAATCAGGTAGCGCAAAAGGGGGATTATCCCCCTTGTCCCTTTGTGAGCTGAGATTGCCTAACGGTGTGACTGAAGCTGTCTCAGGTCCAGGCATGGCTGGGATAGAGTCAGAGCAGAGGAGTTGTTCCCAAACTCCCCTGCGAGCGCCCGCTCAAGCAGCCTTTGCCCAGAAAGGGCACACCGATCCAGACCTCTGTGCCTGCAACTGGGTTTGCAGACGTCATAAAAAGCCCACCAATCTACATTGCCGTTTGTTGCCTTTTCAGCCTTTCGGCGCAAAGATGTGCGTTCTCAAAAAATAAAATATCCAAAGGCCACCGTGGGGCGAAGCTGAAAGGGAGGCCCCAGCTCTAAATCCTTGCATAGCCATGCAGTCCATTGGCTGACCCAAGGCTCGTCTACCGAGCTCGATTTACCCTTTCGGGGGCAATCCAGGACTCTGCCAAATGTCAGCATAACGGTGCCAGGAGGGTGGGGATTGGTGCAAAGAAGTGGAGCTTGGGAGGAGATGCTGAACACAAAAACAGGCGTTTTGAGGGTCCTTAGAGGACCCTAGTGGGGGAAAGGAAGCTAGGAAGAGGTGGCATTGCAGGCAGGGAGGGGGACAAGCAACTTCTTCCTCTACGCCACATCCCAGCAACAGATTCTCAGGGCTGTCTGCAGCTTTGCAGATATCCAGCTCCTTTGAACTGGTCTCCACCGGCCACAGTTTAACCTTCCTCGCAGGATTCCAACTGGACTGAAATGCGAAGGAAGGATGTATGCTGTAAGCAGCTGGAAAGGAGGGAAGAAAGGGTGAGGAGGAGGAGAAAAAAGAAGAAGAAGGAATTGGATTTATACCCTGCCCTTCAGTACCTGAAGGACTCTCAGAGGGGCTTACAATCCCTTCCCCTTCCCTTTCCCCTTCCCCTCCCCAGAACAGGCACCCTGTGAGGTAGGTGGGGCTGAGAGAGCCCTTTCAAGGACTCCTCTTGAGAGAACAGCTCCGAGAGAACTGTGGCTTGCCCACAGCAGCTGCATGTGGAAGAATGGGGAATCAAACCCAGTTCTCCCAGATTAGAGTCCGTGCTTCTAACTACTACACCAAACTGGCTCTCAAAGAAGGAAGGAAGGAAGGAAGGAAGGAAGGAAGGAAGGAAGGAAGGAAGGAAGGAAGGAAGGAAGGAAGGAAGGAAGGAAGGAAGGAAGAGAGATGAGAGAGAGAGAGAGAGAGAGAGAGAGAGAGAGAGAGAGATCACCTAAGCATCTCAGGACCCAAGATAGGTAAAAATATGAAACTGAATGTAAAAAAAAAAAATTAAAACAACAGACAGTAAGAATGGATGGATGGATGGATGGATGGATGGATGGATAGATAGATAAATAGATAGATGAATAGACAGGGAGACAGGGAGACCGACAGATGAACCAGATTTGTCACGAAGCAATGGTTAAACCGCAGCAAAATGAAGACGCAGCGACAGCCTGTCTTGGTAAAAGTGCAGCGCATGCCCACTAGAGGGCGCTCTCTCCCTACTCTATTGCTGGCTGACATAGAAGGTCATTTCGGCGTATTGATAAATCACACTGCCGTGATTCCTAACTGACAGCTCAAACTAACATCAAGCTGGATGAGAGAGAACAAAAGGCTATCAAGCAGCCATTTTCTTGACACTTTTATTCAATCACCAGCAGATTGCTTACGACAGCAATAGCAGCTGTTTTGTCTTCATCTTTCCACATTTGATAAAAGGTGTCAACTCAAATTTTTGTAAATAATTCACTTACCCCTCCGACTCTCTTGCGCACTAGCCCTGGCTGCTCAGCATATGTACCCGACGTGAGCGGTGCACACCAAGGCAGGTCAGGGCCCACTGATATGGGCTGAAGGTCATCTCTGATCTACAAGGAAGCGCCGATAAAGCTGCAGTCTTCCTCAAGGTCACCGATAAGAACTACGCGGAGAGATTGGTAATGTGGACAGAAGGCCAAACAATGCAGGGAGAAGCGCAGCAGCGATGTCTTGCTTCTGACCCTTAATGATTTCTGTTCAGCGCTGTTCCTTTGGAAAGGCTCTTGCTGATTCAGCGGGTTAATGCTTGCAAACGGCAGATGACTTTAAAACCAGTGACTGCAAATGCAATTCCTGTTCTTCCAAGTTCTGTTGGCTCTCAGGATGTAGAAGAAGAAGAAGAGGAGGAGATTGGATTTATACCTTGCCCTTCACTAGGAGTCTCGGAGTGGCTTACAAACTCCTTTCCCTTCCCCTCCCCACAACAGACGCCCTGTGAGGATCTGTTCCCCAAACTTCTGATAGTCGAGTAGAGGCTGCTGGATGCTGTCAAGATTCCCTGTGCCCCCCCCCTCATGTTCAGGACACATGTAAGATACTCCATCCATCCATCCATCCATCCATCCATCCATCCATCCATCCATCCATCCATCCAAAGTCTATCTGAAAGCAAGAACAAAATCCATGCAATATCTTTTATTAGGACCCACCAAACTGACACAAAACAGTGTGCGAATTTTTGAGTTCACCAGAACTTTTCATCAGGCCGAACGTTACAATTAAATAAAACAACAACAACAGACGGATGGTTATTGCATTTTTCGGGCCCTGACATCAAGCCCTAACCTGATCTTGTATGCATCCTTTGTGAGACACAACCAGGGAAATGAGCTGAACTTTATTGCCGGCATGGTGTTCTCTGGGAACCTTTTTTTAGACCACATAATCTATTCTTTGTTGCTTTACTGAACTACAGAAATTGCCCCGAGTCCATCCAAAATTATCTCAAATCGTCTCTCAGTGATTCATCACAGGCCAACTGAGAAACCCAGTCCCCTTGCTATCTGCCTGTCTGTCGCTCCCTCTGGATTCAGTAGAACGGGCATGTTGCTACTCTTCCACAGAGGCATTTGTCCAGCTTTCTTGGCTCCAAGGGTAACCCAGCTCCCCTAAATTTTATACCCAACACTCAGCAGCTCTGAGCAGAGGCACATCTTTTCTTTGGCTTAAAAAGGGAGGCACAATTCACTCTTGAACCCCAAAAAGGTTCACAGTGCAGACAAGAAACAATTTTCTGCCTTCCGAGGAGTGCCTCTTCTTTCTTTGTGAGACATAACCATTCTGATGGGGCCTCCTGATATGAAGGACACCAGTCCAGAGGAGCGACTCAGGTAACAACGGCAATTGGCAAGCTCCAACGGGGCAGATAGTTCTGCTGCGCTTGTATCAGGATCTGATCACCTGGAATGCAGACAGGGTTGCCACCTCTGGGTTGGGAAATACCTTGAGATTTGGGGGAGGGAGGGGTGTCCCAACATGCTTAAGGAATGAGTGTTCGAGATCCTCAATCAGAAGAATACAAAAACAGGTGTAGCAGGAGAGACCCATTTCTCCTGGCCTTCTGAGTCCAACGTTGACCGGCCAGATGCCTCCAGGAAGCCAGGAAGCAGGACAAGAATAATAGAATCATAGAGTTGTAAGATGTCTCCAGGGTCATCTAGTCCAACCCTCTTTTTGTGGGCAGCTGCTAGAAATGGCTGCCACCATTTCTGGCTGCCACCACTCTGGTATGGGGCTCCTCGGGAGGGCCCAGAGCACCCACCCTGCCCCTTTATATACTCCTTTTCCAGTAGGCTTCCCTTATAAGTGACCGAATGAGGCGTGAGGACCCAGGCAGAGTAACAAAGTAGTTTTATTAAAGAGATTTAATAACAGCTGTCATTTAAAAACACGTGGGGAAAATGAGCATAGTAAAAGTAGGTAAATCAGTAAAATGATAAACCCTAATGTGTCTGACTCTGTGGTCCTAGCCTTCCCTAGGCACCTGGTCTCAGACCGACTCACCCCTTTTGGATGAAGGACCCCTCTTTCTGCAGCAGCCTCACTGGCCCCAGTCCCTGAGAGAGAGAACCCCTCCCACTTTGGGCAAGGCCTTTTATTCTTTCTTCCCAGGTACCAACCTCTGCTCCCCTGCTGGGGTAGTTTTCCCTCCAAAATCCCTGTTAACCAATCACAGGGTCCAGAGGGTACCTGGGAAATGTAGGCCCTGATAGCTACTTCAATACAGGTTTCCCTGGAGCCACTAGGCCTCCCTAGAGCCTGTAGGTCATAACTCCATAGGCCCAGGATCATGGCACCCCTGCACAATACAGGAAATTCACAACTACCTCCCCTCCACACCCCCAGTGATCCCTGCTCCATGCTCAGAAGATGACAAAAAAACCCTCCAAGCCCAGAAGATGACAAAAATCCCTGGCCAAAACTGGCCTGGAGAAAATTGCTTCCTGACCCCAAAGTGGCGACCAGCATTTCCCTGGGTGTGTAAGAAAGGGCCACGAGAACTAAGCACTGATGCAACCCTTCCTGCCCTCCCTCTCATGATCTGCCTAAGTTCACACAATCAGCATTGCTGTCAGATGGCCATTAAGTCTCTGTTTGAAAACCTCCAAAGAAGGAGAGCCCACCACCTCCCGAGGAAGCCTGTTCCACTGAGGAACCCTTCAAACTGCCAGGAAGTTCTTCCTAATGTTTAGCTGAAAATGCTTTTTGATTTAATTTCAACCTGTTGGTTCTGGTCCAGCCTTCTGGTCCAACCTTCTGGTGGCCACCTCTTTGGTATTCCCTTCCTTTGGTATTCAGAAGTCCACCGCTTCTGAAGGTGGAGGTTCCACCAGCTATTATGATAACAGCACTTCCTGCTTCCCCAACGGTGGTAACAAGATCAGCAGCTTTATTTATTGGTGGGGAGAAATTGCTGGAGGTGGAATGGAGCGGCAATAGATTAAAAAAAAAAAGAAAGACTAATGCCATTTAGTGAAAAAACAGTTCATTTTGAGTTCTTCCTTGAAATATGTTTGGGTCTCAGCCTCGAGGACAATTAGAGAACACTTCTAATGTGTTCTGTTGTAACAGCTTCATTTACTTTTTTTTTAAGAGCGGAGAGAAACTAATAGAGAGGTTTCTGAATTATTGTGATACGATGCTGTATCTAGTGTTGGCAGTAGCCAAAGCCCGGAGATTAAAAATGATACATCTTTCCGCGCTGCCCTTCCAGCTGCCTTACAAAATATATCTTGGCAACAAATAGTTCCTGTTTATCACAACTCGGTTTAGACTTCCTAATAGCGAAAGTATATATGTGTGTTTGAGATCCCGTCTCTTGTCCAACAGCGGAGAATTTATAGAAGGCAACGGATGGGCGAGGAAATTCAAAGAACCGTCGTCTTGCATTCCTGCCTGGTGTTCTCACCTAGCAATGTGGCGGCAACCATCCTTCTTGTGACAACAGCCCTTTGCGGGTGTTGCCACTCTGTGGACCGTGAGATCGGCAACTGCGAATATGATGAGTGCACTCCTCCCAATATGCATGTTCACTGTGTTGTCTTGGTTGGGCCACCACATCTCTTTTGGATGCACTTACAGCTTCGGTGTGTGTGAACTGAGCAGTGGATTTCCCGGGATCCTAGTTCATCCACACCAAAGTTGTGCATGGATGCAAAATATCCTTGGTACTCCATTTCAGACAACATGGTGAATCATGCATATCAGAAGAAGAGAAGAGATTGGATTTATACCCTGACCTTCACTACCTAAAGGAGTCTCAGAGCGGCTTCCAAACTCCTTCCCCTTCCCCTCCCCACAACAGACACCCTGTGAGGTAGGTGGGGCTGAGAGAGCTCTGACAGGAACCGCTCTTTTCCAAGAACAGCTTTGCCAGAACTATGGCTTGCCCAAGATCATCCAGCAGGTGCAAGTGGAGGAGTGGGGAATCAAACCCGGTTCTCCCAGATTAGTGTCCACGCACTTAGCCACTACACCAAAAGGAGTGCTAGGGTTTCCAGCTCCAGTTTGGGGAACTCTTGGAGATTTTGGAGGTGGAGCCTGAGGAGGGGAGGGGAGGGGCTTCAATGGGGTATAATGCCATAAGGCCCATCTTCCGAAGCAGCCATTTTCTCCTGGCGAACTGATCTCTGTCACCTGGAGATCACTTGTAATAACGGGAGATCTCCAGCCACCACCTGGAGGCTGGCAACCCTAAGGAGCATGCTTCCAATATGCAGGGTTGCAGGCCTTCTGGTATGCGTGGAAATAACATCTGGAAAGGTCTTACATTTGGGCTACAGGAACAACTAGTGACTTCTGACAGATGGGGTGTAGAAGCTCAGGACTGTAGTCTTGCATCACCCATGAACACATGAAGCCGCCTTATCCTGAACCAGACCCCGGGTCCATCAAAGTCAGTATTGTCTCCTCAGACTGGTGGCAGCTCTCCAGGGTCTCAGGCAGAAGCCTTTCACATCACCTATGACCTAATCCTTACTGGAGATTCTGGGGATTGAACCTGAAGCCTTTTGCACGCGAAGCAGATGCTCTACCTCCGAGCCACGGCCCATCCTGGTTCAGGAACTCACACAGAGGAAAGCCCTAAGACTGAAGTCAACGGGATTGCCTTCCACTCAAGGACCAGGATGCAAGATAGTACCCTCCTCTTATGCTGTCCAGTACAAGCTACTCTTATGGGGAAGTGTGGTGAGCATCAGCAGAGTGCCCAGCATTGCCAGGAAATCCCAATTCAGTGTAGCCACCGAGGTAAGAGGCAGGAAAATCTGTTTTGACAAAATACGCTCCTGAATATCATGCAACGAACCAATTAACGGTGAGCTGAGAGCTAATTTTGCAACAATGGTGGGATCTGCAGAAACAAGAATCGCTGATGTTAATCTATGCAAATGTTCCTCTTTGCTTATTAGCAACACTGTTTGGTTTGGGGATGCGTGCATTTTGAAAAGCAACTCGGGGTGCCAGATTTTCAGCTGCAGGGTCCAGTTGGAACAGACCCTATGGGGCAACAGAGATGTCTCATGGCACCTGGCTAAAAGGCCAGCCAGAGTGTCCGGACACAGGGTATCCAGTTCACATTGATTATGAAGTCCAGAAAAATGCGCCGCTTGTAAGATGAGCAATGTGCTCGGTAAAACAAGCCCAGGGAGTTCAAATAAGTGAGTAATGTGACATTGTCATGGCGATATGATGTATGCTCGTACTGATTATTCCAAAAGATGCTATCGTACCTTGGATGCAAACGCTGGTGATTAAGGGTGCACCAAGACAAACATAATTTTAGCGGTGAGCTCACTGTGGAAGTGTGCGTGACTGAGTTATGGGGAGAGATAGATTTTTGTCCCCCAGATCATGCTCCTGGGAAAAACCATCCTTTCCATTGGCAGCCAAAGCACTGTTAGGCTAGCTCTTGTGTCAAACACAAAGTCGCCTCCCTCTTGCCCAGGGCATTTTCTCAAGTATTGAGGGGGAGAGACACCCCATTTTTCTTCTGAAAGTAAAACTCTGAACAAACATTTGATCCGGGAGGCAGGCAAGAAGAAATAAGCAAACGAATCAACAGACAAATATGAAGTGTGGAAGGATGGGCAAGGAGGAAGAGGAAATTCGGGGTTCGATTGGATGGCTGAACGTTCGTGCGTCACCGAACAAAGGCTTAGCTCACCCTAGCCTAGAAGCTCCTGTGCCCACTCCTGGTTTTGGTACCTCTGCATACAGCCTAAGAATACCGCATGGAAGCCGTCTCAGGTACTGTCCAAACTCCATGCCGCTGTTTTTGGAGGCTAGGCTGGGTGGCTATCTTCAGATTTTGCTGACCTTCCAGAGTGATGTGCATAAACTTGAGCCAAAAAGTTGCTTTGGGACCCAGATCATTTGACTTATGCGATTCTCTCCTAAGCATGCAGGTTCAAATTTGGCTGCCTGGGTAGTCTGTGGGGCTTAGTTATTTCCACAGGCATAAGTTGGGGCTTAAATAAATGTGAAGGTGGGGGGGAGGGGACCAGTGTTCCCTCTAAGCTGAGTGAGTGTGAGCTAGCTCACGGTTTTTTAACCTCCTGCTCACACATTTTTGTCTTGGCTCAGGAAGGATGGCTCCAGAGCAAACTAGTTTATGCAGTAGCCAAATCACTTGCTCACAACCTTTAATGCCAGTAGCTCACAAAGTAGAATTTTTGCTCACGAGATGCCACAGCTTAGAGGGAACATTGGAGGGGACACATAGCTGTCACTAGCCAGCATCTCCTTCCTGACAACATTTGGCAGAAGAAACATATTGGTCCCGGTCACACGTGCTGGAAAATGTGTGTGTGTGGGGGAAGCAAGGCTATTAGTGCAACGGTGGGTGAGGCGGGTGTTTTCCCTTGCAGCCTGCTTCCGGTGTGCTTCATCCAGGGACCAGTAACGCAATCGTAGTCCGCCAGAGCGATCACACCAGCAACTCCATCCTCGGCATGTCACAACCTTGTTTGATAGTGGACTTTCCGTGGGTTTTTTTTTACTCTGCTTCTTTGGCTGACTGCTACGAGTTGGTGATGGGTGTGGGACACTTGCCAGATGTGTCTGTGTGAACACGCCCGTAAAATCTGGCCAGCATTTGTAAGTATCCTGTGGCAAATTCTGCATGTGACCGGGGCCATTGTGTGACAGCAGCATTCAGTCTTTCCTTTTCTCATGCAATCAACAAGTGGATAAGAACACAACAGAAGCCCTGATGGATCAGACCAATCCAGCATCCTGTATCACACACTGGCCAACCAGTTCATCTTGAGGGCCAAGAACATGGAGGGAAGAAGAAAGAGGAAGTTTGATTTATAGCCCGCCCTTCGCTCAGAGTCACAGAGCAGCTTACAATCTCCTTCCCTTCCTCTCCCCACGACAGACACCCTGTGAGGGAGGTGGGACTGAGAGAGCTCTGAGAGAACTGCTCGTGAGAGAATGGCTCTAAGAGAACTCATGACTGACCAGCTGGTTGCACGTGGAAGAGTGGGGAATCAAATCTGGTTCTCCAGATTAGAGTCCGCCACTCTTAACTGTTACACCAAACTGGCTACGGCCTTCTCCTGATGTTGCCTCCTGGCACTGGGCTTCAAAGGCTCTGAGTGTGGGGGTTCCCTTTAGTCACCATGGCTAGTAGCTACTGATAGACCTATTCTCCATGAATCTATCAAATCCCCATTTAAAGCTATCTATGCATATGGCCGTTACTACATCCTCTGGCAGCGAATTCTACACTGTAATCAGCGTAAAGAAGTATTTCCTTTTGTCTGCCTTGAACCCTACTGCACATCAGTTTCATTGGATGTCCTCAGGTTCTAGTATTTGTGGGGAGGGAGAGAAAGTTCTCTTTGTCAACTCTCTCCAACTCATGCATGATTGTATAAACCTCTAATCATGCCCCCCAGTCATCTCTTTTCTAAACTGAAAAGCAGGGCTTTTTTTGTAGAAAAAGCCCAGCAGGAACTCATTAGCATAAAAGGCCACACCCAACAGCAGAAACTCATTAGCATATTAGGCCACACCCCCTGATGGCATATCTTATTAGCATATTAGGCCACACCCCCACATTACCAGAAGTGTGGTCATGCAGCCACACCCACCTTTTGCTTCTTATTCTGTTTACCTTGTTTCTTGTCAAAACCCAGGGCTTTTTTTTGTAGCAGAAACTCCTTTGCATGTTAGGCCACACACCCCTAATGTAGCCAATCCTTATCAGTTTCTGCTGTTGGGTGTGGCCTATTATGCTAATGAGTTCCTACTGGGCATGGCCAACTTGGGAGCCAGCCCGAACTCCGTTCCTGTGTGTTCCTGCCCAAAAATAGCCCAGCTGAAAAGTCCCCAGGCTCTTTAGACTTTCTTCATAAGGAGGGTACCCTAACCCCCAAATCATCTCGGTCATCCTCTTCTGTACTTTCCCCGGCTCTGCAATGCCCCTTTATGAGATCCTGTGACCAGAACGGCACACAGTATTCCAAAGGAGGTTGCACCATAGATCTATAAAGGGGCATTACCATATCGGCCATTTTATTTTCGGGCCTTTTCCCCAATAATCCCTAACGTAGATTTTGCTTTTCACTGAGGTACCTGCTACGACCCCAAGATCTTTCCCCCTCTCAGTCGCAGCAAGTTCAGACCCTATTGTGTTGTTGTTCAGTCGCACAGTCAAGTCCGACTCTTTGCGACCCCATGGACCAGATCACGCCAGGACCTCCTGTCTTCCGCTGTCCTCTGAAGTTTGCTCAATTTCATGCAGACCCCATTAGCTCATACTTGAAACTGGGGATTGTTCTGCCCCGCTGTGCATCACTTTACACCTGTGCAACACTGAGCTTCATCGGTCACATGGTTGCCCATTCACCCCATTTGTGGAGACTCTCCTGGAGTTCTTCACAGTCATCCTTGGTTTTCACCATCCTGAATAATTTTGTGTGAGTTGCAGACTTGGACTGGGGAGTGGGAAGTGGTGAATGTGATAATGTACGTGTTTGGGAAATGTGGTCAGTGGAACCCGCGTATCCCCATAACGTGCAGTGAGGCATGTATTCTCATTGCGTGATTCAGTTAACTGAGATCACACAGGAGGTTGTGAATGAGGCTTCATGTAATGAGACGCTTCTGAGTGACAGAAGCAGCTACTAGTGCTTGTGATGGTATTTACAGCCGCCAATTTACAGCCGCGGTGGCTCAGAGGTTAAGACTCTGAGCTGCAGACCAGAAGGTTGGTAGCTCAGCAGTTCGAGACCCGAGTGCCGCATGACAGAGTGAGCTCCCATCTTTGGCCCCAGCTCCTGCCAACCTAGCAGTTTGAAAACAGGAAAGTGCAAGTAGATAAATAGGTACCGCTTTGGTGGGAAGGTAACAGTGTTCTGTGCGCCTCGGCATTTAGTCATGCCGGCCAAATGACCCTGGAGAAATCTTTGGACAGTGTGGGCTCTTTGGCTTGGAAATGGAAATGAGCACTGCCCCCTAGAGTTGGATTCTACTGGCTTTTGAGCAAGGGAAACCTTTACCTTTACAATGGAAGAGTGCTCTTCCACCCTTCTTTCAGAGCATGCATTTAGCACTTCCACTGAAATCAGTGAGGTTTCAAGGTGCTTCACTTGGATGGATCATGTCCACTGATGGTTACTAAACATTTTAGGGTTGTTATCCTCGTAAGCATGCTTCGATTTTTATCTCTTTAGGAAGGCACATTCAGAAAGCCTGATTTCAATAATGCAACAAAACTAGGAACTATAAAGGCGCCTGTTTTCATTAAGCAGGGTATGAAACTCACATAACCGTTTGTATCTCTAGTAACATGAAAGCTCTCTCTCTGAAGACACTAAAACAACAAATCTGATGCATGTAAAACAATTCTTTTGTCTTCTATTGTTCCCGGCTTGATTTCAACAGCTCCACGCAAGGAATAGGAAATATTGTATGATGAGTTGTAAGAAGGATTTCATCGGTGTCTAAATCTGCCCTCCCCACGTCGCAGTTAACTTTTAATTCATCCAATAAAAAGCAACTGTTTCACTTCCTCAGTGCTAGCTTCTGCGCCATAGATGGAGGTTTAGACACAGGTTCTTTGTAGACACAGATGAAAGACCTGGGCTCCGCATGCAATGGGAGCAGGGCCTGAGGTCAGGAGCTGACGACCTCACTTCCTGCATGAGTAGATTGGATCCCTTTTTGGCCACAGGAAGGGAAGGCTTTGCCCTAACCTGGATAGCCCAAGACTAGACTGATCTCATTGGATCTCAGAAGCTAAGCTGGGTCAGCCCTGGTTTGTACTCAGATGGGAGGCCACCAAAGAAGCCCAGGGTCACTACGCAGAGGCAGGCAATGGCAAGCCACCTTCTCTTGCCTTGAAAACCGTACAGGGTTGCCATGAGTTGGCCCTGATGATGGCAAGAAGGTGTGTGTATGGGGGAGACTTAGCACAGTAGTACTTACTGATAGAGCTAATATAGTGTAGTGGTTAGAGGACTGGACTGGGAGGAGGGAGACCCAAATTCAAATCCCCCCTAGATGACCTTGGGCCAGTGACTCTCTCTCTCTCCTCTCTCTATTCAACCCACTTCCTAGGACGGTTGTGAGGGCCAAGTGGTATGAGGAGAAACATGGAGGAGGAAGAGGAGGAGATTGGATTTATACCCCACCCTTCACTCGGAGTCTCAGAGCAGCTTACGAACTCTTTTCCCTTCCCCTCCCCACAACAGACACCCTGTGAGGTAGGCGGGGCTGAGAGAGTTTAAATCTGCAGGGAGATATGCTGGACATAATGCTGAGTAATATCAAGTCGACCACTAGAGGGAGCAAAACATGTGCATAACAGAAGGCCCCCCTCCCCCGCCCAAAGCAGCAGGAACACACAAGCAAGGAAAATGAGAATGTAGAAAAGCCCTACTTAGGTCCACATTGGAAATGGCTGTCTCGGGAGGGGGAGATCAGGGATCCTTTCATAGGCCTCTTCTGGTCCTTGCACTGGATCCAGCCCAGGACATTCACAGGTTTATAAGTATCTTTTCAAACTGCACCTGTCTCTTTCCCATTGTTGAAATGGGAGCTACAGAGCTAACATTCCCTCTACTACTATAATGCTGGGCTTGTAACACCAGGTAGGGTTACCAATTTGATTAATGCTCACATGAAGCTGCCTTATACTGAATCAGACCTTTTTGTTCAGTATCATCTACTCAGGCTGGAGGAAGCTCTCAGGCAGAGGTCTTTCCTATCACCTTCGACATAATCCTTTTTAACTGGAGATGTTGGGGATTGAACCTGGAACCTTCTGCATACTGAGCAAATGCTCTGCCACCGAGTCACAGGCCATCCCACCCTTTAAGCTGCCTGCATGGTTTTTGTCAGGGGTCTTTTTTTGGGGGGAGCAGCACCAGAGCACAGCTCTGGCAGCTCAGGAGCCAAGCCCCGCCCCCAGCAGCCTCCCAGGAGTCTTTCAGGCAGCCGCATGTCCATTTCAGCTCCATTATATCCTATGGGCCATTGAAGTCAATGGTGAAAACATAGGATATATTCTAGGGGCTGGAGGGAAGGGGTTTGAGGTAGAGGCTCCAAACTCACAGGGTAGCTGATGGAGCCTCTCCCCAAGATACCCACCACGTTTCAAGAACATTGGATCAGGGGTCCAATTCTATGGGCCCCCAAACAGGTTGCCTCATTTCCTCCATTGTTCTCTATGGTGGGAAAATAACTTTTTCCCCACCATAGAGAACAATGGAGGGAATGGAGGCAACCTGTTTGGGGCTCATAGAATTGGACCCCTGGTCCAATGTTCTTAAAACTTAGTAGGTATCTTGAGGAGAGGCTCCATCAGCTACCCTGTGAGTTTGGAGCATCTCCCTCAAACCCCTCCCCTCCAGCCCCCAGAATATACCTATGTTTTCAACATTGACTTCAATGGCCCATAGGATATAATGGAGCTGAATTGCCACCGAATTTCTTTCATTCCCTCCTTTCCTTCTCTCCTTTTCCTCTTTCCCTCCTTCTTCTCTTCTCTCTTTCTTTCTTTCCCACCTTCTTCTATTCTCTTTTTCCTCCTTTCCCTGTTTCCCTCCTTCTTCCCTCTCTTTCTTTCCCTCCTTCTTTCCTTCTCTTTCTTTCCCTCTTTCCTTCCTTCTTTCCTTCTCTCTACTCTCTCTCTTTACTTCCCTCTTTCCTCCTTCTGTGGCCCCACTCTAGTGAGAAGGAGTTTAAACTTTAAACCCCTTCTCTCTTAGCTCACCCACCCAGGCCAGCTTTTGAAGATGCCTCCCCCCCTTTTGCTTCCCCTTCTGACATCACTTCCGGTGATGTCAGGGGGCGTGGCATATGCTAATAGCTTAATAGCTCATTAGCATACCATATGCTAATGAGCTCCTGCAGCTCTTTTTCTACGAAAAGACCCCTGGGTCTTGTGTAATAACAGATATAGGCCGAGATTCCCAGCACTCAATATCTTCCTTCTGGACATCTGGAAATAGTTTCACAGATGCTATAAACTATGTGTCTTGTGAAGTGACCTAACAGTGAGTGGTTGAAATTCTCCATTGGCATCATTTCATAGGGTGGTTCCCCTCATTTATGTTACCGGTAATTGACCTTACTCTTTTAGTTTCAGAATAAGACTATGTTCCTTTCTAGAGCTCCAGAAATCAACGTTTCCTCCAAAGACTTTGGAACTAAGATTTGTTCTGGAAATCATATAACTTTGCTGATTCCCCCCCCTCCTCCTGTCACCGGTCTCTGTCATGAATATTTATTTACATCCCCACAGAAATCATTGCTCATCTGAAGGGGAGTTAACAATCCTTAATAGCCTCTTCTGATATGATTGATGCTTTTGTCACTTTCTCCAGTAAATAGGTTTACATTAGCATACAAAATATGCTTTCTGTCCTTTTTACCTCTGTAGGCGTTTAACTGACCACTCACTTAAGATGTAATCTTCCACCCAAGGTTCTGCTGTCATTTCAGGGTCAGTTTTTTCCCCCCCAACTACTTGGATGAGGCCTCAACACTTTATTAAAAAACCTAGAGTTTGTGAACACCATTTTCTCCTCAGGTTGTGTCTCACTATAGACGCCTCCCTCCTTTAATGAGAAAGGCAATTGCCAGTCGCCACAGCCTGGGTTTCAGACCATATATAATTATCCTTCAGGAAAATGTATACATTTATTTTTATTGAATTTATTTAAAATATTTATATGCCTGCCTTTCTCCTGAACATCTCAGGGCCTAAAGTGGATAGCCAGCCACTTAGGTTCTACATTCTAATTAGTTATTGCTGTAAGTCAGGGATTTACAGTTCAGGCGCTTTCACACGCACTAAATAACGCACTTTCTTTTTAAAAAAAATTTAAATTACATCTTTATTAGTTTTCAAAAGAAAAAGAAAATAAAAAGGTGAGAGAAGTACAAATTTTCCATAATTACACATATTGTCTTACCGTATTCCGAGAAAAACAAAAAAATCTCATCAACTCATATAGACTAAAAATTTCGCTTAGATTCGGTCTAATTTCCAACTAGTCAGGCTTAACATTTGCATTCTTCTTATTCTGGACAGTCTAACTCTCCTACATAATTAGCTCCCTTACAGAAAGAAAAACAAGTAAACATGCCCCTATATAGAGAAAGGAAAAAACAAAACAAAACTCCCGTCTAGCTTCATAGAGCTAGTCCTATTTTAACTTTCTGATCTCTAATAACACACTTTCAATCCACTTTTAATGCATTTTGTGACTGGATTTTACTGTGTGAAATGGCAAAATCCACTTGCAAATGGTCACTGAAGTGGTTTGAAACGGCATTATTTAGCATGCGTGAAAGCACCCTCTCTGTGTTGGAGGAAATTCTGGGGCTTCTCAGAGGTTTATGGTGGGTTCACATAGCAAGGAAGACAACAGCTCTCTTACCATCCTTCCCTTGATGTGCACGGTACTTCACTTAATCCACAGCCACAGTGATATTCAACATGTACTTCAGAAAACTTCTCAGAACCTTCTGGAACAAAGGATGTAGTGACAGCCGTGTAGGGATTTCATCAGACAAAATCAATTTTGGGAAACGTCTCCTGAAGTTGGAAAGTTGATATTATCCCCAGAATGGTCTACGCATTCTCTGTTTATTCATTTAAACAGTTGATAAACCTCGGCTCTCTGTCAGTGGCTCCCAGGGTAAGCAGAGTAAGTAGTAGGGAATAGGACAGTAGGGAGTTCAGATACCGAAATAAATCAAATTGCCACTTTTTGTCCCATTACTGATCAAATGGTTCTTACAAGATGGTTTCAGAGGGTAGCCATGTTGGTCTGCAGTAGAAGAGCTGGATTCGAGTCCCACAGCACCCTAGGGATCATTAAAAAATTATGGAAGAAGAAGAAGAAGAGATTGGATTTATACCCCACCAAAGGAGTCTCAGAGTGGCTTCCTTTCCCTTCCCCTCCCCACAACAGAAACCCTGTGGGGTAGGTGGGGCTGAGAGAGCTCTCTCGAGAATTGCCCTTGAGAGAACAGCTCTGAGAGAACTTGTGACTGACCCAAGGTCACACCAGCAGCTGCATGTGGAGGAGGAGCAGGGAATCAAACCCAGTTCTCCCATATTAGAGTCCACACTCTTAGCCACTCCACGAAACTGGCTCTCTACACCAAACTGGTGTTTGATAGTCAAAGCTCCCTTTTCCAGATACCAGATGAAGGGAGTTTTGGCTCTCAAAATCTTACTCCCCTGACAGTGGACAAAAACCACACAAAAGCTATACAGAAACTAGCTACAGTTCTTACAAGGTATAGAATGAATGAGGAGAAATCCCAGGCTTTCTTGCTTCAACAAGTCAAGGGCTTTGGTCCAGTGCCAATTTCCCAACCCAACAACTTGAAGCTCACCTTTTCAGTTTTAAGGTGTCCTGTTTGTAGCCTGCAGAAGTTGATCAGCTTGTTGCTTGGGTCAGCTTAGTTTCATTTGCAACCTGTGTTAAGTACTTTTTAAGTATCTGTGTTAAGTACTTTTAAGTCCCATTGATTTCCATGGCTGAGAAGTAAGGACATGCTTAATGCCTCCATTGAAATCAATAGGGATGGAAAGTGCTTGACTGTGGTGCCTTTATTTTGCACATAATCGTCATCATTGTTATATCTGCCTATCGCATACTGAATTCATTTCAGAATGCTGGTTCTCACCTTTGTGGTCATGGGCCAGCATGCTGCCTTTCCCCACATGTTCCCCAGAGAGCACAGCATTCAGGGACACAAAACCTCCTAGTGCTCCCTGGCCCTAAAGAGACCAGACTGGCCATCACCAGGGCTAGGGCCTTTTCTGTGGCTGCTACACACTGGTGGACTGGGTTCCCTGAGGACACCAGGGCCCTGCAGAACCTACTTCAGTTCCACAGGGCCTGCAAGACGGAGCTCTTCCACCAGGCATTTGACCACATTTAACATCTTGATATAACATTGGAGCCTCCCAATTGGAGCAAAACATTGGAGTATGTCTGTACTGACTTCCGTTATGAAAATATTGGATTACGATTGCTATTGCATAGGAATATATGTATACTTCAGATTTGAGGTGTTTTTAAATTGTTTTAAAGGGTTTTTTAAAATGTAAGCTGCCCTGAGCCTGCCTTGGCAGGGAGGGCGGGGTATAAATCTAATCAATCAATCAATCAATCAATCAATCAATCAATCAATCATGGCAGGCTGTGAATTTGGCGATGTTCCCTTATTGAATTGTTTAGTTATTTTCCTCTGGTTCCTTAGGGTCGAAAAGCATGTGCTGTAGTTTAGTTTCACTTTCCTCTGGTTAGTTGCTGGCTGTTAGTTTTTGTTCAGGCAGAGGCCAGAAAAGGCCCTGCTTTTGTTCCAGTAAAACTTCCAGTCCTACCTGGTGGAATGAGCTCCTGGTAGGGCCCGTAAGACAGAGCTCTTCTGCCAGGCTTTCAAGTAGGAGCTGCCACTACCACTACCACTACCACCAATGCTCCCTCTAAGCTGTGGAGTCTTGTGAGCAAAAATTCTACTTTGTGAGCTACTGGCATTAAAGTTGTGAGTGAGCCATTTGGCTACTGCATAAATTAGTTTGCTCTTGAGCCATTCTTCCTGAGCAAAGACTAAAATCTGTGAGCTGGAAGCTAAAAAACTGTGAGCCAGCTCACACTAACTCAGCTTAGAGGGAACACTGACTACCACCTTTGGTGGACCTAAGGGGTGACCCACCATGACTTTGTTGGGGTCAGTACCGCTGGATGGGGCCAAGTAAGATTGAGTAGCATCCTTTTTGCTATGCAAGATACTGGGCAGTCCATTTGTAAATCCGACCCCATCTTGTTAAATTTTTGACTAACTATTGAGCACTTTAACATTGATTGTTTTATCCTGTTTTTATGTTTTTTTATGCTTGGCACATGGTGCCCTATTGTAAGCTGCCCTGAGCCTGTTCGTGGGGAGGGTGGGGTAAAAATGTAAATAATAATAATAATAATAATAATAATAATAATAATAATAATAATAATAATAATAATAATAATAATAATAATAATAATAATAATAATAATAATAGTTGTTGTTGTTATTATTATTATTATTATTATTATTATTATTTTTATGGCACGGTGTGCTTGTGGGATTATTACAATCGTGATCACCTTGATTCCCACATTTTGCTCTTCATTTTGTGACCCTACTTTTATGAGAGAGCCACTTATTTATTCATTTGGGATACTTGTATGCCTAGGGTTGCCACACACACCCCCCCCAGTGGGGCCAGGGGACCCCCAAATTTTGGGGGCTTTATCTGCCGCTGGCCATTGGGGAAGCCCCACCCCCAAACAGCAGCATCCCACAGGGACACAGCCAATGCAATGATGTCACTGGTAGTGACATCATCATGCTGGGGCCATCACACAGTGATGCTCTAGCATGCGGGGGGGACTCTATGGTTATCATAGAGTTTTTGCCCTGAATGCTAGAGTGTCACTGTGTGACGGCCCTAGCATGATGATGTCGCTACTGGTGATGTCATTGTGCTGCACACATTTCGTATACAGAAGATGACTCCCAACAAGAATCCATGACCCCCCCCCCCATACACACACTGCAGCAAAGGTGAGACTGGTTAACCCTGTGTATGCTGCCTCTTCAGAGTCCTGTCCAAGGCAGCTTAGAATTAAAATAATATAACAAAAACAAGCCAGTGGACAAAATTCACACAAAAACTATCCAGAAACCAGACCTCAGGCCAGAAGCTGACCATTTAAAAAGCTGGTGAGATAAACTCCTTAATGAATTGCCTGGGTGTGTTTGGACCTGGCCACTAATAGACAGCAAAGTCGGTGCCAGGCGAGCCTCAAGGGAGAGGGGATTCCAAAGGAACATTCCATTCTCTTTTACACATGTTGCTTCCTGGTATGAGAACTAGGCAGGCTATTACACACAGAAGGATGTGATACTGCTGTGCCTGGAAGCTCCACTTTCAGAGGTTGTCATCAGGATCAGAAAAGCAGTGGTGGGAATGGAGTGCTTCATGTGCACTTGGAAGGATTCCTGCTTTGGATCTGGAGGCCCTCTCCCATAGACTGCTCCCACACATTGTTAGATATTGTGCTCTTGTTGTGCACTAGTAACTGTCAGCTAGCTGCCATAAATTTGGGAGGGGGAGAGAGACCACTGACCGTCATTTGTACTTTCACTTTTCACTTGCTTGACACCGCTCGCTATCTGTATGTTTTATATGTCTGACCTTGGGTGCCTAGCGGCAACACATTCCTTAAGGAGTGTCCCACCTCCAGGGCCTGTTACTTCTGCTGGGCTCATCCTGGCGCCTCGATTGGCTACTGACCAATGGGGTGCCCCCTTTGAACCATGTATATCTAACATCCCCGTGCCTTTTTCCTTAGTCTTAACACAGATCCTGAATGTAGATGTTCTGACAATACTGTACCAATAAACTTCACTTCAGAAGAGAGTTGTTGGATCTGATTGTTGCAGGAGTTCGACAGTAACCATGTGCAACTGGATTGGCTTATCTACACAGCATAATCCCATTGTGAATTATTGCTGTAACACATTTCCCAACAATTTACAGATGAAGCCCAGGAGGGGAGTGAAATGGAAGGTAGAGAAGTAGTTAAACATATCCTCTCCCTCCCTCTCCCCCAGTTTGGCCCTGAGCTTTTAGCATAGCAGCATAAGGATGAAAATAGGACCAAATGCACTTAGCTTGGGACCCCACATAATTTCAGAGCCAAGTAAAAATAACTATATCAAATGACCCTTCATTGAATTACCCCCGTTGATGCTCTTCAAGGTTTTCTCATCCGGTACTTGCTTTTCAGCAGGAGGGGGATCCTCCCCTCAGTAATTGGTACTTAGTCGACGAGATAATCTTATCATTTTCACATAAAATATTGATAAGGAATAAACACAGCCTCCCTGTTGTGAATGCAGTGGACTTCACAAAACACTAATATATGGATTAAGGAAAGTTAACATAATCCTTTTATGGAAACTAAAATCAATTACACTTCAGCTTTGTAGCATTATAAATGTATTTAGTCAGCACGGGATTTTTTTTCCCCTCCAGCAGCGTGCCTTACGGATTGACTCGCCAGATGTTAAATATTAAATAGAACTAATCAAAATACGATTTGAGAGATTTTAAAAACAATGATCAAAGAAGAGCTATTTATTACCTGATCCTTGTTTCTATTGAAATGCTGGCTCCTGTGATGTTAGAGCTAATTTACTTTAGTTCCTGAATTTAGTTCAGTGTGAACTCGATTTTTTTTCTTCCAATTTAACATGAAGGAAGAATAGAGTTAAGCACCAACATTGCTATTTACTGTGTGAAATACATTTAGAGAGCCAGTTTGGTGTAGTGGTTAGGACTTTAATCTGGGAGAACCGGGTTTGATTCCCCGCTCCTCCACATACAGCTGCTGGTGTGACCCTGGGTCCGTCATAAGTTCTTTCAGAGCTGTTCTCTCAAGGGCAGTTCTCGAGAGAGCTCTCTCAGCCCCACCTACCTCACAGGGTGTCTGTTGTGGGGAGGGGAAGGGAAAGGGATTGTAAGCCACTCTGAGACTCCTTCAGGTAGTGAACGGCAAGGTATAAATCCAATCTTCTCCTCCTCCTCCTTTTGGAACTAAGAGAAGTCTAAGCAGATTTACTCAAGGAAGACCCATGACATTCAGTGGGGCCTCCTCCCAGGAAATTACATCAGGAAAAGCTGGAAACCTCGCATACATGCAGGGTATTCTATATATGACTCTTCAGTTCTTGTCCTCCAAGAACTGGAGATGTGTTATTCGCATCCCATAGAGAGTCTCAGAGTGTCCACGGCAGTCATTGCATGTGGCACTTTTCATCTCATCCTTGTTGTGCTCAGCATGGTAATATTCTGCTCCAGGACAACCAGTTAGACTTGCCATCTGCCTGCCTGCGGTGGGTAAATCCCCACCTTTAGCCTCAATACCCTAACCCTCGAGACATTGAGGAGTGGAATAAAAATGGCTGAGAAATGGCCTCCATAGTGATATTCTAGGACTTCCCCATTGCCTCTATGGTCTTTGCTGTTGAGATTCAGGGAAATTCCTAGAGTGTCATGCAAAATTGATGTCACATCCTCCCTGAATTCCAGCCTCCCCAGGCACTGTCCACAATATATTGTTTTTAATGGCTCACTGTTTTATATTGTTATACTGTCCACAATATCTTCCACCATCTGCTAAGGCAATGCATATAACCCTATAGCCACTTCTGAAAACAGGTTAACACTGGCATGGAATCTGTCTGTGTAAAAGCAGTGGAATGGCCTTGTGTCCAGCACTTCACATTACGGCTGTGGCAAGAAGAAGAAGAAGAAGAAGAAGAAGAAGAAGAAGAAGAAGGAGGAGGAGGAGGAGGAGGAGGAGGAGGAGGAGGAGGAGGAGGAGAAGAAGAAATTGGATTTATACCTTGTCCTTCACTTGGAGTCTCAGAACGGCTTACAATCCCTTTCCCTTCCACTTCCCCTCCCCACAACAGATACCCTGTGAGGTAGGTGGGGCTGAGAGAGCTCTTTTGAGGACTGCTAGTGAGAGAACGGCTCTGAGAGAACTTGTGACTGACCCTAGTTTACACCAGCAGCTGTGTGTGGAGGAGTGGGGAATCAAACCTGGCTCTCCCAGACGAGAGTCCACTGCTCTTAACCACTACACCAAACTGGCTAGTAGTCTAGTCATCAAGTGGAAACCAATAGCAACAGTCTCTTCAAGACGCATGCAAGATGCTTGGGATGAAGGCCCGATCAAAAACATCATCGTATCATGATGCTGTGAACACATATGGAGCTGCCTGATGTTGGTCTGACAAGTTATTATCCACTCTGACGCTAGCCCTTTGCAAATGTCCCACTCACAGGGCTCTTTTTGTAGCAGGAACTCCTTTGCATATTAGCCGACACACCCCTAACATAGCCAATCCTCCAAGAGTTTACAGTAGCCCCTGTAAGAAGAGCTCTGTAAGCTCTTGGAGGATTGGCTACATTAGGGAGTGTGTCGCCTAATATGCAAAGGAGTTCCTGCTACAAAAAAGAGCCCTGCTCAGTCATGTGTTCACTCACCACACAGGGAGGCTGAGCAGGCATGAGTGCACTGGACCAGTCCCCTGCCTCCACTCGATCACTGAATGGTCTGCATGCGTCCATGTGTGGAGGGAATGCCCATGTGTACTCCCCCCTCCCCATTATAGTTGATGCTGCTTTTGGAATGTTGCTCATCATGAGAAGAGGGCACATATGCAGGCATTTCCTCTATGTGTTCGCCCAGTGCAGATGACCTGGCAATCATGCAGAAATGGGAGGGACAATGCACTCGTTCCTGCTGTACCTCCCCATGGAAAGGGAACACACAGATGGGTCATCTGCACAGGGGTAGTGAATTTCCTGTGTCTCAGGCATAGAATTTTGACATCACCTACTACATGATCCTTTGTTAACTGGAGATGGTAGGGATTGAACTTGGGAACTTCTGCACACAAGGCAGACGCTCTGTGACTGACCCCCGGCTGCTCTCTGAACTCTTGTTCTCCACCCTGTCCCTGTGTCATTATCACACCAGCAGTGATCAGAAGACTTAGGAATCCTTAGAGGCCTGTCCCTCCCCATTGCTAGAGTATAAATGTAATGACCGGGACCCGTTTTCTGTGAGAGTCCCAGCACTTTTTTTTAAAAAAATCTAGAGTTTACAAACACTCTTTTCCCTCACGTTGTGTCTAATCTTCCCAGTGCTCCCCCCCCCATTTTGTTTATTGGATTTTCTTGTTTTTAACAAAACATCACAACAGTAAGAACAATGAGAACAAATACAGATGCAAATACAAGGAGCAATTGCAAAAAGCACACCTTTAGGTCCTCTAGTAGGAGCTGTGGTGGCTCAAGCAGGCTGTGGAAGGTCAGTAGTTCAGCAGTTCGAGACCCGAGTGTACTGCATGATGGAGTGAGCTCCTGTCTCCAGTTCCAGCTCCTGCCAGCCTAGCAGTATGAAAGCAAGAACTTGCAAGTAGATAAATAGGTACCATTTAGGTGGGAAGGTAACAGCGTTCCGTGAGCCTTGGTGTTGAGTCATGCCGGCCAGATGACCACGGAAACGTCTCCGGACAGTGCTGGCTCTTCGGCTTTGAAATGGAGATGAGCACCACAACCCTAGAGTCGGATTCGACTGGCTTTCGAGCAAGGGAACCTTTACCTTTACCTTTAGGCCCTCTAGTAATGGGTCATTAGGGTTAACTTATATGTTCATATCCAACAAGTGCCCAAAGAACATGAAATAACAGCGCCTTAAAAAAAATTGGTTCTAGTCAAAATGTAACTAACAGAATTCACTAAGAATAAACATACAGAATCGATTAGCAAGATGAATGGTGTTGAACTCAGTGGTATTTGCCACAGATTCCAAAACCAGGAGCCAGCGTTCCAAGAAGTTAGTCTGAACAGTTTGTGCTTCGGGTAGTATGATTTGGTTGGACATTTTCTCCATCAAAAAGTAGTTCCCATAATCTGCTATACCAGTGTTTAATATATGGAGGATTTTTATTTTTCCAGTTTGCAGGTATCACCATTTTGGCCAATGACAGGAGTTCTGTTATAGGTCGAATCTGCATTTGCATTTTTAAATCAGTTTCGTGCTGCTGTGACACCATCAAGCATAGAGAAAGACAGTGTTACAGCAGCATGAAACTGATTTAAAAATGCAAATGCAGCACGAAACTGATTTAAAAATGCAAATGCAGATTCGACCATAAGATCCTGACATATTGCTGGGATTGAAGAGTCTCACCAGCGGTCTAGTAGCACTCCTTCCAGTGTAGCTGGGACTGCATATCCAGTAAGTATATAGATGTGATGCTATTAATAGGCAGACACATCTATGATGCAATCCAAAATCTTGTTGAACAGCATGAGGAATGGAATTCTGAAAGGCAGATGAATGAGGTTGCTAACTCCCCTTTTAAAAGCAAGCTCCTGTGCCTTTGAAAGTTGCATTGACAGACACCACAGCATGTTGATGATAGCTATTTATATTGCCATTTACAGGATCTGCCTAGTTGCCATTGTCTCTTGCTCACTATGGGGATGATCTATCACACTTTTGCAGTTCTGAGTTTTCACACTCAAGGGATGACAAGCTTATCCACCGCTCCTCTACTTTACCACTCTTTAAGTGGCAGGACTGAATAGGTGTGGTGTGTTTACAAAGATCAGGCTTAGACCATTCAAAATATAAGAAAGTTTAATAAGCACATAAAAAAAATTGTATACATGGTCTATTTAAGCATCAGGCAAGGATTCAAAGAAAAGGTGAAAACATATGCTACTCTCACCCTACGCTTAGTGCTTAACCAGAATGATGTTTAATTAGGACAGGCTACTAGTATCTTGGAGTTGCAGTATTTAAAAGTCCAAAATTACCTTAGCTCTCCTCCCCATTGTCCCTCATCCCTTGGCAAGATGGAATCCTAGGTAAAAACTTAGTCCTGCATGGATTATGCCTTCCTGGTCAGAAGCTGTAAAATAAAACAGCTTCTTCCCTGTGTCCTGGGAATTTATAATATCTCCCAGGAGTTCATCATTCTGATACTTCTGCCTTAAGAGGAAGAGAAACTTTCTAGCCATTTGGCTGGTCTTGACTCTTTCCCCTGAGGTGTGACATTCTAGCAATGTGTGAGAAGGCAAACCCTTTGCTGTTCCTCCAGGTCACGATTTACATAACAGGCTTGGGTGATGTATCATTCCTGGTACAGATTGGCAGAAGGGCTCCTGTGACATAGATACAGGGCAACCCAACTGTTGAATTATTGTGGTGAGTTCTCCATAGCCTATAAGCATTCCAAGGAGAGGAGTTAGCAATGTTCTCTTTCTGTCTTAGAATGTACAAAAATCAGGGGGAAGGGAGACATTTTGGTGATGGGGGGACTCACCAAATCTGGAAGAGGCCCTGTTCTCAGATCACTTCCTGTTTATCACAGCGAGGTCCCAAGGCCTTGGAACGAAGAACATTCACAATCATGGCCTCCCAAGCTCAATGGTTAGATTTAAAAGCTTTCCAGAGGCCTGTGATATACTGAGTAGGTCTGCGATGTTGTGTTTCAAGCTGGAAGTTTTCTTTTAAATGACAGAACACTTTAGATGCACATCGGACTCAGCAGGTGACCCGTTGTTTGCTCAGAACAGGGATGGCAGATTTTCCCTGACATCGCATTCAAAGTGGAATTGTTCTTTGCACACACCGCATGCAGATTCTCCTGAAAGTTTGACAGGAGCAGAGCCCCACATCAGATTTTTCAAAGCATTCTGTCTTTGGCTCCAAAACGTTGACTGGTATCAAAGGGGTCCTTCTGTTATGGACTATAGAGACAAAGGACATGAAAAGGGAAACATCTGCTAAGATGGTTGTAAAATGCTTCAGAGATGTCATCTCTTTTCCCAGTAAAAGACTCTGCCAGAGAAGAGAAACAGAAACAATATTTTTTATTCATATCAAATAACTCTGGAATACGATATTTAGCATACACATGATGAGTGATGTACATCAAAAAGTCACCATGTATTTTGATGTTCCAGCTCTTGATAACAGCTTTTTGTCATGTGTTTTTGTTCATGTTTGATTCTATTGTTTTGAATCTGTTTTCCAGGGCAAAAAGGCATGTTGGAAAGCATTCTGCCCACCCTGTATGCCTAAAGTGTATTCATTTGTATCTTCTGCTCTTCTGTTACAGGAACTGATTGGCTTTGCAAGTTGTTTTGCAAGCCGTGATCTAGCCGCAATGAGTTTATTCACAATATTGGATTTCAGATCCCCGACAGAATTAGTACGCAATTACTTGCAACTTCACTACAAAATTTCTTTGATACTTTTAACATTATCCTGTCAGTATCTTTTTCATATATAGCCAATTTTTGTTGTTAGATCATACAGCCGGGGCCGACGATTTGAAGGGCAATCCTCTGCAGATTTATTCTGCTCTAAACCCATGGAAATTCATTGTTTTAGATTGATGCAACTTTGCATAGGGATGTGGAATAGTAAGGTATAGCCTGGTCTTATCAGATCTCAGAAGTTAAGCGGGGTCGGTACTTCAATGAGAGACCACCAAGGAAAACTCTGCAGAAGAAGGCGCTGGCAAAACCACCTCTGCTTCCTACTTGGCTTGACCCTTCATTGGGGTCGCCATAAATTGGTTGTGGCTTGATGGCACATAAATACACAACTCTGGATAGAATTGCATTTTTGGTTTACCACACGTGGTTTACCACACGAGAGTTATTTCACCATAACCAAGGCTTTTTTTGTAGAAAAAGCCCAGCAGGAACTCATTAGCATAACAGGCCACACCCAACAGCAGAAACTCATTAGCATATTAGGCCACACCCCTGACAGCACAGCTCCCTCCCAAGATTGGCTTCCCCAGTTGCCCTGTGGCTTGCTGGGCGCATGGGGAACCTGAGGGAAGGAAGGCAGTTTCTGGATTGGCTTCCCCAGGTGCCCCGCAGCTGCAGGGAGCCTGGGGAACCCAAGGAGGGGAGGCAGTTTAAACTTCCTTCCCTCCCTGGATTGGCTTGGCTTCCCCAGTTGCCCCGCAGCTTGCGAGGCACCTGGGAAACCCGGGGGGGGGGCTATAGGTGTGGCCAACTCGGAAGCCAGGTAGGGCTCCGTTCCGGTGCATTCCTGCCCCAAAATAGCCCTGACCATAACTACAAATGATTCCGGGAGCCACTAGCTGACTATCCTTCCATGTTAACCCTAGAATAGCCATACACCTTTTCATGTTGCATTTTGAAGGATTCCAAGGTCCCAGTCTATCGGAAGATGTGCATGACTAAGCCCTGCTGAATGCAACAGGAGTTGCTAGTCGTTACTCACTTGTTCCATCCGTTTCAGAGGAATTTAGACACTAGTAACTTATACTGCAATCCACTGCTGATTTAATCCTGTCTAAACCCATTGATTTCAATGGACTAGACTGGGATTACTCTGCATAGGATTGCAGTGTTAGCTGGTCTGGGAGTCAAACTCTTCAGAGCACCCCCCCCTCCCAACTCATCATTGTTCAATCGCATATGAAAGAAAACATCCCAAAGGGAGAATTAAAGACGTTGCCAAAGATTATTTTTATGATGTCATCAAGACCCTCTAGATGGTGTTCAAACTTTATGTATCAGACTTCTGTATTATTCATTTTAATGTGGCTTTGCCTTTGATATGTTGTGCAATTTTCAGGGATTAAAATGGCATGCTCCTAATTCTTGGATGTTCTTTGATCTTGTTTATTTCTTTCCCCCTTTAAACATGAGCATTCATTCAGCGCGTGACAGCTCATATCCCATTTGAAGCGGTAATTATGGAGAGGAGCTAGACTCTTCCTAGTAAAACCTGTAACTAGTTTGAGTTACAAGGCCGGTTTTTACTTGCCTTCCCTCTACAGCAAAATCGTTTGACAGAATCTGGAAATTCAGCGAAGGATACCTTTTTGTGGAAATATCTGTAAAGGGTAAGAGTTTGTTTTCATGAACTCAAAGGGAAGGAACACCTTTTCATTTCTGGGCAAAAGCCTCATTTTAGAAAAGGAATTCTTGGCAAAAATCCCACATTTTGTTTTCATTTGAAGGAATAAGGCTAATTGTATTGATGAGTATGATCTTGATCCACAGCTCCTCAAGAGAAATAACATTCATTGATCCTGGGATGGTTAGGGGGAAGAAATAACTCTGGGAAAGGGCCCGTCCCACAGCTGTCCCTGGCCCCGCCCTCTAAAGGAGGGAGAGAGCATCTGCCTGGACAGCCCTTTCACCTAAGTTGGCTGGGTAGGGTAAGACCGGGAAGGCCAATCCCTCACAGGTGGGGACTGGGTGGCAGCCCATCTGCCCCCTAGGACTCTTCCCAGTGGCTTTAAGAGCCAATCCCCCCTTTTCTTTATTGACAATATTGTCAGAGGGAAAGGAAGGGGTGTATACTCTGAACTGACCCCCTCCCCTAAAAAGAGACATGAAAGTAGGGCATATATGAGCAGCAGTAACATTGAACCTACCACTGTGGTAACGGTCATGGACCGGAAGTACAACCATGAGTGCAATGATGCTTAGGCTACCCAAGTACCTGGACTCAGCAGGGAATTCCCTGTCCCCACCCCCAGTTTTCTGCCCTTCAAGATTCTCTAGGATTTCACCCCAGTCTCTATGGTCTCTACAACAGATAGTATGGGAAATTCCTAGAGCATCACCCAGACCATCCCCCCTGATTCCACCCTCCCTAGACACCGCCCCCAAATCTCGCATTTACCTAGGCACTGCTGGGAGCCTTAATGGGGCTACTGGTACAGCTGGAAGGAATGCAAGTCTTAAGCAGCAGCCTCTTGGGCATGTGCTTGGTCTGGTGTGGACATGACAACTGGCTCCTACATGCCGATTCATCCCTTGCTGCACTCAGCAAAAAATTAGTTGTGTCTGAGGCCTGTTGAAAGTGACAGGACTTCAGTACAATGCTTGGAAATTCTGTCCTGTCGAAGGGCCTTTTCTATGGCCCAATGCGATATTGTCCCATCTGCGGTCATAGAGGGACGTTGCAAAAAGGTCCCTATGGCCGAGTGTGTCTGCCCCTGTGGCACTGGTAAAGTGGAAACGATCGAGCATACTTTGCTTGACTGTGGGTACTATCAAGTAATATGTGCTAAGTACATCCGACATATGCTGGAGGGATTTTTGGGTCTCCCAGATTCGGAATTAAATAATATGCTCTGGCTGGATTCCAACCCCCAGATTCCGCTCACTTGCACCAGATTTTTGGCCACAGCCTATAAAATCCGCGAAGAATATGTTAGGGAGCGACGTAGACAATCCTTGAGCCCTTTGGACTTCTTAATTTTTGAAAGACTAAAAAATCTGCTCTTTTTAAAGCACTCGTATTTTTAAAGCTTTTATTGAATTATTTCCAATTTAGCGGCTGTGTACCTCGAGTATGGTATCCAGCTATGTTGCTAACTGATTTGGTTTTTTTTTTTTTATCAAAACCCTCCTAAAAAGGAGAGGAATTTATTCTTTTTATAAATAGAAAAAGGTAGGGTATATAGAGGGATAAAGAAAAGAGCGGAGTGAGTATTCTGTTAATAAAGGTTAGTTTAAATCAATATAGATACAGTTTTTGGCAATCTCCGTGATTTGAGAGTCTTCTTTTCATCTAACAAAAATTCAAAATAACTCTGTTAATGAGGTTAGTAATGTCCTTTGGGGTTAATTATTAGTCATCTCCTTTTTGACGCTTCCCGAACAGTTATTTCTTAGGTTGTCTTCCTTTGGTATCCCTCAAGTTATAGGATGGGCCACCTTTGGTTTTCACTTCTCCCGCTCCGGCACCTCCCTCCTCTGGGCCGCTGTCATCTTCACTACTCAAATCTGTCCACGTTGCGAGTGCTGCCTCTTCCTCTGAACTGGCGTGTCTCTTCAGAAATTCCTGCGCCTTGAAGATGGAGTCAATCTTCTCTCTTTTATCCTTATACTTGAACAAAAGGCCTTCAGGATAGGTCCATCTGTATATGACCTGTCTTCTTTGTAGAAAAGTGGTCAATCCTTTATAAGCTTTCCTTTTCATCCGGATTTCATAAGGCACATCTTTCAATATTCTGATGGTCTGCTCCCCAATTTTCAAGGGCACCGCTGCAACTGCACGCAAGATTTGATCTCTGGTACTCTGCTTGACAAACTTGACAACCACTTCTGCTGGCAGATTATTTTTTTGTAAATGTGGAGTATGCCCTATAGACCTTATCCATTTCTTCTTTTAACTCACGCTGATCTCTGCCAGTTACGGGTGCCAAGGCATTCGCAAGTATAGATCTGAGATCTTCCTTCTCTTCTTCTTTAATGCCCTGAAATCGAAGAGTCAGATTCGATTTTTCCATTTGCAACATCAAAATTCTTTTTTCTTGCACATCCTGATGCTTTTCTAACTTGTTGACCCTTTTCTTCACTTTTCCGATGTCTTCTGACGAGACCAAACATTTCTGTGCGATCTCCTCCATCTTCTTTGACGTCTCTGTTAGTTGCCTCTGTTGACTGTTGAGAACACCTTCCATATTAGTTAAGGTTTCGCTGATTTTCTGTATTTGGACCAGCAGAAGGTGCAGTAGCTCGCTTGTCTGTTGACTGACAGTCGGCTCTGGAGGGGGATTACCCGGACCGGAAGTCCCGCCTCCCTTCTTCTCCGTTTTCAAAGGGACCTTCTTCATGGCAGACATTTCTTGTATTTGTTTACTTTATAAAAGTTCGTGACGCGTCGCTCAGGAGTCCCGCTAACTCATTCGCTTCAATGGCACCCCAAAGGTAATTTCACCAACCCTTCTTCCCTTTCGTCCCCCTTAGCTTTCTTATACAAGTCCCGCTTCTCAGTGGGGGGGATTCCCCTCCTCCCAGCCGCTTATTCGCTTACGGGGGAAGGGCTCGGGTTTCGCTTCAAATTCAGACCTCCAACTCACGGTTCCTGCCATTTCTTCTTTTTGCCTTAATTCATCGCTGTTCCTCACTCCTGTTGGAAATCAGTGGCGTTGCTAAGTCCCATTACGGGCACACCGCAGCGGGGCCGATTGGGGCGGGGAGAAAGCCTCAATTTCCCGGCTAACTGCCGGCAAAGAGGCTACTCCCCATGCGCCCCCGGTTTGGAGCCTTTGCCTAAGGCTCACTAGGGTCTTGCAAACCTGCAAAGACCCCCCAAACTGCGTGTGGGCTAACCACCTCCGGGAGCTTCTCGAAGGGTGGCCGCCATTCGCAATGCCGGAAACCGAAACCCATGTTGCTAACTGATTTGTGCTGGTTACATACTGAAATAAACTCTAACAATTAAATGCATTGTACATTTCAGAGGATGGAGGCCAGTTTAGAATGGAACTGTAACTGCCCACAGCTTTAAGCCTGGAGGAACCTCTCTGTCTTGCAGGCCACAACAGGCACCTCGTGAGGTAGATGGGGCTGAGAGAAAGACTTGTCCCAGGTCACCCAGTAGGCGTCATGTGTCTCAGAGCAGCTTACCTTCCCTTCTCCGCCCCACAACAATCACCTTGTGAAGTAGGCAGGGGCAGATTAAGGCTCACTGGTGCCCTAAGCACTGACCAATCTTGGTGCCCCCTTCCTTTCCACACTGACCCCGTCCATTTTAGTGGTTGACCTGTCTGGCCAGATATACAATGCAGGTTGCAGCAATACAAAAATTTATTCATATGTGATAACACAATATACTGTACAAACTAAGCCAAGCTTTGGCTACATAAACTTCTACAAAAATGCAGCACCAACATCTATTTTAATATTTCACGTCAAATGTATCAAAGTTCCAATATTCATCACCTGAAAGGCATTTTTCTACATTTTTTCCACCCTTTCCCCAACTTTGTGGTGCCCCCTTTGGCCCTGGTGCCCTAAGCACGTGCTTAGTCTGCTTAATGGTTAGCCTGCCACTGGAAGTAGGTGGGGATGAGAGATTTCTGAGAGAACTGTGACTGGCCTAAAGTCACCCAGCAGGCCTCATGTATCTCAGAGCGGCTTACAATCACCTTCCCTTCCCCTCCTCACAACAATCGCCTTGTGTGGTAGGTGGGGTTGAGAGACTTCTGAGAGAGCTGTGACTAGCCCAAGGTCAGCCAGCAGTCTTCAGGTGGAGGAGGAGTGGGGTTAGAGTCCACTTCCCTTAACCACTATGCTACACTCCTTCGGGGCCGCCACCAGTTGTCTGCAACTTGATGGCACTTTTCTCCACTGGTGTGTATACTTGTACGTATATGCACATCAACATGCACACGCACACAATTTATATGATGAGTACCCACAGTTAGCTTGTTTATTTTATTCGACAGATTCGTGTGGGTAGCCGTTTTGATCTGAAGCAACCGAACGAAGTCCTGTTATTTCATTTGACTTCATTTATAGCCTTTCTTTCTCCCAAGGGGGGGGTCAGAGTGCCTTACGTCTTCTTCTCCTCCTCCCATTTATCCACATGACAAACACATCAGGCAGGTTGTTCTGTGTCTGTGTGACTGGTCCAGGGTTGCCCAGCAAGCTTCCGTGGCAAAGTCGGTATTCAATCTGGGTCTCCTGTGACACTCTCAGCACGAGGCCATGCAAGGTAACTTATGAGCAGTAAAGGTACAGAACAAGGTGGTGGTGGGGGGAACCCCACCATGCAGCCACTAAATAACTGTGATGGGAAGAGAAATGGATATATTGTGGTGGTGGAAAGGGCCCCTGAGTCACTCCTAACTTTTGGCAACCCGGCACAATCTTCAAGGCCAGAGATATTCAGAGGTGGTTTCCCATCGCCTGCCTCTATTAATATGTTAGATATATAGAAAAGAAGAAATGTTTAAAGAGAATGTGGCTTCAGGAGGGAAACAGAGTTAGCAATTCGGTGACTGCAGGATTTTTTAAAAAGTGCATGCATCGCAACACATCACGTTATTTTGCTCCACCGCTGCCGTGTCCCGGGGCCACACAGATCCGGCAGATTCACCTTTCCATCAAATGAAGTAGGGGATTTGATGCAGCCCCCTGCGTGGGCTTCCTGAAAAGCCGAGCGTGCTTTAGAACAACATTCCAGCCGTCCTTGTTGTAATCCTGAATGGGCTTCGCATTGGAATAATGGTCTCTTTGATGTGGCAACAGGTGCACAGAGTGACAATTACGTTTCCCCTCTCATAAAGCCCCGTCTGTGTACCTGATGAAAGGAGGCCACTGGCTCCACTGGATCTCTCAGACTCTTTGATACTGGCTGTGAGTCTCTGTTGCAGGGGTGATTTCTTCATATGAATGACCACACCTGCAGCCCAGAGTCCCTGCCAGAGGAAGGACAGAGACTGGTGACAATACAAGAACTCGTGGGCACTCAATGAAATTGCTGAGCAGAACAGATAAAAGGAAGTACTTCTTCACCCAAAGAGTGAGTAACACATGGAGTTCACTGCCACAGCGGGTGGTGGCAGCTACAAGCATGGACGGCTTCAAGGGGGAATTAGATAAACATATGGAGCAGAGGTCAGCCATGAGGTATAGATAGGAACTCTCAGTCTGGGTCAAGGGATGCTCTGTATTCTTGGTGCTTGGGCTGGGGGGAAGCAGTGGGAGGGCTTCTAGTGTCCTGGCCCCACTGCTGGACCTCCTGATGGCACCTGGAATTTTTGGCCACTGTGTGACAGAGTGTTGGACTGGATGGGCCATTGGCCTGATCCAACGTTGGCTTCTCTTATGTCCTTATGTTGTGGGAGCAAATTACGGCCTCCCCCCCCATTAAAATGCCTCACCCCAGACCCACCAAGGAGTAGATGCAGGTGGAAGCAGAAACATCTCTCGTTTTATGAGGAAGTCTCGGTGCCGATAGGCGTTGCTGATGTAATCCATGGCGAGTGATCCATTGGCCAGGTTATATACATGCGTCTCTTCACCACAGTGAAAAGTTTGATATTTGGATTGCTAAACCTCGAGGCAAAGCCTGGAGATCTCTTGGGATGAAAGCTGATCTCTGCATTATGGAGAATCAGTTCTCCTGGAGAAAATGGCTACTTTGGAAGGTGGACTCTGTGGCATTATACCCCTCTGAGGCCTTCACCTCCTCACCGCCTGCCCTGCCACTCTCCACCCCCAAATTTCCAGTAATTTCCCAGCGCAGAGTTGGTGGCCCTTCGAGAGGGGAGTCAGGAGGCGGATTTAGCTCCACCCTCCCAAACCGATGAAATAATTGCTTATCTGGTTGGATGTATACAAGGGCTCAGGGCATTTCCTCTTTCTATTTGTGGTGTTGTGCTTTCAAACTGGATTTTTTTAGCAGAAGAGAGCTGGGTGATGATCGCAAACCATCCGCCCCTCCCCCAAATTACCAGTTCTGTTTTTTGCCTTTCCTTCTTCCAAGAGATGTAAAAACAATCTTCGTCTTCTTTTTCATCCAATATGCTTTCACACTGAACTTCTTCAAAAGGCAAGTGCGACTCCGTCGTGAGGTATCGGCTTTCCCCGTGGGTTCTTGCCTTCTGATCCTTGGAACGATGTTGCGTTTCCTAATGCAAAAGACCTAGAGGCATTTTAGTGCTTCAAAAGACTAGAGTGGAGCTCTTATGCTTTGGGGTGGGGTTTTTTTTTGGTTTTTTTTGCATAAGGAGGAAAAAATACTTTGTGTCTGCTTTTCCTAATGACAGTAGATGCCCTTGCAAAGCTTCTGTGACCAAATATGGCAATAATGGTAATAATATCTATCTATCTATCTATCTATCTATCTATCTATCTATCTATCTATCTATCTATCTATCTATCTATCTATCTATCTATCTATCTATCTATCTATCTATCTATCTATCTATCTATCTATCTATCTATCTATCTATCTATCTATCTATCATCTATCTATCTATCCCTACCTACCTACCTACCTACCTACCTATCATCTATCTATCATCTATCTATCCATAAGAACTTAAGAGAAGCCAGTGTTGGATCAGGCCAATGGCCCATCCAGTCCAACATGCTGTCACACAGTGGATAAAAATACCAGGTGCCATCAGGAGGTCCAGCAATAGGGCCAGGACACTAGAAGCCCTCCTACTGTTGTCCCCTCCCCAAGCACCAAGAATACAGAGCATCACTTGCCCCAGAGTCCCTATCTGTACCTTGTGGCTAATAGCCACCGATGAACCTCTGCTCCATATGCTTATCTAATTCCCTTTTGAAGCCGTCCATGCTTGTAGCAGTGAATTCCATGCGTTAATCTTGTAGCAGGGAATTCCATGTGTTAATCACTCTTTCCATGTGTTAATCACTTGTAGCAGTGAATTCCATGTGTTAATCACATCTGTCTATCTGTCTGTCTGTCTGTCTGTCTGTCTGTCTGTCTATCTATCTATCTATCTATCTATCTATCTATCTATCTATCTATCTATCTATCTATCTATCTATCTATCTATCTATCATCTATCTGTCTGTCTGTCTGTCTGTCTGTCTGTCTGTCTGTCTGTCTGTCTATCTATCTATCTATCTATCTATCTATCTATCTATCTATCTATCATCTATCTATCTATCATCTATCTATCATCTATCTATCATCTATCTATCATCTATCTATCATCTATCTATCATCTATCTATCTATCTATCTATCTATCTATCTATCTATCTATCTATCATCCATCCATCCATCCATCCATCCATCCATCCATCCATCCATCCATTGACTGACTTCATTTGTACCCTCAATGGGGACCCAAAGCAATGTGCCAGTTCTTTTCCACTCTATCCTCACAAGAACTCAGTGAAGTAAGTTAGACTGAGATTGGGTGACTGGCCTAAGGCCACCATCAGTTTCTGTGGCAGAATGGGGATTTGAACCTGGGGATCCCTAGAGATCCCTTCGAGCTCTGTGTTTCTGTCCCATGATGCCATTTCCAGCTTTTACCAGATGTGACATCAGTGTGCTGACATGCCACTGACATGCCAGTCCCTACTCCCTAAATGCTCCAGGGCACTGCCAGGTATAGCCTAAGGCCTGACAATCCTTATTACAGTCCTGGGAATATCTCTCTTGTTTTCTGGCCCTTTGGGAATACATTACATCAATCCCTCCCCCACATGCATGTATCCATGTTTATTTGCTATGTGGCTTATTACCTCTCTTTGTGAACCTGATGCTCTCTATCCCTTTAAAATAATCCATCTTTTTAAAAAAAAATTACATAGATGCCAGAGTTCTATTATTTCTTTTTTTGCTTCAGCAAGGTAGCTATATCCTGCAAAGTGGAATTTTGGTGTTTTCGGATACATTGCTTCTCTATCACATGCATGTATATATAAAATCCAGGTTCATTATTATCATTGACATTTTATCCACTTTCCTTTGTTTCGGTGCGGTTCGCTGTTTGTTCCATTTCGTTGTTATCAAACGGCTCGTCAGTGATAGATCGTTGTTCTTCATCTTCATATTGATTAATTCCGTTTCCACTTGCAGTGTTCGGTTTCCAGAGTCTTCAGGCCAGCCTTCAGAAGAAGAGTCATTTGCAAAAGAATGACTTTCATTAACACAGTCCTCTTCAGAGACTCTCTTTATCGGTCTGTTCTCGGGGATATTGTTTGGGCCTCAGATCAGCCCAGTGTACTCGCTCGGTCATTAACTGAGCAATTAAAATCAAATGTATTTATTTTTTGCAGACGAAACTGAGATAAATCTTTATTGTGATGGTGTGTCTTTGAAGCCGAAAAACACTTTTGCATAAAATGTTAAGTGTCACATTCCTTGCTTTGAACATTTAATGTAAGGAACATTTCCATTCGGAATGTAAAGTGTGCCATTAATATTTCAACGCTTGCTCCGTGGATACGCGCAGGGTGACATAGTCATTTTGTAAAGGTGAAATAAACTACATGCGAACCAGGCCTGCACAACTGGTGACCCACAAGCTGAACATAGCACTAGAGTTGTCTAATCTGGCTGCAAAGCGAGGAGGGCACTACCGCGTGGGCCTGAATTCCAAGTGGTGAATCGCCACTGGGAAATCAGCCCCACATGCCACGGCCCCCACCCCATTCAGAAAAATACCCTTTAAAGCAGGGGTGTCGAACTCATTTGTTATGAGGGCTGGATCTGACATAAATGAGAACTTGTTGGGCCAGACCATGTGTGACGTAAAATGCAATGCCAGGTAGCAGAGATATAAACTTTATAAAGGACACAAACACAAAGGGGTTTTTTTCCCACTTAAAAACATGCTTAAAACATTAGTGCTCTTGCAATATTTTGTTTATTTAACCGTGTCTGATCACTGACACCTCTTGCTGTGAATTATTGCATCAAAATGTCTGTGCTGCTGCCATCTTGAGTATGCTGTTCAGGTGTGTCTCTGTAAGCTGCAAACTTATGATGACACAGCAGCAGAACTGGAAGAAGAAGCGGAAGACAGCCAGTTCCACTGCGGGCCCCATAGAAGCCCTTCGGGGGCCTAATCTAGCCCCTGGGCCGCATGTTTGGCACCCCTGCTTTAAAGGGTCTTTTTGTGAGCAAAGCTGTGGCTGGTGACAATAGGGTTGCCAAGTCCCATCTTCACCCCCAGCGGGTGCCCCTTTAAGTGCAGAGAGCTGGCATTCCCCCCCCCCATGTGCCCAATCTCCGCAGAGATTGGGCGTGCGGGAAATGCTGGCTCCCTGCACTTAAAGGGGCCCCTTTAAGTGCAGACAGCTGGCATCCCCCCCCCACCGTGCACCTGATCTCTGTGGAGATTGGGCACGTGGGAAACACTGGCTCCCTGCACTTAAAGGGGCCCCCTGCCCAGACCTAGGGGCTGGCAACCCTATCTAAGCAGTTTACTAAAATATGTAAACAGCTAGACCCCATTTGAATGGACGCGAAAATCTATTACAGATTCATAATGTTTCGCAGCTAAAAGAGTGATAGGTCTGCTATTATCTTCTAATAAAAGAGGTAATGTCTCCATATGATCTATATCTGGGAGCAAAGGAAGAATTAAAAGATTTCTAGGTTCAGGAAAGTAATTGCTTTCAAAGGTCATGTGGTACAGGGTGTCTAGTCTACCTGTACCATAGTCGCATATGCTATCAGAGGATCGTATCTTAAGAGACCCAAAGAGTAATTAACATGTGGAATTCACTGTCACAAGAAGTGGTGGCAACTAAAAACGTAGACAGCTTCAAGAGGGGGTTGGATAAACATCTGGAGCAGAGGTCCATCAGTGGCTATTAGCCACAACATATAGATGGAACACTAATCTGGGGCAACTAGTGTTGCTCTGTATTCTTGGTGCTAGGGGGGCAACAGTGGGAGGGCTTCTGGAGTTCTGGCCCTGCTGGTGGACCTCCTGGTGGTACCTGGTTTTTGGCCACTTGTGTGACACAGCCTGTTGGACTGGATGGGCCATTGGCGTGATCCAACATGGCTTCTCTTATGTTCATCTGTTCTTACCTCCCTTGCAAAACTCTGTATGGTAGGGCATTAAGGTGTGCCAACATAAAGGCATGCCTATGAGCAGTAATCAGGAAGCTCTCCAGATGGAAGAATACCGGCGAAGAAAAATTGCTACAAGAGAAAACAAGAAAAATGATTTACAAATGTCTCCTTACACAACAAATAACTAGGTATTACATGCTGTTCCAGTATCTAGTCTACACACTTGGCCTTCCCCCATGTGATGTATATGTGGATATATCCATCCATCCATCCATCCATCCATCCATCCATCCCATACATTAATGATAGAAAGTTCTTGGTTCCTAGTCTTTTGGTCTAATCTTTCCATAGCCTCCCATTTTAATGTCCAGTGAAACATTGTGGTTGAACCAATTTCAGCAGATGTTCTGAAAGTCCACCTCATGTCATCATTGTCACAAGCACTAAAACACCTCTGTAAAATGAGTTTTTTGGGGGAAGTTCAGTTGGATGTGCATTAATCTCATAATTCTTTTTAATTATTCTGCCTGAATATAGAGCTCTGAGCCCATTTCATCGTGATTGATACGCTTCTTCCATCTAAATTACCACCATTTGCAACGTTATGCCTTTTATTAGCAATCCTACAAATTTAACAAGTAGGGATAGCTCACCAAGTTATGAAGTTAGATCAAAAGACAGATGTTCCAATCTGTTTCTTACCCCCCAGAGATGGAATCATTTTTGTTTTTGTAATTCAAGAAGAAGATGCTCTAAGCATCAAAAAAGAGACAAAGAGTGTATTAAGAATGAATTTCACTCTCTTGGGTAGGAAGAAAAGGTACATATTAGTACATAGCATCAACTCAAATGGAAGGTTCTACAATTAACCACCAGGACTGCATTTTGACATCTACTGTGTATGAAAAATGGTAGCGCCATTTAACAACTGGTGCTACCTATTATTGTTAGTCAAATGGGATGAAAAATACGTGTCGTAATTGCCCCAAAGTGTGGGAAGTATGTGACAAGAGTGGATTAGAGTCACTGCAGTGTGTAACGAATGATTCCCAGCAGAGACTCTTATCAGCCTTCCTGGGTGTTTTTAATTTCATCGGAGAGGCTCCTTTGGGCAACTTGGCATATAATTCAGATCTCAGCAGAAAGGATATTAAGGTTTGTTCAGTAGAAAACAAAGCAAGAACTCTGATTGGCTCAGGCTAGCGTTCTTCTACCCACCTCGTCTAAAGGTGTTCCATTAACGAGCAAGTACTCTGTTCCCTTTATCCATGGAAGAAATGCAAAAAGCAAGTCAAAATAAGGGGGGGAAATAGTTGTGAGACCTTTGGACAGCATCTGCCCCTCATCCTGCGTATAGGAATCAGCCGCTGGTTCTCACATACATGAACAGAAATGTTTAGGAGGGCATTTTCATAAAGGGGTTAGAATATAGTCTAATGGAGCAGCCCAGGATGCTGCGTCTATGAGAACAGTATTGTAGTCTAATGCTATGTTAGAAGGAGGAGGAGGAGGAGATTGGATTTATACCCCGTCCTTCACTCGGAGTTTCAGAGTGGCTTAAAATCTCCTTCCCTTCCCCTCCCCACAACAGACATCACGTGAGGTAGGTGGGGCTGAGAGAGCTCTTTCGAGAACTGCTCTTTCGAGAACAGCTCTGAGGGAACTTGTGACTGACCCAAGGTCACCAGCTTGCTGCATGTGGAGGAGTGGGGAATCAAACCCAGTTCTCCCGGATTAGAGCCCGCGCTCCTAACTACTACACCAAACTGGCTTATCATGTCCCTTTTTACTACAATGCCCTCTTCCTTTGTAGCCCCCTTTCTACAGTATGGTGTGTCGTGCCTCCGGCAGCGTTTGTTGCCTTAGATTTGGGGCTCCCAACTCTTTTTTAGTCAGGGGACACCTTTGGACTCTGCTGACACAGCGTGGTGGACACAGCCACAAAATGGCTGCCCCCAAGCGGCTGCTGCAGGTGGCAAAGCCAGCCGCAAACTGATTGCTGTCGCTTTACTTCAGTCACCTAGTGTCAGCTAGCTGCCATGCTTTCTTTGTTTTCTTTTGTTCCCATCTGTTGTGCTTGCGTGCATGCTTGCTTGGCTTAGCTACCATGGGCAACATAAGGGAGGCATTCTTTTGACCGTGTGAACTGGCTCAGCCAGATGGCGCTATCAGTGTAACCTTGAAGGGCAGGGAGGGCTTGAGTTCCACTATCGGTATGAATGTTTCTGCTCTCAGTGGGGTGGGGAGAGTCTCCCGTTTATGATGTAATGTCCCGCCGGGAGAATTCCCACACGGGCACTTGGATTTCATTTGCTCAGCTAGATGAAGCATCAGAGTATATGTATTGAGTCCCTTGCACTAATTGCTATTCCTGACAATGGACCTGTACGACTTGGCAACCGAACAGTATTCCAATAAAGCATAACTTTCCCTGGAGAGTGTGTTTGGACGTGCTTGCTGTTGACCCTGACACCTAGTGTGCTGTGGGGCAGCTGCCGCCAAAGCGATATTTTAAAAAATCTGCACAGCCAATCAAGTCTCCGATAGCGAAGTCTTGCTGGGCAAAGCCTCCTCTGGCCGCACCCACTTCCTAAAACACTGGCAGGCACCAGGAAAGGCGTTGGCGGCTGCCATCTCATTCACAGGGATCATGTTGGGGACCCCGGCCTTAGAGGGTTTTCCATTTGCATGATTTCCCAGTTCTGTAGTCCTAGTCCTCTCTCTCTGTGTATGTTATTCGCCACCAAGTCTCTTCCCACTTATGAATTAATGACCTCCAAAATATCCTGTCATTAAAAGCCTTGCTTGGGTCTTGCAAACTGAGGGCCATGGCTTCCAGTTTGGTGTAGTGGTTAAGTGCGCGGACTCTAATCTGGGAGAGCCGGGTTCGATTCCCCACCCCTCCACTTGCAGCTGCTGGATGGCCTTGGGTAAGCCAGAGTTCTGGCACAGCTGCTCTTGAAAACGGTTCTAGATTGTTTGTACTGTTTTAGATTGTACTGTTTTATATTGCTTGTAAGCCACCCTGAGCCGGCCTAGCTGGGAGGGCAGAGTAAAAAAAATCTAATAAATAAATAGAGCCGCTTCTGTCAGAGCTCTCTCAGCCCCACCTGCCTCACAGGCTGTCTGTTGTGGGGAGGGGAAGGGAAAGGAGTTTTTTAAGCTGCTCTGAGACTCCTTCGGGTAGTGAAAGGCGGTGGGTATAAATCCAATCTCCTCCTCCTCTTCCTCCTCGTCTCCTCTTCCTCTTCCTTGATTGGGTCAATCCATCTGGTTTTGCGTATTCCCCTTTCCCTGCTGCCTTCCACTTTTCCTAGCATGATTGTCTTCTCCAGTGAGTCTTGTTTTCTCATGATGTGACCAAAGCGCAATAGCCTCAGTTTAGTCACTTTAGCAGCGGACAGCGGAAGACAGGAGGGCCTGGCGTGATCTGGTCCATGGGGTCGCGAAGAGTTGAACTCGACTGTGCGACTGAACAACAAAGTCATTTTAGCTCCTAGGGAGAGTTCAGGCCTGATTTGACCTAGAGCCCACTTAGTCCTAGTGGTGCTGTCGATTGGAGGTCTTTGCTACCTGCTTGAATTATTTTTTTATGTTTTGTAATCCGATATGTTGTCAAAGGCTTTCTGTGTTATACCTCTGAGGATGCCAGTCACAGCTACTAGCAAAACGTCAGGTCCTACAATGCCAGGACCACGGCCACACAACCCGGAAAATCTACAGCAACTAATTTTGTAATCTGCCTTGAATCTCAGTGAAAAAGGCTGACTGTGGCCCATTACGCATGAACATTTTACTGCAGGTTTTCAGAGTAGTAAACCTTTAATCTTGGCTTCGGATTCTGTGCCCAACTTATGCACCATTCTTTTTCCTCTGGTGTATTTTATTCTGCAGCTACAGTTTTTAAAAATGTACTTTTCTAAATCATGTTAGACATGTGGGTGGTGGTGTCCAAAGTATTTTTTAAAATTTACGTATTTGCCCCATCACAGCTGCGCAGTAGTGTCCAGCAAGCGCCTTTCACTGAAATCCTCATGGTTCAGGTTTTGTACATGCATTTTAGCGTAGGCTCCTTGAATGAAAAGGAACAGAAAGGAATGCAGACAAAGGGGGAAAACTGATGTTGAAACTGACAAAGACTTTTTTTGAAACTGACAGGCAGATATGAAGCCCCATTTTCCATATTGTCAAGCACTAGGAGATTCTCTGCTGTGTTATCGGCCATTGTGAAAAATGGGAAAGAGTCACACGACCTTATCATATGGGGGAACATGTGGAGTGTACAGAATGCATGGTAGAACTCACTGAGAGTGATATTGCAAGCTGTGATCATTGGCAAAATGTGTGTGTGCACGTGCGCTCCTGTGTAAAGTCGGCTACAACTCCACAACTCCACAAATAGCACAAATGGGTGTAAGCTGGTTACTTGCCCCACTGATTCAGTGGGATGTGATCAAGAAACTGGCCTTGTTTTGCCATTTCTTGGCCTTTCAAATTTTTGGTTCAGGCTTTTCAGCCTAGTTAAGCTACTGAAGGCTCCTCTCTGGGAAATTAATGTCACACTGACTTGCAGTTTCCAGAGATGAGATCGTGTCAGACAGAGGTGCAAGTGAGATCCTGGGCCTGGGAGCTTCCAATGTGGAGACCCAGAGGGAGTTTCGCACTCACATTCCTTCTCATTAGTTCCAGGAACCCTGGGTGTAGGGTTACCAGGTCCCACCTGGTCACTGGTGGGGATGAGTGGCAGGGCTGACTGATCTAAACTGGGAAACTCCTGGGGATTTGAGGATGGAACCTCGGGAGGACAGGGACCTCAGTGGGGTACAATGCCACAGAGTCTGCCCTCCAAAACATCCATTTCCTCCAGGGGGACTGATCTCTGTAGTCTGGACATGAGCTGTAATCCCGAAGGATCCTCAGGTCCCACCTGGAGGCTGGCATCCCTACCTGGGCGTGGGTGACGTGCTTGACTGTGAATACTTGTCAGTTGCACAGGTATGTGCATGCATACCTTAGCAACACACCTGATTGGCCAAACTGGATCAGGCTGGCTGCAGGCAGTGTAGCCTAAAACAAGACCATTCATTCTAGTTTGGGTTAGGGTTGCCAGCTCCAGGTGGGGAAAGACCCAGAGATTTTGAGTGTGGAGCCTGAGGAGGGTTGGGGAGGGGAGGGGAGGGGAGGGACTTCTGTGGGGTATCATGCTACAGAATCCACCTTCCAAAGTAGCCATTTTCTCCAGCGGAAGTGAGATCAGTTGGAATTCCAGGAGATCTCTGGGCCCCACCTGGAAGCTGGCAACCCCAAGTCTGGACCTTTGGCTGGGCCTTGTGCAGCAGGAATATCTACATCTGGGATCTTGGACTTTGGAATTCCATCTGGACTTTGTACCTTCAGTCTGATCAGGTAACATTTGGATCAGAGGCCTAAAGCCTGGATAAGACTTCTAGGTTAGCTATTTAGTGTTATTATTTTCTTCCCTGTTCTGCACTGTTTCTGTATTGGTGTAAGAACATAAGAATATAAGATAAGCCAATGCTGGATCAGGCCAATGGCCCGTCTAGTCCAACACTCTGTCACACAGTGGCCAAAAATACCAGGTGCCATCAGGAGGTCCACCAGCAGGGCCAGGACACTAGAAGTCCTCTCACTGTTGCCACCACCCCAAGCACCAAGAATACAGAACCTTCCTCGCCCCAGAGTCCCTATCTATACTTTGTGGCTAATAGCCACTGATGGACTTCAGCTCCATATGTTTATCTAATTCCCTCTTGAAGCCGCCCATGCTTGTAGCTGCCACCACCTACTGTGGCAGTGAATTCCATGTGTTAATCATCTGTGTACTTTTGCACATTTCTTTTAATAAACCTTATTCATTATATTCCTGTGGTGTTCTTTGGGTTTTGGGGCTTCAATACCAACCTGGTACCTTGCCCTCTTTTGGATGCAGTTACCAAAGTAATTGCTTTTGGAACTCAACTTGCAAGTGTCCTACCTTGCAGGACTGACTTTGTGATTAACCCTCGGTAGGGCTGGAGGCTTGGTCCCTCAGTCTCTCAGCAGAGGTTGCCTTAGAGAGACTGGTAGCAGCTCTTTTCCCCGGGGGCAGTGAGGACTCACTCCCCGGTCTCCTGTGTTTTGCTCTTGACCTTCGCCTCGAAGCCTAGCGGGGCAAGGAGGCTTTGACTGATGTAAGCACCGCTCAGTGTTTTCTGCATTTGGAACATAATGCATTGCTCTTCACGCAAATGAAGTGTGTATGATATGAAAGAGACAAAATTAAGCACTTTTAAAGTCCTGTTGTTCTCAGTGGGAATGTTAAGGACACATTTAATACACACACGCACACGGAAATCAAAGAGGCACAAAAGCGCTGACCTTTGGGTTGGATCGTATCTTTTATTATTAATTGAAAACATGCTTTTATTTTGTCGGAAGGGATGGAGGGAGAGAGAAAGGGAAGGAGGAAAAGATTCCCAGAATGTGAAACTTCAAGGATATTAAAGTAGGGTTGCTGTTACGTGTTTGCTTAAGTTGTATTTATTAGATTTCTATCCCGCTCTTCTGCCAGAGCAGCTCAGGGCGGCTTAAAGGTAAAGGTTCCCTTGCTCGAAATCCAGTCGAATCCGACTCTAGGGTTGCGGTGCTCATCTCCGTTTCAAAGTTGAAGAGCCAGCGTGGACTGAAGATGTTTCTGTGGTCGTGTGGCCGGCATGACTAAACACCAAGGCGAATGGAACGCTGTTACCTTCCCACTGAAGTGGTACCTATTTAGCTACTTGCAATTTCTTGCTTTCGAACTGCTAGGTTGGCAGGAGCTGGAACTAGAGACCGGAGCTCACTCCGTCTTGCAGCATCTGGGTCTTGAACTGCTGAACTACTGACCTTCCACAGCCTGCAGTTCAGCGTCTTAACCACTTGAGCCACCGCAGCTCCTCAGGGTGGCTTATAACAGTTCTAAAACCAGCATAATACATTTAAAATACAACTCAATAAAATGACATATAAATACAGTACAAACCATTTTAAAGTGGTGATATCATAAAATAAAGCGCAAGGGCAGCACAGCCGACAGAATCATTCCTGCTGAAACGCCCTGCGAAAAAGCTCCGTTTTCACCACCCCGCGGAATTGCTGGAGGTCCCGCAGTGCTCTGATCTTGCTAGGGAGCTCATTCCAGAGCGTCGGCGCCACCAGGGAGAACGCCCTGTTCCTAGTCGCCACCAACCTGGCATCCCTAGGGCCAGGGAGGGCCAGGCAGTTTTGTGTTCCAGATCGCAGTGCTCTCTGGGGCACAAGTGCCATAGACTAAAACATGTGGTATGATTGGTCACTAGGGTTTGACAGACCGATCAGGAAAGACTCTGTTCTTCGGCGGGAATGACTCCCATTGGTCCTAACTCTCTGTTGTGACTGGACATTATTGTACTAGGGGGTGTGGCCTCGCTAGTCCAAAATGTATATAGTTGCATCGTTCTGTGAAGGTTCTTGTTGTGTTGTGTTCTGAGCTGAATAAATGAATCACTTGTTTTGGAAACCTTGATCTCAGTACATAATAGTTGCCAACTCCAAGTTAGGAAGTACCAGAAGATTTTTTTAGGGGGGAGTTTTGAAGCCTGGGGAGGATGAGGTTTGGGAATGGGAGGGACCTGAGCCGGGTACAATGCCATAGAGTCCACCCTCCAAAACAGCCATTTTCTCCAATAGAAGCGGCCTTTTTTGTCTGGAAATCACTTGTGATCCCGGGAGATCTCCAGGCCCCACCTGGAGGTTGGTTACCCTAAGTAAGAATGTGCGAGTATATCAGCCCTTTACACTGTGTCACTTCCCTAACTTTGAAATGGCTACTTGCATCGCCCCCGAGAACAAAAGCTTTCTCCGACGACTTGAAAGCAGACCTTCGCAGTGAGTGAATGGCACGGAGTTGCGCTTAAAACTTCAAAAAGACAAGTGGAGATGGGTTGCGCTTACCGTGCTGGTGAGTCTTCGGAAACACCTTTCCGCAATTTCCGATGTAAATATCTGAGCGGTGCATTTTCTTCCAAATGGAGAACTTGGCCCGCGTTCCATCACACGAGAGAGACGGTTGCTTCGCCGTTATCACTCTGCAGACGTTTCCTTCTTTCTTCTAACACTTCATTTGCGCTCCAAACCCGGCTCTTTTACATATTGTGTGACAGCCCACTAACATGAAAAACATCTAAACAGTTTCCCCTTTTTTCCTTTTACAAAACAAAACTCATCAGCTCGGTTTCCCTGACTGACACACAATGCTCAAGATAAAGGGGTTTGTTTAATGAATAATTGACTTTGATACGCTAACGATGGAGGGAAGAACACAAGGAAAAACAGGTTCTGCTCAACTTCCGTAGCCAGAAAAATTCCTCAGATCCGTTTGATTTGATATTCTCAGGAGAAGAACACAAGTGAAGCACAAATGTCAAAGCATCCGTACGACTTTACGGGCATCTTTTCTGCTGTTTTAGCACTGTGGTTTCATTTGTTCTATGACGCGCTGACGTCTTCATTGGCTTCTGCACATACCTGGGGAAAGTGCCTGGAGTGGAGTGAGAGATCATAAGAAGATGAGAAGAGCCCTGCTGGGTCAGACCAAAGGCCTCGCAAATCCACCATCCTTGTCTCACACAGTGGCTGACCGGCTGCCTCTGGGAAGCCCCCCAGCAGGATGGCTGCAATACGGGGTTGCCTGGATTGGGGAATTTCTGGAGCTCTGGGGTCTGGAGCCCAGGGAGGGCAAGGTTGGGGTGGGAGGGGACCTCAGCAGGCTATAACGCCATAGAGTTCACCCTCTTCAAAAAGGAGTTCACCTCAGAAAGGATGTGGACAGAATGGAGCGGGAGCAGAGGAGAATGATGATCAGGGGCCTGGAGACTAAGCCCTGTGAGGAAAGGCTTGAGAGACTTGGGAATGTTGAGTCTGGAGCAGGCCCATAGATACAGTGGGGCATCTCAGGGCCTGGCCCCCTGACTTACTGCCAAGGCCCCCTGACTTCCCATCCAGACCAGGCGCTCCCTTGGGTGTGTGTGCAGGGGTGTGTACTGGGTGCCCCCTGACTTATTTAAAGCCCCCCCCCCGAATTAAAAGAATCCTGGCTACGGGCCTGGTCTGGAGAAGAGAAGGTTGAGGGGGGACATGATTGCTCTCTTGAAATATCTGAAGGGCTGTGCCTTAGAGGGGGGCAGGGAGCTGTTCCAGTTGGCAGCAGGGGACAGGACTTGCAATAACGGGTTTAAATCAAGGGTGGGAAGGTACCGGCTGGATCTTAGGGAAAACTTGTTTCCAGTCAGAGTTGTTCGACAGTGGAACCAGCTGCCTAGGGAGGTGGTGACCTCCCCCTCCTCGCTGGCAGTCTTTAAGCAGCGGCTGGAGAAACACTTGTCAGGGGTGTCCCAGGCTGATCCTGCATTGAGCAGGGGGTTGGACTAGGTGGCCTGTATGACCCCTTCCAACTCTATGATTCTATGATTCTCTAAAGCAGATAGTTTCCCCCCAGTGGAACTGATATCTAGTCTGGAGATCATGTGTAATTCCAGGAGGTCTTCAGGTTCTGCCTGGAAGACGGCGACCGTCCTGCAATAACATTCTCCCGCCCATGTTCCCCAGCAAAAAAGCCATCCTCTGGGACAGGAGGGAGCAGATATTCATCATGACTAGTAGCCACTGCTGGCCCTGACCTCACTGAATTTGTCCACTCCTCTTTTAAGGCCTTCCAAGGTGGTGGCCATGAGCAATCTGGTGGCAGTGAGTTCCACAAGATCCTGCCAGCCCAGTCCTTCTGGGTACTTGGATGCCTGGCCTCAGGGCCTCAAAAGTCCCCTTTGCATTGGGCATAATGGCTTGGATCTCACGGAAGATCTCTGCTGACTGAAGGGTTTCCATCAGTACAGTATGACTTCTCTGATTGTTCCCCAGATACGGATTGTTCCCCAGACACACGAACAGCATGGGGAGGAGCTGGAGGCCCACTACAGGAGGAAGGATCGACTAAAACCACCCCCCTAGACATGTGGAAGGGATTGGTGGGACCCCACACAACATGTGCTTTGACACCTACCCACATAGCCTGATACACTCCGAATGTACCTTCTTTAATTCCCAATTTTTGAAGGCTTGAGCAGAGATGAATGACCATGCATTAAGTCTCAGCAGATGTTCTGTCCAATGCAGAGGGGAGGCAGGCATGTAGAACCCTGTTGTCTAACAGTACATTGAATTTTTGCACAGTTACTAAACTTGCAGATACTGTTTATCCTGCCTCCAGGTGGGGCCTGGGGATCTTTTACAACTGATCTCCAGCTGACAGAGATCAGCTCCCCTGGAGAAAATGGCTGCTTTGAAGGGTGGATTCTGTGGCATGGTACCATGTTAAGGCCCCTCCCCTTCCCACACCCCACCCTCTCCTGGATCTGTCCCCAAAGTCCCCAGGTATTTTTCAACCCAGACCTGGCAACCCTACCAACTTTGTTTGCCAGAAGTCCAGCTTGGAAGCAGAAGCACAGATCTACTCTTATCTTCAACAGTGCGTGCTCCTTTATAGTCTCACCGTCTGGAGTCAAAATCAGGCCAGACAGAAATGGGGCAGGTATGTGTCAGGCTGCCGGTTAGCAGGGCCAACTCAGGATATGTTGGCCCTTTAAAAGACATGGTAGGAGCAGCTGCAGTGAAGAATATCTGCTTGGTCGTGGAAGGGGGTGGGTGGGCCTGAGTGAGAACCATGGGGCGGGAGGATTTCCCTCACCATCTTATGATGCTAGGACTCCTTGTGTGGAGGCAGAGCCTTGTTTGGCCCTGGGCAGAGGGGTAAAAGGGAGCTGTTCCAGCAGGCCAGAAAAGAAGGAAGCAGGCAGGCACTTCCCAGGCTGAGAGGGAGTTGTCCTAGGAGAGAAGGAGGATTGCCATGAGAAGAGGGGGATGGAGACATGGGTATGGTCTTCAGTGATGGCATGATGTCACTTCCGGGGAAAACCTGGAAGTGACATCATGCCTCTGTAGGAACCCCTGGAAACATTATGGTTTTACCAAAGAGTTTTGGCACTTCCTAGAGAGGCACGACATAATGTCTGGGTTTCCCCCAGAAGTGACATCATGCTCTCACCCCAACAGCTATTTTTTAAAATTTCCTGAAGCAGCAGGAAATGAGAGGCAGGGGTAGAAGCCCCCCCTGTAGGGCAACTGACAACCCAAAGGAGGAACAAGATAGTTGCAGCCCCCTCCCCTTTCCATTCTGAACCCCCACTGCGTCACAATGGACTTCATGGGGGGAGTGGTTACCGGGGAAAACCCTCACCCCAATTTTTAAAAAATATCCCTCCTTTTAGCCCCAAAACAGGTGCCTAAGGTTAATGGACTGAAGGCTTTTATTGTGCCTCATCCTATCAGCATGCCCCAAAGCAAAGTTCTCTCCCCTTTCCCCCTGCATCCATTACAAAGAGACCGGAGTTGCACAAATGCCTGAGTGGGGCCTATTTCAGAATTCTCAGAGAAGTTTGGGGCACGACTGATCATTGGGGCATGTGAGCCCTTGGGATCCTGACGGCGATGATGAAGGTTGCACTGAGGAGTGAAGGCTCTATTTTTCGCTCTGCCCGGATAGCTTCTTCTGACATTCATGACTCATTTTCCATTTCGACCTCACAGGCAGCTTGAATACTATTTCTTATTTTGGACGGGGAGGATTACTGAGAAAATAACAGGCAAGCTGGATGCATTAAGCATTTGTCATAGTATACAATCTTCTCGTTCTCTGTCATATCATGAATACAGGGCTAAGAAATATCGGCCCATCTCTTGACAGTTGTGGAGTTTTCCAGTCAAGTGGCCTTGTGCGGTAGCGCAAATTTATCAAAGTACAATAGATGGCCTGGTGCCTGAGAACTTTATAACGGACTTCCTTATCACCCTTTCTTTTTGTTAACAGAGATGCGTCTGTGTCGATTCTGTTTTTACAAGCTTGGCTGTCTAAACGGCAAAAGGCTCTTTGTGAAGGCTCTGGGTTCCCCTAGTGCTGTTTGAAGAGAGCCACGGGGTGAATTATTCGAAAACATTGGCCTGGCAGAGATAATAAAAAAAAGAAAATGAGATAATTAAAGGCCTTATGATAAATTTTATAACCGGTATGGAAAATGACACAAAGGCTAATCCATAATCCTTCTCAAGGTTCCTCTAAGACAGGGGTGGCCAAACGTGCTTAGTGTAAGAGCCACACAGAATAAACATCAGATGTTTGAGAGCCGCAAGACATGAACAAATATTACACACAGGTTTTTATTGAAAAATATGCAAATTTGCTTTTAATAATATTAAATTGATAACTTTAGATGGGGAGGGAGGGGGAGAAAGAGAGAGAGAAAGAAAGTGGAAAGAAAGCAAATAGATGGGGGAAGGAGAGAGAGGTGGAAAGAAAGCAACTTTAATGTTAAATGTGTCCTCCAAGCCCCCCCTCCCGCCGGCTGGCTTGGCTTGGAGAAGGGATTTAAAGAGACAAATGCCTTCTCCAAGCCAGCTGGTAGGGGGGGGCGCTTTGAGAATGCATTTAAAGTTCAAGTTGCTTTCTGTCTCTGCCAGGGGTCAATTCATAGAAAAAGAGGTGCAGGAGCTCATTAGCATAACTTATTTGCATATGCCACACCCCCTGATATCACTGGAAGTGTGTCAGAGGGCAACACCCACTGCTCAGGCTCCACCCCTAGGGACTGTCTTTCCACTCTGGGGGCTGTCATTCCAGTCCCAGAGTAGCTTATCTGGGCCCAGGAGGAATGCTACATGTGCTGCTTTGTGCCCCTGCTGGGAGCTGGGGGCGGGGCTTGCTGCCGCCTGTGCTTCTAACTGCCGGAGCTCCGCTCCTGCACGCTCCTGCTCCAAATGACCCTTGGCTGGGGAAGGGAAGACCAGTTGGGGAGGCATGTGTCCCCTTTGCTTCCCCAGCCACTGTGGCGGGAACCACACAATATGTGTGAAAGAGCCACATGTGGCTCCCGAGCCACAGCTTGGCCACTCCTGCTGTTAAGATGTTATGAGTGGGGCTATAGGAACAGGCATCATTCTTGCAACCGGGCTCTCACTCGGTCACCCTGAGGCATCACCAGCAGCCAGGGAAGAAAGATGTGGCATTTTGTTGAAGTTCTGCTAGTGAGCACGGAGAATTCCTGTTTAGACGACTCGGGATCTCTTCCCCCATCACCTCTGTGGCCTGGGACCTGCCACAGCAAATTCCTTCTGAGCCACAAAGGTTAGTCAGAAGACCCAGGCCGTGTGGGAACAGACGATGTTGTGGCTTCTAAACCATACCGGCATTGCTTCTCTCAGAAACAGAGGCTGCAGTCACACACGCTAAGCAATCCACTTTCGATCCACCTTCAGTGCATTTTCCAGCTGGTTTCTTACTGTGCAAACTGGCAAAATCCAATTTGAAAGTGGATTGAAAGTGGATTATTTAGTGTGTGTGACCACAGCCAGAGTCTCTGCTACTGTGGTGGATACACATTAAATTGACTTGAACTGAGTCAGACCATGGGTCTGTCGAGGTCAACAACAACTGACAGCCCATGGTCGGAGAGCCCTGTTTCCCCCGGGACTTAGGTCGAATCTGCATTTGCATTTTTCGTGCTGCCGTGACACCATCTTTCTCTATGCTTGTTTGAAAGTTGTCTGGAGAAGATTCATTTAAAGCGGTGCGGAGGTGCAATGACGGTGGAGCCGCCGTGAGAGGGCAATAAACATATGCAGACATGCAAAAGTATGCTAGCACTGTTGAGGTGTGGAAACAACCGCAAGTGTAGACTGCTTTTTTGAAGACGGAATCAGAAGGCTGGGACACCAGTGGGGAAGACACATGCAGATTCGACCTTTGACTACAGCCTGAGCTAACCGTCTAAGACAATCTAAGAAGATCAAGGAGCCGACTGCAAGATGAGAGAACTCGACGACGACAACCGCGGTGGGATCATTGCTAGTATTTATTTATTTATTTATTCAATTTGTAACCCCCCTCCCCGTGAACAGGCTCGGGGCAGCTTACACAGTTGGTACAAAAATACCAATAAAACCACATACAATCATTTAAGAACAATTGAAATACAGACGAATCATAAAATCATAAGGTGCAAGCAATACTTCATTAGTTACTTAAGGTGGCGTACGAAGAATGTTTGCAAGCAGACAATTTAGCTCAGTGGTCTTCTTGAGTCACGCGATGGTATAGGCCAGATGTTAAGGCTGAGGGCCGGGCTCGTTGATGGTCATAGTCAGGGTGGCTCCTAGTTGAAAGCCTGGCGGAAGAGCTCCGTCTTGCAGGCCCTGCGGAACTGTAGAAGATCCCACAGGGCCCTGATCTCTTCCGGGAGCTCATTCCACCAGTAAGGAGCCGCCACTGAGAAGGCCCTGGTCCTTTATTATGTTTTATGGTTTTACAATTCTTATTTGTATTAATTGATGCTGTTTAATTTTTATTCTAAATTATTGTAAATTTTATGCTGTTTTTATGTAAGCCACCCTGAGCCAGCCTAGGCTGGGAGGGCAGGGTAGAAATCTAATAAATCAAATCAAATCAATATTGCATAGTCTGACTGGCAACAGTTTTCCAGGGTCTTAGGTACATGTGAAGCTGCCCTATCCTGAATCAGACCCGTGGTCCATCAAGGTCAGTATTGTCTACTCAGACTGGCAGCAGCTCTCCAGGGTCTCAGGCAGAGGTCTTTCATTTCACCTACTGCCCGGTCCTTTTAGTTGGAGATGCTGGGGATCGAACCTAGGACCTTCTGCATACCAAGCAGATGCTTTACCTCTGAGCCAGGGTTCCTTCCTACTGGTCTATCAAGGTCAAAACTGTCTGCTCTGATTGGCAGTGGCTCTCCAGGTTCTCAGGCAGAGGTCTTTCAATTCCTGTTTTTTTTGGGTTGTGTTGTTGTTGTTGTTCAGTCGCACAGTCGAGTCCGACTCTTCGCGACCCCATGGACCAGATTACGCCAGGCCCTCCTGTCTTCCGCTGTCCGCTGAAGTTTGCTCAATTTCATGTTCGTTGCATCGATGACACTGTCTAACCATCTCATCCTGTGCCGTCCCCTTCTTCTTTGACCTTCAATCCTTCCCAGCATCAGGGTCTTCTCCAGTGAGTGCTCCCTTCTCATTTGGTGGCCAAAGTATTTGAACTTCAGGATCTGGCCTTCCAGGGAACAGTCAGGCTTGATTTCTTTTAGGATTGACTGATTTGATCTCCTTGCAGTCCAAGGGACTCTCAAGAGTCTTCTCCAGCACCATAGTTCAAAAGAATCTATTCTTCGGCGCTCGGCCTTCCTTATAGTCCAACTCTCGCAGCCATACATTACTACGGGGAATACCATTGCTTTGACCATGCGGACTTTTGTTGGCAGGGTGATGTCTCTGCTTTTTATCATACTGTTTAGGTTTGGGTTGTGTGCTCTGTGCTTAATCAGATAGTTTCAGGTTACAACATGTCCACCAATTTTAATACGTGGTGCTTCCTTATATTGAGTTAGATTGGTCTGTCAAGGTCAGAATGGCCCACTCTGACTGGCTCCAGGATCCCACGTACATAATTCTTCACATCAGCTACTACCCAATCCTTTTAATTGGCAATGTCAAGGAGAGAACTTGGGACTTTCTGCATGCAAGCGCTGCCCCTCAGCTTGTCAGTTTGGTGTAGTGGTTAAGAGTGGAGGACTCTAATCTGGGAGAACTGGATTTGATTCCCCACTTCTTCACATGCAGCCAGCTCAGTGACCTTGGGTCAGTCACAGTTCTCTCTGAGCTGTTCTCTCAAGAGCAGTTCTCGAAAGAGCTCTCTCAGCCCCACCTACCTCATACGGTATCTGTTGTGGGGAGAGGAAGGGGAGGAGATTGTAAGCCACTCTGAGACTCTGAGTGAAGAGAGGGTTATAAATCCAATCTCTTCTTCTTATAACAATAACAACAGTCTGCTTTCTTACTACACAACCGCTTTTTCTACAAAGATGGCCCCTTAATAAAACAAAAATGTGCACAGAAATTCTCTCATCATTTCAGCCCTTATCTCCGCTCCCCATTCAGGAAAGAGTTCAACACGTAACTTTTCTACCAGAGGAAGACAATGTATGCTGAAGGAAGTCTTCCCCATGAATGGACTGGACTGGAGTCACAGGATCCAACCCAAAGAACATTTGTACAATTATAGGAAACCTCACAATATATATAGGAAATTTCAACTCCACACCCAGTTCAGCAAGGAATGAAGCTGATACGAGGTCTGTACAGAAAATATCAATTTACTTTAGAAGATGCACCAAAGGAGACGATTGCTTTTTAAATTCAAGCTAACTTGGAATGAAAAGCGTAAGCAGGATCTGAGGTTATCTGATGAAGGACTCTAAAAACCCGGTACCTGTAAGGTCTCTTCTAGTAATAACGCCCACATCTAATACTGCGTCTTGCCAAAGGTTGTCTCAGCAAGCATCAATTTTAAATGGGCTGAAATTTGATTTTGCTTCATATTTTTGTGCAAATATATAAAAAAAATCAATCAGGCATCAGATACCGTTGTCTCAAATCGAGGTTGACTTTGCAAGAGGCGGCTCTGCTATTAAACACAATTGACAGTGTCAAGGTAAATGTTTTAAGCAAGCAGGTTTTTTTTTTTTAAAAAAAGCCTGACTTTAATAGGATGCACAACTCTGGTGCATTTTTATTTAGTTGGGAACATCTTGAGCACATTAGCATTTTCGAACTGGGGCCTGTGGAGAACGGGGTGTCTGGCTTCAACAGCAGATGTACATTTGAAAGGTTTTTTTCCCCCTCTCTTCATATGTAGCATTTGTTCAACTTCGAGTCACTCCTTCTTCAACAAGGATCTTCTGTGGTAGCAACCAGGGGCTTTGGCAGTCTGTTACGGAAGTGCGCTGAACATTAACATTCTTTTTGTTGCCTGCTTAGGGGGATACAGCTTGGAAAAAGTTTTTTAACAGTTTGCTTCTTGCCTATTAATGAGATGAACGTACAACATGTTGCCGTCTGTCGTCTCCCCCCCTCACCCCCCTGTGATTTGCCCCTCCCCACTAGGAATTTCAGCACTTTCGAAACTATGGACATCGGCTCAGTTTTTAAAGCTGTTTTTCAATAGAAAGGTGGGGGGGAGAAGCACATGAGGTAAATTTTATTTTTTTTAAGCTCCAGATTTGCCAGAATAATGTCTCAAATATGGACAAATGTCATGATTTATTATTTCTAATACGGTCTAAAGGGTAAGATGGCCAGCAGCGGCAACCAAATCTGCTCCCAAAATTATTTTATCACTCAGTCTGGGCAAATTTTAATCGACAGGTGTCGTAAAAGGTTTGGACACAGATTCATGCATAAAGAGCATTTGGAAAATGATTTCAAGCTGGAAGAGGAGGAGGAGGAAGAGGAGGAGATTGGATTTATACCCCACCCTTCATTACCCGAAGGAGTCTCAGAGTGGTTTATAATCTCCTTTCCCCTGCCCTCCCCACAACAGACACCCTGTGAGACAGGTGGGGCTGAGAGAGCTCTTTCAAGGACTGCTTGTGAGAGAACAGGTCTGAAAGAACTTGTGACTGACCCAAAGTCATACCAGCAGCTGCGCGTGGAGGAGTGGGGACTCAAACCCGGTTGTCCAGATTAGAGTCCACCGCTCTTAACCACTACACCAAACTGGCTCTTAATCCGTAATTTTAAGTGCAGAGTCCCCAAGAGGGATGAGGACTAGGGGATGAAATGCCAGGAGGATGGTCATTCTGGGGACCCATGGAATTACCAACCTCTTGGTGGGGCCTGGAGATATGCCAGAATTTCAACTGATCTCCAGAAACCAGACAACAATCCCTGTGGAGAAAGTGGCTCCTTTGGAGGTTGGACTCTATGACATTATATCCCGCTGAGGTCCCTCTCCCAACCCCTCCCTCATGAGGCCCCACCCCCAAATCTCCAAGAATTTCCCAACCCCAAGATGGACACTCGTGTTTGAGGGCCTATGGGGTGTAGTGGTTTGAGTGTTAGACTAGAATCTGGGAGACCCAGGTTCGAATCTCTGCTTTGGTATGGAAGCTCATTGGGAGACCTTTTGTGTGTCACACACTCTCAGCCTAACCTACCTCCTGGTGTCAGGCTCTTGTCAGGATAAAATGGAGTCAAGGAGACATCTGTAAGCCACTTTGGGTGCCCAGTGGAGAGAAAGGTGGGGCTTACAGGGAACAAACACAGAAATGAATGACAGTCATATAGTTTGGGGATTAGATCTGAGTGGATTGAGGGCGCTCAGAGGGGATATTTTTTCCCAGAGGCCCTGCAGCGGCTTTAGTTGTTGTTGTTTTGTTCAGTCACACAGTTGAGTCCAACTCTTTGCGACATCACGCCAGGCCCTCCTGTCTTCCGTCGTCTGGATGCCATGATCTTAGTTTTTTTGATGCTTAATTTCAAGCCAACTTTTGCACTGTCCTCTTTCACCCTCCGCAAGAGGCTCTTTCAGTCTTCTTCACTTTCTCCCATTAGAGTGGTATCGTCTGCATATCTGAAGTTGTTGATTTCCCCGCCAATTTTAATTCTGGCTTGTGATTCATCCAGGCCGGCATTTTGCAAGATGTACTCTACGTATAAATTAAACAAGCAGGGTGACAATATACATCCTTGTCGTACTCCTTTTCCTATGCTAAACCAATCAGTTGTTCCATATCAGGTTCTGTCACTTCTTGACCCTTATACAGGTTTCGCAGGAGACACGTGAGGTGGTCTGGTACTCCCATCTCTTTAAGGACTTTAGGCAACCCTACTTTAATTATTTTATTCGTATCCTCTCCTTGGGTTTTGCATCTGATAACACTAATTATGCCTGCGTGTGTGCTCTCTAATGACTCCTATTTAACAGGGACAGTCACATTTTCTTTCTTTGTTTTCTTGTGTTTTTTGGGGGGAGGGAACTTGGACCTCTAGAAGTCAAATCTCCAAGTGGGGAACAGATGCAGCTGGATCTAGTGTATGCTTATTAAAATGTATGCATGTAGACACAAAATGCCAGGGCTCTTATTCAGTGCCTATTCAGATGTGGCTGAATGTGTTTGAATTGCAACTTTTGAGATTCTTTTGTGAGAGGAAAGACTCCATTCATCATCCTTTTTTAAAAAAAAATAATCTGTCATGGTTGGTTTAATGTGAAGCACCTGAGGAAGAGCTTTGTGCAGGAGGTGGGCGGATGGAGGGTAGCAGATGTGGCAATCCTTGCTTTTCGAATACGGTATTACAAGCAACCCAGAGACTTTATTTTCCACTGTGAAATGGCAGAGGGAATAGTGGGCGCATATTTTCCATCCGTAATCGCAAAGTTCTGATTGTGAGATGACGGCAACTTTACCGTCAAGTCTGATCATCCGGCCAAGGAGATTCACGATTACACAAATCGGGAGAAATTGGGGGCGGGACCTGGCCTGCTGATGAGGCACCAGCGATTTGACGTTATTAGTGTTGGAGTATTGCAAGTTCATTCCCTGATGTCATGAAAGCGTTCACTTGTTTGCTTGTTCATGGTAGTTGTTAGCTTTAGAACCAATGAACTGTCTTGCACATTGTTCCCGCCAGAGAAAAGGACACCCTGTACATAATGAAGTGACCTTTAGCCTGTTCATTGGTCAGTTTGTAGCTGGCTGATGTTATTTGATATTCTGCATGTAGACATTTGGGGGTTTCTTCTTCCTTTCTATGTTTAGAGATCAATGTGCGAGGCTCCCTCTTGGAGTAAAGAACAGCTAGGGAAATGTAGCTAAGTTAGCTAGACTGTTTATGGCTTTATTCCGTCATAGAACCCTTCCTAGGCCCAATCTGCATCTAGCATTTGCTCTGCTGTCTTACCAAACTCACACTGGAACAGAAATTCCCCATCTACATTGCATGCCACTTTCACTTTGATTGAGTGTCTGTGTCGCATTTTATGGCAGTGTCCAGACTGCATGCTGCTTTCACTTCATTTGATCTCTGGTTTTATAGTGGCCATTCGGGGGTGACTCTACAGTCACTACACTGTTGGCCCAGGATAGTTGAATGTGGTTCTGAACTGCATCTTTTTCTGTTCCAGTGTGGGTTTGGTAAAACAATGGAGCAAATGCTAAATGCAGATTGGCCCCTAATCTTATTAGTAAACTTTTTAATTTTCTCTTGTTAATGTTTTTATACTATTCTTACGTTATTACTGTTTTAATCCTTATGTCAGAATTGTAATGCTTTATTGGCTCTTGCTGTAATAAATTAGATCGATAGATTAGTAAACTTTTCTTTTCGCTAATTTACACGTGTGCTGTGTGGTTCCTCTGTGGTTCCCTTTTACACAGCTAAAATATCCAACAAATAGATACTGTGGATTTTTAAAAAAAAAAAAAAAAATGTAAATTCTACAGTGTCCACCATTTCACGTTCAGTTTTTACCAGAAGTGATGTCAGCATGCTGGTACAATGCTAGATGGTGCTCCATTTCCAGCACCCATTTCCTCCTGCTGGCAGGCAAAGCACCGGGATACCAGGAAGTTATTGTCAGGTTCAAAAGCCCACAGTATAGAGGTTATTGTCAGGAATGGCGATACCAGTAGCACAAGCATGTTTATAGTGTGATGCAAAACAGCAACTAGCAAATGACCTGCAAGCGCGCGCGCGGGAAACTCCCGGCGGGAGAATTACTTAATGGGCGGGAGACGGCTCCCTCCTCCTCTCGTCTTCACAGGACTGGAAAATTCTCATACAAAGAAGAATAGCCCAAAGCCTGCACTCAAGGCCGCCGTGATAAGACGAGCGGCAGGGAAGAAGCTCCCATGTTACTGGCATACCTATGCAAGCGCAAAAGCAAGGACGAGATAGGGAACACAGCACAATGGATACAGTGTGAAGCAAACAGAAACATTACTGACACTTATGCATCCCAAAGCAGGACATTCCCAGAAAAAGCAGAATGTGACTTTGGGAGTACTGTTGGTGGAGTGCCCAGCATTTATTTTTCAAAAATAGCAGGTGTTCACAGTAGGGTTGCGAGGTCCCCCCTGGCCACATCCAGGTTGGGAAACTCCTGGAGATTTGGGAGGACAGTTCTGGTTTTGGCGACTTGAATGGTGGGCGCACTCCTTTGAATCTCCAAGAGGAATGGCCCGTAATGCGGCTATAGGGAGGGGTGCTGGATGATTCCACCCCCCTGGAGCCCTTGAAGGGGGCTCTCAGCCTGGGGTGTGATGAGTGCCTCTCCCGAAGCTGCGGCTAAGGGATTGAGGCTCTCCTTTGCTCCATAAGGTCCCACCGCTGCGGCACCATTAGGGTGAACAAGAGGTGCATACCAGTAGAGCAAGCAATGATTTAGCATTGATGGAAAGTTTTCCTACCTTTAGCGAGTCAAGATGAAGCGTGAGTCTTTGCGAGTTTGAAACAGACAAACATCTAGGCAGGTGACCTTCCCTGGAAGCTTCTAACTCACTAGCAGTAGGGGGTGGAGCTGGTCTCACCCTGTAGAGAAACAATAATAAACTGCAAGAGGCAGAAAGGGGAAAGCCAACCAAAAAGCATCATATAGCCCAAATAATCTGAAGAACAGCTTGAAATATAAGCCATTGAACTTTCTGAGACTTATTCAACTTCTCACTAATGTAAAAAATTTTTTTGTGGGCTGGAAAATGGCGCCGAAGATAAGACCTCCTTCAGGAAGTGCAAGTTCAGCTGCTACAACTTCCAAACAGGAAGCTAATGCAGATTTCCCAAACATGTTGAATGCTGCATTGCGCCCTCTGCTGGACCAGATGACTCAACTTAATAAAAACTTTGTGTCTCTCCAAAAACAATTACAGGAAACTAATGTGAAAGCTGAAAAAACAGAAAAAGCATGGAAAAAAGTTGATGATAAGACCAAGCATTTGAAGCAGAGACTTGAGGCAGTGGAAAAAGTGAAAGACCCTGAGATACAACAGCTTTTACTATTCCAAAAGGAAAAATTGAGCTTCTGTTGAAATACAGTACAATGTTACACATGTCTGCTCAGAAATAATGCCCACTGAGTTGTACAGGACTTATTCTCTAGTCAGGGTGCTTAAGAAAGCAGCCGTGCAAAGCTGTGTGCCAAAGACCCGATTGTTACCATAGTGACTCAGTCACACAACCATGTTGAAGGCGGCACATGATGAACATGGATATTTGAAACACCATGTGTGTGTGCGTGTAAAGTGCCATCAAGTCACAGCCAACTTATGACAAGCCTATAGGGTTTTCAAGTCAAGAGATGTTCAGGGATAACTATCGCCTGCCTAAGCATAGCAACCCTGGACTTCCATGGTGGTCTCATAGAAGAAGAAGGAGAAGACGAAGAAGGAGAAGGAGAAGGAGAAGGAGAAGGAGAAGGAGAAGAAGAAGAAGGAGGAGAAGAAGAAGAAGAAGGAGGAGGAGGAGGAGGAGGAGGAGGAGGAGGAGGAGGAGGAGGAAGAGGAGCAATTATACCTCCCCCTCCATTCAGAATCTCAGCGTGGCTTACAATCACCTTCCCTTCCTCTCCCCATAACAGACACCCTATGAGCACTACTCCCCCTAAGCTGTGGAGTCTTGTGAGCAAAAATTCTACTTTGTGAGCTACTGGCATGAAAGTTGTGAGTGAGCGATTTGGCTATTGCATAAATTAGTTTGCTCTGGAGCCCTCCTTCCTGAGCTAAGACAAAAAAGTGTGAGCCGGAGGCTAAAAAACTGTGTACTAGCTCACACTAACTCAGCTTAGAGGGAACACTGCCTATGAGGTCGATGGAGCCGAGAGAGCTCTGAGAGAACTGCCTTTGAGAGAACTGCTCGGAGAGAACTGTGACTGACTCAAGGTCACCCAGCTGGTTTCATGTGGAGGACTGGGGGATCAAACCCGGTTCTCCAGATGAGGGTCCATTGCTCTTAACCACTATACCAAACTGAGCATGGCTGGACCCTGCTTAGCTTCTGAGATCTGATGAAATCGACCTAAGCCTGGACCATCTAGGTCAAGGTATGAAACACCATTGTGAGGTTTGTGTAGAGCATCTTACTGGGCTGAATCCATCCAAGTTGTTCACATAGGTTCTTCCACTTCTCCTCCTTACATCCTCCCTCCCCACATGGCTTTTCTCCATGCAGGTGTCCTAATCCCTAGCATAATAGACTTTCTGAGTGGTCAAAAGTGTTAAGGGTATACAAGATCTGCTGTGTGCATGAAGCAAGAAGGTCAAGGAGGACATCCTACAAGGGGCATCGGAGGGGTTAATTAGCCAGCATACTCAGAGTAAGTACTTCCTAGTATTTTCCAAATCATCCCCTCCTGCCTCCTGATTGGCTCACTGGAGACTTCCTCTTTTTGAGTCCTCTTCCTCCCTGGTTGTTTGTTACACAGTTAGATGGTTAGACAGTTAGAACCTCTTCTCTTCTCTTCTCTTCTCTTCTCTTCTCTTCTCTTCTCTTCTCTTCTCTTCTCTTCTCTTCTCTTCTCTTCTCTTCTCTTCTCTTCTCTTCTCTTCTTCTCTTCTCTTCTCTTCTCTTCTCTTCTCTTCTCGTTTGCACTGTTGTTTCTCTTCTAAATAAAACTGTTTATTCTTTCAGGAGCTTGTGCGGTGCTCCTTTTTGCATACTTAAAAACTCGGCCAATGAAAGGAAACCCTCCACTTATTTGCACCAGTGGAAATGCTGCTTGAATCCACCTGTCAGGTTCAAAAGTAAGTAGATCCAAGCATTCTTAGTAGTAAGAAGAGCTTTATTGGAATACAGTGCTACCTTGTTCTTAGCCATGGAAGTGATCCTCTAGACGTCTGGATCGGTAGTTTACAGAACAGCAAACTTTCTTTTCCACTGGAAAAATATAACTTGAGGGTACCTGACACAATTTATGTGTTGTAATAACCTTTGAATTCACAAGTAGTCTAAACTTCACTTGGGTGTTAGCACGGCAAATAGATTTAAAGGTGCCCCACGCTCCTCCTCTTTGACAATTCGAAAATATATCTGCTCTGTCTTGGCAGGTCTGGATTAGATGCATTTGGAGCCCAGGAAGAGGAATAATTTGATCTCCCCCCAACCTGTAGATATGGAAATGTAAAAGTATTGTAACTCATCTCTCTGCTATGGTGCGGACAGTTCCTGGGCTGTAGTTCACCCTGCTTTTTGTCACCTAATATGTCTTTTCCACCTCAGGAGTCTGGTCTCCTTCCTTTATTCATTTCCTTGAGCAATGGTTTTTCAAAGTCGGGGGGAGTGCGCACAAAACTTTGAGGTTGGAGAAGACTGCATCCATGCACCTTTCTCTGACTTGAAGGAGGCCAATGATGACATGGAGAATGAAAGCAGTAGACTGGAAAACATTCTTGCCTGGATGTTTTTTGGAATTTATTGTGATGTTCTAGAAAGAGGTGATCTGCCAACCCTGATTTCCAGAGAATGGGTTGGATCCCACCATTAACAAAAGAATGGATTTTCTATTATTCCACATCAAACCACAGGCAGACCTTTGATCACTCCTTGTGATGTTTGGGGGTGGGGGGCGTTTCACAGTGGTCCTGCAGGATCAGCATTGTAGGGGAGATAAGTGGGCTGCAGTGTGAGGGGGAGGCATGGAAACTCCATTCTATTAACAGAGGGGTTTTCCTAGGGTTGCCACCCCCCTGATGGGAGTGGGGGTTCCCCTGCTTTTGGGGGCCCCAATCCACCACCACCCAGCTGGCTAGTGGGGGAGCTCCACCCCTGAGCAGCCCCATCTGTGCCTGATGTGCCCAGTGTGATGACATCACCTGGAGGTGACATCATTGCACAGGGCATGTTGCATGAGGGATGCTCTAGCATTTGGGGAAAAAAGCCTCTATGGTAACCATACAGTTTTCCTCAGATACTAGAGCATCCCCTGCCCAATGTGCCCTGTGTGGTGACCTCACTTCTGTGTGACATCATTGCAACACATGCCAGAAGACTTCAGGAAGGAGACTGGAGCCCCCTGCTGGAACAAGGTAAGGACCTGACAACCCTATGCCTTCCATTAGCAGAAATGCTTGGTGGGATTTAACCCCAGATGAAGAGTTTCAGAGTGATTCTGGACCCAGCCTTCTATTAGAAAGGCAGATTGGAGAAATTGGAGAAATTCTGTCACTCGTGTCTTACAGTGCATTACAGTAGTCTAGTCTTGATGTTACTGTGGTGTGGACCCAGGTGGCCAGGGCAAGGTGTATCAAGGTAAGGTGTCACGGGCTGGGGTGCCAGTCAAAGGGAGTCCAGAACAAGTCAAGGCCAGGAGCCAAGAAGACAGTGCAGTCCAAAGCCAAGCCAGGGTCAGGAGCCAGAAACTCAGAGCCAGGTCCAAAATCACTAATCGGAAGCATAGTTCAAAGTCAAGCCGGGGTCAGAAGCCAGAAACACGAAGCCAAGTCCAAAGTCAGGGGGTCCAAAGGTCTAAGTACAAGAGCCAAGCCGAAGCGGCTGCAAGCAGCACAAAGCTGACTTGTTGCTTCCACAAAGAGTACTGCCCAGAGTGTGGAGTTAAATGCTGCTACCAACTAGCCAGCTGCATGATCAGCCAGGCTCCTGTTAGAACTCTGGGCTAGCTGAGCTTCTCCCCTGTAGCCTGGCCTCTCTCTGCCTGCATGCTAAGTTTTGCTGCAGTCGCTCCCTTAAACGAGTCACACGAGGGGGTGAGTCAGGAGGACTTTCAGCTTGCAGTTCTTATCTGACCCAGGTGTGAAGACTGCTGTTAACAGGCACTTGCCAGCTATCCTCCTCTGCTCCTTCAGAGGGGCCAGCTGTGGTTTCTGCAGGCTCCGTCAGCTCATCCTCATCCACGCCCATGACAGTAAGGGGCAATTTTATGGGCTGGGCTGAGTTGGAAGAGATACTTTTTTGCAGCTGCATTAACTTGCTTCTCCAGAAATAAAGCTGGATCCAGTATGACCCCAAGGCTGTTAACACTTATGCTATGCTCTTGTGGGACTTCTACGCTCCTAATGTGTTGGTTACTGAATATACCAATTTGTTGACTGTACTGACTCACTATGTGTAATCCACCTTGAGTCCATGTGAGTAGGGTGGACTATAAATAATGTAAATGCACACACACACAAATAATATTGTCTATAAGACCCTCTGGACATCTGACCATACTAAGGGGTGGAGCTGGAGGGGCTTTTCTCCAGCAAGGCTTCTGATTTTTATAACAAGTCAAATATTAAAAAATAAAGAAATCCATAACCAGCTACACAGTGAATAAGGTACAAATTATCATTATGTGTGTATATCATTTGTGTCTCATTTGAGGTAAATTAATGCTGGCATCCGGTTGGAAAGTTCACCAGACAGAAAATGGGCCCATGCTGATTGAACGTTCTCCACGATCCCTCTCTGTCTTTAGCCAGTACAACTGTCAATTCCAGAGTGTTTTTAAAATCTCTAAAAAACTCCAAGATGGGGAGCTGTGTTAGTCCGTAGCAGCAAAACAAACCAGGACTCTAGTGGCACCTTAAAGATGAACACATTTTATTCCAGTATAAGTTTTCATGAGTAAGGATGGAAACAAACTGGGAAAATGTGGTCCAGTTTGTGGTTCGTGGCATGCTCTGGGACAAGTCGAGGAGAGTCATCTGGAGATCTCCTGTGAGTTTGGTGTTTCTAGCTTGCACAGGATCCATTCTATACACTCCTGAATCTCCTGGACCTGTGCCTTTCAAATTGACAGACGCAAGTTCAGGACTGTATAGAACGAATCCTGATCAAGTTAGAGACATCAAAGTCACAGGGGACCTCCCTCGGATGCTCCACTACATGCCCTCCAAATTCCACCCCACCTGTTGCTTTGAAGTTTGGTAAACATTTAGATTGAACGGAGACAGTCTGCCAGGCAATGTATCCATTCACGAACTGGCACAAACAGCTTGAAAGTTCGTGCTGGTTGACCTGCCATGAACTTTACTACGCGAACCGCGAACAAGCCAAAATTTGTCATGAACTTTAGTTCATGAACCTGTTCGTGCCCATCCCTATTTATGACTCAGAACTAGGGTTGTCAGTGGGGTGCTATCATCAAGTGCAATGTGACCTCACTTCTAGGGGAAATCACAGCGTCTCTAGCTGTTCCTAGAGCAATGTGCATCACTGCTAGTTTTCCCTCATAAGTGAGGTCACATCATGTATGAAAATGGCAGTTTTGGGTTTTTTTAAAAATTCTCCCACTACCCAAAGGAGCAGCTGCTGGAAGCTCAAGTTGCTGGCAGGAGACCTATTCCTGCATATTTGGAAAACCTGGCCAACCCTACAGAGATCACTTCACCAGATGCATTGCAATATCCATCCGTTAGGAAGATGCATTTGTACCAAAAGCTGTCAACAACGACAAAAGTGGTAGTGGGAAGATGTTACAAAGAAAGGACGGTTTAATATCCCATCAAAAGTGTCATCAGTCCGCTGAACTACAGTTTTCCAATGGACTGATTTGGAAAAAGGGAATTGAATTGTTGCCAGTGGTGGACTTATTCGTTTCCTTCGTACTGCTATCAGTCACTGTTCAAACAGGCTTGCAAAATGGGTTTGGCAAAATGGCCAAAGACAGGATAGAAAAAAATGAGCACATGTACACACCACGCACCATGATGGCCCTTATCTTTGTGAAAGCTGTAACCTTTGTCTTGTTGGGGGGTGAAGCATATGCTTGGTTCAGACTTTTGGCCCTATCTCAGCATCTTTCATGTTACTTGTATGGTATCGGGAGGCTCCTCTCTTGCTGGTACCATCCCCTGGCCTTCAGCCACCATGCTGCTTTCACTCCCTGAGGTCACCCCGGGCATCAGAATAAAAGGAGGGGAAGGGTTACACCCCCAAAGCCCACCCTACCATTCCTGTCATGTTGCCCTTGCCTGGGATTTAGTCTCTCCTCCCTGACTTGGTTCTGGAGCCACATTTTTTTCTTCCTCCCCACCCCTGCCAATTAGGCTCAGCCCCACCCCTGTGGCCTGAGCTATTATCTGGGCCAGGGGGATAGAACACCACTCCCCCTAGCCTCTTGCCCCTCCTTGCAGGCTCTCCCTCTTTCTCTCACTGGATAGGTCCTGGGAGGCCTTCAGACAGGCCCTCCCTGCCTGGCTCCACCCAGGTTCTTGTATTGCTGGGCCCCGCTCCACCCATGCCATCATGGTTGGGCTTCTGTTGGCAGCTCCCATGCTTGCTGGCTCTTGCCTAACATCGTCTTTGTTGTCCCAATGCTAGGAAATGATGCCATCAGCCACCATGTGAAGCTATGGGGCCCAGGAGAGAGGTGGTGAGGCCCACGTCCAGTTGCTGCAGCTACCTGATGCCCAGCTTCCTGTCCTGGCTGTTCTGGCTGAGTTGACAGTAGCTACCTGAGGTATGAGGGAGGTGGGTGAGTGTCATTTGGGTCCTGCAGCACTGGAGAAGTCCCTGCCTTTGCCACAGTCTCCTTGGCTGAGGATGGCCAGGTCCTGGCTCTGGACAGGTATAAATGAATGTAAGAAGAGCTCTGGTGGATCAGAACAGTGGTCCATCTAGGTCAGCATCCAGTTTCACACAGCGGCCAACCGGCTGTTCTGGAGGGCCAACAAATGGGGCATAGAGTGTCCAAGGCCTCCCTTGATGTTATCTCCTAGCACTAGTATTCAGAGGATTCCTGCCTTTGCCTATGGACGTTCCCTTTAGATACTGTGACTACAACCATTGATGGACCTGTCCTCTATGAATCTAATTCCCTCTTAAAGCTATCTCTGTTCCTGGCCACGGCGATGTCTTCTGGTCATGAATGTTTAATTACTTGGGCAATTCCTTTGATTTGCCCGATCCTTCCTCCTCCCCCAACGGATGAAAGCCTCTTGGAAATTAGATGAAATGTGTGCATTTGACAGTCAAAGGGCTCTGACACAGTGACCTTTGCACAGGGTCAGGCTGTTGACCTCTTTTGAGTGCTATCTACTGTTTATGCTTTATTACGATCTCTACCCGACTACCCAAAGCTAGCCACATCACATCTTGGGAAGCAAATAAAAGCATTTTTAATCGAATATGAGCCCTCCGGGTAAATATTTTGACCCTCCTCCTCCAAGTATTGTGTTAGTGGTGGGGGGGAGACCCTCAGCATAACCCTCAGCTAACCTGATTGTAAAGCAAGATTAATATGGAAAAGACGAGAAGTTCCGCAATAAAAACTGCTAACTTAAATCATCCCCGTTTTGTGTACCGGCATTCATATTTAGTAACAGTCCCAAGGCTGAGATTAAAGCTGTTTGGTAGGTTACTTCAAGGCCTTTTTATTGCTAAATCTTATTATGTCTCTAAAATGTAGAAATTAATCACCTGTCATCAAAGCTGCAGTGGATTATTGACTTCTAAATGTCTCTACAAATTGATTCATGACAGGGTGAACCCGGAGACTGAGCTAGCATTGAAATCCTTTTGCATGTGATAAAAAGCATCTATTAAAAGTGCTTCAAGAAACACTGCCTATTAGGTAATCATCACAAAGTGTTTTTGCTATCGAAGGCTGGGTACGGATGATAGGTTTTTTTTCCAGAGCCTGGAAGTCAGTATGATAGAGTTTGGATATTCGTTTGTTTCTGACCCACCGTGGTCCTCAGTCAAACAGATATTTTTTTTTTTACAGCACTTCAAACGTATCCTGAAAGAGATTTCTACATGACTTTTCTCCCCAAAATCCTGTATTCCAAAAAGAAACCAGTTTTACCAGGAGAGGAGTGGGATTTTATTTATTCACTATATTTATAATCTGTCTTTCTCACTGAGGCTCAAGGCAGTTTACGGGATGTAAATCATTGAAATCAGACAGCATAAGGCAATTGAGGAAAAGGATGTTAAAATGAGCGGGAGCGGACCTTGCAGCACTCTGCACACCAGAAGGGTTGTGTGGGGCAATTTAAATGGGGCCAATGTGACAGGGTTCCCATTTGGCTGCTTATAGTGGTGGATGTCCACATAATTGTGGGCCGTTCCCGCTGGTGCTCACCTGATCAGTGGGCAAAAACTAGGGCCAGATGGGAGGGCAACTGATTGTCTTGGGGAGAAAAATTTAACAGCAAAACAAGACCTTGTTTACTTATAGGAAGTTCTGACCACAGAGTGTTGGGTGATTCCTAGAGCGACCCAGAAGTTACAAGGTTAGCTCTAGGAGTCACCAGAAACTCTATGGTAAGAGTTTCTATGGTAGGAGTTTCTGGTGATTTCTTGAGTTACACTTGTCATTTCCGGGTAGTTCTGGAAATTGCCAGGCACTCTGTGGCCAGACCTTCCTGTAAGTAGATGAGGCCTTATTTTTCTTTTTTAATTTTTTGTTGTGGGATTCTGCCCCCCACAAGCCCCCACAATGACACGTAGCCCATCGGAACTTTCCGGAAAAGGTAAAGGCCCAGTCCAACCCTGACTGGTGCCCCCTGCAAGTGCTTTCAGATAATAATTGCGAAAGGTGGAATTTTCGTTTTACAGACGTTAATGCTGCTAATAGAAGATTGCAGCCCCATCATATTTTCCTGCTGTTATGTACTTGTTCTCCCTTTCCCCCTCCAGCCTTCCTTCTCCTAATTCTGTAGAGAATATATATTTGGCCATTCCACAGTGACCCAATTGCAAAGCAGTATTCTTTCCTAAGTAGCATATGGATACCTAGGAGGCTGAACAGTTACTTGTACCCATGAGGAAATACTGTTGGACGTATTTCCTACTGAACCTGCTGTGAACTGGGGCTATACTCCTTGAAAGCAACTGCTGCATTCGTTTGCGTCCTGAAGAGTTCTGTCCTGATAAAAAATGTCACTTGGGAGCTTTATTATTATTTCTTCATTCGTTACAAACCACAGTTCCCTCCTACCTCACAGCCACCAGCTTTTGAGGCTTCTTCCAATGAGAAACATTAAACAAACCACGGTTCTTTCAAACCTGAAAACCAATATCAACCCTAAAACATCATAAAAGGAAGCAACCATATGAAAAACAGGACAGAATCCTTCCCTTACTCCTCACATCAAAAAAACGAGTCAAAGGCCAGGATAAACCAAAAGGTCTTAACTTGGTGCCTGAAGCTAAAAAGCTCTAGCAAAGGTCAGACAGACACTGCCTCAGAAATACTGGCACAGCCCTCCAGAGCAGGGACTCCAGTAAAGGTCTTTGTGTCATGGTAGGTTTGTAGGGAGTAGAGGTCTCTAAGGTATTGTTGTGTACCAACCAAGGACCGGACACGTGGTCGCCTTCACACATGGTCATGTGAAGGGGCAAAGCTTTGCTTTGTTAGACAATAGCCAGCACGGATCCTAGAATGGACCTATCAGTCAGGTAGGATCCTAGCAGTAACCTATGAGGAATTAGAGCACTGTAAATAAACCTATCATGGATGTGGGGTGTGTGTGGGGTGTGGTTTGCAACAGGGATTTAAGCAGGTCTCCAGTCCTGCTGAGTTGTCTTGAAGGTGAGCTGAAAATAAACTATGAGCTGAAATCACACATCTGAACCCAGTACTTTACACTGGCGACAAGGATGGGATCCCGTGAGCACACCTAACCTGGCATCTGACTGAGAACGGCAATCTAAGTCCCCAAACTCAGCGCAAAGTGAAGCACTGTGCATCGAGGTCCAGCTCACTGCGCCCTGCATCGTTGCTCCAGTCATGGCTGCTGCTCTGGGACAAATCTCCATCTTTGACCCCACCCACCTGAGTTATGGGAAGCATGGGTCGAACAGCTAAAGTGCTTCTTTCAGGTTCAGAATACCGACAACGACACGAAGAAGAAAGTGTGGCTGCTCAGCACATGTGAAGTCACGATGATCCATTTGGTACAGAGCCTCATCACTCCCAAGACCCTGGAAGCGGCCACCTATGACAGGTTGGTCAAGGCCCTCACCGACCACTTCACTCCGAAACCATCCAAGATGGCGATGCACATGAACTTCTTTGCATGCAACCAAAGGTCAGGGGAAGCGGCTGCAGCATTCATGGCTGATGTTCGCAGGTTGGCAATCAACTGCTATTTCCATGCCATCAAGGACGCCCTCTTAAACCAATTTGTTTACCTTACAGGCAGGGGTCTTTTCATAGAAAAACAGCTGCAGGAGCTCATTAGCATATGGTATGCTAATGAGCTATTAGGCTATTAGCATATGCCGCGCCCCCTGACATCACCGGAAGTGATATCAGAAGATGAAGCAATGGGGGGGAAGCATCTTCAAAAGCCTTCCCTTCCCTTCCCCAGCTGGCCTGGGTGGGGGAGCTAAGAGAGAAGGGGTTTAAAGTTTAAACTCCTTCTCACTAGAGTTGGGCCACAGCAGGAGGAAAGAGGGAAGGAAAGAGAGAGAGTAGAGAGAAGGAAAGAAGGAAAGAAGGGAGGAAAGAGGGAAAGAAAGAGAGGGAAGAAGGAGAGAAACAGGGAAAGGAGGAAAAAGAGAAGAGAAGAAGGTGGGAAAGAAAGAAAGAGAGAAGAGAAGAAGGAGGGAAAGAGGAAAAAGAGAGAAGGGAAGAAGGGAATGAAAGAAATTTGGCGGCAATTCGGCCTCATTATATCCTATGGGCCATTGAAGTCAATGGTGAAAACATAGGGTATATTCTGGGGGCTGGAGGGGAGGGGTTTGAGGGAGAGGCTCCAAACTCACAGGGTAGCTGAAGGAGCCTCTCCCCAAGATACCCACCAAATTTCAAGAACATTGGATTAGGAGGTCCAATTCTATGGACCCCCAAACAGGTTGTCCCCATTCCCTCCATTGTTCTCTATGGTGGGGAAAAAGTTACTTTTTCCCCACCATAGAGAACAATGGAGGGAATGGGGGCAACCTGTTTGGGGCCCATAGAATTGGACCCCTGGTCCAATGTTCTTGAAACTTGGTGGGTATCTTGGGGAGAGACTCCTTCAGCTACCCTGTGAGTTTGGAGCCTCTCCCTCAAACCCCCTCCTCCAGCCCCCAGAATATACCCTATGTTTTCACCATTGACTTCAATGGCCCATAGGATATAATGGAGCTGAAATTGATATTTGGCTGCCTGAAAGACTCCCCAGGACGCCGGCTGGGGGCGGGGCTTGGCTCCTGAGCTCCCCGAGCTGCGCTCCAGTGCACTCCCCCCCAAAAAAGACCCCTGTTTACAGGTATCTTGTCCCAAAGTATTTAATACTTCAGAGAATAAAATCAACCCTTTGTATTGTGCCCAGAAGGAAACAGTCAACTAGAGAAGTTTTTTTCCGATGTCAAGATGTGATCTTTATCCAGCTGAAGAAGAAAAAGAGTAGGTTTTTATATCCCACTTTTCTCTACCTTAAGGAGTTTGAAAGCAGTTTACAATCACATTCCTTTCCTCTCCCTAAAACAGGCATCTTGTGAGGAGGGTGGGGCTGAGAGAGTTTTGAGAGAACTGTGACTGGCCCAAGGTCACCCTGCAGGCTTCATGGGGAGGAGTGGGGAATTGTTATGTATTGGGACTGGAACATTCCAGGACTATTTTTTCTAGAGACTGGCTGAGCTTGGAGTTCCAGAACAATAGCCCACCAGGTGACCAATGAGAAAGTTATGGGTCTGACAATAGCCTATCGTTATTAGTTGTTTGGGGAGTGGGTGGTGTTTGCATGCTATTTAAACAGGGCCATTGCCCGGGGTCTTAGGATTGTTCTGGCTGAATCACTAAAAAAGCAGAGCTGATCACTAAGCTTGGGGTCAGACCATCCATGGAACCTAGTATCTAACAGGAATCATACCCAGTTCTCCAGATTAGAATCTGCACCACACTGGCTCTCAGTAGTTTACTAACTCAGTTATTTACTACCTCCCAACACCACTTGAAATGATCCACTGCCAGATCTGGTGAGAAGGAATTTAGTTGGGTGTCATCACCATATTGGTGGTGCTTCAGTCTAAATCACCAGATAATCTCTGCTGGTGAATTCATCTTGATGTTGGAAACAGAAGCTATTTACACTGGACTGAGAATAAGTTCACATTTCCTCTTTTGTATTACCCTCCCCTTTTTCTGTTCCTTCGTTCATCAGTAATGCTTTGATCTTAAGAATCCTGATGTTTATCAAAAACGTAAAGCTGAACATGTATTAATTTTCACCTTTTAGTCAAAACCTGCAATTTTGGTGGAGTACTGGATCCCCCCCCCCCAAAAAAAAAAATAGTTTAGATGTGTGAATATTCAAATTTTCAATAATGTTGACCAACGTTCCCCATAATTTTTCCCCCTTCTGAGTGGAGCAGTTCACATCCTGAGCCAAATATAACTGCTGTAATCTTAAAACGGGCAACGGGCAGTGCAAGACCCCGCGTGGCTCCAGATTACTGCTGAGCGGGGCTTCCTGAGTTAATGAGTGGCCGTTCACCTGCACATCTTAGCAGGAACACTGATGTTGACAGCAGGTGCTGTTATACATGCAACTTTCCCAATCCTGTTACTGGATACTGGTGTATCTTTCTTCATGATTTGTTAACCCCAAGTCCAACTGGGGACCTCATCGTGAATGGAATGAGGTCATTGCACACAGATGATGTCACAAGATGCTATCAAAAGGACAGGAATAAAAACAATCATGTGGGTTAACCTGACCAATCAGATTTGCTTACACAAAGACATCAATGAAAGTTACAAGTGACGGTGATGCCTTCTCCATCCGTAAAAGGAGCAGTCCAGAATTATTTCGATCCACTTTTAGCAGAAGGAACTCATGGATCCTTCTGACAGCTGGTCGTGGCAATGTTTGCATTTGGTGCCTTTTAATGTATGTGTTTTATCTATACTTTATAACCGTGAGTGTTTACATTTTGTAAACCACCTTGGGCAATTGTGGAAAGGTGTGATATCAATATTTTAAATATATTTAAATGAATAAGTAAGAGTGTTTGCAAAAAGGTACCAAAGTTTGAATTTTGGTATTTTTAAAAAAACTGTATACAAGGGTGACATGCTTTGATCCAGTCTCCGCCAAACTGCAGAATATTAATAGAAAAAAATCTATGTAATAAAAGCAGGGAAGTGAAATACTGGCAAAATGGTATCTTTAAATCTCAAACAGGCCCCTTTTATCTAGGGGATTTGCCATCTGCAATTTCTGTGCTGCTCCATGGTTTGCTTTAATTTATCTGACTAATGACATGAAAGATGGAAACTCTGTAGAAAATACAGTGTTTGGTTGCTTAAATTAAGTTTATGAGTTTTTCTTAAGCCTGCCAAACAACTTAAATATTTCATGGCTTTCCACATAGGCTAGAGTTCTAATATTTATAACTCTTATGTGCAGATTTCAAAAATGATAATTACAACTCCCAAGACGCCAGATATAGCAGATGTTCAGTATTTTGTACAATGTTGGCAGAAATGCTTTTCATAGCATTTTATGTTTTTAAGGGGAAAAATGGTACCCCGCATATTTCATCCAAGTTGATGCAAGAGTTTATTGCTGTTTTGGTATAAAATACACATTGAGCACAAATTGAAGATCATGTATTTTTTAAAAGGGGTGTGAGCGGGAACCAGGTATCGACTTGAGAATTAGGGCCCGTGGACATAGTACGTTGCAAGCATCAGGAAATTCGGTCAGCGACAGCTCCTCTGTAAAAAATATTTCCATGTCATTCTTACAGAGTCCCTTCACAAGACGTTCCTAGAAAAAAGGGAAAGTAAAAGTTCCTGTTTCTCACTCCCACTCCAAATGGTTGCGGGGGGGGGGGATTAAAAACACTCAAGCATGATGGTATCACTTCTAGGGAAAATCCAGAAGCGATGGCAGTAGCTCTAAGATTCACCAGAAACTCGATGGTTTTGCTGCAGCAATTTCTAGAGCTACCACCATCGCTTACGGATTTTCCCTGGAAGTGATGTCATAATTCTCATAATGTTGGTTGTCCATGTTCCTGCCCCCAACCACCCTGCTGGTTTCCAGGCTTGGTATGGCAATGCTAGTTACATGAATAGATCTGTGCAGATGTTAGAATCATGTGAACTGGGAAGCCACCAACTGTGTGGACTTGGAGCATATTGCATGGTCCCCATGATGCGCCTGATAGATGCAATCAGTGTACCATGAGGAATGAGCACAAATGCCATAAACATGGACAGACTCTGAAACCACTGCAGAATTGGCTCCCTTTCTACTTTTTCGCTTGTAGGAATGTGTCTGCACACAACACCAGGCTTCCTTTGAAAGCAGGCTGTGTTCATACAACAGGTATATTCTTGACAGAGCACGAGCAGTGGTCCTTCTGCCTGGGTTAATTTCCGGGCCACGTGCAGGACACTCGTTGGGTTGGAGCTACTGCAAGGTCTGCGCAAGGTACCTGCAAGGACTGCTGATCTTCCCAGCTTTCCCATCCCCTAGACTGGGGGTGCCAGCTCTGGGCTGGGAAATTCCAGGAGATTTGGGCATGGAGCCTGGGAATGGTGGGGGTTTGGGGACCTTAACAGGGTATGCCACAGAATCCTCCCTGCAAAGGGGCCATTTTCTCCAAGGGGATGGGTCTCTATCATCTGGAGATCAGCTGTAATTCCAGGAGACCTCCCAGGCCCCATCTGGAGGCGAGCAACCCTACTCAAGACCTGTTTTTTAAGAACATAAGAGAAGCCAATGTTGGATCAGGCCAACGGCCCATTCAGTCCAACACTCTGTCACACAGTGTCCAAAAATACCAGGTTCCGTCAGGAGGTCCACCAGTGGGGCCAGGACACTAGAAGCCCTCCCACTGTTGCCCCCACCCCAAGCACCAAGAATACAGAGCCTCACTTGCCCCAGACTGAGAGTTCCTACCTATACCTTGTGGCTAATAGCCACAGATGGGCCTCTGCTCCATATGCTTTTCTCATTCCCTCTTGAAGCCGTCCATGCTTGTAGCCGCTGCCACCTCCTGTGGCAGTGAATTCCATGTGTTACTCACTCTTTGGGTGAAGAAGTACTTCCTTTTATCTGTTCTAACCTGACTGCTCAGCAATTTCATTGAGTGCTCACGAGTTCTTGTATTGTGACACGAGTTCTTGTATTTTACATGGGAAAGGTTTGTCTGGGGTCCCAGAAGAGGCAAGAAGAAACCATTTTGCCTTCCCTCCGCTGCCTCTGGAGGTAGGGTTGCCAAGTGCAAATTTTCTTAGAGCGGGGGAGTCCCGCTCGGCACCTGGAGCTTCTGCGCGCGTGCTTTGCGCGCGCGCCGCCACCATGACGTCACCGGAAGTGACGTCATCACATCAGGACGTTGGGGGCGGGGCCGCCGGGATTCGAGGGGAAAACATAGAGTTTTCCCTTGAGTCATGGAACTTCCCGCCCCGGCGTGCCCAGCGTGATGATGTCACCTCCAAGTGACATCATCACGCTGGGGACGTTGCCGGAAGGGGGTGGAGTTCCCCCCGGGGCCCGATTTTCTGGGGGCGGGTAACGGGCCTCTCGGGCGGGGGTTTACCCGCCCCCCGGGGGGACTTGGCAAGCCTATCTGGAGGTGCAAACTGGGAGTAAACTTAGTTTTCCACAGAAAGCTACTTGGATACTCCAGGGGTTTAGAAGAAGCACAGTCAAATCAATTCAGGCAGTGTTCTTTTTTACAGGCAGGGAGTGATTCTATTCTATAAAATAAAATTTACAACATGACTGTAGAGGATGGCTTTAAAAGACTGGTTAATGAAGCATCGTGGGCTGTGGGGTGAGGCAGAAATCATTCTAATCTTGCCCTGCAACTTAGTGTTACTTAATTTAATTATGGAGAATTTGTTTCTACTGTATTTCTCCTAGGCATCTAAGGTGGCTCAGTGCTGAGAGTTCTATTTCATGCAGGACAATAGAGTTATGACCAGCAGAAGGTCGGGAGAACGTTCATGTATGCCATGTATTTCATGTAGGCAAGACAGCAATGCCGTCGTAGGGTTTGTAACTCTGGCCAGGGGTATTCCGGAAGATTCAGGGGTGGAGCCAGGTGAGGGGAGGGACCTCAGTGGGCTATAATGCCAATAGAGTCCACTCTCCAAAGCTGCTATTTTCTGCAAGGGAACTGATCCCTGTCGTCTGGAAATCAGTTGTAAAATTGGGAAATCTTCAGGCCCCCACCTGGAGGTTGGTAACCCTAGTTCATGGGCTGCTTGCTTAAAACATGCTCTTCTGTAGCCACGTAAATTCCCCGAAGTCGTGCAAATCATTCCCGTGGGAGGGCTTCTGGAGTTCTGGCCCCACTGGTGGACCTCCTGATGGCACCTGGGTTTTGGCCACTGTGTGACACAGAGTGCCAGACTGGCTGGGCCATGGGCTTCTCTTATGTTCCTATGACTAAGTTGAAAAGTACTGAGGCTGGAGACTCAGCATAGTGAATCAGCTCTTGTTTATTGGATTACATCGGGAACAAAAGATAAACTGGCCGGGCAGTGACTGGCTTATATGCGTGCTCCACACTACACCTACCACCCGTGATTGGCCTTATTTACAAGTCAACACTTCAATAGGTCTACTTTCGGATCCAGGCAAACCCATAGGTGCACCTTCGGATCTGAAGTAGCTATTGTCCTTGGAACTAAGGTCTGAGGTTTGTTGGACCACATGGTCAGGCCACTTCCGTGGCGGCCATCTTCTACAGCTAATACATAACATAAGTACTCTGTACTGAGGCTTGGATCTTGTAGCACTTTGCCCTTTGAGATCATCTTAGGCTTGCCAATCCAGGCCTGGCAATTGGAGGAAAGGTTTAGGCAGTGAAGACATTACTCCAATACAGCAGTTAGGTCTGCCAGGTTTGCTGCTACACTGGGAGACCTCCATCTTGTTGAGACCCACATGTCTTGTAAGTCTGGCTAGATGGATTTGATCTAGTGACAGGTAGCTGTCAGCCAGGAATCTCTGTTAGAGCTGGCTATAACCAGTTCAGGGCAGTCTTGCCACTGCTATCACTGTGACTCAGCACTGAAGCCTGATTGGCTGGTGTTTGTATAAATGTACAGTGAGTGATGTACAGTTTCTCCTCCTCATTTGTATGATTGCAGCAGAGCACTTTGACACTCTGTTTGATGGTGGCTGTGGTGTGTAAATAAATGTATAGTTTGCACCTAGCTGAAGCCTCCAGTATTATTTGGATACTCGCACTCTCTTCTGGCCCACTCCGTGCCTGCCACTTTTGCTGTTCGAACCCGTGACACATCTTGGCTATTCTGCTTGGTGGTCACTACTGCTCAGTAGAGTGGCAAGGGGAAAATAGGGGGACTTGCAGCCAGGGTTGCTAGCTCCAAATTGGGAGATACTTGGGAGATTTTGGGGCTGCAGTCTAGGGCTACGGTCACATGGTCATTTTGAATGAGCTTCACTGCTGTTCCCTCTTGTGTTTAAAATTGCTCATCTGATGCCCGCATCCATCTCCTGCACTGAAGTGGGCTCACTCGCGCAATCCTCACAGTTCCCCAGCGAGTTTTCCTACACCTGGAAAATCAAGCACTTTCCAGATATTTGCTCTTTGGATCGGCAATTCCGCTGATCTGGACAGCCATCTCTCACAATGATCACAACATCCTCCTCGCGATGTCCCCCCCCCAAGTTTCCATCATTGTGCGCATGAGCAATCCTGTGCTGAATAAATTCAATGTATAAACGTTCAAACACACTTATAAACTTCAGCGCTCAGTTGTATGTCACTGGCTAATTTTGTGTGTGTGTGTGTGGGAACCTGCAAGAATAAGGGAGTACGGCGAGGCTCAGTGGGAGCAGTGATTCAGCCATGTGCATATGTGCATGCGCAAAGCCAAATGTTTTTTTAAAAACAAGCCGTGCTGCCCAAGCAGCGGCGCGGCTATCTAGACAGTGCCCGGAGCCTCGTCGCATGATGCAAGCGGTTCAGGGAGGGATGTGCGGTCATCCCAACCTGAAAAAAATATTCCTGATCAAATCTATAGTGGGAACAAATCAGGATACGCTTGTCGTGTGTCCACAGCCTAGGATGGGTGGGGTTTGGGGACGGGGGAAAATTAATGGAGTTCAGTGCCATCGAGTCTACCTTCCAAGGGGGCCATTTCCTCCAGGCGAACTGATCTTTGTCACCTAGAGACCGGTTATAATCCCAGAAGGTCTCTGGCCACCACCTAAAGACTGGCAGTCCTCCTTCCAGCATGAACCTGGAAGTGATGTAATTCTGGGCAGAACACTCTAGGATTCCATGAAATGATAGTTTTTCACCGGAAGTGACATTGCAGAGTTGAAGCACTGCCTGTTTGCCCCTTTCCCCGCCCCCCTGCAAACTATGAGAGCAGCCAGATGAGAGGGGTCCCACTATGCCTGGCAGCTCTGGCCCCACTGGTGGACCTCCTGATGGCACCTGGTTTTTTTGGCCACCATGTGACACAGAGTGTTGGACTGATCCATTGGCCTGGTCCAGCACTGGCTTCTCTTATGTCCTTAGTTCAGCCACAACTTATTTCCGCTGCTGCACAGTGTTAAGTATGCAACTCAACACGATTGGATTTCAGCAAAAGTGATTTCAGCTTTATTGTAACAGCAAACTCAACTCAACAACACACATGCACAGAATAGTGGAGCACAGCTCCCTTTTTAAATGATCCGGGCTGTCAAAGCCACGCCCATAAATAAGTTAACATCCAATCACAATGCTGGGATAAAGACCAATGAGGTCTGTTCCCTCCAGAAGCTATGTACCGTTCTGATTGGATATTTACAAGGTTTCACAGAAACCGACCAATGGGAATGCGACACTTACAATCCCATCTTATGCCTGAAGCTGAACATGGGAATAGATATGACAGGTTCCAGCTTCAGGACATAACACAGAGATTACTTCCTCGGCTGCACGGCTCACTTCCTCTGCCGCTAGCACCCCTGCTTACACAAGGGCTGATTTCCCACTACAGCTGCCTCGGGGTTGCGCCGCCATTTGCCCCGATACTATTTGTCAATTTCACACCCGAAGCCGCGGGGCTGCATTTTGACCTGCGGCTTCGCCCAATTTCCCCCGCAGTTTCGTAATCCTCAAAAAACAGGATCAGGAAACTGCGAGGGAAATCGGGCGAAGCCACGGGTCAAAATGCAGCCCCGTGGCTTCGGGTGTGAAATTGACAAATAGTATCGGGGCAAACGGTGGCGCAACCCCGAGGCAGCTGTAGTGGGAAATCAGCCAAGATGTTTTTCAAGGAGCCCCTGCATGAGCAGACGTGCCATGGGTGGAGAAAATAAGCTCTCCAGTGGAGCTCAGTCTCTGCAGTGATCAGGGGGGAAAAGCATGAGGGGAACACAATGGGCTCTCCAGCACTCTCCTTTTTGTCACTTCTGTGCCCCTGTTGCTGTATGAACAAAGCTAGGCCAGGCAAATTTCCCCCTCGCTCCTGATTACAACACGTGCCCCTTCCCTGTGTATCTGTAGAACAAGCTAGGATTGTTTTCTGAACACCATCAAGAATGAGAAGATGTGGCATTATGCACAGTTCACAGTGGCTTTCCAGCCTGCTGTCCGGCTCTCTTCTTACCCCACCTTTCTCACCAACGAGGACCCAAAACTGCTTCCATCATTTTCCTCCCCTCCCTTTTATTCTCACTACAATCTTGTGAGGTAGGTTAGGCTGAGGTTCTGTTACTGGCCCAACGTCACCCAGCAAGTTTCCACGGCAGAGCAGGTATTAGACTCTGGGGCCCGGTCTGCATCTAGCATTTGCTCCGCTGTATTACCCAGGGCTCTTTTTGTAGCAGGAACTCCTTTGCGTAGCAGGCGACACACCCCTAATGTAGCCAATCCTCCAAGAGCTTACAGAGCTCTTCTTACAGGGGCTAATGTAAGCTCTTGGAGGATTGGCTACATTAGGGGTGTGTCGCCTACTATGCAAAGGAGTTCCTGCTACAAAAAGAGCCCTGGTCTTACCAAACCCACACTGGAACAGAAATCCCCATCTACATTGCATGCCACTTTCACTTTGATTGAGTGTCGCATTTTATGGCAGTGTCCAGACTGCATGCTGCTTTCACTTCGTTTGATCTCTGGTTTTATGGTGGCTGTCTGCATAGATTTATGGCCGTGTTATGGCCATTCCAGGGTGGGAGGTGGGATTTGACTCTGCAGTCACTACAGTGTTGGCCCGGGTTAGCTGAATGTGGTTTTGAACTGCATCTTTTTCTGTTCCAGTGTGGGTTTGGTAAAAATGCTAAATGCAGATTGTCCCACAGTCTTCTAGATCAAAACCAGATGATAAATGGCAGTTGTGGAATCCTTGCAGAGAGCAGTGGTTCATCTTCCTAGGGTGGCAATGGCTGCTACCAGGGATGATCTTCAGAGATCTCTTTTCCAGATTCCTTGATGACTGGCTGGAAGTTCATAGGAGGATGGTAGTCCCTCACAGGAAAATACTGTGAGCTACAGGGCAACATTCATGTTGGTTTTCCTTCAGTCCCACCATGTTTGCTGTGAACTCTATTTTCTCCCAGGGGCAGCAGGCAATGGAGATGCTTGAATTTGTTCTCATTTTATAAATGAATCAGGAGTAAGGCCCGTTGTGGGAAGAAATACAATGAGCTCTAGAAAGAGGGTCTGGTGTCCCGGCTTCCCGTTTAACACTTTAACCGATTAACATTTTAACTGACTCCCTGCTAATGCCCTACGGCCTCAGAGAGATGGCCAGGCCTTCCCTTTTCCTCTAACCTCTTTCAGTGCCAAAACTGCTTCCCGCTTACTGATTAACACTGACTCCCTGCTAATGCCCCACTGCCTCTTGGGACTCCCAACTTGGGAACTGTAGTTCTAATTCCCTTTGCTATGGTTACAGTAAGGCCAGTTGATAACTACAACTCCCAAGGTGCAACATATCAAAAGTGGGGGGTGTAAGAATGGAGGAGCCAGCAGAATGGGCCAATAGGACGCCAAGGTGGGTTCCCCAGTGGCCAATGGAAGAGTAGGTGAGTTTGTTGCCAGCACGGCTTGCCTTTTATATATATACAAGAAGAGGGACCCGCGATATTCGCGGGGAAGGCTCTGGCAATGTACTCTCCTCCACCCCCACCCCACCCCACCCCCACCCCCAGCTCCGGCGATCACCTCCTCCCCCACCCCCGGCCCTAGCAATCTCCTCTGCTGCCACCGCCAATCTCCTCCCTCCCCCACCCGGCTCCTGTCACCCTCCTCTGCCGCCGCCGATCTCCTCCTCCCCCCCCGGCTCCAGCTATGTCCCCCTCCTTCCCCCACCCCCTGGCTCCGGAGGTGAGGCCCGAGCGGCTTCCAGCCGCCGGGCCCGCCGATCTCCTCCCCTCCCCCCGGCTCCGGCGATCCTCCTCCTTCCCCCACCCCCCGGCTCTGGAGGCGAGGCCCGAGCGGCTTCCAGCCGCCGGGTCCGCCGATCTCCTCCCCCCCGGCTCCGGCGATCCTCCTCCTCCCCCCCGGCTCCACCGATCCTCCTCCTCCCCCCCCCGGCTCCGGAGGCGAGGCCGAGCGGCTTCCAGCCGCTGGGCCCGCCGATCTCCCCCCCCTTCAGCTCTCTCCTCTCCCCCGGGCTCCGGTGGCGAGGGACTGAGCGGCTTTAGCCGCCAGCCACCGCAGAGTTCCCAGAGCGTTCCCTGCGCATGCGCAGGGAACGCTCTTACTTTTTGGGGGATTCTGATACCCCCCTAGACTTTTAAACACTTTTAGATTTTTCTGCACATGTGGGAACTGCCCCACGTGCGCAGGAAAATCTCCCTGCCCCCCAGGTGCCCCCGATGTGCGGATTTAGATATCCACACGCAGGGGGCCACTTGGGAATTAGATATATAGATAGGGTGCTGACACATTTTTGTTTATATAATGACCTATGAGTTCTACAAAGCTCACAGAGACTCAGAGAACCTAAGACCTAGATCTAATTCACCTTCCACCATTCACTTAGGCAGTGAGTGTTGATATTATCAACCGACCTAGAAGGCAATATCATCTGAGCGATGTTGTAAATCTCATACACGGCAAAACAATCACTCTAAAGTGTACTCCACAGGAAGGTAGCTGTCTTTTAAATGAATACTGATAAATATTAGACTGCGGACTTTTAGCCCAGTGACTCCAGACCCTAACAGGAGGCTCGTTGATAAAAAATGCATTTGGTGATTTCTTTCATCTTCTCTTCCTGCCATTGATCAGACCTCTGTATTGCTTTCAAACAATGACATGTGTTTGGGAGACATCTACAATTCATGTAAAGGTAAACACAACGTCAACTCCAAAAGGACCCTGGGTTTGGGGCAGGATCGGGCGGACAAAGCCTGATATTAGCAATAAAGGATTCTTGCTTTATTGCACATTGGGGAAAATGATGTGCTAAGGCCTCCGAAGATTTGCAATCAATTACTAAGCCTCTCATCCATAACTCTTGCCGTTCCCAGCACTCAATCCTGTAGTAAACTTGATGTCTAGACTGGCTCCTGGCTAAGGACAGTCTGTCTTTGTTCTGCTGTTTGCAGGGTTGTCACCGCTGTTTGTCAGCTAACCTGAATGTGTGACATGGCTAACTGTACATCAGTTACCAGTTGGATGGACATCGCGGATGGCTGCCGCTTCTCACGCTGGGGGATTCTGCAACAATTGCATCCAATATGGAACGTGATAATCTTGCCAGGGTGGCAGCCTGTAGTCAGAGAGATCTCGGTAGTTTTTTCTGACCTAGGAAGACTCAGGCCATGTTCAGACACTTGATAATGGCACTATAACTGCGAGCTACAGGGGCACGTGCTGTATGAGAACCTCCCAATCATTGCTCCCTCCAGGGCTTTTTTTGTAGAAAAAGCCCAGCAGGAACTCATTAGCATAATAGGCTATACCCGACAGCAGAAATTTATTAGCATATTAGGCCACACCGCTGACAGCACAGCTTATTAGCATATTAGGCCACACCCCCATGTTACCAGAAGTGTGGTCATCCAGCCACACCCACCTTTTGCTTCTTATTCTGTTTACCTTGTTTGTTGTCAAAACCCAGGGCTTTTTTTGGAGCAGGAACTCCTTTGCATGTTAGGCCACATACCCCTAATGTAGCCAATCCTAATGAATTTCTGCTGTTGGGTGTGGCTGTTATGCTAATGAGTTCCTGCTGGGTGTGGCCAACTCGGGAGTCAGCCGGAACTCCATTTCTGTGCGTTCCTGCCCCAAAATAGCCCTGGCTCCCTCTAAGCTGTGGAGTCTTGTGAGCAGAAATTCTACTTTGTGAGCTACCAGCATTAAAGTTGTGAGTGAGCAGTTTGGCTACTGCATAAATCAGTTTGCTCTGTAGCCATCCTTCCTGGGCTAAGACAAAACTGTGTGAGCTGGAGGCTAAAAAACTGTGAGCTAGCTCACACTAACTCAGCTTAGAGGGAACACTGCTCCCAATATGTGCAGTCACCGTTTTGTGTGAATGGGCCATGCGTGTATTTTCAGTATGTGTACAGTACAGGGGGCCACGGTGGCTTAGAGGTTAAGATGCTGAGCTGCAGACAGTTTGAGACTTGAGTGCCGGGTGACAAAGAGAGCTCCCGTCTCTGACCCCAGCTCCTGCCAACCTAGCAGTTCGAAAGCAAGAAACTGCAAGTAGATAAACAGGTACCGCTTTGGTGGGAAGGTAACAGCATTCTGTGTGCCTTGGCATTTAGTCATGCTGGCCACATGAGCATGGAAACATCTTCGGACAGCGCTGGGTCTTCGGCTTGGAAACGGAGATGAGCACCACCCCCTAGAGTTGGGGAGCAAGGGAAACCTTTACCTTTACAGCTTCAGTATGAATGAATGGACCCCCAGATTTTAGATCCAGCAGCTGATAATACACAGAGGCTTCATTTTTCTTGGAAGGAACGGACTGTGCAATGTTGCTTAATGCTAGCACAGGCTTGGAAGTCTCGGGGGAGGGCATTAGAAAGTATAGGAGTTGATAGGATGCCCTCTGACCTTTCCTTTGGCCACTCTTGCTGCTTGCCCACTCTTGTTGCCCAGAATGCAACAGGGGTTCCTTCCTTCCAGTTACCCCTCTCTCTCTCCTTTGGTACACCATGAGGGGTGGATATGCTTTCTACAATCTCTCTCCATCCTAGCTTAGAAGGACAGCTAATAGCCTTTACTCTGCCTTGCCTGTCTAGCATGAAGCTCTCTCACAATAAAGAACTTCTATTTCTTTTCTAAGTAACGCGCCTGAGGCACCTTTCACGTTGTCATTTTAAGCCAGCTGTTATCCATTGCTGGCCTGATTCCGTGTCACGTGACATGGGGACAAAGGTTTCAGACACCATTTTTTAATTGGTTTATGAGCCATATCTCATTTAAAAACCATGCCACTCCCCCACCCACCCATTTTTGCAGTGCATTATATTTTGGCGTTTAAAAAAAACCTTGTACCTTTTGCACTATAGCACTAGAAGAGTAAAACAATTCAATGTTATATTGCCAGCTTTCAGATGCAATTATCTGAATTCTGGAAATATAGCACTGAATATCTGTCTGTCTGTCTGCCTATCTGGAAGGCAGTTTGGTGTGTATTGGTTATGAGTGCAGAATCTAATCTGGGAAGACCAGGTCTGATTCCCCACTCCCCAAATGCAGCTGCTGGTGTGACATTGGGTCAGTCACAAGTTGTATCAGAGCTGTTCTCTCACAAGCAGTTCTCGAAAGGGCTCTCTCAGGCCCAGCTATCTCACAGGAGAAGGGAAAGGGGTTTGTAAGACACTCCGAGACTCTGAGTGAAGGGCGAGGTATAAATCCAACCATCTCCTCCTCCTCCTCCTCCTCTTCTTTCTATCATCTGTCACTCTAGTACTATATATAGTATAGTGTCCAATATATATAATTCCCTTATGTATTGGCCATTTCCGGAATTACAACTGCTCTCCAAATGGCAGAGATCAGTTCCCCTGGAGAAAATGGTTGGCTCTGTGTCATTATAACCTGCTGAGGTGCCCCCCTCCCCAAGACAACCTGTTAGCACTTCAGAGCAGGGTCTTCCAAACCCAGGTTCTTCCTGTGGAAGCGGATTGGGTGATTTCAGACCACTCACAGCCTTTCAGTGTAACCTACCTCACAGGGTTGTTGTGCAAATCAAAATGGGGAGAGGAGAATGATGTGAGCTGCTTTGGTCATCAAGAGAAAGACTGTACTTTTCCCAGGTAGAGACTACGGGGGTGGGGAGAGAAGAAGGAGAAGAAGAAGAGAAGAAGAAGAAGAAGAAGAAGAGATTGTATTTATACCCTGCCCTTCACTCAGAGTCTCAAAGTGGCTTACAAACTCCTCTCCCTCCCCCTCCCCACAACATACGCCCTGTGAGGTAGGTGAGGCTGAGAGAGCTCTGGGAGAAACTGCTCTTCTCAAGAACACCTCTGACAGAACTATGGCTTGCCCAAGGTCATCCAGAATCTGTGAGTGGAGGAGTGGGGAATCAAACCGGGTTCTCCCAGATTAGAGTCTGCGCACTTAACCACTACACCAAACTGAAGGCCTGGAAACCTGAAGTCAGAGGGGCAGATAATGGTACATTGATGGTTAGCTGGGAAGGAAATAGGGTTGCCACCTCCAGATTGGGAAATTCCTGGAGATTTGAGGGGTGGAGACTGGAGAGGGTGGGGTTTGAGGAGGAGTGGGACCTCAGACAGGTACAATAGCATAGACTCCACCCTCCAAAACAGTCATTTCCTCCTGGGGAACCTTTGCTGCCATTCTCCAGGTGAGGGCTGGAGTTTACTCAGAATTAAAACTGCTCTCCAGACGGCAGAGATCAGTTCCCCTGGAGAAAATGGCCTCACAACCGGATGGCAGGGGAGACCACTAAGGGGCAGTCATCCACGCGAGCACTAGCAACCTGCCATCCCATAGTTCAGCACCCATGCCGGCTGGCTGGGTGGTGGGCAATTCGGCTGGCATAGGGCCAGCTGATGTAAGAGATCTGGTGGACCCATGCTGCGCCAGTGCTTCAGGATTGGCTGTATTTACTTTCAGTTGGCCCCCCTCTCCCCACATTCTTTTTAAAAAAATCTAAACCATATCTTGTGGCTACTAAATGTAATTATAATATTGTGTTAACCTGCCTCCAATATACTTCACTGGATGACCCCTTGGGTCTTAAGAGAATAACTTTTCTTTGTTTACTTTCAGTACACGATTACAATTTTACATCTCTCTACAGTGGCGTACCTTGGTTGCCTTTTTTTTCTATACTAGAAACTCTCTCGACTTAATCTTTCTTCTTAGGAAGTTGATTTTTTTAAATATGTGACCATTAGCTTTCCATTCACTTCTTTCTGCAGTACAGCTTTCTATGTGGAATCAGTAACACTATAACCCCTTTCAGACAGCTTCTGTAATCCATTTTGATAACCAGTTGCTAATGGATTTTTTGTGCCACTTCAGACAAAACTGGTTTAGCAACCATCTGCTAACAGATTTTTATTTACCTTTTCATATAGAGCCACTTGCTTCCAGTTAACAAAGTGTCACTGAGCAGTTCTTAAGGTAATCTGCTTTCTTCCGTTTCCACCTCTTCTTTGCGCTTCTGAATTGCTGTAGCGTGCTGTGTAAAATGTCTGCAGTGCTTCCAACGACACCATGCCTTTTCCCCGTCCCTTTTTTGCCATGCAGTCTTCCTTGAACTTTTAAAAGTTTTAATGTTCTAAGTTAAACACTATGGCGCTAGACCAATATAGCATTTCAGTGCTAGAGCAGCACTATTGAGATGCCTTAGCATCACTGAGATACACTGAGAAGTGCTATATTGGTCTGGCACCGAGTGCTCAAATTAGAGTTCAAAATGAGTGCTCAAAAAAAGTTCAAGGAAGATCCCAAAGCAAAAAGGGGCGGGGGAAAGGCGTGGCACTGTTTGAAATGGCCATATCACTTCAGAGATGGCTCAATAATGGAATGGAATTTGCTGTTTGAATCCTCCATCCCTGTATTGCTTCACTTGGAACTGGGCCAACAATGGATAACATCTAGTTTAGAATGGTGATGTGAAAGGGGCCTACATCTCCTCAGAAAAGGATGGCCAGAACACACAGTAATTCTATGGGTGCTTCACAAACTGACGGAGGAACAGAATTTTCCCTTGAAAATTCTTTAGGCTTTGGTGAATATTCACATTATACATTCATGAACTTTATTTATAGTCCACCTTCCTCAGTGAGAGGAGCTGCGGTGGCTCAGGTGGTTAAGACGCTGAACTGCAGGCTGTGGAAGGTCAGTAGTTCAGCAGTTCGAGACCCGAGAGTGCCGCATGACGGAGTGAGCTCCCGTCTCTAGTTCCAGCTCCTGCCAACCTAGCAGTTGGAAAGCAAGAAATTGCAAGTAGATAAATAGGTACCACTTTGGTGGGAAGGTAACAGCGTTCCGTGCACCTTTGTGTTTAGTCATGCCGGCCACATGACCATGGAAACGTCTTCAGACAGTGCTGGCTCTTTGGCTTTGAAACGGAGATGAGCACCGCAACCTTAGAGTCGGATTCGACTGGCTTTCGAGCAAGGGAACCTTTACCTTCTCAGTGAGACTCAAGGTGGATTAGACAGTGAAATGTCCATGCAAACAACAGAATGAGACATCTCCTAAGTAACATAATAAGACTAGGATTGCAGAAATCTGAACCGAAAGATATAGTGTTAGACATGATATGTTAAACAACGTGAAAATGGTGCTCTATAAGTAGAAACCAGTGCAGCGAGAGTAGGATACTACATACAGCAAACCTAATGCATCTTATATACCTGGGGGCACCTTTAGAATTCAGACACAGAGTGATGGGGGCAACTACAAAATGGCTGCTGCAGGAGGCGGAGCCAACTATTAAAATTTAGGGAGTGAGATTATGCATAACTCTAGTGGTAACTCTTCAATGAATCAGGCAGAACCTCTGTTTGCCAGGTTTTCCTTGAAAATGAACGTATCGTTCAAAAACATTCTCTTGCATGCGTCTACAGTAATGTAGTGAAGATCCTTGTGCTACGGTGGGAGATGTTGCTGAAGCAACTTTTTAAAATATGTGCTCATCCAATTGGAATTCCAATGGCCAATCAGGAGCCCTGCTTGGCAAAAGTCCCCAACTGGACCACTCATATTCTAAGAACACCCGGAAGGCATCAGGAAAAGGTGTTGGCAGGTACCACGCGGCCCATGGGAACTGTGTTGGAGACTCCTGCTGTACACAGTGGTATAGTCTACAGCAGGGGTGTTGAACCCATTTGTTACGAGGGCCAGATCTGACAGAAATGAGACCTTGTTGGGCCGGGCCGTGTGGGTCATAAAATGGAATGCCCGGTAGCGGAGATATCAACTTTATGAAGGACACAAACACAAAGATATTTTTTTAACTTAAAATAAAAACATGCTTAAAACGTTAGCCCTCTTGCAATATTTTGGTCCCGGTCAGACGTGGCAGAAAACATGCGGGGGGGAGGGAGGCTATTTGTGGCGCGGTAATTTGACCCGCCGCTGCGTGATCCCATGCAACGGTGGGTGAAGCAGAGTATTTTCCTTGCAGCCTGCTCCCTTGAGGGCTCAGTGACACCAGCCTGCTTCCTTTAGGGCTCAATGACGTCATTGGAGTGCGCTGGGGTGATGACCCCAGGAACTCCCTCCTCGGCCGTCACACACCATCACTTGATAGTGCAGTTTACCTGATGGTTTTTAACTGCACTTCTTTGGCTGCCTCCTACGGGTCTCTGACGGGTGTGGGATGCTGGCCAGATATGCCGGTGTGAACGCACCTGTAAAATCCGCCTGTCAATCATCGTACTCCTGAGGTAACTACTGCGTGTGATCGCGGCCTTTGTTTATTTAACAGTATCTGATAACTGACACCTCTTGCTCTGAATTATTGCATCAAAATGTCTGTGCTGTTGCAATCTTGAGTATGCTGTTCAAGTGTATATCTGTAAGCTGCAAACCTATTTTTGATTTATTGACATTCGCCACGGAAATCTCATGCTCAGAGTTCTGAGTCTAGGACCCAGATTAAAACATAAAAGGGCTGAGTGATTAAGAGAGTCTGGTGAAGCAAGCTATGATGCAGTAGCAGCTGAACTGGGGCCCCGGTCATGCGGGCCAGAAAACGCAAGGGGGAGGCATGGCAGTTCACCCCGGAGCAAAATAAGGCACGATAGCCCGATCACACGGGCCACCGGGTTGCCACATTCCAGCTCCAAGTGCCTATCACACCGCGCTGCTGCAGTGCGGCAAAAAAGCGGTGTAGCAGACCACACAAGCCACGCTGTTGCGAAGTGTGCATGTGCCGTTGGGGGGGGGGTGGGCCACTGCTGGTGTCTTGTGTATGCACATGCCTCATTCAGCATCGGTGCACATCCCATGGAAACTTACAACATCTGGAAACCCCAGGACATGGGCCGGTGTCGGAAGCCGCGGGATACTGGCACTCCCGCGATCAGATGCTGGCCTTTGCCCTGGGGTTTCCAGAAACTAGTACTTCGACCCTAGTAGTTTTTTACTCCGCGTTTTCCACGGGAAGCCGCGGATTGGCCACGGGAGTGCTACGCCTCCCAGCTGTGCTTGTATGATCATGCACGGAAAGTCCACAGGGCTACCGTGCCTTCAGCGGGGCAAATGCTCTGTGTGAACGGGGCCTGGAAGTGGGAGATGGCCAGTTCCACTGTGGGCCTGATAGAAGCCCTCTGGGGGGGGGCTAATCTGCCCCCCGAGCCGCATGTTTGACACCCCTGGTCTACAGTGTCATGCCCTTTGTCAAAGTGCTTCACTGAACCATTCCATTTTACTATGGCCTTTAGAGAAATGCCTCTGGAACAATTCTGTTTTACATAGTTTATGGAATGACAGAAGCATGGAAGCCTTCCTGACCACATCGGGCAGGGCATCCCACAAAATGGGAACCACAACAGACAATTCACATGAATGGGTAGTTGATCTTGCCCATTGGCAGGATGGCCCACACAGAAGGTCCTGCTCAGATGAGAGAAGCAGTCATGGTGGAGCACAATAGGAGATGTGATCCTGCAGGTCTGAGTTTCCCAGACCATGAAGGGCTTCATGTTGTTCAGAACAAACACCGAGGGACCTTTGCTATTTCACAGAACAAATTAATCATCCTGAATAACATGATTACTTTCGTGTTCCGTTTCACTCATTTTACTCACACGGAAATGATAAAGTATTTTTTGCACATTTTTGTAGCTCACAAAACACAAAGTAATTCCAAACATCCCTTACGATGTACGCTCAAATTGATAACTCGCTTTATGTTGGTTCCTCAACGCACATGAAAAATAAAGATATATGATTAATTTTTATCACTGTACTCCAAAGTACAGTGGTGAATCACCAGTGGAGGGAGAATTTCCATAAGCTTTGTAGCGAAATTGATATTTGATAAATAGGTAATCAGTGTTAATGGTGATTAAACTAAGATTAAAATACACTTCAGCGTTGTTTTTTAAAAAATGCCTGCATGTTTTGGTGGCTTAAAATCTTTATCAGGGCCTCTAGAATGGGGTCACTGGCTGCTTTCATCTAAACTTTTTAGAAAAGTGTTGTATAAGGTGTGGCATACATTTAATTTCAGGCATACAGTTAATAAACTGTGGATTAGGTTCCCCAGGTTACGTTCTTAACATAAGCATGTTGAAATTCTTGCTATGTCTTTCTGCCTACTTGAATAGGATATGGATTCTGGTACCAGATGAGCATAGGGTGAAGCGTGCTTTTAAATCTGTAGAGCAGTGGGAATGATTTAATAATGCTTTTGCCATATTCGATATATATGGACCATTTTGTCTCTAAACCCGGGGGGAGGGAGGAGATCCTACAAGTTTGCAGTGGGGAAAAAACAGCTTTAGAGAGTACCAACTGGCCAGTGACTATGTCATCACCTGCATATTTCCTTCCCCCCACTTCCCCTCCCCAATTCCCAGGGGAATATTGTCCCTATTTGCATCTGTTATTTATTGTAAGCGAGAAACAATGGATGAAGAGACAGAAAAACATACATGGGATGCTTTCAAATATATATATATATATTTAAAAAAACAACAGGTAGCCCACCTAAAGCACGGAAGAGAAGGCACAACTGATAGCTGATGCAACACCGAAACTGAAAAATCTACCTCTGTCATACAAATGGAGGAAGTCGGGGTTCCTAGCAAGGGTAAAAAAATCTATTGCGATTTCTCCACCCTTAATTGTACCTCCTCGTAAAGTGTTGTATGGTGCTGGGTTTACATAGAATGGAAAGATCCTTTAAATGATGATCCGTAAAAATGAAAGAGATTGATCAATCCCTGTACTGTTATTCAGTTTCTAATAGGACCAATTCATCTACATAACAGCAGTTTGGTTTGTATAGAAAACTTACTAGTGAGTTTGGGATAAAGCGAATCCCTTTATTCTCTCCAAAGATGTAGCACATTTTGAGGAGGGTTTTTTTTTTGGAGGGGGGAGTAGATTGTGTTTCACTCCCCAAGCTTTTCTTTTTTGTAGTAACAGCTTTCCTTTATAGGCCAGAAACAGCCTTTTCTGTTTAAGATGTTCCCGCTTTGAAGATATCTTGAGGACCTGAGGCCTCCAAAGGCCTACCTTCACCCTCCAACTTACGAGGAATTTGAAGATTGAGAGGCTCACAATTTTGTGAGGGTTGTGTCTCTTTAATTTTCCTAGCATAGGTAGCCATGAAACTGAGCTAAAACTGGAAGAACAGAAGGGTAGGATTTCCTGACTCCAGAAGGTGGAGAGCCGCGGCGGGTCTGAGTAGGCGATACTGGCTTTGACGGACCAACGGTCTAATTCAGTATAAGGTAGCCTCATCTGCACTTTGTTTGCTCATGTTTCAGCGCTGCCTGTTTATCTGTTTATATTATTTTGGGTAGCCTCACCTGGATCTGCATCTTACGGATGGTTTTGTATCCATGTCATTTTCCTATGTATTCCTGTATCATGCACCTGATTCAGTTTGCAGTTTGCTGTTTGCTTTTGTAGTTGTAGCACTGTAATGCCTTCCAATGGGCCATTTAGTTGTATCAATAACACTTTGCACTCTGCCTTCCTACTGACAGTCGCATACCCACCGTGGTGGTAAGAACCCATAAAAATAGTGGCTTTACGGGGACTTATGGGTACATACATGCCACCAAGTCACAGCTATATGGTCAGGGGCCTTCCTACCTGAGGGATCGCCTTTCCCCATATGTACCCCAGAGAGCACTGAGGTCAGGGTCACAAAATCACCTGACCCTCCCTGGTGTCAGGCTCAACAGCAAGTAGATCCAGGCATTCTTCAAGTAAAGAGATGCTTTATTGGAATACAATGCTGTTAGCCACAGTAATACAGCTATTGTCAGGAATGGAGGCATGAGCTGTTCAGACATTGATATAGTATGATGCAAAGCCAAACTAGCAAATGAACTTTTAGTGCATGCGTGGGAAACTCCCGGCGAAAGGATTACTTAATAGTCGGGAGTACCACCCCCCCCACCACCTAGTCACGTAGGACTGGAAAATTCCCCAGACTGAGGAATGCTCCAAAGCCTATTCTTCAAGGCTGCCGTGATAAGACGAGGCGGCAGGAAAGTATGCTCCCACATTGCAGCGGGCATCTTCTATGCAAGCGCAAAAGTGAAAGGCAAGATAGTAAACGCAGAACAATGAACACAGTGTAAACGATAATACAGAGCTTTAGCCCTCTGACACCTGGCCTGAAAGACGCCATACTGGCCATTATGAAGGCTAGGGTTTTTTCAGTGGTGGCTCCACATTGGTGGAATGAGCTCCCGGAGGACATCAGGCCCTGTGGGACCTTTTACGGTTCCACAGGGCCTGTAAAATGCAGCTCTTCCACCAGGCCTTCAGTTAGGAGCCGCCGATGACAACCTTTGCAAATCGAACATACTACAGCCCTATGCAACAACACTGGATATGGCCTCTCCCCATCGGACCATGTACAGAAATTCCCGCCATCTGTTTATCTTAGCACTCTATACAATTGTTCCTATTGTAATTTTATTGTATTTATTGGTTTTATTGTATTTTTAACTTGTGTAAGCCGCCTTGAGCCAGTTCACACCAGCAAGGCGGGATATAAATCGAAAGTAAATAAAAATAAATAAATTAATAAATAGTTTATGGCAACCCCAGCAAGTGAGAAGCCAAGGTGGTTGTCAGAAATGCTTCTTTCATGTTTCTCACTGAATCCATTGTTATGTGTTCCCTACCCTGCTTTGATGCTTTGCGCTTGCGTAGCTATGCAGGCAGAAACGTGGGAGCTTCTTCCCTGCCACTTTTCCTTATCACGGTGGCCTTGAATGTAGGCTTTGGGCTATTCTCGTGTTGCTGAGAATTTTCCAGTCCTGGGATGGCAGAGGGAGGGGGGGAGCAGTCTCCCGCTCATGAAGTATATCTCCCGCTGGGAGTTTCCCGCGCGCGCGCTCATGTTTCATTTGCTAGGCGCTTTTTTGCATCACACTATAAATCAGCTTGCATTGCTTCGCCCCCCATTCCTGACAATGACCTCCTACTGTGGGTTTTAGCAAGATTATCCAATAAAACCTTTCTTTGCATAAGAATGCCTGGATCCACTTGTTATTGAACCTGACAGATATTGTCAGGAATCTCATCATTTCCCCACCTTCGGTTTCTGCCGTCTACCACGATGAGCGGAGCTGGGGGGGAACCTCTGGCGCAGTCCCAGTGACTACCACCTCGGGAGCCACGGCCCCGGTTACCACCGTGGCAACTCCAGTGATCACCACTCCGACTACCACCGTTGTTCCAGTGACTACAACTTCGGTAGTGGCAGCGCCTACCCCGCAGTCAGCGGCAGGATTAGTCTCCCCTCCATCGATCAGCACAGTGGGAGCTTCATACACTCTCCCAATCTATAGCCCGGCTGGGCCAACGCAGAGTCAGGGGGGAGCCATTCCACGAGCCTACGTGCCGGGGGCCCCAACACCGTGGGACAAAGGGGTCACCTACCGCAGGTCGCGCGATTGGACTAAGAACTTGTTGGACACTACCCAGACGACCTGGTCTATGCCAGGGAGCCAGAGCCGGGACAGCCTGTTGGATCCCAGAGGGAGTTTCGGACTACCCCAGGGACAGATGTCTCGAGGATCTCCCAGAACAGGGTCCGGTTCCGATCCAGAGGCTCGCATAGACTCGATTCAAGAGGATACCCGACGTTTGGTACGGGACATGGGCAAATTAATGCAATCCCTACCACAGATGATGGATCAAGCAATTAGAGCCCATCCGCTGACGCAACCAAGACCAGCGCCAGCGCCTGCACCACCGGTGGCATCGGTACAACCACCTCCTGCTCCACCGGCCCCACCTCCACCAGCCGGTCCAGTACCAGGACCTGGGCCAGGACCGCCAGTACCTATCCAGCCACCAGCTGTGCCTCCGCCTCAACCCCCTGCCCCAGCCCCCTTCCCACAGCCGGCTCCTGCACCGATCATGGCCCCTGCTCCTCCAGTGATCCGCCCCAAGGACATGCTGGAAATCACTTTTGACGGGGATCCTGAGACTGTGTCTTTTTTCATATTGCAAGTAGGGAAATTTGTGCAGAGATGGGGCTATGTGTTCCCGGATGAGGAGCAACAGGTGGAGTTTATCGCTTCAAGGTTCCGGGGAAGTGCTACCAGCTGGTACGTAGCCCTTCATGATCTGGAAGCAGCGGAGCTGGGGAATGTCGATGACTTCATGTGGGCTTTGAGGAACCGTTTTGAGGATCCGGGGGCAGCCCAGAAGGCAGAAGCCTTCCTTCGCACTTTCAGACAAGGGAAACTCACCGTGCGAGAATATTCAAGGGAGTTTCAAAGACATGCAGTGAAAATTCGAGACTGGACTGATGCGGTGCTGGCTCAACAATATCGAATGGGACTAGCAGTAGATGTCCGCAACAATGTCCTCAGCTCTCAACAGCCTCGCACTCTCCAAGGTTGGATGGAGGAGGCCGAAAAAGCTGAAAGCCGCTTGCGTGTCATGAAATTGGACCTATCTCTGGGTAATAACCGCCCGAGCCTCTCGGCAGGACAAACCAGACCCAGACCAACCTCCATCCAGAGCGGGGTGAGAGATCAGCGCATGCGACAGGGCCTTTGTCTGCGGTGTGGAGAGAAGGGGCACTTTGCCTCATCCTGTCCCAGAGGGGATCCCAACAGAGCCCTACCACAAGAGGAGCCCAGACGATGGTCAACCCCTACTCCAAGAAAGGGAACAGCGAAACCACGTGGCACACGAGCCCTTTTTGCCAACCCCGACCAAGCGGATACCATGATGCTGGAGGAGGAGAGTGAGATGCAGGGAAACGAATTGGTCCTGTTTGTGAATGGCGCTACACAACAGGACCCGATCCCTGAGGCGCCTAAACTGGTGAGCAATTACCCCTCTCTCTTCTTTGTGACTGTACTTGTGATGAATCCAGCGATGATGACCCATATCAGGGTGCGAGCCCTCATTGACTCGGGGTGCGGGAGGGATTTGATAAACCCATCTATGGTTATGGGACTGGAAGCGACCGTTGTCAATCTAAAAGACCCGATAACTTTTACTCAAATGGATGGGTCACCGATGAAAGAACCATGTCGATTTGAAACTATTCCTTTGAGAGTAGGCATTGGTGAACACTGGGAGCTACGCTCGTTTGTAATAGCCCCTCAAGCCCAGTTCCCATTAGTGTTGGGTAGCCCATGGTTACATGGTCACGATCCTTATATACTTTGGGAGGAGGGGAGCGTACGTTTTATCTCCCTGAAATGTGCAGAGCATAAATGGGACCCAGGGTGGGGAAAAACCCCATGCAATGAACCTCCACGGGCTTGCCTAGCCACGGAGGACCTTAATCGCATCCCCAAAGAATACCGGTACCTAACCAGGGTGTTTGAGGAGGAGGAAGCGGACGAACTACCCCCCCACCGTAACTCCGACTGTGCAATTGAAATCCTTCCCGGCCATAAATTACCAAAAGGAAAAATTTATGCCATGAGTCCCATAGAAAAGGAAGAACTACGCCGATTTATCGATAAGAATCTGGCCCGTGGATTTATTAGGCCAGCATCGTCCCCTTTCGCAGCACCCGTGTTGTTTTGTAAAAAAAAAAGATGGGGGGCTCAGGCTGTGCACGGACTATAGGGGTCTTAATGCGGTTTCTACAACCAATGCCTACCCAATGCCCCTCATCAAGGACTTGTTGGCAGAGGTGGCAAAGGGAAAAGTGTTTTCTAAACTGGATCTACGTGATGCTTATTTTCGGGTCCGTATTAGACCGGGGGATGAACATAAGACTGCATTTAATACCCCGCTGGGGCAATTTGAGTATCGGGTTATGCCCTTCGGATTACAGGGGGCACCCGGAGTCTTTATGAACTTGATCAATGAGGTGTTACACCCCTACTTATTCAAAGGGGTGGTTGTTTACTTGGATGATATCTTGGTCTACACCCCAGATCAAAAATCCCACACCACACTCATGCGGGAAGTATTGGAAACATTGTTAGAACACAAACTGTTTGTTAAGCTGTCAAAATGCGAATTCCACCAGGAGTGCATTGACTTTCTCGGGTACCGCATATCATCCGCTGGACTAGAAATGGACCCAAAAAAGGTCCAAGATGTGTTGGACTGGGAACCCCCCAAAACCAGGCGGCAGCTCCAAAGTTTTCTCGGTTTCGCCAATTTTTACCGTCAATTCCTGCCTCATTTTGCCCAGGTGACCCTCCCCTCACAGACCTTCTGAAGACTAAAGGGAGAGGGGCTAAAGCTTCCATGCCCGGGTCCCCTTTGAATTGGACTCCCCAATGTCAGGGAGCATTTGAACAACTTAAGCAGTTATTCACGTCTGAACCCATATTAGCACACCCCGATGAAACAAAAAAATTTGTGGTCCAAGTAGACGCATCGGATACCGCCATGGGGGGGGGTGATTTTGCAAGAAAATACGCAGGGGCAGCTACAACCCCTTGCTTATGTGTCCAAAAAGTTTAATGATACGGAGAGATTTTGGCCCATTTGGGATAAAGAAGCGGCCTCTATACGCTTAGCGTTAATCACCTGGAGGCACTGGTTGGAGGGGTCCCGGGTACCTTTTGAAATCTGGACTGACCACAAGAATCTTGAGGTGCTGCGCAAGCCTCGGAATCTAAATGCAAAACAATTCCGGTGGGCTGAGTTTTTCTCCAAATTTCAATTCACCCTCCACCATTTTCCAGGTAAATCTAATCATCTGGCTGATGCTCTCTCCCGCCTTCCCCAACACCTTTGTAAGAGGACAGAAATAAGTGAGTCTATGTTCACCCCAGAACAACTGGTTGGGGCAGTAGTAACCCAAAAAACCCGGCAAGCACAATCGTTGACCCCAAGCCTTGGCACGACCTGGGAAAAGCAATTTGCCACTGACATTACTAAACCAGAAGCAGCTGACTTAAAAGCTCGGGGAGACGTAGAATGTAGCACAAATGGCTGCTGGTATAAGGGAAATAAAATCTTTGTTCCAGAAGCTACCCGGGCCCAAGTATTGCAAGCAGCCCATGACTCCAAATCTGCTGGGCATTTCGGGTATGTAAAGTCACTGCACCTACTGCAACGCAGCTTCTGGTGGCCCTGAATGAAACGGGATTTATCCCTCTATATACAATCCTGTCCTACATGCAATCATTGCAAGACTAGACCAGGGAAACCTCCGGGTCTTCTACAGCCTTTGCCCACCCCGAGCCGACCCTGGGAAGTAATCTCCATGGACTTTATCACTGATCTTCCCCCCAGTAAACATATGACGGTCATTTGGGTGGTAGTAGACTTGTTTTCTAAGCAGGCTCACTTTATACCATTTGCTAGCCTGCCAACGGCCAAAGTCCTTGCCAAAGCCTTCCTTCAGCACATTGCCAGGCTACATACATTACCGCTCAAAATAATCTCCGATAGGGGGTTCAATTTGTTTCAAAACTGTGGTCGGAATTAATGACTCTTATGGGTATTGAACGCGCTCTCAGTAGTGCCTATCACCCAGAAACCGATGGGCAAACAGAAAGAGTAAACCAAACCTTAGAGCAATACTTAAGATGTTTCACTAACTACCAACAAGACAATTGGGTAGATTTATTACCACTAGCAGAATTTGCGTATAACAATTCATGGCATGCTTCCACGAATATGTCTCCCTTCAAAGCTGCCATGGGTTATGACAGCCCCCTCTTCCGTTTTTGAAGCCCGGCGAGGCTGGTGGGAAAGCCACAACATGGTGTAAAACTTTCCAAGAGTCTTGGCCTCTAATCGTTGAGACTTTAAACGAGGCCAAGGCACAATACAAAAAGCAAGCAGACAAAAAGAGGGCGGGTGGCTGGAATCTGCAACCGGGAGACCATGTCTACCTCTCCACTAAAAACTTAAGGCTGGCACAACAATCCCGAAAACTTGCTTGGAAATATATTGGTCCATTCAAAGTAGTGCGATGTATAAATCAAGTGACTGTGCAACTGGATTTACCTAAATCTCTTAAAGCAATACATCCAATCTTCCATTACAGCCTCCTCAAGCCAGCAGTACCCCCGACTAAGTGGCATCCTGAGCTTCCAGCACCCCCCACCACTGATGGTCGATGATGAGGAACACTATGAAATTGCTGACATTTTGGACTCTAAGATCCTTCATGGACAACTGCTGTACCTTATTGAATGGGTACACTTTGGGCCCCAACACAGGGAGTGGGTGAAAGTGTCTGATATCAATGCACCTGATCACCTGAAGGCGTTTCACACCCGCTACCCAAATAAACCTGGGGGCCCTTCATTCTCTCCTTCCTGAGTGGTGGGTGGGTGGTATTTTGGGAAGGGCAGAATGTCAGAAATGCTTCTTTCATGTTTCTCACTGAATCCATTGTTATGTGTTCCCTACCCTGCTTTGATGCTTTGCGCTTGCGTAGCTATGCAGGCAGAAACGTGGGAGCTTCTTCCCTGCCGCTTTTCCTTATCACGGTGGCCTTGAATGTAGGCTTTGGGCTATTCTCGTGTTGCTGAGAATTTTCCAGTCCTGGGATGGCAGAGGGAGGGGGGAGCAGTCTCCCGCTCATGAAGTATATCTCCCGCCGGGAGTTTCCCGCGCGCGCGCTCATGTTTCATTTGCTAGGCGCTTTTTGCATCACACTATAAATCAGCTTGCATTGCTTCGCCCCCATTCCTGACAATGACCTCCTACTGTGGGTTTTAGCAAGATTATCCAATAAAACCTTTCTTTGCATAAGAATGCCTGAATCCACTTGTTATTGAACCTGACAGAGGTGTGCTGTTTCCTTCCTCTGCAGAGTCTGCCTTGATGGTCTCCCTTCCAAGTACTGATTCTGCTCAGCTTCTGCGATCTGATGAGATTGGACTATACCATACCATTTCCCCTTCACGCACCAAGCTATTCTATATATATAAAAAATTCAGCCATTAAAATCTATCTCCATAATGACTAGACCCACCAAACTTTCATCAGGGATTGTGCTTCAGAGCTTGATTCTGAATGAGATACCTTTGTTCTTGGTAGGATCCAGACATTGTCAAATTCCCTCAGGGCTCTGGCTGAACCCCACTCTGTGGTGTCCTTGCCAGGGAGTCCTGCAGGGTCCCCCCCATGCTTTTAAGGCCATTAACTGTATTTCTCCTTGTCTATAGAGTCTATGGAGTCAGGTGCCTCAGCAAATGTTTTGAACAAGTGTTATAGAAATCAGAAAACAAGGCAATAGGAACAACATCATGCATACAATAAACAGTAATAATCCAATAATAGAGGGCAAAAACAAGTGTAGTAAACAGACCCACTACTTACAAATTGCCAAAATGCTAAAGAACATGTAATAGACAGTAGTGAATACAAAGTAGCCACATAAGAAAAATACGAAATGGAAACAATGAAGAACTTGTGTAATGATACACTACAATAGGAAAATCTACAGAATAATGGAGAACTAATAATAATGCGATGTTGTGTCCGGATGTTTGATTACAACTTTTCAAAGTTCATCCTTCATCAGGGTGTTCTATAATGAAATACACAACTTATTAAGAAAAGGAGAGCCATACAATAAACATGCAAGGTCAGTGTACAAATCAAACCAACATCTTACAATAAATAGTGCCATGAACTACAGCCTTATTCCATTTAAAAAACTCCCTCCTGTACAGTTCATTTTATGACAGCTCTTTCAATTTATAAGAACGCCCTCCTCAACCATTCCATTTGACACATTCTGTGGAACAAGGAACCTTCTTGACCTCCTCTGGCCAGCCATTCCACAAAGTGAGAACCACAAGTAGGGTTGCCACATAACGGGTAATGGATGGCCTCCTAATGATGCTCCCTGCTCCTACCCTCGCTTAATGAAGTGGTGGTGGTGGAGAAATGGGAGGGAGAAAGAGATGGAGAAGTGATGTTGTGATACTCGAGTAATATCAAAATTTCTATGCATTGTAAAAAAATGTATTGTAAAGATCTTGAAATTCCTAGAGTGTTATGACATCTAAGAATTTCAAAAATCTCAGTGTTTTCATCATAGAGATTTTTGAAATGCCATGTGACTCATGATGTCACTGTTTCAAACAGGAAATGACTTCTAAGGAGTCTCCCCCTGCCAAAGCTCCGCACATCAGAGAGTGCTTAGGTATGGGCAGCTGCTAATCTTATCCATTTGCAGGATGGCACCTTCCAAAGAGTCTGCTTAAGATCAACACTGCTGTCGCTGTAGGGTGTACCATGAGAGATGACTTTGACAATATGTGTATAGAGTATTGGGTTCAGACGCGTGATTTCAGCTCATAGTTTATTTACAGATCAACTCAAAGGCAAACTACCCGGTCCCGAAGCTGGCTTATATCCATGCTGCATACCACACCCCCACACCCCCCACTCCCTGTGATAGCTTATTTACAGTGTTCGTGTTCCCTATTGGTCTGCTCTAGGATCCGGGCGAACCAATCGGTCTGCCTCAGAATCCACCACGGCTATTGTTTACCCTCCTGAAGGTGTGCTAGACCACATGGTCTTGCTAAAGCAGATGTGCTCCTTAGTAGTAGTCCATAGCGATACACAATAATGTGACTCCAAGGGCATGAAGCATTTTCAGGGCCAGCCCCAGGTGTCTGGGCGCCCTAGGCAGGACAGCCTGGGGCGCCCACCCCACCGGGGATGCCAACCTCCTGGTGGGGCCTGGAGATGGCCCAGCACTGTTGTCCTGGGCACGCCGCAGCTGCGAGGCACCCAGGAGAGCCGGGGAAGGGGCGGACTTAGAACGCCTGCCCCTTCCCTCCCAGCAGCGGTGCCAGCTTCTTTGGGAAAGCCGGGGCTGCCGGCGCTGGGCGGGAAGGGGGGCTTTTCACGGGGAGGGCAGGCGGTATTTTGGCGCCCCTGTAGGGCTGGCGCCCTAGGCGAGCACCTAGCTCACCTAGTGGGCGAGCCGGCCCTGAGCTTTTTGTAGGTGGTGACCAATACCTGGAACTGAGCTGATGAAGTGACTCCATAACAGCTGCAATATGCATAACTTGGGGATGCAGCTTGATTCATGCCTTCAAATGAAGGTTCCGGTTGCCTCTATGGCGCACAGCAACTTTTGCTCATTTTGATCACGGTGCCATCTCCAGCTTTTCTTTGAGGATCTGGACAGTTAATCTGTGCCCTGATCACAATCCAGTAAAAGGGCTTTCATGCACTACATGGTGCTGTCTTGTTGTTTGTAATGACTTCTGATTGATTTCATTGATAGTTTTGACTTTGGGTAGATTTCACAATGAGTGTTTTGGTTTTGACGCTGGTGAAAAGTTACATCAAGTCGCAGTTGACTTATGGCGACCCCACTGGGTTTTCAAAGCAAGAGACGAACAGAGGTGGTTTGCCATTGACTGCCTCTGCGTAGTGACTCTGGTATTCCTTGCTGGTCTCCCATCCAAATACTGACCTGGGCCAACCCTGATTAGCTTCTGAGTTCCGAGGAGACTGGGCTTAGTATTTAAACTGAAGAAATAATAAATAAATATGCACATTAATGAAAATTCTAAGGCAACTAAAGATAAAGCATGTGTCCAGTGTCACCTTTAAGACCAACAAAAGGTTAACTAATGTTGGTCTTAAAGGTGTCAGTGGACTCAAAATTGGTTCTGCTGCTTCAGACCAACATGGCTGCCCGCCTGGATATAAAGACGACCAGGTGAAAGTCAATGCAAATGGTATTCGGGACCTTGGGTGGAATGTGAGCACTAGCTGTAGGGTGAGCATAGGAATTTGTCGCACTAATCTTTGGAGTGATGTGATGGCCAGTGCTTCATGTTAGAGCCACAGTAGATGTAAGTCACCAGGCAGAAAGTAGAAGTCATTTCTAGGCAACTGAGACCTATGAATGGCCAGATCATGTCCTGCCATAGGCTTAAGAATGTTCCTCCAGCCCAAAGAGCTTCTATTGGAGGAAGAGCCAATCAAGTTGGAATAAGACGTAGACTGGAAGAAGGTTTCAACTAGAGGTGTGCATTTGGATATTTCCAATGTAAAACAATTAACCAAATTCCCTGTTTCCTTTAGTAGCAGAAATACCCAACATGAATCAAGGCCCTCTGGAACGTTGGGGCTCCTTGAAATTTATCTCCTGAAATGTTGGGATTCTTTTGGGTTGTTTCATCTTCCACTGCTTTGTTGGGTGGTAGACTTGATGTCTGAATCTGGGCACCTTTGAATACAGTGAAAGTAGACCTGGCCTTGAATGCCAGGTCTACCACCCACTGGAATCCACTGGTCTCGGTATACCAACCATTGAAAAGAGCGGAAGTAGATGTGGCTTCCAGAAGTAAATCTGGTCTACTGGAAAATTTTACCACAACTGGATTTCAGAAATGATACCGATACTTCTGAAATTTCAGGAAGATGCCCTTTCTGAAATGACAAAACAAAATTTGAATGAAAAGTTTTGAAGGGCACACCCCTATCTCCAACCTTTGCTTAGTGGAATCTGGTAAGATACATTCTGGTATGTAACTCACCAGCTCAGCTGCATGGCTGACCACTAAAGGTGCCACTGAACTTCTGTTTTATTTTGCTGTAATGGACTAACATGGTGACCCCACTGGATGTAAGAGTGACAACGTCCATGCTTGGCTCTCTCCAGTCCCAGGTGCGAGATTGTTTACAGCATTTTACCCCTCATTTGGAGGCTAATTGTTTGGGGAGAGTAATTGCCCTGACCTGGATGGCCAAGCTTAACCTGACCTCATTAGAACTTGGAAGCTAAGCAGGGTCCGCCCTGGTTAGTACTTGGATAGGAAACCACCAAAGATGTCCAAGCTTGCTCCCCAGAGTCAGGCGGTGCCAAACCACCTCTGAACGTCTCTTGCCTTGGAAAACCCTATGGGTTTTCCCGTAAGCCACCTGCAACTTGATAGCCCTTTCCATCACCACCAATCAGACCCTTTTGTTTTGGTCTTGAACAATGTTCCCTCTAAGCTGTGGAATCTTGCGAGCCAAAATCCTACTTTGTGCGTTCCTGACCTTAAAGTTGTGAGCGAGTGATTTGGCTCCTGCAACAATTAGTTTGCTCTGGAGCCATCCTTCCCAAGCTGAGACAAAAATCTGTGAGCTGGAGGCTAAAAAACTGTGAGCTAGCTTACACTAACTCAGCTTAGAGGGAACGCTGGTCTTGAATATTAGGCTCCAGAAGGAAGGAAGTGAAAATAAACATCTCAAACACATGCAAGCTTACTCCCCCTATCTATTTTGTGGAAAATGCAAATATACTAACTTAAGGCTTAGAGAGACATCTCAAGGCATTCTTTGAGAGGCAGTGCGAGGCAAATCTCAATCAGTTCAACTAAAAATAAAACAGCAAACTAGAAATCGCCCTTTTTTCTGCCCCCAGGAAGCAATAAAACAGCAGTAACAACCACCAGTGTGTCTTGGATTCTGCCCTTTCCCTACATTTTCTGTTTTGGGATTATTGTACCGGTTGCGTTGCGAAAGGCCTCGATCAACTTAAATAAAATAAAATAAAACCCAATAGAATGATTACAGCCGCTGCCTGGAATGACAAGTATTATCAACAAAAATTAATCAGGCGCATCTTTTAGTGAACTCAATTAATAATGTGCAACAACAGGGTCTCTTTTCTTAAGATGAAAATTAATTAGTGGAGGGAAGGTCACTTGGAGATGCTGACATCACTCATCAGAATGCTCTGGCAGCTCCTAATTATTTGTCTTCCAGGCATGGGTGATCAGAAATTATTGCAATACCTGAGCAACATTTCGAGAAAGCTTTGTGCCGCCGCAGTTTTAATTAGACCCGGTATTTGATTAATGCAGTGGAAGCATTGAGATCGGCCTCTTATCATTGAGTGACTTAGAAGTTTCAGGGAACAGCTCCTGAGTGAGAGAGAGGCTGTGACGAGCGCATCCCAGTTTTAAGACATCACAAGAGTTGTGAGGATTATGTCTCAGAATAAGGGTGAACATCCACATAGTGCTCGAAACGAATCCCCGTCTGTTAAAAACCACCACATGAAGCTGCTATTTGGGCATTAAAAAAGGTAAAAAAATAAAGCGTAAGCAGTGCATATAACCAGCAGTGTTTATACCTTTACTGTCCTTGGTTCGTTTTTTTTAAAAATGTGATTTGTTGAGTTGGTGACATCCAGGGCTTTTTTCTTTTTCTTTTTCCTATTTGGAAAAAGAGGTACTGGAAATCTCAAGAGCGAAATGAAGTTTTCGGTCTGTATACTGAAAATTCATGCACTTTTAAACAATATGTTGTCGAAGGCTTTCACGGCCGGAGTTCATTAGCTGCTGTAGATTTTCTGGGTTGCGTGGCCATGGTCTTGGCATTGTAGGACCTGATGTTTCACCAGTAGCTGTGACTGGCATCCTCAGAGGTATAACACAGAGAGACGGAGTACTCTCTGTGTCAAGGGGAGAAGGAAAAAAAAATGGTAGGCAGGTAATTTATATCTACTCCAGAAGGTGGGGTAGGGCTGAGTCATTATCTTGTAGGAGTTCTCCAGGCTGTGAACATGCTAATGGAGGAGCTTTCCTGAGGAGACGAAAGAACCTCCATAGCCAAAAGAACCTCCTCAGGAAAGCTCCTCCATTAGCATGTTCACAGCCTGGAGAACTCCTACAAGATAATGACTCAGCCCTACCCCACCTTCCAGAGTAGATATAAATTACCTGCCTACCATTTTTCTGCTCACCTTGACACAGAGGGTACTCCATCTTTCTGTGTTATACCTCTGAGGATGCCAATCACAGCTACTGGCGAAACGTCAGGTCCTACAGTGACAAGACCACAGCCACACAACCCAGAAAATCTACAGCAACTAACGAACTCCGCTGTGAAAGCCTTTGACAACATAGTTTTTTAAAAAAAGATTGTTGAAGAGGTTCTGTAACTCCATTCCGGCATGTCCCCCCAGAAAAAAAAAAAGCCCTGGTGGCCTCTACATCTCCTTTGTAGCCTGGGGGCTCTGTTCAAGCCAGCCTTGATTTTGGAAGATCGGGTCAGTGCCATTGCCAGGGTTGCTGTTTATCCCCCACCCGCGATTCATAAGTTATTTTTCCTTCTGGACCCAGCTAATGTGCGTATTTTGTTATATGCTTTCTGCATCATGTTGACACTGTGGCTCAGTGGAGGAGCCTCTGCTTTTTATGCAGAAGGTCCCAGGTTCAATCTGTGGCATTTCCTGTTTTAGAAAGGAACATCCAGAACCCTGACCTGGATAGCCCAGGCAAGCCGGATCTTGACAGATCTTGGAAGCTAAGCAGGGTCAACTCTGGCAAGTACTTGGATGGGAGACCTCCTTGGAATGCCAGCAGTTGCGAGGACAGGGGCAGGCTTTATTCAGCCACCTCTCTGAATATCCTTCAGGCCCCCAGTAGGGGTCGGTCACCAGAGGTTGCCATGACTTCCACGTGCACGCACAGCCAGTCACCAGAGGTCGCCATGACTTCCAGGTGCACACATACTCACATGCACACATGAACATATATATAAAAAAGGACCACACAGTAGGTGATATGGGAGACCTCTGACCCGAGACCCCGGAGAGCTGCTACCTGCCTGAATAGACAATGCTGGCCTTAATGAATTGATAGTCTAATTCAGTACAAGGTAGCTTCATGTGTGTGTGTATTTTATTATTGCAAATGATCCCTGTCCTCATAAAAAAAGAGTTTCAGTTTGCAGTAAGTTTAAACATACCCATAATATGTTTTCTAGTAATCATCTGCTATGTTTCCCCCCGGCCTTCATCCAAAGTGCTCAGGAGGGCGTATGTGATTCTCTTCTCCATTTTGCCTCCACACCAACCCTGCAAAGTAGATTATGTCGAGAAAGGGGGAGGGGCCCAAGGTCACCTGATCAGCTTTGTGACGGCCGGCCAGCATGGCGTAGTGCCAGTCTAGGAGCGGGGATACCCAGGTTTGCCATGGAAGCTTGCTGGGTGACCTTGAGCCACACACTCTTTCTCCAGACTAGCCTACCTTACAGGGTGGTTGTTTTAAGGATAAAATGGAGGAGGGGAAAATGATATAAGCCGCGTGGGGGGTATAGATGTCTACAGAAATAAATGGCAGTATGGGGGGTTGAATCTGGGCCTCCCAGGTCTTTGAACCACTACATGACCACCCTGGATCTAGAAGAGAAGAAGAAGAGAAGAGATTGGATTTATACCTCGCCCTTCACTGCCCAGAGGCATCTCAGAGCAGCTTACAAACTCCTTTCCCTTCCCCTCCCCACAACAGACGCCCTGTGAGGTAGGTGGGGCTGAGAGAACTTCCAACAGAAACTGTCCTTGAGAGAACAGCTGTGCCAGAGCTTGTGACTGACCCAAGGTCACATCAGCAGGTGCAAGTGGAGGAGTGGGGAATCAAACCCGGTTCTCCCAGATAAGGGTCCGCACACTTAACCACTACACCAAACTGGCTCTCACATATATCATATATATCTAATATAATAATAAGTTTAAAATTTATTAAACATCTGATCTAGACACCAGTAGGGTCCACACATGCTTCATGAAGCATGCACAGTTCCTTGAGCCTACAGGAAGGCTGGGGAAGGAGTTCGGATCATGCCCCCAAGGCACCACCCAGGCACTTTGAATTCCCATCGATTTTAAGTAGAGTGATTTTTTGCACCTGCTTAATCAATCATTTCGGTGGCAGAATGAAGCCCAAGGCACAATGAGTTCGGTCAAAAATCAATGGGGATACTAACTAGTTAGGCACAGCTTGGCTAAACCCGCAATTATTTAAATATAATGCATTATGCAGAATGAGGCAAACATTTAAATACTGCACTGAAAATCTGGTATTCTTCACAATCAGAGTGTGTCCTCATAATGGAATCCATCAATTACATGCCATTTATAAAGCTTAATGTATAAACGCTTGCTTAAATATAGCATGAAAGCACAGTCATTTCTTGTTATTAAAGGGCTTCATGTTTCACTCCTTAAGACAAAGGGGCATAAATATTAAACAGATCAACATTTTAAAAAGAATCCCTGCTCCGCTGCGTAGCTCACAATCCATTTGAGATGGAAGGCATGGATGCCAGCCAATCAAGTATGATTCAGCGGCACTGGCTTTCAGCCAAGGATTCGGTTTTCATGGACTTAGGAATGGAGCCGTGTGGGTTTTTTAAAAGTTAACCCATATAACATTTTAAGGAAATGTTATGTTTGTGTAAATGTATGGGCTCCCATAAGTAAAAGCCCCATTTTTCAATGTTCATTTCCAGTCTGGATTCTAGAGGTACGCGATTACAGATTTATGTTTCAGCGACATCAAAAGTAAACAGAGGTATTACGATCAGTTGGTTTGAACAGTGTTGAAGAAGCAGGGAGGCCCCGGTGGTGGTCCCAATAAATAGGAACAGGGGGCAGACCCGACATTTGTAGCCCCCCACAGAACCCACCCGGAGCCTCGCCCCTCCCAAGCCAGCTGACAAGGAAGTGGCCAACCAGCCTGAGGCGGCTGCTGAGACTACTCCCCCTAGAACTCCACATGACTTGCCACAGCTGGTGAACAGCCTCCCCTCTGGTTTGCTCCCGGTCCTGGGCTACAAACATGGTCCCCAGTAAGGTGAGACCAGTTGGTTTAAACAAATATATATACAGAGCTGGAGCTGCGGTGGCTCAAGTGGTTAAGACGCTGAACTGCAGGCTGTGGAAGGTCAGTAGTTCAGCAGTTCAAGACCCGAGTGCCGCAAGACGGAGTGAGCTCCCGTCTCTAGTTCCAGCTCCTGCCAACCTAGCAGTTTGAAAGCAAGAAATTGCAAGTAGATAAATAGGTACCACTTTGGTGGGAAGGTAACAGTGTTCCATGCGCCTTGGTGTTTAGTCATGCCGGCCACATGACCACGGAAACGTCTTCGGACAGTGCTGGCTCTTCGGCTTTGAAATGGAGATGAGCACCGCAACCCTAGAGTCGGATTCGACTGGCTTTCGAGCAAGGGAAACCTTTACCTATATACAGAGCTATTTTTGGGCAGGAACCCACAGGAACGGAGTTCCAGCTGGCTCCTGAGTTGGCCACGCCCAGCAGGAACTCATTAGAATAACAGGCCACCCCCAACAGAGAAACTTATTAGGATTGGCTACATGAGGGGTGTGTGGCCTAACATGCAAAGGAGTTCCTGCTCCAAAAAAAGCCCTGGGTTTTGACAATAAACAAGGTAAACAGAATAAGAAGCAGGGGTCTTTTGGGGGGAGCTCACCGGAGCGCAGCTCCGGGAGCTCAGGAGCCAAGCCCCGCCCCCAGCCGGCGTCCCGAGGAGTCTTCCAGGCAGCCGAATGTCAATTTCAGCTCCATTATACTCTATGGGCCATTGAAGTCAATGGTGAAAACATAGGGTATATTCTGGGGCTGGAGGGCAGGGGTTTGAGGGAGAGGCTCCAAACTCACAGGATAGCTGTTGGAGCCTCTACCCAAGATACCCACCAAGTTTCAAGAACACTGGATCAGGGGGTCCAATTCTATGGGCCCCTAAACAGGTTGCCCCTATTCCTTCCATTGTTCTCTATGGTGGGAAAAAAGTAATTTTGTTTCCCATTATAGAGAACAATGGAGGGAATAGGGGCAACCTGCTTGGGGGCCCATAGAATTGAACCCCTGGTACAATGTTCTTGAAACTTGGTGGGTATCTTGGGGAGAGGCTCCAACAGCTATCCTGTGAGTTTGGAGCCTCTCCTCAAACCCCTTCCCTCCAGCCCCCAAAATATACCCTATGGTTTCACCATTGACTTCAATGGCCCAAAGGATATAATGGGGCTGAATTGCCACCAAATTTCTTTCATTCCCTCCTTTCCTTCTCTCTTTCTCTCTTCCCTCCTTCTTTCCTCCTTCTTTCCCTCCTTCTTTCTTTCTTTCTTTCTTTCTTTCTTTCTTTCTTTCTTTCTTTCTTTCTTTCTTTCTTTCTTTCTTTCTTTCTTTCTTTCTTCTTTCTCTCTCTTTCTTTCTTTCTTTCTTTCTTTCTTTCTTTCTTTCTTTCTTTCTTTCTTTCTTTCTTTCTTTCTTTCTTTCTTTCTTTCTTTCTTTCTTTCTTTCTTTCTTTCTTTCTTTCTTTCTTTCTTTCTTTCTTTCTTTCCCACCTTCTTCTCTACTCTTTTTTCCTCCTTTTCCTGTTTCCCTCCTTCTTCCCTCTCTTTCTTTCCCTCCCCTTTCCTTCTCTTTCTTTCCCTCTTTCTTTCCTTCTCTCTACTCTCTCTCTATCCTTCCCTCTTTCCTCCTTCTGTGGCCCAACTCTCATGAGAAGGAGTTTAAACTTTAAACCCCTTCTCTCTTAGCTCCCCCACCCAGACCAGCTGGGGAAGGGAAGGGGAGCCTTTGAAGATGCCTCCCCCTTTTGCTTTCCCTTCTGACATCACTTCCGGTGATGTCAGGGGGTGTGGCATATGCTAATGAGCTCCTGCAGCTGTTTTTCTACGAAAAGACCCCTGATAAGAAGCAAAAGGTGGGTGTGGCTGGATGACCACACTTCTGGTAACATGGGGGTGTGGCCTAATAGGCTAATGAGCTGTGCTGTCAGGGGTGTGGCCTAATATGCTAATGAGTCCCTGCTGTTGGGTATGGCCTATTATGCTAATGAGTTCCTGCTGGGCTTTTTCTACAAAAAAAGCCGTGTGTGTGTGTATATATATAAGTTTTCAGCACTTGTTTTGATTTTTTAAAAGTGCTGGTAATCATAAGCAAAGTTGCACCAATTTCCACCAATTCCCCTCTTCCGGACTTGGGAGACCTACCCCCTCGAGATGCCAGTACAGAGTATCAATGAGTACCATCACAAAAAAGTTCTGTCAGTACTAGAACAAAGAGGGCTCCCCACCCCGAAACCTGTAGGAAGGCCATTTTGGCCAACAAGGCTTCCAATCGCCTTGCATCTCTCTCTCTCTCTCTCTGACCATCCAAGTTTGATCATTTTCCAGTGGAAAAGATGGAGGCAAAATTAACATGTAGGGCAGCAGAATGATGTAATTGGCTTTGGGTTCTCACAAAAGATTACTATATCGATTGAGATCCAGCATGGCTCCTAGAAATGATATAATATCTCCAGAGATGTTAAAATCAAATATCAACTGGTGGGCCCCAATGCTTGCTGCACTCATTACTTATATCAACCAATTGGCCTGCTCCCGCACAGACTGGGGCCCTGCAATTGTTGTTCCAATACAGAAGAAAGGTGAAAAGTTGAGTCCTGCCAAGTATCGACCAATCAGTCTCCTCACTGTCATTAGTAAACTGTATCCTAGACACCTATACTGGAAACTTCCTGATTGGTTAGTTTGAGAAAACATACTGATGGACAAAAAGGCAGGCTTCAGAGCTGTCTGTTCCACTGCAGACAGGGCTTGATCTTGCACCATCTTGCAGAGAAGTACAGCTCTAAGCCTAATGGGGCACTTTATGCTGCCTTCGTGGACTTCAAACATTTGACAGTATTCCCGGGAATACTTATCCGCTGGATGCATGAAGGAAATTTCCTAAAAGGAAGATGCAGTCCTCAAGACCACCTCTCCAATAAGATCCCACTTGAACCAGTTTGGTACAGTGGTGAGGAGCGCAGACTCTAATCTGGGAGAACTGAGTTTGAGTCCCCACTACTCCACATGCAGCTGCTGGTGTGGCCTTGGTTCAGTCATAAATTCTTTGAGAGATGTTCTCGCAAGGGCAGTTCTCAAGAGAGCTCTCTCAGCCCCACGTACCTCACAGGGTGTCTGTTGTGGGAAGGGAAAGGGATTGTAAGCTGCTCTGAGACTCCTTCAGGTAGTGAAGGGTGGGGTATAAATCCAGTCTCCCCCTCCTCCTTCTTTTTCAACAGGATCACATCCTGGCCCCTCAGTTATTTAACTATTACATCCTCTTCTTGGTGCAACACCTAATAAATCTTAGCTTCCATTCTCCAAAGCTTGCTGATCCCCACCCAAACATATGCAGATGATATTGTTATCTTATCCCATTCACAAGTGGGCCTTAGGAGAGCACTCTGTGCCTTCACTGCATACTGTAAAGAGGAGCAGCTTGCAACAAACTACCAAAAAAACAGAAGTCTTCATCTTTACCAAAAAATGTCAGAACCATAAATGGCAAATTGGGGACCACAACATTAAACAAAAAGAACTTCAAATACCTTGGCTTAGTCTTCCAGTCATCTGGACGCTGAAGAGCTCAGGCACTTCCACTTTACAAAAGGGGCCTCCTTTATCCCTGCAACAATCAAGGTTTTCCAAGGGAAGGTTGCCACCCATCTCTTGTATGGTTCCCAGCTCTGTATTTATAAAGAAGGGCACCTACTGGAAGCAGTACAACCTAAGTTCCTATGAACAATTTTTGGAGTCCCTCGATGTATTCCAAATGCCCTTTTCAGACTAGGCTGAGCTGATCTCCTTGGAGGCATGTATGTGGCTACTCGCATCCACTTACTGGCTACAACTAATTTGCAATCCAGTGGATCTAGCCCCCTGATTTTTGCCGACAGTCACTGCTCAACCTGGCTAAGAGCAGTTGAGGGGAAACTCCAGGAGCATGGCCTCCCCCTTCAAGTTTTACTGCATCTTGGCTATCAAAAAGCAAAAAACCCAAACAATTAAAAAGCAGTTCTGGGACCGTGCCCTACAATAAGATAGGGTACAGATACAGAAATATCCAGCAGGTTATCTTAGATCCCTTGAGATCTCCAAGTATCATAGAATCTTTACCCTGGCATGCTTTAATGCTCTATCTTCAGCCCTTCTGGAAGGCAGATACCATCATGTCATGATACCCTCAACAGCTTTGTCCAGTGGGGAAAAGAGGTTCAGGAGTTCCCGGACTTACAGCTGACAGTTGATGCAGAATCACCTCCACCCTCCAGCTTTGATCTGGCAATCAAAGGCCAGTCACCCATCCTTGCTTCCCCTGGGTCACCAACACCCTTGGAACACCAAAGAAGAAGGCTGAGAACAGACTTACAGGCTAGGCCTTGGAGTGCATGCCTCATTGATCAGGACTACTTCCTGCTGATAGTGAAGATGAATCTTTGCAGAATTGTTACTAAGAAGCTGGCTGCACAGAGGTCATAGTCTGTGGCGAGAATGTCTCCCCAGGGAAGCTGGTGGGCATGGATGCAATGTGTTGTTTAGACATTGTCGCTGTAACTTGACACCAGAAGAAATGTACTGTGAGGCAGACATGATCTAGCACACAGGGAACTTTTCCGTAACATTAAAGCGTTACTGTCTGGTTTTCACTGAAGTCTGTCCTATCATTTTGCCAACCATACTTTCATGAAAGTCTGTCCTATCAAGACTAAATCTAATGGGTGGAAATTACAAGGGAGTTGATACCGGCTAAATATCAGGAGAAACTTCCTTACTGTAAGAGTGGTTGAGCAGTGGAACAGACTGCCTCGGGAGGTGGTGGATGCTCCTTCACTGGATGTTTTCAAGCGGAGGCTAGATAGTCATCTTTCAGGTATGTTGTAGGGCTATCTTTTGGCTATGCTCCTGCAGAGTGCAGGGGGTTGGACTAGATGACCTGCGAGGTCCCTTCCAACTCTAACATTCTATGGTTCTATGATCATGTATTTCAGTAACAATGTTGGCAGTGGTGGAAAGTGCCCTCACGTCACAGCTGATTTATCATATCCCCATGGAGTTTTCAAGCAAGAGACGTTCAAAGGTCTGCCTACCTTTGCGCTGAGTTTCCTTGGTGGTCTCCCATCTAGATACTGACCAGGGCTGACCTGGCTTAGCTTCTGAGATCTGATGAGATCAGGCTAGCCTGGGCCATCCAGGGCAAGGCAGGAACTGTGTGACATACATGAAAATGTTTACACAGTCTTATGGGAAGATCAAACCAGTCAGTCCTAAAAGAAATCAACCCTGACCGTTCCCTAGAAGGCCAGATACTGAAGCTGAAGCTCAGATATTTTGGCCACCAAATGAGAAGGGAGCATTCACTGTAGAAGATCATGATGCTGGGAAAGATTGAAGGTCAAAGAAGAAGGGGATGGCAAAGGATGAGATGGTTAGACAGTGTTATCGATGCAACGGACATGAAATTAAGCAAACTCCGAAGCACGACAGAAGACAGGAGGGCCTGGTTTGATGTGGTCCATGGGGTCACGAAGAGTTGGACTCGATGGTGTGACTGAACAACAACAACAACAAATGGGGAGTGTAGTTCCCTCACTTCATTACCTGACGCAACCACCCACAATCCTGAGGGAGAACCTGTTTTACCTGCCACGCCAATGCAAAAGCGCGTAAGAAAGCCCAAAAATCCCTTTACTTGTGGGAAATCCATCTGGGGAGCACATCTTTTTCCAGTCAGAAGCTAGAAGTGGGTCTCTAAAAGGATCTACTGTTGTCATAAAAATTAAATCAATCCAATCTCTTCTTCTTCTTCTACACCCCATAGACCAAGTATGCATGACAAAAGCGTCAAGCTGGTTGTTTTTAAAAGGGCAGCTGCCGAATATGAGTTGATAATTTTTATTTATTTAAAACAATCGTAACCCACCATTCCCCTCCTAACAAGGACCCGAGAGTGTAGTTACTATGCTACAGTTATTATGAAGGATGAAATGAAATAAACACAACAAATATTCTTAAATCACACTGGCTTTTTGCTTAATTAATCGTGCATGTATCAAGGAGGAAGGAGCTGCGGTGGCTCAAGTGGTTAAGACGCTGAACTGCAGGCTGTGGAAGGTCAGTAGTTCAGCAGTTCGAGACCCAAGAGTGCTGCATGACGGAGTGAGCTCCCGTCTCTAGTTCCAGCTCCTGCCAACCTAGCAGTTCGAAAGCAAGAAATTGCAAGCAGATAAATAGGTACCACTTCGGTGGGAAGGTAACAGCGTTCCGTGCGCCTTGGTGTTTAGTTATGCCGGCCACATGACCACGGAAACGTCTTCGGACAGCGCTGGCTCTTTGGCTTTGAAACAGAGTTGAGCACCGCAACCCTAGAGTCGGATTCGACTGGCTTTCGAGCAAGGGAACCTTTACCTTTGTATCAAGGAGGAAGCATTTCATCCTAGCTGAGAGTTAGCTTGGACCTGGATAACCCAGACTAGCCTGATCCCCTCAGATCTCAGAAGCTAAGCAGGGCTGGCCCTCATTAGTATCTGGATGGGAGACCACCAAGGAAGTCCAGGGTCATGACACAGAGGCAGGCCATGGCGAGCCCCCTCCGAACATCTCTTGCCTTGAAAACCCCACAGGATTGTCATAAGTCAGCTGTGATTTTATGGTGAAAAAAAGGAGAGAGAAAGAAAAGAAGACAGTGTTCCCCTTGCCCACTGAGATCTATTCCTTGGTCTTTCCTATGGTTTCTAAAAGCTGCATGTAGGGTTGCCATACTCCAGGCTGGGCCTGGAGGGCTCCTGGAATGACAACTGAGCTCCAGGCAACAGAGAAAATGGCTGCTTTGGAGAGTAGCCTCTATGCTATCATATCCCTGCCGAGCAGGCCTGTAGCTAAAGTGGGGCATCTCGGGGCTAGCCCCCCCAACTTGCTGGTGAGGCCCTCTGACTTCCCATCCAGCCCAGGGCATCATGGCCTTCTCCCCTGGATTAATTTGATTAGCCTGTGCCCCCTAAGAAATTTAAATGCTCCCTGACTTAAAAAAACCCCTGGCTACGGGCCTGCTGCCGAGCTTCTCTCCGGGCTCCACTTCCATATCTCCAGGAATTTCTATATCCAGAGCTGGCAACCCTTAACTATCATATTCTTAACTCCCCCCCCCCCCAGTACAACTGTCTTGCTCTGATTCCTCTCCTCCTCGGGCCCCATCTCAACAGTTCTTTCTAAAAATCCCCTGGGAGATGTGATTTTAGATATCTCTTATCTTGTCTACCTTGGCCCTTGGCCTTCAGAAGAACTTTGTTGTTGTCTCCGAAGACAGCCGGAGGAAATCTGGGCATGAGTAAAGGGTCAGATGAAGAAATGTTTTCTAGCCAGTTTGGTGTAGTGGTTAAGTGTGTGGACTCTAATCTGGGAGAACCGGGTTTGATTCCCACACTCCTCCACTTGCACCTGCTGATGTAACCTTGGGTCAGTCACAAGCTGTGGCACAGCTGTCCTTGAAATGGAGCAGTTTGTGGTAGAGTTCTCTCAGCCCCACCTACCTCACAGGGTGTCTGTTGTGGGGAGGGGAAGGGAAAGGAGTTTGTAAGCCACTCTGAGACTCCAAATGAAGGACAGGGTATAAATCCAATCTCCTCCTCCTCCTCCTCCTCCTCCTCCTCCTCCTCCTCCTCCTCCTCTTCTTCTTCTTCTTCTTCTTCTTCTTCTTCTTCTTCTTCTTCTTCTTCTTCTTCTTCTTCTTCTTCTTCTTCTTCTTCTTCTTCTTCTTCTTCTTCTTCTTCTTCTTCTTCTTCTTCTCCTTCTCCTTCTCCTTCTCCTCCTTCTCCTTCTCCTTCTCCTTCTCCTTCTCCTTCTCCTTCTCCTTCTCCTTCTCCTTCTCCTTCTCCTTCTCCTTCTCCTTCTCCTCCTCCTCCTCCTCCTCCTCCTCCTCCTCCTCCTTCTTCTTCTTCTTCTTCTTCTTCTTCTACTCCCCCCAACATTTTTTGTGGTAGTTAACAGGGTGAGCTGTAAAGGAACTGATAGACAACTCAACAATTAATGTGGTTGAGTCATTAGCAAATAATTTGCATAATATGCAAAATTGGCTCATCTGGGTTTGAGGGACTTGAATATGGCAACCCTCAGCTTGGATGAGTGGGTATGATAGTCTGGCAATAGTCCAGGTTCTTTGAAGGAAGGAAGTGTTGCCCTTTAGGTTGGGGTCTAAAGCGCATATGGAGCAGGGAGGTGTCTGGGAAGAAGTCTCAGACTACAGGGAAGCCAAGCAACTGGGAGTCCACAGTTAAGAAGGCTACAGAAAAGAGGACAACAGATGAGAAACTATAATCTGGAGAATGAAATTTTAATGAACAGTGCATGGGAAACAGAATTCAGGCCAGAAGAAAGTAATCACATAAGAAGTTCTGAAGAAACTTCTCCATGTTTACGATGAGGAGAGACTATATAGTATATGGAGAAAGAATAAGGGTGCCAGACCCCTGGTCGGGGCAAGGGTCCCCCCAATTTGGGGGGCTTCAAACTACTGCTGGGCAGCTGGGCAGTGGAGGAAGCCCAACCCCCGAACAGACCCCTCCCATGTCGATGTCATCAGCATGATGACGTCACATGGAAGTGACATCATCATGCCAGGCACATTGGTTGGCGACACTCTAGCATTTTGGCCAAAACTCTATGGTAACTATATGGCATGCAGTGATGTTGTCCCACCTTCCCCACTACTCGAGGTAATCACAACTAGAAGGTCACTGCCACAAAGATGGTAACAAAAAGAAAAACCACAAGGAAAGCTGCAATAACATGCGCTTATATAATTACAAAAATAGCTATATATTCATTCACACCAAGTGAAAAAATACAAAAATTTACAGTATATTGGGATATGCCTAAGTAAATATTTTTGTAGACCATGGATCGGGATATCATCAGATTGGAATGAATATTTATTGGAAACCAAAGAAAACATCTTGTTGTTTGTTGCCACTCAAAAAGTTTGATGACGTTCAGAGGAAGTCTCTTCGAAACGGAATTTGAACTCTGGAGATTTTCGTAAATAAATCATACCATTATGGTTTTACTCACCTGTTACACCGTTTTATGAGATTAATTGTTTTGATTATTCCAATATACTGTAAATTTTCATATTTTTTCACTTGGTGTGAATGAATATATATCTATTTTTGTAATTATATAAGCGCATGTTATTGCAGCTTTCCTTGTGGTTTTTCTTTTTGTTATCACTTTCCCCACTGCCAGAAGAAGGAGTACCATGGGGATAAAATAAGTGGGACAAAAGAGGAAGTGGTCTGAAAAGCATGAATCTGAGGTAACTCTGGGTTGGATCCAGACAGCTTTGTTGCTCTAATTCTTCTCCTTACTACAGAAACTGACCCACATGGCTTTTGTCCATGCAGACCTCATGATCCTTCATGATTCCCAGTGTTGCCTGATCAACGTTGATAGACTCCTCCAGCTATTTCACTAGTAGAAAATATGGGTGGATCCAACCCAATGAATTGCGGGAACATGTAGCTGAAGAAGGGAGGCGCCAAGAAGAAAAGAAGACTGGGCCCAGGCTACATGCTGGGCCTGTGAGAAAGGAGGTTTTGTGTCCTCTTGGCAGGAAAAAAGTAGGCCAACAAGAGGCCTTATTGTTGGTAATTCTAGCCCTGACAGGGCAATTCTGTCAACTATGAATTCTATGGGGACTGCAGCCTTCTGACTCGGCAGACATGAGGAGAAAACGAGGGCCAAGTAGGGTTGCCAGCCTCCAGGCGGGGCCTGGAGATCTCCCTCTTTTACAACTGATCTCCAGCTGGCAGAGATCAGCTCCCCCGGAGAAAATGGCTGCTTTGAAGGGTGGACTCTGTGGCACTGTACCATGCTGAGGCCCCTCCCCTCCCCAAACCCCACCCTCTCCTGGATCTACCCCCAAAGTCTCCTGGTATTTTCCAACCCAGACCTGGCAACCCTAGGGCCAAGAAGCAGTTTGAGGGTTGCCAACCTTCAGACGGCACCTGGAGATCTCCTGGAATTACAAATGATCTACAAAGAAAAACAATCCATTCCCCTGGAGAAAATGGCTGCTTCGAAGGGGGGGACTCTGTCCCCCAGTGAGGTCCCTTCCCCAAAGGTCACCCTCTCCCCAGGTTGCACCCCCAAATCCCCAAGAATTTCCCAACTTGGAACCTGCAGTCCTAGTATCAATGGTGATACAGCTGAATTTCATGTATTGCTTTGGACAACCAACTAATTCTTTGGCCACGGGCTTTTAGGACATCAGTTGTAATGTATCGAAACCTGACCATGTGCGAGGTGAGTCTCCATGCGGTCATGTGAAACCTCTGAGCTTCGCTCCGGGAGACAATAGCCCGAACGGATTCTAGCCCACACCAATCAGAGGGCTAGGTTCCTGGTCGGGACCTATGGATCTCTCGGCCACAGTATATAGCCTATCAACGAGTGGGGGGTGTTTTGGGGAGTGGGTTCACGGGTCATATAAGCTGGCCTGCGAGCCAGGATTCCCTTGTCTTGTTCTGCACCTATAATAAAGTATGAGAGCTGAAATCACTTGCCAGTCTCAGTACTTTTCATCAGTGCAGACAACCAAATGAAATCAGCCCTCTCACCAGCAACCTAACCTACCTTGCAGGCGTGTTGTGAGGATAAAACAAGGGGGACGGGTGAGCAGATACGTTGCCTCGAGTTCCTTGGCAAGAAGGGTAAGATAAAAAACAGCAATCGCTTTTCCAGCCGGGATCATGCATCAAAAAAGACTAGTAGAAAACTAATTTAGCAATTAGTAATAAATGGAGGTACTCCCTCTCAAGTAATTCATTGCTTGAATAGCCAAGTTGGCAAGGGATGTTTTGAAAACCAAATGTTTCTCTAGGGTTTCAGCCTCTTTGATGAATAAATATAAAAATTTCATTCCTTTATGGCTTTGTCATGCCTGTGTAAATATGAAACAAAGAAATAGGTTGACGGAAAACTCTTCATTGCTTTTGCTGTCTCTTTACTGTGTTCTTTCTGTGATTATTGTTAATGCCAATTTACTGAGTCTGCCAGAAATTTATGACGTCCATCCAGAGGTGGGAAGGAAGTTAAACTAGTGCTAGTTTTCCTCAGCACAGACAGAAGCAGGCCTTTATGCCAGCTGCAATGCATGCTTGTTAATTTTTTTTATCTAATCAGACCTGCACGGCCAGCCACCCACCACCGTGCTTCCATTGAAATTCAATGTTCCCCCCTTGCTTTTTGACACACATTTTTTTTTTAAAAAAAGGGCAACTACATTCTAAATGATGATGATGCGAACTCATTGATTTTCTCAGGTTTCTGAATAAACAGCAAATTCCAAGGACTTATTGTGGTGAGAAGCAGCTGCGCTGATCTGGAGAGAGACCAACGTGGCAACTGGGTTCCCCGAGCATATCCCTCGCTGGGAATGGAAATGCGCACAGGATCAGTAAGGTCGCCAACCTTCAGCTGGGGCCTGGAGAGAGCCAGTTTGGTGTAGTGTGCAGACTCTAATCTGGGAGAACCCGGTTTGATTCCCCACTCCTCCACTTGCACCTGGCTGGATGACCTTGGGCAAGCCGTAGTTCTGATAAGAGCTGTTCTTGGAAAAGAGCAGTTTCTGTCAAGAGCTCTCTCAGCCCCACCTACCTCACAGGGTGTCTGTTGTGGGGAGGGGAAGGGAAGGGAGTTTGTAAGCCGCTCTGAGACACCTTCAAGTAGTGAGGGGCCGGGTATAAATCCAATCTCCTCCTCCTCCTCCTCCTCCTCCTCCTCCTCCTCCTCCTCCTCCTCCTCCTCCTCCTCTTCTTCTCTCTTCTTCTTCTTCTTCTTCTTCTTCTTCTTCTTCTTCTTCTTCTTCTTCTTCTTCTTCTTCTTCTTCTTCTTCTTCTTCTTCTTCTTCTTCTTCTTCTTCTTCTTCTTCTTCTTCTTCTTCTTCTTCTTCTTCTCAGAATTGTGATTTTTCTCCAGACTACAGAGATCAGTTCCCCTGGAGATAAGGTTGCTAGGTCTGGGTTGGGAAAAGTGTGGGGATTTGGGGGGTGGAGCCTGAGGAGGGACAACAGCAGGCCCATAAGCTACAGTGGGGCATCTTGGGGCTGCCCCACCCCGACTTACTACTCAGGACTCCTGGCATTTTGCCAAGCCAGGTGGAGAGAGCCATTTCAGAACATAAGAGAAGCCAATGTTGGATCAGGCCAATGGCCCATCTAGTTCAACACTCTGTCACACAGTGGCCAAAAATACCAGGTGCCTTCAGGAGCTCCAGCAGTGGGGCCAGGATGCTAGAAGCCCTCCCACTGTGTGGCAAGCAGAGCCTCAACCCTTCGCTATGCCTCTCCCTTGGCAGCTTGTATGAGAGACCGGGGGCTTCTATAGGGTGCTCCCAGGCTTGAGTGTGTGTATGTGGGTGCCCCCTGACTTATTTAAAGGCCCCCCAAATAAAAAAAATCCTGGCTATGGGCCTAGACCACAGCAGAGTACTATGCCTAAGAGACCACCCTCCACAGCAGCCATTTTCTCCAGGGGAACAAACCTTGGTCATCTGGCGATGAGTCATAATAGTGGGAGATCTCCAGGTGCCACCTGGAAGTTGGCAATTCTACCTGGTGGACATGGCCGCTTTGGAGAACCCTCTATGGCATTACATCCCACTGGGGCCCCTCGCTTCCACAGGCTCTGCCCTCCCCATTCTTTACCCCTAAATCTGTAGGAATTTCCAAGCTGAGAGCTGACAACGCAAATTGGTGGAACATTAGAAAAGAGTCCATTAGCACCGTAAAGACTAACCAAATATGTGGCAGGGTAGAAGAAGAAGAGGAAGAGGAAGAGGAAGAGGAAGAGGAAGAAGAAGAAGAAGAAGAAGAAGAAGAAGAAGAAGAAGAAGAAGAAGAAGAGATTGGATTTATACCCCGCCCTTCACTTGGAGTCTCAGAGGCTTACAAACTCCTTTCCCTTCCCCTCCCCACAACAGACACCTTGTGATGTAGGGGGGGCTGAGAGAACTTCTGACAGAAACTGCTCTTTCAGGAACAGCTGTGCCAGAGCTTGTGACTGACCCAAGGTCATATCAGCAGGTGCAAGTGGAGGAGTGTGGGAATCAAACCCGGTTCTCCCAGATTAGAGTCCGCGCACTTAACCACTACCCCAAACTGGCTCTCGTGAGTCACCGCTCACTTCTTCAGATACTGTGGAACACGTGAGTCCCCAGCTGAAACCCCAGTGCTTGTTAGTGTTCCCTCTAAGCTGAGTTAGTATGAGCTAGCTCACAGTTTTTTAGCCTCTGGCTCACACATTTTCGTCTTAGCTCAGGAAAAATGGCTCCAGAGCAAACTAATTTATGCTGCAGCCAAATCGCTCCCTCACAACTTTAATGCCAGTGGCTCACCAAATAGAATTTTTGCTCACAAGACTCCACAGCTTAGAGGGAGCATAGCTTGTATGTATGGGACAAGGTGTAGGCAGGCAAGAAGGATTTGGTTCCCTCTTCTCCAGTCCTGCCAAATGGGTGATGGGTGATAATGGCGTTCTGCTTTGTAAATATCTCGAGTGTGTTTTATTTCTGTGTTTTAATGTGGGGTTTTATATGTATGTTGCTGTGGTTTAAAAAGGAAGTTATTAGACTAAGTGGCAAGTTGGGAAATTAAGCTTTGGTGGACGTTATTGGCCTTTGTGGCAGGTATGGAAATAAGTCTTTGCGGCTAGGTCTGCTTAAGGAACTTTAGAGAAAAGAGGAGAACTACATCTATATGAAACCATCACACTTACGTACCTGTCTGAAACCATTTTGCTTATGAACCCCACAGAAACCGTTACGCTGTTTTACTTCTAAATAAACTCTACTTACGTTGAAGTGAAAACGACCGTTTTATTTAGAGTAGATTGCCTTTTTTTACCTCAGAGCCGCCCTCACATGCTGACAGTTCTGTCACTCTACCAAATATAACTAAGCCATCTTGTTCTTTGGGCCCAACTAAGAATGGTAAGGCAAGAATAGTAAACAAAAATAAGTAGGAAATGCTAAGGAAAAAGGGAGGCAGCATACCACACGTCACCTCAGGACATGACAGAGAGGTGCCTTGAAAGGTATATCAGGAGTCTCAGAAAAGAGCAAAAGCATTGCAGGTAGGATTCTGAGTTTTTAAAAATGTCTCTATGCAGGCTCCATCAAGTCAGAGGCAGGGATGCCGTTTGGTATATCATCGCCTTGTTACAAGGCTACCATTTTTTATGGATTCTTGGGGTTCGAACATTCCATGGGGTTTAAGGAAACAAAGGAAGCCCAATGTGCATGTTTCGATCAAACCCATTGTGGCACCCTGCAACAGGGATCTAAGTACGGGAAGAAAAACTCTGTCCGCCTTTTGTTTGGCGCTCTGGGGCTCAGCTGTGTGGCTGCTAACCCTAACTACATCACTTCAAATTACCAGTAAATTAACAGAGTAACACTTTCAACCTCAGAGCGGATTTGATCCAAATAGTCTTTAAATGCCATTTCTGTTCCTATTAACCTAAAGATCGGCATCACAGATATTTTCGTGAGGCTGCCCGGCAATCCGGGGCATTAATGGCTCGCTTGTGACAGCACTTTTCATGATGATTTATGACTCAGTGTTTAACTTGATTACTCCATTGCTGACTCTGAATACTATTTCAATTAGTGCACAGAAGGTCACATCGCAAATATTCCTCTATAATCTATTCCTATTAGCGCTAATACACAGAGTAACCAAATCTTTTCACCCTTGTTGATTCAAATCATCCATAGCACTAACTGTAGGCTTGTTTACCAGTGTGTTCCCTTGGACACATCCGAAATGGTAATTCTCAGCCCTTTGAGTATCATTAATAGCTGTACCCTGACACAGTGGATAGAGTATCTCTTTTCTGGGTTGTGTGTCCGTGTGTGTCTGCTTTAAAATTGTAATAGGCTCATATTTCTTATATGGTGCTTATGCTTTGGAAAGGATTCCAGGAGAAATAATCATTGCAAAAGTCAACCTTTCGGCAAAGAGCAAGTATGTATTTCAGCTTCAGTAAGGAAAGAACAAACCATTCCAGAGATATGCCAGGGAACACATGGACACATGAAGCTGCTGTATACTGAACCAGGCCATCGATCCATCCAGGTCCGTATTGTCTACTCAGACCGGCAGCGTCTCTCCAGGGTCTTTCACGTCACCGACTGCTTGGTCCTTTTAACTGGAGATCGTGGAGTTGAACCTGGGACCTTCAGCATGCCAAGCAGATGCTCTACCACTGAGCCATGGCCCTTCCCTAATCTAGCTGCCACTCCGCTGGGCCTCCAACTGGGAACCTTTGAATTAGAATGCATTGTCCACTGTGCCACAGAGGTTCAGTTTGCAATGGCGATAGATAAGATCACAATTTATGCATACATGTGGGCACAGAAAACTTGAATCTCCTCCTCCTCCTCCTCCTCCTCCTCCTCCTCCTCCTCCTCCTCCTCCTCCTCCTCCTCTTCTTCTTCTTCTTCTTCTTCTTCTTCTTCTTCTTCTTCTTCTTCTTCTTCTTCTTCTTCTTCTTCTTCTTCTTCTTCTTCTTCTGTTTTGTCATTGCAGGTTTTGCTGTTTTGTTAACCACTTTGTGAAGATATGACAGGGGATATATTCCCCCCCAATTAATACAGTTTTATATTATGATTATATTAATCTGAATAGACCTTTAGAGAGATTTAGGGATACTCTTAATTGTGCATGTTGTACGTATATGTACCTAATAGTAATATATTTATTTACTTAAAAAAATAAATATGCATATATCTTAGAACCATACCAGGACTCTTAGATTTAAAACAAGGCTCTTGAGCATATTTACTTGGGAGTAAGTCTTATTAAATTCAGTATAGGATCTGGCTGCAAGTGACTGAGTAACATATGTGATGGTATATAGCAGGCATGTCCAACTTTGAACAGGTAGTGGTCTATTTTTTCCAGCCAAAAGTGCTGGTGATACCACCATGAAAATAAAGTTTCAAATTAGTTTCAAATTAGATTTTAACCCACTAAAGTTGGGTTCCACCCTCCCACCATTTATAATTCACCTTCTGCTCTGGGGTGCTAGGTGAGTATAAACACTGGCTGAATCTGGTCCAAAGCTGTCACTGTCCCAAAGTATTAAAGATCAACAGGAACTGAAGACCTCTGGATGATGCCAAAACCACATGTGCAGTTCTAAAAGTAAAAATAAGAATTCATCATACTGGCACCAATAATCAAATACCACCAAACAATCATCAAAAAACCCCAAACACCTGTCCAGCAAACCAGGAGACCAAGTGGGGCTGATGATCTACCTCTGATCCCTCCGAGATCTACTGGTAGATCGTGGTCTACCTGTTGGACATACCTGGATATAGCCCTTTAGAGCAAAGCTCTAAACTGGTATAATTCTTTAACAATTTAACTACAAATATATACATTTGTTGGGGAGGCACTATAGAGGAAAACTCAGATGAAGCTACCTTATACTGAATCAGACCACTGGTCCATCAAAGTCTCTATTGTCTACTCAGACTGGTAGTGACTCTCCAAGGACTTTCACATCACCGACAACCTGATCCTTTCATCTAAAGATGCTGGGGATTGAACCTGGGACCTTGTGTATGCTGAGCAGATGCTTCTATCACTGAGCCACAGCCTCTCCCAGACATCTAATTGCAAAGACCGCTGTATACCCCCAGGACACAGTCAAGTGGAAGAAATGATCTGCAGGACAAGCGCCACTGAAATGAACTGGAACAGAGCAAGAGTGCTCTATATCAGCCCTCCTTAGAAGCATACTTAGCTGGAATTAGTTGTTGTTGTTCAGTTACACAGTCAAGTCCGACTCTTCGTGACCCCATGGATCATATTAAGTTTGCTTAATTTCATGTTCATTGCATCGATAGCACTGTTTAACCATCTCATCCTTTGCCATCCCCTTCTTTTTCCTTCAATCTTTCCCAGTATCAGGGTCTTCTCATTTGGTGGCCAAAGTATTTGTGCTTCAGCTTCAGTATCTGGCCTTCCAGGGAACAGTCAGGGTTGATTTCTTTTAGGATTGACTGATTTGATCTCCTTGTGGTCCAAGGGACTCTCAAGAGTCTTCTCCAGCACCATAATTCAGAAGCATCGGTTCTTCGGTGCTCGGCTTTCCTTATAGTCCAACTCTCGCAGCCATACATTACTACTGGGAATATCATTGCTTTGACCATGTGGACTTTTGTTAGCATGGTGATGTCTCTACTTTTTGTTATGCCGTTTAGGTTTGCCATCGCTTTCCTCCCAAGGAGCAGGCATCTTCTAATTTCATGGCTGCAGTCACCACCTGCAGTGATCTTGGATCCCAAGAACGTGAAGTCTGTCATTGCTTCCATGACTTCCCCTTCTATTTGCCAGATGCCGGATGCCATGATCTTCATTTTCTTGATGTTGAGTTTCAACCCAACCTTTGTGCTCTCCTCTTTCACCCTTAGCACGAGGCTCTTCAGAAGGGTCATTGAGAGGGTGGGACTAGGAGGACAAAATTCCAGCCGACATGGTAATTCTGGGGGCCCATGGAACCAGGCAAGTGATCCAATTTGCTTTCATATGACATTCGAGTTTGGTGCTGATGATGTGAGGATACCCAGAGGGAATGTTTGTCCGGTGGCTCCCCAGTGGTGACTTAAAATCAGTGATACCCATGGACATAGCTGTCCTAACCCTGATTTAAGGTTCTCCTAAGAACATGTTCTGGAGTTTTGTTGATTCCCGGGGCCCAATTTAGGTAAAGATCATCGAGCAAATGAAGGACTGCAAATGCAAATTGCACACTGTGACTGGCAGTCCAATAAAGTCATTAATTGTTATGTTCAATTTAAATATCTGCATCAGATTTGGCGTGACTAACCTTATTATCATTGATTTTCAGATGCAACTAGATAGGAGCAACAAAGCTTCACCACCATCCATGCTGGTCTTGGTGTATGCCCCTGTAATACAGTGAGGATGATTCCTGAGTAAATTTGCCACAAGTGCACTGCACAGCTGAATGAAAAGTAAAGTGGTTTGGTCTGTGAAATGGTGTTATGACCCTTGTTGGGACATGACATCATTTCTGTGTTTCCCTCACATGACTCCAACCTTTAAAAAATGTGCAATGGAGGTTTCCAGTAGAGATCTCCCACCATAGTAGAGATCTCCCACTACAGCAGGAGACCTGGCAACCCTACATCCAATGAAAATTAATCCCAGCGGTTCTACTCCTAGAACATCTATGGTCTAAGTGCTCCAGAGGAACCACGTCAGAATCTTCCATGCCACTGGAATGAATCATTTCAAGACAGTAGTGGGACAGCTGGGAAGCAAGCCTAAGTTGGTCTACTCAGAACGAATTCCCATTTCATTCCATGGGGCTTACTTCCAGGAAAGTGTTCCGAGGAGTGCAACCCTGTGGAATGTTTTGTTAAAGTCTTGGAAGTAGGATATTTCTAGAAGTCTTGGAAATGGCTCTAAGCCTACGGTGAACGACCTGCATTAAGGAGGGGGTCACACTGACTCCTGAATGCTAATTTCGTACATGCATCTAGCAAAAGAATGATCGTGGTCGCAAGCCGTATGAAGTCTCTTTGTGCCTGCCTGTGCTGTAGGCAAACTCGCATTGTTCCGGCATCTACTTAACATGGATCTGTTAATTTCTGCACAGATGCAGCCCTCAGCAGGGCTCAAACACAAACCGGGAGAGACAGCGATAACTTGCTGTTGTATCGTAGCTACTGAAGTTTCGTCGGCTTTCATGTTTCCTTATATAACAGAAACAAACACTTTGCGTGGAGGGGGAAAGAACTGCAAAGGTTCTGATTTGTTGCCCACATTGTTTTTTTTTGTGAATTTATCACTTGTCAAAAACACACCAGATTGTTGGCTACTCGAAGATCCACAATATATTTTTTTCTAGGCGCAAGCAAAGTTTCTCTGTGTTGAGCCTGAATGTGGGTTTTCCCTGGACTTTGAAAGGACAAAGGCAGTTGATCATGCTGAGATTTCAAGCCAAGATCATAATTGGAGCCTCCTGCAGTTTCGCGACATGGACATGAAGGACCATGTTCAGATTGGCAATTTTATCAGCGGAGATCTCATACAAACACACAAACACCCCCAGGCAAATAAAACCCAGTCAAGAAGACAGTTAGCAATGGGCTAACTAGTACAGATACAGACAAAGCTAGATAAAGAAACTGCAAGGAGGAGGACATAATGCAGAAGCATGGAGATGGGAGGAACTCCAATGGCCATCTGGTCCAACCCCCTGCACAATGCAGGAAATTCTCAGAAATACCTCCCCCCACTCCCCAGTAACCTCTGCTCTATGTCCAGAGGAAGGCGTAAGAACTTAAGCCCTGCTAGTTCAGACCAATGGTCCACCTAGTCCAGCATCCTGTCTCACACAGTGGCCAATCAGTTTCTCTGGTAGCCAACAACAGGGCATAGAGGCTGAAGCCTTCCCCTGATGTTGCCTCCTGGCTCTGGGATTCAGAGGTTGAGTGCCTCTGAAGGTGGAGGTTCCCTTGAGTCACCCTGGCTAGTAGACACTGATAGGCCTGTCCTCCATGAATCTGTCTAATCCCCCTTTAAAGTTGTTTATTCCTATGGCCATCACTACACCCTTTGGCAGAGAATTCCATGTTGTAATTTTTTCCTTATTATTGCATCTTCCTAAAGCCTTGAAACTAAATTTCTGTTGCCATCAAGTCAGAGTTGATTTATGCCAGCTCCGCACAGTTTTCATGGTGAGAGACATTCAGAGATGGTTTGCCGTTGTCTGCTTCTGCATCACAAGCCTGGTATCCCTTGGAGGCCTCCCATCCAAATACTAGCAGGGTTGACTCCACTTGACTTCTGAGATCTGTCAAGAACAGACTGGCCTGGGCTATCTAGGTCAGGTTAAAACTATTTACCAGTTAGTAAAGAACCAATTTTGAACTTCTTCTGAGACCAGCATGGAAGCCCAGGACCATGTGAGCAGCAGGTCCTTCTTACCAGATTGTTGTATAGCATGGAAATTTATCTATGTACTTATATCCTGCTTTTGTCCTCAGTGAAGGTCCAAAGTGGCTTACAATTTTAAAAAGATACACAATAGTAACCTGAAACAGGATGGGGGAGGCTTATGAATACAAAGCCGATCTTCTAATTTTAACAAAAATCGATTTCGCCAATACACATACTCAAGGTATGTTACATCAGTTTGGGCAATCCTTGTTTATACAGTTTACTTATAATGTTTCATTTTTTTTTGCTTTTTCTGGACATTCCTTTTAATGACCACCTTAGCCTTGTGTCTTTGCCCTTTATAGATACATATCTCTCCCCCCCTATATTTGCTTATATAAAAGATCAAAACTCCCATTACTTCCTTTTCACCCTATGGGAAAATTATATTCTCCTTCTTTATCTCCAAACCTTGAAGGTTTAGGGATCTTTCCATTATATTATTTCCTTGGATTATATAATGTCTTGAAGTTTCTCGCATTGTGGGAATCCAATCCTCAGAAGAAGCGTCTAGTTCAGAGATTTGCTTTATAGAAGACGTCTGTTGTAGAATTCCTTCTTCCTGATCTGTCCCAGCATCCAGTAACGTGATCCATTCTTCGTCATGGGTACACATGTTTTTTTCAAAGACATGATAAATGGCTTCTATCAGCGATTCTTCCAGTTGTTGTTTAAGTTGGTCATAAAAGGATTGTAAAGGTTGTGAAAAGTCACAGTTTCCCAGGTACTCCTTTTCTTTTAATGTGGGTAGAAGGGTCATCATGTTATCTTTCAGTTCCAAATCGCAAAATCCACCACCTTTTAATCTAGGCTCAAAGGGATTGTGCAGTTAAGAAAGCACAGTACCCATTTTACTCCAAAGTGTCCTTTTCTTTTTCCGTGAACCAGCTGGTCAGATATAGAAATCCTCCTAAGGCGGGGGTGGCCAAACTTGCTTAACGTAACAGCCACAGCCACAAGATTATAATTCTTTCAATAGTAACTTTTTTCAAAAGCAGAAAGAGCAGAAAGAAGATTTTGGTAAGATCTTTAGCCCCTGTATATGTTGTAGTATCTTAGCTTCCCAGTCATTTCGTAGCCGAAAGGAGGGGGGAAATTCCACTCTGCACTCCTTAGCTTCTGGGGAAGATTTAAGGGGGCGTGTTGAAAGTTCTTTTTTAAGCTTGAGAGTTGCAAAAGAAGGACAAGTACTTACTTATCAGTTTGTTCATCGCCGGTGTTGATGGTGAGGTTCAAAGTGCTCTTCTTATAGGGAGAGTTCACAACTTGGTGGCCATAACTAATCACGGCCGCTTGACTCGTTGCTTCTGCTTCAGGACAATCTGACTCCTCTCCTGCTCATCGCAGCTTGCGGGGGGCTCAGATCAATTCCTCTCCTTCAGAAATGCTGGTGGGACCTTGGGAAACCCAGATGGTACCCTAAAAAGCACCGAGAGTCGGTGAAAACTCAGGAGCTCCTGAGAAATCAACCGGTCGCTGTGCTGCAACCCTCAAACCAAGGGCCCTTTGACTCTTGTTCTTCAGCTTATGCCTCTGAATACACTAGGACTGCCAACTGGAGATTTGGGAAATTCCTGGAGATTTGGGGAATAGAGCCTGGGGAAGGCAAAGTTTGGGAAGAGAGCTCAGTAGGGTCGTAATGCCGTAGAGTTCATTCTCTGGAACTGCCTCAGTTTCCAGGGGAACTTATCTCTATGGTATGGAGCTCAATTGGCATATCTCCAGACCCCACCTGGAGGATGGCAACCCTAGGGCATGCCCAGGCCTTATATGTCTTTCGACACAATTATTAGAGAAACTGGGTTGATGATAACACTTTCTTCAGAGACCAGGCTGGGGTTGCCAAGCCTCCTGCTATGGCAGGAGGCTTACTGCCAGCAACCTCATTTGCCCACCTGCTGCAGGACAGCCGGTTTGGTTTAGGGAAAGCCAGTTTGCTGTAGTGGTTAGGAGCAGGAACTCTAATCTGAAAGAACCAGGTTTGATTCCCTACTCCTCCACATGCAGCTGCTGGTGCAACCTTGGGTCAGTCACAAATTCTCTCAGAGCTGTGCTCTCAAAAGCAGTCCTTGAAAGAGCTCTGTCAGCCCCAGCTACCTCACAGGGTGCTGTTGTGGGGAGGGGAAAGGAAAGGGGATTGTAAGCTGCTCTGAGACTCCTTTGGGTAGTTAAGGGTGAGGTATAAATCTAATCCTCTCCTCCTTCCCCTCCTCCTCCTCCTAAAACTGCTGTTGGCTATGCCGCAATGTCACATCTGGAAAAACCTGGAAGTGACATAGGGCAGCTCTAGGAATTGCCACAAACTCTATGATTTTACTATAGAAAACTCTGGTTTCCCCCCTAGAAGTGACATTGTGACACATCCAGCATTGCTTGTCCCCTTTTCCCTGCCCTTGGTTCTTCTGCTGGGTTACCATTAACGTACAAAGAATTATATGCACATTTAAAAAATCTTGATCTCAATAGTTTTGTCCAGTCTGTGCTAAAACTTCATACACACAGACACACATACCATACAAATGGGAATCAAAACCAGGCAGATACATTAGCACAGGGAAACTGTGTATCTTACTGGGTAAAAACCTGATTCTGGAGGGAGGTACATTGGTCTTCATCCTTCTTAATATTTTCCCACACTAGCCTCTGTGTTTAAAAGATAACTTTTCCTGTGATTTACTGCTTTTTTAATATTTATGGGCACAGACTGTGGCACAGTGTGGTTTTGACTACTTTCCCCCCTAGGCTTCCATTGATATCATCCTTTATCTTAAAGAGAGCTTTTGAATCAATGCTGATATAGATCTTGTATGCCTTATACTGAAGAGAATCTTCAGGTAAGACCTCGATTCTGATATTAAACAAACTTTTGCTTTTCATATCTATGCGTCCTGGATGTTCTCTGGTTTGTGTCATGTGTGCGTTTTTCAAGAAAGACTCGGACAGAATTCCATTCTTTCACTGGGAGCGGCACTGAAAGAATGCAAAGACAACCATCTAAAGAGGGAAATTCACTGTTAAGATTTCAACGTGCCATATGTCCTTTAATGCTTAATTAAAACAGGGGCACCATAAAAAAGTCATTATGCTCGCCCCCTATTGTGCATAGGTATTGGAGGACATATGGTCTGTTTCAAACAGAAGTATGAATTGCCTAGTATTTATTAAGGGATTTTTTAAAAATCACAACTGCGTTATATGTTGGAAATGTTTGAACCTATGTAAGATCTAACAATCAGGACTGAAAACTAGCAATATTTAAAATGCATCTTGAATTTCAAGAACAGGATACGTATATTAACGTTTGATCATCGGTTCCGCTTTCACCTTTGGATGTTATAAACAATAGCTAGAATACTTAGTATTTATAAGATGCATTTTATTCATTTACTTATCGAAAATGTTTTTATGCCACCTTTCCACCCAATCAGGGTCCCCAAGGCAGCAAACATAACACACACATTAAAATATGTGAACAATTAAAAACCCATTTAAAAGTATAAGATAATCCAATACAAATACATAAACAACCCTAGAACCAGGAAGGAGAGCCGGTTACCACTACTGACAGTATACCAAACAGAACCAAAAATGTCTTCACTGATGGTGAAAGACACCAATAGAGGCAGACATACTAATCTCCCTGGAGAGGGAGTGCCAAAGTTTTGGTGTCACAGTGGAGAAAGCCCTTTCTTGGGTCCGCACCCACCTAGCCTCAGCTGGCGAGGGAAACCGAATCAGGGACTCCCAAGATGATCAGAGTGTATGAGTAAGTTAATATGGGAGAGAGTGATTCTTAAGGTGGTCCTTTGTAGAAGAGAAGAGAAGAAGAGATTGGATTTATACCCCACCCTTCACTACCCAAAGGAGTCTCAGAGCGGCTTACAATCTCCTTTCCCCTCCCCACAGCAGAAACCTTGTGAGGTAGGTGGGGCTGAGAGAGCTTTAACTGCTCTTTCAGGAACAGCTGTGCCAGAGCTTGTGACTGACCCAAGGTCACATCAGCAGGTGCAAGTAGAGGAGTGGGGAATCAAACCTGGTTTTCCCAGATTAGAGTCCGCACACTTAACCACTACACCAAACCACTACACCAAACTGTAAGCACTCATAAGAATGAAAGAGAAGCCATGTTGGATCAGGCCAATGGCCCATCTATTCCAACACTGTGTCACACAGTGGCCAAATCCCAGGTGCCACCAGGAGGTCCACCAGTGCAGTCAGATCTCCAGAAGCTCTCCCACTGTTGCCCCCAAGCACCAAGAATATGGAGCATCACTGCTCCAGAGGTAGTGTTCCATCTATACATTGTCACTAATAGCCACTGCTCCATATGTTTATCCAGTATAAGAACACAAGATCTATCTATCTATCTATCTATCTATCTATCTATCTATCTATCTATCTATCTATCTATCTATCTATCTATCTATCTATCTATCTATCTGTCTGTCTGTCTGTCTGTCTGTCTGTCTGTCTGTCTGTCTGTCTGTCTGTCTGTCTGTCTGTCTGTCTATCTGTCTGTCTGTCTGTCTGTCTGTCTGTCTGTCTGTCTATCTATCATCTATCTATCTATCTATCTATCTATCTATCTATCTATCTATCTATCTATCTATCTATCATCTATCTAGGCATGGATCTCATTTCTCCCTTCCTACTGCAGCACCAAATGCCCCCCACCCCAAATGCTGCTCCTGGTGAACAGGGGACTCCCCCCAGGAAGGGGAGTCACAGATCTACAGTGGCCGGGGGGACACCATTAAAAATCGCCTCCATTTTGTTAGCAGAAATTTTGCACAGGCTCCATCCTATTAGTTATATGTATGTGGTACAACATACCTAGAAGGCAATAATAATATTTATTATTTACTAAGCACCTAACAATTAGTAAGCCCTATGCAAAGGACAGGAGGTTGCCACCCCAATCGGCATCACCTTGTTGAGTTGTCCCCCTCACTTGATATTCTGAAGGTCCTGTTTGGCTATCATTTTGCAATTATTTTGATTGCTGGCAATATCTTGTGTCAACAATACAACAGCAATCTTCTTTGCCAGGAAGGGGGAGAAGTCAAAGTCTATGGTCAGCCTCGATGCACCTGGTTCTCTCCCTGCTTTTTAAGCATTTCCGTGTATCTTGATGACCCTTGCAGTATACTGAATCACGCCATGAACTTTACAAAATGTCAGTAATTTCTCTGCGTGCACGTACACTTGTTATTTTAAACAAAAAGCCACATCGCCTTCCCCGCCCGCCCCTCCAAATAGCCCTCATTCGCATTAAGGCCCAGTGGCCTGCAAAATTAAAACTACTGAAGCGTACAGAATCCCTGATCAGATTCTACCCACCCCCAAGACCTAATGTAAAAATCAACGATAGACTGCCAATGAAACGTCCAAGTGTGGGCTAGATAAGTTGGACACTGTAATCCAATAATACCCATATTGCTTGAATAACGATCTTTCAAATATGGGTGGTTGAATGGGACAGGCAGGGGAAGGGACTGCAAGGTCAAGCTTATCGTGCCTTTAAGTTGCATTAATTTCAGCTTTAGTTCCCTGCTGCTGCTGTGTGGGCTTATGCAAGTGCCTCTCACCTAGATCTAGTTGTGTTTATTTCTGTGGCTCAGTGGAAGAGCCCCTGTTTTACATGCAGAAAGTCCCAGGTTCAGTCCCTGTCATCTCCTGTTAAAGATATCAAGTAGTGGGTGGCTGGAAAGACCCCATCTCAGACCCTGGACAGCTGCTGCCAATATTAGTAGGCAATACTGATCTTTTTTTTAAAAAAATCTGTTTAAAGGGGTACAGAATAAAAAAGGGACAAAGGGGCAAATGAGAAGCATAAAACATCATTTGTTAAACACAATTTAGGGACAATACATAATATAAGAATATAAAACATGAAACGAATAAGATGACACATCAAAATATGATGAGATAATCAATACTTCAACATAATACGTTTCCATATAGAGCAGACTGAGAAAGAAGTACTTTTCTCCTTTTCTTATAATACAAGAACTCATGGGCACTCCATGAAATTGCTGAGCAGTTGGGTTAGAATGGATAAAAGGAAGTATTTCTTCACCCAAAGAGTGATTAACACATGGAGTTCACTGCTACAGGAGGTGGTGGCAGCCAATGTTCCCTCTAAGCAGTGGAGTCTTGTGAGCAAAAATTCTACTTTGTGAGCTACTGGCATGAAAGTTGTGAGCAGCTTACTGACCTGGCTTCTGCATAAATTAGTTTGTTTTGCACTGGAGCCATCCTTCCTGAGCTAAGACAAAAATGTGTGAGCCGGAGGCTAAGAAACTGTGAGCTAGCTCACACTAACTCAGCTTAGAGGGAACAGTGGTGGCAGCTACAAGCATGGACGGCTTCAAGAGGGAATTAGATAAGCATATGGAGCAGAAGTCCATCAGTGGCTATTAGCCACAAGGTATAAATAGGAACTCTTGGTCTGGGGCAAGTGATGCTCTGTATTCTTGGTACCTGGGGGGGGGGCAACAGTGGGAAGGCTTCTAGTGTTGTGGCCCCACTGCTGGACCTCCTGACTGCACCTGGTATTTTTGGCCACTGTGTGACTGAGTGTTGGACTAGATGGGCCATTGGCCTGATCCAACATTGGTTTCTCTTATGTTCTTATGTTTAAATATATTTTCATTATCTCAAATCTATAAGGCTAGGCAAAAAAGCATATAGGCAAGGAACATAATAGAAGAAAATAATAAAGAAAAACATTTCCCTTGTCTTTATACAAGGCTTTTGTTATCATATAATAACTAGTAAATATGTAGCTGTAAAAGATTATTGAATATAATGATGAAAATCTGATTATACAATTTTGAGTAGTCGCCAATTTAAATTTTTTTGTTACTCCTCTAACAACTTTAGTTTGTCTTTAGTAATTATAAAAGGCTTTCCACTTTGGTGGAGGAGCCAGTTTGGCATGGGAGCCAGTTTGGTGCAGTGGTTAAGTGTGCGGACTCTAATCTGGGAGAACTGGGTTTGATTCCCCACTCCTCCACTTGCACCTGGCTGGATGACCTTGGGCAAGCCATAGCTCTTACAAACTCCTTTCCCTTTCCCTTCCCCTCCCCACAACAGACACCCTGTGAGTTAGGTGGGGCCGAGAGAGCTCTGACAGAACTGTCCTTGAGAGAACATCTCTGACAGAACTATGGCTTGCCCAAGGTCATCCAGCAGCTGCAAATGGAGGAGTGGGGAATCAACCTGGTTCTCCCAGATTACAGTCCGCGCACTTAACCACCACACCAAATTCACAGTCTCCTACAGAGAAATAACTATCCTAGTTTGTGTTCCATGTTGCTCAGTTAACACACAGAGATCAAGAAGTTGTGAGCCAGTTCTGCACTGTGGTATGTGGGTCTTATGATTTCCTTAAAGCTTTTTCCCCACAAATATAGCAAGGGGTTGTAGAAATAGGGGATGGTGGGGATCTTGTTTTCCATTGGTTATCGGCAGTGGTAGTGGTAACAATCTAGGCTTCTCTTCCTGTGTCACCCTGACACGGGAGAAAGCATGATAAATAAATACAGTGTCAAGTGTGACAAAATGCTGTAGTTTCATGTTGTTGGTTTGCAAATTGAATTTTTACATAAAATTTACACTAAATGGAACCTCATTATATAGTGATGAGGTCCGGTATGATCCAAATCATTAAAATCACTGTACTGCTTAATGATTCACTAAGTGGTACTGCAGTGCCATAAATTTAACACTAGTTTCATGATTCAAAACACTAGGCTGAGACACCAGCAAATCGTATGTGGATCATTAAATTTACAATGAATGTCAAAGATGAAATAAGGGGGAAAAAACACTTTGAGAGATCGGGATAATATGTGCTCTAAGGTGACATCCATCAAGATAAATGATCTTACCCTACTTGTGCTTGTTATTCTTCATTTTATGTTTTTATTTTTTTGTTATTCTCTATTTTATAATTTCCAAAGGACTGGGTACTTCTAAGAGTTAAAACGGCTGTCGTTTGAAGACTCTTTTGAGAAGCATTTGATCTGCATCGAGGTCATTCTGATGCATGTCAGGGGTGACCAAACTTTGGCTTGTGATCCATGCGTGGTTCTTTGAATGTTCAAATTTGGCTAATGAACTCTGAGATCTAATTCGTCCCATGGGTCCCCTGGGGGCCAAGAGACAGAGGGGCAGGATTAGTGTTCCCTCTAAGATGAGTTAGTGTGAGCTATCTCACAGTTTTTTAGTGTCTGGGTCACACATTTTTGTCTTAGCTCAGGAAGGATGGGGCTCCAGAGCAAACTAATGTATGCAGTAGCCAAATTGCTTGCTCACAACTTTAATGTCAGGAGCTCACAAAGTAGAATTTTTGCTCACGAGACTCCACAGCTTAGAGGAAGCCTTGGGCAGGATTACTATGGCAGAAATTTGGTGAAAAGGATTTGATGAAAAGCCCATCTAGGCCACTATTCTGTCTCTATACAATTATGCATTTTGAAATTATAACTGGTATTATGATGATGATGATGATGATGATGACGATGACAACGATGATGATGAATGGTCACAGTCAGATATTTGACTGGTAGATGGTGACCTGCAATTCAAGATCTAGCCAAGTTCTTGGGAACTGCAGAGGTATCTTCACAGGATTCTTGCTGTTCCAAGCAACCCTGTCTTCTGGAGCTGAGCTGGTGCTATTTGCTCAATGCCCAGAAGGTCCTCGTGTTTCTTGAGGCTTCTGGGCACTGCTCCAAGGGCTCCAATGACAACTGGCACAATGGTCACCTCCTTCTCCCAGGGGTGCTCTAACTCTATTTGTATGATGACGATGAATGGTCACAGTCAGACATTTGACGGGTAGACAGTGACCTGCAACTCAAGATCTAGCCAAGTTCTTGGGAACTGCAAATGTATCACCACCACCACCACTACCTTAAAACATATTCAAGGTATGTATTGAAACATCACCAAAAATGTTGGAACAGAAGGAAGCATGCACAAAGCATGAAAGTGAGGCAAGATGCATTTGCATTCATTCATTCATTCATTCATTCATTCATTCATTCATTCATTCATTCATTCCATGCTTTTCTCCCCAGTTGGGTCTCAGGCAGCTTAGAAAGTTGTCCTCCCCTCCTCCATCCTCTCACAACAACAATCCTGTGATGTAGCCAGGCTGGGAATCTGTGATGGGCCCAAGGCCAGCCCAGCAACTGTATGGGCCCAAGAACGTCCAGGGATATCGCAGACGCCGGGTTTCCCAGTACCCTAATCCAACCCTTCAGTATACTATGCCACGCTGGCCTATAAGGCTGAATGGCTGAAATGTCTGGGAGGTAACAACCAATGTAATAACAAATGGACTAAAATCCCCATCAGATCACGAGCGAGGTGAGAATAAACAGCAAGAGGGGCAAAGAAAGTGCAAAGGAGGGATAATAGAAGGAACGCGCCAATCAATAAGACGGGAGATTAGAGCCAGGTGGCTAAAAGCAGAAATGTTTATCAAGTTATGGATGGCAGATGAAGCAGGCCAGAAGGTTGAAAGCAGGAGTGGAGCTGAAGGGGGTGTTGGGGGTGTGTGGGTCCCACATGAGATGTTGAGCCGAGTTAAGCTGGTGGAATCCAGTTGAAAACGAGCAGTTCTCTAAGGCAAACAAAGACCTTGAAACCCCACGTAAGACTCATGGAATACAAAGCAAGTTGGAAGATTCTACCTGGTTTGCCTGACCCAGTTGGTGCACCGGTTACCTCCCCTGTCTTCTGCTCCAGCAGAATCCCCAGTCTCTGTTTCTCTTGGATTCTCCCTCTCTCTGTGTCCCCTGTGGAATAATCTTGTACATCACAAAATGATCTTCAAAATGAGTTTCTTCAGATTCCAAGACATTCTTCAGACCAGCCTTCTTTAGAGACTGCAGCTGCTTCCACACACATTGAGTAATGCGCTGTCAGTGCACTTTGGTGTCTGTCTACAAGCAGATTTTCCTTTTCGCACTGGATAATCCAGTTGCAAATGATCACTAAAGTGAACTGAAAGTGCATTATCCACTTTGTGTGAAGGCAGCCTGCAAGGCAATGCTCTACCTTTATCCAGGAAGTCATGCAGAGGTCCGGCCAACCCCAGCATAAGAATGTGAGCATGATGGTTTGAGCATGTGTATGGATGTGTGTCCTCCCAGTCTTCTCCTATGCCATTTATTGCTCCATAATAAACATCACATGTGTGGTGAAGTAAACTAAAAATCATGAGGTCCTCTCACTCATTTCTTACTGAAAAGAGCCCTAAATTCATGGAAAAAGCACCAGCATATATAGCTCCTTCTAGATCAGTGGTTCTCAACCTTCCTAATGCTGTGACCCTTTAATACAGTTCCTCACGTTGTGGTGACCCCCAACTATAAAATTATTTTTGTTGCTACTTCATAACTGTAATTTTGCTACTGTTATGAATCGTAATGTAAATATCTGATATGCAGGATATATTTTCATTGTTACAAATTGAACATAATTAAAGCATAGTGATTAATCACAAAAACAATATGTGTTTTCTGATGGTCTTAGGCGACCCCTGTGAAAGGGTCGTTCAACCCCCAAAGGGGTCCCGACCCACAGGTTGAGAACCGCTGTTCTAGATTAACAGAACACATATGAAACTGCCTTAACTGAATCAAATCTTTGGTCCATTAAGGCCAATATTGTCTACTCAGGCTGACAGCAGCTCTCCAGGAGGTCTTTCCTGGAGGTCTTTCACATCACCTTTTAACTAGAGACGATAGTGCTTGAACTGGGACCATCTGTGTGCCAAGCAGATGCTCGGCCTCTGAGCTACTGAGACATATCCTCTTGACCCAAGGAGTTTACAGTCTAAATGTAGATTGGGATGGTCATGGACAAGGAGAGAGACAGCAAAGCGGAAAGAGGTACAGGGAGAATATGAGCAAATGTACTCACATAGCTCAGCCAATGGGGATGAGGTCTAAGGGTTATGGCTTTGTGCAAGTTTTGAGCTGAGATCTGAAGGAAGAAAGAGAGCGGTAACACTATGTAGGTGGTCTCTAACAATGCTCATAGAAAGCCTCTAGGCATGACAAGGGATAGCATCTCTTTGTTCTTTAACCCAGATTTGGTCCTCAGAAGTATCACTGCATCTAGACATACATGGAAATTCCCTTCTATCGTGGTCAATACCCGTGTTCTCAAGGTGTGGCCTCCCTGTAGCTCCAGTGGTGACACTTCACTGATTCCCTGATTTTCTGCAGATGGGGAGGTACGGGGGTAGGCATAGCTAGCAGAATCCACAAGGGGAGGTCTGAACGACATTTGCCTTCCTGATATTTTGCCCTCTAGTTGTACCCCGATGGAGAAATCCTATTGAAAACAATGAGTTTAGATTGGAGTAACTCTCTATGAGACTACAGTGTAAAATACAAAGCTGGTGATGGTTTTCAAGGCAAAAGATGTTCAGAGGTGGTTTGCCATTCCCTGCCTCTGGACTTCCTTGGTGGTCTCCCATCCAAATACGAACCAGGGCTGACCCTGCTTAAACTTCCAAGATCTGGTGAGATGGAGCTAGTCTAGACTATCCAGATCAGGGTAAAATACAGAACTAGGAACATGGAAATCTACCCTTGTCTTAATATGGATCTTTATGAAGCCAGGCATAACCCTAGTTTCAATAACCTATTCTTGCATTGAAGATATCGTTTGTTCTAGATTGTGTGTGTTATGTGCCATCCAATCACTTATGAATTATGTCAGTCCTATCAACTGATGTTCTCCAGAACATGCTATCATTAACAGCCTCAGTTAGGTCTTGCAAACGGAAGGCCACCAGCTTCCTATATCGAGCCAGTCTCTAGACTACTTGTCAATATAAGGACTTCTACCTCTTTCCTTTGTCTTTGGCCCTCTGAGGGACCTGCGTGCTCTGTTGTTACCAGAGAGACATTTGCTCAACTCTTGAGCTAGTTCAAGTCCAGCAGAACCTTAGATTCGAGACCAGCAGCACTCCAAATGGAACTCTGACTCTCGAAAGCGCTCGAAAGCTTATACTCCCAACATCTTGTTGGTCTCCATGGTGCTGCACGACTCGAATCTAGCTCTTCTACCATGGACCAACAAAGCTACCCTCTAAAACTGTCTTGCTCAGCCGTGGGTGGCTGTGTTACAAGGGGATGGCTTCCCCTGTTCTGCTTCTTGTTCCCCTTGTTCTGCTTTTTGTTGGCAGCCACACCTGTGCCCAATGAAATCAGCAAAGCATCCTACACGGAGACACTAAGGACATGGGCTGAGAGCTCCTTTTTCCTCCTGCACTTCTTGTTTTTGTTTTTAATATCCAGGCTGATAAAGAGTTTTGGAGAACTCTAAAGTGTACATAAGTGTTATTGTGGTTGGTCTTCATAACAGCTATTACGTGGCTTTTGGTTTTAGATTTTGGTACAGACTAGGAGTGGGGAATTCCTGGAGATTTGGGGGATGGAGCCTAGGGAATGCGGAGCCTGGGAAGGGGAAGGACTTCAGCAGGGTACAATGCCATAGAGTCCACTCTCCAAAGCAGCCGTTTTCTCCAGGAGAACTGATCTCTGTGCTCTGGAGATCAGCTAGGGCTGCCATTCCCCCAGTGGGGGCAGGGGTTTGCCCGCTCTCAGGCCCCCAGATCCACCAGCCTGGATCCGGCTGGTGGGGGGAACCCTGCCCCCAAAGTGCCTGGTCTGCAGCAATGCACCCAGTGCAATGACATCACCTGGAGGTGACGTCATTGCACAGGGCATGTTGTGGGGGAGATGGTCAATTGTTTAAGGAAAAACCATAGAGTTTTTCCTTAAATGGTAGAGCATCCCTGCAAGGTGACACGTGTGACGACGTCACTTCCGGGTGATGTCATCGCACGTGTGCCGAAGAGAACCCGGAGAAGGACTGGGACCCCCCTGCCAGTATCAAAGTAAGACCTGGCAATCCTAAGATCAGCTGTAATTCTGGGAGATCTCTAGGCCCTAACTGAGGAATGGAAAGACTAGTACAGACCAATGTGGCTACCTACTTTTTGAGCACAAGTTGTTACTGAACTCCAAGTTTATCAACATAAGTGCATCTTTGGCAATAAATATCGTATATAAGAAGGATTCTACATCCCGTGGTATGCTCTTGTTCCTTTTTTTCCTATATATTAAAGACTGGCCTCTGTGGAGCATCTCAAGAAGTATATAAAGGTCACTTGATCGTATTTTACTTGTATGGATTTCCCTCTTGTAAACTGGATGTTAGTCTTCATGGTAAGTTGTGTTCCTCTACTGTGGGGATAGGGAATGGAAGGGGAAAGGGGAGTTGGGGAAAGAAATGGAAATGAATTAGTCCTTTTCTAAATCCAAGAAGTGAAAAAAATATGGAACATAGGCTGCCAATGTGGTATTTGCCTCTTGAGCGTGGGTGTTTTTTAGTGGGTTGGGATTGTGTGAAGGGACAGGGGAATAAATAATTCAAAGGCCCGGGTGATCACACAAAAGATTCAGTTGACTTGACAGGTATGAATTTATCTCACTTGTGAATGAATAACCTTTGAATCTCGCTTGAGACCTAAATATTCCAAACACATTTCCTTGGGATCACATCAAAAAGGCCTGCTCATTTCCACCAAACAGCCCTTTTGGTTACCTGTAGTTTATTGCAGCAAATTTGAAAATTACCATAATAAAGGCTTGCCAGGAAGTTTCTGTCTTGTAAGAGGGAATTTGAATTAACCCTTTGTTTCACTGACACTCAAAAGAAATGCTGTTAAAGTTCCCCTTTACACTTGTCTGCTTTTACATCATGCACTGAAATATGATGCACAAAAGTAAGGCAGGGGTGAATTTTCCTGCCGTTAGGCCGTGCGTATTCAGTGAGTGACAGAAGTTCCATATGAATGTGGTCAAGGAACAGGAGCACTTCTAACAACTAGTTAATTCTCAATAAAATATCCCCTAATAAAGCACAACTACTTGTTTATTTTTATTTATTTGATTCATTTAGACCCTGCCTTTTTACCCAGTGGGAACCCAAGGTTGTTGGGTTTGGTGTAGTTTGGTGTAGTGGTTAGGAGAGGGGACTCTAATCTGGGAGAACCATGTTTGATTCCCCACTCTTCCACATCCAGCTGCCGATGGGTCAGTCACAAGGGCCGATTTCCCACAAGCTGCTGCTCCGCGCTCGCTCTTCCCTTTGCCCCGATGGTACGTGTCAATTTCACACTAAGTGCTGTGTGGCGGCATTTTGCCCCGCAGCTTCGTGCGATTTTCCCCGTGTCTACTCAATCCTGTTTTTTGAGGATTGAGTAGATGCGGGGAAATTGCGTGAAGCTGCGGGGCAAAATGCCACTGCACAGCACTTAGTGTGAAATTGACACATTCCATTGGGGCAAAGGGAAGAGCGAGCACAGAGTAGCGGCTTGTGGGAAATCGGCCTTTCTTTCAGAGCTGTTCTCTCAAGATCAGTTCTCTCTGAGCTTTCTCAACCCCACTTACCTCACAGGGTAGTCTCCTGTGGTGAGGGGAAGGGAAAGGAGATTGTAAGCTGCTCTGAGACTCCTTAGGGTAGTGAAGGGTGGGGTATAAATCCAATCTCCTCCTCCTCCTCCTCCTCCTCCTCCTCTTCTTCTTCTGTTCGATTTCCCACCTTTTCACCAGATACAAGGTCCAAGTAAAACACAATGCACATATAAGAACAATTTAAAAAACAAAACTAGTTAGAATGGCTTCTGCAGAATTTGGAGATCATACAAAGTGCTGAGGGTTTTAGCCAATTGTTCAATTGGGATGAAGTTCTCAAAATTATAGTAGATTATGATGGCAAGACTCTTATTTAGAGTTGCAAATATGCTTTTAATTCACACAGCCCAGATGTTCACAGAGTTCATTTTGTATTAATTTGGAATTCAGAGAGTCATTTTTTGGCTGTTTTAGATTTACAAATGTGGACTGGCATACCACTCGATGAGTGTCCTCAACTCCCATTGAAGGGAAAGAAAAATGACCTAAAATTTCTTGCGTGGTGGCATGTGGGGAGAAGGTGCTTAAATCTCTCCCATACTCCATTTTCCTAACCTGGTTCCCAGGTACCCACCGTTTCCCTATTTAATATATTGATCAGTTATATTAAATTTACCCATTGGTTAAAATAGCGGCTCCCAAAGAGTGCTTCAAGTTAAGAAAATGGCTTAGGATGGGGAAGGCTTAAGCACCTCTTCCTAAGTACCATGGTCTTGAAGTAGAGTAGACTGACACTGTGAGTCACATTGTGGTCCCATGCTTTTACGCAATTGTCCCACTTGCGCTACATACTTTGTGAAGGTGATTTGCTGGGATGAAGATGAATCTCTTCCAACAAAAGTAAATACTAAGGAATTCACATTCTATGCCTGCCTTCCATCCTTTCCTTCTTTCCTTCTTTCCTTCTTTCCTTCTTTCCTTCTTTCTTTCCTTCTTTCTTTCTTTCTTTCTTTCTTTCTTTCTTTCTTTCTTTCTTTCTTTCTTTCTTTCTTTCTTTCTTTCTTTCTTTCTTTCTTTCTTTCTCTCTCTCTCTCTCTCTCTCTCTCTCTCTCTCTCTCTCTCTCTCTTTCTTTCTTTCTTTCTTTCTTTCTTTCTTTCTTTCTTTCTTGTACCTCTATGGCATTCATGAAAAAGTGCCCCAAATGGTCACTTGATACTGTTTGCTAAGGTAATGGGATATTCTTTCAAACAAAAGATGTAGCCCTTTCTACATCTGGAATATTCCGAAACGAGGCCCATGTTCCTGTCATGGCCAATTAGGTCAACATGGTAAAACAGAGGCTCATGGGATGGTGAAACATAAAAGACTACATTATTAACTGATGTCTTTTTCATTTTATTTTCCTTCAGTGACATTTAACAAATTGAATGCTAAATGCTGGAGCACACACACACTCACACAAATGCTTTGTTATATTATTATTTTTTTTAGAGAGAGAGAGAGAGAGAGAGAGAGAGAGAGAGAGAGAGAGAGAGAGAGAGCGCGAGCAGAAGCTGCTCAGTTGACACACAAAGCAATAATCCTAACTGATATAGTCTCAGATTTTGAAGGGGCCGTTTGCCCTCAAAGTAGGATTATCGATGGCTGGCAACTGTTGGGAAAGGGGGTGGTGGAGACATGAGGGGCGCTGGAGTCACGTGCAATGTGATGTCACTTCCAGGTTTTCCTCAGAAGTGACATCACACCATATGTGATCCCAGATATTTTTTTAAAAAAATTATTCTGCCACCCGAAGGAGCAGTGGTGGGAAAAACTGGTTGCCAACGGGAGGTCCCCTTACATAGTGAGAGACTGGGCAACCCTACCTGATACGGATGTTACAGAGCTTGCTCTAGCGTCATCAAGTACACATGACCAATTGAGTTTTGTTTATGCTTATTTTTATGCCGTTATATCAGGGAAATTACACATGATTTGAGTGGAGCCTCAGCGGAACTTTTTATAGCACCAGGTCTATAAAACAAAACACTGCTTGAGAGGGCAATTGGCCAGTTTGTATCTCTTAAGGAGACCTTAGGACATAAGAACAGAAGAAAAGTCCTGCTGGGCCATCTTGTCCAGCATGGGCCATCTTGTCCAGCATCCTGTCTCACACAGTGGCCAGTCAGTTCCTCTGGATGGCCAGTAATAACAGGGCATAGAGGCCAAGACCTTCCCCTGATGTTGCCTCCTGGCTCTGGGATTCAGAGGCTTAGTGCCTCTGAATGTAGAGGCTCCCCTCCAGTCACCATGGCTAGTAGCCATTGATAGACTTTCTGCTATTTCCTTGACCTTTCTGCTATTGGTTTAATGATCAGTGGTACTTCATTTGCTTAGCATATTCTTAGACTATCTGTCCACTCAAAAGCTCTCAAGGAGTGTCACGGGTTCTTGAACCCGGGGACCTAACTACACAATGCAGTCGATGCTGTGTATTTGGAACTCCCAACATTTAAAAAAAATATATTCTTACCAGGTGTTCTGATTCCCAAGCTGGAGTGGGATTAGGGTTGCCAACACCAGTTTAGGAAATTCCTAGAGATTTGAGGGTGGAGCCTGGGAAGGCTGGTTTGGGGCAGGGAGGGACCTCAGCAGGGTACAGTGCCGTAGGCTTCACCCTCCAAAGCAGCCATGGTTTCCATGGGAACTGATCGCCATTGTCTGGAAATCAGTGCTAATTCCAGGAGATCTTAGGGTTGCCAAGTCTGCGTTGGAAAATACCTGGAGACTTTGGGGTAGATCCAGGAGAGGGCGGGGGTTGGGGAGGGGGCTTCAGCACGGTGCCACAGAGTCCACCCTCCCAAGCAGCCATTTTCTCCAGGGGAGCTGATCTCTGTCGGCTGGAGATCAGTTGTAAAAGCAGGAGATCTCCAGGCCCCACCTGGAGGCTGCTGGCTCGAACTGGGACTGTGGTATGAGGGAAAGGGGCTTTTAAGCCTTCCTTGCTATGATAAAAATGTGTAGCTAGGCCATAATTAAGCACTGTACCCAAATAAATATGTTCTTACTAGGGAGCAAAGCCCGTTGTGGTGGAAGACAACAGGCCCTAGAAAGGAAGGGAGGGAGGTGGAAGGGAGAGAGGGTTGGAGAAAGGAAGGAAGGAAGGAAGGAAGGAAGGAAGGAAGGAAGGAAGGAAGGAAGGAAGGAAGGAAGGAAGGAAGGAAGGAATAGGGGGAAGAGTGAAAGAAAGGAGAGAGGAAGAAAGAAAAAGGGGGAAAGGAAGGGAAGAGGGGCAGAAAAGGGCTTCTCTGGGCCCAGAGAAGGCCTTTTCTGTCCCCCATACACCATCCCCTGGGCCGTCTATGGGGGCAGTAGGCAGTGTGTGGGGGAAAAGGGCTTCTCTGGGCCTACTGCCCCCATAGAAGGCCCAGGGGATGGTGTGGGGGGGCGGAAAAGGCCTTCTCTCACTTGCCTCAGCCTTGAGGGCCTGTCCCTGTGCTCACACTTCAGACAGTCCTCTCCTGTCGGAGGACTGGAGCAGACTGAGCTGAAAACACTGACCGGGGCTGAGGTGGGCGGGACTTTGCGAAGCAGCCAGTCAGCCCTGGCCAGTGTCTTCTGAATGCCAGTTCTCGAGCCGAATCAATTATGGCAAGCATAGAATATGGTGGAACCAAAATTCAAATATATATAAGGACAGGATGTCCTGACTTGATTTTTATTTACGTTATCCATAATACCCCTTTCTCACTGGGGCTCAAGAAGAATTACACAGAATGAGTCAATACAATCTTCAGAATGGGGCATTCAATCAGGGCTTCTCCTTCTTCTTCTTTCTCCTCCTCCTCCTCCTCTTCCTCTTGAAAGAGAGGTGCTGGAACTCTTGAGAGGGAAATAAAGTTTTTAATCTGTATACTGAAAACTCATCACCTTTTGAACATTTTTTAAAGGATTTTGTCAAAGAGGTTCCGGAACTCTGTTCTGATGTGTCCTCCCCCCCCCCGAAAAAAGGCCCTGCATTCAATAAACAATGAAATAAGATTTGGGTTGTAGAACCAACCAGAAACCTAAAAAACATAACTGAAGCAAAGCATATGTGTTAACATGATATCTAAAATGATGCAAGTTTACACGGTTGAATCCAATTCACAGCAAACTGTACACAGTCACTTACGACCACAGTCCCAAATAATATGTCCTTTGTGAATAGTTTTCTACGTTGCTTTCCCAATTGCCCGTGTTAATGGTTGTTTTTAGTGGTTTCTTCGTTTTAATGACTTATGCTGTTTTCATGGGATCAACTATTAACTTTGTGAGTCACCTTCAGCAGGTCTTTGGACAGGTGGTATGCACAGTTCCTAAATAAAGAAAATACACACCAAGATTTAATATATAAACAAAATGTTTGAAAAAAAATGGCTAATTTGAGACTTGCAGGTCTGGTATATGCTCTCTTCTAGCATTCTTAACAGGCAATCCACTCCAAAGCCAGAAGTGAATGAAGCTTAGATAACAAGCTGCTATCAGGCTTTGAGGTGCCCTCCCCGAAGCCTGCAGATTGATCTATGTCATGATGCTTGTACCACATTCTCCTCAGGGATTCGAGCTGGCATTTTCTGAGAGGCAGGAACATCTAGCAAGCTCTGTCTATGAAGCATGAATAGAATTGAACTGCAGGCATCACAACCTAAACGTTTCCCCCCATGAAACACAAATACTGCAAGAGAAAGAAACGGTGGCACAAGTACCTCTTGGTTTGAGTGGCGGATTCTAATCTGGAGAACTGGGTTTGATTCCCCACTCTTCTACACGAAGCCTGCTGGGCGACCTTGGGACAGTCACAGTTTTCTGAGAACATTCTCAGCCACACAGGGTGCCGGTTGTGGGGAGAGGAAGGGAAGGTGATTGTAAGCTGCTTTGAGACTCCTCGTGGTAGAGAAAAGAAGAATTAGAAAAATTAGAATTAGAAGAATTATAATTAGTAGAGTAGTAGTAGTAGTAGTAGTAGTAGTAGTTGGATTTATACCCTGCCCTTCACTCAGAGACTCAGACTCTCAGGGTATTAAAAGCTGGGTATAAAAACCTGCTATTAGTGAAAGAAACCTACTAGTCATTTTGGTGTAGTGGTTAAGTGTGTGGATTCTAATCTGGGAGAACTGAGTTTGATCCCTCACTCCTCCACATGCAGCTGCTGGATGACCTTGGGCAAGCCATACTTCTGTCAGAGCAGTTCTCTCAAGGACTGTTCTGGAAAGAGCTCTCTCATCCCCACCTACCTAACTGGGTGTCTGTTGCGTGAAGAGGAAGAGAAGGTGTTTGTAAGACACTCTGAGACTCCTAGTTGTCAGAAGCAGTGGTTAAATCAGTTCTCAACAACAGCCAGTCTGAAGAAAACTAACTTTATTGAGATCATTGATAGATACCATTCTGGACACCTCTTTGTTAGAACTAAAGATTATCGTGTGAAGGTTACAAATATAGTGGTCTCAAACAGCAGCCATAAAAGATCAGGACCCAATCATCCTATGGTATTTTACCCACCAGAACTAACAGCTAACTAACCCCCCACTAAACACATATTCCTCTGGGGCAACCCTCCCGCCAGAATTAACAGTTGCTTATCCCCCCTCCCCAGACACGTAACTTCTACCTACCAAGAAAACAAAAAAAACAAACAAGCAAAATGGTGGGACACTATGGTGTCAAGCTCCTGAAATATCAAGGTGGGGGGGCTTATCCATGGCAGGTGAATTGTAAAATTCACAGAGCCTGACACTAGTGAAGGGTGGGGTATAAATCCAATCTCCTCCTCCTCCTCTCTAAACAGGTCTCAGAACAGGTATAATATGATCATATTGGCTTGTCTGTGTCAAAAATTAAGCAGTGGCATTCTACCTTGGAGTGGCTTGTAGAGTGGGTTACAGTAGTCCAGTAACTAGGGGTTAGAGAAACATGGGTAAAAGAACCCAAGGATGATAATTTCACACTAACAGAATCTGATGCAAATGGAAGAAAGCACTGCTGACTGTCCCTCCAACCTGCTTCACCAAAAATAAGAAGTCCTCCTAAATTAGTAATGTTTTATCCTGATTTAAGAAATGATTGTTGGAAATGTCAAAAGAATGTTGGTTCATTTTTCCATATCTGGTGGACCTGTGATAGAGTTAAAAAATATTGGCCATGGATTCATGAAATGTTACAAAAAATGTTGGAATGTACCATACCTTTTATACCTGAATTATTTCTTTTGAATATAATGCCACAAAACTGTAAAAACAAGACTTTTATCTTTTATCTTATTATACATGTAGTAACTACTGCAAGGATTTTATTTGCCAAATATTGGAGGAAGAAAGAAGTACCCTCAAAAGAAGAGACCATAAATAAAATACTCAAGACTGCTGGAATGGATAAACTGACTTTAATTCTCAGAGGACAAGATGACACAAGCTTTGAAAACACATGGGTGACATTTTATACTTGGTTAAAAGACTATAATAAATGAATAATATTGACATAACAATTATATAAGAAGAAATAATAAAATATATATCTTACTATAATGCAAAATATATTTCAAAATATGTGGTGGTTCAGGAGGATAATACTTTAAACAGCTCTTGTATGAGGTAATATAGAAGTCAAATCAAAGATTTTTATGAGCTATTTTTATGAAATCCCGGATTGTATGTATCTGTGTTTATCTGTTTGTTTGTCTAATATAACTAAAAAAAACAAACTACTGAGAAAAAAAATAATTCAAATGACCTGGTATCCCGTGGTTAGTTATCTCACTGAGGAAGGCACAATTCCAAACACTAAGCATTATCAGAATTTGTTATATTTCTGACTATATTGAGTTCATGGTTTGAAAACAGACAAAAAACTGCAGACATCTCTTATACGTTGCTACAAAGTTTATAAGTTCACTCAAGTTATTTTGAAATGTACAGTTATTATGTCTGTTATAATAAAACAATAAAATATCTAGGGGGAAAATATCCACTCTTGGGTCTTCTTCTTTTCCTTCTGCCTTCAGCTTTTCCAAGTATTGTCTTTTCCAGTGGCTCCTGTCTCCTCATAATGTGACCAAAGTACAATGGCCTCAATTTTGTCACTTTATCATCTAGGGAGAGTTTTTGAGGTAAGAGATGATTCAAAGTACGATGGCCTTGGTTTAGTCATTTTATCTTCTAGTGAGAGTTTTTGAGGTAAGAGATGATGAGAAGTGGTTTACCATCGCCTTCTTCTGCACAGTACTAACCAAGGTTAGCTGAAGTGGCACTGTTGTCCATGACAGGTCCTTCACCAGTGTAACTTTCCACTACTTTTAATACAACTGCCTTCTCTCACTGAAACATCTTTCTTGCTTCTCCACATTCTGAGTAAAATGGCAGTTTCTGATGACTGGATGGGGGATACGTTTCTAGGGAGTAGTGTATGCAAAAGAGATCTTGGGATAAGAGTGGGCTGTTAACTAAATATGAGCAGTCAGTGTGATGCAGTGGCAAAAAAGGCAAATTCAGTCTTGGGTTGTATTAAAAGGGCCATAGCATCGAAATCGCAGGAGGTCATAGCCCTTCTGCATACTGCCTTGGTCAGGCCGCACCTGGAGTGCTGTGTGCAGTTCTGGAGGCCTCACTTCAAAAAGGATGTGGTCAAAATCGAGAGGGTGCAGAAGAGAGCAACAAGGATGATCAGAGGTCTGGAGACTGATCCCTACGAGGAAAGGCTAAGGGCCTTGGGAATGTTTAGTTTGGAGAAGAGAAGATTGAAGGGGGACATGATTGCTCACTTTAAATATTTGAAAGGCTGTCATTTGGAGGAGGGCAAGGAGCTGTTCCGGTTGGCAGCAGAGCATAGGACCTGAAGCAACGGGTTTAAATTCCATGCAGAAATGTATCGGCTGGATATTAGGAAAAACTTCTTCATGGTCAGAATGGTTCAAAGGTGGAATCAGCTGCCTAGGGAGGTGGTTAGCTTCCTTTCACTGACGGCTTTCAAGAAGAGGCTGGATGAATATTTGTCAGAGATGCTTTAGGCTGGTCCTGCATTGGGCAGTGTTAGCCTGATTGCTCTTAGTTATTATCAAAATTAGGGGATTTATGAATTATTATCAATATGCAATCAGCTAAGGGAGCGATCACCTGTTTATACAGAGGTCCCACCCTTCCAGAAGTACCACTAACAGACACGAAGACTGTATTAGGTTGGAATTAAAGTCCTTTACTGGAAATCTTCTTCACATGCTTCTCCACATAGTCTTCACATAAGATTGTATATGGGATAGAGCGGGCTGAGAAAGAAGTACTTTTCTCCCTTTCTCACAATACAAGAGTGGGCACTCAATGAAATTGCTGAGCAGTCAGGTTAGAACAGATAAAAGGAAGTACTTCTTCACCCAAAGAGTGATTAACACATGGAATTCACTGCCACAGGAAGTGGTGGCAGCTACAAGCATGGACAGTTTCAAGAGGGAATTAGATAAACATATGGAGCAGAAGTCCATCAGTAGCTATTAGCCACAAGGTATAGATAGGAACTCTCAGTCTGGGGCAGGTGATGCACTCTATTCTTGGTGCTGGGGGGGGGCAGCAGTGCCTGAAAACATACTATTGGCTGGAAGGAATAGGGGAGGGGAGCTAAGGAGTGGTCAATATTGAGAGCTAGAAGCTTAACTTGTGGCTGGCACCTGGATGTATGTGAGATGAGTCATTGGGCCGAGGCCATTGTCTTCTTGATGGTCATAGCCAGGTCCTTGATGAGCGAGTGATTAGTTGCTAAGCAACTATGAATAGAGTCTCTGGGCTGCATGTAGCTTTGCAGGTATGTTGGGGGAGGAAAGGGGTCTGTCTGCGTGAGCTGGAGAGGTCTTCTAATGGCGTTTTGGATACCTTTGTCTTCATGCTCTGGCATGGCGTGGTTTTAGTTGCTTTGTGCATACTGTGGAACTGATTCAATCACCACCAGATAAGCGGGCTGGCAACCTTGGATGGCCACTGGAGCAGCAGTGAAGAAAGGAATGTGTCCTTCTCTCAGGGTGCAGTCTCAACTGGCTTCATAGTGGGTCACCATGTTTTTACAGTTCCTTAAGCAGACTTTGCACCGTCCATACTTTATTGCAGTTCATAAAAGGCATGAAAAAGCCTTGCAGGGCAACAGCAGGGGGTTGGACTAGATGGTCTGTATGGCCCCTTCCAACTCTATGATTCTATGACTCAAAACCTCCTTCTTCAGTTTGAAATGCGTCTAGTGAGTGTTTCCAACTTCAGCTTGTTGTTAGCGCCTTCTGCTTCTGTTTTGCCGCTCTGGTGTCATATTGCTCGCATGTACACCATAACTGTAGCTCACACTCGGGGTCTGGTGCTCATTTAAGGAGCGAGCTACCCCACAAGTATGAAGTCATTAAGCAATAAGCTTGTGACAGGCAGTGCATTACCCAGGAATTTATTTCCTGTCTCAGATGCCTTGAAAAGTAGGAGGCTAAAGGTTATGCAACTTCCAGTCACCTGAGAAGTATAAGGTATTCTCTAGGCATGCATAGCTTGTCAGGCTTTATTGCTTTGTTATGAGATGGAAATTCAGAAATAAGGAAGAGAGATGAAGGGGGTGTATTTAGGGATGATTTGCTTATGCGAGAAGGACTTTACTGTCAGTTCTAGCTGTGTCTGGAGAGTTCTAAACCCACTGCAGAATTATCACAGGAGAAGTTCAGCATCCCGTGTTGCCCTTTTTAAAAACTAATACCCCCCCATTCACGTTCTCCCTACAAAACCACATTTGCATCTTCCTCGCAGGCTGTGCTATTGCAGAGAATGGGGTGTGGTTATGAGGAAAGAAGCATCAGAGGCATTTGCCACCTTGCCCATCTCCTAATGCCCTGAGGGAGGTCGTTATCTCAGGATAATCCCTTCTCATGGAACTGCCTTATCACTCTAGTGCAACACTAACTTTTTTAATTACAATGAAATAGAGCTCTTCTGGCAGCTCTCGCAATGTCACACACACTCAAAGCCAGATGGAAATAGTTCATGGCTTTCTCTTAACCTGTGCTATCATTTCAATGGTATGGGGGTATGTTGTTGGTCCAATATGGATTATGACATAGGGGTCTCTCCGCAGTTGAAGCAACTTCTTTGACCGAGAGCCTGGGACCAGTGTTCCCTCTAAGCTGAGTTAGTGAGGGCTAGCTCACACATTTTTGTCTTAGCTCAGGAAGGATGGCTCCAGAGCAAACTAATTTATGCAGCAGCCAACTCGCTCACTCACAATTTAAAGGCCAGTAGCTCACCAAGTAGAACTTTTGCTCACAAGACTCTACAGCTTAGAGGGAGCATTGTCTGGGACATGAAGTTAATCTAGATCAGGGGTCCACATCGCAGTGCCCACCAATACCTTCTCAGTGTGCAGGGTCAGGTAGGGCTTTTGCCCAGCAAGTTTTCTGATTGACTATTAGAGATTTGATTGGCTGTACAGATTTTTAAAAATGTTTCTTTGGCAGCAGCTGCCACCACAGCACAAGGATCCGCACTGTGCTACTGAAGTTAAGCTGTGCTGGCTCTGCCTCCTGCAGCAGCCATCGTGCGGCAGCCATTTTTGTTGGTGCACCCACCATGTCATGGCAGAATTCCAGATGTGCCCACAGACTGAAAACGATTGGGGAGCCCTGGTCTAGATGCTTGCAACAAGGTAATCTGTAGTGGAGGAACAGGTATATGCCCTTTGTATCTTGACCGGCGCTTAATATAATGTATAATGTTGCCCTCAAGGAGCTTTGTGCTCTCTTATGAACATAAATGGACTGTGTATAAAATGTGCAAAAAGGACTCTGATGTAAGGTGACCAGATTGTGATGCCAGACACATGCCAGCAGAAGCCTGAAACGATGTGCCCATGGCTCCCAAAGACGCCCATTCTGAGATGTATCCCTAAACACATGAAGCACTCCAAAACAACTATCTGCCATTGCTGTTTAAACCAGGGACACCCGAAGCCATTAAGGGAATCCTTCCTCATCATGCTGGCAACCCCCCCAACCTTCTCTGCAGCAAAGGCACAAAAGACTCTTTCCCGCCTTCTGTTTGACAAAGGACTTGGCCTTCCCAGTCCACTCGAGGAACCGGTTCTGCTGCCCTGAGACAAAGGACACAATAGGTACTAGCCAATGAGTCATCACGACCCTCGAGGTGTCTCTGTCACAAGTTTAGTTAGAATTTAACATTGACCAACCCCTTAAGCCCCTTAACCATTGTGGATGTGACTTTTGGAATGGACTACCAAGGGGTTGTTTCAAGGGAGGTGACCAGCATAGCCCTCCCCCAACGCCCCCCTCATAAAAGTGAGCACCGAGCAGCATGCTCGTCCCTTCTAGCTCCTCCCTAGCTCTCTGGCTCTTTCTGTCCTGAAACCCACTCTGCCTCTAACACTCTTGGACAGCAGCCAGAGTCTCCACGTGCTTCTGCCATTTCAGAGCATGATCCCCATTTCCTATTAGTCTCCCCTATTTTTCCACTGGGACACATCATCTCGTCGGACAGGTAAATATTGTCCCCCAATGATATCCTGCTCATGCAGATGTCTCTATTATTCTATCTAATTTTCTTAGAAGCTGTGTAACTGAGTGTATGTTTGTGTATTGTTTGAGTGTGAAGCTTCTTCAGTAAAAGAATCCATTTTATACTGAAGCCAGCCTCCATGTCTATTTCTGGTATTTCTGGAAGAAGTGGGACCTCTGTATATACAGGTGTTTGTTCCCTTATTGCCTATTGCCAATTTTATAACTTCACAAATTCCCCCATTATGAATAATAACTCAAGGCAATCAGGCTAACAGATAACATGGGAGACAAATACATATGCATCCCGTTCACACAGAGCCCCAATCTTCATGATTCTCCCCCTTCAAAAAAGGGGAAAAGAGCAAAGATAATCGAAGCTCTTTTTGTGGGTACAGAAGAGAGGGTCTCTTCAGCGGCAGCCCCATGATTATGGAACAATCTTCCCGGGGAAAGAGACACCTGGTCCCCCTCACTTTCAGCCTTCAGGAGTTCAGCCGAAGACGGTTTTATTTAGGACGGCATTTGGTTAAGTTATTAGCTATCCTAAATTGTGATTTTAAATCTTGGTTTTTATGTTTTTAATGCATTTTATGTTGTGCGCTTTTATCTATACCGCAAACTGCCTCAAGCTCCATGGGGAAGAAAGGCGGACAATAACTGTTTTTAAATAATAAATCAATCACTATGAACTTCCACCTGGAGCATCTCTATCCCACTCATAGAGGGAGTATGGATGTGAACTCCTCTGTTGTAAGAACTGGATCTATGTTCATTAAGTGTCTGAACTGGCCATTGCTTTTCATCTCGGCAAAATATGACTTGCCGTGACCTGGATGGCCTGGGCTAGCCTGATCTCATCAGATCTCGGAAGCTAAGCAGGGTCGGCCCTGGTTGGTATTCGGATGGGAGACCACCAAGGAATACTAGGGTCATGACACAGAGGCAGGAAATGGCAAACCACCTCTGAACAGCTCTTGCCCTCAAAACCCTGCAGGGTTGCCACAAGTCGGCTATGACTTGACAGCACTTTCCATAACCCTCCCCCCACCACCAACACATTAGTTTAAAAAAGATTAAGGGGCAATTCACAGACCACTTACTTAGTCAAAGATTCCCTTCAACTGTTTAGGATGAATACTAGACGGCGTGGCCAACAACCTGTGGGAAAAGTGTCCATTCCTTTTAACAGAAGCGTAACTTGTGGAAACGAGCAAATAAAGCTTTTCACGGCATGGAGGTAAATAACAGCACCAATGATAAATATCCAATGTAACATCTATTTAAAGAGTAGGATAGCATTTATCCAGGCTGCTGGCAACCCTAAAAGGTCCACTGAGATAGCATGAATGGAGCATGGGAGTGTCCTTGCACTTCCAAGTTTACAGTATGGACTACTGATCATGGCTAGTAATACCCAGCATAGGGTTGTCAGATCCTCCCTAGCCACCAGCAGGGGATGGGGGGGTAGGGTTGTCAGATCAGGTTGGGAACGTCCTGGAGATCTGGGCACAGAGCCTGGGGAGGGGGACAGGGATCTCAGTGGGGCTCAATGCCACAGAGTCCACCCTCCAAAACATACATTTCCTCCAGGAGAACTGATCTCTGTAATCTGCAGAAAAGCTATAATTCTGGGGGATCTCCAGGTCCCATCTGGAAATAGAAGAGAAGAAGAAGCGAAGAGATTGGATTTATACCCCGCCCTTCACTTGGAGTCTCAGAGCGGCTTACAAACTCCTTTCCCTTCCCCTCCCCACAATAGACACCCTGTGAGGTAGGTGGGGCTGAGAGAGCTCTTGACAGAAACTGCTCTTTTTTGAAGAACAGCTGTGCCAGAACTTGTGACTGACTCAAGGTCACATCAGCAGGTGCAAGTGGAGGAGTGGGGAATCAAACTCTGGTTCTCCCGGATTAGAGTCTGTGCACTTAACCACTACACCAAACTGACACGACATCAAATAGGCATCCATAATTGGCCATATCGTGACCCATTTTTTGCTGCTAGACCCTGCCTCACAGGCAGATCAGATGGAGATTCTTGGATTTCAGATTTCAGCGCCTCAGTGTTTTTGGTTCAATGTCCCCCCCACATCACCACACCTAAGCGGTCACCCTACGCCCATGAGAAGGTCATCATAGGAGTCTATCTGATATATAAGGCCATTACAGGAATTTATGGTTTGGCCCCATTGGCAAAACTGTGCTTTGTTTTGATTGTCCCACAGCTAAAAAGATACATTACAGCTGCAAAAAGAGCAGAGATGAGCAAGAAGATGCCACTGGTTTGTAGCGCCTACAGGGAAGAGGTCAGAGCACTTTAGGTTTAGGCTTAAGGAGAAAAAAAAAAGACGAGAGAAAACAGAATACGGTTTGTGAGTCATACGCTAGGAACTCACAGAAAGCAATTCTCTGTCATACTCATTATACTTGCCATTTCCTGGTAACATTGAGCAGGACGGACCGAAAAAGTTCTTCTTCTCAGATGCATAATTAATGTATACATTTCACTGCCACGAGATGTGCTGATGACAGATTCATGAAGGGGAAACCCTAAGGAAACTTCTCCCTAGAAGTGAAGATATTCTCCCCAGAAGCTAAAATGACTACATGGCTATCCTCAGGGCTTTTTGTGTGGAAAAAGCCCAGCAGGAACTCATTAGCGTAATAGGCCACACCCAACAGCAGAAACTCATTAGCATATTAGGCCACACCCATAACAGCACAGCTCCCTCCTAGGATCAGCTTCCCCAGGTGCCCCACAGCTTGCGGGGTGCATGGGGAACCCGAGGGAAGGAAGGCAGTTTCTGGATCGGCTTCCCCAAGCACCCCGTAAGCTGGGGGAACCCTGGGGAACCCGAGGAGGGGAGGCAGCTTAAACTGCCTCCCCTCCCTGGATCAGCTTGGCTTCCCCGGGTGCCTTACAGCTTGCGAGGCACCTAAGGAACCCAAGGGGGGGGAGGCTGTAGGCATGGCCAACTCGGAAGCCTGCCGGAATTCCGTTCCTGTGCATTCCTGCCCCAAAATAGCCCTGGCTATCCTAATTTGGTCACATCATGAGAAGACAAGACTCACTGGAAAAGTCAATAATGCTAGGGAAAGTTGAAGGCTGCAGGAAAAGAGGATGATCCAAGATGAGATGGATTGACTTGATAATGGAAGCCATGGCCCTCAGTTTGCGAGACCTAACAGGATGATAGGATTCATGATAGGATGTTTGAAGGTCATTAATTTATTATTTATTTATTTATTTATTTATTTATTACATTTTTACCCCGCCCTCCCCGCGAACGGGCTCAGGGCGGCTTACATAGGGGCAACCATGTGCCAGAGACAAAACAACTTAAAACCATATAAAACAATTAAATAGATTTACATTCTATAAGGTCACCAAAAGTTGGAAGCAACTTAACATGCATAAAAACACAAAGGAATCTTCTTGATCAGAGATCGGAGAAGTCAGGAAGACATTCAAAGTACTGCAGAAGTTGGACTGAACATTTCTGTACCCTGCTAGAAGTTATTCCTTCCCTTGAAATCAAATGCTTCAAGCCTATCTTTTACAGTATTATTCAGTCAAGGAGCTCAACACAACACAACTGGCATTATCCTCCTCCAAATTTACATCCCATAGGGTTGGAGGGATACCCTGCTCCCACCTCTTCTTTCCCCCCTGTTGCTCAGAGTAGTGGTGGGAATTTTTTTTCTTAACAAAAATGGCCATTGGGCCAATAGCCCAATGTCACTTCCAAGGAAAACAATAGAGTGCTCAGTGACAGTGTCAAAAGAATCAGGATTTTAAGTGTCAAAAGAATCAGGATTTTAAATTTTGATCAGGCCTAAACAGATCCATGGGTGTATGAACTAAAACACACTTGGATGAGTGGCCCATGTTGCATCTTGAGAATATTTACTCCCACTTACTTCATGGTTGAACATCTTTGTGTAAGGTCTACACTGTATCTAATAATTGTTGGTCTTTAGTATATGATGATTTTGAAATTCATTGATGTTTAACTTACGGAGTGCTCAGCTTTTATTTTACCAACTGAGGAAGGCTTTTTAGCTGTAATGTGTTTTAGTTCTCATATTTGGATAGATCTTATACCTTTTAACCTGCATTTATATATTCTGATATAGGTACTTATAATCAGAACCATAGATGTGTGGGTTTTATTGTGATTTTAATATTTCCTATGCATAATTAAAATATATTGTATATTTTTATATGAATATTGCATGTTTAGCCATTTTTGATTATTTTTTCCCTCAACTTTTTTGGTTACTACTTCCAAGGAAAATCCAGAAGTCCTGTCACACCTCTCTAGAGTTTTCAGCAACTCCTAGAGAGCACTGTCGTCACTTCTAGAGAAGACCTCTAGGAGTCCTCCCTAGGAATCACTAAAGCTCTGTGGTTTTACTGTAGAGTGTCCAGTGATTCCTAGAGAGGCATGACATTGTTGGAGAAGCAAGAGCCTGCTAAGAGTCTGATTACTGTAAATACTGCTGATAGAGTAGTTTAGTCTACTTGTACCCTAGGGGGAGTTGTGGAGCATTCTCTAGTGTTTTTATTGAATGTTTTCTCTTGCAGTTCAACCTCCTTCTTGTTTTTACTCTCTGCCAGGAAGAAAAATGAGTGAATCCCTGTTGATACTGAGAGACTTGTTTTATAAGGAGGGGACAAGATGGTGGAAAGGCTACCTCATCCAGGTAGACCAAAGAAAGCCTTTGATCGGATGAACCACACCTTCTTGTGGGAGGTTTTGGAGGCAAAGAGAATTCCAATAGTCTTTGTAGATTGGTTCATAATGCTGTACCGAAGAGCATCCACCACCCTGCAGGTTGAGTGATGGGAGAGGGACAAAATACTATTAAAAGGACAAGGATGCCTGCAAAGCCCTCTCTTGCATGTCCTGGACCCGGGCCTGGACCCGTTGTTGATGAGAATAGGAAAAAATGGGGACATCAAGGGAATAGAACTCAATGGGCCAGATGGGGACAGGAAAATGATGACATCAGCCATGTGGAGGACGTTAACCTCTTGGTTCGCTCTGAATGAGAGGTTGAAAATCTTAAGGAGGAACTAGAGAGGTACAGCATGAGCTCTGGGGCAAAAGTCAATACAGAAAAATCCAAAATTATTGATTTGACTGGAGGGAATGAAGGCATAAAAATCACAAGCCTGCAAGAGGGGACAAGAGTCTCAGAACACATAATGACGGAAGACCTGCACCAGGGCATAAAAATTTTGGGTATCTGGTTCGGGGTGAGCCCCAAAGCCTGGAAGAAAAACTGAAAAAACAAAACAGGGAAAATACACAGGACAGAATAGCCAAAAAAACAAAAATAACTGTACAGAAGTATCAAAAGTATATGTAAAATACTTTTTATATAAAGTGCCACAAGAAACTTATAATTACAACAATATTATGGCAATTACTCTCTTCAAATAATGTAAACCACTCAGTACATGAAAACAGTCCAAAGTAATCCAAAATAAACAGACGTGCTTCAGATAAAGGCCACGGTTCATGAAAACAGTCCTAAGTAATCCAAAATAAACAGAAGTGCTGCAGATAAAGACCATTAGAACGTAGACACTTTCTCAGCCCGAAGTCTTCAGGGATCAGTTCTTATCACACTTGTGTCATAAGATGTCGGTCCAAGGCTTGCTGCTACGCGTTGCTGGCTTTCTAATCACATTTCACATCAAGCTTTTTCAGAAGCCAAGCCTGCAATCACAAAAACCATAAAGCCAAAACTAAAAGCACATACTCGCAACCATCCTTAAAATAACATTGTTAATCTGTGTACTCATCAAGAGTCTCCCAATTTACTTTAGAATAATGCTTTCAATGGGGACCTCTGTCTCCCATGTCAACAGTAAAGATAGAGAAGCATAAACTTTCTCTACAACAGGTGTTCTAATTATACAGCCAATTCACAGTGCTCTAAAAGAGACATAGACTGTAAGCAGGATGTTGTGAGTACATATATTCATGATACAATCTATGTTTGTGAAAACCATGAGGAACATACATTAATTGTTACACAAGTAGTTTTTTTTTGAATGGGGGTGTCATGACCCCAGTGGGTTGCTACCTCCAGCTGCCACCACTCTGGACTGAGGGTCCCTTGGGAAGGCCCAGAGTAACTTCCCAAGCCCAACCAAAATGCCCCTTTTAAGCCGAGAACCATAGATGTGATGACCAGGCAGAGAACATTAAACAAATGGTTTATTAATACAGTACTGGGGCAAGGAAAACAAGACAAGGTGCTTTAAAAAGATATAGCAGTGTTTAAAGACAGAAATAAACAAATCCAATGTGACTACCTATTACTTCCTAACTGATTACTATTTCAAGGCCCACAGCCTTTTATACTGGGCTCCTGCCTGTACTCACCCTGTCCCAAGTGAGGGATCTTTCCCTCAGACCAGCCTGTCCCCTCAGTTTAACTCTGTGTGACAAGACCGCAGAAGAGAAAAGAACACAGATTCACAATTAACAAGGCTTAAGAGACATCTCCTCACACAATCTCTGGACACCAATTGGCTATAACTGTTACTAATCATTGTGGGGATTGTAGGCTGTCTGTTTTCTACTCCCACACTAGTCTCTTAGAGCCTAGGCCCAGTCTTGCACAGATCATGACAGGGGGTATAAAAATTATTGTCCTCTGTCTGTATACTTCAGTCAAATAATCTCATGTATTCTGGATGACAATAGCCTCCCCTTTGTCTGCCTGTTTGATCACTATTGATTGGTCTTTGGCCAAGTTTCTGAGAATGTTATAATCCTTAGCTGGTAAATTCTGATGGAAAGGCTTATGCTGGGATTCCAATCTACCAATGTCTCTTAATACAAGCTTTTCAAAAACTGTGATAGGCGCATCAAACTGTGAAGGAATAAATGTAGTGCATGTTCTGTGGCCTTGGAAATAAAGGAATATATACACCCCCAAACTGGGTATAAATATGTTCAGAATCATTTCTCTAATTGTAATTCCAAATTTTGCATTTATGGTATCCTATGTGGTTGCAATTTGTTATACATAGGTAACACAATTAGACCCATTAAAGTTAGGATAGTAGAACACAGATCACGCATTCGTGGCCACCAGATGGAAGCTCCACTTACAGACCGTTTTTTGAAATTCAATCATGAACCTGATTCATTGCGATTTTTTGTACTTAATTTATATAAGGGTAATAAATTTCATGAGACAGACGTTGGCAAAATATTGTTATAGCAGGAAGCCAGAATGATACCATTATTTTTGATTGTATTCTAGAAATTCTTGTTATTTTTTTCCCCTCCATATTTTATTAATAGCTATTTCTATGATTTTTAGTTCCTTGATTCTTTTTTGTTTCGGTTAGAGGTCCAGGAGTTTTAGTTATTATTTTCTTCTATACATTTGTAAAATCTTGACCATGTGCTTTCAAAGTCTTCATTATTTCCTCTTAATATCATAGTCATGACAGCCAGTTTGGTGTAGTGGTTAAGTGCGCGGACTCTTATCTGGGAGAACCGGGTTTGGTTCCCCACTCCTCCACTTGCACCTGCTGATGTGACCTTGGGTCGGTCACAAGCTCTTGCACAGCTGTTCTCTCAAGGACAGTTTGTGTTAGAGTTCTCTCAGCCCCACCTACCTCACAGGGTGTCTGTTGTGGGGAGGGGAAGGGAAAGGAGTTTGTAGGCCGCTCTGAGACACCTTTGGGCGGTGAAGGGCGGGGTATAAATCCAATCTCTTCTCTTCTTCTTCTTCTAGTCAGTTTGTCCATCTCAGCAGTTTCCAATATTTTGGCTCTAAATTCTTCTTTTGCAGGTACTTCCATTCTTCTCCAGTATTTTGCATACAACATCCTTGCTGCTATTAGAAATATGTATAGTAAGATAAAAGTCTTGTCTTTTATAGTTTTCTGGAATTATATTCAACAAAAACAGTTAGGGTATAAAGGCACAGTAATTGTCAACATTTTTTTTTGTAAGAGTTCCTGTATCCAAGACCAATATTCTTAATGGTGCCGCTGGACTCTACATTTGTTCTGCTGACATAACAGCATTTTGGGGGGGGGGGGGATGTAGTATTAAGTGCCCTCCATGCCTGAGAGGAGAGAATGAAGATTCCCAGTAATTTCCACAATTAGAAAAGACACCTTTAGACATTTATCTGCTAATTTGACATATTTATCACTTTACAACTGTTGACCTTATAATGTTAACATGTTATTTAGTGTCACTTTGCATATCTTGATATCAGCATGTTAACGTGTTAATTTTCTGTTCATTCTCTGGCTATAAGTTTGAACCTCATCTGCCATTCCAATGTATTTGATAAAGTGTGCGTGCACATGAAAGCTCATACTTTGCATAAACCTTTGTTCATCTTAAAGGTGCCATTGGACTCTAAATTTGTTCTACTGCTTCAGACCAACACTGCTGACCAACTGGATCTATCTATCTATCTATCTATCTATCTATCTATCTATCTATCTATCTATCTATCTATCTATCTATCTATCTATCTATCTAATCTATCTATCAGACTTGTACCTGCCCTCCCTGCATAACAGGCTCAGGGCGGCTTCCAACAAGCATAATACAATTAAAATCATACAATTATATAAAAACACAGCATATAAAACAAATACAAAACACAAAGTGCAGATACCAAGGGCTGGTGGCAGTTAAAACTCACTTAGGTGGCGCATTTACAGAAAAGGTTTCCACTTCCCAGTTGTTCTAAGATGTCTTTTTGCTCAAAACTTCTTATGGCATCAGCTTGATGATAAAAAACCGCAGGCCAGGTTCTATGACAGCGGCAGCCCTTAATTGAATGCCTGGTGGAAGAGCTCCGTCTTGCAGGCCCCGTGGAACTGTAAGAAGTCCTGCAGGGCCCTGATCTCCTCTGTCTTTACATACTGGTTATTCTAGCATCTGCGGGGGGATTCTGGGGGTCCCAGTACCCCCACGGTCCAAAGAGTCAGTGTGAGACTAACCCAGGGATTGAATTCACTCCAGAGAGAAAAACACTCTGGTTAGCTTCATGCTAACATACTATTTTACTGAAGTAACCAAAGCAGAATATGAACAATAGAATAGAATTAGTAGTATATAGAACCCCCTGCCATTATAAAAGGAACATTCTTTGTTTGCTCACCAAGCCCTACTTTGGGGAACTGAAAGTGGGGTATCAAATCTTATTCTTTTTCTTCTTGCTATGTGAAGAGGGGGATTGCCATAGTGCCTGAGGAGGCAAGGAGATCTCAGCCTCAACTTGTGAGAGGTTGTGGCTGTTGAGCATACCGAGTCAACCCACAAGCATGTACAGTGCACAGCCCACTATTTATAGCAAGAGGCTAACACGCAACTCCCATACAGGGATCCAAACGTCCCTCTCTTCCTTAGTGGGCTGACCTGCAAATGACAGATAGCGTTAATAATGGTTTGGTGTGCTATGATTCCAGAGTGCTAGTCTGGAGAAGGAAAAGCGAGTTCTCTATTTTGCTCCGGGCAATCTCTTCCCGTGGAACTGAGAGACGCGCCCTCAAGAGGATAAATTGCCCACTCAGTATCCTTAAACAAGATGCACCCGGGCATTTGCTTCCCAGGTATTATTACTGGGAATAATAATAATTCCCTGATATTTGAAAATGAAACCATCGTCTCTTGAATAAGGCATCTCTGTGTAGCCAGTTCCACCCTGACCCTAGTATCGTATCTTGTTCTGCTCTCACGCATTGGTCACATTGTGTATCACTTTGTGTAGACTGACAAGAACTAATGTGAATACTTAAATATTTTAAAGGCAGCACATTCCAGAATGATAAAACGCTCACCCGATCTTCCTTTCCTGTTGAATTAGTGGTTAATGATAAAGAATGTAAGACCGGCGTTATTTTTCTCTAACAACAAAATGCCGATGGTCCCTTGGAGAAGAGGGATTCTTAAATGGGGCCAGTCAAATAACCACACTGGGGTCCTTTTTATTATTTTTGATTCAGCCTTAGAGCCGATCTTTCATAAAGAAAAGCCACTTACATGTCTTATTTCGGTGAAGGTTATTTGTAGACTGAAGGTCTTTTCTTGTCAAGATATGATGAATACCATGTGTGAAGACAGAGGAGCATCAGGACCTGTATTAGCCGGAAAACCCACTGATCTGTGAATAACCTAAAAAAGAAAACCTGAAGATTAGCAATGTCGCTTTTAAGAATGATCCATCAAATTCAACAAGCAGATTCACAGAGATGAATCATCTACTTCCTTTCATTCGTACAATACAGGAAAGGTTATTCCCCTTCCATACAAACACAAGTTCAGAAATCGCGAGAATAAGGAAGACTTGTATACATGCTTCACAGGTGTTGAGTCAATGATTCCGTTTGTTTTTCTTCCGACCTGGGTATTCTGGGTTTTTTTTAAGGAACAGATTGTGGAAAGAAGGATTGGTTGAGTCCACCGGCACAACCCTAAACACATGATTTCTGTGACTATTGATGTTCTTCCTGTAATATTGCCGGGATTGGTTGATTAATAAATTTAATAAATTAATAAATGTGTGTGGGGGGCTAAACTATCTCACAGGGTTGTTGTGAGGATAAAATGGAGGAGATAAAAATTATATATGCTACTTTGAATCCCCTCAGAGCGGCTTACAAAAAGGCTGAGTATACATGAAGTAAATAAATAAAATGTGTGTGTAAATGTGTGTGTGTGTGGTGGGATTATGAATTATTTTGCAAATATCTGCAAGATACCCTATAGAGAGTTACTACAGCACAGATCGGAGCCAAAATAATTCACGCGGTTTCACCACGTGGAGGTGCATTCATATCAGCACGTAACCATAAGAATTTGGCTGCGATCACACACACCTTTAGATCCGACATAGGTGCAAATGCCTGATGGATCTAAAGGGAGTGATCAGGCAGCAACATCTGGGAAGCGTCCCGCAGTTGTCAGCAACCCGTGCTGCTCTGCCACAGAAACGGAGTTAAAAGACACCAGGGAAAGTTCAGCTCTAACTGGTTGCTAAAGGTCACAAATGGACTTTCCCCTGTCTGATCGCTCAAGCACGCTCTCAAGCCATTGGGATGGTCTGGTCTTGCCGTCCCGACTCTGTGCCATTGTTTCCACCCCCCTTCACAGTATGCACATCATCGCATACTCCATAGGGGGCCCTCAGTGCAGAGGTGTGATTCCTTGTTTATGCGCAAGGGAAACTAACAGCAAAATAAATAAATAAATAACCAACTCACCCAAAGTTGCATCTGATCACACAGTGATGGTCTAAGCCTGCAGCAGCAAAGGGATGTGTGATCTCACAACTGCGTGTCAAATTTCTCCAGAGGAAATAGCCTCGCTTCCCCTCCGCTCCAACTGGCACGTGTGGCCGCAGCCTTAGTAGAGAAGTCTCTCGACTTTTCCTGTAAAGACTGATCTATTAAAGTAACAAAAAGGATTCTGCTTCCAATATTAGGAAAACATTTGATTGGTCAGAAGATGTGGGGTCCAGGAGGTCACTGGTGGCCTTGGGCCAGTCACTCTCAGCCTAACCCACCTCACCAAGCCAGGGCTTTTTTTGTAGAAAAAGCCCAGCAGGGACTCATTTGCATAATAGGCCACACCCAACATCAGAGGCACATTAGCATATTAGGCCACACCCCTGACAGCACAGCTCATTAGCATATTAGGCCACACACCCCATGTCACCAGAAGTGTGGTCATCCAGCCACACCAACCTTTTGCTTCTTATTCTGTTTACCTTGTTTGTTGTCAAAACCCAGGGCTCTTTTTATAGCAGGAACTCCTTTGCATGTTAGGCCACACACCCCTAATGTAGCCAGTCCTAATGAGTTTCTGCTGTTGGGTGTGGCCTATTATGCTAATGAGTTCCTGCTGGGCATGGCCAACTCAGGAACCAGCCAGAACTCCGTTCCTGTGCATTCTTGCCCCAAAATAGCCCTGCACAAGGCTATTGTGAGAATAAAAAGGAGGACAGAAGGATGTCGTAAGCTGCTTTGGGTCCCCGTTAGGGAGAAAAGCGGGGTATAAATATTAGAATAAAAAATGAGGTTGAGAGCGGAGTTTGCTTGAAGCTGATGCTCGTATCTGAGTTTTGCTTGCTTAGAATAAATAGAAGAGATACCTTAAAATTCAAGCTTGTGTATAATGCAATTCCCAAATAGATTGGAGGGGATTTAGTTAACAGTTTTCTCTAGGCTATCCAGATAACATAGAAAGTGTGTCATCATAGCCTGTTAAAACAACTAAAGTAGGTCAGCAGTGCAAATGCTTTAGTAACTTGGACACATCGTAAAGTCATTTAAGCCTCTGAATGATTTGAGGCTTTAGCAGTAATTCTTAGGATGGTTATAGTGCCAAGATCCCCACCGACCTATCTGAGCCAGCAGGCACCTTTGGGATTTTGAGGATGGGGAGGTGAGCACCACCCCAAAATGGCTGCCACAGGAGGTGGAACCAAAGCCAGTACCTCCCTCCTGGCTTTGCAAAAGAATTGCAGAAGGGGAATAAAAAGAAACGGAGGGAATCCTGAGGTGAGAGAAGGAGGGAGAAAGAGAAGGAATAAAAAGAAGTAAAAGCCTGAATGGGGAATGCTCACCAGTCTTCCAGCTCCTCCGGTGGTCATTATTGTGGCTGAGAAAAACTCTTTCCCGTAATAATGGCAGCCAACGACAGGCCTTGCCTTACAATGGCCACACCCACTTTCTATAAAGTTTTGGGGGTGCCAAGGGAAGGATTGGTGGGCACCACAGTGCCCCCAGGTGTTGGAGAACCCTGCTAGAGTGTGCACCATTACTTATAATTGGGGTTGACATCCCCCCGTGGCCAAAAAATGCCACAACATCACACTTTTGGTTGTATAACCAAAAGAGACACGTTTTCAGCATGCTCTAATCTGTCAAAACTCCTAGCAATGTGTGATATCACTTCCGGTTGCATGACCGGGAGTGATACTGTGGCATTACCACAACATCCAATTTCTTCCACTGCTGCAATGGGATGCAAGGGATAGGAAGTCTCCTGCTAACTCGGGAGCCAGCCGGAACTCCGTTCCTGTGCATTCCTGCTGTTGGGTGTGGCCTATTATGCTAATGAGTTCCTGCTGGGCATGGCCAACTCAGGAACCAGCCAGAACTCCGTTCCTGTGCATTCCTGCCCCTAAATAGCCCTGCACAAGGCTATTGTGAGAATAAAAAGGAGGAGGACAGAAGGATGCTGTAAGCTGCTTTTGGTCCCCATTAGGGAGAAAAGCGGGGTATAAATATTAGAATAAAAAATGAGGTTGAGAGGGGAGTTTGCTTGGAGCTGATGCTCGTAGTTCAGTTTTGCTTGCTTAGAATAAATAGAAGAGATACCTTAAAATTCAAGCTTGCGTATAATGCAGTTCCCAAATAGATTGGAATTGGGAGTAAGCAGTGAAGTGGCTAAATTTGCAGATGACACGAAGTTGTTCCGGGTGGTGAAAACCGGGGAGGAGTGTGAGGCGCTCCAAAGGGATCTGTCGAGGATGGGTGAGTGGGCGTCAACATGGCAAATGGGGTTCAATGTGGCCAAGTGCAAAGTGATGCACATTGGAGCCAAAAATCCTAAATATAAATATACGTTGATGGGGTCTGAACTGGCAGAGACGGACCGAGAGATCTTGGAGTCGTAGTAGATAACTCAATGAAAATGTCTACACAGGGTGTAGCTGCAATAAAGAAAGCCAACGCTATGCTGGGGGTTATTAGGAAGGGAATTGAAAACAAATCAGCCAGTATCCTCATGCCCCTGTATAAATCATTGGTGCGACCTCATTTGGAATACTGTGTACAGTTCTGGTCACCACATCTCAAAAGGATATTATAGCATTGGAAATAGTGCAGAGAAGGGCAACTAGAATGATAAAAGGGTTGGAACACCTTCCCTATGAAGAAAGGTTAAAATGCTTGGGGCTCTTTAGCTTGGAGAAGCGACGGCTGAGGGGTGACATGATCGAGGTTTATAAGATTATGAATAGGATTGAGCAGGTTGAGAAAGAAGTACTTTTCTCCCTTTCTCACAATACAAGAACTCGTGGGCACTCCATGAAATTGCTGAGCAGTCGGGTTAGAACAGATAAAAGGAAATACTTCTTCACCCAAAGAGTGATTAACATATGGAATTCACTGCCACAGGAGATGGTGGCAGCTACAAGCATGGAGAGTTTCAAGAGGGAATTAGATAAACATATGGAGCAGAAGTCCATCAGTGGCTATTAGCCACAGGGTATAGATGGGAACTCTCAGTCTGGGGCAGGTGATGCACTCTATTCTTGTTGCTGGAGGGGGCAGCAGTGGGAGGGCTTCTAGTGTCCTGTCCCCACTGCTGGACCTCCTGATGGCACCTGGTATATTTTGGCCGCTGTATGACAGAGTGTTGGACTAGATGGGCCATTGGCCTGATTCAACATTGGCTTCTCTTATGTTCTTATTTTCTCTTATGGAGGGGATTTAGTTAACAGTTTTCTCTAGGCTATCCAGATAACATAGAAAGTGTGTCATCATTGCCTGTTAAAACAACTAAAATAGGTCAGCAGTGCAAATGCTTTAGAAACATGGAGACACCATAAAGTCATTGAAGCCTTTGAATGACTTGAGGCTTTAGCAGTAATTCTTAGGATGGTTATAGTGCCAAGATCCCCACCGACCTATCTGAGCCTTCAGGCACCTTTGGGATTTTGAAGATGGGGCAGTGAGCGCCATCCCAAAATGGCTGCCGCGGGAGGCGGAACCAAAGCCGGTAGAAGGGGAATAAAAAGAAACAGAGGGAATCCTGAGGTGAGGGAAGGAGGGAGAAATAGAAGGAGTAAAAAGAAGTAAGATCCTGAAGGGGGAATGCTCACCAGTCTTCCTGCTCCTCCGGTGGTCATTATTGTGGATGCGGAAAGCCCTTTCCCTTAATAATGGCAGCCAACAACAAGCCTTGCCTTACAATGGCCACACCCACTTTCTGATAAAGCTTTGGGGTGCCAAGGGAAGGACCGGTGGGCACCACAGTGCCCCCAGGTGTTCAAGAACCCTGCTAGAGTGTGCACCATTACTTATCATTGGGGTTGACAGCCCCCCATGGCCAAAAAATGCCACATCACACTTCCAGGGTTGCATAACCAAAAGAGACATGTTTTCAGCATGCTCTAATAATCTGTCAAAACTCCTAGCAATGTGTGACATCACTTCCGGTTGCATGACTGGAAGTGATATCATGGCATTACCACAGCATCCCATTTCTCCCGCTGCTGCAATGGGATGCAAGAGATAGGAAGTCTCCTGCTATAGTGAGAGACTTGGTCCCTCTACTGAAAACCTAACTTCCTGTTGCACTTCTAAACATCTGACAGGTCTGAACACAGAGTTCTCGGCTAGGGTTGCCAATTTCCCAGTGGGGTCTGGAATTCTCCTGGAGTCGCAACTGATCTCCAGACTATCAATATCCATAACTCAGAAGGGTCAAGTAGGGCTGCCAGCCTCCAGGTGGGACTTGGGGATCCCCCAGAATTACAGCTCATCCCCAGACTACAGAGATCAGTTCCCCTGGAGAAAATGGATGCTTTGGAGGGTGGACTCTGTGGCCTTGTACCCCACTGAGGTCCCTCCCCTCCCCAGGCTCCACCCCCAAACCTCGAGGAGTTTCCCAACCTGGATCTGGCAACTTTCCCCCCCATCCCCCACTGGTGGCCGGGGGACCGGGCAACCCTAGCAAGGGTGTGACACCTTCCGAGGGTGGGATGTATGGAATCCTACCCCTGCTGAGCTCCCTTCCCAGACTCTGCTTTCCCTAGGCAACACTTCCCAGTCTCCAGGAATTTCCCATTCCAGCATTGGCAGTCCTACTCCCAACACTCATCTGCTTTGACAGCATCTGAGGCTGGCCTGGAAAAAGTGTAATGTGTAGTTCGGCCCTGAGTGGGTCTCCCTGGTCATAGTCCAATATATTAGCTGTGAAGAAGAAGAAGGAAGAGGAGGAGGAGGAGGATAGGAGGAGGAAGAGGAGATTGGATTTATACCCACCCTTCACTCGGAGTCTCAGAGCGGCTTACAAACTCCTTTCCCTTCCCCTCCCCACAACAGACACCCTGTGAGGTAGGTGGGGCTGAGAGAGTTCTGTCAGAAACTGCTCTTTCAAGAACTGCTCTGACAGAACTATGGCTTGCCCAAGGTCATCCAGCAGGTGCAAGTGGAGGAGTGGGAAATCAAACCCAGTTCTCCCAGGTTAGAGTCTGCACACTTAACCACTACACCAAACTGGCTCTCCTACACCTACACCAAAAGGGTGATTTTCTCCCCTTCCCTTTCCCCACTTCAGACTCCTGACCTGTGTGGCTACTAGTACATGTAGGAGTTGCAATCCCAAGAATAACTTTCCTAGGGCTAGAAAAGACAGCTGGCAGGAGGGGGATATGGGAAAGATCTGTGAGCACAGCCCCTTCCACGGACAGATGTGTTTGTCCACCCCCTCCATATCATTGACTAATGCTGTCAGCATTGTCTTTTGTGTTGATTTTGTGTATCAGTTGGTGGTGTAAAGTGATGTCAAGTAGTGCCAGACTTATGGCCAACCTCTCATCAGGTTCTCAAGGCCAGAGAGATTCAGAGGCAGTTTGCCATTTCCTGCCCTTGTGGAGCGATCCTAGAATTCCTTGGTGGTCTCTTATTGGGGTTGCCAGCTCTGGGTTGGGGAATACCTGGAGATTTGGGGAGCGGAGCCTGAAGAGAGCAGGGTTTGGGGAGGGGAGGGACTTTAATGGGGTATAACGCCATAGGGTCCACCTTCCAAAGCAGCTGCTTTCTCCAGGGAGAACTGATCTCTGTCACCTGGAGATCAGAGCAAGAGGCCAGTAGCACCTTAAAGTCTAACAACATTTGTGGCTGGGTATGAGATTTTGTGAGTCATTGCCAGGGCCATTTTTGTAGCAGGAGCTCTTTTGCATATGAGGCGACACCCCCCCTAATGTAGCCAATCCTCCAAGAGCTTACAGAGCTCTTCTTACAGGGGCTACTGTAAGCTCTTGGAGGATTGGCTACATTAAGGGGTGTGTTACCTAAGATGCAAAGGAGTTCCTGATACAAAAAGAGGCCTGGTCACTGGTCACTTCTTCAGATATCAGTTGAAATCCCGGGAGATCGCCAGCCAACATGTGGAGGCTAACAACTCTATCCAGGGCTCTTTTTGTAGCAGGAATTCCTTTGCATATTAGGCAACACACCCTAATGTAGCCAATCCTCCAAGAGCTTTCAGTAGCCCCTGTAAGAAGGAGCTCTGTAAGCTCTTGGAGGATTGGCTACATTAGGGGTGCGTTGCCTAATATGCAAAGGAGTTCCTGCTACAAAAAGAGACCTGTCAAGTACCTACCAGGACTGACCCTGCTTTGGTTCTGAGATCTGATGAGATCCAGATCAGGGCATGTGTCATCCAGGTCAGGGCATGTATCAGTAGCTTAATGGGAATATTATTGTTATTGTTGTTGTTATTATTATTACATTTTTATGCTTTTAATGCTTTTTTAGCACAGTTGGGCTTCCTAGACAGAAAGATAAAATAGGATATAAGGTCCAGAAATTAACAAGTAAATACAGGCACATAGGAAAAACTGCTAAGGATATATTGAGATGCACAATAAAAAGCAGCAGTCTGTTTCATAACAATTTCTCACTGTTTAAAGGGGGAAATCTCAAGAGAGAACACCTTGTTAAATGATGGTAGTATGATTGATTGGTAACATACTGGATAAAGATGACGATGATGATGATGAACTGTTTCTGGGCGGGTTCTCCCTTTCTCCTTTTGCATGTCTGTAATTTTAATTCCGATATGCAGGCTTTCAATAACGTTATTTCTATCACAATGTTCATTATGCAGATGAAACGGTAAAATAGTAGTCCCGTAATGTAAGCCTGTGATTTATGTCTTCATGAATGGGAGTCTTATAGCTTGACACATCTTGAAATGTTGGGAGTCACCTTCAAGATATTTGTAAATTCAGACTCTTATAGTACTAGACTTGCCCAACTTGTAATGAGTCAGTGCTGGGCATCAAATCCGAAGTCTACAGGCTAATGTCAAATAAAATTGTGTGGAGATGTTTTATTCATTTTGTTGGTTAGCCTTTTGATTCGGATTCTTTGATACGCTTACAGTGCCTGTTCTCAATGTTATTGTATTTGGTGAGGTCTTCATTGGTTTTCAATGGGAAATATATTTCCAGGAAGATATGAAGCTACCTTATACTAAATCATACCACTGGTCCATCAAGGCCAATATTGTCTATTCACACTGGCAACTGCTCTCCAGGGTCTTAGATGATGCCGGGGATTGAACCTGAGACCTTCTACATGTGACAGAAATGCTCTTCCACTGACCCACAGAACTTCCTCATTTGTAACTCTCCCCAATTAATACTAGTGAAGTCCTTGGGGATCTACCCTTCATGCAAAGAATTCTCGCTGCCAAATTTTAAACAGATAGGACTCCACATTCCAGAGGCAACATTCCCTGTACCTCTCCAGGCACAGAACAAACAGTGTGGTCAAACATGACATCTGTCCAGCCCTGTAGCCAGGAAATGTTCCAGGAGGAGATTTTGGAATGGGGGAGGGAATTGGGATTTTGGGAGTCAACATGAGAGACTTTCCTCAAGGACATCTGAAGAGGAGGCAGCCAGATGGCAGGGCAGTGAGTGGAGAGGGTTTCCCCTGCCTGCCAGCCAGCAAGCCAAACACAGGGAGTGAAAGGTAAAGAAGGCTGCCCTGCTGCAGCAAAAGCATGCTCACCACACAAGGGGTGCTCATTTGCCTCCCTCCCTCCCTCTCTCCTTCCTTCCCGCCCTCCCTTCCTCCCTTCTTCCCTCCTTCATTCCTTCCCTCCCTCCCTTCCTCCCTCCGTCTCCTTCTTTGGTGGCCACCTAGCCTCCCCTCCTTCCCTTTACAACAGCCTGAGCTTCAGCTGTCTGTGCTCCATGAGGTCTGCCTCCTCAGAGTTAGCAGCAGAGTGGAGGAAGGAAGGAAGGAAGGAAGGAAGGAAGGAAGGAAGGAAGGAAGGAAGGAAGGAAGGAAGGAAAGAATTGAATTGTGCTGGCAGCCAACTTCAGCGCACTGTGGCTGAACTAAATTCAAAGTAATACTTTTCTAATAGCTTAGTGGGCTCTGGGGACTCACTGGTGCTGGGGCTCACCCCTAGTCGATAGGGGGCTGAGCCCCTAAAGCCCCACCACTGGCTACGGCCCTGCATCTGACATGAAATTACTGTAGGTAGGGAAGGCGGCAGGAGGGGCGGTGGCATGGTATCACCTGATGTCGTCGGGTCTCAGAAGCTAAGGGGGGCTGGTACTTGGAGAGGGAGACCAACAAAGAAGGCCTTGCAAGGAAGGCAATAGCAAACCACCTCTGCTTCTCACTTGCTTTGAAAATACTTTCTGGGGCCGCCATAAGTCAGCTGCGACTTGACAGCCCTTTACACACCCACAGATTACTGTCACTTAATTTCAATACACCAGCTGTAATATTGAGGACACCACCACTTAGGCAATGGAAACACCCCATTCTTGCGAGGTTAAAGAGAAACCCACTCCTCAGTAATGCAAAGAGTGAAAGGAGAAAGATGCCAGTGGGAACTATGAAAGAATGGAACAATTTAACCAAGCGGTCGTGTTGCTGACACTGGGGCATGCAAAGCAACGACCTGCCTTCATAGGCGATCACATGCCAGAGGGATGCAGAAGATGAAATCCTGCAGTCCGTTTCCTGTTTTCTTGGGAATTTACCACCTCGTTGGTTCCCTTGATTGGATCAGATCACTTTCTTGGCTGGTCTGTTGCTTTAATGTAGATATTGTGGATGGAAGGATGGAAACATCCCATGTTCTTTCCAGGTTGTCTTAAGACCTGGGCTAGCAGCCCCCTTACAGATGGGACAAGGTAGAGTCTCCTAGCCATGCTGGAACTGGGGAGAAATGCCAAAAGTTTAAGCCATCAGTTCCACAGCTGCAGCTGCCACAGTTTGTAGTAGAGATGTGGCTGCCTGAATGGATCCTATGTGTCAGCTAGACCTAGGGTTCCCAAGTACTTACTGTATTTCGGCGGGGGACGCACAGTCCCCGGCCGGAACATTCCCCCGGGAAAAACCCACGCCGCACGATGCCATCACCAGGAAGTGATGTGGGTGATGCTCTGGCAATGGTGCATCACCAGGCGTCACTTCCTGGCGACGGCATCCTGCACCACATCTTTCCTTCCCCCGGGGATGGTCCTGCCAGGACGTATCCATCCCCCGCTGGCATATGGTAAGTTCTTGGCAAGCCTGGCTAGGCCTCTAGCTGCCATGGAATGGGGGGGGGGTGTCTTTGGAATTTTAGATTTCTTTTCTCTGTGTCTTCAGTGCTTCTTTATCTCTGTAACATGAGCATTTGACCTTGGTCTCCAACAACAGCTTTCTCTTGGGAAACGAGACCCGTTAGCTTTGGTGGGCTTTCAACTATCCCTTTATTGGCTCCCCGCTATCAGAGGACCCTCTTGAATTCCATATATCTGCTTGCTTCATGCACTTATTGCCAGTTCTAACGTGAGATGTGCAAAGATAAACTGCATACTTCAGTGTCTCAATAAACTTTACTTCTTTGCATGAAAGTTGTTGGGAACGGATTGCTGCAGGAGTCTGACACTATGAGGAGCTACTCGTTTACATTACTGGGGCTTCCGTGTGATCCTGGACGGGTTCTGAGCCCCCCCCCCCCGAGGCCCTTCCCATTCCCTTGTGGGAATCATCTTAAATAAATCAGCTTAAAATAATGAAAACAGGACATTAGAGGCGGGTGGCAATTCATAAATCTGTGTGCCTCTGGGCACATGGGAGGGGATCAGCCTAGGGCTCTCAGCTAGGTGATTTATGTGACATGAGTTGTGTTCTGGATGACTCTGATCAGAATTGATTCAGATATAGGCATGCCCTTATGAAGCCCTACGCAGCTAGTTAGATTTCCTGTATCAGATAATTTAACTCCTGGATGGAAGGTACACCTCAATAACGATTTCAATTCATTAAGAGCACAGTACGCAAGTAATACGATCAGAGAATCTCTGCTTCCATTTAAAGCTTTTATTAAAAAAATAACTATTGCATTCTCAACATTGGGTAGATAAACAGGAAACTATACCATCCGTCATGGTTACATTATAGAAAATTACAGAAGAGCAATTACTTGAGTCCATAGAAGTATCTTACCCGCCCCCAAAGAAGCAGGTCACAGGTCATGAGCCCCTTCTAAAGAAGAAGAGATTGGATTTATACCCCGCCCTTCACTACCCAAAGGAGTCTCAGAGCGGCTTACAATCTCCTTTTCCCTTCCCCTCCCCACAACAGACACCCTGTGAGGTAGGTGGGGCTGAGAGAGCACTCTTGAGAACTGTTCATGAGAGGACAGCTCTAAGAGAACTTGTGACTGACCCAAGGTCACACCAGCAGCTGCATGTAAAGGAGTGGGGAATCAAACTTGGTTCTCCCAGATTAGAATCAGTGCTCCTAACCACTACACCCCAAATTGAGAAGAACCTGTCTATCAATTCAACTCCCCATATTTATAGGATTTTAAAATAATCTCCTAACAATAACGAACTTTTCCAATTTGACAGGTATGCACACTCTTGGCTAACTCATTATCTTGTAACTTCAAACGCCACATAAGGTTATCTGTATACTTGAAATGTCTCCTTAAAATATATAAAAAACTGTTAATTTATTCTTGCTGCTTTTCATCTTCACAAAGTCTACTTAAAAACTGTTAATTACCAGTTTCTCATACATACAAATAGCTTCAACAGTGCCTATTGGTAAATGTTAAGGTAAAGGTAAAGGTTCCCTTGCTCGAAAGCCAGTCGAATCCGACTCTAGGGTTGCGGTGCTCATCTGCGTTTCAAAGCCGAAGAGCCAGCGCTGTCTGAAGATGTTTCCGTGGTCATGTGGCCGGCATGACTAAATACCAAGGTGCACAGAATGCTGTTACCTTCTCACCAAAGTGGTACCTATTTATCTACTTGCAATTTCTTGCTTTCGAACTGCTAGGTTGGCAGGAGCTGGAACTAGAGACGGGAGCTCACCCTGTCATGCGGCACTCTCAGGTCTCGAACTGCTGAACTACTGACCTTCCACAGCCTGCAGTTCAGCGTCTTAACCACTTGAGCCACCGCAGCTCCTTTGGTAAATGTTATATGGTTCCTAATCTACAGAAGGCCATATTATTGTTTTACTTCTTTGTATCTTGCCCATCTCCAAGACTACTGTATTCTGAGTCTCTAAACTCCCTTTTTAGCATCTTTAGTATGGGAGGCTAGGCATGACCTATGATCTTCTTTGTCAAATGTAGCAACTGTTCCCATATATTTCTGGCTATATCCATGACAATTGGGTCAGGGGTCCTGAATCCTATCATATCAGGGAATTAACATTCCCAAGTGCTGTATAATATCAGGGAACTAATGTGTAGCATCAGGGAACCAGTTTAGTGTAGTGGTTAAGTGCATGGACTCTAATCTGGAAGAACCGGGTTTGATTCCCCACTCCTCCACTTGCAGCTGCTGGATGACCTTGGGCAAGCCATAGTAATGTCAGAGCTGTTCTTGACAGAGTAGCTCTCAAAAGAGCTCTCTCAGCCCCACCTACCTCACAGGGTATCTGTTGTGGGGAAGGGAAGGGAAAGGAGTTTGTAAGCCATTCTGAGACTCCGAGTGAAGGGCGGGAAATAAATCCAATCTCTTCTCTTCTGCTTCTGTTTTGTTCCAAGGATTCAACGTACAACTGTAGCCAAAATGTTATGATTTACAGTGCAATCCTGAGCAGAGTTATAAATCTGATAGTAAATAAACAATGATAATTGGTGAAAGTATGACAATGGTTTTATATTAACCAGCAAGTCAAATCTGAAATGTCTGCTCATAGGGATGCCAGCTTCCAGGTGGGACCTGGAGATCCCCCAGAATTATGTCTCATCTCCAGACTAGAGAGATCAATTCCCCTGGAGAAAATGAGTGCTTTGGAGGGTGGACTCTATGGCATTGTACCCCAGTGAGGTTCCTGTCCTCCCCAGGCTCCATCCCCAAGTTTCCCAGAATTTCCCAACCTGGATTTGGCAACCCTACCTCCATCTCCCACTGGCAACCAAGGGAGGTCTGGCAACACTATTTCACTAGGTTACAGTTTATAGCTGCAGAAAACATTTTTGGTGGGTGAACATACCATGTTCAAGAGCTATGATTATATCACCCAAGACTTACATCTCCTCCCTTCACATCCACACAGGTTGGCAGCCATTAATATTGAATCAGACACAGATGGGGATAGGCACAAACCAGCTCACAAACTAAAGTCTGAGATGAATTTTGGCCTGTTCCTGGTTCGCAAACTGAAGTTCATGGCAGATCAACTGGCACAAACTTTCTATGAATTTTCAAGTGGTTCGTGGAGGTTCGTGAATGGATACATTTCCAGACAGACTATCTTCATTCAATTAAAATGTTTACCAGACTTCAACAGGAGGAGTGGGCAGAAGACTGAGGTTTCCTGTGTGTTCGGTATGTGTAGCTTGCACTTTTGAACCTGTGCCTAACATTTTCCCAAAAAGCACTGTCATGGGGGGCAACTTTTGGGGGCGCTCATAACTCAGACCCCCTAATTCCCCTGCAAGTTAGATGTCTCTAGCTTGCACAAGGTCCATTCTATACAATCCTGAACCTGTACCTGTCATTTACCCAGAAAGCACTTTCCTGGGGGCACCTTCTTGGGTGAGGGGGTAATGCAGACCCCTAAATCCAATCCTTACCAAACTTGGAGGGCAGGTAGAAGAGAGTCAGCCAGATGTCCCCTGTGAGTTTGATGTCTCTAGCACATCAGTGTGGGCATTCTACCACATCACAAACCTCATGAACTGAACCAGTTAGTTTGGCGTCTAAAAGTTCATGATGGTTAAGTGGGCACTCCATGAACCACAAACCACAAACCAAACTACATCGTCCCAGGTCATGCCCATTTCTAGACACAAATGAACCCAAAACAGTAAGATTTTTTTTTTAAAGTATGCCATGCTTTATATATGACTAACTCCTTTTTTTCGTTCTTCATTTCATCTACTTAGCATTGTTATGAGGAGGGGAATTTCTTTTCCTAAAATTCACCTTTTTTGATAAAGTCAATGATACCTGTTGTTTTCTGTTTGCTCTTTCAAAAGGAGGATTTCCCTTTCATTTCTCTTTAATGTCTCTTAGAATGTCTCTTCCTATCCTTCCCATTTTTGAGTTCCTCTTTAATCAAAATGGAACTGATGTGAAACAGACTCCAAAGGCCTAAAAAGTGGAACAGAAATGGATTGTTTGGATTTCAGGGAGAAAATAGATAAAGAGGAATTAAGGTCGAGTTCAGACTGGCAGTTTGGCCCGATATAGACACATTTCAGAAATGTTTAACAAACGGATTAAAGGGGCTGGTTCACACAGGTACAGCTGTCAGGTGTTCCCCAGCCGTACTCAACCCGTCTTGTAACGCTTCCCTCCCGAGTTTAAAAAGTACCAGGTGAAAGTGGTAGCAAACCCTGGAGAGTGCGTTGATCCTGCTTCCCAGAAGTGTGAACGCTGAAAGCCATGAACAATCTGATCCGGTAGGGATGTGCTCATGTTAACGCTCCCTTGTGCCTCCTCCCCGGTATGCTCCCGCATCAGTCGGTGCAGGTTGTTCCGGGTCTTTTTGCCACGACTCCCTTACACTTCATACTGCCAGTCTGAACTCAGCCTAAGAGAATTTCTCTTAGCAATAGGTGGTGGAATGCAGCAAGTTGGTGGTTTAATGTGCACTGTGTATATTTCTTTATTTACTTTGTTTATAGTGCACCTTTGTCATTGAGACTCAAGGCAGTTCAGTAGGAGTGGACATCCTGTAAGCAATGTGATAGATTTAGGATTGCAGAAATTAAAACCAGGTAAAAATTTGGAACAAGGTGAAACGCAGCAGAAGTATTAACATGGCATCTTAAAGGATGCAGAAATTACACAAAAGGATAATACATACAGCAACAGAGAGTATAGACTATTCACAGTCTCTTTCCCTGTATTAAAATATTCTTCCTGAACTGTTCCATTATAATAAAGCCCTCTTACCCCTGTTAACATGCCCTCCTGAAGAATTCAGGTTTGCATTGTTTGCAAAGTACCAGGAGATTGGGAACCTTCCTGACCTCATCAGGCAGGCCATTCTATAAAGTGGGGGCCACAACGGAGAAGGCTCATTTACAGGAACTTGTTGATCTTGCCCATTTTTAGGGGGGCCACCTGCAGAAGGCCCTGCCCAGATAACCACAGCTGTTGTGGTGAAGCATGCAAGCAGAGCGGGTCCAGCAGATGAGGCTCCAAGGCCATGAAGAGTTTTGTATGTGATAGCGAGTACCTTGAATTGAACCTGGAAACTGATAAGCCTGGTCTACCTAGTTCCTGATAGTAACCCACCTGCAGAATTTTGCACTGACAGGAGTCTCCAAGTTGACTTTGAGGACAGAGCAATGTCAAGTGTGTACAACAGTCTAGTCTCAGTGTTACTGTGGCAAGGATTCAGTGGGCTAGATGAACCGAGTGAAGGTAGGTGGCTGTTTCCTGGACAAAACTAAGTTAGTAGAAGGTTTTTCCCCGCAGTTGCATGAACTTGCTTCTCCAGCAGTAATTTGGATTTGGTATATTTCCTAAGCTCTCGACCAAGTCAGCAACGGTCAGCTGAACCCCACTGAAAGTGGGAAGCACGGCACCCTTCAAGACCTCTGCCTTCCCAAACAGCAGGGCTATTTTTGGGCAGGAACGCACAAGAACGGTGTTCCGGCTGGCTCCCGAGTTGGCCGTACCCAGCAGGAACTCATTAGCATAATAGGCCACACCCAACAGCGGAAACTCATTAGGATTGGCTACATTAGGGGTGTGTGGCCTATCATGCAAACGAGTTCCTGCTCCAAAAAAAAGCCCTGGGTTTTGACAACAAACAAGGTAAATAGAATTAGAAGCAAAAGGTGGGTGTGGCTGGATGACCACACTTCTGGTAACATGGGGGTGTGGCCTAATATGCTAATGAGTCTCTGCTGTTGGGTGTGGCCTAATATGCTAATGAGTTTCTGCTGGGCTTTTCCTAAAAAAATAGCCCTGCCAAACAGCATTACTTTTTCTTCTTCCCAGGATTTAGTTTCAATTGATCCATATAACTACACCAGACATGTAGTGATGCAGGACCTCTGTGGCATCACCAGGAGTGTGGGAAAAGGAAATATAGCCCTGGGTGTCGTCAGCATATTGATGACCGCCAACCCCAAAACTATGAATGATATGACCTAAGGGCTTTCATAGAGATTGAACAGAATGGAGGATAGTACTGTGCCCTGTGGAACCTCACAGGACAGGTCCAACACTGATGATAACTGGTCTCTGATGGCAACTCTTTGAGTCTGCAGATAATGATTTGAACCGGTCCAGATACCTACTTCTTCCCCGATACCTACTTCTTCCCCCAAACGCCCCACAAAGATGGCATGTTCCACTATATCAAAGGCTGCAGATACGTCTAGTAGGAATGACAAAGAAGTGTGCCCTTTGTCTACATTAGATGGAGGTCATCAAACAAAGCCACCAGAGATGTTTTGGTCCCAAAACCTGGCATGAAGCCAGACCGAAAAGGGTCTAAAGCCAATGAATTATCCAAGAAGACCTGGAGTTGGTCTGCCTCTGCTCTCTCAATTGCATTGCCCAGAAAGGGTAGATTAGAGACTGGGTGATAATTTGCCACATCATTTTTCTGTTTGGGATAGTTTCTTTAAGTAGTGTGTGGGATAACTGCCTCTTTGAGTGGCCAAGGAAGGTGTCCTGAGTTATTGATTGATTTATGATAACCAAAGGCTTGTGGTGGTGGTGGTCCTTACATGATTTTAGCAGCTAGGATGGGCCAGGATGGGTACAGACCACAAGTAGTTGCCTTCACAAATCCCAGGATCCTGTCAGCATCCATCAAGGTAACCAGATCAAAATTAGACCAGATGATGTGTTATACATTGCTTCTCACAGACCTATTTTACAACCAGCATCCAGGTCAGGACAAATTAATTATATTTTATCAATATTTTTTTTAATGGTATCACAGCTAATTGCTTGTTCCTGATAGATTCAGGTGAGTAGCTGTGTTGGTCTGAAGCAGCAGAACAAAGTTTGGGTCCAGTGGCACCTTTAAGCTTAACAAAGGTGCCACTGGACTCAAATGTTGTCCTGTTTGTTCCTGAGTCAATGAAGGCTTGGATTTAGAAGTCATACAGAAAGTACCTCAGGAAACAGGTCTGAGCTGCTTGTGAGTGACTAAAACTGACTGCTGAACAACTGACTCCTAGCTTGCAATGGGAAATCAGGATATAGGCTGAATTTCTGGGCACTCTGGTCCCTCCACTTTACCAAACTTTACCAAACATAGTGAGTTGTCGGTTCTTTGAGGTTTGCGCTGAAGTTTCTCCAACCCCACAGGAATATCCTGGCTAATGCTTATGATTCTCAAATGCCTTTCCTCACAATATTTAACTTCAGCTCCTTTCTCCCCATGTCAATATCCACATAGATAACCAGAGGACAAGGTGACCTGTCATCCAACCTCACACAATGGTTTTAAATTCTGAACAAGCATTTAGTGCTTAATGTAATGTGGGGGAAAGACATGCTGTAATTTAGCGCCTGGTAGGGACTCTTGCGCAGAATTACCCTTTCTCGTCTCTCAAATGCTTGGCTTAGATAAAAAGATGGGGGAAAAAGAACAGGAGAATATATATATATATATATATATATATATATATATATACATATATATAGACAAACTTAATAACGCCTTCCTTTCCTAGGAGCATGATTTAGAATGAGTTTGTGAGAACAGGCGGCACCTATTTCATGTTGAATTACAGTACACCTTTGAGCAGGGCTGCTAAACGAAAACTCCATGCCTGTTGCCTTGCGTGTCTGCCTGCTTCATGGCACCGCCACTACAATTTAAAATGCTGTACATACCAAATAGATCTATAAATTTATATAGTAACTATCCCCAACAAATGCAAACTCATTCTTAGTAACCATAAAATTACCTTCTGTTATCTATCACCTGTGAATTATGGTCTCATCACGTACAACAGCCAGCAGGTGAATTATGCCCCTGCCTGGCACAGTATTTCACCATTTCTTCCAGGAAAGAAGGGATGCGTTAGGAAGGAAAGGGGGGAACATACAAGCCAGAGCTCTGCGAAATTTGTAGGGCAGTCAGTCTGCAGCTGCTTTAACAGATCTGAATGGAACATTGTTGAGATCTGTCCCACATGCCAGCTAGCTTTACAAGCTTTCAGTGCGAATCGAAGCATCATGGGTCAGCACCCCATCCAGATTTAGGTACAGAAAATATCCTTAATATGAGACACCATCATTGATAGACTTATCCTCCGTAAATCTGTCTAACCCCCTTTTAAAGCTGTCTATTCCTGGGGCCATCACTACATCCCCTGGCAGTGAATTCCACATTTTAGCCACTCTCTGCGTAAATTAGTATTTCCTTTTGTCCATCCTGAACCTACTGCCCATAAGCTTCATTGGATGTCCTTGAGTTCTAGCACTTTGGGAGACGGAGAAAAAATTCTCCTTGTCAACTCTCTCCACCCCGTGCATCATTATATAAACCTCTATCATGTCCCCCCTCTTAGTTGCCTCTTTTCTAATCTCAAAAGTCCCAGACTCTTAGTAGTCCTCCTCTGTAGTCTTTTGAGCTCTGCAATGTCCTTTTGGAGATACAGTGACTACAACTGTAAAGAGTATTCTAAAAGAGGCTGCACCATAGATCTATATGGAGGCATTACAATATCGGTCATTCTATTCTCGATCCCTTTCCTATTAATCCCTAACATAAAGTTTGCCTTTTTCACCACTGCAGCACACTGGGGTTGACACTGTTATCGAGCTATTCACTATGACCCCAAGATCTTTCCCCCTCTCATTCCCAGCAAGTTCAGATCCCATTAGCCTCAATGTTCCCTCTAAGCTGTGGAGTCTTGTGAGCAAAAAGGGAGTTCCTGGCAATGAATCTGTGGGCGAGCGATGTAGCTACTACATAAATTAGTTTGCTCTGGAGCCATCTTTCCTGAGCTAAGACAAAAATGTGTGAGCCGGAATTGAAAAAACTGTGAGCTAGCTCACACGAACTCAGCTTAGAGGGAACCCTAGTTAGCCTATACTCGACACTGGGATTTTTTGTCCCAATGTGCATCACCTTACAGTTACCGACAATGAACTTCATTTCCCACATTGTCACCCACTCACCTAGTTTGTGGAGGTCCTCTTGGAGCTCTTCACAGTCAGCCTTGGTTTTCACCATCCTGAATAATTTTGTGTCATCTGCAAACTTGGCCACTACTCCCCCCAGTCCCAGATCATTTATGAATCAATTAAATCATTCCGGCCCAAATACCAATCCTTGCGGGACTCTGCTGCTGACTTCTCTCCATGGTGACAACCGTCCATTGATTCCCACTCTTGGCTTCCTGTTGTTTAGCCAGTTTTTAATCCACAAGAGAACCCGTCTTCTTATTTCATGACTGCTAAGTTTACTCAGGGGTCTTGATATTTTACTTTTTGGAATTCATCCAACCATTGTTCCGTCACAGTGTAATTCAAGTGCATCCTCGTATACATCCCAAGATACAGACCCAGATAGCTGCAGGGAGCCTCAAGTCAGATCGCTCCCACCCCTGCTTTCGGAGGCAGAAATCTGAATTGAATTTTGAGAAAACACAGTCACTTAGTGTATAGTATAAACCTTTGCTCACCAAAATGGAAATTGGAATAAATGTTGTTGTTTTTTAAATGTGTCTCTCAATAGTCACAATTTCTACACCCATAATTCCAAGATATCCAAGACAGAATCACCTTTAATTCCTGCCTCTCAGAATCATACATGTTTAATTCAAAGCAAATCCAGAATGGTATAATGGGGCATACTTTCAAGTAAGCATTCATAAGTATTGCAGGGCTAAAGAGTCCTCATTCTTCCTCAGTGAAGGGGTGTTTCATAAGAATATAAGAGAAGCCAATGTTGGATCAGGCCAATGGCCCATCCAGTCCAACACACTGTCACACAGTAGCCAAAAATACCAGGTGCCATCAGGAGGCCCACCAGTAGGGCCAGGACACTAGAAGCCCTCCCACTGTTGACCCCCACCCCCCAAGCACCAAGAATACAGAGCATCACTTGCCCCAGATCAAGAATTCCTATCTATAACTTGTGGCTAATAGCTAGCCACTGATGGACCTCTGCTCCATATGTTTATCCAATTCCCTCTTGAAGCTGTCCATGCTTGTAGCTGCCACCACCTCCTGCAGCAGTGAATTCCATATGTTAATCACTCTTTGGGTGAAGAAGTACTTCCTTTTATCCATTCTAACCCGACTGCTCAGTAATCTCATTGAGTGTCCACAAGTTCTTGTATTGTGAGAAAGGGAGGAAAGTCCTTCTTGCTCTACTTGCTCTGTCCCATGCATAATCTTGTAAACCTCTATCATGTTATACCTCAGTCACCATTTCTCCAAGCTAAAGAGCCCCAAGTGCTTTAACCTTTCTTCATAAGGAAAGTGTTCCAACTCTTTTATCATTCTAGTTGCCCTTTTCAAAAGAGCAATCAGCTGTATTTAAACAGAGTAGGATGCTAAACCCTTTCATTTTTATTTCAGGGAGGATGAAAGCTTCAGCTTCCATTCTGTGGAGCAGGATCATGGCAGACACTGTCTGCTAGCACCTGGATTATTATTCTCCAAGCTGCCTGTAGGCAACCCTTCTGCCTTCCAGAAGGTACAAGCACTTCTGTTCAAAGGTGCCAAGCTTGTTTGGGAGGACAGACTGAACAAGGTTCTAGAGCCTTGCACTGTGCTGTCTGCCAGCAGGTACAAGCAAAACATTTTCCTTTTGCTGCAGTCATGCTAATGCCAGTTCATTAAAATAGTCTTGGCCAAAACAAAAACAACCCCCCCCCACTCTCATGCCAGTAAATCAGAAATGCGATTGGGGGAAACTCTGTACACCAAAATGCCAATCTGAGATGAAATTGCAGAACATGAACATGGGAACATAAGACCTGGCATGGTGTTATGGTAGCAGTGTTGGAGTAGGATCTGGAAAACCTGGGTTCAGATCCCCCCCTCTGCCATGGAAGCTTGGGTTAGTCACTCTCTCTCAGCCTCTTTCACAGAGCGGTTATTGTGAGGATCAAATGGAATGATGATGATGGTGGTGATGATGATGATAACAACAAAAAGGGGCAGTGGTGGCTCAGAGGTTAAGATGCGGAGCTACAGACTGGAAGGTCTGCAGTTCAGCAGTTCGAGACCCTAGTGCCGCATGACGGAGTGAGCTCCCATCTCTGGTCTTAGCTCCTGCCAACCTAGCAAGAAATTGCAAGAAGATAAACAGGTACTGCTTTGGTGGGAAGGTAACAGTGTTCTGTGTGCCCTGGCATTTAGTCATGCTGGCCACATGACCACAGAAACATCTTCGGAAAGCGCTGGCTCTTCAGCTTGGAAACAGAGGTGAGCACCGCCCCCTAGAGTCAGATTCAACTAGCTTTCTAGCAAGGGAAACCTTTACCCTTTTAAGCCCTCTTAGGTACTCATTGGGGAGAAAGGCAGGGTTTAAATGTCTAAATTAAAAAATGAGCATTCTGATCTACAAGTCTAGACTAGTAGAAGAAAATTCAAGCCCAGTAGTACCTTAAAGATCAACAAATTTTCCAGAGTATAAGATTTGAGGTATCTGAGGACATTAAGTTTTGACTCAAGAAAGCTTATACCTCCAGAAAACTTTGCTGGTAATTATGGTACTACTGGACTACTGGATTTCGTTCTACTATTAAAGACTAAGATGGTTACTCACCTGAAACTATCCGGCTGGAAAGGGCATACATTGGTTGGGTGACTTTCTGCCTTTGCTGACCTTCCCCTGCGCCACGCCATCCCTGGGAAAGAGAAAATGAAAGACGGCACAGGGCAACAAAAACCAAAAGCAGTGGGCAGCCACAGATAATCGCACTCCTTCCCCCCCAAAATGGCCAGCCAGTGGTCTTGGATCTGAAAAAGGGGATTTCATTAGTTACCTTTCTGAGATTAATGAACAGGGCATGCTTGCATCAGGTTTTGATTAATTGCTTTCCAAATCTATCTGTTCTTTTGCTGCTGTGGGAAGAAGAGAAGCCCCACCCAGCAGTCAGACCAGGCAGAGATTGATGGATTTCCCAAATTAAGGTGGAAACCAAGGGGGCGTGTATTTCTATCTCTAGGCTCATTCTTATACTTTGCATCCAAATCCTGCTCCAAAACCTCAAAGTTGGCTTTCATTAGTAATAACCAAGTCGGTATGGTTGGACACTGGCTCATCTTCTTAAGGCACTGTTCCCCACTTTGGGGGGGGAGGCAGTGGATCACAGAGCAGGAGAACATTTTATGGTGGGCTACTGCAGGGCTGCCAGACCCAGCCTGTTAACCAGCAGGGAACTGGGGGTTAGGGACATGGACAGGAAGTGACTTCATGCCTCTTTATGAATTGCCGGAAACTTTGTGGTAAAACTATACAGTTTTTGGCAATTCCTAAAGAGGACAGATGTCAATTTTGTTTTCTCCCCAGAATGTAAGAAAATAAGAGATCATGTTAGATCAGGCCAATGGCCCATCCAGTCCAACACTCTGTCAATAGCCAAAACCAGGTGCCACAATAGCTAAAACCCAGGAGATCCACCAAAGGGGCCAGAACTCCAGAAGCCCTCCCACGGTTGCCCCCCAAGCACCAAGGATACAGAGCATTCCTTTCCCAGACAGAGTGTTCCATCTAGTGACTAATAACCACTCATGGACCTCTGCTCCATATGTTTATCCAATCCCCCCTCGATGCTGTCTATGCTTGTAGCTGCCACCACTTCCTGCAGTGAATTCCACATCTTAATTACTCTTTGGGTGAAGAAGTACTTCCTTTATCTCTTCTCAGCCTACTGCTCCTTAATTTCATTGAGTGCCCACAGTTCTTGTATTGTGAGAAAGGGAAAAGTACTTCTTCCTCTACCTTCTCATCCTGTGCACAGTTTGTAAACCACTAATCACGTTCCCCTCAATCATTGTTTCTCCAGGTTAAGAGCCCTAACTTCTTTAACCTTTCTTCATAGGAAAGGTGTTCTGTCCCTTAATCATTTTATTCACCTTTATGCTATATCTTTTTTTGAGGTGTGGTGGCCAGAACTGTACACAGTATTCCAAATGAGGCTGCACCATAGATTTATACAGGTGCATTATGATACTGGCTGATTTGTTTTCAACTCTCTTCCTAATAATCCCCAGCATAGTGTTGGCCTTTTTATTGCAGTTGCGCACTGAGTCAGCATCTTCAGTGAGTTATCTACCATGACTCCAAGATCTCTCTCCTGGTCAGTTACCATCAGTTCAGACCCCATCAACATATATTTATAGTTAGGATTTTTGGCTCTAATGTGCATTACTTTGTATTTGCCCATGTTGAACCTCATTTGCCACATTGATGCCCATTCGCCCAGCCTCAACAGTGATGCATTCAGGGTAAAGCCTAGTACTTTTACTCTACCTGGGGTCTCCAGGATGCACAAATACAATGGCAACAAGTAGATCAAGATACAGGAGCAAGGTCTACAAACCAGTCTGGAGTTAGAGAGCCAATGGTTACAGCCAGGGGTCAGGGGAAGGAGGTTCAGGGTTTGGAAACCGGTGCAGGATACAAGATCTGGGTCTCAAGCTGTAGGATCAAGGCAAGGTTAACAAAGACAGAGTACAAGACAGCAAGTCAGGGTAGAACTCCATTTACTATGCAGGTCAACTTACAGAGGGGTGTGTCAAGTAAGGTCGCTTCCACGCCAAGCCTTGCTCAACACGTTCCTTTTATCAGCCTCCTTTTGCTGACATCCCCCAAGTCTAAGGTGTTACTTCTTACCACTTTACCAGTTTTTAATCTACAAGAAGACTTGTTCTCTTGACTGCTGAGTTTACTTAGGAGCCTTTGATGAGGAACTTTATCAAAAGCTTCCTGGAGGTCTAGGTAGACAACATCTGTTGGGACACCTCTGTTCACGTATTTGTTAGCCCCCTCAAAGAACTCTAAAAGATTAGTGAGATGAGATCTTCCTTTACAGAATCCATGTTGGTTCTTCCTCAATAGTTTTTGTTTATGAACCTGCCTACTAATTCTACCTTTAATAATGGATTCCACCAATTTACCTGGTATTGATGTTAAACTGATTGGCCTGTAATTTCCCAGATCTCCTCTGGAAGCTTTTATAAAGATGGGGGTTACATTGACTACCTTCCAGTCCTCAGGAATGGAGACAGATTTAGTGACAGATTGCATATTTTTGTCAGGAAATCCATAGGCTCACATTTGAGTTCTTTCAGACCTCTTGGATACATGTCATCTGGGCCTGATGATTTGTCAGTTTTTAATTTGTCCATCAGTTGTAGGATCTCCTCTCTCATCATCTCAATCTGACTCAGGTCTTTTGGTACCCCTCCTGAAACTGGGGGTTCTGCAGTGGGCAAGCACCTCCCATCTTCAACAGTGAAGACAGAGGCAAAAAATTGATTCAGCTTCTCTGCAGTTTCCCTGTCGTCCTTTAGTAATCCTTTTACCCCTTGGTCACCCATGGGTCCCACTGTCTCTCTGGCTGGTTTTCTGCTTCTAATGTATTTGAAGAAAATTTTATTGTTGGTCTTTATGTTTTTTGCAATATGTTCCTCATGCATTTTTGCCTGTCTGATCACCAACTCACATTTTATTTGTCAAAGCCCATGCTCCTTTTTATTTACCTCACTCGGACTAGCCTTCCACCTCTTAAAGGAATCCTTCTTACTTTTTACTGCTTCCATTACCTTGTTCGTTAACCATGCAGGCCTTTTCTTAATATGCCTATATATCTTTCCTAACCTCTGGTATACATTTTATCTGGGCTTCCAGTATTGTTATTTTAGTTTCCAAGTTTCCCAAAGGGACTTGACCCTCCTTACCTTTCTTTTCAATTTCTTCTTCACAAGCCCCCTCATTTGAGAGAAGTTACCGCTTCTAAAGTTAAATATGGTTGTGCTGGTCTTTTGGGGGCAATTCCCTGTTTACGGAAATGCTAACCTTAATAGCATTATGGTCACTGTTCCCAACTGGTGCTATCACATTTACATTCTCTCACTAGGTCTTGAGCATTACTTAGGCCCTCCCCTCTGGTAGGTTCTGTGACCATCTGCTCCACAGCAAAGTCATTGAGAGTATCTGGAAACCCAATCTCTTTCTCTTGACTTGAACACAGATTTACCCAATCAATGTGTGGGATGGTAAAAATCACCTATTATGAGCACAGTTATTTTGTCTAGATGCTTTCATTAATCCTTTTGATGTTTCTAAATCATCCTCTAGCCTTTGAGCTTGTGGGCGATGACAAACTCCCAGAGTTAAGCTTCCGTTTGGGCCCACTATTTCCACCCATAGCATTTCTGTAAGTGAATCTATTTCTTGTACATTCTCGGTTTTACTGGACTGTATACCCTCTCTGACATACAAAGCCCCTCCACCTCTGACCTTTCCCTCCCCATCCTTCTTATATAATTTATATCCAGGAATCATTGTATCCCACTGATTATCCTCATCCCGCCAAGTTTCTGAAATGCCCACAATGTCTGTGTTCTCCTCTGACACTAAGCATTCCAGCTTCCTCATTTTACCTTGGACACTTCTAGCATTTGCATATAAACATGTATAATCCCCCCCCGCCATACACACATTAGGCCTGCAGCCTTCTGCCTGTGGCCTCTAGGACCTTGTCAGGCAGTCAATATGGCCTCTCAGGGGCCAGCCTGAATCCGTTTCCCTCTAGAACAGTAACAACTCCCCCTTCATCTCTTCCAGATGAGCCATCCCAAACCAGAGACCTTTCATCTCCTGTCAGCTTTAAATTAACTTGACATCACATCATTACTGACAGACCCCCCACCCCCGTGTTCCTGCCCCCCCATCTCCTGCTGTACTTTTGTCTGGTCTGTGATGTCCTTTTTGAGGTATGGTAACCAAAACAGTACACACCGCGGTCCAAGTGAGGCCACATCGTTGATCTAAACAAAGGCATTATAAATATAAAATTGGCCATTTTATTTTTGATCCCTTTCCTAATAATCCCCAACACAGAGTTTTCCTTTTTCACCGCTGTAGCACACGGGGTTGACACTTTCACTGAGCTAGCTACTACAGCCCCGAGATCTTTTCTCTCTCTGTCTCAGCAAGTTCAAACGTCATTAGCCTATACTTGAAGCTAGGATTTTTTTTTGTTCCAGTGTGTATCGCCTTACACTTAACAACACTGAACTTAAGTAGTTGCACTGTGCCCACAAAATCACTGGCAGGCCATGACCCACGGAGCAGTATCCAGTTGCTTAGTCAGAATGCCCACACTTGACTGCACATTTCGGACAGACCTGGAGAGGAAATACACCCTCATACGTCTAGAAGGTTTCAGCCTGATTTTGGTACCCCATTTCATCACTATTATACACGCCGGCGACGATTCTCCTAATATTTTAATAAGGTCTATGAATCACATTCATTGATTTATTCACATAGTCATACTGTTTTCCCCCTCTTGGTCATACTAAACAGAAGAAAGGAAGGGGAGGATAGGTTGCGAGCCCTTTGACTTAAATATTTCTGTAATGGCTGTTAAAATCAATTCTAGCATTAAAGTCTCCACGAATGAACAATGCATTGAGTGGAAAATTGATTATATGGTCAAAGCACCGTCATTTGTGGCCTCGTTTGCTTTTTCGATTAGTACAGCTGTCTTGGCTGTTGTAGGTGGTCTTCAGAATTTTTACAGGCCGGGGAAAATGTCCTTGATATGTTGTGTTTGCCTAGCGATGAAAAGGGAACCAAACATATGAATTACTTTAAGGTTAACGTTTTATGTTGTCAATGGAATTAGAAAGCAATGCCCCAGGTGGAAATCCCTGTGTGTGTGAAGGGGATCTTGCTTTAAGGAAAAAAATCAATAAACAGATGAAAACAAAATGGGTATTGCCCCAAAGGTGGCTGGACATATTCGTCTGCATGTATGGGTGTTGGATTGGGTGAATCAATTTGATGAAGCTCTGCTTTCGGCGACACAGTTTTTGGTCAGTGATATAATCCATGATGAAAATACGAATGCATTGGGGAATCGCTTATCTGAAGGTATGGTTTCCAATTTCATTGGGAAGGAAAAGGATTCATCGGGAAGATTCGGAGTTGTTCAGCAGTGGAACAGGCTGGCTTAGGAGCTGGGGGACTTTAAGGGGACACCGGATGTCCTCTGATGTAATTGTGCATCCCTACACTGAGGCAGAGGGCTGCGGTGGCTCAAGTGGTTAAGATGCTGAACTGCAGACTGGAAGGTCAGTAGTTCAGCGGTTCGAGACCCGAGTGTGCCACATGACGGAGTGAGCTCCTGTCTCTGGTCCCGGCTCTGGTCAACCTAGCAGTTCGAAAGCAAAAAATTGCAAGTGGATAAATAGGTACTGCTTCGGTGGGAAGGTAACAGCATTCTGTGTGCCTTGGAGTCTAGTCATGCCGGCTATATGACCACGGAAATGTCTTTGGACGGCGCTGGCTCTTTGGCTTGGAAACGGAGATGGGCACCACATCCCTAGAGTCGGATTCAACTAGCTTATGAGCAAGGGAAACCTTTACCTTTTCCCCTTACACTGAGCCAGGGGGTTAGACTAGATGACCTTCAAAAATCTTCAATGAGCCAGTTTGGTGTGAGAGCCAGTTCGGTGTAGGAGTTAAATGTGTGGACTCTAATCTAGGAGAACCGGGTTTGATTCTCCACTCCTCCACTTGCAGCTGCTGGGTGACCTTGGGCAAGCCATTGTTCTGTCAGAACTGTTCTCTCAAGGACAGTTCTCAGGAGAGCTCTCTCAGCCCCACCTACCTCACAGGGTGTCTGTTGTGGGGAGGGGAAGGGAAAGTACTTTGTAAACTGCTCTGAGGCTCCGAGTGAAGGGCAGGGTATAAATCCAATCTCCTCCTCCTCCTCCTCCTCCTTCTTCTTCTTCCACATCAATGAATCTGACACAGGATGGTGGACACAACAAGAAACTGGCTGCCACAGGAGGTGGAGGCAATCACAAAATGGCAGGGAATGAGGTTCTGTTGGAACACCTTCCCTATGAAGAAAGGTTAAAATGCTTGGGGCTCTTTAGCTTGGAGAAACGACGGCTGAGGGGTGACATGATTGAGGTTTATAAGATTATGAATGGGATTGAGCAGGCTGAGAAAGAAGTATTTTTCTCCCTTTCTCACAATACAAAAACTCATGGGCACTCCATGAAATTGCTGAGCAGTCAGGTTAGAACAGATAAAAGGAAATACTTCTTCACCCAAAGAGTGATTAACATATGGAATTCACTGCCCCAGGAGGTGGTGGCAGCTGCAAGCATGGTCAGTTTCAAGAGGGAATTAGAGAGACATATGGAGCAGAAGTCCATCAGTGGCTATTAGCCACAGGGTATAGATGGGAACTCTCAGTCTGGGGCAGGTGGTGCACTCTATTCTTGGTGCTGGAGGGGGCAGCAGTGGGAGGGCTTCTAGTGTCCTGGCCCCACTGCTGGACCTCCTGATGGCACCTGGTATATTTTGGCCGCTGTGTGACAGAGTGCTGGACTAGATGGGCCATTGGCCTGATTCAACATTGGCTTCTCTTATGTTCTTATGTTCTTATGTTCTAACTCTCATAGCAACTCTTCAACATTTCAGGATGATTTTTATCTGCACAGCCAATCAGTTCTTCAGGGCCAATCAGAAGCCCCACTGGGCAAAAGCCCTACCAGGCCCCGCCTACTTGCTAAAACATTTGGTAGGCATCAGGACAGGTGTTGCCAAGTGACATGCAGCCCCTGGTGTGATAGAGTGCTGGAGGAGGGCGAAGGAGACCCAAGTTTAAATCCCATAGCACAAAGTTTATTTGATCTTACTTGGCCAGTCATAATTCCTCAATCTAACCCAATTTACAGAATTGCTGTTGGGCAGACTGAGTGGAAGAAAGAAGAAAGCTGATAAGAAGAACCTTATAAACTGTCCTGAGCACCTGTGAGCAACATCACAATAAAAAAGTAAACATATAAGATTAATAATACCTGCTTCATTGGATTGCCCAATGCCCAGGAGGATTGCCAACTACAGCTTGGGAAATTCCTGAATATTTGGTGGCAGCAGTGCCTGGGGAGCAGGGTTATAAACAGAAAAAGAGACTTCCCAGCAGTGAATTAAAAAGAACAAAAAAGCTGTGGACTGAGATGCTAAGCCAATATTGTATTCAATATACTAGGAAATTTCAAATACGTATTGTAAAGCAAAATCCAAAAAGTATGGCAATACAATGCAAACAGTCACTGGCAAGGAATATATACATTGTGCAATCTGATAAGAGTTATACAATAATGAAGATTCTGGGTATACACTCTGTTTCAAATATCTTCTTCTTCAGAAAGGTATGTACATGCCATCCCCTCCGGTTGGGGCACGGGTTCCCCTGATTTTGGGAGCTCCAACCTACCACCAATGAGCTGGCCATTGCGGGAAGCCCCACCCCTGAGCAGACCCCTCCCACCTTGGCATCTCCAGCACAATAACGTCAACCAGTAGTGACATCATCACATTGCCGATGTCAGGGGGGGATGACACTCTAGTTTTTGAGGGAGGGAGGACCTTGCAACCCTACTGGGGAGAGCAAATTTTTGGGAGAGGGAAACAGCCCAGCAGAGATATATTACTATCTCCTGTGATGCCATGCCTGTGATGTCACATTCAGGTCAAAGGTCGGTTCCTGTATATTCTCTCCTTCTTGTGAGGTCACTTCCTCCTACCAAACTTCAAATGCTGTAATTTAATTTTCTACCTCATATCACTTCCCCCCACCTTTTCCTCCCACTTTACATCAGTTGTATGCATATGCTGTGTATGCTTTAGTAACCTTTGCTTCTAAATGTTGTGCTAGTATAACTGGCTTCTATCCAGTAATGTTCCATATACCCAAAAAACTTTCCAAAATCCAATCTTTTCTCAGTGTTAAGGAGGAAAACCCATTTTGAAGGCCCATAGGAGGATGCTAGCCAACAGCAGTCCCATCTCTCTCTCAGTCTCCAGCCAGCCTGTGGACTTTAGTATCTGTACAAATGACAATCAGTTTCCTTTAGTTTGTATGGCATGCCATGGAGTCTCTATGGCATACCATACGAACAGCAGAAGTCCTAGGGAACCCACCTTCTATAACCAGTCTAGGACTTCTGTTTCTTCTAGGCCATGGTATACCATAGAATCCTCACTCTGAAGCTTCCTCCATGGAAACTGATTTCTGTAGTTTGGAGACCAATTGGAGACCAGGAAAACTCCAGGTTCCATCTTGAAGTTTATCTATAAAATGGTAATCCTAAAATGGGGATGCTAAAAGTTTTATGGTCTTGCTGATTAAAAAAAAAAAGAATAGTTTTGTCAAGTTGAATTATTTTTATGTTTTAAAAATTATTTTATTGTGTTTTACTTTGTGAGCACTTCCACACATGCCATTCTCTATGGTACCCCCTTTTTACAAGACTCTTTACCGTGTTAACGTGTGTTACGACCAAACTTAAGAGCAAATGAGAACAGCAAGAAAAGCTCTGGTTCTTTTTAGAAAGAAACACTGTGACTGAATTGATATAAGGCCTACTTAGGAATATGTGGATGTAGGAAAGCGTTCAAGCATTCCCATTCATGCTTTCACTGTTATGTTCTGACTGCCATGGAACACTGATAAATGCAAACGTTGAAACTGTTTCTTTCTTTCCAGCTAGGCAAGCAATTTAGTCATAATTGAAAGCAGATTTCTTTGTTAAGGCCTTAATGTTTTATTAATTTAATTTTCCACAGTCAGATTCTTTTTTTATTTTTTTCGTTTAGCCTAAATTTCCCTTGATATTTGTAATTATAATGTTTGTTTGGGACTGTGTTGCAAGAGGATACTGGAAGTCTCATCCAGCCACCGACGAAACAACAATCCCCTCAACCCCAATACCTTACAGAATAAGAACAAATGGCAATATGATATTAAAATCCTTTAATTTTCTTCCCGGTTGCTGTATGGATATGAATTGTTTTCTTAATTCCAGTTCTGTAATCTTAATAGACAAGGTGGTAGAGATGGATATGATTTCACTGAAGTGTTATTAGCCCAGGGTTGCCAACTTTGGGTTGGGAAATTCCTGGAGAGTTGGCTGTAGAGCCTGGAGTGGGAGAGATTGGGGAGGGGTAGAGAGGGAATTCAGCAGGGTACCAGGGCTCTCTTTGTAGCAGGAACTCCTTTGCATATTAGGCCACACACCCCTGATATAGCCAATCTTCCAAGAGCTTACAATAGCCCCTGTAAGAAGAGCTCTGTAAGCTCTTGGAGGACTGGCCACATTAGCGGTGTGTCACCTAATATGCAAGTGGGTTCCTGATACAAAGAGAGCCCTGGTGATACGTCAATGACCCCCCCTTACCTCCTGCTGCTTATTTGAGCACCGATGGGGAATGGGGGTGTTCAGAAGGAGGTTGCCCCCCCAAATGAATAAATGACACCACTAATAGGAAGTTCTGAATGGTTATTGTCTCAGTGCCATTCCAGAAATTTTCTGAGGAGAGAGAGAGAGAAGTTGGATGTGGGACAATATTATCGACATGATTGTGTTCAGCAATGCTCCATGAGATACTGAGTGGGCTTAAGTTACAGGAGGGTAGATTTTAGTTGAGGGGGGATCTTACAGGTGACATAACAACATTGACATGCTGATGTCACTTCCGGTAGCACAAGACATGATGCCAGTGCATCATCAGTGACACTGTAGTATTTAAGCCGAAACTCTGTGGTTAAATCATAAGAGTTTTAGCTGAATGCTAGAAAACCCCAGTGATGCACTGATGTCACTTCCACTCATACTGGAAGTGACATCAGCAGGGCTCTTTTTGTAGCAGGAACTCCTTTGCATATTAGGCGACACACCCCTAATGTAGCCAATCCTCCAAGAGCTTACAATAGCCCCTGTAAGAAGAGCCCTGCAAGCTCTTGGAGGATTGGCCACATTAGGGGTATGTCACCTAATATGTAAAGGAGTTCCTGCTACAAAAGAGAGCCCTGGGCATCAGCATGTCAACATTGACATCCTTATGTCACTGGTGAGGCCCACCTGCCAGCAGTGAGTCTCCTACCACTTGCCAGCTTCATGATGGCCACCTTAATCATCAATACAATTTGAACTGTCCTGTTGGAAGCAACTGGATACATGCCTTTTATCTGGCTTATCAAATAAGTGGGCTTGCTTGTTTGTTTGTTTCCATTCAGTGTGCAGACCCAATGAGTGGGCAAGAATAAATGTGCTCCTGAGATTCTTTTGTGATCTGAAACATGGAAAGACGGAGGAGGAAGAAGAAGAGATTGGATTTGTACCCCAAACTTCATTACCCAAAGAAGTCTCAGAGCGTCTTACAATCTCCTTTCCCTTCCCCTCCCCACAACAGACACCCTGTGAGGTAGGCGGGGCTGAGAGAGCTCTTTCGAGAACTGCTGTTTCCAGAACAGCTCTGAGAGAACTGTGACTGACCCAAGGTCATGCCAGCAGCTACATGTGGAGGAGAATCAAATACCATTCTCACATATTAGAATCCGCACTCCTAACCACTACACCAAACTAGTTCTCTGGGACAGCTTCTATCTCCTCCACTCACTTTCACCTAGGGCTTCAGCTAGCAGTTACTGTGTGTACACCTAGTTCCTCTGCCTTGGAGAACCTATTAGGGTGGGACCAAGATACAGAAAAGGTTTAAATAAATAAAATAAAAACCAGTTCTGCTGATACTTTGTTAATTTTGTCCAAGAGGCAGGTACTCAGCCAGACTTCACTCTCAAAGCTTGCATGCTTCCGGGCAGGGTTGGCCTCTTTCCAGATTGCAAATCTGTCTTTAAAGCAATTTGGGATACTCCAGCTCCTATGAACCGGGGCTATAAATGAAACAAACCATGGAAAATGTATTGAAAGAACAGGCTAGTTAAAACCAGGCGTTAGGTGCCGTGAGAATCAAATGATGCACCCCCATTAACCCTCTTTAATTTCCTGAGTCCTGGAAACAACTTATCAAGAAAAGAAATAAATAAAAGCAAACCCAAGTTCCTGAAGTTGATTGGAGGGCAGAGGAAGAAACAGGTAAAGGAACGTCCCTCTGTTATGGTATTCCTTTCTGTTCATGGGAGATAATTTAATGGCATGGGGACAGTGCACTTTTAAATGGGGTTGCCAGGTCTCCTCTGACCACTGACAGATAGGGTTGCCCAGTCTGGCCTCATCCCCATAGGGGGACTTTGGGGGGCATTCCTGGAGGGGGTGGGGTGTCCACAACATGATGATATCACATTGGGAACATCCCCACCCCCAAACCCCACCCCCAACAGTGACCACTCACAGTCACCCCTCTTTCTCCTTTCCAGTAAGATTTAAAGGGCCCACTGATCAGCGGGAGGGCCCTTTAAACCTTGCAGGAAGGGAGGGAGTGGAGTGGTCACGGGTGGTCATTCTTGAGGATGGGGCTTGGGGGTGGGGCTTCCTCCACCAGCCACCTGGCCGACAATGGGCTAAAGCCCCAAAAATCAGAGGACAACCCTACCAGCAAGGGATGGGGGTGGGTTGCCAGATCCAGGTTGGGAAACTCCTGAGGATTTCAGGATCGAGGATCTCTCATTGGGGTACAAGACCATAGAGTCCAACCTCCAAGGCATCCATTTTCTCCAGGAGAACTGATCTCTGTAGTCTGGAGATGAGCTGTAATTACAGGGAATATCCGAGTTCCACCTTAAAGACAGGCACCCCTACTTCTAAATCTGGGGCTAGAAATGCTGGTCCTCCTCATGATCTTTAAGCTGTTGGTATCTCTGCTTTCTACAGATGGCTAGGCTACTATTTGCAGGAGTGGAGTATGACAAGCCACTATTGTCTGCACCCCAGATTTCTTTTCCCTCCTGGAAACCACCAAGTTGCATTTTTATCCTCAGATCTTTAGCTAGACTGTTTCTTAAACAAATATTTGATTCATCCTAGGGCACACGCATGCTACAGATATCAAGTGGTTTAATAATCACGCTCTTGGCTCCAGGGATCCCTGTTAACCGTAGCGGCGTCAGCAGGATGAAACGTTTCTATTAGAGAACAATCAAACAGCAATTCTGAATGTTCTGAACGCACCAAACTACAATTTGGAGCATTCATTGGGGGGGAAACTGTGACATGTTTGTATTGGCACGGTACCAATGCATGTTGTGTAAATTAGGCCCCAATGGGTTAAATATCTGTTACCCTGAATGGCAACCATGCTTCATGACACCAATGGTTCCAGCAACGAATCATGCCTACGTGGCAGATATACCAGATTCATTCCATTCACTCTTTCAGGAGGGATGGAAAATCTAGGGATGGCGGCTTCCAGGTGAGACTCGGGGGTCCCCTGGAATTACAGCCCAACTCCAGGCTACAGAGATCAGTTGCCCTGGAGAAAATTGATGCTTTGGAGGGTGGGATCTATGGCATGATACCTGTCCTCCATAGACTCCATCCCTAAATCTCCAGGAGTTTTCCAACTGGATCCCCTGACAGAGGCCAGAAGGGACCTGGCAACTCTAGGGAAACCCCAGCCTTTGATATTCAGACCAATGGCAGTGTGATCCTAAGCAGATTTGCCCCATGCTTAGCCCACGGAAATCGTGTTATGCTTCCTGGGATTGCACTGTGCACAATCTGGAATTGTTTTGAGTGGTTGATTTATGATTTGTAATTTATGTATTTATTTTTTGCTTTGAATATGGATGTCGGGGTTTGCTTTCAATTTTCCATTTTTAGAATTCTTGTCAGCCAGTTCTGGAGGACATTGTCCAAAAAAAAAAAAAAGATGGGGCTGTAAATCTAGAAATAAGCGATAGATAAACCACAAGGTGAGCACCCTTGAGGAGGAAAAGAAAAGCCTGTCTTAATTAAGCAAGGGAATGAAACGATACACTTCCTTTCCACCAGTAAGCATGAGAAGTTTTTCATTAACTCCATTAAAATCAGTAGCCAAAACGCTTAGGGCAGTGTGTCCCCCCCCCATCGAGGCCAGCTTATTTTGCTAAATTTGTCCTTCAGGCAGAATGAGATGGGTGGAGTTGACGTTAACATCATGTCAACAGTCACCTTGGAGTTATTCCAAATTCACCTCCCTGGGAAAGAGAAAGCATCAGCCATCATTGGCGCCTTCTCCAGACCATGAGCAGATATATAAACTTGCTCTTAGTGATGGCCCTTCATCACCTTGCTATTAACATGATCTCCCTGTTTTGATGCCGTACCTATTTGCAGCTTGCAGTTTAATCTATGGCAAGTCTCTCCCCTCCTTACGCTGTAAGAATTTATGAACTTTAATCTTCTTTTATGAGAGCCTGTTCCTAAAGCTTTTATAAAATCGGAGTAAGCCATGTCCAAAGATTCACCTTCTCCGGTTCCATTAATATTTCCAGAACTTGTACTGCCCTAGAGGGACACCGTGTTCCTTGCCGGATCCACCCTTGTAACCTGAACTGCGCTTGTAACATGCTGATTGGATCAATTTGTGGTCACACGGGCTGTTTTAATAATACAGCTGGAGTTTGTTTCTTCAGTCTGTTTTCAGTGGAGCTACCTGCAATTTCTCGAGTACAGCCAAATACCTTGTAAACAATCGGCACTAGACAACTTAATTCCCTTTGTCCGGGAAGTGCTGCAATTTATTTCAGATCTAACTACATGCCCTTGTCAGTATCTCTGCTATTAACTACTTTATTTGATTCCGAATCCTCACATGATATATGGCAGTCAAGGTTTTGAAGACCTCCAATCCGAGTAACTTCATATAGCATTTCCTAAAAATGATGGATGAAGCTGGGTGCCAGAATTTATGGCATTTGAAAGGCCTCAGTCCATACCATCCCAGATCAGGGAAAGGTTACATTATTGACTTTCTCTTAACGAAAAAGGAAAGAGAAAGAAAGAAAGAAAGAAAGAAAGAAAGAAAGAAAGAAAGAAAGAAAGAAAGAAAGAAAGAAAGAAAGAAAGAAAGAAAGAAAGAAAGAGAGAGAGAGAGAAGGAAGGAAGGAAGGAAGGAAGGAAGGAAGGAAGGAAGGAAGGAAGGAAGGAAGGAAAGAAAGAAAGACAGACAGACAGACAGACAGACAGAAAGAAAGAAAGAAAGAAAGAAAGAAAGAAAGAAAGAAAGAAAGAAAGAAAGAAAGAAAGAAAGAAAGAAAGAGAGAGGGAGGGAGGTTGGTAGGGAGGGAGGGAGGGAGGTTTGTTAACATTTTCTTCTAAAAATTCAATATATATCATTTTTATATATATATAGTTTTGCTGCTTGTATGCTTTTTATCCTCAGGGAAAGAGCAAACAACAGTTACCACCACCAGAATCCCCATAGACTTTTCTTATTTCCAACCTATCTGGCTAGAACGTTTGCAAGTATGGGGCAATGTTGTCTCCGCCCCTTGTCAACAATTTCAAAGCGGCAACAATCACTTCTGAAGATTCGTATTCAGGATCTGGTTGCAGTCGTTAATTCAATACACTTTAATCCATCTTTGGTACTCAAAATCAAGACATCTGAAAGATTCCTCCCCCGCTTCTACAAATACATTTCTACATGAAAATAGCTCTAGCCATTGTGAATACCGAAACTGGCAACCATTCAGAACTAAGCAATCAGAAGTAAAATGGTACAGTTCAGCATACTCATCTTCTTTGATAAACCCAGTCTGTGCAGTGTTAACAGGAGGTGATTAGCATATCAATATGTAAAGATGAAGGGCTGTGGCTCAGTGGTAGAGCATCTGCTTAGCATGCAGAAGGTCCCAGGTTCAATCCCCAGGATTTCCAGTGAAAGGATCTGGAAGGGGATAACATGAAAGACCCTAGAACATTGCTGCCAGTTTGAGTAGCCAATCGTGACCCCGATGGATTGATGATTTGATTCAATATAAGGCAGCTTCATGTCTTCATGTGAAGGTGGGTTGATGAGATGAGCTTGGACACAGGCATAGGAAAAAAAATTGGAAACAGTCATTTTATATGAGAAGTGAACCAGGGATAAAGAGGCATCAGCCGGGGACAAGAGAGGACAATGAAAATGGACTTTTTTCTTTCAACAGCTCCTGATCTAGATGCGTACTCACCACCACGGCCAGACTGGGTGGCTTGGGGTTTCCTGTTGAGCTTGTTAGAAATCTTGACAACATAATCTCTCAGTTTCTGCTCAGTTTATGATTTTTTCCCTTCAGCAAATAACACATGGTATATCTTGAAAGATCATGACTGAAAGCTAACAGACAAGTGTTATTTCTGGTTGATGCTGGTTTGATGGGCCCACATAAGTCAGTGTGAATTAGCTCGAGTGGTTGCTTAGAGCATCTCTGACTTTGTTTGGGAATAAGAAGGCTGAATTGCCTTTCCCTTTATACAATTTACACACAATTGATTATCCCTGGCACACTCGCTTATATCGATACCTGTTACCAAGTCTTTTGTTTGTAGTTTCAAACTGGCTTCTGGGTCACAGCGAGCAAATCTCCTGTGCCAAAGCTCCAGAAACTTCTGGTCAACAGTTGTCTTAGCTGTACAGACCTTTGGTTCCTTGCAGTCTAGCTCAAAGACTCTATTTCTGAGAGCACCTGTGAAATATAGCTCACCCTGGCACGAGACAGAACATACATTATTCTCAAAGTGTTATGGCAAATCCTTTTTCTGAGAGTATGGGCATGCTTAGCAAATTTGCCTTTAAATCAGGAATTTATAAAATATCATCTGCAGTGATTTCAGTTCCACCGTCACCTATTTGGTAATTTAATGTAATTTTTCCTTTCCCTTGTATGTCTACTTGATCTCCATTGGCTAGGCACACTTTTCCTAAAGCTGAAAAAAAGGGGGAAAAGGGAAGGGGAAACTCAACCCAAAATAACACTACGAACCAAGGGGGCCAAGCTGACTAATTTAATATAAACATACAAATTTATTAAGGTGTACACTTGCTAAAATAGCTTCTGATTAAAATTTTTCCAGTGTCAGACATATAAAAACATACAAATACTCATACAAAAGATGGGTCAACACTAAACAACTGAAGACCAAACGCGTTTCGGCCCCAAAGGGCCTTCCTCAGTGGTCACTAATACAGATATATCATAGACACACATTCATAGACATATATCAACCCAGGTGTTGTAACCTTATATGATTATACAGGTATTACAGAAATTAGTACTGGGCCATAGGTATATCTGTTGCAGTCTCACCAGTACTTCTGGTAATCAGAATTTTGTAGTTATGAATGTGTGCCACTCCATCAAAGCAAAGAAACACCTTAATAAATTTGTATGTTTATATTATATTAGTCAGCTTGGCCCCCTTGGTTCGTAGTACACTTTTCCTAAAGCATTTGTGTCCAGTCCATCAAGCAAATTAATATCTGATGTGATATGGACGGAAGCACCTGTTAGCCCCGACGCCATTATGGGGCTTTGCTATGGACTGTTTGCCATTGCCACATGGTCTGTGTACTTGCTAGACCATAAAATGGATGCCAAGGGAGAAGCCCATAGAGAAAGGAAAAAGCTGTCTTTTTACTCTGAGGGACTCCATTGCATACCTGCCGCATGCCACATACATGGATTAAGGGTCATACAGCAGACAAAGGACTTTTCCTCTGCCAGTCGTTTGCATGATGAGATTAAGTGCCTTCCCCACCCGAGCCATACACCTGAACAATAGAAGAGCCATCAGCTACCTGGAGAAACCATCTGCCTGCCAGTCAGCTTCCTCTGTCCAGCCCCCAGGTATCCAATGGACAGTGTAGCCAATAAGATTTGAAATTGTCACTGACACAGCCAGCTGGGAAGGTCAGTAGGTGTACACCGCCTGGCCTTCTCTGCCCAACACCCAAGACACTATAAAAACGCAATCTCTGGGTTAGCTCAGGTCGTCTCTCTCGTCCCTTGCCCTGCTGCTCCCCTGCTGCTGCTGCTGAAACCACGACCTCTGTCTGTCTGCTTTTACCCTCTTAAGCCCCCATCCTGTACCCGAACCCTTGCCTTGCTTCGTTCCAGTCTGTAGCTGGAATTATACACGTGTGTTGCTAGCTGGTCTAGACCACGTGTCCCTTCTTCCATCCTTCCTACCCTACCTAACCCCACTCGCTGGAAGATTTAGGAGCCGCGCCTTGGAGGTAGATATCGCCCTCAACAAAACAACGTTTACCTGCTCATGCAACTGTGCTATATCTATCTATATTTCCTAGCTCTTGAATGTATGTGTGTGTGATTTGATATTGTTGAATGTAATTGTTATTAGAATTGTGTATTTAAGTAAACTGAAACATTATTCTGAGTCCTGTCTCTCGCCTCTTCACTGGGAAGGTCCCGCGGCAGCCCATTCCTCGTAGACATAGACCAAAAGATCCCAAAATTAATTATACCTGTTGCGAGGTGCTCTACCCCTAGAGAGCATTTCGCTCAACACACCACTATCAATTAGCCAAATTTTGGGAGAGATGGTAACTCAGGGGTATAGCCCCTGCATTGAGTGCAAAAGATCCCTGGCATCTCCAGATGAAAGAATTGAGTAGCAGATGATGTGAAAGACTCTAGATTCAGTCCTGGCACCCCCAATTAAAAAGGAACAGGTGATGGGAAAGACCTCTTCTTGAGACCTTGGATAGCCACAGACAAGCGCCACCGGTTTTGGTTGGTCTGTCTTACATGGCAGCTTCATATATTCTATGGGCTACTGAGAGGCTCGTAACACAGCAGATGAAGAGCCAGTTGCAAGAACCAGTTGGCCTGTTACATGTGTTCTTAGGAATCTGTGATGCTGTTTCACAAGCTGCCATCATCAGGCAGGTCTACGAGTATTGGGATATTTGTTTAATATACAGCAGAGTTTTGCCTAGTCGTAGAAGCGTGATACTGAGCGCTGTCGATAGATCTCCCAAGAAGTATATTGCACGAGAGGTAAACTTACATTTATCCCAGTAGATCCGGTTCACATTCAGGCTGCAGTCAAAAGAAGAGAAAGAAGCCTAATCTAAAGAGTACTTTCCCTATCACAAATGGCCAAAATCATGTGTGTGGGAGTGTGAGAACATTTGTATCTACAGGAAAAACCTGCAGAGACAGGTGGCTCCGCGGAAGGCCATGTAGAGGGTGTGAGAGGACAAAGCGAGAGAGGAGGGATCAGAGGGCAGCTCCCAGGTCAAGACAAAGAGAGGCATCCCATTCAACGAGATAACACACTTAGAGTGATGTAGTGCCCCCTGGTGTCCAGGCATGCTGAGTCGCTCACTCCAACAATGAGACCTCATGTGTAGGTTTCACCTGGAGATAATGAACTACACGATCATCATTTCAGCACTGTGTTGTATGTCTGTGAGTACAGTTGTAAAAAAAGCCCTCAAGAACTAGTTTGTTTCACCCTCAAGACCTGTACAGGAGGGACACAGCTCAGGTCTCATGTTTCGATGTTGTACTTGTTGTTTCTCTGTGTGCTTTAGGCCCCAATCACATGCAGAAGTAGCCGCGTGATAGGCACAAATGCCGGGCAGATTTTAAGGGCACGATCACACGGGAACATCTGGCAAGCGTCCTGCACCCATCAGCAACCCGTCTCGCTCCGTCGAAGAAGCTGAGTTAAAAAATACCAGGGAAAGTGCTGTATCAAACAGGTTTGCGACGGGCCACAGATGAACTTCCCCGTTTGATCGCTCCTGTGTGCTCCCACTGTGTCAGTGATCCCTTGTTGCACTGGAAACATGCGGTGATGGGGAAAAAATGATTAATCCCCTGGTGCCTCTGATCATACAGAGGCGGGTCAAATTGCTGCGGAGCAAATAGTCTCGCTCCCCACCCCCGTGTTATCTAGCATGTGTGACCGCACCCTTAGTGTATTTTCAGTCAGTGTTCTCTCCCACTTGGAAACAATACAGACCTGTACCTGCAGCTACCAGAGACTCCTGTGTCTTGGGCTAGTAAGTGGGATTTAAAGGTGAACGGAAAGTAGGGTAGGTAAACTCACTCCTACAAACCTTGCTAAGGTGCCAAGAGGCCTTGAGACAAAAATGACCACAGAGCCTAAATGTGTGGAAATAGGCTTTGGCATGGAGGGAAAATCATTGGGTAAATAAGTTCCCTTTATTATTCCCTTTATTAAAATTAAGTTCCCTTTATTTTTCTCTAGGTTGTTGGACAATTCTATATCACACTCCAGAGAAGGGGTCCTCAGCATGGGGCCCGGGGGCTCCATGGCACTACCAGCACATTTCCTGGCACCCACAAAGTGCTTCTAGAAAGTGTGTGGTGCAAGGTGGGTCTTTTGACCAGCAAGGCATCTGACTGGCCATTGGAGATTTGATTGGTTGAACAGATTTTTTTTTCTTTAAAAACAAACAAACATTGCTTTGGCAGTTGCGGCCACCACAGCACAAGGATCTTCACTGTGTGACTGAAGAGAAGCTGCGGCAGCCATTTTGTGGCTAGCTTTGTCTCCTGTGGCAGCCATTTTGTGGCTGCGCCCACCACACTGTGCCAGAATTCCAAAGGTTCCTGCAGGCTCAAAAAGGTTGGGGATCCCTGCTCCAGAGGATCTCTGGTGGGCTGAAAGCCACACTTTCCCTAATGGGTTGAAAGTCCTCTGGCTGCCCCCTTCAATGCCTACAGACAATTGCTTCAGGCTTCCGATAGCCTAAATGGGCCTACAGAACTCTTGCACAATGACTTTTAAACTATACGATACTGGAGGTGGCTGAATTACACAAGTTCCATTCCACTCTGTAAAGTACTGGGTTTCGGGCCTCATGACTCGGACGACGACATAAGAGAAGACGCGTTTATTCGTACTTCACATAAGACAAGAACACACAGTAACGGCCGGAGGCCAACTATATACAGTTAGGGGGGGACGGCCCTATATTCCTATTGGCGGGTTTGAATCGCCCGCCAATGCTGCCATTGGTTCACTTCTGGCGAGCTCAGGAACCTAGTCCCTATTGTTCTCAGAGAGCGAAGCTTGGCTGTATTTCGCCAGCTCAGCCCTCTGATCCCAGGACACAACACCCCTCCCCCATGGTTCGTCCCCTATCAGGTGACGTAGTCTTTTAAGTATGTTGGTGGCCTCCTTTCTCTTAGCGAACGTCGGGGGGCCGGTACCGGACTGGCGGGGCCCCTGTCGGTTGGTCCACCCGCACAAGGAGCTTGGGCCTCTGGAAGTAGCCGAGGCGGTGACGGTGGCGGCTGTAACGGTGGCGGCAGCGGCGGCGGCGGTTCAGCTGCTACCGGGGCCAACGGTGGCGGCAGCGGCGGCGGCGGTTCAGCGGCTACCGGGGCCCCTCCGGATTCCGTGGACTCTCTGGCGCTGGCTCCGCTGTCGGTGCTTGCGGTCGATCGGATGATGGGGCAGGGGCGGCATTTCCCGGTAACTCGATCTCTCTATCGGGGTCTTGTCGCCTCCGGAGCTGGTCGATGTGTTTGCGGAGGACCCGGTCCCCATCGGTTAGGACCTCGTAGGACACCGGCCCGGTGGGTTTTAGGATGCGCCCTGCCACCCACTGCGGCCCCGCTCCGTAGTTCCGGAAGTAGACAGGGTCTCCCGGTAGGAAGCTTCGGGGCGCTTCCCTGTTCTCGACCAGCTTTCTCTCGGGGGCTCGGTCCGGGTGGAGTCTGTCTAATAAGGTGGTAGGGCGGCGGCCCATTAATAGTTCTGCGGGGCAGTGGCCGGAGATGGGGTTTGGGGTGGTGCGGTATGTGAGAAGGAAGCGGGCCAGCCGGAACTCCCAGTCCCCCTCCGTTATGCGGCTCAGGGCCTCTTTGGCGGTGCGTACCGTCCTCTCCGCCTGTCCATTAGTTGCTGGGTGGAAAGGCGCGGATCGTATGTGCCTGATGAGGTTCCTTTCGAGGAACGCTTGAAACTCCGCAGATGTGAATGCTGCCCCGTTGTCCGACACGATTGTGTCGGGTAACCCGTGCGTTGCGAATATTTTCCGCAGGGCCCTTATTGCCGCCTTGGTAGAGGTGGTGGACACTGGGCTTATTTCCACCCATTTTGAATAAGAGTCTACCGTTACCATGAACTGGAGCCCCTGGAACGGCCCCGCAAAGTCTATGTGCAGGCGTGACCACGGCTTGTGGGTCGACTCCCAGCTTTGGGTTGGCGCTCTCGGTGGATTGGGGCGGACCTCCTGACATCGTGTGCACCCTCGGACCCAGGATTCAATTTCTGCGTCCACCCCGGGCCACCATACGTAGCTCCTTGCCAGAGCTTTCATTCGTACGATGCCCGGGTGGGCCTCGTGCAGCGTTTCTAGCACCCCTTGTCTCATGGGCCCCGGAATGATCACCCTGTCTCCCCATAGTAAACACCCTTTCAATGCGGACAGCTCTTCCCGCCTGGCCTTGTATGCTGTGAACTCTGGCCCTGTCTGTTCCGCTGGCCACCCCCTCACCACCCAGTTTAGGACCCGGGAGAGAATGGGATCTCGGGACGTGCGGGCGGCCACATCTGCAGCCTGAAGGGGGGGGTTTGGCAGTTCCTCCATCAGCAAGACAGCGGGGGCTGGGGCCGGATCTTCCCCTGTCTGCGGCAGCGGTAGGCGGCTCAAGGCGTCGGCATGACCCAGCGCCTTGCCCGGCCGATGCTCCAGTCGGTATTGGTACCCCGCCAAAAATAAGGACCAGCGCAACACCCGGGGCGACAAAACTTGCGGCATTTGTTTGTCCGCCGCGAACAGTCCCAGGAGCGGCTTATGATCAGTTACGAGCGTGAAGGGCCGCCCGTACACAAAATTGTGGAACTTTTTTTACCCCCGCCACCAGTGCCAAGCCCTCCCTGTCGATTTGGGCGTAGTTCCGCTCCGCGGGGGACAGCGTGCGGGAGTAGTAAGCCACCGGGACCTCCCTCCCATCCGGTAGCTTGTGTGCCAAGACTGCCCCGACCCCATATGGTGATGCGTCGCACGCAAGGATGACCGGGAGCTTTTCATCGAAGTGCGCGAGTACCGCGTTTGAAATCAAGAGGACTTTAACCCCCCGAAACGCCGCCGCCTCCCTCGCTCCCCATGCCCAAGGTGTCGCCTTATCCAGCAACCTGTGTAGGGGTTCGGCAACGGCGGCTTTGTGGGGGAGAAATGAGTGGTAAAAGTTCAGGAGGCCTAAGAACGCCTGGAGCTCGGCCTTGGACTTCGGGGCGGGGGCCTCCACGATGGCCTTCACCTTGTCCCTCGCCGGATGCAGGCCTGAAGCGTCTACCCGGTATCCCAAGAATTCCACCTCCGGCACCCCGAGGAGGCACTTTTCCCGCTTCACTTTCAGCCCCGCGGCTTGGAAGCGTTCCAGTACAGTTCGGAGGCGGGCGGCGAAGCTTTCCGGGGTGGTCGCGGCGATGAGGACGTCGTCGAAGAACGGCGTCACTCCAGGGATCCCTTTTAACAGATCGTCCATTAGATTTTGGAAGATCCCTGGGGCCACACTGACCCCGAACTGCAGCCTCTTCACCCGGAAGGCTCCCCGGTGGGTCACTATTGTCTGTGCCTCGGCCGTGGCCTCATCTACTGGGAGTTGCTGGTACGCCTGCGCGAGATCCAGCTTTCCAAATATGCGCGCCCCCGCCAGTGTTGCTAGGACATGGCTGACCACGGGTACGGGGTATGCGTGCGCCTGAAGTGCCTGGTTAATAGTGCACTTATAATCCGCGCAGATGCGGATCTCCCCGTTTGGCTTGACTGGTGTCACAATCGGGGTTTCCCATCTCGCGTTCGGGACGGGCTCTAAGACTCCCTGGGCCACCAGCTGGTCTAGTTTGGTCTCTATTTTGGGGCGGAGGGCCAGGGGCACGGTGCGGAAGCGCCGACGGATGGGCGTCACGGTGGGGTCTAAGTGGAGCGACACCGGGGGCCCTTTGTAACATCCCAGTTTCCCGTCAAAGACCTCCGGGAATTCCTTGCACACCGCCCCCCAGTCCCGCACCCCACATTTATTTACTCCCCCAATCGATATGCCTAGGGCCTCGAACCATGCCCGCCCCAGGAGACTTGCGAGATTTCCCTCTACCACCACCAAGTCCAAGTTCCCCTCAAAGTCTCGGTACTGCACTCGGAAAGTGCCGACTCCCCGGATGGGGACAGGGTTCTTTTGAAAGTCCACCAAGCTTAGTGGCGATGGACGTAGAGGGGTCCCCTAGTGGGCAAAGTCTTTTTAAAGTGTCCAGGGAAATGATGGATGCCGCCGATCCCGAGTCCACTTCCATGCAACAGGGGGACCCCTCGATCCGCACGGTTACTTGGATCTTCGGGGCAGAGGAGAGGTTGGGGTTGGGGAGGCGAAGTACCTGCAGTGGTTGGTCGGTGAGGTGGTACAACTCGGCGACCTCTTCCGTTGTCTCGTGTGCGGTGGACGATGCGCGGTACTGGGGGACCGACGATCTCGAATTCCGGGGGCCCTTGGACCGGCAGACCCGTGCGAGGTGTCCCTGCTTTCCGCACCCGTGACAGACAGCATCCCGGAACTTGCAGGATTTCCATCCGTGGCCCTCCCCGCAGCTGGCACAGACGGCTCGGTTGCCGGAATACTTGGCTTGCTCCCTGTTGGCCTGCTGGAACGGCGCCGGCCGGCGTTGTTGGGGTTTGAGGGCGAAGACCTCGTCCGTCTCTTCGTTTCCGGGGCTTGGGCTCCTTCCAACCACCTGCGCGGCCGCGACCGGGCGATCCCCTTCCGCGGCCTCGTGGGCAGTGGCGGCGTCGAGGGCCTCGTCCAAGGTGAGCTTCCGGTGTCCCACCAACTTGCGCCGCAGCTTAGAGTCCGCCAGGCCCCACACGAACTGTGTCAGCAGGTTGTCCTCCACCTTCGGAAACCCGCAGTCCACGGCTAGCGCCCTTAGCGCGGCTAGGAAGTTGGCGATGGATTCCCCTCGGGTCTGGACTCGCCTCTGGAAATCCATCCTCTTGGCCAGGAAGGTCGGCCGGGGGCTGAAGTAGCCATTGAGGACGTCCAGGATTTCCCCAAACGAGCTCTCCAAGGCCGTGCGGGGCACCAAGAGGCTCTTGGCGAGGCGGACGGTTTGGGTGCCGCAGGCGTTCAGGAGGATCGCTCGTTTCTGGTCGGGGTGGCGGATTTCGTTGAGCTCCAAGTAGCTGATGAGCTGGTCGACCCATGCGTCCCAGGTTTCTGGCTGCGACTGGTCGAAGTGCTCCAGTGTTACGTGGGAAGCGGCCATGGTTCTGTCGGGAACGGCGTGCGCCGGTGCGAGCGGTGCGGTGCTGCTCTCGGGGTCAGCGATGCGATGCTCGGCGAGCGGTGCGGTGCTGCTCTCGGGGTCAGCGATGCGTTGCTCGGCGGTGTCCGTTTCATCGTTCATGGAGTCACGGAAGGCGTTAGAATCCCATCCTCGTCGCCACTGTAAAGTACTGGGTTTCGGGCCTCATGACTCGGACGACGACATAAGAGAAGACGCGTTTATTCGTACTTCACATAAGACAAGAACACACAGTAACGGCCGGAGGCCAACTATATACAGTTAGGGGGGGACGGCCCTATATTCCTATTGGCGGGTTTGAATCGCCCGCCAATGCTGCCATTGGTTCACTTCTGGTGAGCTCAGGAACCTAGTCCCTATTGTTCTCAGAGAGCGAAGCTTGGCTGTATTTCGCCAGCTCAGCCCTCTGATCCCAGGACACAACACACTCCTTCCAGGAAAACAATAACATCTTGGTACTATTTTCAGTAAGGCATAAATATCATGCCACCGTTTCCAAAAACTTTAGTTTTCTTAAGGAACTTACTATGAGACAAGTTTCAGCAGATCAGCATAAAATTTTCTTAATTTCATTACAGGCTGTAAATTAAAATTAATGAGGCTGACACCGACAATTAACAATGAAAAATGCAGATTGTTATAATTACTTAAGCAATAACATTGCTTTACATAGAAGACTTAAGGTGCTCCACAAATTATTTACAAGTGTTACATAAAACACAAAAAAATGACAATTTCAATTTATTTTGTCAGTATAAAAAACAAAAATCCTTACTAAAACCTTTCTCATTTGGGAATCTCTCGCCATGCATAATTAAGCAAATTTGATTGCAATTAAGCCTGGCTTCTACAGTGGAGTTTTAATTAATGCAAATCTGGCATCTACATCTATAAGATTAATTTTACTGAATTAAAAGAAAACAACAAAGCACATTTGAAAGTGCCGTTGCATTGTTGAAAGGACGGGAGCACAGAAAGCTTGTTATTATTCTCTCCCCCCCACAGCCTTCCATGTAGATAGCCTTTGACTGAATCTTTCAGGAGGGAGATTTTATTCAGACGGTTTTGTTTTGTTTCTCAGCGCTTTATTAAATGGGATCATCACACTTACACAAAGCGTACTTGGAGAGACATCTTAAAATGTAATTATATACCCTTAGAAGAAGAAATAAACTGTAATGTAGGCTAAGCAGAGAGGTCAATGCTTTCTTCTATAACAGCGCCTTTAAAATTATTGTCGGCCCAAACTTTTCCTTTTTTTTTAATGTCGCTAATATATGGTTCTCTCTTCTTCTAGTACTTCTTTGGGTGCAGGGAGCAAATGTAATCTATAGTCCTCAATCTCAGAGGAAATTTTCTGTGTTCTTTCAAAATGGAAGGTGTGTCCACAAAGACAAGCCTAGTGAGATCTCACCGCAGGCCCCAAAACAATGCTCCCCTTACGCCTCCCTCTTCACACTACCTGCACACAGCCTAATTATCATATGAAAGCCAACTGCATGAGTGCCCAGCTCCGTAGGCTCCCTCATGGATCACTGCCTTGTCGTGGCGAGGATATGTCGTGGCGAGGGGGCTTGCGTGGTTCGATGAGGCTGTGGGCTATGCCGTGGAGGGCTACCCAGGACGGACAGGCCACAGCAGAGAACTCAGACCAAGCGTGATCCCCCTGGAGAAGGAAATGGCAACCCACTCCAGTATCTTTGCCAAGAAAACCCCATGGACAGTTACAAAAGGCTAAAAGATATGACGCCGGAAGATGAGCCCCTCAGGTCGGAAGGTGTCCAATATGCTACTGAGGAAGAGCAGAGGGCAAGTACGAGTAACCCCAGAAAGAGTGAAGCGGCTGGGCCAAAGCCGAAAGTACGCTCAGTTGTGGATGTGTCTGACGGTGAAAGGAAAGTCCGATGCTGCAAAGAACAATACTGCATAGGAACCTGGAATGTAAGGTCTATGAATCAAGGTAAGCTTGACGTGGTCAAAAATGAGATGGCAAGAATGAACATCGACATCTTGGGAATTAGTGAACTAAAGTGGACAGGAATGGGTGAATTTAACTCAGAAGACCATTATATCTACTACTGTGGCCAGGAATCCCGTAGAAAAAATGGTGTGGCCTTTATAGTCAACAAGAGAGTGAGAAAGGCAGTACTGGGATACAATCTCAAAAATGACAGAATGATCTCAGTCCGAATCCAAGGCAAACCATTCAATATCACAGTAATCCAAGTCTATGCCCCAACCACTGCTGCAGAAGAGGCTGAAATGGACCAGTTCTATGAAGACCTACAACAGTTCATAGAACTAATACCAAAAAATGATGTCCTCATCATCATAGGGGACTGGAATGCTAAAGTAGGAAATCAAAAGGTAACCGGAATAACAGACAAGTTTGGCCTTGGAGAACAAAATGAAGCAGGGCAAAGGCTAACAGAGTTTTGTCAAGAGAACACGCTGGTCATAGCGAACACCCTTTTCCAACAACCTAAGAGGCGTCTCTACACATGGACATCACCAGATGGGCAACACCGAAATCAGATTGACTATATAATTTGCAGTCAAAGATGGAGAAGCTCTATCCAGTCAGTAAAAACAAGACCTGGAGCTGACTGTGGCTCAGATCATGAGCTACTCATTGCAAAATTCAGACTTAAATTGAAGAAAGTTGGGAAAACCACAAGGCCATTCAGATTTGACCTAGATCGCATCCCCGATGAATATACAGTAGAGGTGAAGAATAGGTTTAAGGGACTAGATTTGATAGACAGAGTGCCTGAAGAACTATGGACAGAGGTCCGTGACATTGTAAAGGAGGCAGCAATCACCGCCATCCCAAAGAAAAAGAAATGCAAGAAAGCAAAGTGGCTGTCTGATGAGGCTTTACACATAGCAGAGGAAAGAAGGAAAGCTAAAGGCAACGGTGAAAAGGAAAGATTTGCCCAACTGAATGCAGATTTCCAGAGAACAGCAAGGAGAGATAAGGAGGCTTTCCTGAATGAACAATGCAAAGTAATAGAGGAAAACAATAGATTGGGAAGGACTAGAGATCTGTTCGAGAAAATTGCAGAAATCAAGGGAACGTTCCATGCAAAGCTGGCCATGATAAAGGACAAAAACGGTAGGGACCTAACAGAAGCAGAAGAGATTAGGAAAAGATGGCAAGAATACACAGAAGAACTATACAAGAAGGACCTCGATGTCCTTGACAACCACGATGGTATAATCACTGACCTCGAGCCAGACATCCTGGAAAGCGAAGTTAAATGGGCCTTAGAAAGCATTACTAACAACAAAGCTAGTGGAGGTGATGGTATCCCAGCTGAGTTATTCAAAGTCTTAAAAGAAGATGCTGTTAAAGTGCTGCACTCAATTTGCCAACAAATTTGGAAAACACAACAGTGGCCACAGGATTGGAAAAGGTCAGTTTACATTCCAATCCCAAAGAAGGGCAATGCCAAGGAATGTTCAAACTATCGCACAATTGCACTCATTTCACACGCTAGCAAGGTCATGCTCAAAATCCTACAAGCTAGGCTTCAACAGTACGTGGATAGAGAATTGCCAGAAGTACAAGCTGGGTTTCGAAGAGGTAGAGGAACGAGAGATCAAATTGCCAACATTCGCTGGATTATGGAGAAAGCAAGAGAGTACCAGAAAAACATCTACTTCTGCTTCATTGACTATGCTAAAGCCTTTGATTGTGTGGATCACAATAAATTATGGCAGGTTCTTAAAGAGATGGGAGTACCGGACCACCTCACATGTCTCCTGAGAAACCTGTATAAGGGTCAAGAAGCAACAGTTAGAACCGGATATGGAACAACTGATTGGTTTAGCATAGGAAAAGGAGTACGACAAGGATGTATATTGTCACCTTGCTTATTTAATTTATATGCAGAGTACATCATGCGAAATGCTGGCCTGGATGAATCACAAGCTGGAGTTAAGATTGCTGGGGAAAAGATCAATAACCTCAGATATGCAGACGATACCACTCTGATGGCAGAAAGTGAAGAGGACCTAAAGAGCCTCTTGCTCAGAGTCAAAGAGGAGAGCGCAAAAGTGGGCTTGAAGCTCAACATCAAAAAAACTAAGATCATGGCATCTGGGCCCATCACTCCTTGGCAAATAGAAGGGGAAGTCGTAGAAGTAGTGACAGACTTCACGTTCCTAGGATCCCAGATCACTGCAGATGGTGACTGCAGCCATGAAATTAAAAGACGCCTGCTCCTTGGGAGGAAAGCGATGGCAAACCTAAACTGTATGATAAAAAGCAGAGACATCACCTTGCCAACAAAAGTCCGCATGGTCAAAGCAATGGTATTCCCCGTAGTAATGTATGGCTGAGAGAGTTGGACTATAAGGAAGGCCAAGCGCCGAAGAATAGATTCTTTTGAACTATGGTGCTGGAGAAGAGTCTTGAGAGTCCCTTGGACTGCCAGGAGATCAAATCAGTCAATCCTAAAAGAAATCAACCCTGACTGTTCCCTGGAAGGCCAGATCCTGAAGCTGAAGCTCAAATACTTTGGCCACCAAATGAGAAGGGAGCATTCACTGGAGAAGACCCTGATGCTGGGAAAGATTGAAGGTCAAAGAAGAAGGGGACGGCAAAGGATGAGATGGCTAGACAGTGTCATCGATGCAACGAACATGAAATTGAGCAAACTTCAGCGGACAGCGGAAGACAGGAGGGCCTGGCGTAATCTGGTCCATGGGGTCGCGAAGAGTCGGACTCGACTGTGCGACTGAACAACAACAACAACAAAAATCCAACGGTGAGCCTCTTTTAACGTGTCCCCACCTTCAGAGGTGAGGCTGGGGACCACCACAGATCTGAAGTGGCACATGAGTTGTGAAGCTCCCTTTTGATTAGCCTAATGCTTAACTTGCTGAGTGTTAGGCACCGAGCCAAAATATTTTTATTGATCCATTAATTAACACTGTATTGGAAAAACAATGTTTTTTGTTTTTTTGTTACTGGGCTTAGAAGCTACGGCTGGGTGGCAGGATAAAAAAGATTCTTTCAAATCAAGTGATCCAAATTTGAGTGCACTTTTCCAAAATTTTGATCTCAAGGGCTTGGTGTTCTTTAATTGGAACAGGTCCTTGTAAACATGAAAAAGATGAATTCTACATTATGAAAACGATATCATTTAAGCATTAGTTGTCTCCTTCCATAGATCAATGGTAAGGGTTGCTATCAGATCAGCTCTTGCGCAGCACAAGGGCTTTTACAGCGAATCCAAATACAGATAGTCAGGGGTCATTTCATAGAAAAAGAGGTGCGGGAGCTCATTAGCATAACTCATTAGCATAACTTGTTTGCATATGCCACACCCCCTGACATCATGGAAGTGTGTCAGAAGGCAACACCCACCACTCAGGCTCCACCCCTAGGGACTGTCTTTCCATTCTGGGGGCTGTCATTCCAGTCCCAGAGTAGCCTATCTGGACCCAGGAGGAATGCTACACATGCTGCTTTGTGCTCCTGCTGGGAACTGGGGGTGGGGCTTGCTGCCGCCTGTGATTCTAACTGCTGGAGCTCCGCTCCTGCGCGCTCCTGCTCCAAATGACCCCTGCAGATAGTTAGGACTATGATTGATTTCAAAGGGGCAAGGTATCCATCTCTAACATCCATTATTTTTAAAGGGAGTGGGGGAGATTGGCTTCATCCTTTGCATTCAGAAGGGGGGAATGTGGCTCAGTGGTAGAGCATCTGCCTTGTGTGCAGAAAATCCCAGGTTCCATTCAGTCACAGGAAAGATCTTGCCACTGTGGTGCATACCCTGGTAGCATCAAGGTTAGATTATTGCAGTGTGCTCTGGGTGGGATTGCCCTTGAAGATTGTCTGAAATCTGTAGGGGGCACAGAATGCTGCAGCCAGAACACTGCCTGGAGTGGGGTCGTAGGACCATACCACTCCAGTCTTGTTCCACTTACACTGGTTCCCATTTGCCCAATTCAAGGTGCTAGTATTGACCTTTAAAGCCCTGTACAGCTTCAGGCTAGTGTAACTGAAGAACTGCCCACTCCCATATGAATCTGGGTTTTTTCCTCCAGGCCAGTTTGGCTGGAGATCCTGGAGGTTTTTTGTCATCTTCTGGGTGTCAAACAGCAGTCACTGTGAGTGTGGAGGGGGAGACATTTGCGAATTTCCTGCATTGTGCAGGGGGTTGGACTAGATGACCCTGAAGGTCCCTTCCAACTCTACGATTCTGTGATTCTTTTCTATGAATCTACCCAACCATTCCGGTCATCTTCAGAGGCCCTGCTTCAGATGCCCTCACCATCTCAGACTAGATGGGTGGCAGCCCAAGAAAGGGACTTCCCTCCTCAGGGTGGTTCATCTGTGCCTCTCGATCATTGTCTTCCGGCAGAGGGTGAAGACGTCTTTGGTTTGCTTGGCATCCCCTCACTAACTTTTAGTAGCCCCCCTCCCTGTTTGGCATGTTTGATGTCATTGCAAACTGGGCTTGAGGCAGCTCTTTCTGAAAATAGTGATTTCTTTTATTTAGCTAAGAACACAACAACCAACCTGGCAACACGCCCCACTTATATACAGTCAAGAGCAGTCAAAACCACACCTCCTAAAGCAGTAATAACCAATCATAATAAACACTATGGAATAACTTATTTGCATATCCTGCTTCACTCTGGTCTTCCCTGACTGGTGTGCCAACTTAGGTGGCCAATCAGAGCAGGTGCTACGTAATCCTAGCAAGCAATGGTCTCTAACTCAAGGCTCGGGCATTAGCTGCATTCAGGAAGAAGAAGAAGAAGAAGAAGAAGAAGAAGAAGAAGAAGAAGAAGAAGAAGAAGAAGAAGAAGAGATTGGATTTATACTCCGCCCTTCACTACCCAAAGGTGTCTCAGAGCAGCTTACAAACTCCTTTCCCTTCCCCTTCCCACAACAGACACCCTGTGAAGTAGGTGGGGCTGAGAGAGCTCATGACAGAAACTGCTCTTTTTTCAAGAACAGCTCTTCAAGAATACCTCTTCATATTGAGAACCAGTAACAGTAATGGCCTCCAAAACTATGTCATCTCCAGTGCTCCCTCTAAGTTGTGGAGTCTTGTGAGCGAAATTTCTGCTTTGTGAGCTACTGGCATTAAAGTTGTGAGCAAGCAATTTGGCTGCTGCATAAATTAGTTCGCTCTGGAGCCCCTCCTTCCTGAGCGGAGACAAAAATCTGTGAGTCGGAGGCTAAAAAACTGTGAGCTAGCTCACACTACCTCAGCTTAGAGGGAACTCTGGCTCATCTCCTGATTGGTGTGCTACACTCTAACAGCCAACCGAAAGGAAGATCTCAGGATCCTTGCAGATTATGGAGCTTGGCACGAAGCTCAGGCAGAGTAACAATACATAACAGGTATAGATAGGAACTCTCAGTCTGGGGCAGGTGATGCACTTTATTCTTGGTGCTGCGGGGGGGAGCAGCAGTGGGAGGGCTCCTAGTGTCCTGGGCCCACTGTTGGATCTCCTGATGGCACCTGGTATTTTTGGCCACTGTGTGACAGAGTGTTGGACTGGATGGGCCATTGGCCTGATCCAACATTGGCTTCTCTTATGTTCTCTTATATTCTTATGTCTTCATATTTTTGTGCGTTTATGCTTTATTTAATGTGTGTGCGTGCACTTTTTGAAATGTTTTAATGTTCACCACTCTGGGCACCCTGAATGGGGTGGAAAGGTAGCATAGAAAAGTTTTAAAATAATTTCTTAAGAGACATTCACTGGCATCTGCAGCTGACAAGAGTAGGTGTGGTGAGAGGACTCTCCCTCCCGCTGCCAGTCAGAGTAGCCAGTACCGACCTCAATGAACCAAATGGTCTGACTCTGTAAGGCCGTTTCATATGTTCAGTGACCCAGGTTCAATCCCTGTCATTAGGTGGTAGGTTTTAGGAAATACTTTTCTGTGCCTGAAATCCTGGGAGACCGCTGCTAGTCAAATTAGCCAATGGTGACTCGCAATAATGGGTTTAAATTAAGGGCGGAAAGGTACCGGCTGGATATTAGGAAAAACGTTTCGACAGACAGAGTTGTGCCACAGTGGAACCAGCTGCCTAGGGAGGTGGTGAGCTCCCCCTCCTTGGCGGTCTTTAAGCAGCAACTGGACAAACACTTGTCAGGGATGTCCTAGCCTGACCCTGCAATGAGCAGGAGGTTGGACTAGGTGGACTCTATGGTCCATTCCAACGCTGTGATTCTATGATCCTATGAGCTGGATAGACCAATAGTTTTGCTCATCGTAATGTAGCTTTCCCTGTGTCTGCACAGAGGAAGGAAGAATAAAACAAGACGCCTTGGCAGATGGACAGCATACACAGAATAAGGACATAAGCCATGTTGAATCAGGCCAATGGCCCATCCAATCCAGCTCTCTGTGTCACACAGTGGCCACAAACCAGGTGCCATCAGGAGGTCCACCGGTGGGGCCAGAACTCCAGAAGCCCCTCCCCTACTGTTGCCCCCCCCAAGCACCTAGGATACAGATCATCACTGCCGGACTGCTTAATTCCAATGGAGATAACCCACTTCACTTTTCAACCCAAACGTGCACGATGATAACATGAGCGAGCAGTAGCACAAATTTTGGAGGCGCACGCCATGTCCAACCAACCCCCTTTCTTCTCTCTTTCCCTGAAATTCTTGTTCTTCGTTTGTTTTTCCCTTGCCTGAACTCGCTCTCCACTCCCTCATTATTAGGTTAGAAGTTTTTTTGAGTTTGTATTGTTTAGAAAAAAGGAAAAGATGGTGAAAAGATAGGCCATCATGTCATAGCCAATCTATGGTGACCCTGTAGGGTTTTCAAGGCAAGAGAGGAACAGGGGAATTTTGCCATTGTTTGCATTTATGCAGCAACCTTGGACTTCCTCAGCGGTCTCTCATCAAAGTCCTCATCAGGGCTGGCCCCACTTCTGAGATCAGGCTAGCCTCGGCCATTGTACATTCCATTAAAAAGCTAAATTAAAAAAAATAATAATAAGCAAATACTGCTGGCTATTGCTAGGAGGTAGTCTTCTACTTCACATTTAGGTGACTTTGACTTCTTTTCCGATTTCCCTCTCTCCAAAGTAACCTGCAAAAATGTATGTGAATACATACAGAATTGCTGACTGAATGTCAATTTTCTAGTGTGCAACTTCTATTGATCATTCGTTATTGGCATGAAGGTCTCCAGCGTCTTTGCTTTTCTCTCTAAGCTCTTCCTCAGCTAAAATTTCCAAGCGAGAGAACAGTTAGGCCTTGAATAACGGAATGATTCAGGTCTCACAGGATGGTTTACAAAGTACATTGACCTCAGGAAAACATCTGAGGGACATTTTTATCAAGACTCAACAACCGTTTTGAATAAAACATTTTAACACAATTGGGGGGTGGGGGGAGAGAACAAGGAGTTTCACCATTCAAACGCAATACAATTTCTAAAGGAGTTGGGGTTCTCTGTAACCACCACCACTAAAGAGAGGAAACACTGCAAGGGTGCAAGAAAATAAATGTATGAGATATCTGACATGAATATTCCCCTCCCTTTTGTCTTCGGCAAGGGAGACAAATTAATGGAGTAAATCATCTCGCTTTGATGAAGGGACTCGCTGGAAGATTAATTAAATTTTGCATTTCAAAACAATTTTCTCAGAAAGACAAGTGAGTTTTTCCAAGGAGAGTTATTCTGATCTCCTGCATTCCTTAAAGATAGGGTCGCCACGTCTGGGTTGAGGGATAACCTGGAGATTTGGGGGCGGAGCCTGAGGAAGGCAGGGTTTGGAGAGGGGAGGGATCTCAGCGGGGTATAATGCCACAGAGTCCACCTTCCAAAGTAGCCATTTTCTCCAGGAGAAATTATCCCTGTTGCCTGGAGATCAGTTGTAATCAATGCTCCCTCTAAGCTATGGAGTCCTGTGAGCAAAAATTCTACTTTGTGAGCTACTGGCCTTAAAGTTGAGAGCAGGTAATTTGGCTGCTGCATAACTTAGTTTGCTACAGAGCCATCCCTTCCTGAGCTATGGCAAAAATGTGTGAGCCGGAAGCTAAAAAATTGTGAGCTAGCTCACACTAACTCAGCTTAGAGGGAACACTGGTTGTAATCCCAGGCGATCTCCATCCACCACTTGGAAGTTGGCAACCTTACTTAAATAAGTTGCTCAAAAAGGATGTATGTTGGACACCTTGACAAATAGGGCATTTTGTAATTTCTTTTCCCATCACAACATTTGGATGAGACTAATTTAATTGTCACCTTCTTGGTTTCATTTGAAAGGCTGTGAATTTTAGGTCTTTTCAATTTTAAATGTTTCCATATATACTTTCTATGAAGGCTGTGAAATAACAAATTCTGGCTGCTGTGTTGTTTTTTGAGGGGGCAGCAAACGACACTGTGTAGAGAGAAGCTGCGATCAGCGACCCGCTCTTTTATTTCTTTTCGCTTTGTGTGCGTTAATTAAATATACACATTCAGGGCTAAGAGCAGAGACAGCTAAATAAACAAATGACACTGTGGAAAGGTCTTTCTGCATACTAATCATATCCTACATCTGCGAGCAAAAGCTCTATAAATCGATTTGCTCTTTCACATCAAAAGACAGACCGTGATGCAAGTCAGCAATTCCTTTGTCAAAGTCACAGGCACCGCCGTTCCTCACAAACGCATTTCGCCGGTGCTGGATTGAACCGTTTGATGATTAGCATTATTGGCAACTCTTCAAAGAAGATTCATCAAGCAATTTACAGTCGGATTGGTTACCATTTTTATGACGCTTCTCCGTGAAATCAAACATACATATATATATATATATATATATATATATATATATATATATATATATATATATATAAAGACTGACATTTGAATTCCTCCTTGGAGGACAAGAGGATTTACAGGAGGGATGCCTTGGATGAAGAAGTATAGATTCTGATTCCCGAGTGTCTGTGTGACCGGAAGGGTTGTCGGGGTGACTCCCATGATAGCTAGATTAGATACAACCGGAAAGAGAAACTGCCACCATACAGGTTAAAGATGATCTCGTCAGTATTTGATTTACAAAGGGCTTATGTCTGCCCCAAAGCCAGAGACCTTAACCTCAAATGCAAAGGACTCCCTGGTAGGCGAGAGGCATTCCATACCGACCCTGAGGCAATCTAGCCATTGACAATCTAACTATGCTTTCTCCGGATCCATTCAAATGCATTTATGTTTAGCTGGGTGTTCTGGGTCCCTTTGCTCTAGGGTTGGTGACTCCTGCTTGGAAAATTCCGGAACTGAGGGTGAAGAATGAGAAGAGTTGGTTTTTATGCCCCACTTTTCTCTACCTTAGGTAAAGGTTCCCTTGCTCGAAAGCCAGTCGAATCCGACTCTAGGGTTGCAGTGCTCATCTCCGTTTCAAAGCCGAAGAGCCAGTGCTGTCCGAAGACGTTTCCGTGGTCATGTGGCTGGCATGACTAAACACCAAGGCGCACGGAACGCTGTTACCTTCCCACCAAAGTGGTACCTATTTATCTACTTGCAATTTCTTGCTTTCGAACTGCTAGGTTGGCAGGAGCTGGAACTAGAGACAGGTGCTCACTCCATCTTGTGGCACCCGGGTCTCGAACTGCTGAACTACTGACCTTCCACAGCCTGCAGTTCAGCGTCTTAACCACTTGAGCCACCGCAGCTACCTTAAGGAGTCGCAAAGTGGTTTACAATCTCTTCCCTTCCTCTCCACACAACGGACACCCTGTCGGGTGGGGCTGAGAGAGCTCTGAAGGAACTGTGACTTGACCCAGGTCACCCAGTGGGCTTCATGCGGAGGAGGAGGAAATCAAACCTGGTTCTCCAGGTTAGAGTCCACTGCTCTTAACCACTACAGCACTCTGGCTGTAACTGGGAGGACAGGTTTGAGGAGGGGATGGCATAGCATAGAGTCCATCCACCAAGTGATGTTCCCTTTTTCTTGCCAGTGAGTAATAGGGTACTCGGGTTCCTGCTATTAGGTTCATGCAGCAGAGACAGATGTGCTCAGAACAACATCCATTCTTTAGTGAAGAGATACAGAGATGGGCACAGTTGTTTTCAGGAGGAGGGAGCTCACACAGTTTAACCAATAAACAGAATCAACTCAGCGGGGACTCCGCCCCGTGAGATAAAAATGATGCACACAGGCAGCTCAACAAAACATCCTGAGATGCAATGTTGAATCATTTATGATTACTGGGAATGGCTTATATGTGTTTTAGACCAGTGGTCCACTTAGCTTAGTCTTGTCTTTTAGAGGTGTGCCCGCTCGCCAACTCCATAGTTTGCTTCCCTCATGATATTTAGAGGTAGCTTCTGTACTGAACGAGCAATTCTTCCTCCTGTTCTGCTGCTCTCTTGGGAAAGGTCGGGGAGCTTCTGTAAGAAAAAGGGGGTTTTGTGCCTTATCAGGGGGTGCGGTCAGCATTCAAGATTCCAGATAAAAGCAGACTTCTGGTCTTGGTGATCACCATGGCAGTCGCTTTTTCCTGGGGCTCCAGGAGAAGCCTGCCAGCGCCTATGGCTGGGTGGGGGCACGATCATCCGTGCCTCCCCAGGAGTCCTTGGGTTGGACTCCCAGTCATGGGGCACTAGAGAGTTCCCCCCCCAGCATGTCTAGCCAGAGAGGGGGGGCTCCTCCAAGCCCTGACAGGCCCGCTGTAGAGCGTCCCAAATGGGAACAAGATCAGCACACCAGAGCAAGCGCATGGTGATCAAGCAATTTTGAATGCAGGAGGGCATTCACTGAAAATGTGAGTTTACGTATAAGTGAAATCCACCACTAAATAGTGTGCTCCCCCAAAAGAAAATGGGGGGGAGGGGACTTCCCCCTGCTAAAAACTGTTTACAAGTGATTTTGAAACCAGAAAAAAGGGGGAGCCTACAGCAAAAAGTGATTGGATTGAAATAAAGAGACTGTGAGAGCTTACCGCGTGGTATAAGAGTTTCCAGAGACTTTGACAAACTTTTTTTTTTTCTTGTTAAAACTCTCCTAAAAAGGAGAGAATTTTATTGTTTTTTATAAGAAAAGGGTAGGGTATATAGATGGGATAAGAAAAAGAGTGGAGTGAATTTTTTCTGTTAAAAAAAGTTAGTTTTGGTTAGTAATTAATACAGTTTTTGGCATCCATCACGGTTGAAAGATCTTCTTTTCAGCTTTCCGAAGTCCAAAATAACTCTGTTAATAAAGTTAGTAAGGTCCATTGGGGTTAGTTATTAATCAGCTCCTTTCAGATGTTACACGAACAGTTACTTCTTAAGGTGTCTTCTTTTTAAGTCTCTCAAATTATAAGTTGAGCCCTTTTTGGCCTTGATATCTCCCGCTCCGGCACCTCCTTCCTCTGGGCTGCTGTCTTCTTCACTGCTTGAGTCTGTCCAAATTGTGAGTGCTGCGTCTTCCTCTGTGCTGGCGTGTCTCTCCAGAAATCTTTGTGTTTTAAAGACGGAGTCTGTCTTCTCTCTTTTATCTTTATCTTTATATTTCTGCCCTCCAGTTTTCACAGGCTCCACAAACACTACACATGAAATTGGATCTCTAGAGTACTGCTTGATAGGCTCAACAACCCCTTCTGCTGGCAGATTATTTTTTTTCATAAAAACGGGATAGGCTTTAAAGGCCATATCCACCTCTTCTTTTAATTTTTTCGCTTCTCTGCCAGTTAGGGGTGCCAAGACACTCGCTAAGGTAGATCTGAGATCTTCTTTCCCTTCTTCTTTCACGCCCTGAAAACGTAGAGTCAGATTAGATTTCTGTGCGATTTCCTCCATCTTCTTTGTTGTTTCTGAAATTTGTTTTTGTCGGCTGATGAGAACACTTTCCATTTTAACCAAAGTTTCGTTGATTTTCTGCATTTGATCCAGCAGAGGGCACAGTATCTCACTTTCCTGTTGATTGACAGCTAGCTCTGGGGGGGGTTACCCGGACCAGAAGTCCCTCCCCTCTTCTTTTCCGGTTTCTGTGGGACTTCTACCGTCGACATTTTCTTTTTTTTTTGTTTACTTTTTCAAAGTTCGTGCCGCATCCCTCAGGAAGCTAATAAGCTCATAATCTTCCGTAAAACCCCAAAGGTACTTTCACCAACACTTTTTTCTCTTTACCCCCCTTCGCTTTTCCTTTATAAATCCCGCTTCTCAAAAAGGGGGGGGGGATTCCTCCCTCCTCCCCTACACTTATACGCTTGTGGGGGGGTTCAAATTCTCACTCAAAATAGATCTTCAACTCACGATTCGATGCCAATTCTTCTTTTTATTTTAATTCATGTCGCTTTCTTCACTCCTGGAAGTCGGTGGCGTTGCTAAGTCCCATTATGGGCACGACACAGCGGGGCTGATTGGGGCGGGGAGAAAGCCTCAATTTCCTGGCTGTTTGCCGGCAAAGAGGCTACTCCCCAAGTGCCCCCGGTTCGGAGCCTTTGCCTAAGGCTCACTAGGGTCTTTCGCACATGCGAAGACCCCCCCAGACTGCGCATGGGCTAACTATCTCTGGGAGCGTCCCGAGAGGTGGCCGCCATTCGCTCCGCCGAAACTGAAAGTCCGACTTTGACGAACTTTTTACAAAAGTAAACAATTCTCAAACATGGCACTGCCAAAGGACTCTAAGGACAAGCTAGTGAAAGCTAAGCTTCCTTCCGGAAGTTCCAGTCCAGCGAATTCTGTCCCTAGACAGGACTCAATTGCAGAACTCCAAAGGCTGCTGTCGGAAGCACTTCACTCTCTGCTGGAGAAAATTTCGGCTATTGATAGGAAACTGGACGCACAACAAGCACAGACGGTGGTGAACATGCAGAAAATTGAAAAAAAATGGAGCAGGAGCTCAAAGAGATTGATTCTAACTCAAAAAGGATGAATAAAAGACTGCAGGACTGTTAGAAAAAAAGTGTCAAATAGAAGAGTCTCATGTATTACAGCTCCAAATGGAAAGGGCGAGCTATGTCTTGAGACTTCAGGGTATCAAGGAAGAGAAAGGGGAGAATTTGAGACAGATTGTTGGCGATGCGTTGGCTCCCTTGGCAGAGATGATATCGGAGCAACTTCAAAGCGAAATAGATATGGTCTGTAGATTGTATTCAGAATTTATCAGAAAGAACAATCTGCCAGGGGAAGTCACAATAAGATTCTCCCGAAGAAAAGTCAGAGATCAACTACTGAAAGTGACTAATGGAGTTACCCTGAAGATAAAAGACAAGGACATAAAAGTGTTGAAGGATGTTCCATTTGAAATAAGAAGAGACGGACATATAGAGATTTGGTTTTATTTCTACAAAGTCACAATGTTTCCTACAAATGGCTAATACCCGAAGGATTAATCTTCAGATATGCAAATGGTAAAGAAAGGATTGACTCTGTTGAAAAGGCCTGCGAGTTTCTGTGTCAACATGGTCACCCATCAGGAGAGGGAGAAGGAGTAACTGATGGCGCCAAAGAGACTGAGGAAGAAGGAGAGGCTGGATCTTCTGATGAGGACTCAGACTCTAAATTGGGGGTGGCTGGCCCCAAAACAAGCTATCATTTGAGATATAAAAAGGGGAAAAAATAGATCGTCAATGTGCTTTGGAACGCTTAAAGAATGTTTATTTTACATTGTTATTCACAGCTTTTTTTATGAAGTTTAAATTGTTGGTGAAATACTGAAATGCTTTATTAGATAGGTGATCATTTTCAGTGGAAGCCAATCTACATGTAAGAGAGAAAACAATTACATGAAATGTTTGTATGATCACCGTTCCTTGGGTTTTTAGAGGGTTTTCTTTACTTTCTCCTCTAGGTGGTAGTTCCCCCTCCCTATTTTTTTCTGTTTGTAGTTTTTAATTTGTAGTTATTAGAAAATGCAATTAAAAAATCCCCTATGGGGGGCCAAAGAAAAAAGATTCCAGATAAAAACAGATCATCGTTTAAGATACAGGCAGGCACTCAGGATGGGAGGGGAGCAGGCCGAAGCATAAAGCACCAGAAAGCAGCCCAGTTCTGGACACCTCTTGGACAAAGCCTTTATAGGCTTTCCAAGAAGCATGTGATGTAGTCCAAGTGGCCGTACAGGCTGCAAACAAATCAACAAGCACTGATTGGAGTGGAGCCAGGGCCAGCATCAGCATATCCTGAAGGAGGGTTGCCAGGTCCCTTCTGGCAACCGGCAGGGGATGGGGGGAACTTACTGGGAGCAGCAGGGAGGCCCAGCCTTCATACAGTGACAGGTCTACATCACTGCCCGCATGACCTGGAAGTGATGCTGTCACTTCCAGGAAACCAGGGTGACACTCTGGTATTTGGGCAAAAACTCCGTGGTAAATTTGGGTTCTACCATAGAGTTTTTGCCCAAATACCAGAGTGTTGCCCTCGATATGCGGGAAGTGATGATGTCACTTACAGGTCATGTGGGTAATGACGCTGGATCTCTCTCTTTTTCTGGGTGAGTTCCCCCTCCCCCGACAGCCAGCTGAGAGGCCACAGGGAGGTGGAGCCTGGGAGCGAGGGACCCCCTCCTTCACCAGGGGATCTGGCAACCCTACCTTGAAGTGGAGCGGCTGCCGGGGCTTCTGGCAGGGCCCACTGCTGTTAAACCCCCACTCAAAATATTTCCTCGCGCTCCACTGTGCTCCCAGCCATATGGCACAATGAGTTGTGGAGAGGGAAAACGAATGTCCGTGAAATAGCACAATGAGTTGTGGAGAGGGAAAACAAAACATTTGCTAACCTTGACCGATGGATCTGATTAAAATCACCATCTCCAGCTCTTTCGGCATGCCTCGCTTTTAACACTCAGTTCACCCGCAGCTCCGGAACTCTGATAGTACCTTTATTGCTCCTTCTTCCTTTTAATGGTCTTTAAAACAGAACAATATACATTCATGAATTTTAGACGATCTCTAAAACTGGAAGCAACCCCCCCCATAAATATAATGTAACAGATGTACAATTGCCTCAGTTACATATGGATGGATGCATTATGCATAGAGTGCTGTCATAACATCATTTGCACAATCTAATCCCCCCCCCTCAGGTATGCACTGGCTCTCCTGTTCCACTTTGACAATGCACTGGGCTGGGATGGAGAACACAGACAGCCTTGTAAGTACGTCTGCCTGGCCTGGATGGCCCAGGCTATCCTGATTGCATCAGAACTTGGAAGCTAAGCAGGGTCAGCCCTGGTTAGTATTTGGAATGGAGATCACCAAGGAATGCTAGGACTCTGATATGGAAGCAGGCAATGGCAAACCACTGAATGTCTCTTGCCTTGAAAACCCCGCAGGGTCATCATAAGTCAGCAGTGACTTGACGGGGGGAAGTATGTCTGCAGAAAGTGACTAACCTGAAAAATGGTCACAGCTAGGGCTGCCAGACCCCTGGTGGAGGTGGGTCCCCCACTGCCAGGCCCTGCCCTTAGACGCTAATCAGCTTGCTGCAGGGGGGGGGACTTACCAAGAGAAAGAGGAAGGCCCAGGCCACATTGCCAGCAGCACACAGGAAGTGACATCATCATACCAGTGACATCCAGGCGACGCTCTGGTATTTGGTCAAAAACTCTATGGTAGAAGCCATTTTTTACCATAGAGATTTGCCCAAATGCCAGAGCGTCACAGCGGTGATGACATCACTTCCTGCGTGATGCTGGCAACGTGGCCTGGTCCTTCTCCTTTCCCTTGGTAAGTCCCCCTCTTCCCTCGCCAGTTTCTAGGTGGGACCTGGCAATCCCACTGCTTACTCTTACCTGGGTTTGCCTTTTGAGACAAACTGATGGCGTAAAGAAATGGTTTCTGTCTCATCGCCTGCAGGTGGCCTAGGCTGGTGGTTATCTGCAAGGCTTGCACTAAAAAGTTTCAGTGCTACCCTTAAAAAAAGTTATTACCTCCCCTTTTGAAACTTTCTCATTTGTGATGTTCATATGGAAATGTAGCTTAAACACACAACCTGGCCGGGTGGGTGGACACAAAGACTCGCGTCATTATCATGGCTAGCCTTGCTGACCTGTCTAAAATGTATGTTCAGAAGGAAGATTTCAGCATGGCTGAGCGGCAGTCACGTAATCAATGCCATGCAATTTTATCAAGCTTTTTTGGTGACTCCTGCTTTTCAGTGAAATATATATGGATTAATCATTAGATCAGAAAAAACGGTATTAAGGTTTCCTAGGCAGTGTTCCACTTTTTGTAGTCAATATATATCTCGCTAAGGTCAGAAGGTGGCATCTGCTTCTATTTTTAATGGGTCATTTTTTTGTTGGTTACATGTTCCCTGTCACCTGCTTTTTTCTTTTTTGGAGGGGAGGCATGGGTTCTTCTCCCCCAGGATTAATTTCAGCTAGTGCTGAGCTGAAACAGGGAATGCAAGTTTAGCGAACATTCTTTTGGTGTAGTGGTTAAGTGCGCGGACTCTAATCTGTGAGAAACGGGTTTGATTCCCCACTCCTCCACTTGCACCTGGCTGGATGACCTTGGGCAAGCCGTAGTTCTGATAAGAGCTGTTCTTGAAAAAAAAACAGTTTTTGTCAAGAGCTGTCTCAGCCCCACCTACCTCACAGGGTGTCTGTTGTGGGGAGGGGAAGGGAAAGGAGTTTGTAAGCCACTCTGAGACTCCTTTGGGTAGTGAAGGGCGGGGTATAAAGCCAATCTCTTCTTCTCCTCTTCTTCGCATGCTGTAAGGTTACCAAGTCTCTTACTGATTGTGGCGGGGGGGGGGGAGGAAGCTCCCGATCTGGGATATTCGCATGCGTGCATCACCCAGAAGTGATGTCATCACACTAGGCATGTCACCAGTTGATGCTGTAGCATTCAGCTTGAAAACTCTATGATACCATAGAGTTTTCAAGCTGAATGCTAGAGCTCCCCCCCGGCGATGTGCCCAGTGCAATGACGTTGCCTCCTGGTGATGTCATTGCACTGGGCATGTCAGCCCAATCCAGGCACTTTGGGGTCAGGGTTCCCCCCACCAGCCAGATCTGGGCCGGTGGGTCTGGGGCAATGCTCCCTCTAAGCTGTGGAGTCTTGTGAGCAAAAATTCTACTTTGTGAGCTACAGGCATTAAAGTTGCGAGCGATTTGGCTGTTGCATAAATTAGTTTGCTCTGGATCCATCCTTCCTGAGCTGAGAAAAAAATGTGTGAGCCGGAGGCTAAAAAACTGTGAGCTAGCCCACACTAATTCAGCTTAGAGGGAACACTGGTTGGAGGGCCTTGAGTGGGCAAACCCCTGCTCCCCCCCCCCAGGGACCCGGCAGCCCTAGCACCCTGTGAAATGCAGCGCCTCCTCCCCGATGATTTTTCAAGGATCTGTGAGCAGGGGAGAATTGTTCAGAGCAGTGGTGAGCTGATTTACCCTGCTATGTTCCTTCAGTGTTCCGAAAAATCATTCTATACCCTATCCCACTCTGCCTGAGTTTTGATTGCATTAGAAGAATTTCTACCATTAATGTTAGTATTGTAGCAGGTGTCATTCTGGGGAGGAAAGGTGTAAGATAGTCTGATCTTGTCAGATCTCCGAAGCTAAGCAGGGTTGGAACTCAGACGGGAGACCACCAAGGAATACTTTGTAGAGGAAGGCAATGGCAGCCCACCTCTGCTTCTCATGTGCTTTGAAAGCTCCTTGCTAAGGTCACCATAAGGTGGTTGCAAATTAACAGCCCATAACTTAGGTATGTGGCACTCACCACACCCCTCAGACTTTATTTTTCTTTTGTGTCATTTTTCTTCTTGACACTCCCCATGCATACTTTACATTAATAAAATACTGAGGGGGAAACTTTTCACTGTATTCCTATCACTGCTGAGGGAGTATTTTTTGCATAACATTTGAAATATGTGTGCATGTGCATCGGTAGAACATCACACCAAAAGGATCTGGATACCGCTATACATATAATCACACCAGGACCTTTTCTTGGGCCTTATCAATGTCCGCATGCCCACCAATGCCAGTTTGGTGTAGTGGTTAGGAATGTGGACTCTAATCTGGGAGAACCGGGTTTGATTCCCCACTCCTCCATATGCAGCTGCTGGCATGGCCTCAGGTCAGTCACAAGTTCTCTCAAAGCTGTTCTCTCCAGGGCAGTTCTCGGGAGAGCTCTCTCAGCCCCAGCCTCCTCACAGGGTGTCTGTTGTGGAGAGGAGAAGAAAAAGGAGATGGGTAGCCACTCTGAGACTCCTTTGGGTAGTGAAGAGCGGGGTATAAATCCAACCTCTTCTTTTTCTATTAATACGGAGGAGGCAAAAAAAAAAAAAAACCCATGAAAGAATTAGAGGCTGTGATGAAAAGCTACATGCTCCCAATGTGATCCCTGATTGGCTGGGTCACAGTCAGAGAAACAACAAGAGGTACTCGAGGAGGAAACATGACACATGCCGGAAGTGATGTCACCACGTTGCCGGCCTGGGCCTCTCTTTGCTCCCATTAAGTCCTCACCCCCGCCCAGTTGCCGGGTGGTACCTGACAACCCAACTCCTTGGTGAAGTTTGGATGTTTACCAGTGAAGACTGGAGGTCCCCAATCATCCCTTCCATTCTGTGCCATAATTAGGCCGGGGGGAGGGGGGGAACTGTACTCAACTACCTGATCATTAAGTCCAAAACATGAGTGGTGTATTCTCAGAAAAGGCAAGGGGAGGGAAAGCATTTTGCTTCCCTAAAGCTTTGTCTGTGGGGACTTTGCTTCATCTTAATTTACACCTGGGGAGACCGGAACAGCTGGGAAGCGGCAGCTGTATCAGACATGCACCCACTCAGATGTTAATCTGCGGTTGTATCTCCAGGCACTCCACGCGGAATGATTTGTGAAAGCCTGAATCATCCTTCAGAGAGACAGAGTGTCAAACATAAGGCCTGGGGCCTGGCTGAGTCTTCTTCAGGGGTAGTGTATATTGTGTCTTTGTGTGTGTGTGGTTTTGTGTGTATGTGTGTGGGATGGGTACTACATATACAGTTCTGCTACCTCGCTCTGGGAGTGTTCGCAGAGAGCCAGTATGGTGTAGTGGTTAGGAGCGTGGACTAATCTGGGAGAACCGGGTTTGATTCCCTGCTCCTCCACATGCAGCTGCTGGTGTGATCTTGGGTCAGTCACAAGTTCTCTTAAAAGCTGTTCTCTCATGAGCAGTCCTTGAAAGAGCTCTCTCAGCCCCACCTACCTCACAGGATGTCTGTTGTGGGAAGGGAAAGGAGATTGTAAACTACTCTGAGACTCTGAGTGAAGGGCAGGGTATAAATCTAATCTCCTCCTCCTCCTAGAACATAAGAACATAAGAGAAGCCAATGTTAGATCAGGCCAGTGGCCCATCCAGTCCAACACTCTGTCACACAGTGGCCAAAAATACAAGATGCCATCAGGAGGTCCATCAGTGGGGCCAGGACACTAGAAGCCCTCCCACAGTTGCCCCCCACCACTACCACTACCACTACCACTACTCCTTCTTCTGCTTCTCCTTCTCCTTCTCCTTCTCCTTCTGCTTCTCCTTCTCCTTCTTCTCTTCTTCTCCTTCTCTTCTTCTCCTCTTCTCTCCTTCTCCTTCTTCTCCAGACCTCAGCAAGGCAAGTGTGTGCATACATAAAACATTTGTTTTACATCATTCAGAAATTTTAAGAATAAGCAAAACCACCAAGAAATGCAGGGAGTAGTTCAAGTTCATTTTGTTTTTCAGATGTTAGTATTTATTTTTTTTAATTATTTTTTATCAGTTTTTCATTACAAAAAACAAAAACAAAACCCAAAAACAGAAAGTTGCATATACATGAAATCACTTTTTTGGAGTTTACTTTATACATTTTTTACAGTCCAATTATTAACTTTATACCATCTTTTTTGGAACCAATTCTCATCTTTCCCTGACAATATCATATTTAATGTATCCATTTCTGCTATTTCACAAATTTCCAAAATTAACTCTTCTCTGGTAGGTTTTACATCCATTTTCCAACATTTTGCTATGAGGATCCTAGATGCTGTAAGGATATATAATATAATACACAAATCATCACGCTTGATTCCGTCCGGTGTTACATTAAGCAGATAAGTTTCTGGTGTCAGTTGTAATTCTACGACAGTAATGTCCCTTATTAATTGTTTAATACCTTTCCAAAATTTACCTATCTTCTCACACCGCCACCACACATGGTAGAATGTTCCAACATTCTTTTTGCACCTCCAACAGTTTCCTGAAACATCCTTATAGCATTTAGATAATCTATCTGGTGTCCAGTGCCACCTGTAAAACATTTTAACTATATTTTCCTTATATGACGTAGATCTTTATAGCTTAACTGATTCCCATACTTTTAACCAGTCCTCTATTGATACATTACATCCTATATCCTGCATCCAAGTTATCATACATGGTTTTACTATTTCCCCTTGCATATCATCCCCTAATAAAAATTATATAATTTTTGGATCAGTTTATCTGAGGATGATAACCATATTTTGTCCAGATCCAATTTTATTTTAGCAAAGTTCATTATCTTATCTTTAGCAAATCTCAATTGCAACTGCAACTTTTCCCAACTGGTAAGATTAATATTCATTGTTTGCAATCTCTCGAATGATTTCAATTCATTGTTCTCAGTTAATAGAGTTTCATATGTGGCTCTCTTGTTATCTGTTAATAAATTTGGCATTATAAAGGACTCTAATGGGGAAACCCATTCTTTTGAACTATGGTGCTGGAGAAGACTCTTGAGAGTCCCTTGGACTGCAAGGAGATCAAATCAGTCAATCCTAAAAGAAATCAACCCTGACTGTTCCTTGGAAGGCCAGATCCTGAAGCTGAAGCTCAAATACTTTGGCCACCAAATGAGAAGGGAGCATTCACTGGAGAAGACCCTGATGCTGGGAAAGATTGAAGGTCAAAGAAGAAGGGGACGGCAAAGGATGAGATGGTTAGACAGTGTCATCGATGCAATGAACATGAAATTGAGCAAACTTCAGCGGACAGTGGAAGACAGGAGGGCCTGGCGTGATCTGGTCCATGGGGTCGCGAAGAGTCGAACTCGACTGTGCGACTGAACAACAACAAATGGGGAAACCCACTTGGGTATTTTAATGTAGAACCTTCCTTTAATTTTTCTCCATACCTTAATTAATGCATCCCTAATTATATGATTATGAAAGTTTTGTTGTATTTTATCTTTGTCGTACCATATAAAGGCATGCCAGCCCACATGTAGGTCATGCCGTTCCAACTGTAACATTCTTTTGTCCTCTAATGTTATCCACTCTCAAATCCATCCCATAGCTGCAGCCTGATAATAGAGGTGCCAATTCGGCAATCCAAGCCCCCCTCTTTCTTTTTTATCTCGAAATAGCTTCTTTTTAACACAGGACCTCTTGGATTGCCATATAAATTTCCTTACCTGTTGGTCCAATTTCTCAAAAAAATTATTATTTTTTAGTATAGGAATACATTGCACTAGAAATAAAAGTTGCGGGAGGATATTCATAATTACGGTAGCAATTCTACCCATAAATGATAAATGCAAATCATGCCATTTGCTCAAGTCTTTTTTGATTTCCTGACTTCCGGTCTGGGATTCATGGCGTCCTGACATGTTCTGGCTTTGCTCTTTGAGCTCCCAGAGCATACAGAGGGTCTTGACGACAGGGAGGGCTTCTCACAACCCTCCGCAGATCCCCCCAGGCAGGGGGGTGACTGGCAGCGAGCTTTTGGCCCGAGAGGGAGTTGAGATTGGCTGATAGCGGGGCTTTAAAGAGCATCACGACCAGCCTTGATCCCCTCCCCCAGAGAAGGCACTTCGGAAATTCTCTACAAGACCCCACCGAGTTGGATTCTCAACATAAGAACGCATGACCCAGACCTCCAAGACATTCTATGCAAGCTGATATTAAGGAAACACTGCTATAACAAGACACGGACTTTGAAGGTAACTTTTTTAAAATTGCTCACCGGAGACGCGTTTTGGCCGAAAGTAAACAACATCCGATGAAGTGCATGATCGTGCTGTATCTGTCGTACTAACATCAAACTTGAAAAAGTGCAGTTAAACAGCTTAAAAAGGCCAAAAAGCCGGTTTGTTGATCATTCCTGCGGTTGGATTATTGACTTTGAAATAGAAACTAACAACAATCTCTGCGAGAATTAGAGTGGAAAAGTACTCGAGCTGCAGCAGAAATCGTCAGAACAGGAAGTGACCTCAGACCAGACAAGAAATCGTCCTAGAGAAGTCCAGGGAGGCCGGAAGAAGGGAGGAAATCAGGGACAAGGGGACCTTTAAAACTGCCGGACAGGAAGTGAGTACCCGGAAGATCCATTTACCATAGAGAAATTGCGCCCGTCATTTTGAGAAGGTCAAAAGAATTTATTTCGATTTTAAACGAAAGACTTAACAGAAAATAGTGAAAATAGAGCGATTTAGGTGGGCACAAGAAGGACTTTGATTTGATGTAGGTTGGAGGGAAATTTTGAACAACGGCTTACGATCTGCGGCAACGACAGAGGGTGAACTCCTGGTCCTCCCCGAAAATGGCTGCAAAAGAAGAAAAAAAGCTACAGGGCGTGATGGAAGCTATGGAGAAACGTGTGATGGATGCGATTCAGAAGTTGGAAAAAACCCTTATAACAGAAGTAACAGAGCTGAAAAAAGAAATGTCTGGGATTACAAAAGAGATACAGACGTTGACTAAAAGAGCAGATGAGATGGATGAAAGAGTGAAGAGAGTGGCATCTAATGTTGCTGAGGTTACTTTGGAAACAGAAAAAGTCAATGTGATGGTCCAATATAATGCAATGCTTAACCACATGAGATTCAGGGGGATCCCTGAAGACAAGAGTGAGAACATCCATTCTGTTATGGTGGATGCTGTTGCAGATTTTTTAAAAATGGAAGAGGAGAAGGTGGCGGCTCAGATTGATGTGGTGTACAGAGTCAATTCTGCGATTGCGCAAAGGAAAAAATTACCCAGAGATGTAATTGTCCAGTTTATATCTAAAAAACTGAAGGAGGATCTATTTAAGCAACAATTTCAGGAAGATTTCATAATTGACAACAAGAAAATTATGGTCTTAAAGGAACTACCCAGAACAATGCTCCAGGATAGACGACTCTTCAAAGATCTGATTGACAAACTGAAAACAGAGGGTATAAGATACAGATGGGAAATTCCTAAAGGTGTCAGTTTTACATTTAAACAGAAGAAGTCACCATCAAGTCTGTAGAGCAAATGACCAGATTCATCGACGATAACTTTAAAGACTCTGATAAATAAGCAGAAAATCAACATGGAGAGTCAAATCATATCATGGAATGTTAATGGACTTAATTCACCCCAAAAAAGAAAAAATGTTAGACTTTGGTTGGAAAAACAAAAATGTGATATTGTTTGTTTGCAAGAAACACATATTAAAAAATCTGATGCCAAATTTTTGATTCAAAAAAGATTAGGAGAGGAATTTTACTCCCTCTCCTCCCAAAAGAAAAAAAGGAGTTGTTATATATATCAAAAAAGAATTGGAACCAAAAGAAGTGTTTAAAGATAATGAAGGGAGGCTTCTGGCGGTAGAAGCCATACTGCAAAATAAAAAGACTTTAATTGTCAATCTCTATGCCCCAAATGGTGCAAAGGAAAATTTTTTTCAAGATTTGTGGGAACAGCTACGACAGTTAACCTAAGAGCAAATGATTTTGATGGGTGACTTTAATGGTACTGTTGATAATATTGTTGACAGAAAATCCAAAAAGGAAATTGAAGCCATGGGCAAACTTCTGAAAGTCTTTTTTCAATTGACTAAACATGAACATTTGGTAGATGTTTGGAGAGTTAAAAACTCCATGGACAGAGAGTATTCCTTTTATTCATCAAGACACAAATCCTTTTCAAGAATAGACATGATGTGGATGACGGAGAATTTGATCTTGCAGACACGCAAAATTGAGATGTTACCTAGAATTCTCTCTGACCATAGTCCGGTGAAATGGTCAGCGTATGTTAAGAGAAAGAAATTCCGATGGAGACTTAATGAAGATTTGCTGGACAAACAAAATATTGTGGATAGAATAAGGACAGAAACCCAAATATATTTTCAACTGAATTTAAATAAGGGTGTACAGACGCAAACGGTATGGGAAGCTTACAAGGCTGTGATGCGAGGACATCTGATTGCAATTAATAATAATGAAAAGAAACAACAACTGAAATTAGATAAAGAGATTATGGAAAACATTCAGAAAAAAGAAATGGAACTTAAGAAAAGGCCTGGCAAAAAGAAGATTTTGAGAGAATTGAGGATCTTAAGGGAGCAATATGAGGCGAGGTTGAACAAAGAAGTATATTGGAATTTGAAAAAATTGCAACAGAAATCCTTTGAAGGTGCAAATAAACCTGGCAAATACTTGGCATGGCAATTGAAGAAAAGAAGAGAGAATAAAACAATTACTAATTTGAAAGATGGAAATAAAGAGATTTCAGACCCAGGAGGGATCAGGAGGGAATTTTACAAGTACTATGCGACTCTTTTTCAAGCAAAACAAGTGGATCTGCAAAAGATGCAAGACTATCTATCCAAGGTTAATTTGATACAACCAAGCCCTGAAATGAAAGCATTCTTAAATGCTGTAATAACTAAAGAAGAAATTAGTAAAGCAATAGGAAAAGCAAAGATTTCTAAAGTTCCAGGCCCGGATGGCTTCTCAGCCAAATTTTATAAAAAACTTCATGAAGACCTGGTTCCGGTGTTGGAGATACTTCTAAACGAAATTAGAAGGACAGGAAAGATACCAGATTCCTGGAACGAAGCTGCAATCACCTTAATTCCTAAAGAGACTCAAGATTTAACAAATGTAAAGAATTATCGGCCTATCTCATTATTGAATAACGATTATAAGATATTTGCAAAAATATTAGCAGAGCGCCTTAAAAGGTTTTTGAAGGACACTATTGTTGAAGACCAAGCTGGATTTTTACCAAATAGACAAATTAAAGACAATATGAGGGTTGTTTTAGACGCAATTGAGTATTATGATAAGCACCCCGAAAAGAAGTTGGTTTTTTATTTTTGGACGCTGAAAAAGCATTTGACAATCTGAACTGGGAATTTATGTTTAAGGTGTTTGAGAAATCCTTGATGGGCGCAGAATTTATAAGAATGATTCAATCAATTTATAAAGAACAAAAAGCTACGGTGATCGTGAATGCAGAACCAACAGAAGTGTTCCGGGTAAGAAAAGGTACTAGACAGGGTTGTCCCCTGTCACCACTGTTATTTATCTGGATTTTGGAGATTTTGCTACAAATGATTAGAGATGACGAAAACATAAAAGGTTTAAATATTGGAGGTTTTTCATTTAAACTAAGAGCATTTGCGGATGATATTATGTTTATTGTTGAAGATCCTGTTAATAATATGCCCAAGGTATTTGAAAAAGTGAAAGAGTTTGGTGATCTCGCAGGGTTTTATGTTAACAAGAATAAATCTAAGATATTGTGTAAAAATATGATTGGTATAAAGCAACAAATGTTACAAAATGTGACAGAATGTGAAGTGGTTAAAAAGATTAAGTATTTGGGAGTTGAAATTACAATGAAAAATATAGATTTGTTTAAGAATAATTATGAAAAACTGTGGGGTTCGATAAAGAGTGATTTAGAAAAATGGGAAAAATTAAGACTATCTCTTCTTGGAAAAATTGCCGTTGTCAAAATGAATGTACTGCCCAGGTTAATGTTTTTGTTTCAGACAATACCAATTGTGAAAGATGGGAAAGTGTTGGTAAAATGGCAAAGAGAAATCTTCAAGTTTATCTGGGCAGGGAAGAAGCCAAGAATTAAAATGAAGATAATGTATGACATTAAAGATAGAGGTGGCTTCCAAGTCCCGAATTTGCATTTGTATCATGAAGCAGTATGTATGTCTTGGTTATCTGAGTGGGTTAATTTGGAAAATAGAAAACTTTTAGCCCTTGAGGGGCACGATTGCAGATTTGGCTGGCATGCCTATCTTTGGTATGGGAAAAATAAAGTCGATTCTATGTTTAAGCATCATTATGTAAGGAGGACATTGTTTGATGCATGGACCAGGTACAAGGATAAAATCTCGGATGAGAGGCCTCTGTGGATTGTTCCAGCAGCAGTTATACATCGGTTTTCAGATTATAAAGGTAATGACTGGTTGAAATATCATGAATTGTTGCAAAAAGAAGGGAAAAAATATGTTTTAAAGCCAAATAATGAACTAGAATTTGAGTATGGTTGGCTACAATATTGTCAAATAAGGGACATTTATAAAAAAGATTGTAAAGAGTTTGGTTTTAGAGCTGTAAATGATGACTTTGAAAATATATGGTTGAAAGGAGAACGGAAAATGATATCAAAGATGTATAAAACCTTGTTGACTGTATATACTTTGGATGAAACTGTTAAAGAACAAATGATAAAGTGGGCCATAAATATGAACAAAGAAATTTCTATGGAATCATGGGAATTTTTGTGGAAAAGATCTTTTAAAATGTCTACCTGTATTAATGTAAAAGAAAACTGTTATAAGATGATGTATAGATGGTACATGACACCAAAAAAGATTGCTAATATTAGTATGGATAAGAACTTGAGTAACAAATGTTGGAAATGTAAAAAAATGGAGGGTTCTTTTTACCATATGTGGTGGTCGTGTGATAAAGTGAAAGCATACTGGTCTAACATACACTGTGTGATGCAGAAGATATTAAAAATCCCAATTGAGAGAAAGCCAGAACTTCTTCTCCTTGATTTGACAATGGAAAAAATTCCACAAGAAAAAAGGACATTGTTATGGTACATGATTACATCGGCGAGAATGGCCTTTGCTCAGCAATGGAAAATGGAGAAGGTGCCAGATATACATGACTGGTTGAGAAAATTGTTATTGTTAGCGGAAATGGACAAAATGACAAAGAAATTAAATGGACAAATGGCAGAACAGTACTTAAAAGACTGGGAAGGATTGAAACTGTATCTAGAAACTGAATATAGAATGAAGGGGAAAATATATAACTTGGATACGTATGGATATTGAACGAGAAGTGAAATGAATTTTGAACTGTATGTACTGTTATTTGAAAATATGTTGAAATTGTAGAGGTTATATATAATTGAAATGTGTTACCTGGTTTGTCGATGCATTTAAGTCTAAGCTTGATTACCTTATAATTTTTTTGTTTGTTATTAGCAGTGTTGGAAGCCTATTGGGGGGGTGGGGGGGTTGGGATGGGGATTTTCTTTTTCAAAATTGTATTGGTAACGTAATTGGAAATGTTGAGTATATCCCAATAAAAATTTTGTTTAAAAAAATAATAAAAAAAGTCTTTTTTGATTTCCTCTAGTAACACTTTATAATTATTTTCATATAAATCCCCATTCTTATTCGCAATTGTGATTCCTAAATATTTAACTTTGCTTACTACCTCCATGTTTGAAATCAGTTGAATTTTATTTATCTTGTCCTTAGAACAGTTTTTTGTTAGAATCTTAGCTTTCCTCAGATTTATTTTAAGTCCTGCTATAGAGCCATAAGATGTTAGTATTTAATTTAAGGGCATTTGAGCCCCGTTCATAAGTTACAGTGAATGCACATATAATTGGTGTGCAGTGTATACTTCATTTTTCTTTATACGTGCACTGACTAATCCCCATGTTACATTCAATGCATGTGCAACTGAATGGGGAGGGAAGGTGGTGTGGCGTCACCTGATCTTGTTGCTTTGTGCCACCGACTTGGGATTTGCTTTGTGCCACCGACTGATGCATTTTCACATTCTTGCATGGATATTTGGCCATCTGACCCATGTAAATATAAGGCTCCCAACTCTCACGGCTATCCGCAGACTATGCAGAACTGAATTAGAGTCCAATGGCACCTTTAAGACCAACACATTTTTATTCAAGATGTGAGCTTTGTTGAATTCGTTGAATAAAAATGTGTTGGTCTTAAAGGTGCCATTGGACTCTAACTTTGTTGAATTGCTTCAGACCAACACGGCTGGCCCACCTTGATCCGTGCAGAACTGAATTATTCAAGAGGGCTTTCCTATGCAGGCGACAGTACTTTTGGTTGGTTTGTACAACCCTGGTTAAGATGCTGATCTGCAGACCAGAAGGTTGGTAGTTCAGCAGTTCAAAACTTGAGTGAGCTCCTGGCCCCAGCTCCTGCCAACCTAGCAGTTTGAAAAAATAAACTGCAAATAGATAAATAGGTACCGCTTCGGTGGGAAGGTAACAGCGTTCCATGCGCCTCGGTGTCTAGTCATGCCGGCCACATGACCACGGAAATGTCTTTGGACAGTGCTGGCTCTTCGGCTTGGAAACAGAGATGAGCACCGCATCCCTAGAGTCAGATTCAACTGGCTTTCAAGCAAGGAAAACCTTTACCCTTTACCTAATCCTATTGCACTGTTCATTGAATGTCCCATCCTGTTGATTCTATTGACTTGAGGCCAATCTGCATCTAACATTTGCTCTGTTGTATTACCAAACCCACACTGGAACAGAAAAAGATGCAGTTCAAAACCACATTCAACTACCCTGGGGCCAACACCATACTGACTGCAGAGTCACCCCCGAATGGCCATAAAAGAGCCATAAATCTATGCAGACAACCACAATAAAACCAAAGATCAAACGAAGTGAAAGCAGCATGCAATCTGGACACTGCCATAAAATGTGACACTCAGTCAAAGTGAAAGTGGCTTGCAATGTAGATGGGGATTTCTGTTCCAGTGTGGGTTTGGTAAGACAGTGGAGCAAATGCTAAATGCAGATCGGACCTTGGTCTGTAAAATCCGCCCTGAGTCCAAGGGAGAAAGGCAGGCAATAAATGACATACATCAAATGAACCCCCGTTTCTCTCACCAGCTGCAGTTGGAGGAAGAAGAGATTATGGGATCTGGGATTGTTAATGAAAGGGTGAATGAAAAGGAGAAAACAGCGGTTCCCTCAGTCCACTGACTTCCATGGTGCTAGGGTTGCCAGCCTCCAGGTGGTAGCTGGGGATCTCCTGGGATTACAACAGATTTCCAGACGAGAGAGACCAATTTCCCTGGAGAAAATGGCAGCTTTGGAAGATGGATTCCATGCTATTATGCCCTATTGAAGTCCCTCCCCCAAACCCCGCCCACCTCAGGTTCCGATTCCCAAACCTCCAGGTATTTCCCAACTCAGAGCTGGCAACCCTACATTGTGCCAAAGTTTGTGTGTCTGTAGAGGGTAGGTGGGTTACTAGCAGGAAAAAAAAGAAAGGGAAACAGACCCACAGACTTTCGGGAAAAGAATTTAAAATGCAAACTTGGTATATTCAACAAAGTGGGGTAGGGAAATCACACGTATATAAAATGTATGGAATTCATTTTAAAGCTGGAACTAGAGAGGAGCTTGTTCTCTATCCAAGGCCACAAAACATCCCCCTCAGATGGCATTCTCCTCCGCCTTTCCTCAGAAACTTTCCCCTGCTCCCTCCTACAGCTCCCCCTCAGGGACAAAATCCTCCCCCTTCCCTCACAATTTCCACCAGGGGGCCAAACCCCATAGGGTCACCCAGGTTTGACGTCCTTATTCTGAAATAACTCCAATAGCTTGAGGACAGTGTGGGCCTGCCAAGGGTCGCTGATGACCTCAAACACAAGATGCCACGATAGCTACACTGGCTAGCTAACCTATTCGGCGATCTGGAGATTGAATCTAGCCCCCTGACGTGTGTGAGAAGGCAACAGTGAGGATGCTGAATCATTCGTTTAATGTGTTCTCTGTGATTTGTTTTGGGTGGTCTACTGCACTTGTTAAGGAGCTGCGGTGGCTCAAGTGGTTAAGACGATGAACTGCAGGCTGTGGAAGGTCAGTAGTTCAGCAGTTCAAGACCCATGAGTGCCGCATGATGGGGTGAGCTCCCGTCTCTAGTTCCAGCTCCTGCCAACCCAGCAGTTCAAAAACAAGAAATTGTAAGTAGATAAATAGGTACCACTTCAGTGGGAAGGTAACAGTGTTCCGTGCGCCTTGGTGTTTAGTCATGCCGGCCACATGACCACGGACAGCGCTGGCTCTTCGGCTTTGAAACGGAGATGAGCACCGCAACCCTAGAGTCAGATTCGACTGGCTTTCGAGCAAGGGAACCTTTACCTTTACCTTTACTGCACTTGTACCAGCTGAAGCTTCCATACAGTCATCAAGGGCAGCCCAGCACCGAGCACATTGCAGTAGACTATCCTTGACATTACAAGGGCATGACTGACAGTCACATATAAAATCTTTTCATGGAAAGTTATTAATATGGGGGGGAGTCTACGGTCTCTGTGTGATGGGCCTGAATCTGCAAACTCAGAGGTTCAGTTGCTGAACTGCAGACTGGAAGATCAGTAGTTCGGCAGTTCGAGACCCGAGTGCCGCATGACGGAGTGAGCTCCCGTCTCTGGCCCCAGCTCCTGCCAACCTAGCAGTTCAAAAGCAAGAAATTGTAAGTAGATAAATAGGCACCACTTTGGTAGGAAGGTAACAGCGTTCTGTGCACCTCAGTATTTAGTCACGCCGGCCACATGACCACAGAGAAGTCTTTGGAGAACGCGGGCTCTTTGGCTTGGAAACAGAGATGAGCAGTGCGCCCTAGAGTTGGATTTGACTGACTTTCAAGCAAGGGAAATCCTTACCTTTTCATGGTTGCACTTGACTAAAGCGATGCGTGGATTATCCAAACAATATATTTTAAAGCAAAAGTTTATAAACATGAATTGATTCCCCCTCCCTCAGTAAGCCATCATTTGAAAATTTTAGAAACGTTTTGTAATAGAAAATTAGGGATTGCGATGTATCAGTGAAACTTTTGCGTAGGATAATGGCATCTAAATTCAAAATTAAACACTCTTGATCAAACCATAACCCTTCTCCTGCTCTACCTTTTTCTCTGGGTCTGTGAGATGAACCATGACATTACAATCTTATAGCTGTAGCAAGAATGAGTTATGTTTGTACTATTTCCCAGTCTCATTATATTTTTTGTCACAAAATGAATTAATGTTGTGCCATTTTCTGTTCTCATTACAATCTTTTCCTTATGAATGGCGTATCAGAATTTTAATGTCTTTTGTAATCTTTGAATTATAGTGGGATGAGATACTACTTTGACCTTGTTTAATATTTTGCATTTTGACTGGCTGGCCATTACTATAAGACATCCAAGGGGTGAGGTTAAAATGATCAGCTAATCAGGTTGTTTTGACAATATCTGATCCAAATGGTTTAGGTGAACTGAAGAACAAGTCAAAAAGATTAATTCCTTTCGGAAAGGAGGTGGGAAATCTTTCTTGAGCACTGGAAAATGGCCTTTCTCCATCCACACAGAAATTGACTAGGCCCCAGTTTCAGAGAGCGTAACCTGTAGTTTTACGGTCTTTGAAAAATCAAAAGAGCCGAAGGTATACATCATGTGTTGTATTATATCCATAAGGTTATATATGAAACCATACATGGGCCTAATTGCCACACCAGTTAAGCTGCAGGACTTGGTGCTGATTTGCACGTAGGGTTGCCACATCACCAGCATTACACAGGAAGTGACATCATCACTCCAGCAACTTCCAGGTGATACTCTGGTATTTGGGCAAAAACTCTATGGTAAAACCAGCTTCCACCATAGAGGTTTTGCCCAAATATGGAGCATTGCCTGGAAGTTGCTAGTATGATGACATCATTTCCTGTGTGACATCAACATTGTGGTATGGGCTTTCCTCTTTCTACTGGTAAGTTCCCCTGCCAGCCAGCTGATCCATAGCTGGGGTGCAGGGCCTGGTAGCGGGGGACCCCATCTTCACCGGGGAACCTGGCAACTCTATTTGCACATGCAAATGGCCTCACAAACACACATGCAGACCATAGTTTCCAGCACTGCAGTCACTGCAAAATGCATTGTGTTCTTGAAGGGGCTGTGATTATGATAGTGTATTTGTAGATGTCCATTTCACACAGTATACTTCTCCCTACAATTTCTGTGCACAAAAGTGGTTGAAATTAATATAATTATTGAAACCTGTTGGCGTATACAGCCCATAGTTGTTGTTGTTAATAATAATAATAATAATAATAATAATAATAATAATAATAATAATAATAATAATAATAATAACAACAACAACAACAACAACAACAACAATAATAATAATAATAATGATAATGATGATGATGATGATAATAATAATAATATTGTGAGCATTGAGCAAATAACACCAGCCCAGCTCCAGAAGACAGTGGAAAAGCAAGAATCCTGTGAAGATACAGCTACAATTCCTAAGAATTTAGCTAGATCTCAAATTGCAGAACACCCTCTACTAGTCAAACATCTGGCTGTGACATTTTGATAATAATAACAGCAAATGATGACTTTGCAAGACAAAGGATGAAACAGTCGACCACATGGTCAGCGCTTGCAGTAAAACTGCTGAATTTGACTATAAAGAATGCCATGATAGAGTTGCAGCTATGTTGCACTGGAAACTTTGCAAGAGGTGTAACTTACCATCAGCCAGAAATTCATGGAAGCACAAACCAGACAAGATCATGGAGAATTAGAAAACAAAGATTCTTTGGGATTTCTGCTTGCGAACAGATGAATACCTGGAGCATAACACGCCTGATATCACAATTGTACAAAAAGAAGACATTTGACGTTGCAATCCCAGGAGTCAGCAGAACAGAAAAGAAAGGACAGGAGAAGACCACAAAATACCAACACCTACAAACAGAGAGCACCTCTGGAAGAAGAAGGTAACCATTGTTCCAGTTGTCATTGGAGCCCCTGGAGCAGTGCTTAGGAGTCTCAAGAAATCCCTGGATATTCTGGGCATTGAACATAGCAACCCGGTTCTTTCTTGGTAGTCACCCATCCAAGCACTGACCGTGCTTGAAGCCACTTAGCTTCCATAAAGGTTGGGGTGGGGAGCACAGAATATCTAAACTGAGACCACTGTTATAATTTTTTTAGTAATATGGCCAAATGGTTTTATAGAAGAAGAAGAGAGAGGAGATTGGATTTATAACCCACTCTTCACTACCCAAAGGAGTCTCAAAGCGGCTTACAATCTCCTTTCTCTTCCCTTCCCCACAACAGACACCCTGTGAGGTAGGTGAGGCTGAGACAGCTCTCTTGAGGACTGCCCTTGAGAGAACAGCTCTGAGAGAACTGTGACTGACCCAAGGTCACACCAGCAGCTGCATGTGGAGGAGTAGGGAATCAAACCCAGTTCTCTCAGATTAGCATCTGCGCTCTTAACCCACTACACCAAACTGGCTATGAGCTGTTAACGCATGTACTTCTTTCCTCCATAGGGCTGGCAACCTCCAGATGAAGCATGGAGATTTCCCAGTATTACAATGGATCTCCAGATGACAAAGATCAGTTTTCATGGAGAAGATGGCTGCTTTGGAGGGTGGACTCTATGGCATTGTAACCTGCTGAGGTTCCTTCCTGCCCCACCCCACCCCACCCCAACCCCACCCACCTCAGGCTCCACCCTCAGAATCTCTAGGTATTTCCCCACACACAGCTGGTACCAGTGTTCCCTCTAAGCTGAGTTAGTATGAGGTAGCTCACAGTTTTTTAGCCTCTGGCTCACACATTTTTGTCTCAGCTCAGGAAGGATGGTTCCAGAGCAAACTAATGTAACGCAGTAGCCAAATTACTCACTCACAACTTTAATTCTGGTATCTCACAAAGTAGAATCTTTGCTCACAAGACTCTGCAGCTTAGAGGGAGCATTGGCTGGTACCCCTACTGCTTCAGCTCCTTAACCACCTAGGCTACATTCAACAGTAAGCCTCTTTTTCTTTCTAAATCCCTAGAGTTCTTCACTCTTTTCTCTCCAGTCTGAATTCATAGATAGATAGATGATGATAGATAGATAGATAGATAGATAGATAGATGATGATAGATAGATAGATGATGATGATGATGATGATGATGATGATGATAGATAGATGATAGATAGATAGATAGAGAGAGAGAGAGATAGATATGTAGGCAGGTAGGCAGACAGACAGACATAGGTATAGATATAGATATAGATATAGATATAGATATAGATATAGATATAGATATAGATATAGATATAGATATAGATATAGATATAGATGCACGCACAAACATACAATCACTTGTCAACGAACTGCTGCTTTCTCACTCCTTCAAGATTCAAAAATGCAACTGTTGCAGGATTAGGGCTGGATTTGGCCTCAGTTCTCGGCTAAACCTCAGCAAAAACTTTGGTACACCTGTGGCTGGAAAAGGGCACTTAATGTCTGAATTTAGTTTTGTTCCTTGTTGTTCTGGGCAACCACCTTTTCTTTATGGGTCATGGCAGAGCAACCAAAGATATCCTTCATAGAACTTCAAGTGCACTGTTTATGTACTGGGGTTGTGTTGAAATATTCCATGTTGCATATTGCAATGCTACAAGAGTATTTTCTAACTGAGGAGTGTGTAATAGAATAAACTGAATTTTGGTTTTAAACAGCTCTCTCTCTCTCTCTCTCTCTCTCTCTCTCTGTCTCTCTCTCTCTCTCTCTCTCTCTCTCTCTCTCTCTCTCCTGATGGAATTGGGAAGCCAGCTTCTCTCCCTTCCCAAAATGAACACAGTGGGAATGGGAGTTTCCAGCTACAAGTTCCACCAATCATATGCAAGTTCCTTTCTAACCAATACAACATTAGGTTATAGTTCAGTTAATGGAACTTATTACTTGTCGCAGCTGTGCCTATTACTCCTCAGACAGAAATAACACTGAACTGCAAGTCATTTGGTCATCAGAAGACTTTAGATTTGTGCATAGGCTTGCCAGCCTCTAGGTGGGACCTGGCGGTCTCCCACTATTACACCTGATTTCCAGGTGACAGAGATCAGTTTCCCCTGGAGAAAATGACTGCTTTGTGGGGTGGACTCTGTGGCCGAATCTGCGTTTGTCTTTCCCACCAGTGTCCCCACCTTTTGTCTCCGTCTTCAAAAAAGCTGCCCACATTTGGTGTCGTTTTCATACCTCAACAGTGCTAGCATACTTTCACACATCCACGTATATTTATCATCCTTTTGGGGCGGCTCCACTGTCATTGCACCTCCGCACTGCTTTAAAAGAATCTTCTCCAAACAACATTCAAACAAGCACAGAGAAAGACGGCGTCACAGCAGCACGCAACTGATTTAAAAATGCAAATGCAGATTCCCCAACCCCACCCTCCCCAGAATCCACCACCAAATCGCCAGGAATTCCCCAGCATGGAATTGGCAACAAAATCCTTCCTTCCTTCCTTCCTTCCTTCCTTCCTTCCTTCCTTCCTTCCTTCCTTCCTTCCTTCCTTCCTTCCTTCCTTCCTTCCTTCCTTCCTTCCTTCCTTCCTTCCTTCCTTCCTTCCTTCCTTCCTTCCTTCCTTCCTTCCTTCCTTCCAGTATAGGTTATTAAGTGCAGAAATAACTACGTTCTTCACAAACAGCTGAAAAAAGACGAAATCTCATCTACATTGTACCTAAGCAGTAAAAGGTGTACAATCAGTGTTTCTTTCCTCCCTCGCTTCCTTGTATACAACAAAGTAACTAAGGACTTTCTGGTTTTTCCCACTGGTCAGCTTCTATGCCCTTTCAACTAATTTTATCCAGGGTGAATTGCATGTCTCGGAGCTGAATGCCAAGTGTGGATTTTTGTTCCTTCTTGCAAAAGGAAGACTCATTTTACTAAGCAATGATCAATCAAGTATTTGTTACATACAGTAACGGATAAGAATAGATCTGCGAGAGGAATAGCCCCCTCCCCATGTGCTGCGGTGGTGCTTCTGACTGACAAGTAAATTGCTAGATGCCAATCAGTGATATTTTTGGATAAAGCGATTCAGTTCAGTCTTTTAAATAGGGGGGGGAAATGTAATTTTCACTTGGGCTATAGGATAAGTATGCACTACAAATAATGTTTCACTTAGTTGCTAGTGAAACCCATAACTATGGTAAAGTAATAAGTGCTCCATTTAAACAGTCTTAACATATGAATTTATGAGTTAAATTGAGCTCGGTTGTGGTGCTTACCATGGAATACACAGGTCTGTATTCTCCCACTCCGCTTAGCAAAGTCTGAAGCTTTTCTCCAGCTGAAGGGACCTTCTTCCATTTAGGTGACTCTCCTTCTGATGGAAGGAGACCAGCCTAAGGTGGTATGACACTGGCCAGGTCTCCCGATTTTGACCTTTTGCCGGCAGCCCCAAACCCCTGCTGACACTTGCTTAGGGGCTGCAGGGGTAGAAGAAGAAGAAGAAGAGATTGGATTTATTCCCCGCCCTTCACTCGGAGTCTCAAAGTGGCTTATATTCTCCTTCCTTTCCTCTCCCCACAACAGACACCCTGTGAGGTCAGTGGGGCTGAGAGGGTTCTTTCGAGAACTGCCCTTGAGAGAACAGCTCTAAGAGAACTGTTGCTTGCCCAAGGTCACACCAGCAGCTGCATGTGGAGGAGTGGGGAATCAAACCCCGCGCTCCACTACACCAAACTGGCTCTCACTGTGTTCCCCAAACAGTGTCCCCCCAACACTGCAACATCACTTCCGGCAAGAAACACCCTAGCATTCACCCCAAACTCTATAAAGTTGGGGCGCATGCTACAGCATCACCACAATGCACTGATGTCTCACACTGGAAGTGGTGTCGCAATGCCAGGAGATGCCAGACTGGTAGGTTCCTCCCTGAAATCTCTCCCTTTAGTGGCCAGCCTGAGGCTGGTAGCCCCTAGGTAGGATAGTGCTCACAAGCCTTGCAGACACTGGCCCAATCTGCATCTAGCATTTGCTCCTCTGTTTTACCAATCCCACACTAGAACAGAAAAAGATGCGGCTCAAAAACACATTCAAATACCCCGGGGCCCAGGGCTCTTTTTGCAGCAGGAACTCCTTTGCATATTAGGCGACACACCCCTAATGCAGCCAATCCTCCAAGAGCTCACAGTAACCCCTGTGTCGCCTAATATGCAAAGGAGTTCCTGCTACAAAAAAGAGCCCTGCCCGTGCCAACACCATACTGACTGCAGAGTCCCCCCCCCCCAATGCCCCAAAGTAGCCCTGTTAGTGCCAATAACATGAGGACCGCAGCAGTCAAGTTTTTAATAGCTCATTCCTCAGTGGCGGCTCTTAATCGAAGGCCTGGTGGAAGAGATCCGTTTTACTGGCCCTGCAGAACTGTAAGAGGTCCCGCAGGGCCCTGATGTCTTCCGAGAGCTCGTTCCACCACTGTGGAGCCACCACTGAGAAGGCCCTGGCCCTGGTCCCTTCAGTGGTCAGCCTGGTTCCAGCCTGCTGTTGCCCCAGGCAACCCACCCACTCTACGCATATGCCTTCTCACAACAGCTCCATCCGCAGAGATCAGCAAGTGAAGCTTCTCGATCCCATAGACATATCAAAATATTAATGTCTGCCCAATAAGCCAACATTAAGGACCCAGCTGTGAGCAGCGCAGCTGAAAAGCTGGCCATCCTAACATCTGCACGGGCTCTGGGATCCAAGAGAAGCACAAAGGTGCTCTGGCTGGCTGTGAGTAGACATATAATCCTGGGCAACAGAAGACTGCACTCCAAATGCGCTTGAAGAGGAGAGAAAGAAGGCCGAGCTCAATGGAAGCTCAGGGAGGGGAGAATTCTATTATACATTCTGGAACCTGGCCAGGCCTGACACTCCCGATCAACAAATGTGCAATCATCCCGGTTGATTTTCTGCAAAGAACACTACAAAGAGCAAAGCACATTTTTAATGCTCCCGTGAACAGCAGTTTGCTACTTATGCCCGCTCCCCCCCCTTCTATAAGACTCCAGGAAAATTCTCCCTAACTGCTTTTAAGACATTTCCCCCAGTGCAGATCCTTTTTTCAAAAAGTACACGTTCTGTACAGCTCTGACAGCTTCTTCGGCGGAAGAACCGGGTTTGTCAGCCATCGATGCAAAAAATAAAACAAAAACCAAAACCCAAACCTGAATGTGCTTTGACACCCTGGAATAAGCTCCTGGCAATGTTATGTCTTTCTCTTTTAGATGTTTGGATAAATCACACTGCTAAAAAAAAAAAAGCACGGCATCATACATTATGGCAAAGTTATAAACAAATGCTGCTGAGGTAAGGGTATTTTCTCAGTCCAGTGTACTGCGCTCGCTGCTTTGAATCTCAGGGTGTCACTTGCATACATCAGTGAAACGTTCGCTCCAGGCTTGTATGTGCATTCCAAATGGATGGTGGATGTTCTTCCTTGAGAGGCAACCTCAAAGAAATGTCTGTATACCTCCCAGCTGAGATCTTGAAGTGCTATTGTATTTCCAACTGATGGGGAGAAAGTGCAAATTACTTGGGCTGCCGCTACTACTTCCACTACTAGTTGTACTAGCAGTGCTGCTGCTGCAACTACTACTACTAGTAGTATGGATGGTTGATGTTCTTTCTCGAGAATCAACCTCAAATAAATGTCCATATACCTTGAAATGCAATTATATTTCCAACTGATGGAGAAAAAGTACAAATTACTTTGACTGCTGATGATACTACTACTAGTAGGTGCTGTTGTAGTGCTGGTAGCAGCAGCAGTAGCAGTAGCGGTAGTAGTAGTAGCAGCAGTATGGATGGTTGATGCTCTTCCTCGAGAATCAACCTCAAATAAATGTCTATATACCTCCCAGTTGAGATCTTGAAATACCATTATGTTTCCATCTGATCGGGAGAAAGTGCAAATGACTACTACTGCTACTACTACTGCTACTACTACTAGTAGTGCTGCTGCTACTAGTAGTATTACTAGCAATGCTGCTGCCCCGCTAGTAACAGTAGTGCTGCTATCATTACTACTACCACAGACATTACTATTAGTAGTAGTGCTGCTGCTGCTACAAGTAATGTTACTACTACCACTGATGCTACTACTGCTGCTGCATTATACAAAGCTTTCCCATTTTAGTGTTATAAACTAAGGCTGGTTTGCACATCCATTTTAAGATGATTGGCGTATCAAGTGATGTGAACTAGTCACTAGAGATCCATCAGTCTCTGTTTTCACACTGTTTCATCATTTCGTGTTGCCTCATAGGTTATGCTTTTAAGCAGCGATGCTGACAATAAGGTAACAAGAACAAATGCAAAGACAATGAATGAAAGATGTATGACGCCACCTGACTTTTTTGGGTAAAACTAGATGCCACCCTCATTTGTTTTGAACCCAGTTCACACATTCCTGTACATTACATGGTTGTTCTACACCTGGAGCCCACATAGAATCTGTTTGAAGCCTGTAAACTCAAAGAAGGGTCAGGATTGCATTGATCTACCTTGCCTTGTCTCCTGTCTGTACATTGGATTTAATCACTGGCATCCCGCCATTCCACTAAGTAAAATTTGAAGATTTCCTCCAGCTTACGGAGCCTTCCTCCGGCTTCAGCGGCTCTTCCTCCAAGAGAAGCGTGACTTAGGTTGCAGGATGGCTTCTCAGGATGGAGGAAACTCCTCCAGTTTGAGGCAGGATACCATCCACTGCTAACAGTTTACATCAGTTCAGTTGTGTTGCAAAGGGCCGAGGAGAAACAAACAAGGACAAATGTAAGGTAAAGGTAAAGGTTCCCTTGCTCGAAAGCCAGTCAGATCCGACTCTAGGGTTGCGGTGCTCATCTCGGTTTCAAAGCTGAAGAGCCAGTACTGTCCGAAGATGTTTCCGTGGTCATGTGGCCGGCATGACTAAACACCAAGTTGCATGGAACGCTGTTACCTTCCCACCGAAGTGGTACCTATTTATCTACTTGCAATCTCTTGCTTTCGAACTGCTAGGTTGGCAGAAGTAAAATGTAAAATAAATGTAAAACAGCCAGTAAACAAAACATTAAAACTGGATTGCTACCATGCACAACTATTAAAAATTTACATTTTCATGATTAAAATTCACTTAATAATGCAACAGTATCATCCTCACGTGCCATCAAGTTGAAACCAACTTATGGAGACTCCCGATGGGGTTTTCAAGGCAAGAGAAGAAGAAGCAGCGATTGGATTTATACCCCGCCCTTCACTACCCAAGGGAGTCTCAGAGCGGCTTACAAACTCCTTTCCCTTCCCCTCCCCACAACAGACAGCCTGTGAGGTAGGTGGAGCTGAGAGAGCTCTGAAAGAAATGGCTCTTTTTCACGAACAGCTGTGCCAGAACTATGGCTTGCCCAAGGTCATCCAGCAGGTGCAAGTGGAGGAGTGGGGAATCAAACCCGGTTCTCCCAGATTAGAGTCCGCGCACTTCACCACTACACCAAACTGGCTCGCACTACACCAAACTGGCTCAGAGGTGGCTTGCCACTGCCAGACTCCACATAGCAACCTTAGACTTCCTTGTGGTTTCCCATCTAAGTGCTAACCAGGGCCAACACGGCTTAGCTTCCAAGATCTGGGCTATTCAGGCTGCTACTGCTTATACAGAGTTCTACATACATAGAAACGATCCGTGCAGTCTGTGCATCTTGATTGCAGTTGCTTACTGAGGGAATCGGCTACAGGTGATGCATCTGGGACTCGAAACACGTCGGTCCCTATGGATCCCTATGGATATTCAAAGAGGGCTGATGCACAAATAGGATTCCGGTGGCATTAAATCCCACACAGGAACTTCAGGCACAGCCTGACTATCAGGGAATCAGGCGGATACAATCTTGACCCCTTACTCTACCTGCCTATTGAATGCATTGACAGAGCGTTGGTTTCTGGAAACTAAGACCGATTTCCCACAAGCAGCTGCACCACCCTCGATTGTATTTGTCAATTTCCCACTACTCGCTGCGGGGCTGCATTTTGACCCGCAGCACCCCACAATTTCCCCTGCGTCTTCTCCATCTCAAAAAACAAGGATCTAGAAGATGTGGGGCAAATCAGGGGATGCCATGGGTCAAAATGCAGCCCCGCAGAAAGTAGTGGGAAATTGACAAATACAATCAGGGGAAAGGGAAGAGCGAGTGTGGTGCAGCTGCTTGTGGGAAATCGGTCTAAATGTGTGAATCAGCTTCATAGGAAGGCATCTGATGTGATGCAAACAGATAAAGCACTAACCATGCTATTAAATCTGCAATGGGCCATCTTTATCTGTAATCTTCTTCTTCTGATCCTCACCGAGTGATGAAGACACTGAAAACATTGTAGCAGGAACTTATTCTCTTTTGCAGCTACTCAGACCCTTCAATGTAACCAACATATTTTACAACAACACTGCCAGTACTCCCTTGTCTATTGATATCTCAGAAAGGCAGGAAAAAAACAAGATTTATATAGCACTATCAACCATCTATATGGTCATGGCTGAGCATAGACCCCATTTGATACTTTCCAGAAACTGTAACTTCTTGAAATGTTGAAGAAGAAAAAAAAAGATGGTAAACGTTTGAGTTAAGGGTGAAAGAAGTTAATGGAGCAATGCTGGAGATGATAGCTGGCATCCAGCAGAAGATTTCCAAACGTGGTAGGGTCCTTGTGGAAGCAGATGTGTGGTAAAAAGCCCCACACTAACACCTTGTGCAAAGTTAAACATGGTATGCACCAGCAGAAAAGAGCAAGAGTCCAGTAGTACCTTAAAGACTAACAAAATATGTCAGGGGATGAGCTTTCATGAGTCACTGCTCACTTCTGCAGATACAGCTAGAATGGGAGTCTATCTGTCCTATTTATTGGAAAGCGGAGTGATTTCAGATGCTGAATGACATTAGCAGGTGAATGACAATAGCAGATGGGATGGGATTTAGGTGAGATATTCAGAGGGGTAACAGGCATGGAGAAAGCAGCATTGGTAATGAGACAGGAAACCAAGGTCTCAATTCAGTCCAGGAGGATTGTCTTGAGCTTCATTGTCAGTTGCAATTCAGCAATACACCTGACTGCTTTTTCATTTGCATAAGACACTGCATGGGCAATTTGCAGGCATTGTAAGAGATATGGAGGAAAGCATTAGATATTGTACAAGATCATATGTAATCACTTTCTAGATAGGCAACTACGCCATCTCCATTTTAAAGCTATACATAACCTCCAAAGGGAGTGCATATAATACAGAAGATATTGCACTGGTGTTACAATGGCATGGTGAATAATAGTTAGAGTGTAGGACTAGAAGCTGGGGTTGTGGACCAGCCAGGGCTCAAGAGCAGTGAGTACTCCTCAGAGGAGGAGGGGCCTTGTGTAGCCAGCCCACAGCTGACAGGAGCCAAGCAGCAGTGGAATTAGGTTCAGGCATTCTGTCTCCACCCTCCAGGTCTGATTTGGCAGTTGAAGGCCAGCCACCCGCCTCCGCTTCCCCAGGGTCACCAGCACCCTTGGAACACCACAGAGGGAGGCTGAGAACAGGCTTACAGGCTAGATGTCAGAGTGCATGCCTTGTGGCTCAGTGCCTGCTGCCTGCTGATTGGAAGATGAATCTTTGCAGGATGGTTACTAAGAAGCTGGCTGCGAGCATGACATCTCGCCCCGTGGCTACAATGTCTTCCAAAAAAAGCTGGTGGGTGTGGATGTAATGTGTTCATTAGATGCTGGAACCTGCTGACACTGACTTCACATAGAATCAAAGAATCACAGAATCATAGAATCACAGAGTTGGAAGGTACCTCCAGGGTCATCTAGTCCAACCCCCTATGCAACGCAGGAAATTCACAAATAGCTCCCTGCACACTCACACTCAGTGAACCCATCTCCATTTCCAGGAGATGGCAAAAAACCTTCAGGATCCCCAGCCAAACTGGCCCGGAGAAAAATTGCTGCCTGACCTCAAAGTGGTGATCGGCGTTTCCTTGGATGCGTAAGAAAGGGTCACGAGAACTAAGCACTGAGGCAACCCTTCCTGCCCTCCCTCTCACGATCTGCCTAAGTTCACAGAATCAGCATTGCTGTCAGGGTGGCCATCTAGCCTTTGCTTGAAAACCTCCAAAGAAGGAGGGGCCAGCATCTCCCACGGAAGCTGATTGTTTGCTAAATCTGATTATGTGGTAAACAGACTGAGGAGTGATTATTTGGTAAACCTGATCCCCGTCCTATTCATGATGCTGAGCCTCTGAAACCTCCTCTGGTTTTGTTTCTATTGAAACTAGAAAGAAGAAGAAGAAGAGATTGGATTTATACCCTGCCCTTCACTTGGAGTCTCAGAGCGGCTTACAAACTCCTTTCCCTTCCCCCTCCCCATAACAAGACACCCTGTGAGGTAGGTGGGGCTGAGAGAACTCTAACACAAACTGCTCTTTTTTCAAGAACAGCTGTGCCAGAGCTTGTGACTGACCCAAGGTCACATCAGCAGGTGCAAGTGGAGGAGTGGGGAATCAAACCCGGTTCTCCCAGATTAGAGTCCGTGCACTTAACCACTGAAGCCAGTTTCAGCAACCTGCCTCTGAGCATCTGGGTTCGAATCCCCACTCTGCCACGGAAGCTGGCTGGGTGACCTTGGGCCAGTCACACCCTCTCAGTCTGACCTACTTCACAGAGTTCTCGTGAGGGTAAAAAGCAGAAGGGGAGAATATTGTAAGCCACTTTGGGTCCCCATTGAGGAGAAAGGTAAAGTTAAAGGTTTCCCCTGCTCAAAAGCCAGTTGAATCTGACTCTAGGTTTGTGGTGCTCATCTCTGTTTCCAAGCTGAAGAGCCAGTGCTGTCCGAAGACATTTCCGTGGTCATGTGGCCGGCATGACTAGACACCGAGGTGCACGGAATGCTGTTACCTTCCCACCGAAGCAGTACCTATTTATCTACGTGCAATTTCTTGTTTTCGAACTGCTAGGTTGGCAGGAGCTGGAACCAGAGATGGGAGCTCATTCCGTCATGCGGCACTCGGGTCTCAAACTGCTGAACTACCGACCTTCCAGCCTGCAGTCCAGTGTCTTAACCACTGAGCCACCGCAGCTCAGTGGTTGAGGAGAAAAGTGGAGTATAAATGAAATAAATAAATACATACATAAATAGAGATATTCTGCCACTTGGCTCAACAAAGGCTGAAGCCTTCCTCCCACCTGAAGAGCCTTCTGCCAACTTAAGCAACTCTTCCACTAAAGGAAGAGCCACATTAGTTAGAGGAGGAGCTAGGTTCGAGTCCAGTAGCACCTTAAAGAACAACAAGATTTTTGGGGTATAAGTTTTGGAGAGTCAAAGCTCCCTTCTTCAGATAAGGAGTTAGAGGAAGTTAGAAGAATGTATAGCCAGTTTGGTGTAGTGGTTAGGAGGGCAGACTCTAATCTGGGGGAACCGGGTTTGATTCCCCACTCCTCCACATGCAGCTGCTGGTATGACCTTGGGTCAGCCACAAGTTCTCTCCGAGCTGTTCTCTCACCAGCAATTCTCTCAAGAGCTCTCTCAGCCCCACCTCCCACAGGGTGTCTGTTGTGGGGAGGGGAAGGGGAAGGAGATTGCAGGGCGGGCTATAAATCCAATCTCTTCTTTTCTAAAGGCTTCCATCTTCACAGAGCAAAGAGCTTGGATACACGTCAACATACTTAAAGGGCATTGTCATGCTGTCCTAAGTGGAGTTGCACCATTCTAAATCCACTGAAGTTGATGGGTTTAGAGGGTGGTAGCTGTGCTGGGACACTTGGCATAGGCTATAGAAAATGCTAAGTAATCTCATGCACCACTTTCCTCTAAAACATTATGAGCCCTTCCATCCTGACCTTAGCCAATTACCGATGCAGGCAAAGTGCCAAGAGCCGACTTGGGACGGTAGAGTTGTTGTTTTTCTCTCAAAGCCATGAGAATCTGCTCTTGAGAGGGGAGTCCCCCCCCCCGTAAAAAATTACTGGTTTAAAAACAGGGTTTGATTTAATATTTGAAAATGGAGTTAGCCCCCTGCTGTGCTTTAAGCATTTGGAAACCTGCTGCAAAGTGGAATGTCAAAGGCAGCCTTCTCTCGAATTCCAGTTGCAATATTCGTATCTAATTGTTACGAAGCCCGTTGCCCTATTAATAAGTGGCAGAGCAACAATGTCATCGTTTGGGGGATTCCTCCGCCCCATTTATTTTTCGTCTTTTTTTAAAAAAAGGACTTAGGAGTAACAAAAGATTTCACGCAAAGGAACAGGTTGGGGGAAGTTACACGCACAGTTGATAAACTCTGATGGCTTTAGGGAAACCGATGTGTTTATCATCGTCTCGTTCAGAATTGATCAGGGTTTCAGCTTGCAAAGGTATTCTTCACATTAACATGTTCTCATTTCAAAATTGTCTGTTTAGCATTACCGATTCCTGGCTTTATGTGAAGGAGAGAGAGAGAGAGAGAGAAAAAAAACCCCGTAGCTATTTGAATGGGAAAATAAAATATGTCTTCCTTTTGAACAATCTTCCATTCCTCTCCCCCCCCCTTCTTCGCTCTGGCAGAGGTAATGCAATGAAGTATTTCATATGACTTCAGCTGTGTTGCTGAATGATTTAAAACCATTTTCACATTGTAAACTCCCCTGTTCTGCATTTTTATGTTTAGTGATTGTGTTTAGCAATATTGCCGAAAATATCTAGAGAGCAGTCAGACGGAAAAGATACTGGCTACTTTTCTTTTGTCGGATTGCTTTTATCTGGCATAAAACTATTAGGCATACAGTCATTATGAATCATTAATAGCATGACAGGGAAGTTGGCTGCGGTGGGAAATATCAAGTCAGTTTTATTATTCATTAATACGTTCCAGAAGGAACGAACTTTTCAGAGAAAGAACAGGCATGAGGATTATAATATCTCACCTTTATGAATGTGGAAGTGGGCTTGTGTTTTATCAGCATTTTTGTTGTTGTTGTTGTTGTTGTTGTTGTTATTCTTGTCTGGCAAACTTTTATTGAATTTCTCCCACAGTTCCAAGTTACTGCCCTCAATATATTTACCGATTAGGTTTCTTCTGTTGAAACGACACTTGATTCATTGAACAGATTTGTAAGTATAACAGTGAATTTTTGAAAGGGGGATCTTCAAACACTTCTTGGAGGACAGAATCATAGAATGTAAGAGTTGGAAGGGACCTTGCAGGTCATCTAGTCCAACCCCCTGCACTCTGCAGGAGCATAGCTGAAAGATAGCCCTATATACCTACAACATACCCGAAAGATGGTTGTCCAGCCTCCGCTTGAAAACATCCAGCGAAGGAGCATCTACCACCTCCCAAGGCCGTCTGTTCCACTGCTCAGCCACTCTTACAGTTAGGAAGTTTCTCCTAATATTTAGCCGGTAATGACTCCCTTGTAATTTCCACCCATTAGATCTAGTCTTGCAATCCGGAGCAAGAGAGAATAGATCTGCTCCATCTTCGACATGACAGCCCTTCAGATATTTGAAGACTGCAATCATGCCCCCTCTAAACCTTCTCTTTCCCAGGCTAAACATACCCAACTTTCCTTGTAAGGCTTGGATCCCAGCCCTCTCACCATCCTGGACACACTCGAGCTTGTCAACATCCTTCCTAAAATGTGGTGCCCAAAACTGGACACAATACTCCAGGTGAGGCCTGACCATAGCAGAATAGAGTGGGACTACTACCTTCCACGATCTGGACACAATACTTCTGTTAATGCATCCTAAGATTGCATTAGCTTTCTTCGCAGTCACATTGCACTGCTGGCTCATGTTTATGTTTAAATATAAACAGAAGGTATCATCAACTCTCTACAAGGCCTCAGACTGGGGGTTGCCAACCTCCAGGTGGGACCTGGAATTACAACTGGTCTCCAGACTACAGAGATCAGCTCCCTTGGAGAAAATGGCTGCTTCGGAGGGTGGACTCTATGGCATTATTAGAGAGATCAGTTCCTCTAGAAGAAATAACAGCTATCAAGGGTGGGCTCTTAGGACCTCACATTTTTGTTGAACTCCCTACCCTTCCCAGGACTCAGCCCTCCCCAGGACTCGGCCCTCCCCAGGATCAGCCCCCCAAAAGGGTTGCCAACCTCCAGGTGGTGCATATAACAACACAGTCAAAAACTGTAACACGGTACCCAAAAATACTTGGCACTTGATTCAAAACATTCTTATATTAACAGTATAGTACTCTAAATAACTATACAGAGCCATTCCAAAGACACCAATGAAAATAGTCCAATACAGCTCAACAAATTCCTAACAGCTGATAAATATCCACAAAACTAAGAGGAGTAACAGTTGGATAGATGTCCACAAAACACAGTTGCTAAGAGGTGTGGTGACAGCCCGCCCAGGTTCCCATCCATTTCCCTTCAGGAACTTGTCAGGCCACCTCCAGTGATGGAGCACCAAGCTCTACATATGTCTCTTGACTGTATACAGCAGTCTATCTCTCCTTATAATAATTATCTTTTGGTTTCATAAGATTCCATGAGCTCCCATTGGCTGTAAAATGCCCTCCCTCAGCCATTGGCCCATCAGCCACCACTCAAGAGTACTCATGTGCCATTGGCTGGGTGCTGGGTCTGCTCCTCTTCCCCACCCACTCCCCCTGGCAGACCAGCTCTCTCTCCTGAGGAAGACAGTTCTCTTGACTCCTGTGAGGGACTGCCCCTCAGTGGCTGTTGGTAGGCAGCCAAGTTTGGTTCTGTGAGTAAAAAAACAAAGGACTTTCAGCATAACCCCCTCCCCCGCCCATAACCCCCTCCCCAACGGCCACTTTCCTGTCAGAATAAATGGGAAAAGGCTCTTTCTCCTGATTAGCTTCAGCATGGCTGGCTGGCTAATGAGGTGGGCCAGCAACCGTCAAACCATTTTCTTCAACTCCCCTCTGTGCAGCTGACTTTCCCCTAGGGTTGCCAATCTCCAGGTTGGACCTGGAGATCTCCCACTGTTACAATTGACCTCCAGATGACAGAGAGGTTTCCCTGGGAGAAAATGGTTGTTTTGGAGGGTAGACTGTAGGGCATTATACCCTGCTGAGTCCTTCCACCCCCCCCGAAATGCTGCCCTCCACAGGATCCACCCCCCAAATCTCCAGGTATTTCCCTAATCAGAGTTGGCACCTGTACTTTCTCCTCTGTCAGTAAAAGGCCCTTTCCACAACTATGTTGGCCTTTGGGAGAAAACTCATTGGGCTCTAATCCAGCTATTCCCTGATGGGGAACCACTGTTGCCAGTCTCCAGGTGGGGGCTGGAGATCACTCAAAATTACAACTGCCTCTAGGAGGGAGGGAGGAGGAGATGGAAAACTAAAGGTAGGTTGATGGTTGGCTGGGAGGAAGATAGGGTTATCAACTCCGGGTTGGGAAATTCCTGGAGATTTGAGGGGTCGAACCTGGAGAGGGTGAATGTTGAGGAGGGGTGGGACCTCAGACAGGTACAATGCCATAGACTCCACCCTCCAAACCAGCCACTCCCTTCTGGGGAACCACTATTACCAATCTTGGGGGTGGGCTGGAGATCACTACTGCTCTTCAGGTAGCAAAGATCAGTTCCTCTGGAGAAAATGGTGGACTCTGTCATTATACCCTGCTAAGATTGCCACAGCAAATTGTCACTGAGTGCCCAAAGCCGGGGCACTCTCCCAGAGCCTCTTTCTAGAGCCTGATGTATTTATTTCCACAACGGGCCTTATTCCTAGTATCTAATATTATTCAAGCCGGTTGGAATAGATATAGACTGCTGTATACAGTCAAGAGACATATGTAGAGCTTGGTGCTCCGTCACTGGAGGTGGCCTGATGAAGTCCTGAAAGGAAATGGAGGGGAACCCGGGCAGTCCATCAGCACACCTCTTTCCAACTGGATTATGCCAGTTCACACAGTAAAAATCCAGTTGGAAAGTGCAGTGAAAGTGGATTAGTTAGCTTGTGTGACCACAGCCTTAAACTATCAGGAATGGGTCGAGTACTTGAGTAGCCAAGAGATCTCTCTCTGGCTGTTGCATACTTTGGACAGTAGAAAAGGGTATGGAACAATGAATCGACTGCTGCCAAAGGACATACTATCTCTGTCCTCAACCAAAACATCAAGTGGAACATCTCTGCCTTACAGGCCCTGTGGAATTGCGCTAAATCCCACGGGGCCCTGATGGTGTTTGGCAGATTAGCGCCATGTACAGGTTAAGCACAGGTGGCAGTTAAGAGGTGTGCCCAGTACATACTAACAATCCACAATGCACTGAAACCAGATGATTGCCAGGTTCAGGACAATGCACTCCAAACAGTGCCCTCCAAGATATACAGGGAATGATGCAACAAATTGCCTGAAATTTCACAGACGTTACTACAGCCCCGTTTCCTTTACACATGTGAAGCTGCCTTATGCTGAGTCGGACCCTTGCTCCATCACTATTGTCTACTTAGACGGGCAGCAGCCTTCCAGGGTCTCAGGCTGAGGTCTTTCACATCACCTACTGCTTGGTCCTTTTAACTGGAGATGCCAGGGACTGAACCTGGGCCCTTCCGCATGCCAAGCAGAATGCTCTTCTAATGAGCCACAGCCCCTGCCAAAATGTCCCCCTGAATAATTCCAGGGAATGATCAGAGCCATTGACAGGGAACTAAACATGTTAGTCCTCCCTGGCAGTCTGAAGTGGTTCAGCCCATTCTATTGCCTCAGGACCAGGGCTCTCTTTGTAGCAGGAACTCCTTTGCATATTAGGCGGCACACCCCTGATGTAGCCAATCCTCCAAGAGCTTACAGTAGCCCCTGTAAGAAGAGCTCTGTAAGCTCTTGGAGGATTGGCTACATTAGGGGCGTGTCGCCTAATATGCAAAGGAGTTCCTGCTACAAAAAGAGCCCTGCTCGGGACTCTGCCACCTCATGAACACCTCATTCTGCCACCTGTAGACCAGGTCAGAGAGAGAGAGTGCACCACAACACACTTCACTTCAGCCAACCGAGAGGGGGCGTGGCTCAGTAACTGAACATCAGCTTGGCATCCAGAAGGCCCCAGGTTCAAGCCCTGCCATCTCTGGTTAAAAGGATCTAGTAGTGGGTGATTTGAAAGATGGACCGCTGCCTGAGATCCTGGAGAGCTGCCTCCAATTTGAGTGAACAATACTGACCTTGATGGACCAAGACCTCTGATTAAGTATAAGGCAGCTTCGTGTGTTCGACCCATAAGCGCTATCTGTCTGAGCCATACACAGAACTGCTCTTTCTTTTCATACACGCTTGCTCCTCTTCTCAGCTGGGTGGAGTCCTCTCACCTTCCCCAGACTCTGACGTGAATGTGAACAGAGCTGTGGGGAGGAGACGGTCTCCACCTCCAGTAGTGGCCATTTTGTGGCTGCACTCACCGCCCTGTAGCAGAATTCCAAAGGTCCCCACAAGTTCGAAAAGGCAGGGGACCTCTGCCCTAGCCCATCCAAAATCTCATCCCGACACTCCAAAGCAATAAGAGACCTGCACAGTCATTCCTGTTACACACTCTAATGCAAGAGATTTTCACTCTCCATACTTGCCGTATATCTAGGAAATTCTGTAAAAATGGGGGACCCCCCGACAGAAAGAGGCTTGGGAATCTATCCTTAAGTAAGTACCAGAACGACCAGGATGAAAAAGAATACTGATGATACTTCAATATTTAGTCTTTCCAAAGTGCTTCGGAGCATAATCCCGACCAAATTTACTCAGATGTGAGTCTCATTAAGTACAGAGAAATTAGCTCTCCTGACATTACGATTTACAAGCTTAGATCTTTTTTTTTTTCATCTTGGAGTCTTTCACCCAGTTGTTAAATTGCCTATATAGGTGCAGTGGTCTAGTACAGCCAGATCTTGTCAGACTTTGGAAGCTACGCAGGGTCAGTACTTGGAAAGGAGACCGGCAAGGAAGACTCTGCAGAGGAAGGCAATGGCAGAGCCACCTCTGCTTCTCACTGGCCTTGAAAGACCCTTGCTGGGGTCGCCATAAGTCAGCAGCAACTTGATGGCACTTTACACATGCACACACACTGGGGGTACAGCTAACGCCCTCCTAGGATCTCTCTCTTTTCACATGTCTGTCTTCCTGTCCCACTCCCTATTTATCTCTGCAGCCTCCATCAACCCTAAGGCAAAGAGAGCCAGGATGGTGTAGTGGTTAGAGCAGAGATGTCGAACTCATTTGTTACAAGGGCCAGATCCAGGGCTCCTTTTTGTGGCAGGAACTCCTTTGCATGTTAGGTGACACACCCCTAATGCAGCCAATCCCCCAAGAGCTTACAGAGCTCTTCTTACAGGGGCTACTGTAAGCTCTGGGAGGATTGGCTATATTAGGGGTGTGTCACCTAACATGCAAAGGAGTTCCTGCTACAAAAAGAGCCCTGGCCAGATCTGACATAAATGTCACTTTATTGGGCCGGACCATTGTGTGCCATAATACATAATGCCAGTATCGGAGATATAAACTGTATAAAGGACAACGAATTGTAAGCTCTGAGTTGGTGTATCCTCACTGCAAGGCCCCATGAGTTGGGAGGGGGGTGCAGAGAAAAACCCACATGGGTGGACAGGAGAGCCAGCAGTGCAGCCCTGGGCAGAGGCTCCCACACTGCTTGGCTGCTGCAGATGAGGTTGTTCCGCCATACTGAAGCCACAGTCAGAGTGGCTCCGCCCACTCCCCTCACAAGCAGTCTCCCATTCCCTCCCTTGCACCAGTTGCTCACAGGCTGCATTAGAGCCCTGGACAGGTGGGTTCTGGCCCCCAGGCCTTATGTTTGACACCCCTGGGTTACAGAGTCTGACTAGGGCCAGAGAGATTCGGGCTCAGATTCCTTGTCTGTCATGACATTTGCCAGGAGAGCCCTTTGCAGCGTAACCCACTTTACAGAGCTGTTGTTAATGCAGCATGGGTTGAGGAGCTATTTTGGCGGCAGTCACGCATACTAAATAATCCACTTTCAATGCACTTTCCAATGCATTTTGCCAGTTCACACGTAAAAATCCAGCTGGAAAGTGTACTGAAAGTGGATTGAAAGTGGATTATTTAGTGTGTGTGACCGCAGCCTCAGTGTACTTTCCAACTGGATTTTGCCAATTCACACAATCCTTTCGGAAAGTGCACTGAAAGTGGATTGAAAGTAGATGATTTTGTGTGTGTGGCTCGATCTGAATCTAGCATTTGCTCCGCTGTCTTACCAAACCCACACTGGAACAGAAATCCCCATCTACATTGCATGCCACTTTCACTTTGACTGAGTGTCACATTTTATGGCAGTGTCCAGACTGCATGCCGCTTTCACTTCATTCGATCTCTGCTTTTATGATGGCTGTCTGCATAGATTTATGGCCGTTTTATGGCCATTCGGGGGGTGACTCTGCAGTCAGTACAGTGTTGGCCCGGGATAGTTGAATGTGGCTTTGAACTGCATCTTTTTCTGTTCCAGCGTGGGTTTGGTAAAACAACTGAGCAAATGCTAAATGCAGATTGGCCCTGTGACCGCAGCCATCTCCATGCTACAGAGATCAGTTCTCCAACAGCAAATGACAGATTTAGAGGATGGAATCCATAGCATCACATCCTCGCTGAGCTCTTTCCCCTCCTCAAATTCAACCCTTCACTCCTAGATCTCCAGGGATTTCCCTACATGGAGCTGACAACCCTATGTACAACAGCCTGAGATTTTTGGAAGAAATGCAATGAGTCAACAAATAGTAAAGGTAAAGGTTTCCCTTTCTTGAAAGCCAGTCGAATCCGACTCTAGGGGGCGGTGCTCATATCTGCTTCCAAGCCAAAGAGCCAGCATTGTCTGAAGACATCTCCATGGTCATGTGGCTGGCATGACTAGATGCTGAGGTACACAGAATGCTGATACCTTCCCACCAAAGTGGTACCTATTGATCTACTTGCAATTTCTTGCTTTCGAACTGCTAGGTTGGGCAGGAGCTGGGGCCGGAGATGGGAGCTCACTCCGTCACAAGGCACTTGGGTCTCAAACTGCCAAACTACAGACCTTCTGGACTGCAGCTCAGCGTCTTAACCTCTGAGTCACCGCAGGACCCCATTAATCAGCTCACTTGAAATTAAAGTTAATTTGGTCCCAATGAGTTCGAATTGATAACACACTACGGACTACTTTAGTTATGAGTTCTTTTTCATACTCCTCAAGCACTCATCAGGATCAGAACTGCGATTTCTTGGGTAATATCATAGAACGAGGCTAGAATTTTTGAAGTTCCGTAATCCTTCCATAGGTACGTTGGGCTCGTATGCCAGATGACTTAATAAACCAAAAAAGAAGCCTATCAGCTATGTATGGTGGCCATCCCCAGCTCCATCTGCCTACTTTGTGGCATGACACGGGCTGTATAGGCAGAAATATCATGGAGACCCAGCAAGAAGTCATGTGGCACATGGCCAGCCCATTAGGAAGGAAGGTATGGCATAAATGAAGTAAATAAGTACATGGTATGGGTGATAGTTGGCAGCACTCAGCTTGGTGGTTCACACATGGTGTTTGCCTTATTTAAGTTCAGCTTCAACAGAAATCTTTTTTCAACATTCCCCTTCATAGGACTGGGTTCCTCAAACAGACCTGCAAACACTGAGGCCTTGACGGCTTCTTTACCACTCGACAACAATAGAGTATTTCACTCCTGTACGTTTACTTCCCTGGTTACAATACTTATTTGCTGCTAAATACTGGAGAAGTCTTTTAATCATCAGCTGTCAATGTGTCACCATAGATTCTACCTCCCAAAAATGGGATAATCTGACAACCTTTTGTTTTTTTATTGCCACAGGCAAGGCAAAGTATATTTTCCTACCGACGACTCAGGCCTCAGAACGTATATGCCTTTCTTTTCTTTTCGAGGAAACAAAAGTAATTGGTTGTATTTGTGTAGACCTTGATTGTTCTCTGTGGGTCTGGCGTGAGATTTGTAGCGGGGAGCCGAGCTGAAGAAAAGAGACACATGCTGTTTCAAGACCTGAGAGGAGGCTAGGCTTGAAGGAGGAGCTGCTTAGGGTCGTGTCCTGAAGGAAACTCGTCAGAAAAGATGAAAGGGTATCCGAGACAGTTGGTGCCATAGGTGCTGGGTAAATATGAAGATGAAAGATCCATATGGAGATTGAGTGTGTGTGGGGGGGAATGATAACGAAATTGTGTTTCTCCTCTCGCTAACATTTTGTTTTCTCTTTCGGTTGCCTCCATGGTCCTTTGGGCTGGCTGCATTTGGCTCACAAACAAACACCGGTAAATTAAATCCTCACCTCTCCCGTTATTTGTTTTTACGGGTCACCCATGCCCATGGGGTTCTCAGAACATAGAACATTTTTTTTTACACTAAAAGATAGCTCTTCACCATGCCCCAATTAATTCTCCATTTAATTGATTTTTATTTTACATAGCTTTGAATTTTAGTCTGAGGGTTTTATGTAGGGCAGTTTCCTAAAAAAAAGAGAGAGAGAGAGAGAAAAGAAATGAAAAAGAATTCTACCTCCTGACAAGACAGGGACCTGTTTCGGCAAATGGTTAGATTTCTTTCCTAAACAGCGAAGACAGGGATGCTGAAGGGATCAATCCCCCCCCCCAGATTTGTCCTGCACGAGACCCACGATGCTCAGCAGAGTAAACAAAGTACGCCATCGAGTCACAACTAACTCATGGCGGCCCCACGAAATTCCACCTCATGGTTGTTGTTGTTTTTAAAGTTTTAATTACATTCAAAAATTAAAACAGTGGTACAGCAACATCAGTAAAACCAACAAAACAAAACAAAAGGGCCTTAAATTATTAAATATAATGAGTATAAAGTTCTTTTGGGATTCCTCTGTTCTTTGCCAAATAATTTAAAATATGGGACCGGGTTCTTTTAAACCTGGAAACTGTTGCTGATGGAGGCAAAGAATTAAAATTAAGAATTAGGTCGCAATCACACGCACAATTAGCCGCGCCATAGGCGCAAATGCTGGGCAAATTTAAAGGGCGCGATCAGTGGTGGACATCTGGGAAGTGCCCTGCACCCATTGGCAACCAATTTTGCTCTGCTGAAGAAGCAGAGCGAAAAGACACCAGGGAAAGCCCACTAGCAAATGGGTTGCCATGGGCGATGGACGGACTTTCCACGTCTGATCGCTCCAGCGTGCTCTCATGGTGTCGGGATGGTCTGACCAGGCCATCCCGACTCTGTGCCCTTGTTTTTTTCCCCTTCTCAGTATGCACATCATTGTACCCTCCACAGGGAGCCCTCGTGCTGAGATGCGATTTCTCGATTACTCGTTTAAGAGCATCGGGAACAAATGGCAAAAAGAGCCCCGTGGTTGCGTCTGATCGCTCAGTGGCAGGCTGCTCCTGCAGCCTCAAAGGACTGTGTGATTGTACAACTGCAGGTCAAATTCCTCTGGGGGAAATAGCCTCCCTTCCCCCCATGTTACCTCATGCGTGTGACCGCAACCAAAATTTAGCTAAAACATATCGTTCCCAAAGTCTGGAATGTCAAGCTGAAACAGATGGGGCTGAAGGAGATTTCCATTGAGAAGCGACTGCAAGTTTTGCAGCCACTAGTAAAATACCAATAATCTATTGTTTCCATGTTGCTAAATCATCATTCGGAAGTAATCCCACGAGTAGATGTTCGGGTGTATCATCTAGCTGGATCTCAGTAATCATATAGATTGTCTTCAGCACCATACGCCAGAAATGCCGGAGCACTGGACAGGTAAGCCAACAGTGGAGGTAATTGCCTCCACTCTACCGACCTCCTCAGGTGGGTTTTAAGGCAAGAGATGAGGAGAGGCAGTTTGCTGTGGCCTTCCTCTGCATATTGGGCCCCGTCTTCTTTGGTGGTCTCCCATCCAAGAACTGACCCTGCTTAGCTTCTGAGTTCTGACAAGATCGGGCTTCTCCGGGCCAGGCCTACACTGAAGAGTAACTCTGGTCTAAACCCACTGGTTTCGATACTGTTGAACGGGAGCTGCAGAAGTCCTCTGCCACACTCTCATTTCCTTCACTTGTGTGGGACTATAGTCAATTGCGTCCTGACTGACTGCTATGGCCAGAGGTCACCCACAATTCCAAGAAACATGACCAAAAAAAATTGCTTATACATTTAGAATTATGGGGGTCACAAGCGGCATCCAATCACAATCAATGTTCCCTCTAAGCTATGGAGTCTTGTGAGCAAAAATTCTACTTTGTAAGCTGTTGGCATTAAAGTTGTGAGCAAGCGATTTGGCTACCGCATAAATTAGTTTGCTCTGGAGCCATCCTTCCTGAGCTAAGACAAAAATCTGTGAGCTGGAGGCTAAAAAACAGTGAGCTAGCTCACACTAACTCAGCTTAGAGGGAACACTGGTCACAATGTATGGCAACCCTGTAAAGCTTCCAAGGCAAGAGACATTCAGAAGTGGTTTGTCATCGCTTGCCTCTGCGTGAGGACCCTGGACTTCCTTGGTGGCTTCCCATCCAAATTGTAACCAGGGCTGACCCCACTGAGCTTCCAAAATCTGACAAAATCAGGCTGAACCTCAGTTATTTGAGTGCTAGGAAAATGATGTCCTGCAATGTTTGCTGGTAGCTGGGGAAGCTTTGGTTTGTATCCTACGGACGAGGCCCGTGTATACTTGATAGTCTCTGGAGCACGCTTCCTCTTCTGCTGAAACTTCCATTTGTGGACGGGCCCCTTGAAAACCCATAGCTCTTGTGCACACTGAGGTTTTAGTAGAAGAGGACGTGGCATCTTCTAATCCTCTCTCTAGTCCTATCTAGTAAAATTTTGAAAAATAAACACATAGCCACAGAGACACCTGAGGAAGTGAGCTGTGGCTCACATAATCTCATGTGGAAAATGTAAAGGTCAAGGAGGAGGAGATTGGATTATTATTATTATTATTACTATTATTATTAATATCCTGCCCTCCCCACCAAGGCAGGGTCTAGGCGGCTAACATAGAAATGTAAAACAATTAAAACAATTTATACCCACTCGGAGTCTCAGAGCGGCTTACAAACTCCTTTCTCTTCCCTTCATCACAACAGACACCCTGTGAGGTAGGTGGGGCTGAGAGAGCTCTTTCACAAGCTGCTCTTCGAGAACAGCTCTGACCAGAACTATGGCTTGCCCAAGGAGCAAATTGCCAGTCTGTCCTCAGCCATAGAGTCCACCCTCCAAAGCAGCCATTTTCTTCAGGAGAACTGATTCTCTGTCCTCTGGAGATCAGCTGTAATCGCAGGAGATCACCAGGTCCCACCTGGAGGTTGGCAAGCCTACCTGAGGCTCAGTTTTAGGGTTCATTCGCAGGGCCTCAGTGCAGCAGATGGAAATCTCAGGGGCCATCAGTTCTCTTTACGTGCCTGCTTGTGGTTAGCTACTAAACTACAGACGGAAGGTAATAATCGGGCACTAACGGTTCAACCGCATCTTTCCTTTTCCACACAATTCATCTTCATGTATTCTTTAATGGGTGGAGAACAGTTCTTCAAACCCACCTGACTGTGAATACACACATTCACAGATCCCAGGCCCTAGTAGTATGCAGAAGTGCTACCATTTGTACCACAATTCACCTCACCCCATGATCACCAGGGTCCACCTTGTCAGGGTTGAGGACACTGTGTCAGAATGCCTGTATTGCTGTCTACACTGAGTTCATTGTGCTGTGTTTCTTTTCTTGTCTTTCGCTTGTGCGCCTGCGTAGAAATGCCAGCAGCAACGTGGGAGCAGACTTTCCTGCCGCCTCGCCTTATCTCGGCGGCCTTGAAGAAGAGGCTTTGGAGCATTCCTCAGTCTGGGGAATTTTCCAGTCCTACGGGACAAGGTGGTGGGGGGAGTGATGCTCCCGACTATTAAGTAATCCTCCCGCCGGGAGTTTCCCACGCGCACGCTGAAAGTTCATTTGCTAGTTTGGCTTTTGCATCATACTATATCAGGGACTGCGTGGCCCCATGCTTCCATTCCTGACAATAGCAGTATTACTGTGGGCAACAGCATTGTATTCCAATAAAGCTTTTCTTCACTTGAAAAATGCCTGGGTCCACTTGCTATTGAGCCTGACACACTGGAGCCCTGACAATCCCGGACCTGACCCATAGCTCCATGAGTGAAAACTGGCCCTTCCAGATAAAAAGTGTTCCCCAATCAACAAAAACTTATTTAATTACTAGGACCGCCAGTCCCCTGGTGGGGTGGGGGATTCACCCCTCACCTCATGCTTCCCACCACCACTTGGAGTGACAGCAGGAGAAAAAATGGCCACTGGACTAATGACGTGATGTCAGCTCTGAGGAAAACTTGCCTACAAGAACCAGTTTGGTGTAGTGGTTAAGAGTGCAGGCTCTAATCTAGGAGAACTGGGTTTGATTCCCCACTCCTCCACATGCAGCTGCTGGCGTGGTCTTGGGTCAGTCACAGTTCTCTTAGAGCTGCTTCTCTCAAGAGCAGTTCCTGTCAAGAGCTCTCTCAGCCCCACCTACCTCACAGGGTGTCTGTTGTGGGGAGGGGAGGGGAAAGGGATTGTAAGCCGCTCTGAGACTCCTTTGGGTAGTGAAGGGAGGGGTATAAATCCAATCTCTTCTCTTCTTCCTCTTCTTCTATGATGCCACGTTATCACTGGTGGCCACCACTGTGGCCCCCGTCTGTCCCTTGGTGGTTTCTAGGCTGGGCTTGGCAACACTATAATCCACCCATTTCTTGACTGAGTCGGCTTACAGTCACTACAGGAGCCGCAGAAGTTCTGACCTCACGTGAATCGGTTAAAACAACCATGTCAACTCCTTAAGAAACATTCATGGCCACCATTCGAACTATCTTCCTAAGACGTGATTGATAATGTTAATAAGGTATCATTTCCCCCGAGCGAGAATTTAAAAGCCCCTCTTCTGAAAATACAATTTGTTGCAAAAAATATACGACGAGCAGAGCGATGGAATCAACTGAGACGGAGGTCTCCAATCAAATTTTCCTGATACGGAGTTTCACTTCTAATGATTTAATTGTTGGCGTAATTAGAATAATTTTTTTTTCTAGGGGTATCTGAGCAAACATCATCCAGTCCGAGAAATCTGATGCCTTTTTTTTTTTTTTTAAAGAGAGAGTGTGTGATACTTTGATATTAAGCAGCCCTTTATGGAAAAGAGGAAGGGGAAAACATTGCAGCAATACCTACAAGATGCTCTAATAATGGTCAGGCAGGGGCCTCAGATGTTTTGATGTCAGTCTTCTCGGTTAGTAACTGGAATCTACTGTTAGGGATGATGAAGGCTCTGAAGCCCAATCTGTGGCCCCCCTAAGGGTTTGTGGATGGACCCTAGGTTAAGAACCCCTGATCTAGAGCATTTATTTGCAGGAATGAGGGCTGCAACCTTGCAATATGAGCGCCATTAGAATTGCAGTTGTTTACAAGTGGTTAAGATGCTGAACTGCAGGCTGTGGAAGGTCAATAGTTCAGCAGTTCGAGACCCGAGTGTGCCGCATGACGGAGTGAGCTCCCGTCTCTAGTTCCAGCTCCTGCCAACCTAGCAGTTCGAAAGCAAGAAATTGCAAGTAGATAAATAAGTACCACTTAGGTGAGAAGGTAATGGCGTTCCGTGCGCCTTGGTGTTTAGTCATGCCAGCCACATGATCACGGAAACATCTTTAGACAACGCTGGCTCTTCGGCTTTGAAATGGAGATGAGCACTGCAACCCTCGAGTCAGATTCGACTGGCTTTTGAGCAAGGGAACCTTTACCTTTACCTTTTACACAACTGTGTTCAGATCCTTGTGGCATTTTTGCAGGTCCAGGTTCTTTTCCGTGCCTTGCTGCTCTGCTCTTTAAAAGCTCTCTTTAGCTCCGGTCAGGGGTCATTTCACAGAAAGAGATGTGTAGGAGCTCATTAGCATAACTCATTAGCATAACTTATTTGCATATGCCACACCCCCTGACATCACCAGAAGTGTGCCAGAAGACAACACCCACCACTCAGTCTCCACCCCTAGGGACTGTCTTTCCACTCTGAGGGCTGTCATTCCAATCCCAGAGTAGCCTATCTGGGCCCAGGAGGAATGCTACACATGCTGCTTTGTGCTCCTGCTGGGAGCTGGGGGCAGGGCTTGCCACCACCTGTGCTTCTAACTGCTGGAGCTCCGCTCCTGCGTGCTCCTGCTTCAAATGACCCCTGGCTCCGGTGTGGTTTTTATTGAGATTAACTGGTTTGGTTAGTCCAGTCACCCTTAGTTAGCAGAGTGGTGAAATAAAGCTACAAACGCAGGGGCATCACTTTACCAGGTTACTCAGCTTACAAAGCTACACAGAGCCACATTGCAAGTTTAGAAGAGACATACTTCTCTCTTCATTTGAAAAGTATGCTTTGGATAGGAAGGAACAGAGATTGATAGATTTGCTAACTTACTAGCTAAAGGATGGAGGCGGATTGCAAGAGGCCCACCTGCCTCATGGTGCCAAGAAAGGACCACATGCCCCTCTCTTGGTGCGTGCAGGTAGAGAGCAAGTCAGAGTGAGAGAGAAGCAGGAATTGGAAACTGGTCCCTGAGATCACAATCTACATATTAATGAGGACAGTGGCAGAACAGTAGATGCAGGAAGAAAGGTCAAGTTTGCCTGTCTAGCTATCTAGCCTCTCTTGCCACTCAGTCTGGAGGTCTGAGACAGGGGACATCACATCTGGAACTTCCAACAGTTTTGCCACTGCAACTGTTTTATATGGCCCTAGCCTACTCCAGGATATGGTTTGGGCAGAAACAAGAAGAAAGGGAAGAGGAGGAGGAAGAGGAGGAGGAAGAGGAGGAGGAGGAGATTGGATTTCTACCCCGCCCTTCACTACCCAAAGGAGTCCCAGAGCAGCTTACAATCTCCCTTCCCTTCCCCACCCCAGAACAGACACCCTGTGAGGTAGGTGGGGCTGAGAGAGCTCTTTCCAGAACTGCTCTTGAGAGAACAGCTCTGGGAGAACTGTGACTGACCCAAGGTCACCCAGCTGGCTTCATGTGAAGGAGTGGGGAATCAAACCCAGTTCTTCAGATTAGAGTCCACCACTCTTAACGACAACACCAAACTGGCCTCTCAGTTATCACTGGAGCTCCACATAGAAAAAAAACCTGACTCATTAAAGTGTGCTCCTGTTTAAAACTATGGGGGGTGGAAAGTGCTGTCAAGTCACAGGCAAGAGATGAACAGTTGTGGTTTGCCCTTACCTGCCTCTGTGTAACAACTCTGGGCTTCCTCAGGGGTCTCCTATCCAAGTAGCAACCATGGCCAACCCTGCATAGCTTCCAAGGTCTGATGAGATTGGGCTAGCCTGGGAGCCAGTTTGGTGTAGTGGTTAAGGGCGCGGATTCTGATCTGGAAGAACCAGGTTTGATTCCCCACTCCTCCACTTGCACCTGCTGGATGACCTTGGGCGAGCCACAGTTCTGCCAGAGCTGTCCTTGAAAGAGCAGTTCTCAGGAGAGCTCTCTCAGCCCCACCTACCTCACAGGGCGTCTGTTATGGGGAGGGGACAGGAAAGGAGTTTGTAAGCTGCTCTGAGACTCCGAGTGAAGGCTGGGGTATAAATCCAATCTCTTCTCTCTCTCTTCTCTTCATCCAGGATGGGGTGGTTTAAAACTAGGCCGCGGCACTGTTATGAGAACTAGCTTTAAGGGCACAATAATAAACTTGACAATAAATAAGTTAGCCAGCATCCATTGCCATAATACCTGGCAGGCCTCCTTTCTCAACATAGATGCACCATACTGACCAAAACTCTACTACCTCCAAGGCTGAGATGAAGAAGAAGAGGAGGAGGAGGAGGAGGAGAGATTGGATTTATACCTCACCCTTTACCTGAAGGAGTCTCAGAGCGCCTTACAATGTCCCTTCCTTTGCTCTCCTCATAACAGACACCCTGTGAGGTAGGTGGGGCTGAAAGCTCTTTTGAGAACTGCTCATGAGAGAACAGCTCTGAGACAACTTGTGACTGACCCAAGGTCACGCCAGCAGCTGCATGTGGAGGAGTGGGGAATCAAACCCAGTTCTCCCAGATTAGAGTCCGCACACTTAACCACTACACCGAACTGGCTCCTAACCACCAAACAGACCCTAAAACAGAAAGATCTCCCCACATTCTTCAGCCACCGTTGCCCATAAACACACTGGCTGCTACTCCATTCATCCCTTTACGTGAGAATGAAAACAGTGTTCTACAACTTGAGGCAGTGATGCCCCTCAACATAGTGCCCACCAATAGGTTTCCTGGGGCTTCCTTTCTTCTGAAACTTGGGGGTGGGGGAACCAAAAGGTCACGGTGGTGGTAGAAAGTGACATCAAGTCAAAGCCATCCAATGGCAACCCTGTAGGGCTTTTGAGGCCAGAGACATTCAGAGGCGGTCCACCATTGCCTGCCTTCTGCGCAGTGGCCCTGGACCTCCTTGGTGGTCCCCCATCCAAGTAATAAGCACATCTGACCCCGCTTTTAGCATCCGAGACCTGACAAGATTGTGCAATCCTGGGACACCCAGGTCGGAGCAAGAAATCACAAATGGAACCCAAAAAAGATGCACGGATCTTCAGGTGGCTACCTATGAGCTGGCTGACCAAAGCACAGCACTAAGATCATCCCAGGAAGATCCATCTCAGCCCCCTTCAGCTTGGCCATAGTCACAGACTGCCTTCAGGGCTCTTTTTGTAGCAGGAACTCCTTTGCATATTAGGTGACACATCCCTAATATAGCCAATCCTCCAAGAGCTTACAGAGCTCTTCTTACAGGGGCTACTGTAAGCTCTTGGAGGATTGGCTACATCAGGGGTGTGTGGCCTAATATGCAAAGGAGTTCCTGCTACAAAAGAGCCCTGGCGCTAACCTTAGTGACCTCTCCTTGTGGCTGTGCAGGAAGCCAATCCTCCCCTTTCTTTAGAAATGGAACCCAAACAGTGCCTCTTCTCTATATCCACAGTCCTGGCTTTCCTCTACCTCTTTGGTACAGGAGGTGCTTCAGAAGAGTCCAGAAGGGATTAACATCTTCAGAGAACACCTGGACACATGAAGCCCATGAAGCTGCCTGGTACTGAGTCTATTAAGGTCAGTATTGTCTGTGCTGACTGGCAGCAGCTCTCCAGGGTCTTTCCCATCACCTAGCAGTGACAGACTTCACGTTCCTGGGATCCAAGTTCACTGCGGACAGTGACTGCAGCCATGAAATGTAAAGACGCCTGCTCCTTGGGAGGAAAGCGATGGCAAACCTAGACAGCATAACAAAAAGTAGAGATATCACCCTGCCAACAAAAGTCCGTATGGTCAAAGCAACGGCATTCCCAGTAGCAATGTATGTCAGGGTAATATATAGTACCCTGTGAGGTAGGTGGAGCTGAGAGAGCTCTTTTGAGAACTGCTCATGAGAGAACAGCTTTGAGAGAACTTGTGACTGACCCAAGGTCACCCAGCTGGCTTCATGTGGAGGATCAGGGAATCAGACTTGGTTCTCCAGATTAGACTCCGCTGCTCTTAACCACTACACCAAACTGGGATGGACTTCAGTGGGGTGTAATGCCATACAGTTCACTTTCCGATCCAGCCATTTTCTCCAGGGGAACTGATTTGTGTCACCTGGAGATCTGTTGTAACCCCAGGAGATCTCCAGCCAGCACCTGGAGGTTGGCAACCCTAGGTTTCCATGCTGGGCAGGGAGAAGGAGGGATATCTGTCCAGAACACATTGATGCTCTTTAGAGATGTGTCACCACCAGAACTGATGGATCCTCAGTTTTTGCTTAATGGACATTTGCTCCCCAGTATATATAACGGTGTATGCTTGCAGTGGGTTAAAACAAGCAATGAACCACTGGTTAAATGTTTATTTTCCTCTATTTGTCTTTTTTTTTTTTAGTGTCTTTAGAATGGGAGAAAAACACTCTTTAATCAACTTTTCCAACACAGAGAAGTGTATATACAGTCTCTCTCCTTCCCTGTGTCTCTCTCACACTGTCGGGAACACAGAGAGAATATAGAATACTGTCTTCCTGTTTCTGTCGTTTTTCACCAGTTTGTTCAGAATAGCGAAGGTGCAGTACTACCAAGAGCCTCAGGGTGGAGCTCAACCACAGCCTACCAAACCCAGGATGCGCTCAGGCAGTAGCACCTTGGCGCAAGGTCACTCCTCCTCCCTCCTTAGCCTCTCGCCCTCCCTCTTTGTATCCCGCTGGGAATTTAACAATACAATCTTGAGTAGAGTCTTCAGACTATACCATTAGCTTATTGAGTAACTGCACCTGCGTTTAAACTTTAATGATGCATTTTTAATATGATAAATGTATTATACTCCGATGGTTTTTATATGCAGGTCGAATAAACTATGAGTTTTGTTACTCTTTGGAAACTACTTTCCAAAAGACTGGTCTCATCGTCGGGCGGCGTGGCTGGCCGCAGATGCGCCGGATGCGCCAGAGAAGAATTGTATTTCTCTTCTGGTGAACGTTAAGATCATGCTAGTTGCAAATGGGACTAGTCCTTCTCTCTCTTTTTTGAAAGAAATGCTTATCTTTTGTTGTCTCCGGTAGGATGCAAAGAGTTTGCTTTCTCTGTCCTCCCCCACCCCAAGAACAGAAGTGAAGAAATCAAATATCTGTCATGGTCAAAAGCTTGTGGTTGCAGTTTTAGGCAGGAAACCGTGTGCTGAGTAAACTGAGCAGGGCTTACAATGCGAACATGCACCAGACACAATGAAATACATAAAATACATAAAGCCCAACAATTTAACATCAACAATTTAAAACTGCCGGCAGGCAGAAGAACTGAAACAAACCAAACGCGTAATGAATGAAACCATCTCCAGCTACCTCCTGAAGGTGGAGAGTGTGGATGGCCAGGCGCAACTCCCTTTGACGGTTTCATTAAAGAAGGCTATGATGTTACTAAGTTGCTGAAAGGACACAAAGCACCATGACCGGAAGAATCTTTAATATAACAGGGTTTCATCCAGTCATGATACTGAGTGCAGTAAATAAATCTTCCATGGAGTATATAGCAAAAAAGGTAAACTAGAACCCCCGCCCCTTCCCTGGCTTTCCTGGGGGCCCTGTAGCTGCGGAGCACCCAGGAAAGCCTGCTCCGCTGCCCCCCCCCCGTCTCCAGGCCCCACTGGAAGGTTGGCATCCCGGTGGGGTGGGCGCCCCAAGCTGTCCTGCCTAGGGCACCCAGACACCTGGGGCCGGCCCTGCCTGGAAGGTGGGGTCGGGCTGAGTCATTATCTTGTAGTAGTTCTCCAGGCTATGAACATGCTAATGCAGGAGCTTTCCTGAGGAGGTTCTTTTGTCTGTGGATTGTCTCCTGAGAACCTCCTCAGGAAAACTCCTCCATTAGCATGTTCATAGCCTGGAGAACTACTACAAGATAATGACTCATCCCGACCCCACTTTCCAGGGTAGAAATAAATTACTTGTCTACCATTTTTCTGCTCACCTTGATATAGAGTGTACTCCATCTTTCTGTGTTATACCTCTGAGGATGCCAGTCACAGCTCCTGGCAAAATGTCAGGTCCTACAGTGCCAAGACCATGGCCACACAACCCAGAAAATCTACAGCAACTAATGAACTCCAGCTGTGAAAGCCTTTGACAACATACTGAAGTACATACAGTTATTTTGAACTCACCCAGACAGGGCTTTCAGCCAATCAGATGGGGATGCCGGGGACCAGTCTCAGAAACCATACAGAATGAAGGGAAACTTCAACCCATCTTCTAAACCCATACCAGCTAAAAGACAGTTTCTAAATGATGTGGAATGGAGAAGTGGAAACACTTTGTTCTAGACCACACCAGTTCAGAACTCAGCAAGCGATGGAATCATATTTTTGAGCGCTTCCCCAAATATTTTGTAAAAAGCTGATGTAGGGTTACCAACCTCTAGGTGGCGTTTGGAGTTCTCTGGGAACTACAGCTGATCTCCAGACTCCAGACATAAGTTCCCTTGGAGAAATGGCAGCTTTAGAAGGCGGACTCTACGCCATCACATGCCTACAGAGCTCCACCCCCGAGCTCCACCCTCCTCAAGCACCACCCCCAAATCCCCAAGAATTTCCCTGGAGTTGGCAACTCTAGCTGACCTACATATAGTAAACTTGCATATCAAAGAGAAATATTTTAGCACGGCCCTCTCCGTGAGATATCAGTTTACCACCCGCAAGAAGCTGTCCACATGGTGGAACGTTCTATACTTGAGTGGGGGAATACCCCAAACCATAGTCCTTTTTTACAGAACCCCAGATTCTATGGTGCTCGTCTGCTGCAGCATTCCATGTCACCCACGGAGCGGTTCTGAGTGGCTGAGATGAAAAGAACCTGGCTGAAGAACCCAGGAGGCTTGGACATCTCAGTCAGGAGAATCCCTTCCAACAGGGCCGATTCCAGGTTCTGGGGAGTGCCACAGTTGCGGCCAACAGAAACACGGTTGTGGCCCACATCTCCAGCATCACTAAGCAGTGCATGCAGCTGGGGGCACAGGTGATAGAGTGCACTCAAGCAGGCAGTGGAAGGGAGTGAGTGTGAGCATCAGAGGAAAAGAGTGAGTATGGAGTCCACAACAGTGGGCCCTGGCAGAAGCACAGGCCCTGGCTACTGCCCCCCCCTCGGGGTATGCTGATGCCAGCCCTGCCTTTGAAACTCTGATTCCCCAATATTTATTTATTTACTCACTTGCTTACTAGGAATAAGGCCTGTTGGGGAAATAAACACAATGAGCTCTAGAAAGAGGCTCTGGGCGGGTACCCTGGCCTTGGGAACTCAGCGTCAATTTGCTGTGGTGACCTCAGAAGGGTATAATGACACAGCTTCCACTGTTTTCTCCAGGGGAATTGATCTCTGCCATCTGAAAAGCAGTTGTAATTCTGCATTACCTCCAGCCCTCACCTGGAGATTGGCAACAGTGGTTCCCCAGGAGGGAATGGCTGGTTTGGAGGGTGGAGTCTACGGCATTGTACCTCTCTCAGGTCTCACCCCTCCTCAAACCCCACCCTCTTCAGGCTACACCCCTCAAAACTCCAGGAATTTCCCAACCTGGAGATGGCAAGCCTATCTCCTTCCCAGCCAACCATCAACCTACTCTTGAGTGGTGGTTGGCAGACCAATGGCTGATGGAGCGCACGGCACAGCCAATGGGAGAGCCAGAAAGTGCCAACATGCTGGGCTTTTACATATATAAGATTTATTTATTATTTCAATTAATATCCCGCCCTTCCCACAAGCAGGCTCAGGGCAGGTCACAACAATAAATCCCAAGACAATCTTAAAATGATTCAGTTAAATAGATACTAAACATTAAATTAATACAATAAAAGCAATTAAAAACACTTAAAGTGGGCAGTGCAGCAAATTTCAATTTTCAGTTCCTACAGCTGGGAATGAATAGGCTGAAGCCAAGCTATAAAGGTCTCATTAATAGCAGCATGCAGCAACAGCAACAGGAAAGCCAGTTGGTAGATGCCCGTTGCCTCACCCAAAGGCCTGGCAGAATAGCTCCATTTTGCAGGCCCTGCAAAACTGTTAACAGGTCCCACAGGGCCCTGATCTTGGTCGGGAGCAAGTTCCACAAGGCTGGGGCCTGGCCCTGGTTGAGGCTAGGCGACCGTCCTTCGGGCTGGGGACAACCAGCAGAGGGTTATCAGCAGAGCGCAAGGCCCTCCGGGGCACATATGAGGAGAGGCGGTCCCTTAGATATGTCAGTCCCAGGCTGCATAAGGCTGTAAATGGTCGAATCTGCATTTGCATTTTTAAATCAGTTTTGTGCTGCTGTGATGCCATCATTCTCTATGCTTGTTTGAAGAGTTGTTTGGAGAAGATGCATTTAAAGTGGTGTGGAGGCGCAATGGCAGTGGAGTTAAAGATGACACCTTCCGGCACCGCCCACCTGTATGGAATTTGATTGGTTTGGAGAAAAAGAATTAAGTCCTTATAGTTCTTTCTTTTTTGACGAATTTTAAATGGAATGTCTTTTAAAGTCTTAATAATTGTATTTCCCAGTTTCAGTGGAGTTGCTGATGTTGCTTTTAAAATTGCATCTCTGGTCTGTCTTCTTGAGAATCTGACCATTATTTCCCCAGGCAGGGTATTTTTTTTGGTGTAATTAGAATACACCCTATCTGTTGCTTCCATATCATGTATAATTTCTTCCGCTTTCAAGCCTGTTGCTGGTGCGATGATTTCACTGAGTATTTTCTTCAGGACCTGTTTAGGTGATTCAGGAACTCCCTGGAATCTAAGGACCATATTATCTTTTTCCATTTGTAATTGCAGCAAGTGAGTTTCCTGGTAGTTCTGCTTATTCGCTAACTCTCCCATCTTTTTCTTCATATTCTTGTTTGTGGCGTACATCTCTTTCACTACTTCCACTATTTGCTCTGTCTTTTTGGACATTTCTGCCAGCTGGAGCTGCTGTGATGCAAAGTTTTGATTTAGTGTGACCAACTGCTGGTTAATACCAGCAAGTTGTTCCATCACGGGCTTGATAGTATCTGTTAGGAGTTTCATGACATCTACTCCCTCTTCCGGCCTTGGACTCTGGCCGCCCACTGGTTTCACTTTCGTTCCTTTTTCCCCCGTGCCCGCCAACATGGTGAATTGTTTACCTAAGCCACCCGCTATTTCACCACCTCTGAAAATCACTTCTGGACTAAATCCGCTCTGGTAAGTCTCTCAAAACAAGCCGATCGCTTGTTTTTCCCCGTCCCCCCTCTTTTTCGCTTATCTGTTAGCACAAGTTGGAGGCGTCCCTCCTCTCTCTCGCCTTGAAGATAGGGGGGGATAAGGGTTTTTCCTGCTTATTTCAAAGTTCATTTACAGCTGACTCACATTCATTGTTGGTCCCGTTCGACCACGTTTACATCCTCTCAATTCCGCTTGATCTCCAGCGCTTGTTCCGATCAGCTCAGCTGGTGCCCGAAGGCCACACAGCAGCAGGACCGTCAGGGCAGAGGGACGCCTCAATTCTCCGGCATTACACCATCGAAGAGGCTACCACTCAAGAAGCCCTATGGCTTGGAGCCTATCCCTAAGACTCCATGGGGGAACCGTGTTGGTGGCTTCCCTCCATGCTGCTGGTGTGCGAATCACTCCCCTGAGCATCGGGGAGAGCGACCGCCATCACTGCTTCCCTGCCTGCTTGCTTCTTGAGGTTGGGGGATAAATTCCAAAGGGTCATGGTGGTGGTGGAAAGCACCACCAAATCAAAGCTGACCCATGGCAGCCCCGTAGGGTTTTCAAGGCAAGAGAGAGGGTTTGCCATCACCTCCGTCTGCCTAGCAACCCAGACCTCCTCGATGGTCTCCTATCCAAGTACTAACCAGGGCCGGCTCTGCTTCACTTCTGAGATCTAATGAGAACAGGCTATTCTGGGCCATCAGGTCACATACCGAAGTAGGACCACCAAGAGAAAATCCGTCAGATCTCATGATGAAGCTATTTCAAAAGCAAAATGTACATTACTATGTAAAGGGTGGGGTGGGGTGGGGAGAGCGATAAATGCCATTATCCAAAGCTGAAAATTACTTCACTGGTGAAACAACTTTGATGCTTACTTCCCAGCAGTCTCTTGTGGAGTTACAGCCAACTTCATAATATTCACTCCCTGATGAATACCATTTGCTTCTCTCTCTCTCTCTCTCTCTCTCTCTCTCTCTGTGTGTGTGTGTGTGTGTGTGTGTGTGTGTGTGTGTGTGAGAGAGAGAGAGAGAGAGAGAGAGAGAGAGAGAGAGAGAGAGAGAGAGAGAGGTTGAACCCAGAGAGTGCCCGATGTCCTCCTAAAGACAAACAATTACCTTCAAATTAGGAAAACTGACAGTGAATCAATACTGTATCTCCTGAAATATCTCCACCAAACAGCCCATGGCAATCAACGGAACTGGCCATTGAATGCCGCCGCCGTCCCATCCATCCATACCAAACAGACAGACAGACAGACAGACAGACAAAGCCCAGCCCACAAATGAAATAGCCTTTTTTTTTTTTTACATTAAGACTTCCGACCTGTGTTTACTAAGAGCACCTCCAGAGACTGAAGGAGAAGACAGAGCTAACATTTGGAGAGCAGTGGGCCTCACCATACTCAGCTCAAACATCCCTTTCGGTTTCTCTGAGGGAAGTATGAAGAAAAGCATTTCTGCATCTTTCTGGTTATAGGAGGAAGTCTGCAGATTATGGTTGCCAACTCTGGGTTTGGAAATACCTGGAGATTCAAGGGTGGAAGTATGGAGAAAGCATTTCTGCATCTTCTAGTTATAGGAAGTCTGCAGATTATGGTTGCCAACTCTGGGTGGATCCTGGAGACAGGGTGACGGCTGGAGATGCATGGTGGGGTATAATGCCATGCAGTCCACCTCCCAACGCAGCCATTTCCTCCAGGAGAAGTGGATTAAATGTTTTAAATAAATAGAGGAGGAGGAGGAGGAGACTGGATTTATACCCCGCCCAAAGGAGTCTCAGAGCAGCTTACAATCTCCTTTCCCTTCCCCTCCCCACAACAGACACCCTGTGAGGTAGGCGGGGCTGAGAGAGCTCTTCCCAGAACTGCCCTTAAGAGGACAGCTCTGACAGAACTATGGCTTGCCCAAGGGCATCCGGCAGCTGCAAGTGGAGGAGTGGGGGAATCAAACCCGGTTCTACTCAGATTAGAGTCCACGACACTTAACCACTACACCAGCCTAGGATTGCCAGGTCCCCGCTGGCCATCGGTGGGGAATGGGGGTAGGGTTGCCAGAGCCTGGGTGGAAACTCCTGGAGATTTGGCGACGAAGCCTGGGGAGGACAGGCGTACAGTGCCACTGGGATACAACACCGCAGAGTCCACCCTCCAAAGCATCCATTTTCTCCAGGGGAACTGATCTCAGTAGTCTGGAGAGGAGCTGTAATTCCTAGGGATCCCCAGGTCCCACCTGGAGGCTGGCATCCCCAGACCAAGCCCAGAGGGTTATTCCATGCATGTGGCCAGCCTATCAGCATTGTAGGTGGGGAGGGACTCCTCACAGACAGAAGCTCCTGCCCCACCCTCTTAGGGACCAGCGTTCATGGAATAGGATTCCCAATTTTGGCTTGGGAAATTCATGGAGATTGGGGGGGGGGTTGCTCAAGAGAGGGCAGAATTTGCAGAAGGAAGGAGCCAACCGTGATGTGATGTCACAGACTCCACCCACTGGAGCTGCCCATTTCCTCCTGGGGATCTGAACACTTCAGTCTGGAGATCAGGGGTGATCCTGGGGAGAATTCTGGGCCCCACCAGGAAGTTAGACATGGACATACAAATGCGGCCAAGCAAAGAGCTGCAAATATCTGTCAATACCACGGAGTTTATCAGAGCCGCCGGCCTTAGCAGAAGTACTAGTGACATATACAACTAGCCAGCATTAAGGGTACAACCCCAGAACTATCCGTATTTCTATACTGGCACAGAGCCACTGCTGTATATGAGATGTGTCAAAGATGTCACAAATAGGAAGTCTCAGAGGTGTCTTTTTCTGCTGAAGCAGGCACACTTTGCAGAAGAAGAAAAGAGAGAGAAGAGATTGGATTTATACCCTGCCCTTCATTCGGAGTCTCGGAGTGGCTTACCATCTCCTTTCCCTTCCCCTCCCCACAACTGACACCCTGTGAGGTAGGTGGGGCTGAGAGAGCTCTCCCGAGAACTGCTCTTGAGAGAACAGCTCTGAGAGAACTTGTGACTGACCCAAGGTCAGTGCTGCATTATGTGACCTCACTTCAGTGGTCAGCCCAGTTTCAGCCTGTTGTTGCCCTGGGTTTTTTGGATACTGTTTTGCTGCAGACTTAAAACACCTCGACTCGAACACTGAGAAAATCTGGAGTGGCAGGCAAATGCGAAAAGAACTTATGTAACTATATAACATCAAACCTAAGCTGGAGTGATTGATCTGCTACTGGGGAATTTTGAAGGCGTCTGTGTTCCGTCTATAAAGTCCTTGTTGAAACCAGTTGCTATTGGTCACGTTATTAAAAGGATCGTCAGCTCTTGAAAAAGAGAGTTCAAAACAGCAAATATTGAAGGCCTGTTCATGACCCTCAAGGAAGTCCAAGCAGTAGGCTAATCTTGTTTCAAGAGTTCTTGCATTTATGGACTTCATGTATTTCTACTTCATTTAAGAATCGACCATACAGTATTGTAATGATTTGAATGGACTTTTCTAGTCTTACGTGAAGGGTTCTGTATGTTAGTAAATGAGATGGCATATGAATATAGTTATATAATTAAAAAGTGTGCTGACTTTTTGCAAACATGCACTTTATTATTTTAAATACATTCTTTATAGTATTGTTATACGTTGGTTTCAGGGTTCTGGAATTTGTTTTGGCATCCAGGATGTGAACTGATTTGAGTCATAGGGACCACATCACTCCAGTCTCAGCCCTACGCCCAATATGTTTCTGAGCACTATTCAAGATGTTGATCTTGACCGTCAAAGCTTTACATGGCTTGGGACTGACATACCCGAAGGACCCTACCCGACCACTACCTGACATTTTGTTGTTTCATCTGACATTCCCACAGCGATCCTTCCTTCCTGCCCTGTGTTTTGATTGTTGCTTTTCTGGTTTTGTATGTGTTATTTTAGCTTTGGTTTTAATTGTTTTAATGATGGCTGAGTACAGACTGACAGTTTGCTCCGGTAGCCAGTCGTAGCAAAAAAGCCCTGGAATAAACTAAACCGGGTTTTCCCGTTCACACAGCGGGGGCCGCTGCTGGAAGATACGGGATGGAGGCGCACGGGAGCATTCAGACTGCCACGCTGGAGGCGTGCTATATTTGCTGTTTCCCCATTAATTCGGCTGTGGGTGTATGGGTGTATGTGCGCATGAGCACTCCCAATCGCATTTTGCCGATTGGGGGACCCACAGTGCCGGCACTGCATTGGGCAGTGGAGCAGAGCACAGCCAATCACACCGCTGCTGCCTTCTGCCCAACACGGGTTGCTCCTGGCTTTTTGGCTGCACGTTCAGACTCCCTGGAAGCGGAGATACACGCGACACACGCGGGCTTTCGGATTTGCTACGGGTTTTATCAGGTATCTTTTTAATCCGGCGGTGAAGCGCAACAGCATAGGTTGGCTACGGGTGGGGGATGCCAGGCAGATGTGTCTGTGTGAACGCCCCATTTACTCCGGGATTGAGTCGTCACTGGCCCGGGTCCCTAGCAGGGCAAATTGCCAGTCTGAACTCAGCCGATGTGTTTTGGTTTGGCTTCAATTTTTTTTTTAACCTTGTATATTTTACATGTTACCCCCATGGGTGGCCCCGATGAAGGCAGAAAGGCGGGGTCTAAATTTTGCCAATCAGTCAATAATATCAGGCTTGACCCAAGTTACAGTCCCTTCATTGGGGGGGGGAAGTGTCAGCAGAAGTAAAAGTAACCAGGGGCAGGGTGGAAACGTGCCTTGATGCAATTCTGCAACACCACTGTTTTTCAACATTCGACCAGCCACAGAGCATACAACGGGCAAACCGGGCACATTTGTTTTAACTGAACCAGGATGCCCGAATATTCTATTTTCTGATTTAGGCTAGCAAGAGTTGGGGACTGACGTGGCTCTTGCAACTGGCTGTATTCCAACAACAGTCGGGAAGCCCTTATTACTTTAATGTGGTTGGCGGCCCAGGACTCTTTCAGAGAAGCTGCCCACCAGATTCAGCAAAAACCAGAGAACCCTCCTTGGACAGGAGCAATTGTAGCCCTGGTTGGCAGACCCTAGGTGGGCCCAGAGCACGTGAGTCAGACCATTTGTAACCCAACAGCCACGCACAGTGGCTGGCCTGATGCTTGACAGTTTCCAGCTGTTGTTGCGTTTCCCAGCAGCTGCACAATTAGGGTGTTAATCAAATCCTCGCGCTGTATGGTTTGTGGCACGGCATTTGGCTCGATGAGATTCAAGTTGTGCAAGAGTGGTTAGATGCTGGGAGAAAGCTCCCCTGGATGACCAACCAGACTCCCCTGCCCTCTGCGTTGATTGACTGCGTTTCTATTTTTAATTAATATATTATGCATCCATAAATCCCCCCTGCAGCCCCTCATCCACAGCTGAAGGTGGCATGCATTATCTGCCACAGGAATAAATATCTTACAGCACTACGGCCAAGACCAGAATCTTGGCCGTATCGTAGAGATGTTGGCTCAGATTCAGCCACAAAGAGAACAGATTCGCTGCGATGCATCTGGGTCGACCGAGGCGGTTTTCACCGAGCCTGCAGAAATCGTGCCGTCACATCCAAGCATCAAAATGCTTCTGTGCTCTTCAAATGGAATGGATGCTTTAAACGATAAAGCCAGGTGCTCCTGGAAATGTGTTAATTTATAAGAATGCCATGCCACAAGAAATGTGCATGGGCTCGTTTGTGCATACGTATCTACATTTTAAATCCAACTGTCGGTACTCATCGAGTCCCTCGTGCCTGTTTCAGACAGCCAACTGCCTCGTACCTGCAAACGCCAGCAACTTGAGACAATCTGTTTTGGCAAAAGGTCACGAGGCAGAAAAGGTTCTGCACAATGTGGCAAGCTGGATTTCATCTACAGCATCCGCGTCAGGGTGGAAGGCATGAGTTGGCTGTTTCTAAGTCACCTGTCAAAGATGCAGCGGGGCAGAGGGATGCCAGCATCCAGTAAAAGTGCTCCCAAGCTCTGCAGACTGATTTAAGAACATAAGAACATAAGATGTTTTTCCAAGTCCAATCACCTGAATCCAAAAATACTGACTGAGTTCAGACTGGCAATTAGCCCCGCTAGAGCCACGTTCCAGCCACATTTCCCAAACGGATTAAAGGGGGCGTTCACCCAGGCACATCTGCCTGGCGTTCCCCAGCCATAGGCAACCTGTGCTGTTCCGCGTATCTCCTGTGTTAAAAAGATACCTCTTTGAAGTGGTAGCAAATCCCAAAGACTGCCTTTATCCCACTGCATTCTGCTTCCCCGATGTGTGACCACTCAGCCAATAAGCTGGAAGCAAGCCGGAACACAGCAGCGGTTTGATTGGCTGTGCTCCGCTCTACCGCCCAATGCAGTGCCAGGATCCTCCCCCAATCGGCAATGTGTGCATGGGAAAAGCCGCTGACAGCAGTGCCTCCGGGCCAGCAGTCTGAATGCTCTGGCACACCTCCCCCCGGTATGCTCCCGCATCAGATGGCCCCGTGTGACCGGGAAACCCTGGAAAAGTTTGTTCCGTGGCTTTTTTGCAATGACTGGCTCCTGCTGCAAAATGCCAGTCTGACCTCAGCCACTGATTTTTTTGTGCACACCTCTACATGAGGGTCACGCTGGGGACCCCTGTCGTAAGGGCTACTTCACACACAGAGATACAGATACAAACCCAAGTTAGCCACGGAGTGTTCTACAGTCAAAGGAACGGCAATCAATCACAGGTCCCTAACTAGTGAACCCACATGATGCATTCATTTAGAAACAGATGTTACAGTTGCACATTAAAGTATAAAAACATCTTAAGTATACGCCTCAGATGTAATATGCGAAGTAGTACAGTTCCCCTGTACATGGATTTACTTTGGGATACTTTTCGTTTTCCCCTCCTAGGTTGGAAGAGGACAGCTCTTTGTGAAGATCATTCATTCTGGGATTTAGGGTTGCCATGTCCTCCCCTTGCCACCGGCAGGGGGTGGTTGATGGGTTTATAGTTGCCAGATCCAGGTTGAGAAACTCCTGGAGATTTGGGGTGGAGTCTGGGGAGGACAGGGACCTCAGTGGGGTACAAGGCCATAGATCTCACCCTCCCAAGCATCCATTTTCTCCAGGGGAACTGATCTCTGTAGTCTGGAGATGAGCTGTAATTCTGAGGGTCCCCAGTTCCCACATGGAGGCTGGCATCCCTAGATTGTACTGAAGAGATAGAGCTTGCTAACTTAATCAACTGGTGGCCCCCAACTTAGAAATCCACTTATTTTGGCAATTCTTGGTATCCAGCCAAGTTTTGTGCTTGACAGATCTCTTTTTGTAGCAGGAGCTCCTTTGCATATTAGGCGACACACCCCTAATGTAGCCAGTCCTCCAAGAGCTTATAGAGCTCTTCTTACAGGGGCTACTGTGAGCTCTTGGAGGATTGGCTACATTAGGGGTGTATCGCCTAATATGCAAAGGAGTTCCTGCTACAAAAAGAGCCCTGGTTGACACTAACCCAGACCCTCTTTAAACTCAGGAATGGGCTGAGGTCTCACCTCTGATTGAAGCTGAGCTTCAGAGGTGCTCGGAAGCAAGGAGAAGGCCCTGCTCCGGGGAAAGGTGGCACTTCTTCTCTACAGTTCTGAGCATCAAAGGCAACTTGAAGGAATGAGAAGACCGCTGAAGCCCAACAACAAGCGAAGAGAACTGTCACTTTTGACTGGTGTACGTGAAAGAGTTTGCTCACCAGAATACCATACTGGCTAGCGAGCATATGGGTCCAGAATGAGGGCAGTCATATCCAGCCTTTAAAAAAGACAGACTGCATTTCAAGGTCATGGCTTCCCTCTCATTGCACCCTATGCCATCCAATATATGTTCTTGTTTTCTTAACTACCTTCTAAGGGCTTTCCCACATCCTGATTTTCTTCACCTGTAAGTTCTTGTTTCTTTGCTGGGAGGGATCTGTTCCGCATGTGTTTTGCTCCCTCTACTGGTCAATTCGATATCACACTAGCATATGTTCAGCTTATCTCCCTGAAGATTTTTATGCTGGACATAAACAGGTGTAATATCAAATCAACCACTAGAGGGGGCAAGACACATGTGGGACAGAACCCCCCCTCCCGGAAACAGGAGCTTACAAGTGAGGAAAATGAGAATGTGGGAAACCCACCAAGACAAGATTAGATGTTCCTTGTGTGCAGCTGAGAGGAAGTTCTCGTGCTTTCTTACTACAGTACTTTCAAAGCCCCTGATTGCAGGCTCAGCCCCCAGTGCATGCGACCCTTGGAGACCAACAGCACTGTTGCTTGAGATATGCACCCCAAAGGGACAGATGCTATGCAGGCCCATAGCTACAGTGGGGCATTTGGGGGGGGGCTGCCCCCTTAATTAAAAGCCCTGCCTCACAGATAGCCATGCCAGAAACCTTATTTTTGAGAAGAGACCCCGCTGCCTGCTGCTGGCAGTGGCCACGGTGGGAGTGCCATGGTTCACCCTCAGGCTTCCCTCTCCCTCCCACTGCGGAATTGGTGGGGGGCATCACGGAACCCAGGAAAAGATAGCTCAGAGGGTATTTAAATGCCTCGAGTTCCCTTAATTTGCATGTTTCCCAAAGGTTCATGGGAATCCTTTTGAAAGACTCACCATGACCTAGGTGGTATACAGCAGGACTGGGCTAACAGAAAGGGAGATTGTTGGAGATGTATTGAAGGTACCACTCTTGAGTGCCCTTCTAAGCTTTCTTGCCCCATGGAAGGTAACTCAAAAGGCATTTAGATGCCTTCTGAATCCAATTACATATCCTTTGAGCGGTTTTTTCCCTAGGAATTGGTGTGCTCGCTGTCCTGTCCCATGAAAGGAAGGGCTATAAACAGGCTCGGACCCTCTCCCTTTGAAGACAGGCATTCGGATTAGTTCAATTTACTGTAGTTTAACTGCCCCCTTAAAAATTTAAAGGCCCCTCAAACAAAAAAATCCTGGCTGCGAGCCTGGTACACAGGCAAGGCCCACCACACACAAACTTACCTTTGCCATTTATAGTCCATGCAAAGTGGCCTGTATCCTCTTACTCCACCAAGCGAAGGCTGAAGCCTTCCTGCAGCCGAAGGAGGCTTCCTTCAACATAAGTGGTTCTTCCATTGGAGGAAGAGTTGTTTAAGGTAGAGAAAGGCTTCTTAGGTTGGAGGAAGGGGCTGTAGGCTAGAAGAACTTCCTCCACGCAAAGGTAGGTGTTATGTACTCAGACCGCCACTGGGGGTCCGCGGTTACTGTAAGGAGCTTGGTTCCCATAACCAAAGGGAGCCCCGGATCCTAGTGCACCTACTGTCCACCAATGGTACCTTAGGCGGGAAATTCAAACCCTCCAATGGGAACGTGGGTGTGCCGGGTGGGCTGTATATAGTTGGCCTTGCAGGGCTATTTAGTTAGTTCTTGTGTGAAGTACAATAAACATGTCTGAACACATGTCATAGTCCGAGTCCTCCATGTGGCAAACCCAGTACTTTACAGTAGGACATCAGCCAGTGTGGTAAGGACACAGCAGTGGAGTCCCCCTGATTATCAGACAAGTCAACAAGTCTGACTGTGAAGCTTTTATAAATGGGTCAGGGTAGGGTTGCCATTTCCAGGTTGTGAAATTCCTAGAGATTTGGGGGTGGAGCCTAGGGAAAGGTGGGCTTGAGTAGGAGAGGGATCTCTGCGTGGTATAATGCCATACAGTCCACCCTCCAGCCAGTGTTCCCTCTAAGCTGAGTTAGCGTGAACTAGCTCACAGTTTTGTAACCTCCGGCTCACACATTTTTGTCTTAGCTCAGGAAGGATGGCTCCAGGGCAAAATAATTGACCCAGGAGCCAAATTGCTCTCCCATGGCTTTAATGCCAGCAGCTCACAAAGTAGAATTTTTTGCTCACAAGACTCCACAGTTTAGAGGGAGCATTGCCTCCAACATAGCCATTTTTTCCCCAGGGGAAATAATCTCTGTCTTCTGGAGGTCAGTTGTAATTCCCAGAGATCTCCAGACTCCATCTGGAGGTTGGCATCCCTAGGACAAGGTGCCCTTGGGCTAGTCTCTCTGTCTCTCTCTTTCGGTTCAAGCACTGCCACCACCTGGCCTTTGAAGGAACTACCCCCTGAGAGGACCAGGGCTCCCAGCTTCTCTTCCCTGCCTTATCATTCTAACACCTTGCCTCATACCTGTGGGCTTTTTCACATTCTCGTGTACCTCACTTGAAAGTTCCTGTTTCTTCAGGGAAACCTGCAGTTTTAAATCTTCAGGGAGATATGCCAGACATAAACCGAGGTAATATCAAATTGACCACTAGAGGGAGAAAAACGTGCAGAACAGACCCCCTCCTGGAAGAAACAGGAGCTTACAAGCCAGGAAAATGAGAATGCAGGAAAGCTCTATGTCTCCTGCTTCCAAGCATTTCCTTTCTTTGAAACTGCGCTTCATGCTTTGTTAGTAGCATGTTAAGGAGGGGGGAATGCATGTTTTTAAAGTAATGCTGTTTTTCTCTTTAAATTGTTAAACACACAGGACATTCTTTTTTTCTCCTCCCCTCCAGGCAGTTGGCAACTCTGCCTGTGCATACGCCTGATCCTATTCGGCTCAGATATAAGCTGTACAAAAGGGATAAAGTTATTGTTCCTTTGAATAAGTAGATTCAGATCAGGCTGCATACAGGCTACTCAAAGGGGGGAAACCTTTTTGCACCAATTGGGAAACAAGATGTGCTCAAATAAAAGTATGATGTAGAAGAAGAGGAGGGGGAGACATTGGATTTATACCTCGCCCTTCATTCAGAGTCTCAGAGAGCGGCTTACAATCTCCTTTCCCTTCCCCTCCCCACAAGCAGACACCCTGTGAGGTAGGTGGGGCTGAGAGAGCTCTGAGAGGACTGCCCTTGAGAGAACAGCTCCAAAAATAATTTGTGACTGACCCAAGGTTACACCAGCAGCTGCATGTGGAAGAGTGGGGAATCAAACCTGGTTCTCCCAGATTAGAGTCTGTGTTTCTAACCGCTACACCAGATGGAATCCATGGAGTCCATCCTCCAAAGCATCCATTTTCTCCAGGGAAACTCATGTCTGTAGTCCAGAGATCACTCGCAATTCCAGGAGATCTCCTGGCCATACTTGAAGGCTGGAAGTCCTACCTTCATTCCTGTAGCAGCGCTGAAGGCTGTAATATCTCTCCTTGATCCTCTAAGAATAGCTTTCCTTTTCTTTTTTTCTCAAGGGCAGCCACTTTAGCCTGTTTCAAGTCTCTCGCCTTAATGCTGTTCCGCAGACAGTAGATAGAGTGTGATGGAAAATTCCACACAAGTTGATTCTCAAATCTAATAATATATAATAGAGCAAGCATTTATTGGCAGGAAGGGGAAGAAAAGAACACAAGAGATTCTAAAAGACAAGGTTGAACTACCCATACATTTCAAGGGGAAGCAAACCCAGCTGAAGTTTCCAAACTGGTTGTTTAAAGGGACAGGTCAACATTATACTTTTGATCTGAATTAGCACAGGTCTGCTCCCCAGAACCCTAAATAAGATACAAATCACTGATCCTGCTTTTTTAGAAGTGGGTCCCAGGATTACTAGCTGGCCTCTTCTTAGGGGGAATGTGTGGCTCAGTGGCAGAGCATCTGCATGGCATGCAGAAGGTCCCTGGTTCAATCCCCAGCAACTCCAGTGAAAAGAATCAAGTAGTAGGTGATGCAAAGGACCTCCACCTGAGACTCTGGAGAGCCGCTGCCAGTCTGAGTAAACGATACTGAACTGATGGTCCAATTTAGTATAAGGCCGCTTCATGTGTCCAAGATGCTACCAAAGTATGGCTTTCACAACTGTGGCAACAATGCAATCTACACTGATGTAGTTTTGGGCACCACAATTTAAGAAGGATATAGACACACTGGAATGTGTCCAGAAGAGGGCAATGGAGATGATGAGGAGTCTGGAGACCAAGTCCTATGAGGAAAAGGTTGAAGGAGCTGTGTATTTTTAGCCTGGAGAGAGGACAACTGAGGTGATATGATAACCATCTTCAAGTACTTGAAGGGCTGTCATATAGAGGATGGTGTGGAGTTGTTTTCTGTTGCCCCAGAAGGTCAGACCAGAACCAACAGTTTGAAATTAAATCAAAAAGAGTTTTCAGCTAAACATTAAGAAGAACTTCTTGAAAGAGCGGTTCCTCAGTGGAACAGGCTTCCTCGGGAGGTGGTGGGCTCTCCTTCTTTGGAGGTTTTTAAACAGACGCTAGATGACCATCCGACAGCAATGCGGATTGTGTAAACTTAGGCAGATCATGAGAGGGAGGGCAGGAAGGTTTTCCTCAGTGCTTAGTTCTGGTGGCCCTTTCTTATATGCCCAGGGAAATGCCGATCACCAATTTGGGGTCAGGCAACAATTTTTCTCCAGGTCAGTTTGTCCGGGGATCCAGGAGGTTTTTTGTCATCTTCGAGGTGTGGGGGTGTGGGGGGAGGTATTTGTGAATTTCCTGCATTGTGCCGGGGTTGGACTAGATGGCCCTGGAGATCCCTTCCAACTCTAATGATTCTATGATTTGTGATGCCCGCCATTTTGGCACATGTCGACTTATAATTAGCATTAAATCGGAAGAAATGACAACTAGGTGGTGCTCAGGACTGCATTAGTGCTGTGGCCACATGACAGCTTCTGCACCTCCGTGACCAGGAGGTGGCAGCTGAATGTGGCTGAACAGTCTGATGGAATCAAATGGGCAACAGGAGGGTTTCCGGTCACTGACACCAAGTTAAAGTAGGTAAGAAGTCCAGGGCTCTTTTTGTAGCAGGAACTCCTTTGCACATTAGGCCACACACCCCTAATGTAGCCAATCCTCCAGGAGCTTACAAAGCTCTTCTTACAGGGCCACCACTGATGAACGAGCTATTTATAGCTGAACATCATGGCCCTCCTGTTACTGGATACTGCTACACTGGACCATCAAATAGCGAGTGCCATCTGTATGTAATTGTACTCTGCATTTATATTACTCGTTTGAAACATTTTATTGTAATATTTTGCACTGTATGGTGCATTTGTGTTTTATTGGATGCTGCCTTGAGCCTGCCTGTGAGGGCAAGGTGGAATATAAATCAAAATAAATAAATCAACAAACAAATAAATAAATAAATAAGGGTTGTGTTGCCTAATAAGCAAAGGAGTTCCTGCTGCAAAAAAAGCCCAGGTAAGAACAAACAGCCCAGTTGCCTTAATAACAGGGCTTGCTTTCCCATTCCCACAATCCCTTGTGGGGGGAGGAGTCAAGGACATACACAGTTTGCAAGGTGAACATTGGAATGGGGTAGCAAATGGCCAAGGAGGGGTTTCCTTGCCACTTGGCTGACATAGAAGGTCTGATCTGAGGAACAAGGGAAGGGGCGTGGTGGGGAAGCCACCTTCCAGGCGTTCCCCACCATCTTCAAGGTGTCGTTCATTTATTTATTTCATTTATACCCCACTTCGCTCCCCATTGGGAACCCAAAGAGGCTGACATCATTCTCCTCTCCTCCATTCTATCCTCACAACAACTTTGTGAGGCAGCTTAGGTTGAAGGGGTGCAACTGGCCCCAGCAAGCTTCTGTGGCCAGGAGGAGATTCGAACCTGGGCCTCCCAGAATCCTCGTCTGACACATTAACCACTACACCAGGCTGGCCTGTCCTCTGCTAGAACCTCTCCCTTTTATATAGCGGCTCCCACCTTGTGGAATGGGCTTTCTGAGGAGGTGAGGGATGTATATGTGCTGTCTTTTGAAGTTGCCAGGAGATGCTCCTTGAATCTTTACCTGAGATTTGTATATTATAAGCATCTATCATAAGCCTACCTATGTCAATACAGTTGCCATGCCTGGAATGCTGTTTTACACGCTATTGTTTTGTTTGATAGCCCAGACTAGCCTCATCTCATCAGATGTCAGAAGCTAAGCAGGGTCGGCCTTGGTCAGCATTTGGATGGGGAACCAAGGAACCTCAAGGTCATGATGCAGAGACAGGTTGATGGCAAACCATCTCTGAACCTTCTCTTGCCTTGAAAACCCCACTAGGAGTTGCCATAAGTCAGCTGTGCCTTAATCACACACACACACATTTGCACCCTGACCTGGATAGCCCAAGCCAGTCCAATCTTGTCAAATCTCAGAAGCTAAGCAGGGTCGACTGTGGTTAGCACCTTGGTGGGAGCCCTCCTTGGAATACCGAGTCAGGAGGACAGAGGCGCAGGCTTTGTTCAACCACCTCTCTGAATATCCTCCAGGCCCCAGTAGGGATCCGTCACCAGAGGTCGCCATGACTTCCAGGTGCTTTCACACACACCAATAATATTTATTTATTCACCAATAATGTTGATTTATTTGCTTCATTTCAAGTCCACCTTTCTCTCAGAGACCCAAGGTAGATCCTTGCATTGTGTACTTGGTGGGTAGTAGTAGATTAAGGCTTGAGGGACACTGATTTAACCCCTAGTAAGCCTATAGCTCCCCCCCCGTCTTTTCAAACTCCATCATAGGGACATGGATGTCCTTCCATGTACATAAAGGTGCTCACTAGATTGGGGCTACGCCTGATAAGTCCTTGATCATATACTTTTCTGACGGGAGCTGACAGTGTCATTAGAAGAATGATGGGGAACATATGGGTTCCAAAGATTGAGATGTTCAGAGAGACGCCTCCTTCTCCAATGCTTTTCCCTCTGCACAGCTTACACATATTGACAGCTTTTTCATTAGATCCTCCCCCCTGATCCCCTGTCCCATTTTTGTGCCTCCCAGTCAAGACAGTGAAGAATAGTGGTTAGAGCAGGGGTGTTGAACTCATTTGTTATGAGGGCTGGATCTGACATAAATGAGATCTTGTTGGGCCGGGCCACGTGTGTGTCATAAAATGTAATGCCAGGTAGTGGAGATAAAAACTTTATAAAGGGCACAAACACAAAGGTGTTTTTTTTACTTAAAATAAAAACATGCTTAAAACATTAGCACTCTTGCAATATTTTATTTAACAATGTCTGATAACTGACACCTCTTGCTCTGAATTACTGCATCCAAATGTCTGTGCTGTCGCAATCTTGAGTACGCTGTTCAAGTGTGTATCTGTAAGCTGCAAACCTACGATGACGCAGCAGCAGCAGAACTGGAAGAAGAAGCAGAAGACAGCCAGTTCCACTGTGGGCCTGATAGAACCCCTCTGGGGGCCTCATCTGGCCCCCGGGGCACACATTTGACACCCTTGGGTTAGAGTGTTGTCCTAGGATCTGGCAGACCTGCCCCCTACACTGCCATGAAGCCAGGTGACTTTGGGCCTGTCACACTTGATCAGCCTAACCTACCTCACAGGATTGTTGTGAGGATTAAAAAGGAGGAAAAGAGAACCATGAAAGCTGCACTGAAGTTCTTGGAAATTTAGCCCATTGGATTGGAAGCCCAGCAGCCTTTGTTTTGTTATGTACACAGAGTCCAGTTCATGGTGGCACTCTAGAAATAATGATAGTGAAGATGCTGATATGGAAATGATTGGACCATCTTCTACCATATGAAGGACCATCTTCTCCCAGATGTTCCTGCCCAGGAATTAAGATCACAAGGAGAGGCCGTTTTGACAGTCCCATCCATCAAAGAATCTTGTTTGGTAGGTACATGAGAAAGGTCCCTCAAACCTTTTCAATGACAGCTGCACAATTACTGAACAAACTTCCCAGGAAGGTGTGCCTGGCCTCCTCACTGTTGATCTTTAGGAGGCAGGTGAAGACAGTTTTATTCAGGACCACGTTTGGTTATGTTTACTAGCAGTCCTGAATTGTGATTTCAGATTTTGGGGGTTTTTCCCTGATTTTTATTTGATGTATTTTATCCATATTGTAAGCTGCCTTGACCTTTGGTATGGAAGAAAGGCGGTTAATAAATGTTTCTAATAAAACAAATAAATAAATGGTTGATGCCAAAGTTTTCACTCCAGTGTAGCTGTAGCTGTGCTGCCTTGGAAACAGCAGAGGGCATCCAATGCAGCTGATAGGCAGTAGGTTTAGGACAGACAGAAGGAAATACTATTTTACACAGGGAGAGACTAAAATGTGAAATCGCTGCCAAAGGATGTAGTGATTAACAGTTTTAAAAGGGGATTAGATAGATTCATGGAAGATAAGTCTATCAATGGCTACTAGGGTTGCCAGGCCACTGGTCCAGGTGGGGTTTCCCCCACTTTCGTGGGCCCCTTTCTGCCACATGCCAGCTGGCCGGTGGGGAGAAAACCCACCCACAAGTGCCATCAAACACAACATGATGATGTCACCTGGAAGTGACATCCTCATGTCGCCAATGTCAGGAGGTGATACTCTAGGTTTTCGGTGAAATTCTATGGTAAAATTGGGCTCAAATCATAGAGTCTGTGTTATATTATAAAGAGAATTCCATTTCTTGTATTGCCAACATGTGTTACCCACCCTGAGCCTACTCGTGGAAAATATGAAATATGAAAAATAAATAAATTAATTAAAAATACAAAACAAATAAAAATAAATAAAAACTAGAGCATAACCCCGACATTGGTGACGTGATGGTGTCATTTCCGGATGACATTTTCACAGCATGCATGATGAAGATCCCAGACCAGCTCCTGGGATCCCCTGCCTGCAGCCAGTAAGGACATGGCAATCTTAATGAGGGGAACTTCCACATTCAGAGGAACTAATCCTCTGAAGCCCAGAGCCAAGAGGCAACCTCAGGGGAAGGCCTCGGCCTCTATGCCCCATTGTTGGCCATCCAGAGGAACTGTGTGAGACAGGATGCTGGACTAGGTGGACTATTGGTCTGATCCAGCAGGGTTGTTCTTATGTTCTCTACATGTTTTGGAGGGAAAATGGCTCCTCGGCATTGTCAGGGATCTGCCAGCTGCTAAGATGCTAGTGAGGAACCGGAAGGCTGGGTCCTACCTGGATAAATGAGAAAAGGCCAGATGCACGAGGAGAGTACAGCAGTGCTATCAGAAGCTGAAGTTCGAGGCAGCTAAAAAGAACAGATGGGAGGAAAGCCAATAATAACAAACCATAAACCAGAGCAGGCAGAAAAATGGAAAACATACTAAACAAACTCTAGTAAATATGGAAATAACTGAAAGTAACAAGGCACTTCTGGTTATTTCTAAGATATGCAAGAAGTTTGTGCAAAGACTTAATTGCTAACAAGTTAAACAGGGTGGCCAGCCAATTGCTGGCAATCCCCAAGGGCTTTTGGAGGCGGGACCTTGTGACACTGTGGTGCACGGTGGATCCGGGAGAGGGCGGGGTTTGGGAAGGAGAGGGGAGGGGCCTCAGCATGGTACAATGCCACAGAGTCCACCCTTCAAAGCAACCATTTTCTCCAGAGGAGCTTATCTCTGTCAGTTGGAGATCAGTTGTAAAAGCGGGAGATCTCCAGGTCTCACCTGGAGGCTGGCAACCATAGCCTGTTTATTCCTAAACTACTGGGCAGAATACTGCCTACTTCAAGTTGCCAATCTCCAGATGGGGTCTGGGGATGTCCCAGAATTACACTGATCTCTAGACTACAGAGGTCCATTCCCCTGGAGAAAATGGCTGCTTTGGAGAAAGACCTCTATGGCATTATAGCCTGCTAAGGTTCCCCCCCTTCCTCAAACCCCACCCTCCCCAGGCTCCACCCCCAAATCTCCAGGACTATCATGACGCAGAGGTGGTGGCCCTATGGCACATTTCCCCTCATATCTCCAGAATGATATGTGATAAAATCGTTTCTTAAAAAATATATATAAACTAAGGATCTGGACCAGACAATGGTCAGCAGACCTAGAATACAGGGATAACTAATTACCCAGACAACAGTACATGGGTCTCCAATAAACAAACCATGGGCCAAATGTGGCCCGGGAATGTGGCCCACCTGAAATCTGTATCAACTTTTCTTCAGCTGTTGAAATTTAATTCTGCTGCAATTACATCACAAAACTGGGGCAGTATGAAGAATTACTGATGGGCATCTGCCCTATCAGTGTAGCTCAGTTTCAAGAGGCACGGAGCTGAAGCAAACGGAACCCACCTAGAAGACACGGTTTTCCTGGAAATTTCAGAGAAGAGCATGTGAATCCGAGAACTATCCTGAAATTTCTAGCTATGGGGGGAAAATTGGGTCTCCCTGGTTCGGCGAAGGCACATTGTCTTTCATGAAACTGCCGACATCAAAGCTGAGCACCACCATCAGTGATGTAACTTTGGAGTCCGAGCTGAGATGTGCCCGGACTGAATACTCATCACAGTTCTTGAGAATAGGTCAGTCGGTTAGAATACAGACTGGCCAGGTCTCCTGATATACTGGGCGACTTCCTACCCAGAAGCCCAGATGTCCACCACCACTTGGGAGAGTGATGGGATAATAATAAGGGAGTGGAGAATAGGTGTCACACAGTGATGCCGTGATGTCACTTCCTGTGGGAACCCAAAAGTGATGTCAGGACATTTGAGCTTAGATTGCTGTTGATCTGTAGGACACATTTGAATTTGGGTTCACCAACAGGGCAAACCTGAGCCGAGTTTCACCTTATTGGCTTCTACCTATTGATTTGAATGATATCCTGCTCTTTCTCTCTGGAACGTCACTGAAGTAGCGATACCATTTAGCTTATTCAGAAATAATGTTTCTCTGAAGCTTTCCCCACAGTTGACATTCCTGATCTTTTCAGGCAACCACCGCAATTGCAGTTGCTCTCCCCCCACCCCCATCACATTAGTAACATAATCATTCAAAGGCTATACAGGCACAGGGTTATGGTGTCACCTGATTCTGCATTGTGGTTTGTAATGTGGTTGGTGATGATGCAGAAGTCTGCTTCTCTCCATTAGCTGTGCATCTCTTGGCCATTACCTGTCCTTCAACATCAGTCATTACTTATTATTTGTTTGTTGTTTGTTTGATTGATTGATTGATTGATTGATTAATCACCCTATCCCGGTTTACACGGAGCTCTGAGCGGTGTACAAAAGACAAAATGCCATAAAACAAAATACAAGATTTAAAGTATCCGTATACAGTTAATCAGATAAAACCAGAATAAAAGATCCCAGATGGCGATTTGCAATTCTCTGTTCCCATTCTGGACTATCCAGCCTTTTAGTGAGAGGGGGAAGAGGTAAACTTAAGCAAAACGTATTTAGGGGGGAGAGGGAAAGGGCACCATCCCTATGGCATCCCTTTGCCGGTTCTATCTTCTTTTTAAAAGAAATCCAGACATTTCATACCTTAAGCCATCAAGAACCAGAAGTAGGGTCTGTTTTGAAGAAAGAAAGGAATTTCAGCATCATTGTGTACATAGTGCCCAAAAGTGTATGCATGGAAATAGTTATTTCTACTCTTAAGGGGTTGTGCTGGACTTCAAGGTGTGCAACCACTTGTGAACCTGTTGTACCAAGGTGTATTTTTTTAAAAAAAAGGCGGGCAGGGGATGATCAATGGCTACTCATCAGCAATGTGCTATCTTTTCTGTTAGGATGGTAATTATAGGCAGGGGTCAATTTGTAGGGAAAAAAAGGCACAGGAGCTCATTAGCATAACTCCTTAGCATAACTTATTTGCATATGCTACACCCCTTGACATCACCGGAAGTGTGCCAGAAGGCAACACCCACCACTCAGGCTCCACCCCTAGGGACTGTCTTTCCACTCTGGGGGCTGTCATTCCAGTCCCAGAGTTGCCTATCTGGGCCCAGGAGGAATGCTACACGTGCTGCTTCGCGCTTCTGCTGGGAGCTGGGGGCGGGGCTTGCCACCGCCTGTGCTTCTAACTGCCAGAGCACCGCTCCTGCGCACTCCTGCTCCAAATGACCCCTGATTATAGGATGTGGGTAGCCCAGGCGAACCCAATCTCATCAGATCTCAGAAGCTTCACAGGGTCGACTCTGACTAGTAAATGGATGGGAGACCTCCAAGAAGTACCAGGGTCGTGACGCAGATGCAGGCAATGGGACACCACCTCTGAATGTCTCTTGCCTTGAAAACCCTACAGGATTACTGTGAGTCAGCTATGACTTGAGGGCACTTTCAATGACCACCATAAAGAGACAGTATTGAATTGATATGTTCATGGAGAATTACAGTATTTACTCAAATGCAAGTCTAGGTTTTTTTCCACAAGGATGCCATCAAAAAAGAGGAGGTTGCTTACATCCCCATGCAAGTTACAGTTATGTACAATAATAGTATATACATTTATCTATAACGTTTTTAGGGAGAGAAGGTATCGTGGTATAACCCAATCTTGTCAGATCTCGGAAGCTAAGCAGCCTTGGTTCTTGAATGGGAGACCAGCGAGGAAGACTCCGCAGAGGAAGGCAATGGCAAACCACCTCTACTTCTCACTTGCCTTGCTGGGGGTCACTGTAAGTCTGTTGTGACTTGACAATACATTTATTTATTTATTAATCTCATTTATACCCCGCCCTCCCCGCAATGCGGGCTCAGGGCGGCTAACAGTCAAAGCATGAATACAATTGAAAGACATAAAATCATCGAAAACAATCTCCTTATAACTAGTACAATTCCATTAATAAATTAATAAATTATTAAAGTGCTGGTGATGGTTATTTAGGTGTTCAAGATGGCTGACTCTCACGGTATACTTTCAGAGGTCTAAGCATCATTCTGCTCCTGATCTTCCTGCGGCGCAGGCTAGGTGTCAACACCAAGGGCCAGGGCTCTATAGTGGTGGCAGCTCCCTAGCTGGAAACCTGGTGGAAGAGCTCCATCTTGCAGGCCCTGCAGAACTGTAAAAGATCCTGGAGGGCCCTGACCTCCTCTGGGAGCTCATTCCACCAGGACGGGGCCACCACCGAGAAAGCCCTGGACCTGGTAGTAGCGAGCCTGGCATCTTTAGGGCCTGGGAGGGTCAGTCAGTTTTAAGATCCTGACCGTAGTGTTCTCTGGGGCATATATGGGGAAAGGCGGCCCCACAGACAGGGCTCTGTTTGTAGCGGGAACTTGTACAGTAGTCCCTGTAAGAACAGCTCGGTAAGCTCTTGGAGGATTGGCTACATTAGGGTGTGTGTCGCCTAATATGCAAAGGAGTTCCTGCTACAAAAAGAGCCCTGCCCACAGGTATGTCAGACCCTGGCTGTATAGGGCTTTAAAGGTAAGAACCTTTATACGTATAACATTTTTTAAGGGGCTTGACTTATATTCAGGTTTGTCTTCCTTTCAAGTAAACATAGTAACAGAGACAGAAGAAACTGAAACAATAGGAAAATATTGTACAATGTTAAAAGGGCATATTGTGGAAATATGAATGATTAGAAGGCAAGACAGAAAATCCTTTGCAAACGGACAATGGAGCAAAAACAGCAATAAGTATATACAGATCTTTGCCCTGCCATCATATCCTCACAAATCAACTGAAGCTATTGAAACTATTTTGAGTTTGTGATGGGGTATGAGCTTCCGTGGGCGACTGCTCACTCCTTCAGACACCACAAATTTTGTTAGTCTTTAAGTTGCTACTGGACTGTTCCTCTTTTCGACTGCTACAGACAGACTAACAGGGCGCACCCATCTTGATCTGTTTTAAATTTGCCTCTTTTAATCTCTTTGACCACTTCAGGCATATATGAGTGCCTTGGAAGACTGCTGTGTGCGATCTTCGTTGTTGCGGAGAAGATCGGCAGTTCCCTGCTTGACAGAATATGGAGTTCACCAATAAGGCTTTCCGTGATACAGGTACTGGACATGACATGACATTCAATAGTTGGCAAGTTGGCAAGTAAGGAATACCAGCTCTTCAGATACGGCGAAACATTGGCCTAATGGTTAACCACCGCTAGCATCTTTGCACTGTAATTTGTACGGTAATGGTTTTATACTTGTATTTATAATATGTTTTAACTGGTGTATTTTTAAATATGTTTTATGTATGTATTTACATTGATTGTGAGCCGCCCTGAGCCTGCTTTGCGGGGAGGGCGGGGTATAAATCCCATAATAAATAAATAAATAAAAAAATAGGTTCCTGACAAAGCCATGGATGTGTATTTATTGACTGATTTCTATATGTGCAAAGTGCCATTCAGAGGAAGCTGACTTGTAGTGAACCCCTCTTGGGGTGGTAGAAGAGCACAAGAGTCCAGTAAAACCTTAAAGACTAACAAAATTTGTGGCCGGGGATGGGCTTTTGTGAGTCACTGCTCACTTCTAAAGATACGCTTATTCTTTTCCACTGCTAAAGGTTTCCCTTGCTCGAAAGCCAGCCGAATCCAACTCTAGGGGTCGGTGTCCATCACCATTTCCAAGCCGAAGAGCTGGCGCTGTCAGAAGCCATTTCCGGGGTCATGTGGCCGGCATGACTAAATGCCGAGGTGCATAGAACGCTGTTACCTTCCCACTGAATTGGTACCTATTTATCTACTTGCAATTTCTTGCTTTTGAACTGCTAGGTTGGCAGGAGCTGGGACAGAGACAGGAGCTCACTCTGTCACACAGCGCCAGGGTCTCAAATGGTCGAACTACACACCCCCCCAGTCTGCACCTCAGCATCTTAACCTCTGAGCCACCACGGTCTTTCTACTGCTACAGATAGACTGACATGGCTACCCATCTTGATCGACTCTCATGGGGTCTTCAAGATAAGAGACATTCAGAGGTGGTTTGCCATCGTAATAAAACATAATAGCAATCAAATATCATAATACTTTTAAAACAATTAATTAAAACCACATTATAACAATATAAAGTGCTAGCAATAATGCTTTTATCATATAGATGGCGATATACATTGTATAGGCCTGGGGTGGCCAAACTTGCTTAACATAAGAGCTACGTAGAATAAATGTCAGAAGTTTGAGAGCCACAAGACATGAACAAATATTACACGTTTTTGCAGGGAAATTACACATTTTTACAGGGAAATATGCATATTTGCTTTTCATTAACATTAAAGGAGACTGCCAAAAATAATCTCAAAAGCGGTAAAAGTAGATCTTGATAATGATATTTATTTGTTCAGTGACATTTGTTTGCTAATGATATTTAGCTTCCCCAGCCACCCTGCCGGGAGCCACACAATATGTGTGAAAGAGCCGCATGCGGCTCGTGAGCCACAATTTGGCCACCCCTGGTATAGATTGTCTGAGTATTCAGCTTGTTGATCTTCTCGTATCTGAATGGCAGCACAGGCTGTCAGTAATAGACCAGGCGCCAGGCTCTACAATTAGTGATGGTACTGGGGGTGGTACTGGTGGAACTGGGTTTGCCCTGTTTTCTTGCAATGGAATGCAACTTTTTTTTTTTTTAATTCCACTTCATAAGCCCGTCTTCTCCCTGCTGTTTTAGCGAAACACTTGTCGAGGAGGAAAGAGAAAGCGAGGGGAATGACACCCAAGGCCAGCCTCCAGTACTTCGACTAAATTTATTCTCTTTGAGTAAGTCGAAAAAGAAGCAAAACAAAGGTTGTCTGTATCCCAAACACACCAGGCTTTGCAAACTAAAGGGGAAAATCTGATGACTGTGCAAAAGCGGAAGATAACGGTAGTGTGCAGGAGATGGTCACCAAGAAAAGAAATGAGCTGGAGATCAAGGACGGGTACATAGCTTGTAAAATAATGTAGAAAAGGGCTGGGGAAAATCAGCTGAAGACCGGGGAGGGGGGTAGTGTTCTCCGTTGCCATGTAAGGTAGGGGGTAGGGGGGTATGGAATGGAATGGAATGGAACAGGATAAACAGTAGTTTTCTGACTCTTTGGGTTTTTTAAAAAGATTGCATAAACTCATGTGGTGTTTAATCCAGAGAATACCATGACCAAGGCTCCCTCTAAGCTGTGATGTCTTGTGAGCAAAAATTCTACTCATGTGAGCTACTGGCATGAAAGTTGTGAATGAGCAATTTGGCCACTGCATAAATTAGTTTGCTCTGGAGCCCTCCTTCCTGAGCCAAGACAAAAATGTGTGAGACCGAGGCTGAAAAACTGTGAGCTAGCTCACACTGACTCAGCTTAGGGGGAACACTGATCACGCCTAATCCAGGATAAGAGCTCTGTAAGACATCACTAGTGCGCTGCTGTGACTATGATGAAGGACAGAAAGGATGCCATTAGCTAATGTTGTTAATACAACACGGACCAGTTCAGAACAGCCTCACAGAAGAACTCTATGATGCCGCCTCTCCCTTTGCCTTCAAACCCCAACTCAAAAGGCACCTCTCCCAGGAAAACTTGGACAGAAACCCTTCGGTCAAATCTGCATTTGCATTTTTAAATCAGTTGCCTGCTGCTGTGATGCCATCTTTCTCTATGCTTGTTTGAATGTTGTTTGGAGAAGGTTCTTTTAAGACAGTGTGGAGGCACAATGACAGTGGAGCCGCCCCAAAGGACGATAAACAAATGTGGACATGCGAAAGTATGCCAGCACTGTTGAGGTGTGAAAACGACACCAAATGCGGGCAGCTTTTTTGAAGACGGAGTCAAAAGGCCAGGGACACTGGTGGGAAAGACAAATGCAGATTCGGCCTTCGTCTCGTGTCTAGCTGACACAAAGCTTACGTACCATTTCTACTGCATCTCTGCCATCTCATCCCTCTGTCTGCTTCACCCGGTACAGCTGCTTCTCCCTGTGCGCTGCGGTCACAAATGGAAAAGAGCCAACGTGGGTCTGGGAGGCACAAAACCCCCATCACACATGTGATGCAAAGTCCCTTTTGTTGTTCCTCATCAGACGTGAGAACTTTGTAATGTGTAGATGAGGCCTGAAGAAACAAGGCAGGTCCCAAAAATGGAGCTGGTGGGCTACCTTTGATAAGAGGGGTGGCAATTCCATTACGATTAGAACACATACGGTTAACGCAGGCCAGAGCAAAATGTTACATGCAATACTGGTGGGAGGCTGTAAGAGGTAACCGAGAAGGTTGACAAAAAGCCTAGTAACAGAATGAAGAATAATGGGTTACATATGTTAAATTAACAGAGCTTTTTTCCAGTTTTGAATTACTTCTATTGAATAACAAACAATACATAGGAAACAGGAGGATTCAGGCAACGTTCCTCATACAATATAACATAGGGTAACACATATATAGATTAGAAAAAGCACAATAACAGTATCAAACATGGTAACGGTGACAACAGCAAGAACCGGATCAGTGTCCAACGTCACAAAGGCAAGTAAAAAAAAAAATCCATTAAAAGCAAACATGTTTCGGCCCCAAGGCCTTCCTCGGTGGTACAAATTGCTAAAATACATACCATAAAGTAAAACTATTCAATTTTTTTTAAAAAAATACAACATTTCAGACCTACGTTTTAAAGCACGTACAAGAAGTAGGGCCAGTTGGGGCTGAAACAAGTAAAAACCAAGACTTTTTTAATAGCTAAAAGATTCAGACAGCAAGACAACCTTTCTCTGTGGTGATTGCTCATAGCATTACAGAAACAGAAATAAAATATATATATATATATATTGTGTCAAATCCTAAGAGTGCTGTTAAACTCATTAAAGAAATGAAGTTAGAGAAACTGCTCTCTCTCTCTCTCTCTCTCTCTCTCTCTCTCCCCGTTCCCAGTCGAGTTCATTTCTACTTCAACAACTAAGCCAAGGTCACATTTAACTCACTTCAATTTCACCCAGTGCACAAGCTAATGTCAATAGTACAGCTGCCACGCACAGCTAAAGACTGATGGTTAGACAAAGCCATTTACACGAGGCCGAGTCTTTCATCTTCTCTCAGCCAGTGACATAAGAAAGCACTGAGGTTATCCGCGACTAGAGACTAAAAACCGGGCATATTAGAAAAAATGTTATTCTCCTTAGCTGTCACGGAAAGGATCTGAAGAAATGTAGAAATGTTTCTTTGCTCTCCCCCCCCCCCCAACCCCCTCGCTTGGTCATCTAGGGAGATCACAAAGTGACTCTAATAGCCTTCAGTCTGAAATTTTCACATGGTTTAAGTGATTGCCAAGTCTGATATTTTCCATTTACACTTCATTGCCATCAGAAAAAGGGAAGGGGGGGGAAATCAATATACCTACCTACTCAAGTGTGTCACGGGATGAGCTTATAAAAGAAGACATCAGTCTTTTTAGGGCATGAAAAATATACTTATTCAAATATATCTTATTTAAAATGACATAAATTGCGGAGGTTAGTCAAGATTCGATTTCCTCTAAAATATAAGGCTTTAAAGGTATTCCCTGACTTGCTGAAGAATAAAAATCCTTCATGTTATTGATATATACAAATGCTCTTGTTTTATGCTATTAAGTTAACCCCTCTGCGATATACTTTGTCGTAAGTGACTCTTTCTTAAATTCCACAGGAGAAATGAGAACCTACCATATTACCACGTATTTGGAATCCAGCCAAAACAGTGCTTTATCCCGCTTTTGAATGTTTTATTTAAAAGCAGGTATTCTGATCTCATTTGGTTCAACTTAACATGCCAAAGGACACAATGCAAGCTCATATGTCATGTAAATATATCTGTTTCTCCTAATTGCCTTTATTTATTACATTTCTTCACTATGTGCATTCCAGGCTCCATGCACCGATACGAATGCCCTTGTCTTAATCAGAAATTGTTGTTAATGAGACGGGTCTCACAATTAACAGGAGACCGGTGTTGAATTGATTGAGTTACTTTCTGTAATTAGTCGTACTGTTCTTCCGTTCTCCAGGAAGCATTTTTTTGTTTCCCTGCTCAATTCTTGAGATGGTCATAGGCCAAACCCATTAGAGTACAGCTAAAACAATACATGCTTGTTTATTCTTCAAAAAGTTCCTTGTCGTAAACAGAGAACTGGTAGCTCCTGGCTAATGTTTGCAGTCACTAGTAGTGATTCATATTGCCTGTAAGCAATGAAGGACTCCCTTTGGTATTTCTTAATAGCTTGGATCTCCTGGTGGTGGTGGAAAGCGCCGGCAAATCACAGCTGACTTTTGGCAACACGGGCTGGGTTTTCAAGGCAAGAGACGTTCACGGGTGTTTTGCCAATGAAACTAGCTGTAGTTGATTAATCGATAGAGGGCCAATTTACATTGGAAAGGTTGTGAGTTAACAGCATGGTTGCTTGTTTGCAAAGGATACTTTAGTTCTGGTACAGTACTATACAGTACAGTAGAGACCCAGTTTGGTGTAGTGGTTAGGAGCGTGGATTCTAATCTGGGAGAACCGGGTTTGATTCCCCACTCCTCCACATGCAGCTGCTGGTGTGACCTTGGGTCAGTTACAAGTTCCTTCAGAGCTGTTTTCTCAAGGGCAGTTCTTGAGAGAGCTCTCTCGGCCCCACCTACCTCACAGGGTGCGTTCAGACAGCGTCCTGGGAGCGGTGTAAATTGCTCCAATCTTGATGCATTTTTTTTTAACCCGGAGAATTGCGATCACACTCACCTCCTTGTTCTGGATTGCTGTGCAGCCACATTGCTCCCCACCGTCCACACGCAGGAGCATGCATTGGTGGTTTTTTCTCTCTCTCAGTTTGAGCATGCACACAGGCAGCCATCTGTAGAACTAAAATTTTCACACATGCGCAGAACAGCAATTTACGCACTTCCCTTTAAACTTTAAATGAACACTTCCCTTTAAACTTTAAATGAACACTTCCCTTTAAACTTTAAATGAACACTTCCCTTTAAACTTTTACCCCAAAACTGGCCTCTGTGAGATCCCGAACTCGTCTAAATGCTAAAACTAGGCACCATTTAAACTTTGCTTTTATTAACTTAGGAGCGGATCTCCGCCTATGCACACACCGCCAAGGTTTAAAAAAAATGGTGGACAAAAAGTGGAAGCCTGAGACTTCCGTGGCAGCTTTCCGGAGGGGAGGGGGTTGAAGCACCCGGAAGTGGCTCGAAACCGCAGGAGCGATCAGATGTCAGAAAAGTGCAGCTAGAACCAGAGAATCGGGAAAACACCACTTGGGTAAGTGGTATCAAAATACTCCGGTTTAAAGGGGGTTTGATCTGGAAAGCGATGGCTGGGGACGGTGCACAGATGTTGGATGTGTGGATGTGCACACAGTGTGTCTGTTGTGGGGAGGGGAAGGGGAAGGAGATTGTAAGTCGCTCTGAGACTCCTTCGGGTAGTGAAGGGCAGAGTACAAATCCAATCTCTTCTTCTTCTCTTCTTCTTCTATATTAGAGAAATGGAAAGGATTAAACATTACCTTCCCTTCTAACAACGGACAGAAGCCTTTGTTTATGTATCCAAGAGACATCGATGTATTTCAATTCAACCACGGACACTTGAAATCTATTTGAAACTGAAATCCAGTGGGGCCACACCATATCAGCCATTCAGATGATTACAGTCGGTGCCTCTAATCGACAGGCAAGATGTACTTCATAAGAATGGCATGTGTTCATTTTATTAATTTTAACATTTAAATAGCACTTTAAGGAAACCACAAGGCAGTCCATAACACGCAACGCAACCAAAAATTACAACTCAGAACTCTGCATAGAACCAAAATATGCTCCTCCTCCCTCATCCAACCTCCATCGCAAAATCCATCTTCCCCCCTTAAACTAATACTGTTCCATTCATCGAGGCCTACTAATATCTGGGCTGCACTGTTTCAGAGTGCAGGTTAGAGCTCTCCTGGCTGAATGAACTTAGCATGTGAGGGGAAAAATGTGTTCTTCATCTTCCTGATCATAAATTTTCTGTTTGTGGCGTCTTTTTTTAATATGGAGAAACAATTCAAGTGCACAACCTCCTACTTGCACTCAGAAGTGCTATAGCTTTGATGAGTGTACCACCTCAGTGAGCTCTATGCCTTAACATTCAAGGAACTTCTACTCATTTGTTCCTATCTTCAATGAGAAATCATGGCAGGGAGATATCCAATAGCCTCAAGCTGCCATTTCTGTCTCAGCAGATTGAGGGAGGTGCCTATGATAGGTAGAGTTTAGGGACAATATGATATCACTGCCAGGTAACACTAGGAATTTCCTCTAATCTCTACTGTAAAGACCACAAAGACACAGGGAAATACCTAGAGCATTGCTATGATGGTCACATTCCAGCCATTTTTCTCTTGCTCCTCTCTTGTTTCTCTCATATCTATCTCTATCTCTATCTCTATCTCTATCTCTATCTCTCTATCATCTATCTATCTATCTATCTATCTATCTATCTATCTATCTATCTATCTATCTATCTATCTATCTATCTATCTATCTATCATCTATCTATCTATCTATCTATCTATCTATCTATCTATCTATCTATCTATCATTTTTATTTTTACAACAAACACATCAGACAAACAAACAAAAAAGACATCAAATGGGGGTTACAAAGAGTTTCCAGTTATATCTATTGCAATACCGCCTACCTTATAGTAAATGTATAAGCCATTTTTAATTGCCACATTATTCAATCTATGTTTACTGCATTATATTTCAAACTAAATTCTAGAGTGTCTCAAATATAATATTGTAAGACTTGACTGTTCGTTAATTGTATTCTTCCAGCCATTTATAAAATCTTGACCATGTATTCTGAAATCTCCCTTCTCCTTGCCCTCTCAAAAGTAAAGTCAATTTGTCCATCTCAGCAGTTTCAAGAGTTTTGTCTAACATTTCTTCTTTTGAGAGGATTTTGTCTTTCCTCCAATATTTTGCACATAATATTCTTGCAGTAGTCAATACATGTATAATAAGATCTGCTGCTCAGTTTCTCAAGAGTGGGAACCTGAAGCCAAGAGGGAGCGTTTACTGATCATGGGTGTGGAAATGGCAAGCCAACAATACCCCAGTGCTGCTTCTGCCATTTCACCTGTTGGCGTACTGTGTCTCCTCTCCTTCTCCTTCTCCAAGTCATTTTATACTACAGTTGCCATGACTCCCATTATAGTGGCAGCTATCCCACCAACAGCACATGCCACTGCCTGGTAGAATGGCAGGAGAAGGAATCAAGTAAAAATCCAGATTCTATCAATGGCATGAAGTAATATCATGTCGTTCTAGGATTCAGCAGAACTTTCATGGTAAAACCATAGAGTTTCCACTGAATCCTAGAGTGACATGGTGCCAATTCCAGGTTTGATCCAGAAATGGTGAGGTACCATTGACATGATGGCACCGTCATGGTACCTACACTTCCAGACTCCTGCTGGGTGCCAGCTGCTGGCTGGCAACCCTATTTTTTTACCTGAGTAAGGAGGGGTCTACTGCAGCAATACATCCAGCGTTGACCAGTGCAAACCTTTTTGTTCCCTCGAGTGTTAGAAGCTCACCTGGTCCAAACAGCAGCCAAAGGGGTTCCTCCTTGTGACTGGCATACCTGCGTGTTCAACACACCAACCATACAGTGACTAAGCCATCCTCCCCAGTTACAAGTATTTCAAGGTCAATTTATCAATTTAACAGCTTCATCTTCTTAATCACTAAACTTCTGTCTCTTTGAGCCTCTGCTGAAAGACTCTGGCTGCTAATTAAAATGGAGCTTTACTAGCAAGTACACAAATTAGATCCTGTCAGTAAGTTTATTCTAACTATTGGTCATTTCTAAATGCCTTTTTAATCCCCTAATTTTTACATTAAAATTCAAAAGCCTAACAATCTTAATCACCCCTACATCAAATTCATCATTAAGAACAGGAAGCCAGATGGTATAATTTTGATTTACCGGACTTCAGCGTGAATTAATGTAGTGAGTGCCGATAATGAATACATCAAACCTGATATTGCTGAAACGTATGAATCTGGCATGTTAAATTAATAACACACTTTGCACAATGGAAGCATGTAAGCTCATATAAGAGCGGGGAGTAATGGTCCCTTTTATTTTAAATGGTCTTTATTAGCCTTCCATTTTGACTCTTAACAAAAAGGAATTGAACATTTTGTTTAGGAATCTTCTGTCCCTTTTGCTTCAAGTACAACGTGGAACGGGAGAGAAGACCGAGAACAATTAAATACGGCCATTCGGAGCGTGAGACGATGGGACACATCAAGAGTTATGTTACTGATGAGTCTTCTGTGGTATTTTAGAAACTGTGCTCTAGGAAACTCTGAGAACTTACTTGGGATCTTATGGGGTTCCTTAATGGTCAAATGAATAGGATTCCCTGAAGTATAGCTTGCCAGGGTCTACGACTTAAAAATATAAGAGAAGCCCTGCTGGATCAGACCAATGGTCCATCTAGTCCAGCATCCTGTCTCACACAGTGGCCAAACCAGTTCCTCTGGAGGGCCAACAACAGGTTGAGGCCTTCCCTTGATGTTGCCTCGTGGCTCTGGGATCCAGAGCCTTAGTGCCTCTGAATGTGGATGGTCCCCTCATTCATCATGACTAGTAGCCATGGATAGACTTATCCTCCATGAATCAACCAAATCCCCTTTTAAAGCTGTTTATTCCTATAGCCATCACTGCATCCTCCGGCAGAGAATTCCACATTTTAATCACCTTCTGTGTAAAGTAGTACATCTCCCTTAGCAACTCTCAGCTACCAGTGACTGTTGCATGTGCTCAACGATGAAACTCTGTTCACAAAGGACAAAAAGAAGACTCATCAGCCACAGCACGTGCTGCAAAAGGGCAAGAAGCACATGGCTCTTGGTCCTTGGTTCTTAGTCCATGGCTTACAGCTTGTGGTAGGGTTGCCAGGTACCTACCTGCTGGTGTATGGGGGGGAATGGAGCTTCTTCCCTGGGATCTTCTGGTGCACATGCTACATGCTCATGCAGCAATGACATCACCCAGAAGTGACATCATCACACTAGGCACATTACCAGGGGGATGCTCTAGCATTCAGACCAGAAACTCTATGGTATCATAGAGTTTTTAGGCCAAGTGCTAGAGCATCCCCCAACAATGTGCCTGGCACAATCCTGGCCAGATCCAGCTGGGCAGATTGGGGTCTCCTAAAGCGGTCAACCCTCCCCCCCCGGGGGAATGGCAAGCCTAGCTTGAGGCCTACAATGAGTTATGCCAGTGCTTTTGCTTTGTCATTTGTTGATTTAAATTACATTTTTTTGTCTGAGGCTCTTTCTGAGTTCCAGTGCAGGGAGAACAGCAGGATGGAATTGAGGGCTGGTATGGCATAGAGGTTAGAGAGTCAGACTAGGACCTGGGACAACCAGGTTTGAGTATCTCACTCAGACATGGAAGCCTGCCAGGTGACCTTGGACCTGTCACAGTCTCTCAACCTCACATACCCTCACGAGGCTGGTGCTGCAAGGATTAGGATGTCAAAAGCCACTGTGAGACCCCAATAGGGGAGACAAGCAGGCTCATAGCCAGGATTTCTTTAATTGGGGGGCAAGCGACCTTTCAATAAGTCAGGGGGCACCCCTTACACACACCCTTACATACCCCCAAGGGAGTGCCACAAATAAAATAAAAAAATTGGAAGTTGGGGGGGGGGCTTGGCAGTAAGTCGGGGCCCCCAGACCCAAGATGTCCCACTATAGCTATGGACCTCGAGACAAGCCAGATATAAATTTAAAAAGTAAGAATTATAAATAAAGGCATATAAATAATAGGCACATGTTCTGCAATCTAGCTGAACCGACTTTGCACCTTGGAACTCGCTCCAGAATTTTCTGTGTTACTGAACTGATTATGGAAAATCGATTACTGAAAACAGGGGGGGGGTTTACAGATGCAGAGCTCTTGGATGCCTCTACAGTGGCCTTGAGCTAATAAATCACTAAGCTCAAAATGGGGGGGGGATCCTGCTACTCTCTCCAGAGCAGGCAAAACTCCTCCCATCATTGTTTCTGTTCTGTTAAGCCAGAGATTGCAAAAATAGACTGGAAAACCTGTTCCTAACACCCCTTCCAAAGTCTGATGTGCCTACCAGAGTTCAATTCAGGTGGACCAGCTGCTCTTTTAAAAGAGGCCAGATTTAGAATTTTAAGCTCTTCCCACCCTCCACCTCACCACCGGATGAGTCTGATGTACCTACTAGGTTTCAAGGATCAGCCATACTGTTAACAGAAGTGATGAAGAAGATGAAAAGTTGCGGCAGACTACCACGGGGAATACACAGGTAGTGGGAAAGACACAGGGAGGGAGGGCAGAGAGGGAGGGTCGCCGGTGAGGTCACATGTAGGGTTACCAGCCAATCAAGAAGAGGCAGCAAATCAGGAGCGAGCAGGGAATGAGGCAGCACAGTGCAGCACAACTTTATGAAATGAATTCAAAATAATTTTTAAAAATTGATTAAAAATATTTCTAGCAGCAAGACCTTGTGGGGCCTGGCTGATGCGTGGTGGGACCGGGCCCCGAGGGGCCTCGCCATAGCTACGGGCCTGCCAGGTGGCCATGGCTGTGGCACTCCTTGCTGCACCCAGCACCATTGGGGAAAGGGTCTGCAGGCAGCGTGAGCAGCTCGTGAGTGGGCAGGCGAAGTAATGGGCAGAGGAGACCCCTGAGCACTCTCTGCCAGGGATGCCAGATCCCCCAGGGAGGGCAGGGGTCCCCTGCTGCAGGCCCCACCTCATTGCCATCAATCAGCTGGCTGGTGGGGGGAAGAACATCAGACATTTCACTGACATGCTTACACGGCTTCAGCATGATCTGGAATTGATATAGGCATGTCAGGGCAACATTCTGGTTTTGGGGCAAAAATTCTATGGCAGAAGCCAATTCTACCATTGATTTTTTGCCAAAAAAACCAGAGTGTTGCCCTGAAACCCCCAACATGCTTATGTCACTTCCTGGGAACATTAAAATTTCCTTCAGGCAACTTTGGTAATGGTAAGATAGGCACACAACAACAAATTGAAACAAAATATGGTAAAAAAATTTCATGGTTCCTGTAAATGTATTGGATATTGCTAAGTAACACAGAGAGCTGCAGGAAACAATGGAGGAGGAATGAGAAAACCCTATTGGGTTTGGTTATACTCCAAGCACTGCATTCTATATGCTCTTATCTAGACGTAGGCCCTAGTACGCTTCAGGGTTAGGACTCCTATAGACTCTCTGAGATCTTGTTACAGATAGTAAATCAATGCATTATGAGCCTTGCAGTGTTGATGTTATGAAGCAGAGCCCAACACTTTTCAGTGTAATACAATACATTTCCAAATTCACCATAAGTTAAAGAAACTTAGTAACTCATCAGATATAGATAGACCACTTTCACATTTTGAATTATTTTTGGAAAAAAAACAATCTTATAGTCCACGAGGTTTACTGGCAACCATTTACAACCTCCTCAGTGCCAAACCATGGACAGAAATATCTTCAATCCAAAAGGCGTGGTATAAGGACTGCAATTTTGAATTGACTGACAACCAATGGGTAGAAATTTGGAATTCTTGTATGTTCCTTACTAAACCCATAAATTTAAAGTTACCGCATTTTAAGCTATATGCAAGATGGTACCTAACCCCAGAAATTTTGTTTAAATGTAAATACAAGCTTACCCCTCTTTGTTGGAAGGGATGTGGTAAGAATGGATCATTTATTCATTGCTGGTGGGCGTGACCTGGAGTTCATGATTTTTGGGAAAAGATCTTGGAAGAAGTGAGAAAGATTACAGGTCATAAACTGCCTAATTCTCCTGAGTCCCCATTGTTATATTATTGGCCTGAATTAACCCTGAATAAACCAGTCTCTGAACCATTATCTCTACTATTAATGGCAGCTAAATAACTTATAGCACAAAACTGGAAATTAAACAAAATACCTACAGTCACACATTGGAGAACAAGAGTCTGGGATATTGCGGTCTCTGATAAGTTGGTGAAACAATTCTTAGTATTTGATAATCCGACAAGAGTAAACAACTTCATGGGGAAATGGTTCCTATTTTTTGAATATGTATCTTCATACCAAAAACAAGCTTATAAAATACCTCAAAAATATAAGGATTTTGCATTCTGTTAATAAGTTCTATTATACTCTCCCGGACTTAGAAAGTATGATGAGCTAATTTTACTGCTTTACTGTTTGCTGTTTATTGGCTGTTATTTGTAGATTTAGTGTTATTTGTTGGTAATTGACTGTTGTTATGGTTAATAATTTTCTTTTTTGTCTTTATGTAATGTATATTATCTTTGCAGAAAAATAATAAAAAATGTTAATTGCAAACAAAAGTGTTGACACGACACATTAAATGATGCAATTTAAAAAAAAAAAATCCTTCAGCCAGAATTGTATAGTGGTTAAGAGCAGCAAACTCTAATCTAGAGAACCGGGTTTGATTCCCCACTCCTCCACATGAAGCTAGCTGGGTGACCCTGGGTCAGTCACAGTTCTCTCAGAGCTGTCTCAGCCCCACCTACCTCACAGGTGTCTGTTGTGGGGAGAGGAAGGGAAGGTGATTGTAAGCCGCTCCAATACTCCTTTGGGTAGCAAAGGGCAGGGTATAAAACCAACTCCTCCTCTCCTTCTCCTTCTTCTTTTCCCTTCCCAGTCTCAATCTCCTTCTGATTTCTTGGGTGCAGTCTCCTTTTTGGTTGCTGATGGAGCGAAGCAATAGAAAATCTTTGTTTCATTTTTTTCATTGTCAACCTTTAAGTTGTGTAATTCCTCAGTAGTCATCACTTTTGTCCTCTTGACATTCAGCTGTAATCTGCTTTGGCACGTTTTGGTATAACTTTCATTAACAGTCGTTTCACATCTTCACTATTTTATTCCAGTAATGTGGTGTTATCAGCATATCTCACATTGTCACCAATTTTCACTCCACCTTCCTCTAGATCTAATCCAGCTTTCTTTATATGTTCTGCACACAGATTGAACAGAAATGGAGATAAAAATACATCCTTGTCTGATACCTTTGCCAACTGGAAACCATTCTGTTTCTCCACATTCTGTCCTAAGGGTAACCTCTTGTCCAGAGTATATTCTTTCTTTCTTTCTTTCTTTCTTTCTTTCTTTCTTTCTTTCTTTCTTTCTTTCTTTCTTTCTTTCTTTCTTTCTTTCTTTCTTTCTTTCTTTCTTTCTTTCCTTCCTTCCTTCCTTCCTTCCTTCCTTCCTTCCTTCCTTCCTTCCTTCCTTCCTTCCTTCCTTCCTTCCTTCCTTCCTTCCTTCCTTCCTTCCTTCCTTCCTTCCTTCCTTCCTTTTCATTTGTAGAAGTAAGCTCATACCCTGCCACATATTTTGTTAGTCTTTAAGGTGCTACTGGATTCTTGCTCTTTTATTTCCATCATTCCAGTTGGAGAGTGGATCAAAAGTGGATTATTGAGTGTGTGTGACCGCAGTCCCAGTCCTGCATTCAGTAAAAACTGGATTATTATTATTATTATTTGCATTTAACTGGTCTTTCTGTGATTCTGAGCAAAAACACAGACACAAGTGCACCAAATTTGCATATAAAAGACTTAAGCCCGTTTATATAATAAAATAACTTAATGACAAGGTGCTCAGGGCTCTTTAGTTTGGAGAAAAAACAGCTGAGGGGTGACATGATTGAGGTTTATAAGATTATGCATGGGATAGAGCAGGTCGAGAAAGAGATACTTTTCTCCCTTTCTCACAATACAAGAACTCGTGGGCATTCAATGAAATTGCTGAGTGGTCGGGTTAGAATGGATAAAAGGAAGTACTTCTTCACCCAAAGAGTGATTAACACATGGAATTCACTGCCACAGGAGGTGGTGGTGGCTACAAACATGGATGGTTTCAAGAGGGAATTAGATAAACATATGGAACAGAGGTCCATCTGTGGCTATTAGCCACAAGGTATAGATAGGGACTCTGGGGCAAGTGATGCTCTGTATTCTTGGTGCTTGGGGGGGGGTCAACAGTGGGAGGACTTCTAGTGTCCTGGCCCCACTGGTGGATCTCCTGATGGCACCTGGTATTTTTGGCCACTGTGTGACAGAATGTTGGACTGGATGGGCCATTGGCCTGATCCAATATTGGCTTCTCTTATGTTCCTACAATTAATGAATGATAACAGAATTGATATGAAAATGAGTACAACCACAATATACTACAAACATGATTTAAAAATATTGAATAACAAGGGTGTATAGATGACTTCAATACAAAGGAAGGGACGAAGACTCCGGATTTCTCTTTTCATTTCGAGATTCTTCTTCAGTAGACTAAAATAAGTCAAGCAATAATTATATATCATTATACATTATAATATTATAATACTAAACACTCCCTGGTATTAAGAGGCAAAAATTATCTTCATCAAGTGCTCATAGCTTACAGAAGCCTTCAAGTTAATATACACAGGAAAGTAACCTAAAAGAAAAAGAGATGCTCCCATAATATCATCATATAGCAAAATTACTAATTAACATCCATATGTTAATAACATCAAAGGTCATAAAGCTCACCAATCCTTGTATCATAAACATCAAGACTGGGCAACCGATCAGCAACAGGACATTCTCTTACATTGTCGGTAAACCTCAAGGTGTGGTCAGCGTGGACTTCTATATATAAAAATAGCATGTGTTTGGCATCACAGCAATTATTCTCTTAAAGTTAAACCAACTGCGAGTCTAAAAAGATAACTTACTCATAGGTAACAATTAAGTTATAATGATTGATTGAGGCCATAAGGGTAGGTTTAATCATCATCATCATCTTTCGGTTTATTAATGCTCCCCACATTTGCAGTCTCTGAGCAATGTACAGTTCACATTTTGATGAGGGACTTACAATGTTTATAAGGGGTAGGAGGACAACATATAATTTCTTAATTCCACACACGTTGCAACGAAAAATCCAAGGCTACGTTGCCGTAACATTTTTTTGGAATATCTATACAGTTATATGGGTGAGTCCTGAGTATTTCCAGTATTACAAATTTAAAACCATCAGAAGAATGTTTCATGCCCCACTATTTACAGGAAGGCCTAGACTCCCAGGAATCTGCCTCATGCACAAGATGCATGAGTGTGAGAGTCCAGGGCAGAATTTGTGTGGCTGATTCAGCAGAAGGGTCTTTGTCCGTTTTCAAAACAGAAGACCACTCCTAGATAGCCCGGGGCCAGCCCAATCTCGTCGGATCTTGGAAGCGAAGCAGGGCTGGCCCTGGCTAGTATTTGGATGGGATATCACCAAGGAATATCAGGGCCATGATGCAGAGGGAGGCAATGGCTAACCATCTCTGAACGTCTCTTGCCTCAGTTGAAAACCCTACGGGGTCCGTTAATTTAGCTGTAACTTGATGGCAAAATCCAACAAACAAAACCACCCACTCTAACGATCCCCTTTATGGTGGAGACAGGAAGAGTAGTTGGATGAAGGAATTGGGCTGCAAGGCAAAGACTCACTGAGGTCTGGAAACCTGGACTGAATATATGAATACATGAAGCTGCCTGATCTTGAATCACACCATTGGCTCATCAAGGTCAGTATTGTCTACTCAGACTGGCAGCTGCTCTGCAGGGTCTCAGGTAGAGATTTTTCACATCACCTACTGCCTGGCCCTTTTGAATTGGAGATGCCAGGAACTGAACTAGGGGCCTTCTGCATGACATAGCCAGCACATCTTGGGCAGGCGAAACAACTGCAGACCACGCCCCCTCCACAGGACTGAACTATTTTCTTCAAGACTGACTTAGTAGGAAAGTATGTCACTGCTGTCTTAAAAAACAGCTTGCAACATAGATATCTTTAAAAGCAGGGCTGCCAATGGATTAAATCATTTCAGTTGATTGATTATAAGCCTTTTAATTGACTTGACGATTAAATGTTAATAATTTTTCCACATTACCGGAGCCTCGATATCTCAGTACCATTTTTTGAGATGTTGAAGGAACCATAACCTACCTCAGTGGAACTCTCAGGATTGTTGTGAGGAAAAATGGATAAGGAGCCATGTTCCGTCAAATCCCCCTCCCCCCCAGAGCGGAGCAGTTCACACCCTGAGCAGGATATCACTGCTGTAATCTTACAATGGGCAAAGGGCAGTGCAAGACTGTGTGCTGCTCCAGAATGCTGCTGAGTGGGGCTTCCTGGGTTAATACTGCTTTATACAGACAGCCAGTTTGGGGTAGTGGTTAAGAGTGCAGACTCTAATCTGGGAGAACCGGGTTTGATTCCTGTTAGGTATGAGACTTAAGGCAGCAGCTCATAACAAGTGATTCAGTTTTATTTACAAGGTAGGACAAACACAGAACATGACAGCAACAGGCTCTCTTTTAAACTATCCGGGCTTGGTAGGCCACGCCCTTAGTCGAGATAAGAACCAATCAAAATATGAACATAACAATCAATCATTTCCCTCCTGAACCTTTCTTGTATCCTGATTGGACTGCTACTACAGAGTATCTAATCAGCTTGCAGGAGTTACAATACCAGATTTAAATAGGAGATGGAATTCAAACTCAGGCATTATGTATACCAATACATAACAATTCCCCCCTCCTCCACATGCAGTTGCTGGCATGACTTTGGGTCAGTCCAGGGCTGGCCCCAGGTGTCTGGGCGCCCTAGGCAGGACAGCCTGGGGCGCCCACCCCACCAGGGATGCCAACCTCCCGGTGGGGCCGGGAGATTGCCCAGCACCAGGAGAGCCGGGGAAGGGGTGGGCTTAGAACGCCCGCCCCTTCCCTCCCAGCAGCGGCGCGGCTCTCCCAGGTGCCTCACAGCTGCGAGGTGCCCAGGAGAGCCGGGGAAGGGGCAGGCTTAGAATGCCTGCCCCTTCCCTCCCAGCGGCAGTGCCGGCTTCTTGGGATGCCTCACAGCCACGAGGCACCTAGGAAAGCTGGGGCTGCCGGTGCTCGGCGGCCCGGGGGACTTTTCACGGGGGGGTGGGAGGCATTTTGGCACCCCTGCAGGGCCGGTGCCCTAGGCAAGCGCCTAGCTCACCTAGTGGGCGAGCCGGCCCTGGGTCAGTCATAAGTTCTCTCAGAGCTGTTCTCTCAATAGCAGTTCTTGAGAGAGCTCTCTCAGCCCCACCTACATCACAGGGTGTCCATTGTAGGTAGAGGAAGGGAAGGAGATGGTAAGCCACTCTGAGAGAAGGGTGGGGTATAAATTCTCCTCCTCCTCCTCCTCCTCCTCCTCCTCCTCCTCCTCCTCCTCCTCCTCCTCCTCCTCCTCTTCTTCTTCTTCTTCTTCTTCTTCTTCTTCTTCTTCTTCTTCTTCTTCTTCTTCTTCTTCTTCTTCTTCTTCTTCTTCTTCTTCTTCTTCTTCTTCTTCTTCTTCTAGTGGAAAGGAGCTTACAGAATAGATCTTTGTCTCATGAGCACACATATACCCCAAGAAGGTCCTGGGGATGTAGAGAGAAGGAAGAGTCAGGAAAAATATCCCTTCCTCTCTGTATGATGTCTGCTGACTCTGTCTTTGCCCTTTAAAACCATTGTGCCACACCCATGGCATTCCCTGACCACCAGGAGTAGCATTTGGAAAGGGGTTCAGGGGCACTAGCAAGAAGAGGATGGTGGCCCACAAGTCCCCTGCCACAGGCCCTGTTCCACTTGTGGTTCTGTGGCTCCGAGCCTACATAGCCCACCCTGAGGTCCTCTGGATAAAGCCAAGATGCCAAAGGAGGGTTCCAACCTCTAGGTGGAGCTTAGAGATCTCCGAGAATTACTACTGATCTTCAGACTATGGTGATCTGCTCTCCTGGGGAAAAGATGGCTGCTCAGGAGGGTGGCCTCTAGGGCACTCTGCCCCGCTCTCTCCAGCCTCCACCCCCCAAAAAATCTCCCAGGATGTCCCAATGTGAAGCTGGCAACCCTACGTAAAAGCAATAAAATTAATGACCAAGTAAGCAAAGGTATTGTGTATTGTTATCAAAGGGAAAAGGGCACATGTCATACTTTCTTTTTGTGGCCTGTTAAATCCCATAAATGAAATCGTTTCAACGGGTGACTGCTGTTCTTAACCCCAGCAATTAGGATCTGTCCTGGTGGATTAAAAAAGAGACCCACCCATTAATTAACAAACGGTTATGCTGATTCACCCACTGCGTTAACAGCACTCCTTCAAACACATTGTTACTTAAAACATGAATTCATAAGTACGGTCGGTCTCAATAGATCGCTTGTTCCAGGTGTCAGCTGATCAGACTGCCACCAGGGGCTCATCAAACTCTGGGAAGGACCCCAGTCAAGCCCTGTCCCTAGGAGGCCCCAAAGCTCTAGCAAACTTCATCCTCCACCACCTGACCCAGCAGGAAGGATTTGGGCACCTCTTCTAGACCGGGCTGGGCTCTCTTCTCTCTGGCCACCATCCACAGGGAGAAAAGAGGACAAATAGGGACTGCCTCAGCTGATATCCCTTGCTACCAATGGCTTGTTTACCCTCTGGAGGGGGTGCATCTTCTGCTTGTTCAGCGTCCGGAGCAGCTGGTGGCTGGGAGCAGCAGTAGTAGCTGACCAAGGGGTGCTGGTGGAAAGGTGGCTTTGGGTAGAAATGGCTCATCTCGTGCTTGTGAAGAGTGCTGGTGGCATCTCAAAAAGGACAGAGCTGGGGAAAGTACAGAGGAGGGCAACCAAGATGATCAGGGGGTTGGAGCACCTTCCCTGTGAGGAAAGGCTGAAGAGGCTGGGACTGTTCAGTTTAGAAAAGAGATGACTAAAGGGGGACATGATGATAGAGGTTTATAAAATTATGCATGGGCTGGAGAGAGTTGACAAAGAGAAATTTATCTCCCTCTCCCAAAATACTGAAACTCAAGGGCTCAGATGGGTGGTAGGTTCAGGTCGGACAAAAGGAAATACTACTTCCTGCAATTCAATGGAATGTTTGGCAATAGGCTTCTTTGTACATTATGGGGTACACTGGTTGGGTCCATGGTCCCCATCCTGTGTCCCGTGAAACCATCAGACGTAAGTTGCAGTTCTCCCCAATTACCATACATGTGGTGCCCAATTCAGATTGTGGCTGTGGTGTGCACGGAGAATGAGTGTCACTGTTTCCCCATTTTCCTGACGTGAAACATTCCTAGCGGATGCTATTTCATCCTTTAGAGAAACCCTTGAGTGGACATCTGGGTTTCCACAGGAGTCCAAATAATGGCTCCCTGAGCTTGTTTCAGGTTGCGGAAATGGTATGGGGTGGAGAAGAGAGTCTGAAACCCCTTCTCCATGTGCACCAGTCATGACCTGAATCAGGCACCACACACATGGCAGTTGAAGAGAACCCACAATTCACATCTGACAATCATACAGAACAGGGGGGTGGGACCCTGGACCCAACTTGGATATTCTGTAATGTTTCGATCTTCTCATAATGACCATAAAAGAAAAGCTTTTCTGCTATTTCCTATGTGGGACAGTAAACAACATTCTGTTCCCTTCCCTTTCTGCTGCTCATGTTCTCTCCGTGCAACTCATGCTCCTAATTACATAAGTTACGGATGTGCCGTCGAGACACATGCATACATTATGTATCGGCCGTCGAGACACAAGGCGAGTGAGAAGCAGAGATGGTTTGCCAGTGCCTTCCTCTGCAGAGTCTTCCTTGGTTGCCTCCCATCAGAGTACCAACTCTTGCTTAGTGAGATTGGGCTATGTCCTGTTTGTTTGTTTGTTTGTTTGTTTGTTTGTTTGTTTGTTTGTTTTATATCCCACCAAAACAGGCTCAGGGCAGCTAACACAGAGATGTAAAACAATTAAAACAAGAGTAGAATAAAATCAGGATGATACAGTCTGAGTATAATTGTAAAATATGCAAATATAAACTGCTAGTTGTGTCCTCCCTCTCCCCTGATCACATATCAGAAAGGGATTCTCAAAGTTCTGAATGGAGGGGTTACTTATCTGCCTACTTATTCCTTGGGGTGGTAATATACCAGTTCTGGAGAGCAGATGTGTGAGAGCAGTTCTGGAGAGCAGAACTGGTAATACACCAGTTCTGGAGAGCAGATGTGTAATACACCAGTTCTGGAGAGCAGAGAGAGGGGTTACTTATCTGCCTACTTATTCCTTGGGGTGGTGATACACCAGTTCTGGAGAGCAGATGTGTGACTCAGACACAACAAGTTCTCTCTGCTTTCTATCATACGCGAAGCCATTAATATTTATTTACTTATATACTACACTCTTCTTGCAAATGGGGACACAAAACGGCTTACAATGAAACCCATTGTATCCTCACAACAACAATCCTGAGGAGTAGGTCTGACTAAGATATAAGAGTGACTGCCTTAAGCTTACCCAGTGAGTTTCCAGGGGCAGAGTAAGGATTCAGACCTGGGTCTCTGGGATCATAGTCTGATACTCTAACCCAGGGGTGTCAAACATGCAGCCGGGGGGCCGCATCAGGCCCCCGGGGGGCTTCCATCAGGCCTGCGGTAGAACTGGCCATCTCCTCCTTCCAGTTCTGCCACTCCTGCTGCTGCATCATAGCTTGCTTCGCCAGACTCTCTTAATCCCTCAGCCATTTCATGTTTTAACCTGGGTCCTAGAACTCTGAGCAAGAGATTTCCGTGGCGAATGTCAATAAATCAAAAGTAGGTTTGCAGCTTACAGAGCTAACGTTTTAAGCATGTTCTTATTTAAAGTTTAAAAAATCTTTAATTGTGTTTGTCTGTGTCCTTTATAAAGTTTATATCTCCGCTACCTGGCATTACCTTTTATGACACACGAGCCCGACAAGGTCTCGTTTATGTCAGATCCGGCCCTCAGAACAAATGAGTTTGACACCCCTGCTCTAACCGGTGTTACCAGGCTGGAAAACAAATACATAGCTCACTCACACAGCAACAGAAGCACTGCATGGTATGTACTGTAAACATTTAAACCCCCGAGGAAGGCCTCACAGCTGGAACGCATTTGGTTTACATGCATTTCATGTTATTTATAACTGCACCTGGTCATAGGGAAGATGCTTGTAAATCTGCGACATCCCCATGCGTATCAGTGCAATTTTACTAAAAAGGTTCTTTTTTTACATTAGGGGAAGGTACTTGATGTATTTAACCAAAACTGATGTTTTTATGATTTAATATAATTTTAGGGGGAGGAGTTGTAATTGGCCCTGATATTTTCATATATTTATTTTATTTACTTATTTGATTCGATTTCTAGCCCTCCCACCCTTGCACAGCAGGGCTCAGGGCAGGTAACAACAGTGATTAAAACAATAAATACAATTTCTATTAAAATCCATTCCAATACAATTTTTATACCAGTACCTTCCGATGCAACTAATAAATTAGGCAGATGAGACATAAAAAACAATATAGTACATCCTGTCTAGGGAAGGATCGTGTCTCAGGTGTGTCAGTAGACATTACAACTCATACTGGGACCAAGTAGGTCGCTGGAGAAGAACAGGGGAGGCCAGTCCAGAGGAAGCTATCATCTCAGCTGTACGCCTGGCGAAACATTTCGGTCTCACAGTTTGGTGTAGTGGTTAAGTGCGTGGACTCTAATCTGGGAGAACCGGGTTTGATTCCCCACTCCTCCATTTGCAGCTGCTGGATGACCTTGGGCAAGTCATAGTTCTGTCAGAGCTGTTCTCTCAAGGACTGTTCTGGAAAGAACTGTCTCAGCCCCACCTCCCTCACAGGGTGCCTGTTGTGGGGAGGGGAAGGGAAAGGAGTTTGTAAACCACTCTGAGACTCCGAATGAAGGGCAGGGTATAAATCCAATCTCTTCTCTTCTCTTCTCTTCTCTTCTCTTCTCTTCTCTTCTCTTCTCTTCTCTTCTCTTCTCTTCTCTTCTCTTCTCTTCTCTTCTCTTCTCTTCTCTTCTCTTCTCTTCTCACAGGCCCTGCAAGACTGCATCAGATCCTGAAGGCGTGGGATCTCATCTGGTAAAGCATTCCACCAGACTGTGGGTAGAACTGACAAAGCTCTGGATTGAGTTGAGGCCAGGTGGATGCTTTTTGAGCCAGGAACTACCAGGAGATTATTGTTCATTGAGCGCAATGCTCTTTGGGGACGTACCAGGAGAGACAGTCCCAAATATATGTTGGTCCCAAACCATGCAGAGCTCTAAAGATCAGAAGCAGAACCTTGAATCTGATCCAGTATTCACCTTGAAGCCAGTGCATCAGATGGAGCACTGGATGTCTATGGGCTCAATATTATGTTCCTGTAAGAAGACGCACTGCGTCTGGACCAGTTGAAGCTTCCATGTCAGTCTCAGGGGTAGCCCTGTGTAGAGTGAGTTACAGTAGTCTAGTTTGGAGGTGACCATTGCATAGATCACCATGGCTAAACCAGGGCAAGATAGGAGGGAGACCAATTGCCTGACCTGGCGTAGGTGGAAAAATGCCAGTCTGGCAACATTTGTGATCTGGGCCTCCATCGAAAGGAAAGCATCCAGAATTACACCCAGACTCTTCACAGCTGGCATTGGTGTTAATGATACAATGTCAAGAGTCAGGAGCTGGCACTGCAATCTAGAGTCCCCCTGGTTCAGTCACAGGACATCTTGTCTTTGATGGATTTAATTTCAGCCAACTCTGTTTCAACCAGCCAGCCATGGCCTCCCTTGGCTAAGATATCTGAGGCAGTAGTCATCCATCCATCCATCCATCAACAGATACAGCTGGGTGTCATCTGCATATTGGTAACAACCCAGCCCAAACCTCCATGTCAACCAGGTAAGGGGCCGCATATAGATGTCAGATAACATTGGGGAGAGGGTTGCTCCTTGTGGGACACCACATACCAAAGGGTATCATGGTGATACCTTCTCCCCAAGCACCACCCTCTGTCCCTGACCATTTCAAGGCTGTCCCAAAAGGCTGGCAAGGTGGTGGGTTATTAGGTCATAGTCAACCATGTCAAATGCTGTTGTAAGTTCAAAAAGAACCAGCATCACTGACCTGTAGGTTGTCTGTGAGGGCAACCAGAGCTGTCTCCATCCTATAGCCAGGGCAGAAGCCAGATAGGAATGGATCAAGGACTGAAGTGTCAACCAGGAATACCTGGAGCTGTTCAGCTGCCACTCTCTCAACTACTTTGCCCAGGAACAAAGATTTGACTTTCTAAGGCAGTAGTTGGATGGATCAGTGGGATACAAGAAGAAGAAGAAGAGGAGGAGGAGGAGTTTGGATTTATACCCCGCCCTTCACTGCCCAAAGGCGTCTCAGAGTGGCTTACAAACTTCTTTCCCTTCCCCTCCCCACAACAGTGAGGTAAGTGGGGCTGAGAGAACTTCTGACAGAAACTGTCCTTGAGAGAACAGCTGTGCCAGAGCTTGTGACTGACCCAATGTCACATCAGCAGGTGCAAGTGGAGGAGTGGGGAATCAAACCCAGTTCTCACAGATAAGAGTCTGTGCACTTAACCACTACACCACTACACCAAACCACTACAACAATGATTTTGTTAAGGGCAGCCTCACTACTGCTTCCTTCAATGTCCCTGGAAATATCCCTGAACTCAGGGACAGATTTATAATATCTGCTGGGGAGGGTCCATACTCCTTCATCATGGCCTTTCACCAACCATGACAAACACGGGTCCAGGAGGCATGGTGAGCTTCACAGCACCCAGGATCCTGTCAACCTCATCTTGAGAGAGTTGGCTGAATTGGTCCATTACTGGATCCAAAGATGGCCAAGGGGCCTCCGGTTCTAATACTGTATCAATATCGGCAGGCAGGTCCTGGTGGAGCAACAAGACTTTATCTGCAAAATAACTCACAAAAGCCTCACAGATGATTTTCAAATTGCTAATTCTTTTTAGTTCTATCTGAAAGGAAAGTTAATTGCACCAGGTGAGAGCTGATGGATACAATGGATACCACATTAAAGTCCTTTTTTTTTTGCGGTTTTCACTGCCATCTCATGTTGTTGTTGTTGTTGTTCAGTCGCACAGTCGAGTCCGACTCTTCGCGACCCCATGGACCAGACCACGCCAGACCCTCCTGTCCTCCACCGTCCGCTGAAGTTTGCTCAATTTCATGTTTGTTGCATCGATGACACTGTCTAACCATCTCATCCTTTGCCGTCCCCTTCTTCTTTGACCTTCAATCTTTCCCAGCATCAGGGTCTTCTCCAGTGAATGCTCCCTTCTCATTTGGTGGCCAAAGTATTTGAGCTTCAGCTTCAGGATCTGGCCTTCCAGGGAACAGTCAGGGTTGATTTCTTTTAGGATTGACTGATTTGATCTCCTTGCAGTCCAAGGGACTCTCAAGAGTCTTCTCCAGCACCATAGTTCAAAAGAATCTATTCTTCGGCGCTCAGCCTTCCTTATAGTCCAACTCTCGCAGCCATACATTAGGATTTCATAAATGTCCTGCCATCTCATAGGATTTCATAAATGTCCTATAAGATATTCCTGCAGCTTCATCACGAGTCCATCACCAAACTCGGTCTAACTGTCTAAGTTCCCACTTCATCCTCCGAAGCACCAAAGTGTACCAAGGTGCTCGTTGGGAGCATGGGTGAAAAGGGCATTGAGGGGTGATTTTGTTGATGGCTTCAAAAAGACAGCTATGCCAGTCTTCTATTAGCACATCTAACAAGTCATCAGGGGGCATTGGATTCTGCAGAGCATTCTGGAATCCAGTTAGATTCATTAGTCTCTGTGGGCGAGCATAAATCAGCTCATTGCCTAAGCAGAGAGGGGTTGGGGTACTCAACCAGGCCTTCAGAACAGAGTGGTCTGACCGTGGCACTGCATCAATGGCATTCAAGATCACATCTGTCCCCAACCTAAACATCAAATCCAGTGAGTGGCCTGATACAGTCTGAGAGAGTACCAGTGCTGCCATGGAAGCCACTAGGTCCATAGCCTGTGTAGAGGCAACATATAACAGGTTTTTCTTCTTTTTCCCAATCTTTTTGGAATACCAAATGAAACAAAAAAGTCTTTACCTGCTGGCAGAAGACAGCAACAGAAGAAGACAGTGAATCCCCTGGGGGGAGAGTTCCAGAGTTTGGGTGCCACTACTGAAAAGGCCAGCCCCTGTTGCCACCCACCTAATCTCATAGGATGGGTCACCTGAAGCAGGTCTTCTGAATATAACTAGGGATGGGCACAAACCAAACCAAGCCCTATTCATGGGTCACAAGCCAACGTTTGTGACAAGTGTATTGTCATGAACTTCCATGAACTTTGAAAGCAGTTTGTGGTGATTCATGGTGGTTCATGGACATAGCAGAAACCCCTGCTTTCCATTCCCTGCAAAAGCAGCAAAAACAACTTTAAAGGGACTGCACAAAAAAGCTCAAAACAGCCGAATAGTGGGAAGCAGGCTGCTCCTTGCTGTTCAGCTGTTTTTTTTGGCTTTTTGTAAACCCTGTTGAAAGGGACTGCAAACCATGAACTCACAAGAGTTTTTCTGGTTCCTGCCCATCCCTAAATATGGCAGCAGTGGTCAGGCAGGTTCATAAGGGAGTAGGCAGCCCTTCAGGTATGTTGGTTCCAAACCATAGGTCAAAACCAGCACCTTGAATTCTGCCTGGAAACAAACTGAAATCCAATGTAGATGAACCAAGACTGGAGTGATATAAGAACATAAGAGAAGCCAATGTTGAATCAGGCCAATGGCCCATCTAGTCCAACACTCTGTCACACAGTGGCCAAAAGTACCAGGTGCCATCAGGAGGTCCAGCAGTGGTCCCTACAACCCACTACAGGCAACATCCTGCTGTTAAAAGGATCAGGTAGTAGATGATGTGTGAAAGACCTTGACATGAGTCCCCGGAGAGCTGCTGCTAGTCTGAGTAGCCAATACAGACCTTGATTCAGTGGTCTGATTCAGTATAAGACAGCTTCGTGTGTTCATGTATTCACTCTTTCGCAATCGGAAATAATCATAGGTTGTTTCAGACACTGTTGATCCTCGGTTGCTTTGATTCGACAATAGTGAGTAACCCATTCGGAGAGAATCCTGAAAATTCAGTCCCACTGCCGGAAACAGGAGAAAAGTCTGAATCCTGAGCCCACCCAATTCTACATTTTATTTTACGGTTTTATATAGTTATTTATTCTTAGACACAAATGGAATTGATGTAAGTGGCCCTCATCAACCAGAGACCCATTTCCTCCTTTCAGCTCATGGTAGCCTTCGATTTATCCACTTGATTGTGAAAGATGGAGCTGTTATCCCAGGGTGGCATGAACAAGCTCGAAAGAAGGATTTGTCTCCAATGGCACTCCAGCAACCTGGGGAGAAAAAAATAAGTTGGTCCCAGTTGCAAATACTTCTGACTCTTAAATTTCTAGATGTAGCTCATTTGACAAACCTATTATAAAATGAATAAATGTGGTTCTGTGTGATTTGTCCATTGTCAACATGTTAACACACTTTATTTGAAGGTAGATTGATGAAGGGTGGTTGAAGGAGTTTACCCTCTTGATTTAAAGAATAGAAAATCATTTTTCCCCTGCACATTTTGCTTTTTTTCCCCCTTAGAAGTTCACAAGAGTAGATATACAATTATCCCCGACTTGCTGATGCAAAGGAACTGAGCATTTAGTTTCTTGTCACTGTCTCTGAAATTCCTAAAGGTACAATTAGCATTTCATTTGACATAATGTTGAAAGGTTCATAGATTGATCTTCCCTAAAATGCTGCAAGAATTTTTTGAAATGCAAATTTTGACATTTATTAACTTTTATTCCAGATCTGTTTATAGACTGTAAAACCGTGCATACATTTAGCTCGAAGAAGCTAAAAGGACAATGTTTAGGTGGATACTCTGTGTTATAATAAAAGTCTTATTTTATTGTTTCAACAATGAAATTTTTATTATCCGAGATTTATGATATCAGCACAGCAGTTTTTACGGCATGATTCACAGTGTTTTTATAGATGTATATTCAACAAAACAAGGAGAGAAATTGGACTGCGGTGTTCGTTCTCCGGAGTGCATTTCCCTATTGAAATAATGTCAGCAGTTTTCCACCTTCAAAGCCCCATGTTTTCAAATCAATTAACAATTCTAATTGGGCAGGAACAGTTGTTCACCTAGCTCGGCAAATGGGACAGGAAGCTTTATTTTCTTTCTTCGCCTGAAACGAAGACTCTAATCTTCTGAACCACATTTCAGGTTTAAAAAAAGCACCTGCCTTTTAAAAAGTTGAGACACTTTTGCGACACCGTCCCTTGTAAATATTTCTTTTTTTCCCCTGTGTGGTCCACATTCATTCTCTCTGCAAGGGTTTCTTGTTTTTCAAGCCCGTTCAGAAGGTGGAACGGGAATAATCCTCCATGCCAATAAAATCCCATTAGGCTTCAGGAAGATTTTTTTCTTCTGTTTTGTTCTAGGCTGCGGTCACACACGCAATAATCCACTCCCAATCCAATTCCAGTGCACTTTCCAAGTGGATTTTACTGCGTGAACTGAAAAATCCAGTCGGAATGTGCAGTGAAAGTGGATTGAAAGTGGATTATTTAGTGTGTGTGAACTGCAGCCCTAGACAGTTATCCAACTTCCTGTTCGTGCGAAACAGCATTTATTTATTTTATTTATAATTTGCATTTCTGGATTGCCCTATCCCTGAGCACACAGGACTCTGGGTGATGAAGAACAAACTAAACACAGGGTTCAACATACGTAGCAAAATGTAGAAAATGGCATCCTGGCTATCAAGTTAGGTGGAATCAAGGTTGGTAGTGGTGGAAAGTGCCATCAAGTCACACCTAATTTATGGTGACCCTGTAGGGTTTTCAAGACAAGAGACTTCAGAGGTGGTTTGCCATTGCCTGCCTCTTGTAGCACCCCTAGATTTCCTTGGTTGTCTCTCATCCAAGATTGACCTTGCTTAGCTTCTGAGAGGAGGAGGAGGAGGAGGAGGAGGAGGAGGAGGAGGAGGAGGAGGAGGAGGAGGAGGAGGACCTGGCGTTATACCCCAATCTTCACTACCTGAAGGAGACTCAGAGTGGGTCCTTCCCTTCCTTTCCCCAAAACAAACACCCTGTAAGGTAGGTGGGGCTGAGAGAGTTCCGAGAGAACTGTGACTGACCCAAGGTCACCCAGCTGGCTTCATGTGAAGGAGTGGGGAATCAAACCCAATTCTCCAGAATGAATCCAAAGCTCTTAACCACTACACCACACTGGCTGATGAGTTCGGGCTAGTCTTGGCCATCCAGATCATGCCAGAACACAGATTAGTACTACTAATAGTGGGTAGAGTATTGGGTTTGTAACGGGGATGGTTCACACATTGGACCAATGGTCATTTTCTGGCCTAGCCTACTTTCAGGATTGTTGTGACTCTCCAAGCTGTCTGGAAGAAAGAGATGGCAGCTCTCAAGACCCTTCTCTAGCTGTTCCAACTTCACAGTAACCACATTATCCTAATACCTTTAAAAATAAACTTCAAGATGGAAGAATTTAGATCAGAGAAGTTGTGATGGAGGGGCATGGCCTTTTCTCCATCTACCTTTGCTGTAATCTGAGTGACCCCCCCCCATCCAAGCAGTTCTCCTCCAATGTACAATAGCAAAGACGAAACGAGTGGGCAACCCCATGAGAAGACACCCCTTGGGGGGCAGGCCTGTAGCCAGGATTTTTTAAGTCAGGAGGCATTTCAATTTCTTAGGGGGGCACTGGCTAATCTGATTAATCCAGAGGAGAAGGCCGTGACGCCCTGGGCTGGATGGGAAGTCAGAGGGTCTCGCCAGCAAGTCGGGGGGGGCAGGCCCCGAGATGCCCCACTGTAGCTACGGGCCTGCTTGGGGGTAACATGGGCCAGGGAAACAGCAGATGGGCACTTCTCCTCTCTCCCTCTGCTTCATGTCTTCAAATGACCCCTTACTGAAGTATTATAGAATTATGTTGGGGTACTGTTAACACACATCAGTGTATGACCTTCAGTTCAAACTAGGGGACTAGGGGTGCTGTGATCTTTGCCACAAATGTGGTTGCCGAGTGAATTTACTGCAGTCGATCGTAGTGATCCCAGTGAGCTGATCCTGAGATTAGCTCGTCGGTGCGGCTAATGCCTCGTATGCCTTCCGAATTGGCAGGCAGCTGTGCAGTAGTGTTTGCTGCTAGCCCGTACTAGTTGGTTGATCTCCGGGACTTATTAACAGCTGGACCAATGTCCTAATGAACTAAATCATTTCATAACCAAGAGGAAGAGTATCTCAAGTGGAGCCTGGGAGCAGCACTGGTATGCAAATGAAAGTGCAGGCTGAGCCAGAAGTGGGAAAAGAGTTTTTGGCTACATCTTGAGTTAATGGGAGGAGCTGCGGTGGCTCAGATGTTAAGACGCTGAACTGCAAACTGGAAGGTCAGTAGTTCAGCAGTTCAAGACCCGAGTGCTGCATGACGGAGTGAGCTCCCGTCTCCGGTTCCAGCTCCTGCCAACCTAGCAGTTCGAAATCAAGAAATTGCAAGTAGATAAATAGGTACTGCTTTGATGCACCTTAGTGTCTAGTCATGCTAGCCACATGACCACGGAAGCATCTTTGGACAGTGGTGGCTCTTTGGCTTGGAAATGGAGATGAGCACCGCAACCCTAGCATCGGATTCGACTGGCTTTGAGCAAGGGAAACGTTTACCTTTACTTGAGTCAAAGACAAGGAAGCAAGGTGGGGACATTTAGAATCATAGCATTTAGAATCTAAATTGGGGACATTTAGAATCATAGCATTTGAAAGGATTTCATCTAGTCCAGCTCCCTGCACAATGCAGGAAATTCACAAATACCTTCCCCCACACACACCCAGACACCCAGTGACCCCTGCCCCATGGCCAAAAGATGGCAAAAACCTTCCAGGATCCCCGGCCAAACTGGCCTGGTGAAAAATTGCTGCCTAATCCCAAAGTGGCGATCAGCATTTCCCTGGGTGTGTAAGAAAGGGCCATGAGAACTAAGCATTTCTTCCAAGTTATTCATTGTCGAATGGACAAAAGTATCACGGGTGCTGGAGAGTTATGTTGCAAAACCTGGTCCCCTCTGGCATTAATAGATTGATAGAAATTAACAGGTCAAGGAAAGCACAACCCTCATTTTGCAAGATGTTTTGAAGGACATTATTTCATAGGGTCGCCATGATTCAGAGGCAACTGCACAGCACTTAGCATGCAAACACACACACATTCCCTTGTTCCCTGTTTCGCTCAAGTATAGTGACCATAAGAACATAAGAGCCCTGCTGGATCAGACCAATAGTCCATCTAGTGCAGCATCCTGTCTCACATAGTGGACAACCAGTGCTTCTGGAGGGCCAACAACAGGGCATAGAGGCTGAGGCCTTCCCCTGTTGGTGCATCCTGGCTCTGGGATTCAGAGGATTAGTGCCCCTGAATTTGGAGGTTCCCCTCAGTCACCATGGCTAGTAGCCACTGATAGACTTATCCTCCATGAATCTATCTAAGTACCTTTTAAAGATGTTTATTCCTGTGGCCACCACTACATCCTCTGGCAGCAAATCCCACACTTTAATCACTCTCTGTGCTAAGTAATATTTCCTTTGCTCTGTCCTGAAGCTACTGCCCATTAGCTTCATTGGATGCCCTCGATTTCTAGTATTCGGGGAGAGGGAGAAGTTCTTCTTGTGAACTCTCTCCACCCCGTGCACTCCAGGACACACTGGTGGTCTTGACCTTCCATATCTTTACTCTGGTTATGCGCACTGGCTCTGGGGTGCCAGAAGGAGGTAGGGTCACCAGGTTCCAGATGGTGGCTGGGGATCTTCTGGAATCACCAGTGATCTCCAGACTACATAAAGCACTTTGTTATCTATTATTTATTTATTTAAAACATTTATTCCACTTTTATCCAATTTAACTTATCCAATCACCATGTCAGATTACACAGGGAAGCCATTGAAATTCATAAACACAATTCCAACAGGAAAGAAGAGCGTTTAAAAATAAATCAGGCGTGGTTTCCTGTCCTGAAAAACACAAAATGCTCCACGTCTTACAACAGCACTACAGATAAGAATTTCCACAGCCAATCCATATGCAAAAGAACCTCCTCAGGAAAGCTCCTGCATTAGCCTGGGGAACCCCTACAAGATAATGACTCAGCCCTACCCCACCTTCCTGAGTAGATATAAATTACCTGCCTACCATTTTTCTTCTAATCTTGACACAGAGAGTACTCCGACTTTCTGTGTTATACCTCTGAGGATGCCAGTCACAGCTGCTGGCAAAACGTCACGTACCACAATGCCAAGACCACGGCCGTATAGCCCGGAAAATCTACAACAACTAATTTATTCCACTGATCCTGGAGAAAATGGCTGCTTTGAAAGGTGGACAGCATGGCCTTATACCCGATCGGGGTCCCGCCCCCTAAACCCCACTCTCCCAGGCTCCAACCTCAAATCTCCAGGTATTTCTGAACCCAGATTTGGCAGCCTTAGAAGGAAGACAGTAAGTCCCCCTGTCCTCCTGCCCACTTGAACGTAAAAAGAACCCCAAATGGATCATACCCCACAAATGGTAATAATGGAGGGAGGAGTGGTGTATTATAAGGAAGGGGAGAAATATATCTCTGCCCTGCCAGGCATGATGTTCTGCACTGCCTGCTGTGGAATGAATGTTCAATTCAGTAACAAATGTGTTAGATTTTTATTAAAAGTACCCAGTATTGACCTGGCTGTGTTGGAGGCATTTGTGAGTGATACAGGGTGTGCGTGGTAAGGTGATCTCATCAGATCTCGGAAGCTAAGCACGTTCGGTACTTGGAAGGGGGACCACCAAGGAAGACTCTGCAGAGGAAGGCCATGGCAAACCACCTGGAGATCCCCTGCTATTATGGTTGACCTCCAGACGACCAAGATCGGTCCCCCTTGAGAAAATGGATGCTTTGGAGGGTGGACTCTATGGCATTGTACCCTGCTGTAGTCCCATCCTTCCCCAAGCCCCACCCTCCTCAGGATCTACCCCCCCAAAAAAAAAATCTCCAGGTATTTCCCAACGTAGAGCTGACATCCCTAGTGATCATGACGTGATCTGAAACCTCAGGAGTCTGGGTTCCCCTAATTCATACCCAGGTTTGAATCCTCTCTCTACCATGAAAGCTTACTGGTTGATCTAGGGCCAGCCAATCAGTCCCTCTCAGCCTAACCTGCCTCACTGGGTTGTTGTTGTGAAGATAAAACTGAGGAGGAGAGAATAATACTGTAAACAACTTTTGGTCCCTATTGTGGAGAAAAGTGGACTGCAAGGAGATTGAATCAGTCAACCTTAAAAGAAATCAACCCTGACTGTTCCCTGGAAGGCCAGATGCTGAAGCTGAAGCTCAAATACTTTGGCCACCAAATGAGAAGGGAGCACTCACTGGAGAAGACCCTGATGCTGGAAAAGACTGAAGGTCAAAGAAGAAGGGGACGGCAAAGGATGAGATGGTTAGACAGTGTCATCGATGCAACAAACATGAAATTGAGCAAACTTCAGAGGACAGCAGAAGACAGGAGGGCCTGGCGTGATTTGGTCCATGGAGTCGCAAAGAGTCGGACTCAACTGTGTGACTGAACAACAAAAAAATGAATGGATAAATCAATTGGCTCCTTAGTTTCTAGCTGATTCTTTTCGCCATTAAAAAATCTGTTCATCCTAGTAGCTATGCATTTGTCGAGATAAACACTATCGGTAAAAGGCCACGAGTTAAGTTGTTCTTTTAAAAATATGTTTTCTTGGGCTCCATTTAGACTGTACTATCAAGAGCTGGCTGTATATAGATATGAATGACATTTGTCAAGAATCTAGAAAAATAATTCCAGATTAATAACAAATTCCTTCCTAGGCAGAGTCACGCCAATGATCTGGGTAGTCCTGGATAGCCTGATCTCATCAGATCTAGGAAGCTAACTAGGATTGGCCCTGGCTTGTACATGGATGGGAAACCATGGGAGTCCAGGGTTGCCACACAGAGGCAGGTGATGGCAAACCACCTTTGAACACTTCTTGCTTTGTCCTGGATAGCCCAGGCTAATCTGACCTCATCAAATCTCAGAAGCTAAGCATGGTCAGCCTTGGTTATTACTTGGATGGGAGGTCACCAAAGGAGTCCAGCATTCCTACACAGAGGCAAACAATGGCAAACCACCTCTGAACGCCTCTTGTATTGTCCTGGATAGCCCAGGCTAGTCTGATCTCATCAAATCTCAGAAGCTAAGCATGGTCGGCCTTGGTTATTACTTGGATGGGAGGTCACCAGGGGAGTCCAGCGTTCCTACACAGAAGCAAACAATTGCAAACCACCTCTGAATGTTTCTTGCCTTGAGAACCCTACGAGGTTGCCATTAGTAAATTAAGACTTGATGGCACTTTCCACCAACAAGCAGAGTCACACCCTTCTAATTCCATCAATGGACTTAGAAGGATGTAACTCTATTTAGGATTGTGCTGTATATTTTCTTTTTATAAAACAAATATTTCAGACACAATCTGACACTTGATTTTTTGGAATGATCAAGTTCAATGCAGAAGAAAAAAAATCTGACACTCGATGTGTGTTCTCTGAGAAACAATGGGTGCGTTTAGACAGCGTGCTGGAGCGGTTTAAACTGCTCCGGCACGATGCGTTTTTTTTTAAACTGGAGAATCGCGCTCAGACTCACCTCCTCCTTCCGAGCTCCCCGCCGTCCTCCTGCAGGTGGGGGGGGGTTTCCCCTCTCCTTTGAGCATGCGCACAGGCAGCCCTCTCCCGAACAGGAAGTTTGGTGGGTGCGCAGAAGAACGAGCTCAACAGGTCCCTTTAAAGTTTAAATGAAGACTCCTTTTAAAAATGGCCTCCCCGAGATCCCGGACTCCTCTAAATGCCTAAACTAGGCACCAGTGAACCTTTTCTTTTTTTAACTTAAGTGCGGAGCTCCGCTCAAGCGCACACCGGTAAGGAAAAAAAACAAATGGCGGGCTAAAACCGGAAGCCGGAGGCAGCTTCCCAGTGGGGAGGGGGGGTTGAAGCACCCGGAAGTGGCTGGATGGAGCGATCAGACAGCGGAAAGTGCGGCTTGAAACGGAGAATCATGGAAAACACCACTTGGGTAAGTGGTGTCAAAATACTCCGTTTCAAAGGGGGTTTGCTCCAGAAAGCGACGGCTGGGGACGGTAGGCAGATGTTGGGTGTGTGAACGCGCAGGTAAAAGCCGTTTCTGAGCCGTGCCGAAAACGGCTCAAACGGCGCGTCTGAACGCACCCAATATGCAATAATTTAGCAGATAATATCATTTAAATTCGTATACCCTTTCAGCTCAAGTTCCCAAGACATCTTAGAGTCCACTCCTATAGTCTGTGCATATTTTGTGATTCTGAGGAGGAGGAGAAGAAGAAGAGGAGGAGGAGGAGGAGGAGGTCTTCATATCCTGCTTTTCAAAGTAACTTACAATCACCTTCCCTTCTCCTCCCCACAACAGGCACCTGGTGAGGTAGATGGGCCAGAGAGAGTTCTGAGAGAACTGTGACTGACCCAAGTTCATGCAGCAGGCTTCATGTGGAGAAAAGAGGAACCAAACCCAGTTCTCCAGAATAGAGCCTGCTACTCCTAACCACTACACCCACACTGGGTACTGAAAATATTAATATCAGGCATTCTACTAGTGCAGTCCTAAACATGGCAGTCCATGAGGTTGGGGGGGGGGCATGGCTCTGTTTAGGATAGCACTGTATGAATCTCAGCTATCATTTTTCTAAAATGCAGGTCTCTGTGCCCTGAGTTGTGAAGCTAAACTTTCAAATGTGTAGCTAATACTCTGGTGAAATCACCATAACGAGAACGGTAAGATTCCTTGTGACTAGGGGCGGAGTTTCAATATGGCTGCATAGATCATCACTCTTCCGCATGACTGGCAAACCAGAATGTATTATGCAAATGAGAGAACTCTCTTCAAATATGCTTGATTCGCGAAATTCAGTATTTTCTTGTCTGCAGTTTGGGTTCCCTTGGTTTCTGAGGTTTCTTTTCACATCTAAGCACATGTAGCTCTGCTTATTAGAAACACTATACTTGCCAAAAAAATAAAAATAAAAATTGTTTTAACACAGCAATAAACTAATGTAACAGTGTTTTATCCCCTTATTGAATTACTGAATATTTCCAGCCTCTCTCTGAATAGAGTAAGGCCTCCATAATATATTCAGACTATGAATTATCATGTGCGTGGCGGAAGAGCAGAAACTTCACACCTGTCAGTTCTGGCTGATTTTCAAACACGATACGCAAGTGTCAGAAAATGACCTGCCAGTCTGTGCTTATGATGAAGGTCCTTTTCAGGTTCTTCGGTGGGATTTGAAAGAGTGTTTATCCTTGAAGGGTTATTGTCTGCATGAATCTTTCCATCTATGACTCGCCATGCGAAAGGCTTATTTTTGTGAATTAGGTGTAGAATAAAAGCTTCAGGGACTGCAGAACACTTTGATCTGTCTTCTGAATGGTCCGAAAACCACCCTGACATTTGAGGAGACCAAGAAAAAGTGCCTTAATTACATTGGAATATTAGCACAGAGGGTCAAAAACTCTGTTCAGTGCCACCTGTTGTGAACAGTAAAATATTCTTCCGAGACAGAGTGTCTTCTGTAAAGGATGCAAGGTTTTTCATGAACGCTGTCGAGCTGAATGAATAATTAACTTGTCCACAGTTAACTGTTTATTTTTCGAATGAGCTTTTTATCTAGTGAGAATTCTGTCGTTTCCATTTCACGTCGTCTTTGGGTAGAGCCGATGGACCTCTGTTTTCACCATGACATTTGATAGCAGAGATCAAGATGGAATTCATTCTTGTGAATCCTGGTTACTGTACATTTTGAAAGGAACGTAATATATAGATTCCTTCTTTACCAAAACTTGATTCTCTTATACCTATTCCCAGTAAATCACGTATATACGCATGCCACAGAAAAACACACGCATTCAAAAACAAGTTTACCAGATTTCAAATAATCTTTTTTGAAGGTAGAGTTGCCGAATGTCAATCACTAGCATTCGGAAGGGGTCATGGCTCAACGGTAGAGCATCTGCTCAGCATGCAGAAGGTCCCAGGTTCAATCCCTGGCATCTCCAGTTAAAAGGATCAGATTATAAGTGAACGCTACTTGAGACACTGGAGAGCAGCTGCTGGTCTGAAGAGACAATTCTGACTTTCATGGGCCAATGGTCTGATTCAGTATAAAGTAGCTTCACGTGTCCACTGTAGAAGCTATTAAAAGGGATGTGATTTTGGCGTGAATAGATCCTCATATCTTTGGAAGGTCTAGGATGGAAGCTTTAATCACTAGTGTTCTGAAGTTGGACCTTATTGGTTTAATATTTCGGTTATATTATATGAGTCATGATTCTGTTCAAGTTCTTTAAATAAAAATTACATGCGCACCTACCTGTTCGAGGCACAGAAGTGATGAATTCTGTGGTGAACATGTTCAACAGTCGAATCTACCATGTTTGACTATGGCATTATGACCAAAGATGATCAGTGGATCTATTCAGTTCAGCTCCAACTGACTTAAATGCATCAGATTTTTGCAGAATCGCGCATGTGCACCAACAGTGCCAAGCCAAACAGATTGGCAGCCATTAACATCACTACAGTCTCCTTAGATGAACACAGAACGGTAGTTCCTTTTTTTTTTAGTGTTTATTTATGACTGATTTATATGGTTTGTCATTGGGTTAGCTATCTATTTAAATAATTGCCTGTCGAACAGAGCAGTGGTGTGGCGAGGACAGGGGGAAGCCAAATCGCATCAGGAACCATGCTGATTATGCTCTGCCATCCCCATAGGCCCATTCTGCATCTAGCATTCACTCTGTAGTTTTACCAAACCCATACTGGAACAGAAAAAGATGCAGCTCAAAACCACATTCAAATACCCCAGCCAATGCCATATTGACTGCAGAGTCACCCCTGAATGACCATAAAATGGCCATAAATCTATGCAGACAGTACCATAAAACTGAGAGATCAAAGGAAGTGAAACCGGCATGCAGTGTGGAAGCTACCATAAAATTCAACAATCAAAGGAAACGAAAGTGGCATGCAATGTAGAGGGGAATTTCTGTTCCAACATGGGTTTGGTGAAACAGTGGAGTGAATGCTAGATGCAGAATGGGCCCTGGAAAGGAATAGTTACATGACCTGCTGAATGGCCAACAATGGGTCAACAGTCTATTGAATAATCGGCTCCCTGCTTGCAACTGGCAAGCAAACCATTAGCTGAACCAATGGCCATTCATGCATCCCTAGTGTGAACCTTTTGTCTCTGACTTTCTGTATGGAAAACAACAGGTGTGGGGCATGTTGGTAGAGAACAAAGATGCTGCGCAGTTTTCCTGTCCTTGTAAGCCATGAATTGTAGAGTAATGGAACTGTGTTGAATTTGTAGCATTGAGCAATTGAATGATTTTTATATTTCATCTCTGTGTCACAAGGAGCATTGTTCTTCCTGAAAGTCTTCATAAAAGCCTTTCCCTTAGAAGACATTTGGTGATTAGACCCAACTTGTTTTTCTATGTCACTGCAAAGACAAAGCAAATGCTGATTAAAGCAATTAAAAGTTTCCTTTGTTTGCTGAAAGAGATGTACTCCGATAACGCCTTTTTTGTTTGTAGACATCTTAATAAGCACTAGCAGACTGAAATGAAATCTGTCATCGGTTTATATATTTCCCCCCTTAGACTCAACTGTCTGTTTCGCGTACAGATTAAGGACAACTTGTTACCCAAAGTTCCTTGTATGTTTTGCATTTGTTCTTGTAAACTCTTTAATAAGTGTGGGGGGGAGGGATAGCATTGGTACAATCGACAAGAGGAAATGATGTATTATATTACAACCCAGCTCACATGGGGATCCAATACAAATTACCGTGAACAAGAAATGGAACCCATGTTGAGTCTCTGATGACAGGGTTGCCTCAGTGGAGAGCTACCCGGGATGCAATGAACTGAGAGCAAAGGCATGCCCTTCATCCTAGATCCTGGCATCTCCAAGGGCAAATTGTCCCTAACGGTGTACCCTATCCATCTATTTAGTGCATATTCACCCAACACTTCTTTTAATTAAATAATATATTTATTTATTTAACTTATACCCCACTTTTATCCCCAGTGGAGTCCAAAAACAGCTTACAGCATTCTCCTCTCCTCCATTTTATCTTCACAACAACCCTGTGAGGTAGCTCAGGCTAAGGGTATGTGACTGGCCCAAGGTCACCCAGCAAGCCTCTATGGCAGAGTGGCGATTCAAACCTGGGACTCCCGGATCCTACTCTAACAGCAGCACTGCACTCAGCTTGGCATAATTGGTTCTCCCTTGCCCTTTACTTTCTTCAGCAAAAATAAATTGCTGCCACTCCATCCTCTAGGGAAGGTTGGAATTGTTGTATTTGTTGGTAATGATACAGTGGGACCAAATCCTGACTGGGGATGGGCACAAACTGGGAAAATGCAGTTCACAGTTCATGACATGCCCTGTTTGCAAACCATGGATCATCATGAATTTTTAGCTGCCTTATGAACCAGTTCAGTTTGTGAGGTTTGTGGCCCGGTAGAACAGTCCCCTGGCATGCTATAGACACCAAACAAGCGGAAGATCTCTGCCTGATATTCCTCTACCTGCCTTCCAAGTTTGGTGTCTCTAGCTTACGTTCCATAACCTCTTGAACCTCCTGAACCTGAGCCTGTCAAAATGACCACCTGTCAGCTGTGGATCCTGTGGAAGCTAAAGACACTAAACTCAGAGGGCATGTTGAGGCACATCCAGGAGTGGTCCACTGCAAGTGTGCTGTCTCTAATTTGTACAGCATCCATTCCATACACTCCTGAACCTCCTGCACCTGCACCTGACAAAATGGCCAAGGTTTGGGCGTATATAAAACATATCCTGTGCAAGCTAGAGACATTAAAGTTTCAGGGAACCTCCCCTGGATACTCCTTTAAATTCCTTACAAGTTATTGCTTTGTAGTTTAGTAAACATTTTGATTGAGCAGAGATAGTCTGTCTGGGAATGTAACTGTTCATGAACCAGCATAAACCTCCACAAATAATGTCAAAGTTCATGGAAAGTTTGTGCCAGGTGCCCTGTCATGAACTTGACTTTGTAAACCACGAACAGGGAGAATTCTTGATGAATTTTGCTTCATTGTTCGGTTCATGCCCATCCCTAATCCTGACACCAGAGCTGCTAAGAAGGGGAGATGGGGGGGGGGTTCTAGTGTCCCTGGCTACCCTGGAGAGCCATTGAGCTGGGCAAGTTATGTGAAATACTTTCATATTATGTTTGAGTTGGTTCAGAGTAAGAGGGAGCCAGAAGGAATCTTTGTCTGCGGGGTTGTGTTGGTTTCACCAGTATGGCCTCAACTTAGGTGGCCAGGAATCACCCAGAGATACATTAATAGGACCCTCTAAGCAGAGTACATCAGTGATCTCTACACTATAGGGGCCTTCGTGCTACATACACATTAAAGCTCTCCTTTACCTTACTGTGTCACAGCTGGAAAACTTGAAGGAGATACAATGTCAAGAAAGGGTCCTGCATGAGTTACATGGGCTCAGTTCCTCCTCATACAGAAGCCATTTTTTAGCAGCTCAGGGGATAAAAATCCATGGGCGTATGGATGTGGGCAAATTAAATCATTTCCCAGCATAGGGTTTTGCTGGGTCTGGGCCAGCCAATAATTGTTTGTGGCCCATGGATAATGACGGAGAAACTAGGGTTCAGTTGAAGGGATCCAGATAAGTAAAGCTATGTTCCAAAACAGCGTAAATATATATAGGCAAATTCACATCAGGATCTTGCAGAACTGTTACACCAGTTACACAGTGACAACTCAGTACTGCACCCAGGCCCATAGTTACAGTGGGACCCCTCAGGGCCTGGCCCCCTGACTTACCACCAAGCCCCCCCCCAACTTCCCATCCGGCCCAGGCCCCCCAACTTCCAATGTTTTATTTTATTTGTGTTGCTCCCTGGGGGGGGGTGCAGGGTGCCCCCTAACTTAATTAAAGGCCACCCCTGAATTAAAAAACCCTGGCTACAGGCCTGACTGCACAAGATCTAAACCAATAGAAAAGCAATATATACTTCCTTCTTAACATGATGAATACCACTGCGTTATCTATGGTAAGCTACAAGCACAACACAAACTGCAGACTACCATAGTTTAAGAACACAGGTTATGTGTTATTTGGAGACTCAGCTAAAAACAGAGATAACAGCGCTGGCACATCCCTTGGTCAAATGCTCCCCTTAATTCTTTACTTGGCATGGCTACACTATGGCTCATTCACATTTCACCTTTTCCCCCTTCGATAGTCTTATCGACCCTAGGTAGCAAGGGAACAGCCATCATCACTGATAGGAGGTTGGATGATCAGCAGATCTAGGGAAGAGCTTCCTTCAGAATCTTCCAGACCAACAGTTCCTGATGTTGGCTTCTGTTTCCTGGGTTCCAGGTCCAACATCAGCATACTGTCCCCTGCTAGTGGGGCTTCTCTCTGGTGGAATGAAGGAAGCACTGAGCAAAACCCCACAGTAAGTGCTATTTTTTTTTGGGGGGGGGAGTAGAGGGTTCCAGTCCTCCACATTATTCTGTAAATGTAGGAAGTTCCCACAAATCCTGCCACCCTCCCCCTTTTCCTTTCAATAGGGAATTTCACATTACCAAGTTTCAGCTGTTTTGACGCTGTTTTTGATCCATCTTGAAGTGAAAAGGGCTGCCATTTCACACATGGCTTTTCCCTATCGGAAAAGAGCTGGATCAGAAGCGTTTTGGAAATTCAGACTGCACTGCATTGTTTTCCTGCCGTTTCCTGCCCGTGCCGTTTTTTTTTTTTTTTTTGAACGTTCGCTTTAGAGTGCTATAGTACTATAACACAACCTAAAAACAGTGATGGGATTTCGATGGTATCGCTATGGCACTGTTTTGACATTGTGTTATAGCGCTATAGTACTATAGCGCTCTAAAGTGAACGTGGGGGGGGGGAAGCCGGAGATTGCCCGCACGGGCAAAAAACGGCGGGAAAAAGCATTTCACATCTGGGAGAAGAAACTGAAGTCTACTTGGAAGTGGTTTACAGATAAAACGATTCATCCCCGTTTCCTGCACAGGACAGAAGCGTTTATGTGTGAAAGTACAAATATATTCCGGTAGGGCACCGGTTCTAAAACGGTTCTGTCTAAAATGTCAGACCAGAAACCGTTAGGGAACCGTTCCTGAACCAGAATATATTGCCTGTCTGAAATTAATGTCATGCATTACAGTTTACTAAGATAAAGAGAAATGGGCATGGTACAGTGGCAGAGCACTTGGTTATATACAGAAGGTCCTTGGTTCAATCCCTGGCATCTCCAGTTCAAATGGTCAGGTAAAATTTGATGTGGAAGTCCTCCTAAACTGCTGTTATTCAGAGTAGATAGTACTGAACTTCATAAATCAATGGTCTGACTCAGGGTAATGTTGTTTGTGTGATCGCAGTAGGTTTGCCATCCTTTCAGGGGTGCTGGGCAAGCTCCCACCCCTGGGCTCCAAGTCCCACCAGTCATCTTTGCTTCAATAGGAGGACTGTGACATTACATGATGACACATAATGTCGTGACCTCACTTCTGGTTTATACATGGAAGTGACATCACAACATTGCACATCTCTATGGTAAACCTCCCCACAGAGATGAGTGAATTTCTAAAGAATCATGATATCACTTCCAGGTACAAACCAGAAGTGACATCGCACGTCATCACACAATGTCACTCCCTACTCACAAAATGCTCCCTAGATCATGGATGTCAAACTCATTTGTTATGAGGGCCGGATCTGACACAAATGAGACCTTGTTGGGCCATAAAATGTAATGCCAGGTAGCGGAGATATAAACTTTATAAAGGACACAAACACAAAGTGTTATGTCCTCAGAGACATAATGGTAAGCATAGTGAGCAGGTGCTCATTATGCGGATCGGAAATGCTGCACAGTATTGCCCAATCAAAGGGCTTATGGAGGGAACATCTTTGATTGGGTATCAGGGTGTGAAATGATTGGTCCTTATACCTGGATTGTGATTGGTTATGATGTACAAATGTTATTGGTTCCTTCATAGTGTGTGGGCGTGGCTACTACAGCCAGAATTGTATATAAGTTGCTACTTTTAGACTGTTCTCTTGTCTAGCTGGTCTAGTCCTTAGCTGGTCTAACTTGGAGCTGAATAAAAGCTGAAATCACTTTTGAACTTTCCTCATGTGTCAAGTCTCGTACTTATCACAAAGGGTTGGGTTTTTTTACTTAAAATAAAAACATGCTTAAAACATTAGCACTCTTGCAATATTTTGTTTATTTAACAGTGTCTGATAACTGACACCTCTTGGTCTGAATTATCACATCAAAATGTCTGTGCCATTGCAATCCTGAGTATGCTGTTCAGATGTGTATCTGTAAACTTCAAACCTACGGTGATGCAGCAGCAGCAGAACTGGAAGAAGCAGCAGAAGACAGCCAGTTCCACTCCGGGCCTGAGAAAAGCCCTCGGGGTGGGGGTGGGGGTGTTGATTCAGCCCCTGGGCCGCATGTCTGACACCACTGCCCTTAATCATAGGACATATTTATCTCATTTTACGTTATTTTATTGAAAACATTTTAAATGCCCTCTTTCCACTCAATTTAGGGGCCCCAAGGCAGAGAACAATCAAAGACATAAAAGATCTTCTTCACCTGCTAGCGGAAGGCAAAGATAGCAGGGACAGAAAAACCTTCTTGAAGAGAGAATTCCGTAGTTTTGTTGCCATGACCAAGAAGGCCCCTTTCTCAGGTTGCCACTCATCTAGCCTCCCATGACAAGTGCCTCCAAAGTCGGGCTCCTGAAGTTGATCATAAAGGTCAGAGAGTTTCATCTGGGAGTAGGCAGCCCTTAAGGTATGCTAGTCCCAAGCTATATAAAGGCTTAAAGATCAGTACCAACACGCTTGATTTGGGCCAGAAGCAAATTGGGAGCCAGTGTAGGTGGAATAAAGGGCTGTGGTGGCTCAGAGGTTAAGATGCTGAACTGCAGACCGGAAGGTCAGTAGCTCGGCAGTTCGAGACCCGAGTGCCGCATGACAGAGTGGACTCCCATCTCTGGCCCCAGCTCCTACTAACGTAGCAGTAGATAAATAAGTACCACTTCAGTGGGAAGGTAACAGTGTCCTGTGCGCCTCAGTGTTTAATCATGCTGGCCACCATGACCATGGAAACATCTTCGGACAGTGCTGGCTCTTCAGCTTGGAAACGGAGTTAAGCACCGCCTCCTAGGGTCGGATTCAACTAGCTTTTGCGCAAGGGAAACCGTTATCTTTACCTTTTTATAGGCTGAATAAGACTGGAGTGATATAGTCCATACGACTAACTCCTGTAGGTGGATACGACTTGTCCCTTCCAGCATGCAGTTCAAATAGGAGCGGAAAGTTTCTTGCACAGTGCACCTATGTCCATATGGATTTTAATTATGAAATAATTGACGTAAAAATCTGCTGTGTATTTTTTGAAATTCATCTGATGGAAGGGGGAACAACCACGTATCTGCAGCGAGCCTAAAGCCATCTTCCCAGTAGCTGCTCTAGCAGGCTTGTTTCCCTGTAGAGCTCTGCCCACAGACCCCAGTTTGACCTTTTGATTACTTCCTGTTCCAGGTGGTGGCCTCCCATCAGTAGAGGCTATTAGTTAGTGACGTGGATGATAATAAATTACCATGCTCCTGCCTTCAAAAATATTACAATATTATGCTCTACTTAATGCTAATATCCCTCCTGCTATTCCATGTTTGCGGGCCACTCATCTCGAGCTCTCAGAGGTGTGACATTCTGCCAAGATCCGGGGTAATCTGTAGCAAATCAACAATTTCCATATCATCGGCAAGGGAAAGCATTTCAGACTTGTTGAACCCTAGTTATTATAGGCTTGAACAACTCCCGATATAGGAGGAAGATATGCATGATTATGCAGGCAAGTGCAAGTGAGTCTGACTCCCGCACACCGCAAATCTAATTGACAATTTTGTTGCCCTTCTCTGGCTATTTAAGAGAAGTGGCGAGGTCAATGGTAACGATGCATCTCATGGTCGGGGGGTGGGGTGGGGAAGGCGCCCACTTGCCTGGTGGCGGGCCTCAAGTTCCTAAACTGAAAGGAGATGAGAAAATTTTATGGAATAATAAAAGGTAAGAATAGGGCTTGTAAAAGGAGACAGACTATCTTACGGGTGTGAATTGAGGCAGGTCGAAGATGAGCTCTGCTTCCCGTGGAAGAAGCACGGTGTGGTGGTGACCGAACCAATTTGTGTTTCTGATGAAAGCGGCTGGTAAGGGTGGAAGTGGCCGCCAGGTGCGGCTCACATGGTGACCCCGAAGAGTTTTTCAAGGTGAGAGATGAGCGGAGGTGGCTGGACATTGCCTGCCTCTGCATAGCGACCCTGGACTTCTTTGGAGGTCTCCCATCCAAGTGCTTGCCGGGGCCAACCCTGTTTTGCTTTTGAGATCTGATGAGGTCGAGTTCACCTGAGCCATCCAGGTCGGGTCCTGGGGGAAATTACCATCATCTTAATCATCAGCTTCCTTTGGTTCCTCTTGCAATCGTTACAACAGCGAGAATTGTCGGAAGAATTATCCCTTTCTTTAACTCAACAGAAATAAGGGCAAGAATCAAGATCCCAGCCATTCAAATTCTAATTGATTGGGGCAGGGGGCTTAACATGGCAATCGTAAGTGGAGTTTAAGTCAGAGGTTTCCGACAGGTAGCTCGTGTACGACCAGTAGCCCCCTGATTGCAGAATATCTATAGCCTTCTCTAGAAAAAACAGGGAAAGTTCACAAAAAGATCTAGCCTAGGCTTTCATTTAACGTTTTTGTTTCATAGGATTTGTTTTTGTGCTTAGCCAGTGGCTTCATTAGGTAAAGGTAAAGGTTCCCTTGCTCGAAAGCCAGTTGAATCCGACTCTAGGGTTGCGGTGCTCATCTCCGTTTCAAAGCTGAAGAGCCAGCGCTGTCCGAAGACGTTTCCGTGGTCATGTGGCCGGCATGACTAAATGCCAAGGCACACGGAATGCTGTTACCTTCCCATTGAAGTGGTACCTATTTATCTACTTGCAATTTCTTGCTTTCGAACTGCTAGGTTGGCAGGAGCTGGAACTAGAGACAGGAGCTCACTCCGTCATGCGGCACTCTCAGGTCTCGAACTGCTGAACTACTGACCTTCCACAGCCTGCAGTTCAGCATCTTAACCACTTGAGCCACCGCAGCTCCGGTGGCTTCATTACTTGTGCTTTTTCTAGGCCCGATCTGCATCTAGCATTTGCTCCGCTGTCTTACCGAACCCACACTGGAACAGAAATCCCCATCTACATTGCATGCCACTTTCATTTTGATCGATTGTTGCATTTTATGGCAGTGTCCAGACTGCATGCTGCTTTCACTTCCTTTGATCTCTGGTTTAATGGTGGCTGTCTGCATAGATTTATGGCATTTTATGACCATTCGGGAGTGACTCTGCAGTCAGTACGGTGTTGGCCTGGGATAGTTGAATGTGGTTTTGAACTGCATCTTTTTCTGTTCCAGTGTGGGTTTGGTAAAAATGCTAAATGCAGATTGGCCCCTTGTCCGTGTTCTGTTTCTAGGTCAGAACTAACTTGGTAACACACTGCTAGGAGAGAGTGGCTTGGGATGATTTTCCTCTTTTTCATATTTTCATTACTCAGAAGTCTTTATTATTGAAAGTAAAGTTGGTGAGCCCTTCTTTAAGTTCACGGAAAGTGTATGGGCTTAAACGGTTGGAACTCTGCTTAGGGTGGGCACTGCAAGTCTTACATTGAAACCCATGGCGTGTAAACAAAGTTGTGTGTGTGCCACAATGCTGTTCCAGCATGGAAAATCCGCTGTTTGACATTCTGTGACACCAACAAGATGATTGGCTGATGTCCCCCTTCATGAAACGTCCTTGCTTACACTTGAGATGGGCTGCAAGTTTGCTTGCTTCAATAATTTTTGTCAAATTCATGTTGAATCAGCTTTGTATCTGTGTAGTAACTGCTTCCAGGGTCAGGCCGTGTCTTGGTGAGGAGTAAGAAATGAAAAACTTTGTTCATCTTCTGACTCAATGGAGGAGAGGCATATATCCTCCAGTATGACAGTTGTACTTTTAAAAAGATCTACTTGTCAAGCACAGAATCACTTGAACATTGTCTCCTCGCTGCACCTGGGTAGGTCCTTTGAATAACCTCACAGAACATATTGCCTGCTTTTTTGTCCTTGCTTAGTCAGCAGCATCTACCCTGAAGTGATCACAAGAACTGATCACACTGAACTTGAACCTGACCCAGGCACCTGAGCGCACAAAGACACCTAAGTAGAAAGTCTCAATCCAAAAATCTGAAGTGGTGTTTTTTAAAAACTTTTAACTCAGTGGTTTTTATCAGTTGGGCATGTAGGGAATGGATGGAGGCCAGGTGTGAGAACGTAGTCTAACTGTGTGAGAAAGCACTCTGATTGTGCGATCAGACACATCATGAATTTGTTCTGCCAATGACTACTGAGCAGGACCTGAGCTGAACCAGTATGTGACTGAGTATCTCTGGTGCTGGGAATAGAATTCAGCATCCACCTTTCTTTTTTTTAAAAAAGGGTTTATAGTCCTTACAGCTGCATAGATATGTTTGATATCTGTGTCAGCTCTAACTTCCGGTATAGCAGAAAAATATTTTTAATAGGTGGGAGAAGACTTTAGTACTCTGAATACCTCATTGGGAGTGTGAAGGTTCTTTTTCTTTCATCCTTGTTTGTCTGTCATCTTCCTAAGGCAGTGATTCCCCAATGTAGCACCCACCTGCCTCTTTCCCAAAGCAAGGAATCTACTTCCACCTCACTGGAGAAGACCCCAGGAAGGTTCACCTTTGATTCTGTAGGGAATTTCCATTCAGGAAAAGCTGCCCGTATCCTAGGAGGATGCTTGGCTTGGAACCTCCCAACATTAGGTAATTGCGGCTCTGATGGCAACCATTTTTGTGACTGGTCCCACCTCCTGTGGCAGCCATTTTGTGGTGGCACCCACTGCCCTCTCTCAAAATTCCACGAGTGCCAACCAGCTCAACGTTTTTCCAAACCGTAGGGGGAAATGTCAGTCCCCAGATCAGTCATAGAAGGGTGCATTCAGATGGGCCATTTAGTCAGCTTTCAGTATGCTTTAGGAACGGATTTTATGTGTGTTCACATACCCAACATCTGTGCGCCGTCCCCAGCTGTCGCTTTCCAGATCAAACCCCCTTTAAAATGGAGTATTTTGATACCACTTACGCAAGTGGTATTTTCCCGATTCTCCGTTTCAAGCTGCACTTTTCTGACATCTGATCACTCCGGTCTTGAGCCACTTCTGGGTGCTTCAACCCCCTCCCCTCTGGAAAGCTTCTGCTATTCGTCAGCCTTTTTTTTTTAAGCCTCAGTGGTATGCGCATGGGCGGAGCTCCGCTCCTAAGTCAGTAAAAGCAAAGTTTGAATGGTGCCTAGTTTAAGCATTTAGATCAGTTCAGGATCTCACGGAGGCCAGTTTCGGGGGTAAGAGTTTCATTTAAAGTGTCCATTTAAAGTTTAAAGGAAAGTGTGGAAATCGCTGTTCTGCGCACACGTGAAAATTTTAGCTCTAGAGATGGCTGCCTGTGCGCATGCTCAAGCTGAGAGGGAAAAAAACCACCGATGCACGGTCCTGGTGGGAAGCAGTGTGGCTGTGCAGGGATCCGGAACAAGGAGGTCAGTGTGATCGCAATTCTCTGGGTTAAAAAAAAATGCATCAGACCAGAGCAATTTACACTGCTCCCAGCACATTGTCTGAATGTACCCGAACTAAGTTTGCCAGCTGTGGGTTGGAAAATACCTGGAGATTTTGGGAGTGGAACCTGAGGAGGGCAGGGTTTGGGGCATAGTGTCATAGAGTCCACCTTCCAAAGAGGCCATTTTCTCCAGGTGAACCAGTCTCTGTCACCTGGGGATCAGTTGTAGGAGCAGGAGATCTCCAGCTGCCACCTGGAGGTTGGCCACCCTACACAGAACTGGTCTCGCCTCTCGTAAACAAAAATATTCAGTCGTCTCTAGTCAATTGTGAAGTGTACATTTGTCTCCGTGGACAATGTACTCTTACACAGAGAACATTAAGATGTTGAAGAAATGTGAAGGGGGAGCGGTTAGCCTTCTACCTTCACTAGTGCCCCCATCATTCATGTCTGCGTTTTCAATTTCCCCAATGTGAACATCAAAACCTGCAGGATTACCAGGCTTATAAAAATAAGTTCCATCCTTCAGAGTCTTCTAAGAATCTCATCTGACTTCGGCATAATAAAACTCTGGCCCCTGTATTTATACTAAAATGAAAGAATATATTGTCTGCACACATTATTTTATTGTTTAAATGGTTCTCGTTCATGTTTCATTTCAATAATATTTCCCCAGCTTGTAAAGCTTATGTTACGTCGAGCTCCTCTTTAAATTCACAAAGCATAAAACTGCCAGGTGGCCTAATAGCAGAGTGCATTAACAGATTGAACTATAAATCAGATGGTTGAGTTCACATACTGTAAAAATACCACAATTTTCTTCCAGATCAAAGTTTGTACACTTATTTTCTCAGGCGCTGAGACAGAACTCCAAAGATTTTTTTCTTGAATGCACTGAGTCAAAAAGCTGAGGATTTACACAGATCCTATATATCTCAAGGATATACATGACAGCTGGCAGCGGGGGGGGGATACTCCAAGAGACTGAGGTTATGGTGGAGACTTACCCAAATGGTATCCTGTGATGCTGCGATGTCACTTCCAGCTGTGTAAATGGAAGTGATGTCACAGCATTGTGGGCTGCTCTAGGATTTCCCTGAAGCTGTAGGGTAAAAACCATAGAGTTTCAGAAGAGTCCTAGAGCATCCCCCAACACAGTGTTATCACTTCTAGTTATACTGCCGGAAGTAATGTTGTGGCATTGAAGGAGTCCATTTCAGAACCCCCAATACTGAGCGATGGAGGGGGACCTAGACCAAGAGCAGGAGGCTGCCTGCCAAAACAAGCAACCTGGCCACTCTAAAAGGTACCCTTCAATATTTTCAGTTATTCTTCGTAAGAATGCCTTTAAAAAACCCCAACAGTCTGTTCATCACAGCAGGTCCCAATCCAGAAAAAAGTGAATGCAAGTTAGATAATCATAGTCAAATTTCGCATTGGGTGTCAAGGGAGGATTTCTTCAGTTGACTGTGCATTTGTTAATACTTCTTTACACCCAGCATTCCTCATGCAGAAACATTTTTTTAAAAAATAATCTGAATTGAATTAGCTACGTTGGTGCGAAATCTTTAAAACCCGCAGCAGAAATGGAAATGGGCACCAATCACAGATTAAGAAGGGAGACACTGAGAAACAAGCGGAGATGGATCTCAACCTTTTCGGAATTCAGTAATAGGTGTAAAGCTTGCAATACATCAGCAGAAGAGATCCAAAGTGTGCATGAGTGTAAAGTGCCATCGGGTCCCGGCCAATTTATGGGTGCCCTCATAGGGTTTTCAGGTCCAGAGATGAACAGAGGTGCTTTACCATCAACTGCCTCTGTGAGTGACGCTGGGCTTCCTTGCTGGTCTCCCATCTAAATGCTAACCAGGGCCAACCCTGTTTAGCTTCTGAGATCTGACCAAATTGGCAGGGTGGCCGGAGAATCTCTGGTGGACTCTCTGGCATTATACCCTGCTGAGTTTCCTCCCCTCCCCAAATCTGCCATCCTCAGGCTCACCCCCAAAATCTCCAGGAATTTCTCAACCCAGAGCAGGAATTTCTCAACCCAGAGCCCTGGGGCATAGCTAGAAAATTTTGGGTAGTGGGGAGCTGGAAAATCTGGGGGGCGGGGGGAGGAAAGAGCAGTGGGGGGGAGAGAGAGAGAGAGAGAGATCCCGTCAGCAGGCAGGTGTAGAAGAGAAGGGTCTTTTCTTACCTGCTAACTGTACTTGTTTGCCTTGGCCGCTACAGGAGGAGAGCCGGCTGGCCAGTGCCATTAATACACACCAAGTATGTGCTCTGTGCTACAGTAGTGGCAGGCCTTGCCTAGCCGCTACAGTAGCAGAGGGTGCATACTCGCCCAGTATTAATTGCACCAGCTGCCTGGCTCTCCTTCTCCTGTAATGGCAGAAGCAAATGAGCGTGGCCGGCAGGTAAGGGCACAGGCAGAGCCAGCGGGAGTTGTGGGGCATAGGCCACAAGTGAGGGGGCACTGCCCCTAAATGCCCCACTGTGGCTATGGCCTGGGCTAGCCTGGGCCATCGAGGTCTGGACTGGGTGCCCAGCTCACTATCTAATGTAATCCCCCCCCTTTCAGATTTATGCACACTATTCAGATTCATGTTATTTGTCCACCCTACCAATCCCCTGGGAAGAAATTTCTAGACCCAGTCTTGGCCTCCTTAGGTACTAGAACAGAAACTGAAAAAAATTCTAGTTCTACTAGCAGGTGTAGAGGCTGAGATTTCGTACAAGGTGGCCCTCTTTGCCCTCGCGGCAGAGAAAGTTCGGAAGAAAATCGTAGCAGTACCATAGCTTGATTGCCAACGGAAGTCTGGATGGGAGAGATGGAATTATTATGTCCTAACTTAGTTTTTAATTCTTCTGGTTTTAGAAGTTTATACAGATGTTATTGTTATATTCAGGGCCGGCCCCAGGTGTCTGGGCGCCCTAGGCAAGACAGCCTGGGGCGCCCACCCCACGGGGATGCCAATCTCCCGGTGGGGCCTGGAGACCGGGGGGGGAAGCCAGGGAAGGAGCGCCCGCTTGAACGGGCGCCCCTTCCCTCCCAGCCCCAGCCCCAGCGCCAGCTGAAGATGGGGGGAGCACTGGCTTTCCTGAGCACACTGCAGTAGCGGCGTGCTCAGGAAAGCCAGGAAAGGGGCGCCCGCTTGAACGGGCGCCCTTCCCTCCCAGCGCCGGCTTCACGGGGGCGGGGGCGCTTTGGCGCCCCTGTGGACCCCAGCGCCCTAGGCGAGCGCCTAGTTCGCCTAGTGGGCGAGCCAGCAGTGGTTATATTGTTCTGTCATTGTTAACGGCCTATGGCTAAAGGCAATAAACTGAAACCTGAACCTGATTTATGTTATTATGCTGGTTTCTCATCAGATGGGAGCGGTCACCCACTCTGTTGGCCATTTACTCTTTTACTTGATCTGAGCATTGGACCCAGCATGGCTTGCAACCTGGTTCTCCCCTGGTAGCCGAGGCTTCCTTCTGAGGCAGGAGGCCTCCCACTGGCAACCCTCAATTCTTTTTTTCCCCTCAGTTGGAACATCTCTTCCTTCTGGTTGGTTGCCAGTTTGGTGTAGTGGTTAAGTGCGCGGACTCTTATCTGGGAGAACCGGGTTTGATTCCCCACTCCTCCACTTACACCTGGTGATGTGACCTTGGGTCAGTCACAAGCTCTGGCACAGCTGTTCTCTCAAGGACAGGTTCTGTCAGAAGTTCTCTCAGCCCCACCTACCTCACCGGGTGTCTGTTGTGGGGAGGGGAAGGGTGAGGAGTTTGTAAGCCACTCTGAGACGCCTTTGGGCAGTGAAGGGCGGGGTATAAATTCCAAACTCTTATCTTCTTCTTTTTCTTAACTCTGAGTTCTAGAATTCCACTTCCTAATTTCTCCTGCAACACTCCCTTTCTCCCTCCGGCTTCGGGTGGGCTACAGTTTGAAAGAACATATAAAAAGACACCGTAAAATCTGATTTAGGAAACTGCATTCACACCCCTTCAAAGCAAAAGTCTGGACACTACAGACTTAGTAGTCCCAGGCCCTCCTTCCTAACCAATACTTCCCACCCACCCCTGTTTTGTAGGTGTAGGTGTTTTGTAGGTGTTTAAATACACTCTGTTCTTTAATTGTTTTAACGATGTGTGTTTGGGAGGAGGCTGATTTTAATGGTTTCAAAATGTGCGTTTTACACTGTTGACCACCTCGATGGCCCTTGTGAGGGCAAGAAGGCAGGACTCAAATTCTGTAGATAAATACAGGGCTCTTTTTTGTGTTTATTATTGATTTATTAATCGCATTTATACCCCGCCCTACCCACAATGCAGGCTCAGGAAGAGCTCTGTCAGCTCTGTAAGAAGAGCTCTGTAAGCTCTTGGAGGATTGGCTACATTAGGGTGTGTGTGGCCTAATATGCAAAGGAGTTCCTGCTACAAAAAGAGCCCTGGAAATAATTTTATATATAACAGCCCTGACTTGGATGGCTGAAGCTAGCTGACTATCATCAGAACTTGGAAGCTTAGGATGGTCAACCCTAGTTAGTCCTTGGATAGGAGACCACCAAGGAAAGCCAGCAACAATGGCAGACCACCTGTGTTCACCTCTTGCCTTGAAAACCTTACGAGGTCGCTGTCAAGTCAGCTGTGACTTGATGACACTCTCCACCACCAGCCAACAAACAACAGTTATAGATGCTTCTCCTCAAATAGGATTGACATGCAAGTCTGATCCATGAGTTGTTCCAAACTTCCACGGTGTCTTCCTATGTATGCTAAAGCCTACCAGCTAGAGCCAGTTTGGTGTACTGGTTAGGAGCATGGGCTCTAATCTGGATAAACCGGGTTTGATTCCCCACTGCGCCACGTGCAGCTGTTGGCGTGACCTTGGGTCAGTCACAAGTTCTCTTGGAGCTGTTCTCTCAAGAGCAGTTCTCTCAGAGCTCTCTCAGCCCCACCTACCTCACAGGGTGCCTGTTGTGAGGAGGGGAAGGGAAGGGAAATTATAAGCCGCTCTGAGACTCCGAGTGAAGGGCGGGGTATAAATCCAATCTCCTCCTCCTCCTCCTCTTCTTCTTTGGTGTAGTGGTAAGGAGCATGGACTCTAATCTGGGGAAAGGGGGTTTGATTCCCCATTCCTCCACATGCAGCTGCTGGTGTGAACTTGGGTCAGTTACAAGTTCTCTCAGAGCTGTTCTCTCAAGGGCAGTTCTCAAGACAGCTCTCTCAGCCCCACCTATCTCACAGGGTGTCTGTTGTGGGGAGGGGAAGGGAAAGGGATTGTAAGCCACTCTGAGAATCCTTCGGGTAGTGAAGGGCGGGGTATAAATCCAATCTCCTCCTCTTCCTCCTCCTCCTCCTCCTCCTCCTCCTCCTCCTCCTCCTCCTCTTCTTCTTCTTCTTCTTCTTCTTCTTCTTCTTCTTCTTCTTCTTCTTCTTCTTCTTCTTCTTCTTCTTCTTCTTCTTCTTCTTCTCCTTCTCCTTCTCCTTCTCCTTCTCCTTCTCCTTCTCCTTCTCCTTCTCCTTCTCCTTCTCCTTCTCCTTCTCCTTCTCCTTCTCCTTCTCCTTCTTCTTCCTTCTCCAATTAGCCTTCCCTCTAATTTTATTTAGTCATTTCAACCTCAGTTCAGCAAAAGCATGCCAGGCAATTACAGCAGGTCCTGCCAAGAGAATACCTCTTCTTCCCCAGCCTCATCCACTCACGGCTTTTCATCCTATAGTGTGTACTGAATGCCCCAACTAAGAACACGTCTCCAGAAGCACAAAGGTCTTGTCTTGGAACACCCTCGTTCCTTTCGGCTGTTGTTTCAGACTAATGTCTGCCATTCCACGTGGGCGTTTATTCAGCTTCATTTAATTTCTTATTATGTCCTCCGCTTTTGTCGATAGTGCATTTGGACAGCATATTTTCAGTGCCTTGCAGAATAAGCTTCTTGCTGCTGATGCCATGACAGAAATTGAGATATCGATGTAAAGCTGTAGCTATTGATCCTACTTTGTTTCTTGGCCGTCATTGGAGGCGCAGGGTAGTCGTTTATAGAATTCTGCTACTGCCGCTGTCTTTTCGAAAAGCAGGCTGGGGCACTGCAGCCCTCCCACGATCAGAACGCAGCTGTAAAAGAAACACTCTGAAATGTCAGGAGTCAGATCAGATTTTTTTTTTTTTGGTGGCCTCACCCTGAGTCGTGCAACTGTGGCAAAAATGATTATCTCTCCAACTAACAGGGATAATGAACTTGATACTGTGATCTTTTCTATTCTGGAAGGCATTATATTATTTGTCACTTTGACTTCCCTCTTCTGCCTCTATCCAATTCTAATCTCAACATGGAATCTTTTTAGGAATTATAGATCAGCGGTGGCTCAGAGGTTAAGATGCTGAGCTGCAGACTGGAAGGTCTGTAGTTCGGCAGTTCGAGACCCGAGTGCTACATGATGGAGTGAGCTCCCGTTTCTGGCCCCAGCTCCTGCCAACCTAGCTGTTCAAAAGCAAGAAATTGCAAGTAGATAAATAGGCACTGCTTCGGTGGGAAGGTAACAGCGTTCTGTGTGCCACAGGGTTTAGTCACATTGGCCACATGGCCACGGAAATGTCTTCGGATAGCACCGGCTCTTCAGCTTGGAAACAGAGATGAGCACTGCCCCCTAGAGTCAAATTCGACTAGCTTTTGAGCACGGGAAACCTTTCACTTTTACAGAAGGGCTATATAGACACTTAACTGAAATTTTGGCAGATCAGTTTCAGCTATAATTTTTGCTCTCTTCACACCACAGCTAGAATTTCCCTCATACAACCTAACTTAGGATGCTGAGCAACTGGTGGGAGGGTTGGGGGGCAGGGAGGGACATGAGGGCACCTTCTATGTTGGCAACATTGCTGAAGTCACTATGTCACTTCCAGGGGAAACCCGGAAGTGACGTAGGGTAGCACTAGGAGACTGCCGGGAACTCTGTGGTAAACCCATAGAGTTTCCAGTGATTCCTGGGGCTACCCTACGTCACTTCCAGGTTTCCCCTGGAAGTTTACATAGCGACATAGCAACATCATTCATTTTTATTTCTCCCGCTGCTGATCTAGGCAGCAGTGGGAAAAGAGGACTGCCAGTAGGAGACCCCCTACCATAGTGGGAGGCCTGGCAGCCCTAAACCTAAGTCTGTGCATATTTACTTCACAACAAAGCCCATGATTCCCTTCTGGAATTATCTTCACACTGTGCAACTTGCCTCTGTGTAGTCTGTGCTTGGATAAGGAAGGAGGCCTAAGATCCACCTCAGTGGAAACAGCACTGCATTGTTTTCCCCATCCCATTGATGCCCCTTGCAGACACTGGCAACAATGGGGTGCAGAGGAGTCATAGGGTGAGCTCCCTCTATATGGCCCTAAGCAGGGCTCTTTTTGTAGAAAAAGCCCAGCAGGAACTCATTAGCATAATAGGCCACACCCAACAGCAGAAACTCATTAGCATATTAGGCCACACCCCTAACTGCACAGCTCATTATTAGGCCACACTGTCATGTTACCAGATGTGTGGTCATCCACCCCAACCCACCTTTTGCTTCTTATTCTGTTTACCCTGTTTGTTGTCAAAACCCAGGGCATTTTTTGTAGCGGGAACTCCTTTGCATGTTAGGACACACACCCCTAATGTAGCCAATCCTAGTGAGTTTCTGCTGTTGGGTGTGGCCTATTATACTAATGAGTTCCTGTTGGGTGTGGCCAACTCGGGAGCCAGCTGGAACTCTGTTCCTGTACGTTTCTGCCCAAAAATAGCCCTGACCCAAAGTATGGGAAAGAGCTACAGATTCCATTCCAGGAACATAACGTAACAAGAGCCAGTAAGGTATAGTGGTTACTGTTAGACTAGGATCTGGGAAGTCTGGGTTCAGATCCCTACTCTGCCATGTAGGTTGCTTGTCCAGTCACATATTGTCAGCTTAATCTACCTCCCAGGGTTGTTGTAAGGATAAAAATGGGGAAACGGTAGCCATGCTCACTGCCCTGAGCTCTTTGGAGGAAAGGCAGGATAGAAATGTACTACGTGGATAGAGGTAATGTGAGAAGGGACCCTTAGCATTTAGCAAGGCATCTTTCCAAGGAAGTATGCATAGGATTGCAATCACAGTGACTTACAACCAAACCTTAAATACATTTCCTCTGCAGGGTGTACTTGAGAACTTTGAGTGCTCAAGGACTTTGTAGGCTTTGGAGGTTTTTTATTACTTGGATATTACAGTGGATATTTGTGCAGCAGGGCATGCAGCTGCCCGGGGTAGGACTAGAGGGCACAATCCCATTTCTCTCCATGCATGTTGGATGAATATATTCCCAATGTAGGTGGCACTTTGCAAAAATAACATAAGCAGGGAGGCAAGTCCCTGACACAGAGTGAACTACAACCTAGAGGCAAACTGGGGTGAGGGGCAGGGAACAGAAAAGGCTGGATGCAACTGGGGTTTCCACTGGTGAAAAAGGGAGGAACAGAAACAGGCTATGTTGAAAAAAAAGCCATGGGGGATGGAGGATTGTGGGGTTGTAGTAAGCAACGCTCCCTCTAAGCTATGGAGTTCTGTGAGCAAAAATTCTACTTTGTGAGCTACTGGCATTAAAGTTGTGAGCAGGTGATTTGGCTACTGCATAAATTAGTTTGCTCTGGAGCCATCCTTCCTGAGTGAAGACAAAAATGTGTGTAAAGGTTCCCTTGCTTGAAAGCCAGTCGAATCCGACTCTAGGGTTGCGGTGCTCATCTCCGTTTCAAAGCCGAAGAGCCAGCGCTGTCCGAAGACGTTTCCGTGGTCATGTGGCCGGCATGACTAAACACCAAGGTGCACGGAACGCTGTTACCTTCCCACCAAAGTGGTACCTATTTATCTACTTGCAATTTCTTGCTTTCGAACTGCTAGGTTGGCAAGAGCTGGAACTAGAGACAGGAGCTCACCCCGTCATGCGGCACCCGAGTCTCGAACTGCTGAACTACTGACCTTCCACAGCCTGCAGTTCAGCGTCTTAACCACTTGAGCCACCACAGCTCCGGAGGCTAAAAACCGTGAGCTAGCTCACACTGACTCAGCTTAGAGGGAACACTGGTAGTAAGGAGGAGAATTGTCCAAGATGGATCAAAAAAGCTGGGGGGGTTCAATGGGAAACTGGGGGCAAACCCCATGATATGCATTTTCCCTGACCTGGCTCATGGTCAAACTTATCACATAGTTTGGCCCAGGAAGGGAGGAGAAAACAGTTTTTTTAGGGAGAAACAAATATCCGCTGTGCTATTACAGCCCTCTTCGGACATTAAGCACACATTCATCCAACACGCATGGAGAGGAATGGGATTGTGCCCTCTAGTCCTGCCCCGGGCAGCTTCATGCCCTGCCGCACATCTGCCGTGAACCCCACCATACATCCACACATGCAAGTGTTCCCATGTAGGCATCTCTCTTGTGCATTCTGGAATGCTGCAATCAAAAGGGGGAACTCAGATGCGAGATGGTTAGTCTACTAACCCGTATATGTAACCTATCACTTAATTCAGTCAATATGCTGGAAGACTGGAGAGTAGCAAATGCGTCACCATTTTTTAGAAAAGAGATCCAGAGGAGAACCAGGGAAATACAGGCCAGTCAGCCTAATGTCTGTCCCAGGCAAACAAGTAGGAACTATAATCAAAGATAGAATTGTTAGGCATATAGAAGGATAAAGCCTGCTGCGGGAAAATAGCATGGCTTCTGTAAAGGGAAGTCCTGCCTCACCAAACGTTTGGAATTCTTTGAGAAAAGTGAACAAACAGGTAGACAATGGTGACCCAGTAGACATTATACACTTGAACTTTCAAAAGGCTTTTGACAAGGTACCTCACCAAAGACTCCTGAGTAGTCTTAGCAATCAAGGGATGAGGACGGGTTCTCTTGTGGATTAAAAACTGGTTGAATGACAGGAAGTGAAGAGATAACTTTTTCTCCCTCTTCCCAAATCCTAGACCTCGAGGACATGCAAGGGAGCTGATGGACAGTACTTTCAGGACGGACAAAAGGAAATGCTACTTTAAACAGAGAACGATTAAAATGTGGAATTCTCTGCCAGAGGATGTTGTGATGGCTGCATGAATAAAGAGCTTGAAAAGGGGATTAGATAGATCATGGAGGATAAGTCTATCAATGGCTACTAGCCATGGTGACTGAGGGGGAGCTCCACATTCAGAGGCACTGAGCCTTCTGGCCAAACACCTGCAGACAATGGGGACAGGGTAGGGATGCTGGCTTTCAGGTGGAACCTGGAGATCGCCCAGAACTACAACATCTCCAGACTACAGAGATCAGTTCTCCTGGAGAAAATGGATGCTTTGGAGGGTGGACTCAATGGCATCATAACTTGCTGGGGTCCTTCCCCTCCCCAGACGCCGCCCTCCTCAGACTCTACCCCCAAAACCACCAGGTATTTCTCCACCCAGAGTTGGCAACCCTTCTTTTCCCTGTGGGATCAACATAGACAGGACAAATAGCTGCCCCAGGGAACTGTTGGAAGTTGGGGAAATGACGTGAGAAAGAGTTAAAAACTTCTCCTCCTTTTCTTTGACCACCACGATGGATCAGGGTCAATGCACAGCTTTGGAAGGCCATTAGAAGTTGGAGGAAGGCAGTGAGGAAAGGGTTAAACCACCCTCTCTGTTGCAGGTTCTGCTAAAAACTTTAGACAGCTCCACTTGGAAGATCTGATTATGTGGGTATATCGTGTTGCTATGTTTGCCGTTCATGTGCATGATTTTAATAACTGGAAACCACTCCAATTTTTACAGAGGAGGGTGGAATGTGAACATTATAAATCAACAGACACAAATACTGTATTTCTCCAGCACAAATATTACTTCTTTTCAAAGGAATCAGAATGTAATAAAAAAAACCCCGCATACTTCTTTGGTATGTCAACACAAATGACAAGTCAAACTGGAAGGGCTACATAAGCCAACATGGTGGAACTTGTTTTTGAATGCATTATTAGTCCAAGTGATATCGCACAATTTTATTTTATTTTTGCTTGCTTAACCATGTTTTACGCTTTGCTTCATTGAAGAATACCTTCTAGCAGCTTGGGTATAGCCCACTGTTGCTCAGTTTAGGAACTCCCATAATATAAATAACTAAACCTAAAGATGAACAGTGGACACTGTGACTCGAACACCATTCGTCTTTATCCCAAGTCATTGCTCAATAACTTAACTACAACAGCCATTGCGGTAATTAAGATACCTGTTTAATGTATAAATGCCCTTTCCCAACCCCATTAAACCCAATGCCTCCACCGAAATCTGCCGGATCATGCGTTTTGTCTTTCGAAATCACCACCGCAGATCTAGCATCGCGGAAATTAACTACATTCCGCCTGGTACAGTAGGGAGTAAAATAGCTTCATTCAGGTCTCCATATACACAACTCTCTTAAACAGTAGTTGTTGTAACACTGTTAATATTCCCCAGCTGGTTATTAGCTCTTGTCAGGTCACCTACTCATCCTGTCCCAGTGGTGGTAATAACTACTGTAGTAAAGAGTCACTGATAAAATTAGCCCAATACCACTCATTATAGTGAAGGAATATCATTAGTGGGGAGCAACATGACAATTATGATGAAAGCACCTTTGCTACATATTCTTGAAAGCTAACCAAGAGCGGGAACTTTTCTATTTAACTCTGTTAACACTTGGCTAATTCCAACTTGGGGCTGTGGCCAAAAATAGCTCACCATTACTGCTATCTAGAACATCTGGTAGAACCTCTGATCCTGTATCCTGAGGTCATTATGCTTCGTCTTCTTCTCCTTTTGGTTCCACAGTATTGACTGATGCAGCTGGTGACTGGAGAATTCTGTCAGGGCATGGCCATGTTGTACTAGATGTTATGGACGGGGAGAACTTGATAGGAGGCCACCAGTTTTGGTACTCTTGAGTTCCACCCTTCATCATTGAACCATAGATGTACCATGCTCATCTTCTGGAGAAGGCTAGCTTAGGGCAACATGACCTGTCTTTGTAACAGTTGCCTCAGAACAGTGCCTGTCATAGAACTTGCAGACTGGATGCATTCTGGTCTTCATTTCAGCTCACATGGTTTAGAATCCCATTATGTAGGAAAGAAATAAACTGCCATGTATTATTAAAGTAACTGGTCTAGACATCAAAACAAATTGGAGCAAGACTGAAGACTTCCTAGGCCAGGAAGACTTCAGGCTCAGCATGCTGCACATGGAAGGGACACAAGAGAGGGTATGTCTGAGGCTAAGGGTTTGTTCTTCGCTTTTCCTCAGTCTTCTCTTGCAAGGGAAACAGTACTCAATATGGCAAAAACAGAACACATGATGAGGGAAGGGAGTTGCAGCCTAGGATCGGCATAGGGGCAGTACATAAACACCTAGTTTCTTTAAATGAAACTAAGTCCTCAGGACCAGATGAACTGCATCCAAGGGTACGAGAAGAACTCACAGGTGTAATTTCTGAGCCTCTGTCCATTATTTTTGATAATTCTTGGAGAACAGGTGAGGTGCCGGAAGATTGGAGGTGGACTACTGTTGTCCCCATCTTCAAGACAGGGGAAAAGGAGGATCTGGGTAACTACTGACCCATCAGCTTGACATCTATACCTGGGAAAGTTTTAGAACAAATCATCAAACAGACAGTCCTTGAGTATTTAAGGACAGCTGTGTCTACTAAGAGCCAGCATGGGTTTCTCAAGAACATATCATGTCAGACTAACCTTATCTCCTTTTTTGAGAAAGTTGCTACCTTGCTGGATTAAGGGAATGCTGTAGACATAGTTTATCTTGATTTCAGTAAGGCTTTTGCTAAAGTTCCCCATAATATTCTTGTTGACAAATTGGAAAAATGTGATTTGGATCCTATGACTATTAGGTGGATCTGTAACTGGTTGACAGATCACACCCAAAGAGTGCTTGTGAATGGTTCCTCGTCCTCTTGGAGAGCAGTGACAATTAGAGTGCCTCAAGGATCTGTCCTGGGACATGTTTTATTCAACATTTTTATTAATGATTTGGATGAAGGGATAGAGGGAATGCTTATTAAATTTGCAGATGATACTAAATTGGGAGGGGTAGCAAAAACGGTCGAAGACGGAATCAGGATACAAGAATGATCTTGACAGGCTGGAAAACTGGCTAAAACAGAACAGATTTCAGTGGGGATAAATGTAAAGTTCTGCATTTAGGTAGGAGAAATCAAATGCATAATTATAGGTTGGGGGAGAGTTGCCTTGGCGGTAGTATGTGCAAAAAGGATCTAGTGGTCTTAGTAGACCATACACTGAGCATGAGCCAGCAGTGTGATGCGGTTGCTAAAAAGCAAATGCAATTTTGGGCTGTATCAACAAAAGCAGGGCTTTTTTTGTAGAAAAAGCCCAGCAGGAACACATTAGCATTATAGGCCACACCCAACAGCAGAAACTCATTAGCATATTAGGCCACACCCACAACAGCACAGCTTATTAGCGAGTTAGGCCACACCCCATGCCTTCCCTTGGCTTGCCCAGGTGCACCACAGCTGCAGGGAGCCCGGGCAAGCCAGCCCTTGGACAGGCCAGGGAAGGCACAGGGAGGCATTTAAATGCCTCCCCAGTCCTTCCAGGGCACCCCTGGCCCACCCACCTTGGAGTCTCGGGGGGGTCACTCTCCAGGCCTTCCCTCTGTAGCCACACATGCAGAGGTTTTGGCTGTAGTGGGTGTGGCCAACTCTACAGCCACCCGGAACTCCGTTCCCGTGTGTTCCTGCCCCAAAATAGCCCTGAACAAAAGTATATTGTCTAGATCATGCGAAGTGATGGTACCACTTTACTCTGCTCTAGTTAGACCTCACCTAGAGTACTGTGTTCAGTTTGGGGCACCACAATTTAAGAAAGATATAGTCAAGCTGGAACATGTCCAGAAGAGGGCAATGAAGATATTGAGGGGTCTGGAGACCAAGCCCTATGAGGAAAGGTTGAAGGAACTGTGTATTTTTAGCCTGGAGAGGAGACGACTCAGAGGCGATATGATAACCATCTTCAAGTACTTGAAGGGCTGTCATATAGACAATGGTACAGAGTTGTTTTCTGTTGCCCCAGAAGGTTGGACCAGAACCAACGGGTTGAAATTAAATCAGAAGAGTTTTCGGCTAAACATTAGGAAGAACTTCCTGACAGCAGTTCCTCGGTGGAACAGGCTTCCTTGGGAAGTGGTGGGCTCTCCTTCTTTGAAGGTTTTCAAACAGAGGCTACATGGCCATCTGACAGCAATGCTGATTCTGTGAATTTAGGCAGATCATGAGAGGGAGGGCAGGAAGGGTTGCCTCAGTGCTTAGTTCTTGTGGCCCTTTCTTACACGCCCAGGGAAATGCTGATCACCACTTTGGGGACAGGCAACAATTTTTCTCCAGGCCAGTTTGGCCAGGGATCCTGGAGGTTTTTTGTCATCTTCTGGGCGTGGAACAGAGATCATTGGAGGTGTGGAGGGGGAGGTATTTGTGAATTTCCTGCCTTGTGCAGGGGGGTTGAACTAGATGACCCTGAAGGTCCCTTCCAACTCTATGATTCTCTGATTCTACTGCAGAGTACTGGCAGGGTTGCCAACCTCCATGTGGAACCTGGAGATCTCACGCTGTTACAATTGATCTCCAGACGACCCAGATCAGTTCCCAAGGAGAAAATGGCTACTTTGGAAGAGAAGGAGGAGGAGATTGGATTTATACCCCACCCTTCACTCGGAGTCTCAAAGCGGCTTACAAACTCCTTTCCCTTCCCCTCCCCACAACAGGCACCCTGTGAGGTAGGTGGGGCTGAGAGAGCTCTGGGAGAAACTGCTCTTGAGAGAACAGTTCTTGTCAGAACTATGGCTTGCCCAAGGTCATCCAGCAGATGCAGGTGGAGGAGTGGGGAATCAAACCCGGTCCTCCCAGGTTAGAGTCCGCACACTTAACCACTACACCAAACTGGAAGGTGGACTCTATGACATTATATCGGGGTGAGATTCCCACCCCTCCCCAAACCCATATTGGTTGTCGTGTAAGTGATGGCGTTATTGTCAGACCACATGGACTTCAGGGACTGAATTGAGCTGATTGTCTTCAGAATCAGTTCTGCAGTGCAGATAAGAAACCCAGCTGTAGACAAAGAATGGACTAGAGATGGTGGGGAATCGTCGCCCATGTCACAAAACTGAAGTGCCCTGATGTCCTTAGAATGTGTGGCTGGATACGGACCCTTCTATTTAGTGCTAATTCACTTAATATAACAATCTTTTAAATGTGCTCTGACATCAGCCTACAAAAATGGTACTCAAGTTGAAGCCTTCCTCTTGATGAGATTGTCCAATTTAAGTCTTGCATGCCCGGGGTTTATTTTTAGCCAGACATTGTGTCCATATAGATAAAGTGAGCATCTGTGTCACACAGACCTTACGTTTATATAAAAAAATAATAATTAGCCATTAATGAAAACAACTGGCTCATAGAAGAAAGAAAATTGCCAGGAAAGGAGACAGAGACAGAGCAAAGCAAGGCCCCGGCAATTATTATGTCAATGTCAAAAAAAAAAAAAATTCAGCCCAGCAGTACAATAGTGATGGCTACAGATAAATATTTGAATAAGTGCGAGAGTGTATGTATCCATTTTCAGTGCATCCATCTTCACGATATCTGCTTCAAATCAGTATTTCTGCGCATGGATTATATATAAAAATGTACAGGGACTTGATAAGCTATCTTTGATCTTGGCCTATTGCAGTCTTAACACTGATCCATAAAACATTTGCCGGAACGCCTCCACGACGACTCTGGTGAAGCGGTTCTTAAAATATTTGCTTTTGCTATCAGTTTCAGGACAGCACAGGCATGTCACAGTCTCACGTGTCACATAACAGCGCTCACGATAACATACTTTCATGCCTTCTGCACACCGGTGGGGGTCTTTTAAGATAGTGCCTCCTGCAACACAAGTCTTCACCAGCGTTCCCTCTAATCTGAGTTCGTGTGAGCTAGCTCACAGTTCTTTAGCCTCCGGCTCACACATTTCTGTCTTAGCTCAGGAAGGATTGGCTCCAGAGCAAACCAATTTATGCAGTAGCCAAATCACCTGCTCACAACTTTCATGCCAGGAGCTCGCAAAGTAGAATTTTTGCTCACAAGACTCCACAGCTTAGAGGGAGCATTGGTCCTCACCCCCTAAACAAAAGCTCTATCTTCAAACTATTTCATAGATATACAGATCCAACTTGTGTCTGTGTGTATGCGTGTGTGCGCGCCCGCACATGCACAAACACACGCACACCCTGACCTGGATAGCCCAAGCAGTCCCCATCTCATCAGATCTCAGAAGCTAAACAGGGTCAGCCCTGGTCAGTATTTGGAAGGGAGACCACCAAGGAAACCCTGGGTCATTATGAAGGGGAAGGTAATGATGAACCGCCTCTGAATGTCTCTGGCCTTGAAAACCCCATGGGGTCGCCATAAGTCAGCTGTGTATGTGAGAGATATATACAAGGCTGCCTCATACTCAGGGCTATTTTGGGGCAGGAACGCACAGGAACGGAGTTCCGGCTGGCTCCCGAGTTGGCCATGCCCAGCAGGAACTCATTAGCATAATAGGCCACACCCAACAGCAGAAACTCATCAGGATTGGCTACATTATGGGTGAGTGGCCTAATATGCAAAGGAGATCCTGCTCCAAGAAAAGCCCTGGGATTTGACAACAAACAGGGTAAACAGAATTAGAAGCAAAAGGTGGGTTGGGCTGGATGACCACACGTCTGGTAACATGGGAGTGTGGCCTAATATGCTAATGAGCTGTGCTGTCAGGGGTGTGGCCTAATATGCTGATGAGTTTCTGCTGTTGGGTGTGGCCTATTATGCTAATGAGTTCCTGCTGGGCTTTTTCTGCAAAAAGAGCCCTGCTCATACTGAATCAGACCCTTGGTCTATCATAGTCTACTCAGACTGGGAACAGCTCTCCAGAGTCTCAAGCAGACTCACCTGCTACCTGATCTTCTTAACTGGAGGTGCTGGGAACTGAACCTGGGACCTTCTGCATGCCAAGCCGACGCTCTACCACACTGAGCCACAGCCCCTGCCTTCTTCCTCCCCCTTCCCTCCTGATTCACCAGCAGACAAGCTGGTTAGATCCAACTCGGGGGGCGGGGGTTTGAATTAGTCACTGTGATGTAGGGTTGCCCGCCTCCAGGTGGGACCTGGGGATCTCCTGCTTTTACAAACTGAACTGCAGCTGACAGAGATCAGCTCCCCTGGAGAAAATGGCTGCTTTGGAGGGTGAGCTCTATGGCATTGTACCGTGTTGAGGCCAATGTTCCCTCTAAGCTGTGGAGTCTTGTGAGCCAAAATTATACTTTGTGAGCTACCGGCATTACAGTTGTGAACAAGGGATTTGGTTACTGCATAAACTAGTGTGCTCTGGAGCCATCCCTCCTGAGCTAAGACAAAAATCTGTGAGCTGGAGGCTAAAAAACTGTGAGCTGGCTCACACTAGCTCAGCTTAGAGGGAACACTGGTTGAGGCCCCTCCCCTCCCTAAACCCCATCCTTTCCTGGATCCACCCCCAAAGTCTCCAGGTATTTTCCAACCCAGACCTGGCAACCGTACTGTGATGTAGCGGTTAGACTGCCAGATTGGGACCTGGATCTGAATCCCCACACAACCACCAAAACTCACCTTGTACCCCTTTGAGAGCTTCAGGAGTGATCACATGAACTGTGACTATCGATCACACCAGGGTCGTCCCACCACCACCTTTCTGAGCCTGTGGGCACCTTTAGAATTCTCACACAGGGTGGTGGGAGCGACCACAACATCGCTGCCGCAGGACATGGAGGAAGTGCAAGCGCAAGGGGGGGGGAGGGGTAGTTTTAAAAATACACCGAGAAAGAACAGTGAGAGAGAATAAAATGAACACTGCAGTGGCAGCTGCTGCTGCTGAAACACCGTTCTTTCAATCTGCACAGCCAGTCAGCTGTCTAATGGCCAATCAGAAGCCCTGCTGAGCAAGAGTTCCACCTGGCCCAACCAGGGCTCTTTTTGTACCAGGAATCCTTTGCATATTAGGCCACACACCCCTGATGTAGCCAATCCTCCAAGAGCTTACAGTCACCCCTGTAAGAAGAGCTCTGTAAGCTCTTGGAGGATTGGCTACATTAGGGGTGTGTCGCCTCATATGCAAAGGAGTTCCTGCTACAAAAAGAGCCCCAACCCACATTCTAAAAACATTCGGTCAGCACCAGTACAAGTATCTGTGGGTGCCACGCGGGGTACCCCTGGATTACATCATCTGGAAAACTGAAACAATGTCTTTTTGAAGTGTATTTTCTATAGTGAAAGATTTCCTGAGGTTATCTCCTCTCCCGCTTCTTCTCTCTCTCTCTCTCTCTCTCCTCTCCCTGTTTTAATTAAACTTGTTGGCTCAGAGCCTCTCTAATTGTCAAGAAGTTGCATTGATGTGTGAATCACTGGCTGTTTGCTGTCTGACACATCTGACTCTGCTGAAAAATTAATGCCTGCAAGTTGTCAGCAAAGTAGAACTGGACAAATCAAACTCGCAGGTGGTCTCTCTGGACCCTGACCTGGGATTCTGCACAGATGAAGCGCTGCACCCGAGACAGGTGTCTTCCACCTCTGCCGTCTACCTATACCGTGCCAATAGCATTTCTCTTAGATTGCCTTCAAAAGGTCTGCATGGCATTATTTCAGTGTAAAGAACGGGAGGGCAAGTTCTTTCCTTACCTATCCCTCGTACAAACGATGCACAGACAAAAAAGACCTTTTGTATTTGTTTGCGTATTTAGTTAATGCATTTCAGTCCCTCCGTCTCAAGAAAGCGATCGGTGTAGCAATTTGTTTGCCAGGACACAGATTGAAGCAAGTCAAGTGAACAAAATTAAAACACGGATTACGATACAGAAACTGAAAGTTAAAGGTCTCGAGAATTAATTTAATTTAACAGACACAAGAATTAAACACACACACACACAAGATTAGAATGAGCACAGTCTTGACCTGGGTAGCCCAGGCAAACCCAGATCTCGGAAGCTAGCAGGGATGACCCTGGCGAGCATTTAAACTGGAGACCTCCAGAGAATACCAGGGCCAGGAGGCCAGAGGCAGACTAGCAAGCCACATCTCTGAACGTCATCCATGCCCCAGTAGGAGTCACCAAAGGTTGCCATGATTTCCAGGCATGGGCCTGCACACACACACATGCACACACACACATGCACACACACACAAATGCAATCCCCCTCCCAAAAAGATTAGAATGAGCACAGCCAAATTTGCTGAAACAGTTTGCTCTCCCAACAAATAATCTCTGGAATAAGACATTCTTAAGGAGAAAAACATAACAGGGGAGTATAGATGCATATATCTAATTAGTCCAAAATGTAGTCTCTACAACAGCCTTGACTAGGTTAGTTTCTCATTTGATCTGCATTCACGTTTTGTGCCACAACTGCATCCATGCAGCAATGATTTGCTGTGTTGCTTTCACTGGTGGAGCAGCCTCAGGATCGGCTGAGCACTGAACTCCGACCCCACTCCAACAGTCTTGCAGCGTTCCCTCCCCATTCTTTTCAAGGCCATCAGAGAGAAAACCGCTGACACCTTTCCTCTTATACCTCCACAACGAAAAGACTAGGGACTTTTTTAAAAAAAATAAAGCTGGGAATTCAGAGAAACTAGAGTATCATGACAGTAAATTGTTATGGTACTGTGCTACAGCATGATCACAATTACCTGAAAACAAACGGGAAAAAAGCCCATCAGCAGCACTGCAATTAAAATGGCTGCAGTAAAAGGCTGAGAGAAGGAAAATGGCACCATTATAAGTGGAACCTTTGGAAATGGGCACTTTCCCATCTGGAAGATGAGCCAGTGAACTTCATTCTTTCAAAAAAGATCAGTGCAAAGTGGCTTTAGTACAGATCTGGGAAGCAGACAATAATATTTGTTTATCAAAATGCTTATACTCCCACATTTCCCTTGTGGGTCAAGATGGCGTACAACTCCAAGATTAAAATCATACAAACTGCAATAATCCCACTAGCCCTCTCCCCAAGAAAACCCCTGGCGTTTAAATGTCAACAACAATCTTTGCAAATAAAATCGTCTCACAGTGGCTCTTAGAAACTTCTAAAGACAGTAACCCCCCATATCCTCAGGAAGACCCAGTACAAATATATAATGGACTCTAGTAAGGACCAACTCAAAGATTCATCTTTACTGTGGAAATAAATAGAAGGTGGCAAACAGGAGACTGTAGTTGATACACAAGGGCATATAGGATGAGATGGTCCTTTTGATACATGGGTCCCCAGGCCAAGAAGGACTTTAAAGGTCCACCTTAAATGGCCAGCACCATAAGCACTTTCAGGGCTCTTTTTGTAGCAGGAACTCCTTTGCATATTAGGCGGCACACCCCTAATGTAGCCAATCCTCCAAGAGCTTACAGTAGCCCCTGTAAGAAGAGCTCTGTCAACTCTTGGAGGATTGGCTACATTAGGGGTGTGTGGCCTAATATGCAAAGGAGTTCCTGCTACAAAAAAAAGAGCCCTGAGCACTTTAAATGCAACTAAATCGGGAACCAGTGTTTCTGTTTTAAAATAGGAGAGGCGTTCCCATTGGTCAGCTCTGACAGTAGTCAGGCTGCCATGTTCTGAAGCAGAAATTATAGGTTCTGTTGAAGGAACTAAAGTTGCCAAACTTCAGATGGGGCCTGGGGATCTCTGAATTTTTTTAAACTGATCTCCAGACTGCAGAGACCAGTTCCCCTGGAGAAGATTACTCTTTTGGAGGGTGGACTTTATTGCATTATACTCCACTGAGGTCCCGCCCCCTTCCAAACCTCTGTCTTCCCCGGGGTCTACCCCCCAAAAAAAATCTCCAGGAATTTCCCAATCCGGAGCTGGCAACCGTCTCTGAGACAGCCCAACATAAAGTGTGTTACAGATGTCCAACTGCAAGATTATGTGAAACGTGTATTAGCTTGGCCAGGTAAACTGAGGTCCTGATCACACGCAGAAGTAGCTGCGTGATAGGCATGAATGTCGGGTGGATTTTAAGGACATGATCACATGGGGACATCTGGCAAGCGTCCCGCACCCGTCGGCAACCCATCTCACCCCACCAAAGAAGTGGAGTTAAAAATATACAGGGAAAGTGCTGTATCAAACGGGTTTGCGATGGGCCGCAGATGGACTTCCCCATGTGATTGCTCTGGCGCGCTCCCATTACATCAGTGATCTCTCATTGAAGCACACCGGAAACACGCAGCGATGGAAAAAACCCGATTCATCCGCCAGTGTGTCTGATGACGCAGTGGCGGGTCAAAATACTGCGGAGCAAATAGCCTCGCTCAGGGCTATTTTGGGGCAGGAATGCACAGGAACAGTGTTCCGGCTGGCTTCCGAGTTGGCTGTGCCCACTACAGACAAAACTTCTGCATGTCTGGCTACAGAGGGAAGGCCTGGAGAGTGACCCCCCAGCGACTCTGAAGTGGGCGGGCCAGGGGGCCCCTGGAAGGATTGGGAAGGCATTTAAATGCCTCCCTGTGTCTTCCCTAGCCTGTCCAAGGGCCGGCTTGGCCAGGCTCTCCACAGCCACAGGACACCCGGGAAAGCCAAGGGAAAGCATGGGGGTGTGGCCTATTATGCTAATGAGTTCCTGCTGGGCTTTTTCTACCAAAAAAGCCCTGGCCTCGCTTCCCCCCCCGTGCGTTATCTGGCACATGTGACCGCACCCTGAGTTTAAGAATGGAGAGACCTAGCAAACTGAATACAGCTGGTGGAAGGCACTCTTGGCTTCTGCAGTAACCTGCTTTTCAAACAGCAAGGATGGGTCCATAAGTAACCCTAAGGTGTTAACCTGCTCTGCAAATGTCAACTACAAGACAAGGGGATCTAACCCCTCCAAAGTACCAGCCTTCCCAACTGTCGTTATCTCCATCTTGTCTCGTACCACCAAGGGGCAAGGATGCTTTTCCTTTAAAGAGGCAAACAGTAAAGGAAAATCGATTTTGTTAAGAAACGTAAGTAGTCTGCAGAAGAGCATCATGACTGCAAAAGAATTAATGCATGAAGATACTTGCTCACGTCCATCCAGCAACCCCTGGAGAACAATAACAGAAGGACAACCAAGAACTGGCCATCTGCAAAGCACTGTTTCACAGTTTCAGTCTGCACCAAGGTTCAGATCTCAGGACAACTCCTGAGCCTTCATGCACTACCTTAACATCCATTGGTTTCCCCTGTGCTTGTAATGATACATCACAGACCTTGACAAGAGTGATACTTCTGAGACACCCCCCTCCGGGTCAGATGATTCGCAACAGAATGTGGCAAGCGTCCAACATAAATATCTGTGCTGTCTTCCCTCTACTTACTCTACTCACGTTCCACGTACTTGACTTTAAAGATGCAAACAATATACTCACCCGAGGTAGATATTGGGATCTGCAAGGCAACTTGGGCACAATTGTGGCACACCACCTGGCCCCTTTCAAGACAACAGTTGTCTTCCGCAGTGTCACTATACATCTGGAATCAGCTTCTGCTTGTTCCGCCTTAGCCATGGGTCATAGGCTCGATCGGCATCTAGCATTTGCTCCGCTGTCTTACCGAACCCACACCGGAACAGAAATTCCCACCTACATTGCAAGCCACTTTCACTTTGTTTGAGTGTCACACTTTATGGCAGTGTCCAGACGGCATGCTGCTTTCACTTCATTTGATCTCTGGTTTAATGGTGGCTGTCTGCATAGATTTATGGCTGTTTTATGGCCATTCGGGGGTGACTCTGCAGTCAGTACAGTGTCGGCCCGGGATAGTTGAATGTGGTTTTGAACTGCAGGTTTTTCTGTTCCAGTGTGGGTTTGGTAAAAATGCTAAATGCAGATTGGCCCATAGAGTTCACTGGTCATAGAAGCAGGAGTGGTCTCGAAGGGCATTCTTCCAAGTCTCACTGGGCTTGCTGATGACCCCTGCATAGTCCTTTGGGTCACTAGCTGCTCTCTCATTGGATAAAGAGGAAGAGGAGGAGGAGGAGGAGGAGAAGAAGAAGAAGATGATGACGACAAGGAGGAGGAGGAGGAGGAGAATGGATTTATACTCCACCCTTCACTATCCAAAGGAGTCTCAGAGCAGCTTACAACTTCCTTTCCCTTCTCCTCCCCACAACAGATAACCCATGAGGTAGGTGGGGCTGAGAGAGCTCTTTTGAGAACTGCTCCTGAGAGAACAGGTCTGAGAGAACTTGTGACTGATCCATGGTCGCCCAGCAGCTGCAGGTGGAGAGGTGAGGATTCAAATCTGGTTCTCCCAGATCACAGTCCATACTCCTAACCACTTCACCAAACTGGCTCTCAATAAACCTTTTCAGTACCATGAAAACTGGGTCTATTCAATTAAGCACAGGGGAGCTATGCAGCCAATTTTCAGAAGTTTGTCTATTTCTCTGAGGCAAGTTTATGCCTATCGACCAGCAGAATACTTTGCTGGCAAATTACAGTCGATAACTCTGAGCTGGAAAATTCCTAGAGATTTGGAGTTGATGTCCGGGGAGGGTGTGCTTCGGGGAGGGGACGGACCTCAGGAGGGTATAATTCCATAGTAGAGTCTGCTCTCCAAAATATCCATTCCCTTCAGGGGAACTGATCTTGGTAGCCTGCCGGTCAGTTGTAATTTCAGATCTCCAGGCCCCACCTGGAGGTTGGCCACCCTACCAGGGAAATCCTAGCTGGCTGTTACAGTAGTCTGTTGCTAGAAATAACTTAGGACTTTAACTGGGGCGGGGTAAACACAGGAATGGGGAAAAGCCCCCCCCCCCGTGAAAGCTGCAGGGAATGGGATAGGGGTGGGTGGGGCCAGCATCCACATGCCCCATCCCTGTAGCACTCGCTGCACTTTCACACATGCTAAATAATATGGTTTCAATCCACTTTCTGTGCACTTTGCCACTAGATTTTACTGTGTGAAACGGCAAGATCCACTCGCAAATGGTCGCTGAAGTGGATTGAAACTGCGTTACTTAGCATGTGTGAAAGCATATTGGAGCCACTCCTCACCCCTTCCCCAGAGTCACATCACTGTAGGAGTGCTGACCCAACAAGAACCGGGCCAGCCTCACCCACAGGCCAGCAACCCTGCTTCCCCCAACAGCTGAGCCCCAGTGAAGTAGATAAAGAAAAGAAAGCCCCACTGAAGAGCTAAAGGGGAGCTGGTGATGTTGGAACTTACTGCCGCCATTTTAAAGGCAGCGCTAAGTTCTGTCCCCCTCCACCGATTGGCAGCAGACGAAGCTTTCACATCTCCTGCAGCTGCCATGTTGTTTTCCTTCTAAGTCACAACTAGGGTTGCCATCAGCGCCCCCTCTAAGCTGAGTTAGTGTGAGCTAGCTCACAGTTTTTTAGCCCCCAGCTCACACGTTTTCGTCTTAGCTCAGGAAGGAGGGCTTCAGAGCAGACTAATTGATGCAGGAGCCAAATCGCTTGCTCACAACTTTAATGCCAGTTGCTCAAAAAGTTGAATTTTTGCTCACAAGACTCCACAGCTTAGAGGGAGCATAGGTTGCCACCCCCCTGATGGGGGCAGGGTTTTACCCAATTTTGGGCCTCCCGATCCTCTGCAGGCCAGCTGGCTGGCAGTGGAGCCCCACTGTACCCTACATGCCCAGTGCAATGATGTCACCCGAAGGTGATGTCATTGCACCAGGCACATTGCACGGGGGACGCTCTAGCATTTGGCTAAAAACTCTGTGTGACCATAGAGTTTTTGGTCAAATGCTAGAGCATCCCCGGCACAAGGTGCCCAGTGTGATGATATCACTTCCGGGTGACATTACCATGGAGCACATGTAAAGCACATGCGCAAGAAGATTCTGGGCAGCTGCATGGAGCCCCCCGCCAGCAGCAGGCAGGCACCTGGCAACCGTGGTCACAACAAAGGAAGAGCTTTCTTTGCTCCAGCTTAAAGCAAAGCCCGATGAGTCATGCTTGGAAACAGTATGATGCCCTGTGGAAGTTCCACAATAAAAGGGAGGTGTGCTGTGTTCTACTCAGGTTGCCAGCCAGCCTTCAAGTGAGGTCAGGAGATCTTTCAGAACTGCAACTGGTCTCCAGAATGAAGAGAGAAAATGGCTGTTTGGGAAGGCGGTCTCTATGCCCCACTGAGGCCCCTCCTCTCCCAAAACCTTGCCTCTCTTGGCTCCAGCCCTAGATCGCCAGGAACTTTCTAACCCGGAAATATTCCATCCATTTCCTGTGTAGAAGCAGCCTTTGCCAGTTCAATTTATGTAGACATATTTTAGGAGATGATGGTGCAATTTGGATACTCCTGCTACTGCTGGGCACTTGGAAGCGGTGGCAGATTAACCATTAAGCAGACTAGGCACGTGCTTAGGGCACCAGGGCCAAAGGGGGCACCACGAAGTTGGGGAAAGGGTGGAAAAATGTAGAAAAATGCCTTTTAGGTCATGAATATGGGAACTCTGATACATTTAACTTGTGAAATATTAAAATAGATGTTGTATTGCTTTTTTGTAGAACTTTATGTAGCCAGAGCTTGGCTTAGTTTGTACAGGATATTGTGTTATCATTGTATTGCTGCAACCTGCATTGTGTATCTGGTCAGAGAGGGCAACCACTAAAATGGACGGGGTCAGTGTGGAAAGGAGGGGGGGCACCAAGATTGGTCAGTGCTTAGGGCACCAGTGAGCCTTAATCAGCCCCTGCTTGGAAGACTGTCAATTCAGAGTGACTCAAATGCCTGGTTTTGGATCTCGCCCTGGAATTCTTTAACGCGGCAAAGGTTAGCGAAAAAAAGATCCTGTCCTGTTGTACAGGAAATGCACCTGATAACATGTTTTAATTAAATCATGACTAGAAATTACTTTTTAATACGATCAGAGACAATTTGTTGATGTTGAACTGTTAGTGCTTTTTCGTTATTAACGATAATAACTGTAATTAATGGCAATTAATAAAATATATAAAAATAATGGCAATATAATAAAATGGAGCTGCGGTGGCTCAAGTGGTTAAGACGCTGAACCGCAGGCTGCGGAAGGCCAGTAGTTCAGCAGTTCGAGACCCGGGTGCCGCATGACGGGGTGAGCTCCTGTCTCTAGTTCCAGCTCCTGCCAACCTAGCAGTTCGAAAGCAAGAAATTGCAAGTAGATAAATAGGTACCACTTCGGTGGGAAGGTAACAGCGTTCCGTGCGCCTTGGTGTTTAGTCATGCCGGCCACATGACCACGGAAACGTCTTCGGACAGCGCTGGCTCTTCGGCTTTGAAACGGAGATGAGCACCGCAACCCTAGAGTCGGATTCGACTGGCTTTCGAGCAAGGGAACCTTTACCTTTACCTTTAATAAAATATTCTTAATATGTTACTAAAAGCAATAATAACTTTTGTTAATGATTCCACACAACAGTGCGTCTCACATAATTCTCAGTGAACTGGTTGTCTGCGGGCGAGAAACGGAGTACAGGTCCACAGCTCAAATTACTGAATTTGCCAAACTTGTCAAACTTGTTCATGGGAGCCAGAGTGATGGACTGGTTAGACTGAGCGTTGTACTTGGATCCAAAAGGCTCAGGTTCAAATCCCCAAGTAGTAAGTAAAATAAGTAAATAGATAAAGTAAAATAAACAAATGAAGTAAAATAAATAAATAAATAAACGATCATCTCCAAGACCTCAATATTAAGCTAGCTTCTCTGAAGAAACAGCTAACCTCCCCTCATTCATTCCTGAATAAGATGAGGCAACAGAGGTCATGCTTATGTTTGAGGAGAGGGTGTTGACGTTCCAGACATGATGCCTGTGAAAGCCATACCATCAGCGATATGATCGCCTCTGTCATCGAGCAGAAATTCTTCCTGAAGATATATTTGATGACGATTCTAAGTTTGATAGGTCTTTCATCCCAAAGATGTAATCTTATTCACATATTTGTTCACAAAACCCATTAAATTCCAGAAGGACTTGCCGAGTCCCAGTGAGTGGTAAGATATTGTCTCGTGACTGATTTCCAACCTTCCATAAGCTTACAATTCCCATGTACAATATGCAGCTGACAGCCAAAAATGAAAGACCTCCTACGCTACTGGTCCAAAACCAATATGTTGTCCTAGAACTGCATCGTTTTTGCCTTTCCCAAGTAAACATAGCCCTCAGGTATATGTCTTATTATATGCGGAGCTGCACAACAATAGCAAAGTGCTGCAAGATCATTGTCTGATCAATATGAATGGGTTTGACCTAAGCCAGGACTCCCCAGTCTTGTCAGTCTTGTGGACACTTCTGGAATTTTGAGGATGAAAAGGAGACATTGCCACAAAATGGCTGCCATGGGATATTAGGGCAAACTGCAAAATGTTGATGTGCTCTGAGCCAAGCTACTTCCGATGACAGAGACAACTGATTCCAATGGAAATGCTCCCTTCAAAAAAACATTACATTTTTAGAAAATTACAAAATGCCCCCAAGTTTCCAGTTTCCTTCCTTTCCAAAAAGGACTCTTCCTGTAAGCACTGCTCCTGGAATTTCTAATCACTTGGGAACATAGAAAGTACAGAATGCTGTTAAATGACCAGTAGCTGAATGGAATAATATATTTTTTTTCTCATTGTGTTTTGAATATGACCCCACCAACAAGCCACTAAATTGCTTCCAAGATGTAGACTGGCTCAACAGCCATATGGGTGAGATAGCGGCTCGTAGGATTTTGGAATTTTAGATAACTGCCTGGTTTCCCTATGTGATTGACTCCTGCACCTACCATATTTTATGGACAATAAGCAGCAAGACAAACCCACCCTTCACACCCTTTTTTTCCAGGCAAGCAGCAGCAACTGCAGATTTCTTGAGCTAGTGTAGAGCTGCCATCCATGGATGATAGGCTATGTTTAACTAAATGACTGGGTTTCTTTAATTACGATATTGTTACCTCACCCTGACCTGGATAGCCCAGGAATGCCCAATCTCATTAGATCTCAGAAGCTGGGCAGGGTTGACTCTGCCCTGTACTTGGATGGGAGACCTCCTTGAAATAACAGAGGCAGTAGGTGGAGGCAGGCTTTATTTAGCCACCTCTCTGAATATCCTCCAGGCCCCCAGTAGGGGTCAGTCACCAGAGGTCACCACGACTTCCAGGTACACACACACAAATACCAAAAAAATTAAAAAGATATTTTTACCTCAACTCTCTCCTAGAAAAGACTAAAAATGCAGTATAAGCAGGCAATTAAAACTTACATAATATACCGAATGAAACAGTGTCAGACTTCTGGGAACCATTTGCCTACCAAATAACCCATGGGTCCCCAACCTTTTTGAGCCTGCGGGCACCTTTGGAATTCTGACACAATGTGGTGGGCACGCACAGCCACAAAATGGCTGTCACAAAACAGCTGCTATGAGAGGTGGAGATAGCCCACAAAATGGCTGCCACAATTTAGCTGCACTCATAGAGCAAAAATCCTTGTGCTGTGGTGGCAGCTGCTGCCAAAGCAACATTTTTTTAAAAAAACCTGCAGAGATGATCAAATCTCCAATAACTAAACAGAAGAAAAAGAAGAGAAGAAGAAAAGAGATTGGATTTATACCCTGCCCTTCACTCGGAGTCTCAGAGTGGATTACAAACGCCTTTCCCTTCCCCTCCCCACAACAGACACCCTGTGAGGTAGGTGGGGCTGAGAGAGCTCTGAGAGAATTGCTCTTTCAAGGACAGCTCTGAGAGAACTACAGCTTGCCCAAGGTCATCCAGCAGCTGCTTGTGGAGGAGTGGGGACTCAAATGCGGTTCTCCCAGATTAGAGTCCATGCACTTAACTGCTGCACCAAAATGGGTCTCAGAAGCCTTGCTGGGGGAAAAAAAAAACATTTCACCCACCCACTTTCTAAACACACTTGATGGACACCAGAAAAGGTGTTGGCGAATACCATGGCACCCATGCTTACCACATTGGGGACCCCTGAAATAACCAATCTAACAGAGCAATCCTATAGACACTTTCCTGGGAGTAAGCCTAGGGTTGTCGTCCCCCCGATGAAGGTGGGGAGATTACCCACTTTTGGAGGGGCCCAATTCACTGCCACTCATCTGGCCGGTGGGGGAGTCCCACCTCTGGGCAGCCCCATCTATGGTAACCATAGAGTTTTTTTCTCAAATGCCAGAGTGTCCCCCATAACATGCCCTGTGTGATGATATCATTTCCGGGTGATGTCATTGTGTTATTTGTGCTTTGCACGTGCATCAGGATATCCAGGACAGTGGGCTGGAGCCCCCTGCCAGCAACAGGAAGGGACCTGGCAACCCTAAATAAGCCTCATTTAATAACATGGGACTTACCTCCAAGAGACCTGGTTACTTCCTAAATAATTACTTCCTAAATAATTTGGTTTTATATTATCATCAAAACGCTAATAATCTGGAAGTTTTCCTTACTGTTTAGGAAGGCTATTGCACCATGCAGGAGCCCCTGCTATGAGAGCTGAGATACAGGCAGAAGCTTTTCTAATCTGCCTGCATGACGGCCTTAGCTAATGAGTGAAGCTATAGCCCAGAAGTATATTGAGAGAGGCAGTCCTGAAGGTATGTGGGTCATAACCAGCACCCTGAACTGGACCAGGAAACCAATGCACAACCAAAGCAATTATTTTAACACTGATGTAATCTGTGGCTTGTGGTTAACTCCTGAACAAGTCACAGCATTTTGCCCAAGTTTTGGCAGCATCATCAAGGGCAGCCCCATGTAGAACACATTGCAGTAATCAAGCCCATCCACAATTGATCCTTTTCATTGTTCCTTCCAGAGCATTGCATCAACTGTTAATTTTAATGTCCTAAGTCTTTTTAAAGGTTACCATCTTGTGCTCACTTACTGGGACCGAGGCCCTTCGGGACTTACACTTGAGTATATAATCATAGAATCAGACTGTCAAAAGAGATTTATTTCCCCCGCCCATCATATGGAGAAATATTAGGAGGTTTTCCTAACACACACCATGATCGCTAATACCCCAGAAACTCGTGGTCTCTAGAAAGAAAATGTCATTTGTGTGTGGTCCGCTTGGGCTACTACAGTGCTTCCTCATGTAAGGTAACCTTGCTTTCTCTGAGGTAGGAGTCATCTCATTGATTGTCTCCAAGCGAAAAGGAAATGGCTCATGCATCCTTTGTACAATATAACAAATGTCCTTTTGCATTATAATTGAATGGTGATTGTTGTGTTCAATCAATGGGAAAGGTTAAAGGAGCTCCTCTGCCAGCATTTTTAATGGAGAAGTCGATTAAGATTCACTTTAATCATTCTGGCTGCCTAGGAATTAAAGCAACAAAGACGATCGCCGGCACTATAATTACCAGTCCTTCTGTAGGTTTACACTGCTCTTTATGCAATAATAAATTTTCCTATAATGCACAATCTGACCAGGTTAACTTGCTTTGTTTGCAAAGCTAAATATTTCCCTTAATTGTATTGTGGATGAGAAACTCTTGTGATTAAGCCTATGCAATTCAGTTGGATTTTAAACGGGAACCCGCTGCCCAGGCGGAATGAGCCGAATCAGCAGGGTGCTTGGCGTTAAAACAGTCTTAACACCGTGGCCTTAACCCTAGGACACTGGTGGCATATTTCATGTTATTGAACATGGGGACCCCTCATCTCTCTCTCTCAGGCAACTCCAAGGGTCAGATATATTATTCTAATCCCTGTTCAAAACTGAGAAAAGGTTATATTGTACAGAAGAATTCGGCACACCACAGTGAATGAAAAATTCACCTCAGGGACACAGGTACAAATCTCTTTTAGACATGGCCTTTTCCCGGCTCCCCAAATGGAATACTTAAGTGGCCCCTGGTAATTTTTAAAAATCCCTGAAATGGATCTCATTTATTAATTAGTCTGGACCTTTAAAGGTCTTACTATATATAGCAGCAGCATTTTTTTTTAAAAAAAAATAATCATGTCAAATGAGACTTAGGTACAATCTGGTACACATTGAAGCACGCAGGGTATAAAGATGTGCTTCCATTAAAGCCACGCTAACACCTGTAATCCACTTTAGCAATGGTTTCACTAGGTATTGCGAGCTGGTCAGGGGGATGATATTCTGATTCTATAGATATGTTTTGCCTCTAAAATAATCCGATGACCATAGCTGTTCGTGAATGTGAGGTGAGTGAGAACGCTGTCCTTAAGAAGTGACAACAAAAGGCTTCAAAGTTAAAGCCCTATATGGCCAGGGTCCAACATACCTGAGGGACCACCTTTTCCTATATATACCCCAGAGAGCATTATGGTTGGGGGTGCAACACCGACTGGTTATTCCAGGCCCCAGGGAGGCCAGGCTTGTGGCTACTAGAGCCAGGGACTTTTCAGTGGCGGCTCCTTACTGGTGGAATGAGCTTCCGGAGGAGATCAGGGCCCTGCGGGATCTTGTGCAGTTCTGCAGGAGCTCTTCCACCAGGCCTTTAATTAGGAGCAGCCCACATTAGCATCAATGACCACTATTAACATCGGTGGTGTAGGCTGGTTGCAGCTGAGATTGAGCCAAACTGCCTTGAAGAACAGGAGCCTGTATTTGCTTTGAGCCTGCATTATATGTCTGCATGCCATCTTGTTTACTAATCACTGTGTGCACTTTAACTGGAAATCGTTGATTGTTTTAAACGTTTTAAATGTGTTAAATGTTTTAAATGGTTTTAAGTGTGGATATGAATCTTGGCACACTGCGCCAAGCAATGTGAGCCGCCCTGAGCCTGCTTGCGGGGAGGGCGGGCTATAAATGCAATAAATAAATAAATAAACATTAATCTGGGAAAGAGTCATTGGGTTTCTTTGAAGGACTGCGGCTGCAATCCAGAGAACACCTTCCGCCAGGAGTTGTCACCTCCGGAGTTGGTCCACATGTTTTTTAAGAAGCTGACCGTCCTCCATGGAGACTTCATAAGTAATGGGACCGGTAGCTCTGACGACCCTACCCGCCAGCCACGGGGGTCCCTTTCCAAGACAGGGTCTTCCAGGAAGACCCCCAGAGGACCTCCCTGTTGCTCAGTGGCAGAGCATCTGCTTGACATGCAGAAGGTTCCAGATTCCCTGCTTCTCCAGCTAAAGGGATCAGGTAGCGGGCAATGTCAACGACCTCTTCCTGACACCCTGGAGAGCGGCTACCAGTCTGAGCAGACAATATTGACTTCATTGGACCAAGGGATTGATTCAGTATAAGGCAGCTTCATGTGTGTAACACTTTCCTGGGAATGAGCCCCACTAAATGTGCCCCAAAGAGCGATTCACGAAAGCTACACATTTTGTTAGCCGTTAAGGCGCTACTGGACTCTTGCTCTTTTCTATTGCTACAGACAAACATGGCTACCCATCTTGATCTGTGCACAAAAGCGTTGACTAAGTTCTCCTTTCAAACATATGTTGTTGCTTTAAAGTTTATTTAAATATCTAGAGAGGGAGGTGAACCCAAGAATCTCATAGGATGGCTGATCAAATAGACTTCTTAAAGATAAGTTTAAGTAAGCGTACAGTATATTTCACAGCAAATAAGCTCTGCATGAAAACATGCCTTGCTCAAACCCTTTCAATGACATGCAAGGTGAGATCCTGATCGCATCACCCCCAGTGCTCCTTGGTGGGGCCATCGTTGTTTTGAGTCATTAAATCCACCAACTTGCATAAAGAACGGGTTCACTTGCCATTTGTCACTTTCACGCTCGCGCATTCAGGGGCAACCCTTCTGGTGACCGGTGCTTCCCGGATGGCATTGCCTGCAGTTCTTGGCATAGGTAATGTCTGGTGTACAAAGAAGAGAAGACCCGGCAGGGGGCAGTAAGAGGGCAGTTAGACAGGACAGTGAGATCAGCATTTCCTCTCCTTTTAAGTGTCATTCCTTGCCTGTCTCCAGATTGCTACTTTTAGGCAGTGTTCCCTCTAAGCTGAGTTAGTGCGCAGCTAGTTCACAGTTTTTTTAGCCTCTGGCTCACACATTTTTGTCTTCACTCAGAAAGGGATGGCTTCAGAACAAACTAATTCATGCAGTAGCCAAATAACTTGCTCACAACTTTAATGCCAGCAGCTCACAAAGTAGAATTTTTGCTCACAAGACTCGACAGCTTAGAGGGAGCATTGCTCATAGGGCTATATCCTGCTTCTTCAAGGAAGTTCCTCTCTCTCTCTCTCTCTCTCTCTCTCTCTCTCTCTCTCAGCTAGTGATGCAGCGATATAAGAGTTAGGTCGCTCTCTCTGTCTCTCCTCTTCACTATTAAGTATATTAGTTCCTGCATAAAGCTTTATCTACACTTTAATCAGGTCATGCACCTTTGCTGCATTAATTACTCTCTAATATACAGGAACATAGTGCTGCTATGAGCCAAAACCCAAAAGTCACTGTGTAAAAAACAGTTTCTAACAATTGTATGAAATCAAGAATAAAGACTTATATAAAATCATGTATAGTGTAATTTATGTTTATTTAATAATCTTTCAATAGAATGTAAAGCTCATAAGGTAGAACATATATGTGCACCGTGTCAAAGGACAAAGCACATAAAGATACAGAACAGAGTCCCAGCTCAATACAGTACTGCTAATCCCATGAAGAAGCGCTGGCAACAAGATGACCTGTGACTTCAATACTTTCCGCCCAATGATTACTCTGGCCAACAGCAGTCAGTGGCATTTATTCAAGAAGTGAATGTCAGGTTCAAAAGCAAGTAGATCCAAGCATTCTTAGGACCAAGAAAGGCTTTATTGGAATACAGTGCTAAAACCCACAGTAAAACGGTTATTGTCAGGAATGGCGGGAGAAGCTGCACAAGCATGGTTATAGTGTGATGCAAAACTGCGACTAGCAAATGAACTGCAAGCGCGCGCACGGGAAACTCCCAGCGGGAGAGTTACTTAATAGGCGGGAGACGACTCCCTCCACCCCCTCGGCTTCACAGGACTGGAAAATTCTCATAGACTCAAGAATAGCCCAAAGCCTGTGTTCAAGGCCACCGTGATAACACTGAGCGGCAGTGAAGAAGCTCCCACGTTACAGCTAGCATACCTACGCAAGCGCAGAAGCAGGGACAAGATAGGGAACACAGAACAATGGACACAGTGTGAAACATTAAACAAACCATTACTGACAGTGAACCGGTCACAAGAGGAGCAGTCACGGAAGGCTCAAAGAGATGAGTAGTAAGTCTCAACTAAAAAAATCGCAAACTGATCAACCCCCCCCTCCCATTTTACTATGCACACTTTTAAAAATCAGAGACGGGGCCCCATCAGATGGGCTGCGAGAAAGTCTAATGTGAGCAAACAGTCAGAATCATGCAAATGGATGCATCTGGATTCATTTGCTTTGCATCCAAATGACCTCAGTGAACAATAATGCCTCCGCTCACAACAGGCAAGCAAGACACGAGCGGAACGGGTGGGTTTTCAGGCATAATTAGTAGTGAGTCTCTTCAGTGCTGTGTGTGTAAAGTGCCATCCAGTTGCAACCAATTCACAGCAACCACGTAGGGCTTTTGAAGCAAAAGACTACCAGAGGTTGAAAAAGGGACTTCACAAGGGTTTTCAAGGGAACAAACTATCTGGTTTGCCATCGCCTGCCTCTGTGTTAAAATGACACTCTTATCCAGAGCCACAAAATCCCTGTCTGGAGAAAAAAGTTTTCTTTACCCTTCTTAAGCTGAGGCCGACTCACCCCCTCCTGTCCGGTGGCGTTCCATGGGCTCTGATTGGCTGGCAAATACTTGGATTTGTATGAAGCCAAAATTCCAAGGATTGGTTCAGAGCCTTGGAGGAGAGGCGGGATTTGGGAGGGATGATTGCCACACCCTCCACAAGGACTCTTTTCGATCCTAAGCGGGCAGAGCCCTGAAATGCTTACAGCATACTAGACTCGGCAGGAGGGAAGAACATTTATGTGGCCTGAGATCTTCCAAGGAATGGCGGGATGGAAATTTACAAAGAAAAATAGAGCAACACATAATGCAACAGTCCCTTATGAGAAAACCACACTTTTCCTAAAGAAAAAGGGTTTCAAGCGGAAATATTTGGAAGTAGTCAAATGCTACGGGGGAGTTACACCGATATCAGGAGAACTGGCTTCTCCCAGATTGGGAGGCACCATAGGATGGCCAGCTCTGGGTTGGGAAATACCTGGAGATTTGGGGGTGGGGTGGAGACTGAGGAGGGCAGGGGCCAGGAGGTATCCCAGTGCAGGATAATGCCACAGAGTCCACCTTCCAAAGTGGACATCTGCTGCCTGGAGATCAGTTGTCATCCCAGACTGCCAGTCGTCACCTGGGGTTTGACTCCTCCACCACCTCCTCCAGGTTGCCAGCTCCGGGTTGGAAAATTCCTGGAAATTTGGGACCTGGGGAGGGTCAGTATGGGGAGGGGAGGCACCTCAGGGCAGCATAATGCCCTGGAGTCCACCCTCCAAAGCTGCCATTTTTTTTTCTCCAGGGGAACCGATCTCTGTAGTCTGGAGGTCAACTATGATTCCAGGAGATCCCCAAACCCCACCAGGCTGGCAACTGGTCTCCTCCTCCTCCTCCTCCTCCTCCAGTGCTGGATTGTGCTGAAAGAGCTGTACTGGATTAGGAGAAGGTATTTGTTTGCTTTTTGAAAAGAACACACACTCCCGCCGATGCTCCCACTAAACTGTGGAGTCTTGTGAGCAAAAATCCTACTCGGGGAGCTACCGGCATTCATGTTGTGAGTGAGCCATTTGGCTACTGAGTAAATTAGTTTGCTCCGGAGCCATCCTTCCTGAGCCGAGACAAAAACGTGTGAGCCGTGATCTCCCTCCGTGAAGAGGGCAGTTGCAAATCAACTCTACAGATGCCAGCCGGGCTGAGAATTCAGCATAAATTCGCCATCTACCGATCTCTTTATCATCTGATTAACATCGTTTATAGAAGAAGCACCGCAAAACCCCGAGACTACAAGCAAGGTAACAAATAAACGATTAAGCGCTTACCTGTTTAAAGGAGACTGTGATATTGAAACGTACGGATAAGCGTTGAAACCTTTAAGGAACCACTTCGCTTGAATTAAAAGTAAAAAGAAAGCTTTCCGTTAGAGAAAAAAGGCTGAAAAGTGACTTTGTTTTGCATTCCTGTGGTCAGCCAAGTCTAAACGTTACGTAGTAGAAACGAAACTAACTGTGACTCTGTGATACAGGAAGTGGGCTAGAGTGGAGGTTTTTAGAGGCTGCTGTGCTTGAAGCGGAGGGACATTTTATTGTGTGACACCACCTTTACTGGAAGTTGGATTACAGAGACGGACAGGTGAGCAGGAAGAGGCTAGCAGCACTTGTCAGAAAATGCAAGGTTGGAGACCATGATGGATTACAGGGCTACTCAGAATCACTTGAGATTGAGAGGGATAGAAGAGGAGGAAGATCAAGATCTACGGGCCCTAGTAATTAAGACATTGACAACTTATATAGGGGAAGATGAAGGAGATTTGGATGCAGACTTTGACTTGATTTACAGAGTAAATTCAGCCTATGCCAAAAGAAAGCAATTACCCAGAGATGTAATTGTTCAATTTGTGACAACAAAGATGAAGGAAGACGTTTTCAAGAAACAATTTTCACAACCGTTGGAAATTAATGGAAAGAAAATAATAATCTTGAGAGAAATTCCGAGATCAATTCTACAAGATAGAAAGAAATTCAAGAAATTGACAGACAGGCTAAAAGAAATGAATATTAGGTTCAGATGGGAGATTCCTTATGGACTTACATTCATGTACAACTCGGTGAGATCAACTCTTAAATCTGAAGGAGACTTATATAGATTTAAAGCGAACAATCTGGACGATTTTAAAGATATTTAATTTAACACCATTATGGATTACAAATTTTTATCTTGGAACGTAAATGGATTAAATTCACCAGGTAAAAGAAGACTGGTGAATCATTGGCTGGAAAAACAAAAATGTAATATAATTTGTTTACAAGAAACACACATAAGAAAACAAGACGACAAATATCTGACTAATAAAAATTGGGAGAAGAATTTCATTCTTCAGCAGTTAACAAGAAAAAAGGAACAGTGATTTATATTTCAAAAGATTTGGATCCTAAGCAAATTTTTTCCGACAAAGAAGGAAGGTATGTTGGCGTGGAAATCTGTATGGATAGAATAAAGACATTGCTTGTTAATATATATGCACCCAATGGTGCAAAAGAGACTTTTTCAATGATTTGACTAAAGAGTTGGAATGTTTAAATTATGACCAAATTGTTCTTGCGGGAGACTTTAATGGTACAGTGAACAACACATTGGATAGAAAGTCCAAAGCAAGTGGAGAGAGACAGACCAAGCGGATCCCAGATTCATGGAAGGAAGCAAACATTTCATTGATACCTAAAGAAGGTTTGGATTTGACTCAAGTAAAGAACTATAGACCAATATCGCTATTAAATAATGACTACAAATTATTTGCGAAAATAATTTCAGAGAGATTGAAAAAATATTTGAAAGATACGATAGCGGAAGAACAAGCGGGATTTTTACCAAATAGACAAATTAGAGATAATCTAAGAGTGGTGATAGATGCAATTGAATATTATGACAAACATCCTGAAAAGAAGTTGGATTCCTCTTCTTAGATGCGGAAAAAGCTTTTGATAATTTAAATTGGGAGTTTATGCTGCAAGTTATTGAAAAAATGAATATTGGACAGTCCTTTTTAAACATGATTGTGGCAATATATTCAGAACAAAAAGCGGCTTTGAATATAAACAAAGAAAAGACGGACTTCTTCCGAGTCCAAAAGGGAACACGTCAAGGCTGCCCGTTATCCCCGTTGTTGTTTATTTGGATATTGGAAATATTATTGACAGCGATAAGAAAAGATGACAGTATTGAAGGACTTACAGTGAAAGGTTTCGCCTATAAATATAGGGCATTTGCAGATGACGTAATGTTTATGATTCAAGACCCAATTGAGAAAATACCACAATTGATGGAAAAAATTGAAGAATTTGGTTCAGTTGCGGGATTTTATGTTAATAAAAATAAAACTAAAGTGATGTGCAAAAATATGACGAAACAAAGACAAACAGAACTTCAAGAGAAAATACAATGTGAAGTAGTCACAAAGACTAAATATCTTGGAATTGATTTAACCATGAAAAATATTGACTTGTTTAAAAACAATTATGAAAAGGTGTGGCATAAGATTCAGCAGGATATGAAGAAATGGGATACTTTGAATTTATCATTAATGGGAAGAATCGCGACTGTAAAAATGAATATCTTGCCGCGTTTGATGTTTTTGTTTCAGACTATTCCAATACTAAAACAAAGGAAAATATTGGATTCGTGGCAGAAAGAATTATCCAAATTTGTATGGGCAGGAAGAAAGCCAAGGATTAAAATGAAAATTTTATGTGACGCAAGAGAGAGAGGAGGCCTACAACTACCAAACTTAAGACTGTATTATGATGCCGTCTGTTTAACATGGTTGCAACAGTGGATTAATTTGGAGAATAAGAAGTTATTGGCCCTTGAAGGACATGATAATAAATTCGGATGGCATGCATATTTATGGTATGGAAAAGTAAAAATGGATAAATTTTTTAAACACCACTTTGTAAGACAATCACTGTTCGAGACATGGACGAGATATAGAAAATTCTTCTCGGAAGAAAGACCACTTTGGATTGTACCAGCTGAAGTAATTAATCCGTATTCAAGAAATCAAGGGTTAGATTGGCTACCCTATAAAAGTCTTTTAAAATTTGAAGGGAAAAATTTTGTGTTAAAAGATAGATTCGATGTTGAATTTGAATATGATTGGTTGAAGTATAGACAGATTTATGATCTATTTAAGACCGATAAAAGAGAACATGGCTTTAGAGAAAAGAATATTGAAATTGAAACTGTATGGCTTGAGAATGATAAAAAAATGATTTCTAAACTGTACAAGGTGTTATTGAAATGGTATACTGAGGATGAGGTTGTAAAGGAGCAAATGATAAAATGGGCAGTAAATGTTAACAATGAGATATTAATGTCATCTTGGGAATACTTGTGGAAAAAATCAATGAAAATTTCAACGTGTGTAAATGTTAAAGAGAATTGTTATAAAATGATGTACAGATGGTATATGACGCCTAAAAAAATTGCTATTATAAATGAAAGTATGTCTAACAAATGTTGGAAATGTAAGAAACATGAAGGGTCTTTTTACCATATGTGGTGGACATGTGATAAAGCAGTAAAGTATTGGACTGAGATCCACAATGAGATACAAAAAATTTTGAAATGTACTTTTAAGAAAGACCCACAGATGTTATTGTTAGGTCTTAAAATGGAAGGAGGCTAAAGAAAACTGTGAGCTAGCTCACACTAACTCAGCTTAGAGGGAACACTGACTCCTGCCCATGTTCCGACGGTTAAAGGCACTGAGATATTTTAAATCTTCATATATTCTTATGGCTCCTGTCCATATTTCTTTGAAACTGGGCAGACTGCAGATCATTGGCTTCTGTGCGCATCACACTGGGAAACTGGGGAAAACCAAAGAGATCAGGAGCGCTCATTTTGGGGAGAAAACACGGAGGCGCCATTGTTTCCCACTAGCAGGAAATTACAATTAGTGCGAGACAAGTTAAAAAATGAACACCACTAACTTCCTGTCTCCAAAGAGTTAAAGACAAATGTCTAATTAACTATTTATTAAAAATGTATGATTGGATTTTGCAAGAATATCAATACATGACGAACGTTATTGATATTAGCCTCATTTGTTTAATTCCTTCAAGGAACGGGGGGGAAGGGGGCGGAGGAGAATTTCTGTAGGAAGCAAGAGCCTGGCATAGAACATTCCCATTTCATCCCCCCACCCCCTACCCCAATGCACACATTACTGCGAGGGATCTGTGTGCAATTTAAAAATAAGATAGACTAATCTGTTGGAGTGCCTACTGGCTTGTAAGCAGAGACAAGTGGAAGGTGCCAGAATGGAAATCATATGGGCCTGGAATTCCCCTTCTGTTGACCACAGAAGGCAAAGGAATAATCCATCACGAACAGAATGTGTGCCATACTTTGTTCATTAGCATTTAAAGAGGCTGTTTGGCATGGGGCTACAGATACAATTCTTACAAGAACTTGGCAACGGAAGCTTTGTCACTTAATGACAATCCACAGCTTTTTCAATAACGTGCTAAATGTTCCTGATGTGAGGGACCCAGTCTTTGCAAGCCCTTTCATCCTCACCCTCTGGTCTATACTGGGTTTTCTGCTTCCTGGCCACCGATTTACAGAGGAAACCGATGCAGGCAGCGCCGAAAATAAAAATAGAGCTGTTGGCAGCTACTCAAGGAATTGGAACTGAATTAGAAGCTATGTGGGTGTGATCGAAAATATCTTCGTGTTTACCCCCAAAACACCAGAATGCACTTCATGTCTCTAACCCAGAGACCTAAGTGTTGGCAGAGGAAGAGCAGAGCAGTGATGTCTGCTTCGAAGATAGCACAAATCTACGGACCAACGTTATTGTAGTCTACGAGCCAGGATTTTAGATTTTGGATACTGGCACTACCTGGGGGAAAGAAAGACTCATTATTATTTTTGGCAAGCTCTGGGAAAGGGATGGGAAATGGAAATGGCAGTTCATTGCACTTTGCCTTCTCTACTGTATCACCATGTTTCCCAGCCGTATTACCGAATTTGCCAGCACCATTGTTCAGGGGAGTTTTTATATTAATCTCCTTTAAAAAAAAAAAAAAGCCTGGTGTGACAGACTGTCAAGGGTTAATGCCTCACAGAGTCTGACAACCTTTGAGTGACAGGCTGTTCAAATGGAATTCTGTGGAGAGCGTCAGTTAAAAAATGACAGTTGGGAACTGACACTTCGAAGAAGAGAAGGTTTAGCACTGACTGAGGACTGGGAAGGAGGCAAAGAGGAGTGGGAGTATCATGGAAGATCCCCATTCAAGCCAAAAAGGGACAGAGTTTCTAGTCAAGGGAAGCAATCCCTGCCCAGTAAAAAGGGAGATAATTCTTTAAAAAAGGGGTGACTCCTGGGCCGAGGACAGACTGGCAATTTGCCCCGGGATGGGACCCGGGCTGACAACGATTCAATACCGGAGTAAATGGAATGTTCACACAGGCACATCTACCTGGCATCCCCCACCCGTAGCCTACCGGTGCTCTTGTGCTTCACTGCCGGATTAAAAAAACACCTGATAAAAGCCCGCGCAAATCTTGAAAGCCTGCGTTCGTCGCGCGTTTCTCCGCTTCCGGGGAGTCTGAACGCGCAGCCGAAAAGCCGGGAGCAACCCGCGTTGGGCATGAGGCAGCAGCGGTGTGATTGGCCGCGCTCCGCTCCACCGCCCAATGCGGTGCCGGCGTTGCAGGGCAAAAAAAAAATCGGCAAAATGCGCTTATGCGCATGAGCACATGAGCGCTCATGCGCAAATACACCCACAGCCGAATAAATGGGGAAACGGCAAATATAGCACGCCTCTGGTGTGGCAGTCTGAACGCTCCCGCGCACCTCCGTCCCGTATCTTCCGGCAGAGGCCCCCGCTGTGTGGACAGGAAAACCCGGTATCGTTTACTCCGGGGTTTTTTTGCCGCGACTGGCTACTGGGGCAAATTGCCAGTCTGTCCTCGGCCCTGGTCTGTATATATAGAAGGGTTTGGGGAACTTGGTTGTACGTTCCTGCCTTCTAAACTGGAATTGCCAGTGAAACTCAGAAAACTGTGCTTGTGAGTTAAAGAAGAAACTGAAAAGAAATTCTCTGTCCTCAGAGTTTCAAAGACATTGTGAAAAAACAAAAACACTTACTTATTGACAATATATTATCTGGGTTTAGTGTGATTACAAAGTTACCTCAGTTGTTATTATTGGTTTACCTCATACATCCTATCCCTGATTCCACCTGACCTTTCCCCCACCAAGTTAAATAAAATATTTTGTTTATTTTTGAACTTCCCAAAACTTTTCATGTGCCATTACAAAAGTAAAATATAAGAAGGTGATTTTGTCTCTTCCTTCAAGTCCTTGGCCTGAGCCAGCATCAAAATATATAATAACATGACAGGGTAGGACAGCCATAGACCAACAAATAAGAAGAAAATGGATGTAGGGGTTGCTCAGCAAGCAAGCAAGCAAGAAGAAACAAAAGGGAAAATCCTGTATGTGAGGGAGAGAAGAGGGCAAGATCGTTCTGCCTGGTTAAGTCAAGGTTGCCCCAGCCCGATAGTCCAGGCTAGCCTGATCTCGTCATATCTTGGAAACTAAGCAGGGTCAACCCTGGCTAGTAAATGGATGGGAGACCTCCAAGGAATACCAGGCTCTTGATGTGGGGGGCAGGTAATGACAAACCACCTCTGAATGTCTCTTGCCTTGAAGACTCTAAGAAGTCACCATAATCATCTGTGACTTGATGGCAAAAAAATAAAAATAAAAATAAGTCACAGTCTTGACTCCTATACGTTGCTTCCACCTACACTGCACTATCCTCTATGGCGGAATGGATTTCTTCAGTTCTAGGTCCTTCTACTTTGCAGAAGACTAGCATCTTTCGATATGCAGAAAGTGTCCTAACACCTGATAAACATGTTCTAATGGTGGACGAATGCTTTCATGAATGGATGATGAACAATTGTGCAAGTGGATCCAAGGTATGGTACTGAAGTAGGGTTGCTAACTCTGGGTTATGAAATTCCTATAGATTTGGGAAAGGGAAGGTCCTCAGCAGGGTATAATGCCATAGAGTCCATCCATCCAAAGCGGCCATTTTCTCCAGGGGAACTGATCACTGTAGTCTGGAGATCAGGTGTGCTTCCGGGTGATCTGCAGGTCCTACCTGGAGGTTGGCAACCTTCTGTTCCAACTCTATGCTAAGATAATCAAGATCTCTTCTTGCTACTGGAGGAAGCGACATTCAATTGCAGTCATGACCAGGACTCACCATTACATCCCAAGGTATTTTCCTCTCTCTTTTTAAACACTTTTATTTAGTTAGGACGACAAAAGATGAGATGGTTAGACAGTGTTATCGAGGCAACGGACATGAAATTAAGCAAACTCCGGAGCACGATGGAAGACAGAAGGGCCTGGTGTGATGTGGTCCATGGGGTCGCAAAGAGCTGGACTCGACTGTGCGACTGAACAACAACAAATTTAGTTAGTTGTTTTTTGATGAAGGGTTTCACTGGACTCGAAAGCTTGAACATTGGTCTGTGTCATTCGGCTAGTATTATAGAGATCGTGTTAATTTTTTTTAAAAAAATTACCATCGGCAGCCTCTGTATCTTATCTGATCTCAAATACATTATCCGAACATTTCATAAATTAAAATATAAAGTTCATAAATTAAAAAGTATGCGAAAAATTAATCTGAAGACTAATTTTATACCCTTGTACATTGAGTAATGTCTCAGGGCCAATTCAAGACCCTTTGCAGTTTTCTTAGCGTTTTATTAATCAGTTTGTGATAGGAAAATGCACGGCCACTCCCATTTTCTTTCCAGTGAAAAAGTACATCATTAGCTCATTGTTTCTAACCCATTATTAAAAGCTTGCATAAGAGGTCTCTTTTATCTTATTCAAATATCTCACACACGCAATCTGCTTGCTTCAAATAGCAATGACTGTTTGGGTATTTTGACTCCATGATGATCACTGCCATATTCATCATAAACCTGCTTTAACATATAGATCAGGGCCCCCAGTGTGGTCGCTGTAAGCACCATGGCACCTGCTGGCACCTTTCTTGGCACCTGCAAAGTCTTTTTAGGAAGTGGGTTGGGCTTTTGCCCAGCAGGGCTTCTGATGGGTCATTTGAGATCTGATTGGCTGTGCAGAATTTTAAAAACATTGCTTCGGCAGTAGCTGCCACCACAGCACTGCACGTTGCAGATACACTGTGTATATGCGGGAAAATACCTTTAAACAATACGTTCATTTTAAACAGAGCTCCTGCCTGAAATGTTGAAGAGTTACTGTAAGAGTTATGCATGACCTCACTTCCTGTGAGTAGTTAGCTCAGGCCCGTAGCCAGGATTTTTTTTTAATTTGGGGGGCCTTTAAATAAGTCAGGGGGCACCTTGCACACACACCCAGGGGAGCACCACATATAAAATAAAAAATTGGAAATCACGGGGCCTGGGCTGGATGGGAAATGGGGAGGGGCTTGGCAGTAAGTTGGGGGGGCAGGCCCCAAGATGCCTCACTGTAACTACGGGCCTGATTTAGCTCCTCCTCCTCCTGTGGCAGCCATTTTGTAGTCATGCCCACCACAAGGCACAAAGAGGATGGGGACCCCAATGTATATAAATTGGATTTTCCCAATTGGATATTAGCAGCTGATCTTTCCTGGTTTCTCCTTTCCTCTGCAGCTGATGATGATACTGGATGTCCAGTGGACAAAATGCCATGGGGGGTGGACGGGGCGGGGGGCGCTGCAACGGGAATCTGGCAAAATCCCCACCTGACAGCAGATTCATAAGCAGTTGTGGGAATCCTCAGTGGTAACTTCCAGTTCCATTACAGAGAAACCAAAGGAAATCAGATTTCACAATGCTCCTCACCAATTCTCCCTCTAAGCTGTGGAGTCTTGTGAGCAAAAATTCTACTTTATGAGCTACTGGCATGAAAGTTGTAAGTGAGTGATTTGGCTACTGCATGAATTAGTTTGCTCTGGAGCCATCCCTTCCTGAGCTGAGATAAAAATCTGTGCTCCGGAGACTAAAAAACTGTGAGCTAGCTCACACTAACTCAGCTTAGAGGGAACACTGCTCCTCACCATGAGTGTGTCATTTACAACATTTACCAAGTTTGTGTTGTCGAAGGCGTTCATGGCCAGAGTTCACTAGTTGTTGTAGATTTTCTGGGCTGTATAGCCATAGTCTTGGCATTGTAGTACCTGAGGTTTCGCCAGCAGCTGTGACTGGCATCCTCAGAGGTATAACACAGAGAGTACTCCATCTTTCTGTGTTATACCTCTGCGGATACCAGTTACAGCTGCTGGAGAAACATCAGGTACTACAATGCCAAGACCACGGCCATACAGCCCGGAAAACCTACAACAACTAGTTTTCCAAGGTAGTAGAAGAAAACCATTTAACCTGTCCATTAAGCTGTGGCATGATAGTAGAATTCTTGCTACTGGCAAATTAAGGTGTGTGATTCATAATGTGGTACCAAGAAGGCAAGGCATGAGGCACAGTTTCCACCATTTCCCTAGAGATTCTCTACTTGCCAGAGAAAAAAAAAATCATGGTGATCCTGGGTGATACCAGCCAGTCCCACTGGTTCATGGGATTGTCCCTCAGAGATTCCAAATCATCACATTTGTTTGCAGACAGAAATAGTCTCCTCTTCTCAGTATATTTTATCTGCTGCTGCAGTTCTCATGGTTCACTTGGTGCTGAATACTATGAATATATTTGGATTTTGCTTCATTGGTTTTCAGTGTTTTAACTTAACCTTTGTGGTTCGTCTGCCCCAGCACTTCTGGATGGAAATGGGAGACACTGATATTTGGATTAACTTAAGCAGAACCTTATTCAGTGCTTGATGGGCAACAAAACATCCTCTTTAATAGCTTCTCTCCCAGCTCCTCAGTGCAGGTTAACTTAGGCTTTGGTGAGACTTGGAAACTAGCTTTCTCTTACAGTCTGTCCGGTTTGGGTAATCTCAAGTCTGAGCACAATAGCAATTGCCGTACCTCAGTTTTCATTGCGGAGTGTACCAGAAAGGGGAAATACCTGGAGATTTTGGGGGGTGGAGCCTGAGGGCAGGGTTTACAGAGGGGAAGGACTTCAATGAGCTATAATGCCACAGAGGTCCACCTTCCAAAGTGGACATTTTCTCCAGGTGAACTAATTTCTGTTGCCTGGAGATCAGTCATAATAGAAGGAGATCTCCAGCCATCACCTGGAGGTTGCAAACAAGGGAGAGAGATCACAGGAAGGAAGTAGAGAAGAAAACAAGAACTGTGATGAGTTACGTCAAAAAAGTCTCCACAGACTGAAAGTCTCTTGTTCCAAAAATCAGTTTACTTGTAATTTAAATGCCACCACACAATGGATTGTGCATATCATCTCGTTTCGTGTGCACCTTTGTCAAGCAGAATAGCGTTAAACTATCAAAATATCAAGATTAATCCATTTAACAATCTTACAGCTAGTGTCTCTTGGTGAGACTCATCACACTGATGGATACAATGAGTATCTTCTCTATCACCTGGAGGTTGGCAACCCTAGAAAGGGCCTAGCAGCATCAGTACCCCCTCCACACACACACATGCACATGGCTGTTAGGCTGCAAAATGCAATTATAGAGCCAGGCCGCAAGAGAGACCTCCTCTCTATTTCCCCTCAACCAGTTAGCCTCAAGAGGTAAGGTTAATCCATGTTCACCTTTCCAGTGCCTTAGAGTGCTTACTAGTTGAGATGATTTCCTGTGGCCAGAGACCACTCCAATTCCTGTCCCTTTCCACAGCTTTCCCGCATTTCCCAGGGAAACTCCAGCAGGAAATAAACACTTAAGGGAATAGAATCTGAAGACTGGGAATAAATCCAGCCAAGGCCATGCCAGTAACTGAGTGATGAGGTAAGTTGACAGGGAGAAGGCGGACTCTCCTATCATGCTAACCTCATCTGACACTGTCCCGTCTCATGGAGACAGTTAACTAAAACGCCAACTGCTAAAATCTTAACTCCCTGTTTTCCTGCCCTCCATTGTGATTGGCTGTTAAGGCTCGTTTTATTGGTTGCCGAGGTTACTGTTACTGCTCTGTCACATCAGTATACCTTAGTCTCCCCCAGTCTCCATGGTTTTTGCCCTTATGATATCTATTAGTCAGGACCTGGTTATATTAAATGACTGTGTTAATACAGCAGCTCCCAACAGTGCAGAGCTGGCTTTTCTCTACTGTTTTTCAAGGCAATTTTAAATGTTGACATCACATCCAGGTGAGGAGGAGGAGATAGAGATTGGATTTATACCCTGCCCTTCACTCGGAGTCTCAGAGCGGTTTACAAACTCCTTTCCCTCCCCCTCCCTACAACAGACATCCTGTGAGGTAGGTGGGGCTGAGAGAGCTCTGACAGAACTATGGCTTGCCCAAGGTCATCCAACAGCTGCAAGTGGAGGAATGGGGAATCAAACCCACTTCTCCCAGATTAGAGTCCGTGCACTTAACCACTACACCAAACTGGCCCTCACACCAAACTGGCCCTCATACCAAACCCAGACATAACATCCATGTGTGAGCCTACATTCTAGAAGCCCTATGATATTACCACAGAGCTTCTACGGTGTCAGCTGACATGCTGACAACACATGCAGATTTTTGCCCAAACATATGTGATGCTGTTATGCAGCACCACATCATGTTCACCTAGCACTGTTCTCCCACCACCCCAAAGGTGAGAATGGGGGGAAGAGGAGGAGGAGAAGAAGAAGAAGAAGAAGAGTTGGATTTATACCCCGCCCTTTACTACCCAAAGAAGTTTCAGAGCAGCTTACAATCTCCTTTCCCTTCCCCTCCCCACAACTGTGAGGTAGGTGGGGCTGAGAGAGCTGTGAGAGAACTGTTCGTGAGAGAACAGCTCTGAGAGAACTGTGACTGACCCAAGGCCACACCAGCAGCTGCATGTGGAGGCATGGGGAATCAAACCCAGTTCTCCCAGACAAGAGTCCGCACACTTAACCACTACACCAAACTGGCTCTCAGCCCAGTGGTAGGAGAATGCCCACCCAAAGTGGGCAACTGGCATCCCTAGGATAGAGGCTAACTATATGTGCATAGCATCTATGTTAGAGGTGCATGCTTGCAATTGAACCCTAAAATCATTTTCATATGAAAGGTACCTTCAGATGAGGAGTCTGTAGAGCAGAAAAGAAAGGAAGGGTGTAGGTTTCCTCCAGTCCTCCCTGCTCTAAGAGACCCCTATCGAGATGGCAACATGGTGTTCCAAAACGGCACGGTAAATAACCCCACCAGTTTTCTGTCTTTATCCCTCTCTCCCAAAACTCATGTTCATTAAAAAATAAATCAGTACAGGTCTCAGAAGATAAAAAGAGCCCTGTTGGACCAGAGCAGTAATCCATCTTGTCCAGCATCGTGTCTCACAGATTGGCCAACCAGTTCCTCTGGAGGGTCAACAGCAGGACATGGTGGCCAATGACTTCCCCTGATTTGCTTCCTGGCACTGGATGTTATGCTTGTGGCCATGACTACATCCTCTGGCAGCGAATTCCACATTTTAATTGCTCATTGTGTAAAGTGGTATTTTTTGGTTTGTCCTGAATCTATTGCCCATCAACCTTATTGGATGCCCTTGAGTTGTAGTTATCTGTGTGCAACATCTCATTGGCCTATATTCAAATGACTGGAGGTACCGATAACAGCAGCTGGCAGTGTTCCCAGTCTGTTTGGCAAGCCCCTTCAACTGTGATGCTATATAAATGCCCAATAGCCTTTCTTGACGTAGTATGTTCCTTTGATATGACTGCACCTCTTCAAATTTCATATGGTGGGTGACGGCCCTGGAAAATACTTCTTAGAAATAGCAACCCACATGAAAAGCTTAGCTGTCACAAAGAAGGACTGACCATCCAGTTAAACTAAAGAATTTTGGGGAAAAAATCAAAATAAAGCGATAACTAATCTCATTAAGATACTATTGTTCCTGATTGTAGGCCCCAATCTGCAAAGATGTTTGTGGTGTTTGAATAATTTGGTGGCGGTGAATGACCCTTCCACTGAGAGTTCCATTTCTTTTGCATTTGGGGGGTTTAAGGATCCGTTTGGGTGATCGACCAACCAAAGACTCTCACTACTGGTTACTCACACAAGTAGTCTACTTATGTGACCATATATGAAAACAGAAGGACTTACATGGACAGTGCCCAAAGATACCTTACCTAATCTTTGATACATGAGACAGGGGGGGGGTAAAAAAGCCCAGCAGGAACTCATTAGCATAATAGGCCACACCCAACAGCAGGAACTCATTAGCATAATAGGCCACACCCCCATGTTACCAGAAGTGTGGTCATCCAGCCACACCTATCTTTTGCTTCTTATTCTGTTTACTTTGTTTGTTGTCAAAACCCAGGGCTTTTTTTTTGTAGCAGGAACTCCTTTGCATGTTAGGCCACCCCCCCAATGTAGCCAAGCCTAATGAGTTTCTGCTGCTGGGTGTGGCCTATTATGCTAATGAGTTCCTGCTGGGCGTGGCCAACTCCGGAGCCAGCCGGAACTCCGTTCCTGTGTGTTCCTGCTCCAAAATAGCCCTGCATGAGACCATTTCAGTGAATTATCTGTTTATAAGAGACAGAATTGAAGTTTTAAATGACATCCCAATTATCAATTGAGAGCAATGGACTGTAATCTGGAGAACTGAGTGTGATTCCCCACTCCTCCTCCACATGAAGCCTGCTGGGTAACCTTTGGCCAGTCACAGTTCTCTCGGAACTCTCTCAGCCCCACCTACCTCACAAGGTGCCTGTTGTGGGGAGAGGAAGGGAAGGAGATTCTAAGCTGTTTTCGGACTCCTTAAGATAAACAAAAGTGGAGGTATAAAAATGTACTCTTCTTTTATCAGCCAGTAGAAAATTCTAAAACAAGTGTGTACCCATTCCCATGCTTTGACTTGGAGGAAGGATCCCAAAATCAATTTTGTAATTTCTTTATCATAGGTTATTTTTTATTTGAACCAGAATCCTGATCCAAGAGCCTTGTGAGTAAAAAACCAAGCACATAAAAACCTCATAAATCATCAATACGGAAAGGAAGGGGTAACTCCGTTCACCACGCAACCTTGGTTATGTGAGCAGAGCATGTGTATGAGCCATTAATGGTGGGAGATGCTGGCTGGCTGATTATCCAGACTGTCTTTGATTTTAATTTCCCCATGTTTGTAAAGGATACCATTATAAATTATGCTATGTGATTTATGTTTCCATAAGGCCTGCCAACTCCCGGGTGGGTATGCAAAAGTATATAGCAAGGTGTATAATAGGTGTATGTTCAGGATAAACCAATTTTGTGATTTTTATTTTTATTTTTTTAATTTTTCTATACTGTTATATAAATATTGGTATCAAATATTTTTCACAAAGAGAAATTATTGCACCTTATGTCCTTATATACATCACAGTCCTTGAAAAAGATTGTATTCGAAATGGGTAAATCACTAGAGTCCCGTGGAACTGGTGATTTTGATACTGACAAGGCACTGTCTGAATATTTGAACAGAATGTAAACCTGCACTTTGATGTCTTATTTGGGTGAAACACATTTTTGACAATATTTGATACCAATATTTATATAGCAGTCAGTGATTAAAATGCTGAACTGCAGGCTGGAAGGTTGATAGTTCAGCAGTTCGAGACTCGAGTGCCGCATGATGGAGTGAGCTCCCGTCTCTGGTTCCAGCTCCTGCCAATCTAGCAGTTCAAAAGCAAGAAATTGCAAATAGATCAATAGGTACCGCTTTGGTGGGAAGGAAACAGTGTTCTGTGCACCTCAGTGTCTGGTCATGCCGGCCACATGACCATGGAAACGTCTTCGGACAGTGCTGGCTCTTCGGCTTGGAAACAGAGATGAGCACCGCAGTCCTAGAGTTGGATTCGACTGGCTTTCGAGCAAGGGAAACCTTTACCTTTATAGAAAAATAAAAAATAAAAAGCACAAAATTGATTTACCTTGAACATACATCTATTATGCACAATGCATATATTTTTGTGCATCTTCCTAAGACTGTGACCCTCAGTTTTTGTATTATTAACTCCCAGGTGCGGCCTGACTACAGAGATCAGCTCCATTGAAGAAAATGGCTGCAGTGGAGGGTGAACCCTCTGGGGTCGCTCCCTCCCGTCCCCAAACCCCACCCTCCCAAGGTTCTACCCACAAATCTCCAGGAATTTCCCAACCTAGATTTGGGAACCCTACTTTCCGTGCTTCACAAGTTATCATGTGATATACTTAAAGACAATGTCCATCGGCATCTTTCTGTTTTCAGGAACGGCAGATAAGGATTCAAGACCTGAAAACGTCGTCAAACTGTCGTCATAATGAAGTCCAAGTTAACTACTTTTGTCTAATGCAATCTGTGATTTTTTTTTTAAAAAAAAAATTCAGTTCAGGTCCATTACTTTGTTTATATTATGCTGCGTAAAGAAATGCGGGGTCCGCCGGATCGTACTGAAAGTAAATTCTTCCATAAAAACAAGACCTACTTAGGAGGCGTATGCACTAGCACTGCGACTTTGTTTATAATAAACACTTTAAAAGACTAATATTTTCCCTCATAAATACTCTAAGTAGGATGATCTATGAGATTTCTAATTTATTCTTGTTTAAAATTTAACCATGCTTTTTTAAAGCATATCAATTTTGTTAATACCATGTAATTAAAACATGTCAGTGCACAGCAAGTTTTAGTCTAAATTAATGACTATGAGAATTATTTTAATTAAATAACCAATTATAGAAAAATCGCAAGCATGAGAGCTGACATTTAAATGAATTTCATTTAAATTGCTTCTTAACATTGTTCCATCTAGGACACTAATGCAAAATGAACTATTGTATCAACATAGATTATCACTGGGTTGTTGTTTTTTTTCCCGGGCACATAATGTATTCATATTCAATCACTGGAACAAAGCGGGATATTTTCGTATTGATCTGAAGCTTCTATTAACTAAATACAACAAAGTGAGGTAAGGGGAAACAGGAAAAACATCATAATTCTCCTATCTGTCCTCCTGCATTTCTCTCACTTTAATATACCCTTCAGTATTTGTTTCCTCTGTTCTGCTTAGATTTGTGTCTTCGGGATGATAGAGAATGAGAAATGAAATGGTCTTTGTTTCCGAAGGGATCTAACAGCAGTTTGAGTGCGTGTGAAAAACACATGGGGGGGGGAGAGAACGAATAAGCTCTTGGGAAATTAAAATTAAGGCCCCCTCACCCCCCCCCCGGCAGCCTTTCTTGTTTCGTTCCTAACGGGAGCTGGTACTTAACCCAGCTAAAAGGGGAAGATAAATTAACCAAAAGGGCTGATCATGACAGGATGGGTCCTTGGTAAAGTTACCAGCCTCCAAACGGGGGCCTTGAGTTCTCCTAGGGTTGCCAACCTCCAGGTGGGGGCCTTGAGTTCTCCTAGGGTCGCCAACCTCCAGGTGGGGGCTGGGGATCCCCTGGAATTACAACTGGTCTGCAGACTACAACCTCTTATTTATTATTTACTCATCTACTTGTTTATTTAAGAAGAAGAAGAGGAGGAGATTGGATTTATACCCCACCCTTCCCTCAGAGGCTCAGAACGGCTTACAAACTCCGTTCCCTTCCCCTCCCCAAAACAGACACCCTGTGAGGTAGGCGGGGCTGAGAAAGCTCTTTCCAGAACTGTCTTTGAGAGAACAGCTCTGGAAGAACTATAGCTTGCCCAAGGTCATCCAGCAGCTGCAAGTGGAGGGGTGAGGAATCAAACCCGGTTCTCCCAGATTAGGCTCCACGCACTTAACCAATACACCAAACTGGAACCAAAACATTTATTCCACCTCCTGGAGGAAATGGCTGCTTTGGAAGATGGACTTCAGGGCATTATATTCTACCACGGTCCCTCCCCCTCCTGAATAGGGTTGCCAGCCCCTGGTGGGAGCAGGGGATCCCCTGATTTGGCAGGCTCCTGCCAGCCACCAGCCAGCCCCACTACTGGCCAGTTGGCTCGTGGGGGAAGCCCTATCCCCAACAGCCACCACCCAGCACAACATCCCCAGTGTGGTGATGTCACTCGGAAGTGACATCATCATGCCTGGGACATCACGCGGCAATGCTCTGGTATTGCCCAAATACCAGACCGCCACCGTGCGTCATCCCCGGCATGATGATGTCACTCCTGCATGATGTCATCATGCTGGGGAAGTTGCATGTAGCCATGTCACCCCGTCCTCACACTCTTGGAGAGCTCCCTCCCACCCCCTGCCGGTGAATGAAGAGGACCCGGGACCCCTATGCCTAAAACCCCACTCTTCCAGGCTCCACTCTCAAATCTCAAATTTCTGAAACTGGGGTTGGCAGCCCTCCCAGAATTACAGCTAATCTCCAGGCTACAGAGATCAGTTGCCCTGGAGACAATGGTGGGTTTGAAGGGCAGACTCTATGGTATCACAGCTCTGCTGAGTTCCCTCCCTTCGTCCAACCCCACCCTCCCCACTCCAGGCACCATCTTCAAATCTCCAGGAATTTCTCAAGTCTGAGTTGGGAACCCTAGGCCCTACCCTCTCCAAAAGCCGCCATCTCCTGGATTCACCCCCATAGTCTCCAGGTATTTTCCAGCCCAGACCTGGCAACCCTACCTTGATCCTGTAAGCAAAACAGACGCTCTGCCACTGAGTCACGTCCCATCATGTTACTATATTTTCTATGTCTGCTGTTTCCATGCGTAAGGTTCTAGAAATATATGTACCTATTACAGGAACAGCTTTATTGGTTTATTTAAATACCTAGCTTTCCTCACAAGCTTTCTGGAACAAATGCATCTTCAAGTGATGCTGTAGTGATGGCACCAACTGTACCTCTTGGCAATTCCACTGTTGAGGGTCAGTTTCGGGTCCACAGCTGAGAAGTCCAAAAATCTGAAAGTACAGCAAGCCCCCTGCTAGGATCTCGCCATTCATACAGGTTCATACGGCAAAGATGGGCCTCAGACACCCCCCACCTGAAACCCATTTGTCATTTATTTTTGGTCCATTTTTTAGAAAAAGTGGGATTTCTCAATACAGACCTCGTGCTCAACTAAGGTGCCTGAACTGAGCCACCGTCTCTTCTTCAGAAGATTACAGATGAGGAGACCAGAGAGAAGGAGACTTTGTTTAGGTGATTGGCTTTCGAATAAACTTTTCTTGTGGTGCCACTTTGGCTCTGCACGTACACAGGTATCTGAGAGTGCAACTAAACGATACACGTTAACTTGAGTCTGGTTGGGGGAAGTTCCTCCTCCCCCTGTGGTACACGTGTAGGCCCAATCCAACCCTGCAGCGCTTGGGAACATTCATTCCCTGATTGGATGTTACGTTGTCACGTGAATCGTCTACCTGAGCCATAAGAAGTCTTTGCTGCAGTAAACGAAGAAGGAAGAAGAAGATGAGCTCCTTTCAATATGGCAGGGGCCCCGAATCTACCTAGACTCACTGGAATGAGTCCAGTGTATACATGGGTCTCTCCCTTTATACTGCATATGTTTAATAGGGACAGGGGTTGCCAGCCTCTAGCTGGGGCCTGGAGATATCCCAGAATTAAAGTGATCTCTAGATTACAGAGGTCAGTTCCCCTGGAGAAAATGGCAGCTTTGGAGGGTAGCATTATACCCAATTGAAATATCCAATTTCACTCCCCAAACCCCACCCTCCCCCAAATCGTCAGGAATTTCCCAATCCGGAGCTGCCAAACCCCAGAGTACAGTTTGGTGTAGTGGTAAAGAGCGTGGACTCGAATCTGGGAGAACCAGGTTTGATTCCCTACTCCTTCGTGTACAGCTGCCGGTGTGACCTTGGGCCAGTCACGGTTCTCTCAGAGCTGTTCTGGAAAGAACAGTTCCTGAAAGAGCTCTCTCAGACCCACATACCTCACAGGGTGTCTGTCGTGGGGAGAGGAAGGGAAGGAAATTGTAAGGATACCACGTGCAACTGAGCGACAAGAGCAAATTAAACATCTTTCCTTGGTAACTTTAGCATTTTTATCAGGCAATAAACATCACAGTGAGGGGGGGAGGAGCAAAAGTAGATGTTCCCGACAATATTAACTTAATCTAGTGTTATCTAGAGGGACAACATAATATTTTATTTCCTTTACACCACATTATAAAACTCCAATCGGGTAGTGAAGGGTGGGGTATAAATCCAATCTCCTCCTCCTCCTCCTCCTCTTCTTCTTCTTCCTCTTCTTCTTCCTCTTCTTCTTCCTCTTCTTCTTCCTCTTCTTCTTCCTCTTCTTCTTCTTCTTCTTCTTCTTCTTCTTTTAAAAGGGTGAAACAGTACACTGCTTTTCATACCAGCCTAAACAATATGGCATGAAAATATTCAAGTAAACCTGAAACCTTGGTGCTGGGGGGGGCAGCAGTGGGAGGGCTTCTAGTGTCCCTGGCCCCACTGCTGGACCTCCTGATGGCACCTGGTATATTTTGGCCACTGTGTGACAGAGTGTTGGACTAGATGGGCCATTGGCCTGATTCAGCATTGGCTTCTCTTATGGTCTTATGTTCTTATGAAATCCATTACTAACTCTCTCCTTGTCCTCAAATTATATGTACTGTAGCTTTAAAGCTGTGAAGGAAAAAGAGGCGGGGGGGAAGAGAGAGAGAGAAAGAGAGACTCCATGTATTTTTTTCATTGATTAACCAGTAATGTTATGTATAAATAATGTATCTGACAGTATGGCAGCCCACTTGGGATATTATGGCATTTACTAGAAAATAGGATACCACGTGCAACTGAGCAACAAGAGCAAATTAAGCATCTTTCCTTGGTAACTTTAGCATTTTTATTAGGCAATAAACATCACAGTGAGGGGGGGAGCAAATGTAGATATTTCCAACAATATTAACTTAATCTAGTGTTATCTAGAGGGACAACATAATATTTTATTTCCTTTACACCGTATTGTAAAACTCCATTCAAAACAAATGCCCATCTTGCTCTTTTCTCCCTGGCTGCATCCCAAGAGACTGATATCAGGGCAACTCCCTTAGCAGAGTACGTATTTTAAAAAATAAGTGGGCATTTTATTGGCTTAAATCTGAAACCACTCATATTATTAACAGAAAATACTCATACCGAGTGTTCGAACTATGCTACCTTGGGGACTGACCCATTTCAGAGCTGGAGTGTGCTGCAGTCATGCTCCCCATGTTCACAGTGCGCACCATACAGGTACCTCTGCATCGGTGCTGAAGACCATGCATTTGGGGAGACTGACTTCAACTGCATGTTCACAGTGCGCACCATCCATGTGCCTATACAGAGCCTTCCTGTCTGTGCTGAAGACCATGCATTTGGGGAGACTGACTTCAACTGCATGTTCACTGTTGTGTCCTGGGATCAGAGGGCTGAGCTGGCGAAATACAGCCAAGCTTCGCTCTCTGAGAACAATAGGGACTAGGTTCCTGAGCTCGCCAGTAGTGAACCAATGGCAGCATTGGCGGGCGATTCAAACCCGCCAATAGGAATATAGGGCCGTCGTATATAGTTGGCCTCCGGCCGTTACTGTGTGTTCTTGTCTTATGTGAAGTACGAATAAACGCGTCTTCTCTTATGTCGTCGTCCGAGTCATGAGGCCCGAAACTCAGTACTTTACAGTGGCGACGAGGATGGGATTCCAACGCCTTCCGTGACTCCACGAACGACGAAACGGACACCGCCGAGCAACGCATCGCTGACCCCAGAGCAGCACCGCACCGCTCGCCGAGCATCGCATCGCTGACCCCGAGCAGCACCGCACCGCTCGCCCGGCGCACGCCGTTCCGACAGAACCATGGCCGCTTCCCACGTAACACTGGAGCACTTCGACCAGTCGCAGCCAGAAACCTGGGACGCATGGGTCGACCAGCTCATCAGCTACTTGGAGCTCAACGAAATCCGCCACCCCGACCAGAAACGAGCGATCCTCCTGAACGCCTGCGGCACCCAAACCGTCCGCCTCGCCAAGAGCCTCTTGGTGCCCCGCACGGCCTTAGAGAGCTCGTTTGGGGAAATCCTGGACGTCCTCAATGGCTACTTAGCCCCCGGCCGACCTTCCTGGCCAAGAGGATGGATTTCCAGAGGCGAGTCCAGACCCGAGGGGAATCCATCGCCAACTTCCTAGCCGCGCTAAGGGCGCTAGCCGTGGACTGCGGGTTCCCGAAGGTGGAGGACAACCTGCTGACACAGTTCGTGTGGGGCCTGGCGGACTCCAAGCTGAGGCGCAAGTTGGTGGGACACCGGAAGCTCACCTTGGACGAGGCCCTCGACGCCGCCACTGCCCACGAGGCCGCAGAAGGGGATCGCCCGGTCGCGGCCGCGCAGGTGGTTGGAAGGAGCCCAAGCCCCGGAAACGAAGAGACGGACGGGGTCTTCGCCCTCAAACCCCAACAACGCCGGCCGGCGCCGTTCCAGCAGGCCAACCGGGAGCAAGCCAAGTATTCCGGCAACCGGGCCGTCTGTGCCAGCTGCGGGGAGGCCCACGGACGGAAATCCTGCAAGTTCCGGGATGCTGTCTGTCACGGGTGCGGAAAGCAGGGACACCTCGCACGGTCTGCCGGTCCAAGGGCCCCGAATTCGAGATCGTCGTCCCCGGTACCGCGCATCGTCCACCGCACACGAGACCCGGATCGCGGTCGCCGATGTGCCACCGTCACCGACCAACCACTGCAGGTACTTCGCCTCCCCAACCCCAACCTCTCCTCTGCCCCGAAGATCCAAGTAACCGTGCGGATCGAGGGGTCCCCTGTTGCATGGAAGTGGACTCGGGATCGGCGGCGTCCATCATTTCCCTGGACACTTTAAAAAGACTGTGCCCACTAGGGGGACCCCCTCTACGTCCATCGCCACTAAGCTTGGTGGACTTTCAAAAGAACCCTGTCCCCATCCGGGGAGTCGGCACTTTCCGAGTGCGGTACCGAGACTTTGAGGGGAAATTGGACTTGGTGGTGGTAGAAGGGAATCTCGCGAGTCTCCTGGGGCGGGCGTGGTTCGAGGCCCTAGGCATATCGATTGGGGGAGTAAACAAATGTGGGGTGCAGGACTGGGGGGCCATGTGCAAGGAATTCCCGGAGGTCTTTGACGGGAAACTGGGATGTTACAAAGGGCCCCCGGTGTCGCTCCACTTAGACCCACGTGACGCCCATCCGCGGCGCTTCCGCACCGTGCCCTGGCCCTCCGCCTAAAATAGAGACCGAACTAGACCGGCTGGTGGGCCGGTAGCTTAGAGCCGCGGTCCCGAACGCTAGATGGGAGACCCCGATTGTGACACCAGTCAAGCCAAATGGGGAGATCCGCATCTGCGCGGATTATAAGTGCACTATTAACCAGGCACTTCAGGCGCACGCATACCTCGTACCCGTGGTCAGCCATGTCCTAGCAACACTGGCGGGGCGCGCATATTTGGAAAGCTGGATCTCGCGCAGGCGTACCAGCAACTCCCGGTAGATGAGGCCACGGCCGGAGGCCAACTATCACAGTTAGGGGGGACGGCCTATATTCCTATTGGCGGGTTTGAATCGCCCGCCAATGCTGCCATTGGTTCACTACTGGCGAGCTCAGGAACCTAGTCCCTATTGTTCTCAGAGAGCGAAGCTTGGCTGTATTTCGCCAGCTCAGCCCTCTGATCCCAGGACACAACATTCACAGTGTGCACCATCCATGCGCCTATGCAGAGCCTTCCTGTCTGTGCTGATGACCGTGCATTTGGGGAGACTGACTTCAACTGCATGGTCACAGTGCACACCATACATGCACCTATGCAGAGCCTTCCTGTCTGTGCTGAAGACCATGCATTTGGGAGACTGACTTCAACTGCATGTTCACAGTGCGCACCATCCATGTGCCTATACAGAGCCTTCCTGTCTGTGCTGAAGACCATGCATTTGGGGAGACAGACTTCAACTGCATGTTCACAGTGCGCACCATCCATGTGCCTATACAGAGCCTTCCTGTCTGTGCTGAAGACCGTGCATTTGGGGAGACTGACTTCAACTGCATGTTCACAGTGTGCACCATCCATGCGCCTATGCAGAGCCTTCCTGTCTGTGCTGATGACCGTGCATTTGGGGAGACTGACTTCAACTGCATGTTCACAGTGCGCACCATCCATGCGCCTATGCAGAGCCTTCCTGTCTGTGCTGAAGACCGTGCATTTGGGGAGACTGACTTCAACTGCATGTTCACAGTGTGCACCATCCATGCACCTATGCAGAGCCTTCCTGTCTGTGCTGATGACCGTGCATTTGGGGAGACTGACTTCAACTGCATGTTCACAGTGCACACCATCCATGCGCCTATGCAGAGCCTTCCTGTCTGTGCTGAAGACCATGCATCTGGGGAGACTGACTTCAACTGCATGTTCACAGTGCGCACCATCCATGCGCCTATGCAGAGCCTTCCTGTCTGTGCTGAAGACCATGCATCTGGGGAGACTGACTTCAACTGCATGTTCACAGTGCGCACCATCCATGCGCCTATGCAGAGCCTTCCTGTCTGTGCTGAAGACCATGCATTTGAGGAGACTGACTTCAACTGCATGTTCACAGTGCACACCATCCATGCGCCTATGCAGAGCCTTCCTGTCTGTGCTGAAGACCATGCATTTGGGGAGACTGACTTCAACTGCATGTTCACAGTGCGCACCATCCATGCGCCTATGCAGAGCCTTCCTGTCTGTGCTGAAGACCATGCATCTGGGGAGACTGACTTCAAGAACATGGTGCGAGACCATCAAGAGCTCAGCAATCTGCCCCACCATCATTATCACAATCTCTCGCCTGCTCGAGCATATAATAAATGTCCTGTGGGGTGTGGCAAGGGATTGAATTGCTGCTGGCACCTGCCCAAGGAGCCAGTGGCCCTACATGCCTGGAAGATTCAGGTGTCCTGGACAGAACAACTTTAGAGTCCAGTGGCGCCTTTATGACCAACAAAGGTTTATTCAAGATCTGAGCTCTTGTGCATGCACACTTTTTCAAATACAATGGAATGGGAGGTAAATTTCAGACGTATCGACGGGTTGGACAGCAAATTAACATGTAACATGATGAAGATGTTTTAAGATATGCAAAAACAGAATGAAATAACCCGCTACGGTTATAAGGTCAACAGCTGTAAAGCATTAAATATTTCAAAATAAAAAGTGTGCACGCACACGAAAGCTCAGACCTGGAATAAACCTTTGTAATGATTTCAAGTTATATGTGTGTGTGTGTGTTTCTTTAAATGGTTGGTAAGTGTCAGAAGAACAAGGGGGTGAAAGGGGGAGATGAGTGAGTTAGGTGATTGGTTGGTGACTGAGGGTGTGTGGGCGGAGCTAGGAGGGGAGTGTGTGTGTAGAGAAAGAGGGCAGAGGGTTCAGTTTGAAGTCAGCAGCTGTCAGTTGTGGTCAATCTACACAGAGTCTGAGAAGTTGTCTTCTAACTAGAATCATATGGAAGTGCTGTGAAAGGCATTAAGATTCTAAAGGAAGAAGAACGTATACTTAAGGGGACATTTTAGGCAAAATCTAATATACTCAAGAGTATTTTAAGAGTGTGAGGCGGAAAGACTGACAGAGACCTGAGTAAAAATAGAAAGATTTTACTGAGCAACTTAATAAAACATCTTGCAACCAATACACTTCTTCTAACAATAAAGTTTTATCTTGTTTATTATTAACCCAGAGTCTTATCCTCAGAACCACAAAGTCCCAACAAAGGAGCTGTAGAGCCTGGGCACAGTACTGTAGGAAAGGTCAATTAAAGACTGGAATTAAATTCCTGGTGGCAGCAATAGATACTTTGAGTGAGAGAAAGAAATAACAAGAAATTTAGAACCACATCACAACTAACCACGCACAATAAGAGAGAGGTACTGTGACAACCACATCACAACTAACCACGCACAATAAGAGAGAGGTACTGCGACAACCTTTGTTAGTCTTAAAGGTGAGCCTGGACTCTAAATTTGTTCTCCTGCTTCAGTCCAACACAGCTGACTACCTGGTACCCTTAGCAATTCTCCAGTAAATTTACTGAGTCTGAGGAAGGTTTGGGGCATTGGTACTGGTGGGACTAGTGAAATATGAACAGGCATTGTGTACAGTGCAGTACAGTGCTATGTGTGATGGGGCTATTGGATGTCACCTATGTGCACATGCACGGGGTGGGGAGCATTGAACACAGTGATGTGTGTTTCAGGCTTGCATTGCTGTATCCCAGGGTCCCCAACATTCCGGAGCCTGCTGGCACCTTTGGAATTCTGACGCAGGGCATCGGGTGCACCCACCAAATGGCTGCCAGGGGAGGTGGCATCAACCACAAAACTTCAGGAAATGAGGTTATGTGTAACTCTAACAGTAATCCTTCAGCATTTCAAACAGAAGCTCTGTTTAGCAGGATGCCTCTTAAAATGAACATACTGTTTTAAAATATCTTCTTGCATACATACAGGAAAATTCCTGGAGATTTGGGGGTGGAACTTGATTCTGTCAGTAAAAAGGCAAAGGCAGGAGGCTTTCCAGGCCTTTGTGGGGAACTCATTGGGGCCAGTCCTGACTAGGGTTGCCAGCTCAAGTTGGGAAATTCCTGGATATTTTGTGGTGGAGTCTACGGAAGCCAGAGGAGAGAGGCCTCAGCTGAACAGAATGCCATAGAGCCCACTCTCCAAAGCAGTTGTTTTCTCCAGCGGGGGAGAGATCTGTTGTCTGGAATTCAGTTGTGATACCAAGCAATCTTCAGGCTCCACCTGGAGGGTGGCTACCCTAGACGAACCAGTTAGTGCTTCAGAGCAGAATCTGCCAGACCTGGGTTCTTGCTGTGGAAGTTGAATGAGTGATTTCAGGCCAGTCACAGACATTTAGCTTAACCTACCTCACAGGGTTGTTGTGTGGATCAAAAGCAGGAGAGGAGAATGATGTAAGCTGCTTTGGTCTCCACTGTAGAGAAAGACTGTACTTTTCCTCCTGGGGAACCATTGCTACCAATCTCCAGGTGAGCAAAAGAGAGCTCACAGGAAGAGATTGTGTCAATGCAAAAACACTCTGTGAATAAATTACAAACAGAAGTGAAAAGAGTCTATTATACAATTCAGCTCCAACAATTCCAATTTTTATCAAGTTCAACAAACACTCTTATGAATTCTTAAAGGTTTAGGATCAAATAGTACTTGATACAAAGGAAAAACTCTAAATTGATACAGTCTCCAGGTGAGGGCTGGAGATCACTCAGAATTAAAACTGCTCTCCAGATGGCAGAGATCAGCTCCCCTGGAAAAATAACTGCTTTTCAGGGTGGACTTTATGTCATTATGCCCTGCTAAAGTCGCCTACTTCCTGCCTGGGTCCCCATTCCAGAGAAAGACTGTAGTTTTCCTACGTAGAGGCTGGGGGAGGGGGGATGGAAAGCTGGCTGAAAGACTGTAGTTTTCCTAGGCAGAGGCTACGGGGGGGGGGAAGGCATGGAAAGCTGAAATCAGAGGGGCAGATGATGGTATGTTGATGGTTGACTGGGAAGGAGATAGGGTTGCCACCTCCAGGTTGGGAAATTCCTGGAGATTTGAGGGGTGAAGCCTGGGGAGAGTGGGGTTTGAGGAGGGGTGGGTCCTCAGAGAGGCACAAAGCCATAGACTCTACCCACCAAACCAGCCATTTTCTCCTGGGAAACCATTGTTGCCAATCTCCAGGGGAGGGCTGGAGATCACTCAGAATTGCAACTGCTCCGATGGCAGAGTTCAGTTCCCCTGGAGAAAATGGTAATCTCTGTGTCATTATACCCTGCAGAAAATCGACACTGAGTGCCCAAGGCCAGGGCACCCACTCAGAGCCTCTTTCTAGAGCTCATTGTTATTTATTTCCACAATAGGTCTTATTCCTAGTAGGTAATAAGTATGTCAGAACTGGAGATTAAATCTATCCGTAATTGTGGAATGCTGAGAGTCTCCTCTCAACCATTTCACAATTAAGGATACATCAATTGCCAATTTGGACATATTTATTACCTATGCTATGTTTGCCCCCCAGTTGAACCCAAACAGATGATAGACATATATACTAAGCTCATTATTTTTTTAATCTGTTAAAAACACCTTCATTATTCTGTATGTTAATTTACTACCCACCCACCTCCTCCTCCTCCTCTTCTTCTTCTCTATATGTATGACTTATTTCTATTTCCATTTCATTTTATCTGATGAAGTGTGCGTGCACACAAAAGCTCATACCTTGAATAAAACTCTGTTGGTCTTAAAGGTGCCATTGAACTCTAACTTCATTCTGCTGCTTCAGAGCAACACGGCTAACTACCCACCTGGATCTATCCACTTGTAGTTTTGTGAGTGTTGATCTTCATGAAATACAGCTGTTCTGGAGGACAGTCTCATTTGTTTTTCTTTCCACCCTCACCATAACCTAGATGTCAACTCAGTATGGTTGCCCACTGCTTGGAGGAAAAAAATGTCCTGTTCCTTTAACAGACATAATAGGGTATTATTTACCAGGTGAGGGTTGTTTATCTCCATGCTGTGAAAAGCTTCCACCTTCCATTTCCACACATGAAGGCTTTATTAAAGGAACGGGTTCATTTTCCTCCAGGCCTATTGGCCACCTGAGATCTGAGCAAATCCTTTTCAACCAAGCATTCCTTAGCTTCCATTAGTGTATCACATTCATTTTTAAGAATGTATTCTGTCACGTAACATCTTGCAGTAAATAAGCTGTTATCTGTCTTGAACCTGGAGAAGACTGTATCTGACGGGCATTTCCTGTTGGCTGAAGGACATTCCTGCTGGGAGAGTGGGAGGCAATTTGTGGTGACTCCCCTCTCCCACTGTGGGCCTAACATCGTGGCCCATTGTTGGGACGGGCTGTGGCTCAGTGGAAGAGCCTCTGCTTTGCTCACAGAAGGTCCCAGATTCAACCCCAACTCCAGTTTCAAAAAAGGGGCAGGCAGTAGGTGATGTGAAAGATCTCTACCTGAGACCTTGGAGAGCCACTGCCAGACTGAGTAGACAATATCGACCTTGATGGATTGATGGTCTAATTCAGTGTAAGGCAGAGTCAAATGTGTTCATGTATGTTCCCTAAAGCCCAGGGGCATCTCAAGGGTGCAGTAGCCTTCAGGGAGGAGGAAGGCAGTGAAATTTCTACTCCATAAGTGGAAGTCTGCTCACAGCAGGCTGGATACAACACAAGTTGTATACAACACAAGCTGGATACAACACAAGTTTGAAATGCAAGTGTTTAAATTGTATGTGTGTGTGTGTGGGCAGGCTGAAAGAGGATAGCACCATTGGTGTAGTGATGCCTTCTAATCTTGGATAGATCCTAAAGCTACAACACCGTGCAAAGTAATCCCATTGAAATGAATAGGTTTCAGGACACTTAACTCCATACCGGGCTGTGGCCTTCCAAGTAATCATGCATTTCCTGAGCCACAGTAACTCCTGTGCCTTCAGATTCCAAAAGAAATTGTTAGTTGATAGTGCAGTGGTTTTTGAAATGACTTGGTCATACATGGGTAAGTATGGAAAAGCTTAGCTTCCTTCTTATTGGTAATAAAGCATATCCGAAACAGACATCTATTTCCTTTTGGTTCTTTATAAAATTGTCTTTGCAGTCTGTATGGCATATTCCCCCCAGGGTATAGATCCAGCTCTCCTAATCCTAACCTGCATCTCAGGGAAACAAGAAGTTCTTCCCAGCTACAAAATAAGTGGGTACCATGCCAAATGGAAGTTGTTTGCGCGCCGCAAATAGCAGCAGATTCCCGCCGTAATAAAAAGCTATCAATTAATTTTGCTGTAACTGTATGCACCTGTGAACAACTGTTTAATTAAAGAAGCAAACAGAAATCTCTCACAATAATGCCTCAAATTACTTGCATTTATGTGACTCAATTAGCCAGAGTGGATAAATACAATTGGAAAGCTGCCATGCGGACTTTCAGAAATAAAGACACAACACAACTGGGGGAGATGCGAAAGCGGCGAGGAAGATACAGACCGGCAAGCACAAATAGCTGTCAAGCGGCTTCCTCCCAGAAACGGCTCCACTGGAAAATAAATATGGAAGGTGGGGCGGAGCAAAGTATAACAGGCCTTGTAAACGGCCCGAGAGAACATTAACCCACATCAGGGCTTCTGGCAGGGCCCACTGATGACAACCCCCCCCCCATTTATTTGCTAGTGCTCCACTATGATCCCACCCAGGGCTCTTTTTGTAGCAGGAACTCCTTTGCATCTTAGATGACACACCCCTAACGTAGCCAATCCTCCAAGAGCTTACAGTAGCCCCTGTAAGAAGAGCTCTGTAAGCTCTTGGAGGATTGGCTACATTAGGGGTGTGTCGCCTAATATGCAAAGGAGTTCCTGCTACAAAAAGAGCCCTGATAAATGCACTGCCCAGAGCCAATGGGGAAAGGGCCGCAGGCAGTGGTGAGCACAGGCTGTGGGAGAGCTCACAAGCGGGGAGGGGAAGGATACCCGGGCAGGTGAAAGGGAAGAAGGGCATCTCTGAGGGCTTGATAGGGTTTGCCTGGTCCAACTCAGGAAATATCTGGGGACGTTGGGGGTGGAGACAGGAGACTTTGGGGGTGGAGCCACTAGCAAGGATGTGACATCACTTTTGTGATGTCACTAGGGTTGCCAGGTGAGGCTGGCAAGCTGGAAGGGAGTTCTGGCTATCACATTTCAGCATTCCTTTTGAAAGCTTTCCTTTTAAATGCTTTCCCTCCATTGGAAATAATGAAGATTGGGGGCACCTTTCTTTTGGGGATCATAGAATTGGACCCCCTGGTCCAATCTTTTTTAAACTTGGGGGTGTTTTTCAGGAGAGGTACTGCAAGCTATGCTGATAATTTGGTGTCTCTACCTAAAAAAAAAAAAATCAGCCTCCCCAGTGCCCCAAATACCCACAGATCAATTCTCCATTATACGCTATGGGGACTGGTCTCCATAAAGTATAATGGAGTGCCCCACAGCCATTCCCCTTCCTGCTTTCTGACAGTGTTGAAGTGGGGGGAGAGGCTCCAAACCAGGGGATCCCCTGCCCCCAACTGGGGATTAACAAACACACAAAAAATTTGTTTGCCCAACTGTGGATCGGCAACCCTAGGGTCTAGTAGTGGGTAGTCGCGCCCAGGATCCCTCAAAACCAAGAACTGGCCCTGCCATACAATAAATACTAAGTCACAAGCCACCATACCTAGATGGGTGTGTGGGGACCCCAACCAGTACCAATTCAAAGCTGTAAATGAGAGCCAGTTTGGGCTGGCGGTTAGAGGGCTGGACTAGGAACTGGGACGTCAAGGTTCAGATCCCAGCCTGGCCAAGCCACTTCCTCCATCTTCTTCTGTTCTGGTGTGACTTACATTGCTAGCTGTGAGGAGGAGGCCCAAGTGCACCTGAGGTGGGTCCTGGAGTGGTCATGGCAAGAGAAGGCATGTCTCCCAAGGCAGGTGGCAAATAAAGCTCTGGCCACTCCACCCCTTTGAGGACCCAGATTACGAGGGGTGGGGGATGCAAACCATCTGGTTCTTCTTCCTCCTGGTAGAATATTCCCTTCACACTCTGTTCTCTCAGAGGGTGTCTGGCAGAGAGAGGAGCAGTCCCCACTTTTTCTTCAGTGGGGGGACTCTGAGACTTAAATAGCCCAAGTGGGTCTCCCTTGGCTTCACCCACACACATACATCTAGTCTTGCTGGGACTTCAGTCCTCATGAGTCCTTCCTCTAACCTCCTGGTGCAAGGCAGGGGCCACCTAGCATCCATGGAAGAATCAAAGAGCCACTGCTCCAGAGAGGCCCAGAAAGGCATCGCCCCAACATCCAGTTGACTAGTGCAGCCATTCCTGTCAGTTGATGTGCAGTCTTTTGGGGTTGGTATGGCCAGGGAGTTGGTCAACTCAATGACCCTTCTGGAGAACACAGCATCGAGGCAGGGGTCCAACGTTCATATGTGTGGCAGAGGCAACTTGAAATCTTTAGGAATATTATGATCCATTAGTACCATTATGCATGGCTAGAAAGATGGTCATCTCATCACTTAAACATAAGGCTGCCAGTGTCACAGTTCTCTAGGAATTTTCAAATATCTGTGGTAAAAAACATTTTTGTTGTTGTTCAGTCGCACAGTCAAGTCCGACTCTTCATGACCCTATGGACCACATCATGTCAGGCCCTCCTGTCTGCCGCCATACTCCGGAGTTTGCCTAATTTCATGTTCGTTGCCTTAATAGCACTGTCTAACCATCTCATTCTTTGCTGTCCCTTTCTTCTTTTGCCTTCAGTCTTTCCCAGCATCAGGTCTTCTCCAGTGAGTGCTCTCTTCTCATTTGGTGGCCAAAGTATTTGATCTTCAGCTTCAGTAGCTGGCCTTCCAGGGAACAGTTACGGTTGATTTCTTTTAGGATTGATTGATTTGATCTCCTTGCAGTCCAGGGGACTCTCAAGAGTCTTCTCCAGTCCCATAATTCAAAAGAATCTATTCTTCGGCGCATGCTGATATTACTTTCTGTTTTGGAACAGGAAGTGATGTCATAATGCTCTGGGAATGTCTTAATCTCTATGGCTTTTACTATGGAGATTTGAAAATTCCTAGAGCATTGTGACATCACTTCCTATTCCACAACAGGATGTGCCATCCTGGCATCCATCAATGCCATACCCCACCCCATTTCACCATCACTGCTCCATTGAGTGAAGATGGAAGACAGGGAGCATTGCTGGGGGTTTCCTGCCAGAACCAGATAAGTGGCAACCCTGCTTAAAAAACTCAATGTTATGTTCAGAACATCATGTGTGAAAGGGGACAATTGCGATGAGCTCAGAGAGTTAGTAAATATGCACTCTTGTCACTCTAGTTCTTGTAGGTCTGGCAAGTGGGATGCGTGATGGAGCTGGTGCAGTTTCATGTGCAAGCACATTTGGCCAATAAGGGACATATATCGTGACGGAAGTATGAGAGGACATGGGCGCTATCCAGTAGGTCCTCCTTCCTCTTTGGATCAGAGTCAGTCAATAATAGGCCTATAGAAGCAGAGTGGAATAACCAGTGTAACCAGGGACCTGCTCACCTCTGTGACATGAAGGCAATCAAACTAGCTGCAGAAGTTAATTCACCACCCACACTACCCTAAAATCCCTTGGTCCTTGCATTATATATTTTCCCAGAACAATGCCATAATGCATTCTGCAAGTTTAACTATGATTTCACTGTGCATGAACTAGATCCTTGTGATTTCTGAAGTGTGGCTCTGGTCACATATGACTTGAAAGAAGCAGGACTCAACAGCCAGAGACCAAAAATAAAAGAAATTGAACCCTGAATTGTACACCAAAAAACCCCCAACACTATGGGGCTAAGCTGTTGTGTGTTTGTTTGTTTGCTTTTTTAAAAAAATTAAGCTGGCTAATTTCACTCATCCTCATTTGCAATGCCGAGTACATTTGCGTTAATTCCTTTTAAGAGCGAGGAACTCCTTTCTAACTTCGACAATAGCTGCCGGGGCTGTGTCAAAAGGCAAGGCCGTCTCTCCTGTTTGTACAGTGTTCTGTTTTCAGAACGCGTTCTGTGCCACAAAGATGCTCCCATACTATCCTCACGGTTCTTCTTTAGATGAACAAAGATAGAAGAAAACAAAACAAAACAAAAAAAACTTTGATGGTATGTCAAGCTGTGATGGGATAGAGGGGTTTTTTTTTGTTTGTTTCGGTTTTTTTGATGTCTTGCATTGCCTTTCTTGTCTTTATTATTTAAATGTCTTGTTTGAATTTCTATGAGGAGTGGAAGTACAGGGGAAATACCCCAATTGCTTGTAATACAGCCCGCACTTTGGAGTTTGCTACTCCCAGTATTACTTTTTGATTCATGTGGCATATCTTCAGTTTTGAAGTTTTCATGCAGGTGCCTGAAATTGGAGTCGAACGGGCGCTGTTATTTTTCATTGTTTGGAAAACAAAAATGTACCTCTGATAATTTTTGTCTTTGATTACCACTTCTTCAAAGGGTTTTAAGCAGCATGAAAGCCTTTGAAATTTTCAGAACTAGGGAGACATGAGAGTTATTCTGTATGCACCAGATAAACAGATGTCTGGGCTTTCAAACTCAAACGCAGAGAACGGAATTGCAGGCTTCATCCGAAAGAGATAACTAACTAGGTTCACAATGCCGTGTTTTTTGACTAATGTGCAGTGGGAGAAATAATAATGCCACACGACTTTCACTTGTCGAAATAGCGGCAGAATAACGTGGCGGCAAAGATCAGGATAATGGCGACAAAATATGATAAACTCCAGGGGCGGGGGGGGGAGCTGAAAGGTATTCCCAGCATCATGTCAGCACTGGAACATGTAAGCATGCTTAGAAATGCATCTATAAATCATCCAAAATGTTCTCAAGTCTTTGGGTCTCAAGTTGTGGGCTTCTCAAATTAACAAACTATCAAACGCCATCCAGGTTTCCAGTGAACCGGATACCATCATGGATTAGCACTCTGAAGTTCTAAAAGAAATTCTGCATGAAAATAATAAGATGGGTAGCTTGGAGATGAAAAACAGAACCTGAAAGAGTGTTTCCCAGAAAATGCACAGTGGTAGCTTGCAGATCTGGGCTCTTTGTATCTCCTCCATCTAACGTCTTTTCAGTTGGAATACGGATCACAAAACAGGGAAGGGAGAGGGGGAAAAACAAGGACAGAAGGGACAATGGAAACAGCTAAGGAATCTTTATCCCATATTCAGAGGAGCAGTTCTTCCTCCATTTAGCTAATTAAATAGTGTGAGGAGATAAGGCAGGACAGGAATGTTTTAAACAAATACATAAGAGTAGGGGACATCAGAATATCTGCACATAATGTGGTTTAATGTTCATAATCAGATTTTAGCCTTTGACTCCTCTTGCCTTGGAAATTGCATTACTTTCAAAGAATCTATGAGACAATGGCAGGGCCCTATATTTGGGAAATCCCAGATTCAGTCAGTTACAAGGATTTTAGTTTGCAAGGCAGGAAAAGGCTTCAGAGAGCCACTGCTGACAGTCAGACTAGGCAACATGTGGACCAGTGGTTTGACTCCATTTAAGGTAGTATCATACATTCCAGATAGCTTGCTCATACAAAATTTCAGCTATGTCAGAAAAGTTATCTTCATTTCTATGCCAGTTTGGTGTAGTGGTTAGGAGCGCGGACTCTAATCCGGGAGAACCAGGTTTGATTCCCCACTCTTCCACATGCAGCTGCTGATGTGACCTTGGGTCAGTCACAAGTTCTCTCAGAGCTGTTCTCTGACAAGCAGTCCTCGAAAGAGCTCTCTCAGCCCCACCTCCCTCACAGGGTGTCTGTTGTGGGGAGGGGAAGGGAAAGGAGATTATAAGCCACTCTGAGACTCCTTCGGGTAGTGAAGGATGGGGTATAAGGCAAGAGGAGTCAAAGGCTAAAATCTGATTATGAGAGCCAGATTGGTGTAGTGGTTAAGTGCGTGGACTCTAATCTGGGAGAACCGGGTTTGATTCCCCACTCCTCCACTTGCACCTGCTGATGTGACCTTGGGTCAGTCACAAGCTCTGGCACAGCTATTCTCTCAGGGACAGTTTCTGTCAGGGTTCTCTCAGCCCCACCTACCTCACAGGGTGTCTGTTGTGGGGAGGGGAAGGGAAAGGAGTTTGTAAACCGCTCTGAGACGCCTTTGGGCAGTGAAGAGTGGGGTATAAATCCAATCTCCCTCCTCTTCTTCTTCTTCTTCTTCTTCTTCTTCTTCTTCTTCTTCTTCTTCTTCTTCTTCTTCTTCTTCTTCTAAATCCAATCTCCTTCTCCTCCTCCTCCTCCTCCTCCTCCTCCTCTTCTCCTACCATGCCTTACAGTCAGACCACCATTTTTTGGGGGGACACATGGATTTCTAACCAGTTTCTGCCATACTTTATATTTAGCAGAGCCAGAATCTTTATAAATCCTCTAATTCAAGAGCCAGAGAATTGCCAGACCTTAGGACAGTGAATGACAAACTCCGAAGACGTCAAGAGCCAGTATGGTGTAGTGGTTAGGGCATTGGACTAGGATCTGGGGGACTCTGCTTAGAACCCCTTCTCTGTCAGGAAAGCTTGCTTTGGAGTACTTGGTCCAGTCACTCTCTCTCAGCCGAACTTACCTAACAAGGGGTGCGTTCAGACACACCATTTGAGCAGCTTTCAGCACGTTCACACGTCCAACATCTGTGCACTGTCCCCAGCTGTCACTTTCTGGAGCAAACGTCCTTTGAAACGGAGTATTTTGACACCACTTACCAAGTGGTGATTCTCCGATTCAAGGCGCATTTTCCTGACATCTGATCGTTCATCGAGCCACTTCCAGGTACTTCAACCCCCCCTCCCCTCTGGGAAGCTGCCTCCGGCTTCCGGTTTTAGTCCGCCATTTTTAAAAAATGCCTTAGCGGTGTGCACTTGTGCGGAGCTCCACACCTAAATTAAGTAAAGAAAAGCTTCAATGGTGCCTAGTTTAGGCATTTAGACAAGTCCGGGATCTCGGGGAGGCCAATTTCGGGGTGAAAATTTAAAGAGAAGTCTTCATTTAAACTTTAAAGGGACGTGTTGAAATCGCTGTTCTGCGCACGCGCCAAACTTTTAGTTCTGGAGAGGGCTGCCTGTGCGCATGCTCAAACGAGAGGGGAAAAAACTCCACCTGCATGAGGACGGCGGGGAGCCCGGAATGAAGAGGTTGGTGTGATCGCGATTCTCCAGGTTTAAAAAAAAACAAACGCATCAAACCGGAGCAATTTAAACCACTCCAGCACGTTGTCTGAACGCACCCAAGGTTACTGTTGTGAGGATAAAATGGAGAGGAGAACAACGGAAGCCGCTTCGAGTCCTTATGAGGAGAAAGGTGAAGTATCAATGAAGCAAGGAGAAAGGTGAAGTATCAATGAAGCAAGTTAGGGTCAAAGAAGAAGTCTCATGCTTAATAACTGGACCACAGACACAAAATGGAACACTGGCCACTCAGGCCCCAGTCCAACAAACAGTCGTTTAGTGCTGTTTAACTCATATTTAAGTCCTCCGACTGATCGTCTTTTATCCTTCTGCCCGACAGGATATCTTTCTTATGTATTCAGATGACCTCTGAATCCCACACGGGAATTGTATTTATTAGGGATCACAGCTGCATCCCCCCCCTTTTCTAAGTGGGGGTGTGACAGGATTTTTCTACATACTGAGGGGACCCACACAGCCCCCAAAGATTCTGGGGGGACCTGGTTTGTTTTGTTTTAAACTATACACCTGCTCCTTAGTTAGTGTCTAGCTTTGGGTTTGCTGCCGGGAGGTATGTTTTGTGGTGAATAAACAGAACACAGAGATCACTGAGGCAGGAATTATATACAAACAATACAGAAGATTTATTTATTTACAGGCTGGTTTCCAAGAACAGATCAGCAGCACAGGTCTCCAGGTAGACCAAGGAGATAGCTGGCGGAGGGACATCAATTTAAGCCAGTTACAGCTTGCAAGAGCAGCCGTTTGAATTTTCCCTAATGCTTTCAGGCACAAACAGGCTTTTACTGACTAGCCACTAGGCTGGATCCTCTCACACCCTAAAGTTCTCACCCATATCAGCCTGCCCTTTCCCAAGAGTCAGACTAAATGGCAAAAGGTCTGCTCAATGCCAGAAACAGGCCTAACATCCGGGTACTCTGTTCTATCTCAGAGGTAGAGCCAAACCACTCTGCCACGCGACCCTTCACTCTGTCTGCTCTTTTTTTCTGAGCCAGACCTGAGCTCTCACTGCTCTCTCCCTGAGGCAAATCTGAACTCGGCTCCCGCTGTGTTTCCCTCCAACATCCCATCCCCCTTCTGAAAGGTAATTTGATGCTGGAGCCATGTTCCTATAGGCTCAGGTGAGTGGCTGTTTTCCCTTTCAGGGGCAGGATATTCTCCTGTCAGTCATAAGCGTGTTATCCAGTTGTATGTTCACAACATCTTTATGAGGTGATTCAGCTAAGATGGAATGATTTGTGTTGTATATTACTAGGGACTGCGCACGCGGTCAGGGGTTGTACATGCGGCCAGGAGAATATGGGTACCTTCACATCAGAGAACAATGCCAATATTTGATCCAAGACCCGACCAATGGGATGGCTCGGCCATGGAATAGAATCTATAGGATCGGGGGCACATGGCATAGATCTATCATGGGAAGCAGGGTGTGGGTTTAGTTGGGGATTTAAGTCGGTCTTTGGACCGGCTATTTTGTCTTAAGTTCGTGCTTGACAGACAGGTCTGGCTCCTCGGCTTGGCAACAGAGATGAGCACCGCCCCCTAGAGCCAGATCCGACTGGCTTTCAAGCAAGGGAAACTTTCCTAATTCAAGTTCAGTGCTCTGTTCACTACATGCCGCAGCCTCTTACCCTGTTCCAGAATTCCAGCACACACTTTCAAGATGTCTTTTTTAAACAAAAAAACAGCAACAAATCTCTGCCCTCTGTGAACGGAACTGGCACTGCATAAGCGTGCATATAAATTCCTATTTATCGAAAATGAACCTATTATGGCAACATAAAAATCAATGTTTGTTCAATTATTATCTTTGCAGAGTACAGTACATTGTAACATAGTTTCTCATTAGATTAAATCAAAACTGCTTTTAAATACCATTTTACCAGCTGCTGCTGGATAAAGGGTGAGACGAACAGTTTGGAGCGGCAAAACGTTGAGATTTTTTGTGGCACACCTGCATGCCAACACTGCTGCAGCTGTGACTGATGTTTATAAATGCCCTACGCAGTTATTTCCCCCCACTTTATTGAATTTTTTCTTTTCCCCGACTCATCGTCCTATATTGGTACTGGAATAAATGATCCCGTTGCTAGCAAAGAAACCAATCAGACATCATAAATGAATGCATAACAATTTCTCGGGTGTTTAATTTTCAGTGGTTCAGGCGGAAAGAGTAGTTCACCCGCCGTGCCTGAAAATGGAAGCAACTGGCTGCTGAATCCTGGGCAGAAGGCTTCAACTGGGGTTAACAGTGCAATCCTGAAGAGTTATGATAATAATTCTTTCTGTGCCTTCAAGTTGCAGCTGATTCACGGTGAACTGGGATTGCCAGTTCATAGTGAACTGGGATTGCCAGCTCTAGGATGGGAAAGTCCTGGAGATTTGGGGGCGGAGCCTGGGGGAGGTGGGGTTTGGGAGGGGATGGACTTCAACAGAGTATAATGCAGTAGAGACCAAGTTCCAAAGCAGCCATGTCCTCCAAGACAACTGATCTCTGTGATCTGGAGACCAGGTGTAATTCCAGAATAACTCCAGCCAACATTTGGAGTCTGGCTACCCTCTGGTGACCCCAGGACCATGGGGTGTTCAAGACAAGAGACATTCAGAGATAGTTTTCCACTGTCGTCTTCTGCATAGCAATTCCAGTCTTCTGTGGTGGAGTACCATCCAGGGCTTTTTTCCCTGAGGGAATGCGCCGGAACGGAGTTCCTGAACCTCTTTGACAACATTCTTTTAAAAACATTTAAAAGTTCACAAGTTTTCAGTATACAGATCAAAAACTTCAGTTCCTTCTTGAGAGTTCCAGCACCTCTTAAAAAAAAAAAAAAAAAGCCCTGGTCATCCAAGTACGAATTCTGCCCAACCCTGCTTAGTTTCCAGGTGTTGACAAAATCAGGCTTGTCAGGGCTAAATCAAGGACTGAATTGGAAGTTTCTTAAGTTGTTCTTTTCTTTCCATAAAATGCTTGATCGCAAACAAAAATGCTGACAGACCGCATTTGGGAAATCGTACAGGACATGGATTGTGTACATGAGGAAAATTGACCTTGAGGCTATGATAGCCTAACTCAAACAGGACACAATATCTTATTCCAAGACACTGGAAGGCTGGACAACACATCCAATTACCATGTCAGATTATGCAGAGAGGCCATTGAAATTAATAATCATAAACACAATTTCAACAGGAAAGAAGAGAGTTTAAAAATAAATAGGGCATGGTTTCCTGTCCTGAAAAACACAAAATACTCTACATCTTACAACAGCACTACAGATAAGATTTGAATTTCAACAGCCAATTCATATGCAAAAGGACCTCCTCAGGAAAGCTCCTCCATTAGCACGTCACAGCCTGAGGAACTCCTACAAGATAATTACTCAGCCCTAACCCACCTCCCTGAGTAGATATAAATTACCTGCCTACCATTTTTCTGCTCACCTTGAGACAGAGAGTACTCCATCTTTTTGTGTTATACCTCTGAGGATGCTAGTCACAGCTGCTGGAGAAACATCAGGTACCACAATGCCAAGACCACAGCCACACAACCCGGAAAATCTACAATGGCTATGATATTTGTTTGTATGCTATAAATATCACTTCTTCACAGTTAGTATGTGGTTCTGTGGTTTTAAATGAATTAATTTACTTTTTTAAAAGTTATTTATAGTCCGCCTTTCTCACCAGGACTCAAGATGGATTACACAGAATGAATCGATGCAATCAACAGGATGGACCACTCAATAAACGATGCAATAGGATCAGAGTTGCAGAACTGACCAGGAATTTAAAAACAGAACCGAAGCAAAGCATGAGTAGTAACACGACTCATTAAAGGATGCCAGAATTACATTGTAGGATCCTACTTACAGCAAACTGTACACAGTAGTATAGACCACAGATCCTAATACTTTATCCAAGTAACTTTGTGAATCATTTTGTACAGTGCTACCTATTGCCTGTATAGAAACGCCCTCTCAGATAATTCAGTTTTGCATGGTTTGCAGAAAACTAGAAGAGTGGGAAGCTACCTGACCTCCTCGGGTAGGCTGTTTCGTAAAGTGGGACCCACAACGGAAAAAGTACGTGTATGGGCAGTTGTTGTCGATTCTGCCCATTTGTAGGTTGGCATCTGCAGAAGACCATGCTCAGATGAGCCAAGCTATCATGGTGGAGCTGTTACCATGCAGCCAGATGGCATTGTTAAAGACTCTTTAATATGACTGCCTTGCTGGACTGTGAAGAGTGTGCCAGGGCAAAGGACAGAACGGTGGCCCTAGTGAAGTGTCCTGTGCTGGACTACACTGTGGCCAAGGGGAGCCTTGTGCCTAAGAAGCATGCTGAGCCAGATGTGGACCCAGGACTACAGAAGCCTTCTGCCCCTGCACCTCTGCATCCACACAAGCACCGGGATGCAGACCAACAGCCCTGACCTCCATGCATGCAGAGACAGCAGCAGATCAGAAAAGAAGCCATGCTCTGATAAAGGACCAGATATTCCTGAACAGAAGCCATGAGAGAATCTCTTCTTCACCATGCAGCATCCCCCCACCCCACATGTGTTAACTTCACCTGAAGACTCACACATTCCTCTTCCTCCTAGACCAGCCTAAACAAAAGACTGTGCCCAGCTACAGACAATAGCAGTGATCCTGGGTGATTTCCCACTAAAGCTGCCGCGGGGTTGCGCCGCCGTTTGCCCCGAGATTTTTAGTCAATTTCACACCCGAAGCCGCGGGGCTGCATTTTGACCCGCGGCTCGCTCGATTTCCCCGCAGTTTCGTAATCCTCAAAAAACAGGATTATGAAACTGCGGGGAAATCGGGCGAAGCCGCGGGTCAAAATGCAGCCCCGCGGCTTCGGGTGTGAAATTGACTAAAAATCTTGGGGCAAACGGCGGCGCAACCCTGCGGCAGCTTTAGTGGGAAATCACTCCCAGTCTTCCTGTCACCCATCAAGATAACGCCACTGTCAAGCATCTGACCATTAATCTGAAGCACCAGCTCTGCAATGTGATCGGTCCTTTTCCTTCTCTCCTTTGTCTCATCCCCTTCCCCCAAAGGTGTCACTCCCTGCCAACCATTAATTTTCAGTTGCCCAACTATTAATTCCTTTATGCCCCATCCGTAGTTTAGGTCTTTTTCTATTACTTCCTGGGAATCAGGTGACCACATGAGCCTTTTTGCCTCAGGTCACATTTTAGGTATTTAAGGAGAGCTGTCCCTGGGTTCGTGCTTTCTTCTCTTTATCCTCATCTACCTTCTTGGTTCCATCCTGGATCCATTTGGAGGCACTCCATGTGTGTCACTGGTCGGCCCATGAACCTGTCCCCCCTCTTTTAATTCCCTTTTTTGCTGCAAATATCATCCCTCAACGGCATTTCCTGCTCCTGCAAACATCGCTGTACTTTCACCTCCATATTCTTAGCCCTGTATAGTGTGTGTGAATGCTTGATTTTTTGTTTGTATGCTTGAAGAACCTTTAGTAAAGAAATCATTATTTTAGCTACACAGTCTCTGCGTCTATTCAAGGGCTCTGGGAATTCTGACTCCCGTATACACAGGTTATGATCCTATATTTTATGCCTATTGCCATTTACTATACCTATTTCCCCAAGCTTCCTAATAAAATGAGGCAATTTGGCTAACAGAGCTTAGGGGGAAAGACAGTATTATCTGTGTGTCAGAGATACTATAGGAGTGCTGTATCCTTTGACCAGAAATTTTTGCACTGTGTTCTTGCTGTAGTTTCCAAAACTCTCCTAGTGTTTTCCAACCTGTGGATTGGGACCCAAAAGGGGGTCATAAAGCCTCTGGAAGTGGATTGTAAGCCAGCCCTCCCTAATGGCTACTCCCACACTTTGTATCATTCTTTTTCTCCTCATCCTCCTTGTCAGGTTCTCACATTCTGGCATTCCACCTACCCTTTCAACAATGGGGGGGGGATCTGTCTGGCAACTAGTACCTTTACAGTAGTATCTGGAAGAAAGAGAGAAAAGACTGAAGAGTTGGTAGGAGCTGTTCAGTGCATGGAAAAGCAAGAGAAGGAAAGAAAGAGGCCCTGGACGAGTCATCATACCAAGTAAATTTGGTCTTGTGGGTCACCACCATACCAAAAAAGGTTCAGAACCACTGTTTTAGAGCATTAGGCTGTCTATAGCTACAGAGTAAACATGGGAGGGGTCAAAATTGACTGAATGTGTAACACAAATTGCATGGGATCACCTCCAAACATTCAGTATGCAGAAATTCAAATGCACCCTGCCACCACCACAAAAATACAATAAACACTGGAAAATGTCATTTTATAGAATAATGATGTGTTAAGTGTGAATGATTTCCTTATGGTAGGCTGACATTATGTGCAGTACTGAAATCGATCAAATGTGTATAATGTAGTTGTGATGGACTGCGCTTTTAAAAAAGCTTAGAAGAGCTGTATAAACAGTGGAAGGACTGTGAAGGGTTAATTCTTCACAGAAACAGAGAGCCTTGAGTGACAGGCTGCTCCAAGCAATCTGATTGGTTAGCATCAGCTGAGCAAAGAAAGACTTGAGGGCTACATGCTGAGGAAAGAGTCAGTCAGATTTCTGACTTGACCGAGTTGAGTCTGATTGCAGTCTTAGCTGAGAGCAGTTCTACACAGATGGAGTACTAAGGGAAAGTTCGTGAGGAAGTTTGGGAAGTTAGGCAATGACTCCCATGTGAGCCAAAAAAAGGGGATAGATTTTCTAGTGAGAGAATTTTCCTAATCAGTCAAACAGGGAGTTAGCTCTGAAGAGTGCAGAGATATTCTGGTGTGGTTAGAAACTGCCTTTAGAGACCTTAAGAGTTAGTTTAAAATTCAAGATGAGTATTGGTGTTTCAAGAGAAGGGGGTTGGGCACTAGAAAGCGTGTACCAGCCTTCCAGAAACCAAAAGCATCAGTGAATACTCAGAGAAAGTATATTGGAGTGTTTGGGGGGGGGGAAACTGGGACAAAAGCCTCTCAACATAAAGTTTTTAAGTAACTTTGAATAAGTTTAAGAAACTCTCATTAGCCTGAAACATAATATCTAAAGTCTCTGCATGTACTGGTTTTACCTCAGAGTTATCTATATTGAGTTACCTCAGAAATTTCAACTCCAGATTTCACCTGACCTTTCCCCTCTATATTGAATTAAAATATTTTGTTAATTTTGAATTTCAAAATGTCTCAAGTGCCATTTTCAGTGCTTCAAGTTCAATGCTCAGGTTCCTGGGCTGAGCCAGCCATAAAATATCAGCCTGAGACAGAGTGGGACAGCCAGAGTTCTTCAGGAAAGAAGAAAACAGACCACTAGGGCTGCTCAGTCAGAAAGACAAATAGAAATGGATCTTGCCTCTGAGGTAGGGAAGGGGGTTGTCATAGTAATCAATTACATAATTTGGGTTTGTTTTTCTATGAAACAGATGTTCTGACTGCTCGTATCCATTTATGGCAATATAGTTCTCCAATTCAGGGATCAATTCCATGAAAGTTTAATTCAGTGCCAGACAGACTATTGCAGACTAAATTACAGATGGGTTGCAGACAGAATTGACCGTTCAAAACTGTGTCATGGTGAGGCTCAGCAGGAGATTCTCAGTGCGGCCAGGACAGGGTTGTCTGTTTTGTCTGTTACTGAGACAGATAAATACAAATACATCTAGACTTGGGCCATTTACACAGGCTCCCAGTTTCTTTCTGTGCACAATTCACAGTGCAGGTCTTGAACTTCAAAGCCCTATATGGTTGCAGACCAACATACCCATAGTAGTGCCTACTCCGTTATGAACCTGCCAATCATTATGGTCACCTTTGGGTACCCTGCTTTGGGTGCCCCTGCCTCCTGAGGTTAGGCAAGTGGCAACCCAGGAGCTGGCCTTTTCAGTTATGGCACCAAAGCTCTGGAACTCTATCCCCAAGGAGGTTAATCTGTCCCCTTCTGTGGCCATCTTGCTACAGTGAGTGAAGCATTTCCCCCCGTTTCATTTGGCATTCCCCCAATGATCTCTCTTTCCTAACCAATTTTTAATTGCTGTTTTTTATGTTTTTTGTATGTATGTTAATTCTGTTTTTAATTGTTTTAATGATGTGTGTTAGGGAGTTGCTTTTAATGGTTTTAAAATGTGGTTTTTATCATGTATGTCTTAAATCGTTAGCCACCTTGGTGGCCCTTGTAAAGGCAGAAAAGCAGGATACAAATTTTGTATACAAATATATAAATATAAATTTATGAAAATTGTTCAGTCTGACACAGGCTTTAAACATGGCATTGATGTGATCACTGTAGTGGCATTCTAGCAATGTTCCCTCTAAGCTGTTGGTAGGTCTTGTGAGCAAAAAATCAACTTTGTGAGTTACTGGCATGAAAGTTGTGAGCGGGTGATTTGGCTACTGCATAAATCAGTTTGCTCTGGAGCCACCCTTCCTGAGCTAAGACAAAAATGTGTGAGCTGGAGGCTAAAAAACTGTGAACTAGCGCTTAGAGGGATCACTGGACACAAGGAACTTGAAAATCCAAGATGGCGTCTATGGGTCGGATCCCATGCAGTGGTTCTGATGGAAGGATTTCCACCAGCCAAGCAAGTCTTTTTTCATCTCCTACCTCCCGCTGCAGCCCTAAATGGCCCCTGAACCGCTTTTCCTCCAGAACCACAGGTCTAACTCGCCAGTCACAACAATAATGTTTTAATAACTTTATGTTATTACAAGTTTTCGATTCATTCACACCTCTCGTGGATAGCTGAGAAACGTGGCTGGGAGACTGACTGCGGCAGGAGGTGGCAATGCTCCCGTGGTGTTCTTGACTGCATAATGTTTAACCGTGTGTGCTAAGATTATCTGAAATGAACATGTTGGAAAATATAACATTTTGTAAGTGGGTTTTTGTTATGTATTAAAGAAATAAGTAGGTTCCATCTCAAAATGAACCTTGTGTCCGTCATTCCCACAGCTTGTGACCAGAGTACTACCATTTGGAGTGGTCTCCTGTAGCACATTTCAGTTTAAATTGAGGTTATCTTGGGGAAAAGGCGCCATCTTGGATTATCCTGTGGCTAATTTTCCTCCTCTTAAAATAAAGCTTACTCTGAAAACTCGTGCAGATTGTGGGGCTTGTCTCTTTTATCTGAATAATAGTTCTTATAACCAACTTCACTGTATGAAATGCTGGGCAGTGTTGAAGCCTGCATTGACCAACCGTCATTCTGTATCACTGTTTATGTATGTAAAAGCAGAATTTGTTAATAGCACGGCTACAACATTGTACTCCTCAGAGGACACTTGCCATTTGGAGGTATCCCAATTAATTAATCTACATTGAGAAGGGAAATGTCACCTTTTCAGTAATATTACACCCAGTTTGGGAGTCGTCGTTCTAAGTTTGTTCTAAGTTCGTTTCCAGGTTCCATTTCCCAAGATGGCCCTCAATTCTCTTTGCTCACTATTATTACATTTCTGACAGAGGCCTTTTGTGCTTATTTACTTGTTCTGCTTTATTCACATGCAAAATGTTTGTTACGATTCGGTGTTTTCCTTTTTGTTATGTAATACAGTAAGATCCCCGACCATTTTGTTTCTTTTGATTTAAAGCACCATTTTCTTATTTCTTCTGATTTCTCATTCCTTCAATACTAAGTTCTGACAAAAGGAGTTACAATAAACCTGTGTTGTTCTGTACTTTGTTCTCTGGACAACTCTGTTAATTTTATTGATTTCCTTCATTTATACTCCACCTTTCTTTCGGGTGGGGGCCCATGATGGCTTACATCACTCTCCTCACATCCATTTTATCCTCACAACAACCCTGTGCGATAGGCTAGGCTGAGAATGTGTGACTGGCCCAAGGTCACCCAACTCTTCTTACAGGGGCTACTTCCAACACAAACAAGTGTCAGACAAGGTAATGGGAATCATCTGAGATCGTAGTAGTGACATTCTGAGCAGCGTGTGGTGCATAGGCGCTTATGTGCTTACAACCACAACTCCAGAGAGGTTTTTATTTTTTTTTTAAAGCATACTTGATTCATAAAAAAATGAAAGCGGACCAGACAAAGTAGGGGAAGTAAAGCGGAGAGCTTTGCAGGAGTCAGAATTACTGAGCAACAGGGCTCCGATTAGCTCATAATTGCAAGCCCGTGGGGAGCCTCCAGACATGCTGTTCGATCAAAAAGGAACAGCTGAAGTCCACTTGTCCCTTTTCATCGTGGACATGTGTAGTTACAGGAATGCAGAACAGTGTGATACGGCAACATGAACTTTTAACAGTCGCTGACAGCAGGCCCCGGGGGTTCTGTTGTCCAGGTGGGAAAGGTTGTTGCTTTTTTTAAAAAAGGACCAGCATAAGGAAACTAGGCAATAAGAAACTGGAGGGGGGTATATGTATGTGCAGATTGCCTGCAGAATTCTCATTATAAAGATTCTTGTGGCAGCAGGGAAAAGTGCTATCAAGTTGCAACCAACTTATGGTGACCCTCTCCTGTAGGGTTTTCAAGGCAAGAGATGTTCAGAGGTGGTTTGCCATGGCCTGTCTCTGTGTAACGACCCTGGACTTCCTTGGGGTGGTCTCCCATCCAAGTACTAACCATGGGTGAGTCAGCCTAGTGTAGTGGTTAATCTGGGCAGAAAAAGCCCTGGCCCTGGTTGAGGCTATGCAGACATCCCCTGGGCCAGGGACAACCAGCAGATCTTGACCAGCAGAGCGCAAGTCTCTCCAGGGCACATATGGGGAGAGGTGGTCCCACAAGTATGTCGGTCCCAGGTTCACCGAAACACCATACTTAGAGTTGGATCCTATGGATGAGTTCCAGGTCATGTTGCCAACCTCTGATGCAAGATGTTTTTTTCCGCTAGCGGAAGAGTGTCTTGTGTCAGGGGCAATCACCTTGTTCCTGAGTACAGCTGTCACAAGCAGCACCAATCCAGAGGATCCCACATTTCATTTCAAGCACTGGTTTGCGTGGCTGAATAAGTTATCACTGATGAAGCATCACCGATAAGGTCCCTTTTCTCAGTGATGCGGGAGATGCTTGGGACAGCTGGTGTTGCTTCCACGTGGCTCTGGAATTTCTAGATCACATTGGAGGAATCCACAGTGTTATTCCTTCATTTTCCAGCCTTGCCCCATCTCCCAAGAGGGCAGCGTTGGTGAGAAGCGGGACTTATAAAAGAAAGCTAAGGGGGACGAAAGGGAAGAAGGGTTGATGAAACTACCTTTGGGGTTCTATTGAAGCTAAAGAGTTAGCGGGTCTCCTGAGCGACGCGTCACGAACTTTGAAAAAGTAAACAAATAAAAGAAATGTCGGCCATGAAGAAGGTCCCTTTGAAACCGGAAAAGAGGGGAGGCGGGACTTCCGGTCCAGGTAATCCCCCTCCAGAGCCTGCTGTCAGTCAACAGACAAGCGAGCTACTGCACCCTCTGCTGGTCCAAATACAGAAAATCAGCGAAACCTTAACTAACATGGAAGGTGTTCTCAGCAGTCAACAAAAGCAACTAACAGAAATGTCCAAGAAGATGGAGGAGATCGCACAGAAATGCTTGGTCTCAACGGAGGACATCGGAAAAGTGAAGAAAAGGGTCAATAAGTTAGAAAAACACCAGGATGAGCAAGAGAAAAGGATTTTGATGTTACAAATGGAGAAATCGAATCTGACCCTTCGTTTTCAGGGCATTAAAGAAGAGAATGAAGATCTCAGATCTATACTAGCAAATGCCTTGGCACCCGTAACTGGCAGAGATCAGCGAGAATTAAAAGAAGAGATGGATAAGGTCTATAGGGCCTATTCCACCTTTACAAAGAAAAATAATCTGCCAGCAGAAGTGGTGGTCAAGTTTGTTAAGCAGAGTACTAGAGATCAAATTCTGCGTGCAGTCTCAGTGGTGCCCTTGAAAATTGGGGAACAGACTATCAGAATACTGAAAGATGTGCCTTACGAAATCCGGATGAAAAGGAAAGCTTACAAAGGATTGACCACTTTTCTACAAAGACATCAGACTATATATAGATGGACTTTCCCTGAAGGCCTAGTGTTCAAGTATAAGGATAAAAGAGAAAAGATTGACTCCATCTTCAAAGCACAAGAATTTCTGAAGAGACACGCCAGTTCAGAGGAAGATGCAGCACTCGCAACTTGGACAAGTAGTGAGGATGACAGCAGCCCAGAGGAGGGAGGTGCCGGAGCGGGAGATGTGAAAACCAAAGAGGGTCCATCTTATAACCTGAGGGATACCAAAAGAAGACAACCAAAGAAATAACTGTTCGGGAAGCGTCAGAAAGGAGTTGATTAACAACTAACCCCAAAGGACACTACTAACCTTATTAACAGAGTTATTTTGGATTTTTGTTAGATGAAAAGAAGATTCTCTAATCACGGTGACCGCCAAAAACTGTACTTATACTGACTTAAACTAACTTTTATTAACAGGATACTCACTCTGCTCTTTTCTTAATCCCTCTATATACCCTACCTTTTTCCATTTATAAAAAGAATAAATTCCTCTCCTTTTTAGGAGGGTTTTGATTAAAAAAAAAAAAAAGGAAGTAAGCATACATTTACTATTGCAGTGCAATTAGTCTTGAAATTCCGATTTCCAGTACACCCAACCCAACGTCAAAGTATTGGGTGGGGGGATGGCACCAAGAACATGAGAAATGCATTTGTTTTGCTAATGCAAAATAAAGGTGACCCTGCCTACTCTCCAGCTAACCTCCAACTGCCAAAATTCTGGTCTACGCAAAGCATTTGTGGCTTTGGAAAAACTGAGGGTCCCCCTTGTTGCTGGTCAAAATGCAATCTGTGCAATTCAATTGAAGAAAGGGAAATGAGCACCATTATTGTGGATCCCTCATACATCAGGGCTATTTTGGGGCAGGAACGCATAGGAACAGAGTTCCGGCTGGCTTCCAAGTTGGCCATGCCTACAGCCTCCTCCCCCTCAAGTTCCCCAGGTGCCTCGCAAGCCATGGGGTGCCTGGAGAAGCCAGGCCGATCCAGGGAGGGAAGGCAGTTTAAACTGCCCCCCCTCAGGTTCCCCAGGTGCCCCGCAGCTGCAGGGTGCCTGGGGAAGCCAATCCAGAAACTGCCTTCCTTCATTTGGGTTCCACGCTTGCCCCACAAGCCACGGGGCACCTGGGGGAGCCAATCCTGGGAGGGAGCTGTGCTGTCAGGGGTGTGGCCTAATATGCTAATGAGTTTCTGCTGTTGGGTGTGATCTGTTATGCTAATGAGTTCCTGCTGATTTTTTTCCTACAAAAAAAGTCCTGCCCCATGCATCTTTAATAAAAGGTGAAATGGTGATGCTTTAGGCTTGGCGTCGTGTACGTCAAGGAGTGGAGTGGCCTTCAGGTTGACAGGGCTGCCTGAAGATCTCTCAGAATTACAGCTGATCTCCAGATGACAAAGATCAGTTCCATGGGAGAACTGGGTGCTCGATGGCATCATACCCCCAACTGAGGTCCCTCTCTTCCCCAAACCCAGCCCTCCCCAGGCTCCACCCCCCAAATCTCCAGGAATTTCCCAAGCCAGAGTTGGCAACCCTAAGTGATCTCTCCATCATCAAAAGGGTGGTTAATTTATTTATTAAAATAATAATATCCTGCATTTCCCACCAACCACAGTGATTCAGGGCGGCCTACAAAGGCCTTCCCAGCAGGCAACAAAACCATTAAAACCACAATCAAACTCAACAGACAAGAGCATCAATCAACAACCACCAGCATATAACCCCATAATCCATAGCGGCTCACCAAGCACACCCCTTTTACTGCTTACAGAAGGAGGCTAACGTAAGGGACCGCCACACATCCTCTAGGACAGCATTCTAAAGAGCCCGGGGCATCGTTTATTTACTTTATTTTTATTGTTTATTAAATTGAATTTCTTAATCGCCTAATCCCTGCTGGACAACGAGGCTCTAGGGGATGTACATCGTTCAAAAAACAATTCAAAGCATTTTTAAAAGCAATTAAAAATCGATACCGAAATCTCAGAGGGTGCGAATACATTACATCTTTCTTAGACAGAATTTGCCCGAGTTGTGTCTGATGAAATCACTTTAAAGGAGGGTTCTGTTAGGAGGAAACAGGGAGACTCTCTTATGGTGCAACCAGACCGTGGCTCAGTGGTGGAACTTATCTGTTTGGAATTCAGAAGGTCCTGGACTCAATCCCTGACATCACCAGCTAGAACGATCAGGGAGCGGGTGATGTGAAAGTCTTCCACCTGCAGGTCCGTAGCCTGGATTTTTTAAATTCAGGGGGCCTTTAAATAAGTCAGGGGGCACCCTTCCCTCCCCCCAAGGAGCACCACAAATAAAATAAAAAAAATAGAAGTTAGGGGGCCTGGGCTGGATGGGAAGTCAGGGGGCCTTAGCCGTAAGTCAGGGGGCCAGGCCCCGAGATGCCCCACTGTCGCTACGGGCTTGTCCACCTGAGACTCTGGAGAGCCACTGCCTGTCTGAGTAGACAGTGCCGAGTTTGATGGACCAGTGGTTTGATCCAGTATAAGTCATCTTCATGTATCCATGTGTTCATGAGTCCTCGGGCCCATTATACCTCCTGAAACCTTGGGACAATTCTTCTCGCCCAGCAACGCTTTGTGACAGCTCACTATTGTCCACAGAGCAGGACCTGCGTGGCACCGTGAGTGGCACTGCGTGGCACTGAGTAGCCAAGAGAGCTTTTACATCCTGGCCTTTAAATTCAGGCCTTACGCTCTTTCCCGTTGGTTGCTCTAAGTTCCACTTCATGCCTGTCCCCTATTAACCAGGTGGAAATAAAGACTTCCAGATCTACATTGTGGCTTTTGGGGTTGCTTTTGAGACAACCATTTGTTGAATGTAAGTACCCGTAAGCAGCGTTCCCTCTAAGCTGACTTAGTGTGAGCTAGCTCACAGTCTTTTAGCCTCCAGCTCACACATTTTTGCCCTAGCTCAGGAAGGATGGCTCAGGAGCAAACTATTTTATGCAGGAGCCAAATTGCTTGCTCACAACTTCAATGCCAACGGCTCACAAAGTAGAATTTTTGTTCACAAGACTCCACGGCTTTGAGGGAGAATTAAGTAGAAAGAATTCTTTAAGACTCTAAGATTTTAGGCAATGCCCACATAAGTTCTAGAAGGGGGAGATCATAAAACTAATCAGTGTGAAGTTAGAGCTTGCATTTATGGCTTTAGAGAAACGGAAGGTCTTCTTCATTTCTTGCTGAAATGCAAAACGTACAATTCAGTTGAGGACACCGGTTGAGCCACTAGCCAGCCGGAACTTGGTTCTGAACAACCTCGCGGACTGTTTTCTGTTCGCTGATAATAACAGATTTGTCCATGGCCACTTTGATAGTTACGACAATGAGATATCATAAGGTAATGCAATCCATTGTGCTGGCAATCTCAATTTATGGAGCTGTCCAAGAACTTGGGTAATCAGTGCCAATCACAGAGGATGAAACAGGATTATGGTCTGAAAGGCAGCTCCATCCATTCATATATGTTGATCTTGCAAAGGAATATGTGAGCTGGGTTTTACTGAGGGGCGAGTTCACTCACAGTTCATTCCCCTGTATCCTCGCTGTGGAGGCCAAGAACCTATTCTGGTTATTCACTCTAAGGCCATAAAACACTTCATAGGGCTTATAATACTTTTGACACTGGTCAGCACTCCCGAGGAGGTCTCAAGCAAAGCATTTTAATGTTAAGTGCCGTAAGCAAAACATGCACATATAAATGGCAATTGAAATGGACATCCTCGGCGGGCAGCAATCCCAGCATGCACCATGCCGGTGCAGACACAGGTGGCCCTGGGTCAAAGTCTTGAGTGGTGTCATCTGCCAAAATGAGATCACGGCCCAAGGGGATTGTTTGAGTTGCAAATGGTCAACCTAATCGGGAGGGAGGATTGTAATGCAAATCTTGGGATGTGGTGTTCCCTAATCAGAAGAGTGTGAAGCGTCTTTCATTGGGCCGCAGTGACCCAAAGGGGCAGAGGAGAAAAACATTTGGAAGGCTTTTTTAAAAAAAGTCCTGCTCAGTTCATAATGACGCTTGGCTGGTCACTCAGGACTGCTGACTTGCCCTTCCGCTAGATGCTCCCGCTGACCAATGTCGTTAGAGTTACCTTCATTTCCACCACACCAACTCACCAAAGTTCTCCCACAACAGTTCTTCTCCCTGGCAGGACACATTTCCAGCATAAAAGACGAGCGTCAACAAAGACCTTGTGACTCCTCGAGGCCAGCTGGAAACAGATTTAATAATTTTTTTATGGTTCTTTTGTGCCGCCCTTCTCTTTTTCGCATTGTTGTTCCTCCTAGGCCTTCCGTTAGGCTTTCATGTCTGCCGTGGGAGACTCATGAACCTAATGTATGAGGAGATGTTTTTAATCTCCCCCCCCTTTTGAGAAAAAGAAAGTTGTGTGCCAGATTGTACTCCTCAGACCTTTAGCGACAACATTTCTGGAACATTTTACATTTCCAAAACAAATCATTTGCAGTGCATTTTCACACCCAGGATGAGTTTAAGACAACGAAGCTTAGGAAGTCATCTGATTATCATGCTAACAAGACCATCAGTGAGGGAAGTGAGGAAAGCGTAAGATGTTAAACAGGCGGTATGGGCTGAGGAACGATATGCAGACTGAAACTCACAGAGAATAATCTCCCCTCTGAATGTACTTAGCAGAGTACAAAGGTTCATGGGCAGCCATCCACAGTACAATACACACATTGAGCTGTCTACCTTCAAGGCTATCTATAGGTCAATACGAGATGGTACCATTAACGTCCAGGCCAAGAAGTCATCTGTGCTTCAGGGTCCAATCCAAGGAGAGAACAAATCATTTTAGGACCGGTCTGTACCATTTGTGTTGCCTACCCAACTAGAAGCTGATGCCAGTAGAACACACATCCAAAATAAAATTGATGATTATTTCACTCAGCAGATAAGTGCCTAAATGCAACTGAAATCATCTCATGACGAAATTATTTCTTTCGAGGAATATTCTTCAATGTTACCAATCTGAAAGGGATCGCTGAATAATTTTGCTGCCTAGAAATGCCGAGTAGGTTTAATAGTGTTAGCATTTCATTTGCTACTCAGGTCAAAAAAGGTGCAGATGTTAACACAGTTTAACATGAGCCAGGAGTCTGTGTTACCAATAGCAGCTGGATAGGCCAGTCAAGACCGATCTCATCAGATCTCAGAAGCTAAGGAGGGTCGACTGTGGTTAGTACTAGGATGGGAGCCTTGCTTAGAATACCAAGTCAGGAGGACAGGGGCAGGCCCTATTCAGCCACCTCTCTGAATATCCTCCAAGCCCCCAGCAGGGGTCAGTCACCAGAGGTCAACATGACTTCCAGTGCAAACACATGCACACTGTAAAGTACTGAGCAGGATGCATCGGTAGTGATATCAGCTCATACTTTACTGGAAGTGAAGAACAAGAGAGCGAATGCCGGCTTGCAGGCCGGCTTATATCCCTAAGGCAAACCACACCCAAACACACACACCACACCCGTGATAGGATTATTTACAGTGGCAAGAGTTCCATAGGTCCTTTCTTGGATCCTAGCCCTCTGATAGGAGTGGGCTAGGATCTGCTCTGGCGATTGTCTCTTGAAGCGAAGCTAGGGCTCTTCGCCTGACCATGTGCGGACCTGACCTCACACGTGGTCGAGCTCAGTACACAACACACACACACACACAACTCCCTCCCCCCCCAAAAAAAAATAGCAGCTGTCATTCATGACGGCTTGGCAGCTCTGACTTGGGAAATTTGTGGCAATTTGAGGGGCTAGAGTTTAGGGAGGGAAGGGGGCCATAAGGGATGTGATACTAAAGAGTCCGCCCACCAAGCAGCCATTTTCTCCACAGAAACTGAGCTCTGCAGTCTGGAGACCAGCTGTAATTCTGGGAGAATTCCAACCCCCACGTGGAGGTTGGAAACCCTTGGCAGGAATGTCACAGACCAGGCCTTTCAACTCAGTGTTCATATTTGTTTTTCTTTCCCCTTCGTTTGAAGATGTCGCTTGCTGAAAATGCACTTTACACATCTGAAGAAATGACCACAAAAGCTCGTGCCTGTTAAGTGCCATCGAGTCACTGTTAAGTATGAGCCTTAACAAGGTAGTGATTTCAACAAGTGATTTCAGCTTTATTCAATGGCAAACTAGACAATCAGACAACACACAATAGTGGAGCACAGCTCCCTTTTTAAATAATCCGGGCTGTCAAAGCCACGCCCATAGTTATGTTAACAACCAATGATAACACAGGGATAAGGACCAATGCGGTCTGTTCCCTCCATAAATGTATACATAGTTCTGATTGGCTATCTACAAGGTTTCACAGAAACTAGCCAATGGGAATGTTGACTCTTACAATCCCTTTTACTGACTCAAGCTTAACATGGTAAAACATAGGACCAATTCAGAGTCAGAACATAACAGTCACTTCCGACTTTTGGTTACCCTGTGAATTAATGGCCTACAAAACATCCTGTCATTAACAGCCTTGCTCAGGTCTTGCAAATTGAGGGCCTTTGTGGCTTTCTTGATTCAGTCAATCCATCTCCTGCTGGGTCTTCCTGCTGCTGCCAACTTTTCCCCATGTTACCGTCTTTTCCAGTGACTCTCGTCTTCCCATAATGTGACCAGAGTACGATAGTCTCAGTTTAGCCATTTTAGGTTCTAGGGAGAGTTCAGGCTTGATTTGATCTAGAACCCACTTTATTTGTCTTTTTTGGAGATCCACAAAACTGCCCTCCGACAACACGTTTCAAATGAATCGACTTATCGACTTTCTTCCTCTCAGCTTTCTTCATTGTATTTACATTTTTATTCATTCATTCATTTAAATGTATATCCCGCCCTCCCCACCTAACAGATGGGTTCCAGACAAACCGATCTGCACACAATGCAGGTTTACAATTAAAATTAGGAACGTACAAATCAATTAAAATTAAAACACATATAAGCAATATAGTCCTAGATATACAATATGCCTCGACAGAGGATGTTAATACTAGCGATGTAGAATCTGTGCTCCCTGGAGGAGAGGCCATATCAGGTGGATGCCCACCGCCTCAACTGAAGGCCTGGCGGAACAGCTCCATCTTACAGGCCCTGCGGAACTGTAACTGGCCCTGCAGGGCCCTGATCTCATAAGGGAGCTCATTCCACCAGGTGGGGGCCAGGGCAGAAAAGGCCCTAGCCCTAGTTGAGGCAAGTCGGACATCCTTTGGGCCAGGGGCTACCTGGAGATGCTGGGTTGCAGAACACAATGTTCTGCGGGGCTCATATGGGGAGAGGCAGTCTCGAATATACACAGGCCCCTGTCCATATAGGGCTTTGAAGGTAAGCCCCAACACCTTGAAGTGGATTCGGAATTCAACTTAGAACCTTTTCTAGCTTCTTTATGACTGCCCTCCCCAGCTTATGCTACAATAAATTCAGTAGTTTTCAAGGTGCCACAAGTCTCTGTTTGCTACATTGGGCTAATACGGCTACCCCACTGGAGTGAATATCTGTTGTACTTATAAGTTCCGCGGGCATGTTCTTTACGGCAGAGCATGTGATATATAACACACTTTGTTGCTACATTAAATCGTGCATTTGGTTGTTTCCATTTAGACAGCATCAAAGGAGGCTGGAATCCAATGGAAAAGTTTCTCCAGACAGCATTGTGCGGGAACATGATGTCAATATTAATAAAGGCTGAATTTCCCCTTGGCTCACTTCTTACAGATAAGCTTTTCAATAATACACTGCTTGCACCAAAGGTCTTGTGGGACTGGGAATAGTAAAAAAAAAACACACTAATAAAAGAATGTTGAATGTTTTTATATTAAATTTCCCCACAGGCAATCTGAAAAGCCTACTTAGAGGACGCCAATCAACGTGGCGCTTATTAAATGTAACAAGAGTCCTGTTACAACAGATCTTTAAAGCCCCTAAAAATGAATTGGAAAATAAAGACAAAAGACAATTACAAGTGCATTTTGAGTGGCAAACCCTGGACACCTCACCTGATACCCAAGAACGTGGCACTGTGATGTTTGATCTTCAAAAATGCTGTTCTCAATCAGCCTCCAGCGATATTTGAATTCCGCTTAGCTGTATCAGTAGAGAATTTTGCCCCCTTTCTATTTCCAGGCATTATCTTTTAAAAGGAGCATTGGATCTGAGATATACTTATTTAGGATTAATGCAGCTTTCACAAAGTTGGGCAAAAAAAAACGTATCGCGCACCGTCTTACAAGGTTTAGGGAATGAATAAAATATCAAACTGAATATATCTGAAGGGAAAGAAGGGGAGGGGGGAATAAGGAAAGATTGCAGTGCCGTATTCTGAAACCACAAAGCGTTCTTCATGCTTGTCAGAATTACCTTTGTTTGCAACAAACTGCATATATGATGGCTAGTACTCTTAAGAATCTTGTTTATGGCTTTTTGGCTTTTTTTTCCCCTATGCTCATCATTAGTCATATGCTACACAGTGTTTATTTCTTCTCTAAAGCTACCTAAACTATATTGCTGACAGTGAAGATAACCTTTGCAAGAGCTAAGCTGCTGGTTAACCATGAATCAGCTTCTTCGGCAACCCATTTAGAATAAGAATAAAACAAAAGAAAGGAAAATGTGTACATTTATTTGTAATAGAACCTTGGCCTTGTCTAGTCAGCCTGGGGAGATTTCTGTTTTCATCTGCCGTATTTGTTGATTTATAAGAGCTACCATGTTGTTATGTACGCGGACTGCCACCAGGGGTCCGCGGGTAAGCAGGAGCTTAGTCCCCAAACACAAAGGGGACCTAGGAGCCTAGTCCACCAATAGAACCTTGGCGGGAAATTCAAACCTTCCAATGGGGACATGGGTGTGCCGAGTAGAATGTATATAGTTGGCCTTGCAGGGCCATTTTCCTTGTCTAGTGTGTGAACGCATCTGAACGCATGTCGTAGTTCAAGTCTTCCATGCGGCAAACCCAGTACCATGTACAGTGGGCATGCTCAGTTGGTAGCTTGTCACCTGAGGAATCTGCCTCAAGAATTCCGGGGCAATCTCATGTGCCGCTTTTTCCCAGGGCAATTAGAATGTTTGCGTTAATGCTCTCTGAAAGAGTCTTTGATTCTCCTTTGGCTGTAGAGTTCTGATTCCAAGAGTTTGATTAAAGAGTTCTGATTAAAGAGTTTAAGACTATCTAGCAGATTGTATCTGCGTGATTCTCCTTCGACATTATAGGGATGCCAGCCTCCAGGTGGGACCTGGGGCTCCCCCAGAATTACAGTTCATCTCCAGACCACAGAGATCAGTTTCCCAGGAGAAAAGGAATGCTTTGGAGGGTAGACTCCAGGGCACTGTACCCCACTGAGATCCTGTCCCGCCCCAGGTGTGATCCCCAATTCCCCAAGAGTTTCCCAACCTGGATCTGGTAATCCGCCTCCCCATCCCTCTCCAGTGGCCAGGAGGGACCTGGCAAACCTATTCCACAACTTCCTTTTGGCTTCCACATCTTCCTTTAGGTAGTTCCATGATTCATGGGATATGGAAACTCCAGAGCTTTGAGAGAGGGAGAGAAATACAGTTTGAAGTAGTCCCCCCCAAAAAAAACACCTTTGCATCACCCGATGCATACCACCATCTGAGACCATCAATGCTCAAGGCCATAGCATCAAATCATCCTATCACCAAAAGATCAGGCAGAATATCAGCAGCCAAGAATGTAGTAAACTGTCCTGTGCGGACCAGACCTTACTTCCAAAGAATTGTGCTTAGGACTGGGGCTTTACCCTTCTGCAAAACAGGCAACTACGTCAGCTGTAACTTGATGGCACTTCACACCACCACCTCCCCCATCATCACACACCCCAAGAAAATAAAGTTGAAGGCAACAAGAAAAGAGGGAGGAGGAGGAGGAAGAGGAGGAGTTTGGATTTATACCCCCTGCCCTTCACTACCTGAAGGAGTCTCAGAGCGGCTTACAATCCCTTTCCCTTCCCCTCCCCACAACAGACACCTGATGAGGTAGGTGGGACTGAGAGGGCTCTCCCGAGAACTGCCCTTGAGAGAACAGCTCAGAAAGAACTTGTGACTGACCCAAGGTCACACCAGCAGGTGCAACTGGAGGAGTGGGGAATCAAACCCAGTTCTCCCAGATTAGAGTCCACACTCTTTACCATTACACCAAACTGACCCAACATGAGATGGACTGACTCAATCAAGGAAGCCACGGCCCTCGGTTTGCGAGACAAGAGCACGGCTGTGGAACATGGTTGGTTTCGGAGGACACCGATTCATAGGGTGAACCATGAGTCAGAGGCAACTTGACGGCACTTCACACACACCCTCCCCTGTGCCCGAAACTAATTTCAGCTCAGAAGAGCAGAGTGCTGAACAAGGATCTTCGGGTGGACCACGTAGCTCTCCATCATGAGTAAGTAACACCAAGGTAATATACAGAAATATAACATCACCGTAAGCAAATGGCATAGCCATATCCCATGATGGAAGGTGCTACATACCTTATCATTGTATTTTTATTATAGATCCTCCCAATTCACCAAAGCTGTGCAAACTTTGCCGGGGAAAGGGGATCTCTCAACTGACACAGAGCCTCTTATATCATGGCCGTATTTTCTCGTGCATACAATGCAAGCCAATTGATTTAATGTTCCCATTTGTGTCAATACCAGGCTGGTCTTACATAACCGCAAACTGAAGATACTCGGTGCATTAGTCTTTTCCCTATCATCCTTGTGTTACTTTTTAAAAAATTACATTCCAATTGTTTAATACGGAATGAGCATAATTGCACATATTTCTTTGCTAATAAATGGCCAATCATTTGTTCACTCACTTATTAATTGTTATAAGATTAATCATGATGAACTAATGCAGTATTAATATCCATATAATTTGTGCATCCATAGTCATTTCACTGCAATATGATGATTAACTAATTCAGCATTATCTAATTTTTGGAGCAATACAACAAAGGATCGCTGGATTCATGGCAGGGTGAGAGTATATTTCTACGGTGAGGGTCTTTCCATTTACTTTTTGACTACTTCCCAACATAATGACAAGTTGAGCACTATGTGAAACACAAGAACGGACACAGTATCTGCCGGGAGAGCTTGCAATTGGTGTAGCTCAATAGTCATGGGATAAAAGGACAAGTCCTCTTGTGGATCAAAAACTGGCTTATAAATAGGAAACAGAGAGTGAGTATAAATGGGAAACTTTCTCAGTGGAGGGTGGTAAGCAGTGGGGTACCACAGGGATCAGTACTCAGTCTGATGCTTTTTAACTTGTTTATTAATGATTTGGAAATTGGGAGTAAGCAGTGAAGTGGCTAAATTTGCAGATGACACGAAGTTGTTCAGGGTGATGAAAACCAGGGAGGATTGTGAGGCACTCCAAAGGGATCTGTCGAGGATGGGTGAGTGGGCATCAACGTGGCAAATGGGGTTCAACGTGGCCAAGTGCAAAGTGATGCACATTGGAGCCAAAAATCCTAAATATAAATACATGTTGATGGGGTCTGAACTGGCAGAGACGGACCAAGAGAGAGATCTTGGAGTTGTAGTGGATAACTCAATGAAAATGTCTATACAGTGTGTAGCTGCAATAAAGAAGGCCAACGCTATGCTGGGGATTATTAGGAAGGGAATTGAAAACAAATCAGCCAGTATCATCATGCCCCTGTATAAATCATTGGTGCGACTGCATTTGGAATACTGTGTACAGTTCTGGTCACCACATCTCAAAAAGGATATTATAGCATTGGAAAAAGTACAGAGAAGGGCAACTAGAATGATAAAAGGGTTGGAACACCTTCCCTATGAAGAAAGGTTAAAATGCTTGGGCCTCTTCAGCTTGGAGAAACGACGGCTGAGGGGTGACATGATTGAGGTTTATAAGATTATGAATGGGATTGAGCAGGTTGAGAAAGAAGTACTTTTCTCCCTTTCTCACAATACAAGAACTCGTGGGCACTCCATGAAATTGCTGAGCAGTCGGGTTAGAACAGATAAAAGGAAGTCCTTCTTCACCCAAAGAGTGATTAACATATGGAATTCACTGCCACAGGAGGTGGTGGCAGCTACAAGCATAGACAGTTTCAAGAGGGAATTAGATAAACATATGGAGCAGAAGTCCATCAGTGGCTATTAGCCACAGGGTATAGATGGGAACTCTCAGTCTGGGGCAGGTGATGCACTCTATTCTTGGTGCTGGAGGGGGCAGCAGTGGGAGGGCTTCTAGTGTCCTGGCCCTACTGCTGGACCTCCTGATGGCACGTGGTATATTTTGGCCGCCGTGTGACAGAGTGTTGGACTAGATGGACCATTGGCCTGATTCAACATTGGCTTCTCTTATGTTCTTATGTTCTAACTTACCTTAAACAAGATCTGTTGATTTTATAAGGACATAATCCAGTTTCCCACATCTGCATCCCACATCCTCATACCTAAAGGATTCTCACATGCTTGACAGACAGTGGCAGAATTCAACTATGGGACCCCAGAAGCCTGTGGAACCCCGACCATAGTTCTACCCTCCAAAAGAGGGAGGGAGAAAGAACTGGCTGACTAGGAGCCAGTTTGGTATAGTGGGTTAAAAGCGCAGATGCTAATCTAGGAGAACCGGGTTTGATTCCCCACTCCTCCTCATGCAGCTGCTGTTGTGACCTTGGGTCAGTCACAATTTCTTTCAGAGCTGTTCTCTCAAGGGCAGTTCTTGGGAGAGCTCTCTCAGCCCCACCTACTTCACAAGGTGTCTGTTGTGGGGAGGGGAGGGGAGCTTTGAGACTCCTTCAGGTAGTGAAGGGCAGGGTATAAATCCAATCTCTTCTTCTTCTCCTCCTCCTCCTCCTCGTGCAGGCAGATGAGAAGCTTGGCCATCAAGGCTTCTTCTCACGCACACAGGCAATTTTCAGGACAGCTGGAAGCAGTGGCAGTGGGAGGCCCCATTGCAGGGCCTGGGGCAGGTCCCAGAATGCCTCCTGCCTATCACTAAGGCTCCTGTTAATAGAGCCCTGGCTTCCCCACTCCCAACAACAAGTATACCCTACACAAGGATACAAGGATGCCTTATACAATATACAAGGACACCAAATGCAAGTATACAAGCCTTGGAATGTTCCAGAGTATAAATAACTTCTACTGAGGGTTGCAATAAAGCAGCAGTGAGAGACCAAATGCTTTCCAATCCTAGATTCAGGTGGGTAGCCATGTTGGTCTGAAGCAGCAAGGACAAAGTCCGAGTCCAGTGGCACCTTTGAGACCAACAAAGTTTTGTTCGAGGCATAAGCTTTCGTGTGCACGCACCCTTTTTCAAGCACATCGAAATGGAAGTCACCAGTCCATACGCACATGTCCATATGCACACCAGTGCGATCCTAGGCAGAGTTACACCCTCCTGTGTCCACTGAAGTCCGTGGTCTTAGTAAGTCTGTTTAGGATTGCACTGATAAGCTCCTGGTGAAACTATGTTTCATGTCGTAGAATGATAATTACAACTCATAGACTCCTAGAATCACAGAGTTGGAAGGGGCCACATAGGCTCAATGCAGGACCCGCCTAGAGAACCCCTGACTAGTGTTTGTTCAGCCACTATTTAAAGACCGCCAGTGTGGGGGAGCTCACCACCTCCCTAGGCAGCTGATTTCACTGTTGCAAAACTCTTACTGTAAAAAAGTTGTTTGTTTGTTTTTCCAAATATCTAGACGGTACCTTCTCACCCTTAATTTGAACCTATGATTGCGAGTCCTATCCTCTGCCGCCAACAGGAACAGCTCCCTGCCCTCCTCTAAGGGACATCCCTTCAAACACTTCGAGAGAGCCATCATGTGCCCCCTCGACCTCCTCTTCTCCACAAAGCTGCCTTATATTGAATTGTGTTGAATTGGTCCATCAAAGTCAATGGGTGCATTCAGATGGGCCGTTTAGTCTGCTTTCGGCACGCTTCAGGAATGGATTTTATGTGCACGTTCACACACCCAAAGGAGCTGCAGTGGCTCAAGTGGTTAAGTCGCTGAACTGCAGGCTGTGGAAGGTCAGTAGTTCAGCAGTTCGAGACCCGAAAGCGCTGCATGACGGGGTGAGCTCCCGTCTCTAGTTCCAGCTCCTGCCAACCTAGCAGTTCGAAAGCAAGAAATTGCAAGTAGATAAATAGGTACCACTTCGGTGGGAAGGTAACAGCGTTCCGTGCACCTTGGTGTTTAGTCATGCCGGCCACATGACCACGGAAACGTCTTCAGACAGCGCTGGCTCTTCGGCTTTGAAACGGAGATGAGCACCGCAGCCGTAGAGTTGGAATCGACTAGCTTTCGAGCAAGGGAAACCTTTACCTTTACCTCACACACCCAACATCTGCGCACCGTCCCCAGCCGTCACTTTCCGGATCAAACCCCCTTTAAAATGGAGTATTCTGTTACCACTTACCCAAGTGGTATTTTCCCGATTCTCCATTTCGAGCCGCACTTTTCTGTCGTCTGATCGCTCCGGTGTTGAGCCACTTCCGGGTGCTTCAGCCCCCTCCCCTCTGGAAAGCTGCCGGGGAAGCCTCAGGCTTCTGCTTTTCGTCAGCCATTATTTTTAAGCCTCAGCAGTATGCCCATGGGCGGAGTTCCGCTCCTAAGTCAGTAAAAGCAAAGTTTGAATGGTGCCTAGTTTAAGCATTTAGACGAGTTCGGGATCTCACGGAGGCCAGTTTCAGGGGTAAAAGTTTCATATAAAGTGTTCATTTAAAGTTTAAAGGGAAGTGTGGAAATCGCTGTTCTGCGCACGCGTGAAAATTTTAGTTCTAGAGATGGCTGCCTGTGCGCATGCTCAAGCTGAGAGGGGGAAAAAAACCCACCGATGCTCGCTCCTGGTGGGGAGCGATGTGGCTGCGCAGGGATCCAGAACGAGGAGGTCAGTGTGATCGTGATTCTCCGGCTTAAAAAAAAACCCCGCATCGGACCGGAGCAATTTACACCGCTCCCAGCACGCTGTCTGAACGCACTCGATATTGTCTATGCAGACTGGCTGTAGCTCTCCAGGTCTCAGGCAGAGGTCTTTCACATCACTTGCCACTTGCTCCTTTAACTAGAAATGCTGGGGATTGAACCTGGGACCTTCTGCAAGCCAAGCAGATGCTCTGCCGCTGAGCCACAGCCCCTCATCCAAAGCAGTTCAAAACTACATCGCGAAATGACTTTTGTCAGTCGTTGACTACTGTAGCGGGATGATTTCTCTCATCTATGGAGGGGGGGATCTTGAGTCAAGTGACTGACTCTCGATGATCCTATTGCAAATCCCATTAAAAATACCAACGGAAAGATCAAGTCGGTCAGTAGGAGGACTACAGGTACGCCAGCAGAAGACACAGCACACTCCCGGCTCCCCTCTCTTTATTTTTGTATTTCTGCGTTTCTAAGAACACTCGTCTAGGAGATAGATCAAGATGGGTGGCCGTGTCAGTCAGTCTGTAGCAGTAGAAAAGAGCAAGAGGACAGTAGCACCTTCCAGACTAACAAAATAGGTGGCAAGGTAGGAGCTTTCATGAGTCACTGAAGAAGTGTGCATTGACTCACGGAAGCTTATACCTGGCTCCATATTTTGTCAGTCTTTAAGGTGCTATGGGACTCTTGCTCGTTTCTACTTTCCTAGGAGTAAGCCTCACTGAGTAAAATTACCCCACGCTCCGTAGCCTGACTTTCTGAGGTGGATGAGTCCAAAGTATGTCCCGTGAAGCTTCTTGACTATGGCTCTGGTAGCAATTCTGTTAAAGAAGAATACACACCCACGTACCCAGAATTTCTGCATCCGGGCTCCATTTCATTGGCTGCCACTTGAGAGGGCAGGGGAAGGAAAACTCTGAGCACAACTATGTTGTTAACACACTTTTCCCTTTGAAAATTACTAGAGATATGCTGGTGGCATCCATGCATTCTTCATAGAATTTAAGGTACAGAGGGGGGGAAATCAGTACCTCTGGATATTCTCATTGAAGATCCAGTTGGCCAGTCATGCTATTATTGTGATAATATTATTGCACAAATAGGCTATTGCACCTATCTTTGCAATAATAGGCTATTGCACCTATTATCGCAAAGTAAGGATAAATCTCTTTGAATTCCAGTCTTCACTCTACAGAGTGGGAGATCTCTATAATTATTGGATGGATTCCCCACCCCCAAAAAAACCACTTTCTCCTAAATATTCCTAGCTTTATCATTGCACAAAATGTAGATGTACTGCAAAATGCTGCAAGCTCCCTGTAGAAATCGCCTGATATTTCAATGTTGAAACAGACTTTTTGTTTCCCGACTGACAGCTGCAATGATTCTGATCAGTAACCAAGACTGTGGGCTGTTGGCGGATGCTGACGTTAAACGTGTGTGACAGCCCTAACAGCCATGATGGATGGCTCTGGATCGGCTAAGCTGACAAAATGCCAAAAGGCTGAAGACGGTCGGTTGTCACTAAAAATGGGCAGTGCAGGATGCGGTGTTCGAAGACTTGGCCTGACATAACGGGAAGTGATAGTCAGCAGTGAACCCTGGATAGATGATATTAGCAGGGTTAAACTTACCATCTGCCTACTACTTTGGCTGGGTACCGTTCCTTGCAGAGAGAGAGAAAGTTGATAATAGCTACGTAGGGTCAGACAAATAGCCCAACTGGCCAGATAATCAGCAACTCTTGCCAGGGCCAGATGCAATGGAACAAGTGAAAAGTCATAGGACTTTCCACCTTCTTGTACAAAGGAGGAGGAGGAGGAAGAGAGAGGAAGAGGAGGAGGAGGAGGAGGAGGGAGGAGGGAAATTGGATTTATACCCCACCCTTCACTCGGTGTCTCGGAGTGACTTACAAATTCCTTTCCCTTCCCCTTTCCACAGCAGACACCCTGTGAGGTAGGTGGGGCTGAGAGAGCTCTTTTGAGAACTGCTCTTTCAAGAACAGCTCTGACTATGGCTTGCCCAAGGTCATCCAGCAGCTGCAAGTGGAGGAGTGGGGAACCAAACCCGGTTCTCCCAGATTAAAGTCCACACACTTAACCACTACACCAAACTGGCTTAACTGAATGACAACGGATCCATCTCCTATCATTCACAGTGAGATCCTGAACAAGTGATGCCCTATGCTTAACTTTGTACTGTTGTTTTTTACCTTATTCGAAACAGCATGTGCCAACTCTAAGCATGCATGTAAATCAAAGCATGAGAACTCCAACATGAAAAGGAATGTTTCTAGTTGGAATATACAGAAGATGAAAAAGGGGTCCCTGAGCCACACAATGGCTGAGGGAGAAGGCACTCTAGATGGGGAATGCATTTTTAAAATTCAGGTGCTTCTATAGTAATTTTACAGTAAGTTCAAGCCATGATTGATTAGTCATGTTCTTGTTTTGTTTTGTTTGTTTAATACAGCCTGTGTTCAACCTTTTGAATTATGTTCCAAAATAGAATTTCAAGGCAAGTATTTCCTTGGAACCAAATAAATAAGACGGAGATGCATAAGGGCAGATAATACGATTTAACTCCTACAAATGTATTCTAATACCTGCTATGACAGGGTAGTATCCTCCCTTAGGCCTCCCACTTAAGTTGCTCCTACTCCCAGTCTTCAGACTTTGTATAGTGGAGTGATAGGGTGCAGGTACAATCCCAAGGATACTTTCCTAGGAGTAAATAGACTTGTGCAGGATTCTGAGTAGACCTGTTTAGGGTTTCTGTCTAAATGGCTATCCAGTGAATCATGTACTAACACAGGAGGAGGAGGAGGAGGAGAAGAAGAGGAGATTGGATTTATACCCCGCCCTTCACTACCCAAGGGAGTCTCAGAGTGGCTTACAAACGCCTTTCCCTTCCCCTCCCCACAACAGACACCCTGTGAGGTAGGTGGGGCTGAGAGAGCTCTGACAGAAACTGCTCTTTTTCAAGAACAGCTGTGCCAGAATGATGGCTTACCCAAGGTCATCCAGCAGGTGCAAGTGAAGGAGTGGGGAATCAAACCCAGTTCTCCCAGATTAGAGTCCACACACTTAACCACTACACCAAACTGGCTCAACCTTTTTGATTCGGCGTCCTCAGCCTTTTTGATTCGGTGGTCACCACTGGAATTCTGTCATGGGGTGGGTGGGCACAACCACAAAATGGCTGCCATGGGATCCCGCAAAATGGCCAGCACTGGAGTGGAGCCAGACACACACACACACATATAGTGGAAGCCCAAATGGAAGGGACAGAGTACTTTAAAAAATACACAGGGAAGGGAAGGGAAAGGAAGGGAAGGGAAGAGAAGAGGTTGGATTTATACCTCACCCCTCACTACCCCAAGGAGTCTCAGAGCGGCTTACAGTCTCCTCCCCTTCCTCTCCCCACAACAGACACCCTGCGAGGTAGGTGGGGCTGAGAGAACTGCTCTGAGAGAACTGTGACTGACCCAAGGTCACACCAGCAGCTGCATGTGAAGGAGTGGGGAATCAAACTCAGTTCTCCCAGATTAGAGTCCGCATTCCTAACCACTGCACCAAACTGGCTCTCCAGAGTGTGAGAGAGAATAAAGAAGAGTGTGAGAGAGAATAAAGCCAACTCTGTGGTGGCAGCTACCACCAAAAAAATGTTATTCTAATCTGCATGGCCAATCAGATCTCCCACGGCTAATCAGAAGCCCTGCTGGGCAGGAGTTTCTCATGGTTCCACCCACTTTCTAAAAACACTTGGCAGACACCAGGAAAGGTGTTGGCAGGTGCCCATGGACCCCTGTACTAACGTATATACATCCTCAGAAATGGGATCTGCAGAACAAGCAGAGTTGTCTCTGTTACACCCGAAGCGTCTAGGTCTTCCCTCCCAAAACAGAGGCACTCATAGAGATGGAAATTATTTTAACAGGAATTCTGTTCATTCAGGTGACAAGCAGGCAGCCTGCAAACTGTACAACTCAGCAGTTACTGGGAAATGACAGTAAGAAGAAAAGAACTGCAGACGCTAGATGTCCAGTTAGTTAACCCTTTCCAAAGACTTTACCTCTGCATTGCTTCTTACTCACGTCATAGTCACTATCCGCTGGGGCACGCACACAGCTGCACTCTAGATAGCGCAACATCTGCAACGTTGTGTTCTCTCTAAGGAAGCGAAACCTCTCAGCAACGCATTATTATGGTTTGTGTGCCGGGACAATATGACATCTCTGTAGCAGGAAGCACTTTCTGTCTGATCTCTTGCAATAAATGAGAAATAATGGCATGTTTTGTGTCACAGAAATACCCAACTGAGCATCCCTGAGATGGGACTGGATGCAAAAAAACAGAACAAAATAAAGTCAAATCAAGCCTTATGAGAAATTACAACATGAAAACGGAGACAGCACCCACCTCCGTTCAAGAAAAATGAAAATAGCAAGCGTCTCCAACTGCTGAAGAGCAATAGTGCCAATGGATCTGCAATGATTTTGCTGTATAGCATTTATTAAAATGCTCTGGAGGATACAAATGATCTCCTTCACAAATACTTGGTATTTATTATTGCTTCATTTACCTCGAAACGATAACAGCAGGCTGTTGGAGGAACAGATTTATGCATCGCCTCAGTTCACTGCAGTCTTCTCACCTGAAGTGCCTCTGTCAGAAATAAGATTATGGGGTGGCTTGGAAAAAAAAAATCTGTCCCTGCTGTTAATCGCATACTTTGCATGTGAGTTCCTTCAGCAACCTCTGCTTCAGAAGAAAATCTTCTCCTATGCCCAGAACAAACACAACAGTCTACAGACTGACCAGGTTCCCCGCCATGCCTCCTATCACACTGTTCTGGCCCCTGATCTTGCTCAGTGGAGCGTCAGAAGTAGAACTGGGCGGGGTGTTGCACGATGTCATTTCCTCCTGTCTCCACCCCCAATTGCTCCCCCCTCCAATTGCACCCAAAGAGCAACCCTACAGGCACAACTTGAGACCCACTCATCTGAATGCCCCTCACTGCCATATAGCATGGCTTCTGCTTTTCACGGAAGAACCATAACTCCCATATCCATCAACAGCACCAGCATCTATTACGACTGACAGATCAGCCAACAGCTTAACAGTGCAGTTTGTAGACAAATTTAAAATTAATGCACAAAGAAGAAAATTCATAGCCTTATTGTGATGCCGTCGTTAATGATACATAAAAGTTATTAAAAGGTTTGAAATATCTGCTTACGGACAAGGCCTCAGCACAAAATTTGGTCGCTTTAGAGGTGGTTTCATTAGAGCAGTGTGCAAAGGAAGGAGATACATATAAAAAACTCCCATATGCTACCCACGTCTTTGTGCCCCAGAAGGAGGAAACAAAAATGAAATGTGTTGACCTCTGCGCGGACCAATGTACATAGCTGGTATGCTGTGTTAAAGAAGAAGAAGAGAAGAGATTGGATCTACACCCTACCCCTCACTATCCCAAGGAGTCTCAGAGAGCCTTACAAGCTCCTTTCCCTTCCCCTCCCCACAACAGACATCCTGTTAGGTGGGTGGGGCTGAGAGAGCTCTTTCAAGAACTGCCCTTGAGAGAACAGCTCTGAAAGAACCTATGACTGACCCAAGGTCACACCAGCAGCTGCATGAGGAGGAGGAGTGGGGAATCAAACCCGGTTCTGGAACTGGGTATGTTTAGAACTGGGTATGTTTAGCCTGGAGATATGACCACGCTCTTTCAGTTCCCAAAGGACTGTTATAGAGGGCAAGACAAAGAGGCTTCAGCTGCAGAAGCACAGATTTGGGCTGAACATTAGGGGAAACTTCCTGATGATGAGAACAGTTCAATAGTGAAGTCAGTTAAACAGGAGTGAGTAGGCTCTCCTCTGCTGGAGGTGTTTAAGCAGAGCCTGGACAACCATCTCTCGGGAAGGACCCAGCCTTGGATCTTCTGCACTGAGCAATGGTTAACCAAGATCAGAGGCGGACCGGCCATTCAGCTTACAGGGAAATTTCCCAGAGGGCCATTGGAAGCCAGGTGTTAGCATAGCCAAGCTCCAGCAACTCTGCCAGTGGCACAGAGGCCACTTGCCTCACATTATGTAGCCCAATGGAAAAGCATCTGCTTTGCAAGCAGAAGGTCCCAGGTTGAATCCCTGGCATCTCCATTTACAAAGGACCAGGCAGTAGAGGATGTGAAAGACCCCCAACTGACTGACACCTTGGGGAGCTGCTGCCAATCTGAGTAGACAGTAACAGAGTTTAATGGACCAAGGGTCCGATTCAGAATAAGACAGCTTCATGTGTTCAGTTATCGGCAAGAGTAATTGAGGCTTCTGAGCTTTTCCTCAAATGTGTTGGTGCACAGTAAGAGGTTAAGATGCTGAACTGCAGGCTGGAAGGTCAGTAGTTCGGCAGTCTGAGACCCTAGTGCCGCATGACGGGGTGAGCTCCCGTCTCTAGTTCCAGCTCCTGCCAACCTAGCAGTTCAAAAGCAAGAAACTGCAAGTAGATAAGTAGGTACCGCTTCGGTGGGAAGGTAACAGCGTTCCGTGCACCTTGGCATTTAGTCATGCCGGCCACATGACCATGGAAACGTCTTCGGACAGCGCTGGCTCTTTGGCTTGGAAACGGAGCTGAGCACTGCCCCCTAGAGTCAGATTCGACTGGCTTTCGAGCTTTACCTTTACTAATTGGAGACAGCTTACCCACAGCCTCCTGTATCGATGTCAGAAGGAAGAAGCAATGAATGAGCCCCTTTCTGATGCTGTCTGACCTGAGTAGTCCCCTTAGTGGTAGTTTGTAGTCCCGCCCACAGAGGCCACTCAACTTGGCTTGTTCCAGAGCCATTTTCTCTTCCTAGTCTGCTGCTGAACAAGATGGCCTTGTGACAAACTGACATCCAAAAGCAGAATGCTTAGTGCATCAAATTCAGGGAGCTGGGAGATTTGGGGTGAATGCCTCGCAGAAAAATCACAGTTCGATTGACAGGCTGCTGCCTGCGTGCACCCCCTTCTCTCTGATTGGTCAGCACCAGCCGAGGAGAGCTTTCAAAAGTCATGCCAGTCAGGAGGCATGTGTGTTGGTCTGAAGGAAACGGACAAGTTCGCTTGGGAAGTGAAAGGACACAACTCCTTGGCCTTACTGTGTACCAACAAATTCGAGGGAAAGTTTCAGAAATCAGAAGTTCAAGTCTACATGTCAGCCCTAACTGAATTCTGTTTATTCACAGTCCCCAGAACTGGGGTTTTGGTTTGACAGAAAAGACTGGACAGGAGGTTGAAACTGCCAGTCCAGCCAAACAGGAAAAGGACTAGAAAGAGGAGGATCTCTCTTACCCAGTTATTCAGAGGGTTCAACTCAGAAAGGACCCCTGGTTTGTGTGAAAAGGGAAATGGTCTTAGACTCCTAAAGAGTAAAAAATGGGAAGTTATAATCCCACAAGGGGAGTATTTAAATACAGGAAGAAAGTACTAACTTCCAGGAAACTCAGATAGTTATACGAAACTTTGTTAAGACACATTGTTGTTGAAAGAAATCTCCAAGACAAGCAAACCCCTCACAGTTAAGAACTGAGTCTCTAAGGATATAAGCTTCAGCTATACTCTGTTGCCTGTTCAAAATATTGTAATCTATATGAACAACAAAATTTACCTCAGCTTGTCATCCCCTGCCTGTCCCTAACCCAAACTGTGCCTGTTCAATAAAATCAACCTTCTTGTTTGAACTTCACTTCGCGTCAAGTGCCATTTCCAAAGAGATTTATAAGAGGGCTCCTGCTGAGTTACAATAAATCCCTGGCCTGGGGAAAAGCCAAATAACTTCTCTATCACAGGATGGGACTAGCAGAAAGTTATAATTCTATAATTCAAATTTGTTACTAAGAGGCTGCTCAGTCAGAGTTTCTGGGTAACAAAAATGAGGAATGTGCATACTGGATGGGGGATATGCTTCTGGGTAGCAGGGTGTATGAACAAGATCTTGGGGTACTGGTGGACCATAAGTTAAATATGAGCAGCCAGTGTGTTGTGGCGACGAAAAAAAGGCAAATGCAATCTTGGGGTATATCGCAAGAGGTATAACATCCAAACTGCAAGATGTCATAGACCCACTGTACACTGCATTGGTCAGGCCACACCTGGAATATTGTGTGCAATTCTGGAGGCCTTATTCAAAAAGGACGTGGACAGAAGGGAGCGTGTGCAGAGGAGAGCAATGAGCATGATCAGCGGCCAGGAGACCAAGCCCTATGAGGAAAGGCTGAGAGACTTGGGAATGTTGAGTCTGGAGAAGGGGAGGTTGTAGGGGGACACAATTGCTCTCTTGAAGTATTTGAAGGACTGCCACATAAAGGAGGGCAGGGAGCTGTTCCTGTTGGCAGCAGAGGATAGGACTTGCAAGAATGGGTTTAAACTAAGGGCGGGAAGGTACCAGCTGGATCTTAGGGAAAACTTTTTTTACCGTAAGAGTTGTTCAACAGTGGAATCAGCTGCCTAGGGAGGTGGTAAGCTCCCCCTCACTGCCAGTCTTCAAGCAGCGGCTGGACAAACACTGGTCAAGGATGCTCTAGGCTGATCCTGCATTGAGCAGGGTGTTGGACTAGATGGTCTGTATGGCCCCTTCCAACTCTAATATTCTATGTTTCTATGAATTAAAAAAACATTTAAAATTGAACACAATTCAGTAAAAACTCATAAACAAACAATACCAGAACCAGGGAGGAGGGCCAATAATGGATACTGGGGGTATGCCAAATGAAACAAAAGAATTTTCACCTAGTGGTGGAAGACACCAACAGAGGGAGAGGGAGTTCCAAAGTCCAACGCCGCGGTGCCGGCGTTGCAGGGCAAAAAAAAAAAAATCAGCAAAATGCGCTTATGCGCACATACACCCACAGCCAAATTAATGGGGAAATGGCGAATATAGCACGCCTCTGGCGCGGCAGTCTGAACGCTCCCGCGCGCCTCCGTCCCGTATCTTCCGGCAGCGGCCCCCGCTGTGTGGACGGGAAAACCCGGTATTGTTTAATCCAGGGGTTTTTTTGCCGCGACTGGCTACCGGGGCAAATTGCCAGTCTGTCCTGGGCCCATGACTAATATTGCACACAACCTGCCTTTTTGAGACCCAGCATGGTATAGTGATTAGAGGGCTGGACAAGGACCTGAAAGACCTTGATTCAAATCCCCACTCAGAGGAGGAGGAGGAGGAGGAGGAGGAGGAGGAGGTAGGAGGTAGGTGGGGCTGAAAGAGCTCTGAGAGAACTGCTCTTTCAAGAACAGCTCTGACAGAACTATGGCTTGCCCAAGGTCATCCAGCAGCTGCAAGTGGAGGAGTGGGGAATCAAACCTGGTTCTCTCAGAATCCATGCTCTTATCCACTACACCAAATTGGCCACGAAGCTCACTTAGTAGGATTGCCAAGTCCCTCCTGGCAAACCAGTGGGGGAGGGGGGCTTACTGGGGGCAGCAGAGAGACCCATCCGATGTACAGCAACATATCAACGTCGCTGCCCACTGAGACAGAAGTGATGTCATCATGTCCGGGATGTCGGGGCTTTTACCATAAATGTATTGCCCAAATCCCAGACCGTTGCTCCGACGTCCTGGATGTGATGAGATCACTTCCTGGTCACGTGGGCAGAAATGTAGACATGTCACTGCACATTGGATGGATCTCCCTCTTTCGGGGGGTGAGTTCCCCCCACACTGGCCAGATGATTGGTGGTGGGGAGGTGGGGCTTATCGATGGGGAACCCCCTCCTCCACCAGGGGGTCTGGCAACCCTGTCACTGGATGACCATGAGTCAGTTATTCTCTCACCACCTAGCCTACCTCATTAGTCTGTTGTGAGGATAGAGTGAGAAAATATATATTGTTTTCAGTTCCTGACAGGGAGTGAGGAGATGGAATTAAAATGTGATAGGTATAGTATCGTAGCCATGCCAAGGGGCTAAATTCGAAAGTCCTTCAGTTATGAATTCGAAAGTTTCCCTTCAGCTATGAATTCATCAGATAGCCTGAGGCAAGACCCACCCTTCATTCTGTGCTGCCTGTCTGTCAAATGGGAAATCATAATGGCCTACTTTATAGAGCTGTTATATTGAGACAACGTATGTGAAGCAACATATAAATGGTAATAACTACAAGTGTTGGCACACATCCTTCTGCAGCCAACCGATCTCTGCTGAAATCTAACCTTAGGCATTTCCAGACCAAACTCTTCCTTTGTTTGCATTAACTTTTATTGGCCAACTTTTATGACTGTCTTAAACTAGATAACTGATATCCCAGTCTTGCAAAATCTCTTTGCCTCGGAAAATATTTATTTATCTGCCTCATACTTTTCTTACATAAACATTGATTACATATTTGAAGAATAGATTCCAAGTCACTGCAGGGGTTTCTCCCATCTCAGAGAATGATTTATTTATTTAAACAATTTGTTTCAGTTATTCAATTTATGACATATCTGTCCTCGCCTTATCTCTTCAGACCCAAGGCTGCTGGGATTTCTCGTTCAGTCTCACAATTACATTAATTACAAAGCCAATATCTAGGAAACCAAAGACATCCACCAAAGCTGCTAGGGTGTTGATGAAAACGTACCTTTAAGAAATAGGTTGGAAACTGGAGATAGTGAAAATGCCTCCTATAGGTTGATTGTGATTATGACATTGTCGGTCTGTTCTTACAATAAAGCTGGGTTTTAATGAACTTTCCTGCCTTTGAAGACCTGAAACTCATAAGGCGAGAAAGACTGGGATCTGCACAGAAAGTTCTCATGGCCTTTTCTGCCTATCTCAGTAGATTTGCGGGTAGCAGGATACTATGGCCTTTAAACTGAGAAGACTGCAGTCCGTAGGCAGATGGAAGATGCGAGGGCATGAAAGACTTCTCCCCGCCCCTTGCACAGATAAAGACTCTACAAATGCTTAAGGGATGGTGAGCAAGTGCGTAGTCTAATCTACTCTCGCTGCTTGCACAGAGACCACACCTTGGGGTTGGAGACCCAAGAGATGTCACCTGACCAAAGGAGTGCCTCTGGACTATGTGGATTGGGCTCAAGGCTGGTTCCATCCTCAGGTCTCTTCAGAATCTGAGCAGTTGATCCAAGGGGATATCAAATAGATTTGAAAGTCTGTGTGTATCAGGTACCGTCAAGTTCCTTCTGACTTAATGGGGATGCTATGAACCTGCAGCCTCCAAAATGTTCTATCGTTAACAGCCTTGCTCAGGTCTTGTAAACAGAAGGCCGAGGCTTCCTTGGGGGAGTCAATCCATGTCATGATTGGTTGTCCTCTTTTCCTGCTGCCTTCTACTTTTCCCAGCATTCTTGTTTTTTCCAGTGACTCTTGTCTTCTCATAATGTGACCAAAGTACGATAGCCCCAGTTTGGTAGATCTGAATGTAGGTGGTGATTTACTAAAAGGAATACCACATCGGCCTTAGAAATTGGACTCTGTAGTCGTAAGTAAATATGAATGAATAAATAAAAAAATTCCAAGTGTCATTGGTGAAGGAAAGGTGCTCTGCGTGTTCTCAAGCACCATTCTTAATTCTCAATGTAGTCACTCCAGGGCAGTGCTGACACTGATCACAAATCCAGGGGCCGGGCCCTGCCCCTGAATTCTCTGCTTTCTCCCTTGACAACCTATTCTGTCTTTGATTCAGGGGAGAACAGATTTTTAAGGGGAACAACTGGACATCCTGCCTCCCCAACTGTACTTGTGAGGGTCTTCACCCTGACAGAAGGAGAAGGAGAAGGAGAAGGAGAAGGAGAAGGAGAAGGAGAAGGAGAAGGAGAAGGAGAAGGAGGAGAAGAAGAAGAAGAAGAAGAAGAAGAAGAAGAAGAAGAAGAAGAAGAAGAAGAAGAAGAAGAAGAAGAAGAAGAAGAAGAAGAGGAGGAGGAGGAGGAGGAGGAGGAGGAGGAGGAGGAGGTCGAGGAGGTTGAGGACGAGGTAGGTAGGGCTGAGAGAGCTCTTTCAAGGATTGCTCATGAGAGAACATCTCTGAGAGAACTGTAACTGACCCAAGGTCACCCAGCTGGCTGCATGTGGAGGAGTGGGGGATCAAACCCAGTTCTCCAGATTAGAGTCTGCCGCTCTTAACCACTACACTAAGCTGACTCTCTACGATAGGCTGCTGTTCGCCATGTTGTTCAACCCAACTCCATGCTGCTATACTGCAGACCATTCACCTCCTTCCCTCAAGGATAGTGACACTGAAGAAAATATAGTAGACATTGGGCTGCCTATTCTAATCATTAGGAATACACTGGAATGAATTAAACTAAGGGTTTTCCGCCACCCTCAGACCTCTCTATCATTGAATTAAGGCACACACGAGCCCATAGAAATTGGGTTGAGTTGTAGCCACAAAGTGATGATCCACCAAACCCTCATTTCGACAGAGATGGATCTGTCAAGGAACCACAGCAGATCAAAGAGGATCTGAGTGAAATTTCTAGGTCACACACTGGGACAGAGATTGGGCCTCTCGGACTCTGTGAACCAAGAAATGCACAAAGAACACAACCACCACCCTTACATCTGTGCATTGCACAGAAATATCTCTAAAGGTGGGCAAGATGGGCCTGCAAAGGAGGCTATTATTACTGATTTTTTTCATTGAGGAACTCCAGTCAGTTTGGTGTAGTGGTTAAGTGTGTGGACTCTAACCTGGGAGAACCGGGTTTGATTCCCCACTCCTCCACTTGCACCTGCTGGATGACCTTGGGCAGTTCTGACAAGAGCTATCCTTGAAAGGGTAGTTCTCTCAGAGCTCTCTCAGCCCCACCTACCTCACAGGGTGTCTGTTGTGGGGAAGAAGAAGAAGAGATTGGATTTATACCCCGCCCTTCACTTGGAGTCTCAGAGCGGCTTACAAACTCCTTTCCCTTCCCCTCCCCACAACAGACACCCTGTGAGGTAGGTGGGGCTGAGAGAACTCTGACACAAACTGCTCTTTCAGGAACAGCTGTGCCAGAGCTTGTGACTGAGCCACGGTCACATCAGCAGGTGCAAAGGAGGGGAAGGGAAAGGAGTTTGTAAGCTGCTCTGAGACTCTGAGTAAAGGGTGGGGTATAAATCCAATCTCTTCTTCTTCTTCTTCTTCTTCTTCTTCTTCTTCTTCTTCTTCTTCTTCTTCTTCTTCTTCTTCTTCTTCTTCTTCAAGCACATGAAGAATGCATGAAACTGCCTTCTACTGAATCAGACCATGGGTCCATCAAGGTCAGTATTGTCTACTCAGACTATGAGCGGCTCTCCAGGGTCTCAGGCAGAGAGGTCTTTCACATCACCTATGCCCAGATCCCCGTTTTAACTGGAGATGCCTGGAATTGAACCTGGGACCTTCTGCATGCCAAGCAGATGTTCTACCACTGGGCCACAGCCCCTCCCCAAAGCATTCAGCAAACCCCAGGGTCCCACTGAGCACCATTTGAAAACCACTGCCCCGGAGTAATACATGCAACCCCACTCTCCAACACAGCTAAAGAAGGAACCGCAGCTGCCTAATCTCTGCATAAAAATGAATTGTAACATTTTTATACCTTTATTGCTAGACAGAATTGTCCTTTTTTTTCTTCTTTAAATCTGAATACATGAGGCAGATATCCTGGGGGAGAAATCTGTTATGCTCTGGTAGTAGCTTCTGTTTTACACTTTGGAGACATTTCAAACTGAAACACATACATAAAATTTAACTATATATGTAATTGCTGTAAATAATGTTTTATCAAATTGATAGTTATTAAAGCTTCCCTTAAGATTTAAAGGTTCCGCTATGGTACCCTGCTTCTCGCTGCTCTTTAGTTAGAATAATACTTCCATTAATACTGCCTGACGAAAAAAAATGTTACATTTCATTTTTTGGTGCGCTGTTTGGTCCTCTAGTAAACCCCATAAATGTCATCACTTAAAAATATGAGTGTCTATTGTCTATCTGTACAAAGTGCCTTATTACAATGACATCTCTTCCAGTACTTTCTAATGGGTAGCCATGTTAGCTTGTAGCGATGGTGGAAAGTGCTGTTGTGTCACAGCCAACTTATGGTGACTCCAAAGGGTTTTCAAGACAAGAGACATTCAGAGGTGGTTGACCATTGCCTGCCTTTGCATAGCAGCCCTGGACTTCCTTGGTAGTCTCCCATCCAAGGACCAACCAAGGCTGACCCTTCTTAGCTTTCAAGATCTGACCAGGTGGGTCTAGCCTGGGTCATCCAGGTCAGGGCAATACAGGCAACCCTGGACTTTCTTGGTGGTCTCCCATCCAAGTACTAACCAGGGTTGACCCTTCTTAGCTTCTGAGAGCTGACCAGATTGGTCTAGCCTGAGCCATTCAGGTTGATGCACAAAATCTTCTGCCCTGGAAAATTTTGTTGGTATTTAAGGTGCTAATGGACCCAAATTTTATATCTTTCAATGTTTCAGAGATAAAATCTTGTGCAGGAGTAGGTAGGGTGCAGTTTAACCTCCCAGTGGTTTGGCCTGGTGGGCAGAGGAAGGAACAACGTTCTAGTCTCTTGTGTGCCACAAACAGAAAACAGGAACGAAAAAACTTGCCTCTGCAGTGTTTTGGAGATAACAACAGTGATAAGCATCAATTAAGGACTCCTCTTGGATGCAGGCTGAACACGGTGGAGAAGTTTAAGGGGAGGGGTGACAACTCCTCACCTCAGTGGTGATTTCTTCTGGGGAGAAAGTGCAGCCCCTCAGGTGAATGAAGGCAATACAGTATAAATCCAATCTCCTCCTCCTCTCCCCTCCCACCCCCAGCTTTTCATTTACTCAAAGCAGTTTTGGGTAGCTGCAATGACAATTGGAAGTTTATACAGGGGTGAGGCCTGGTGATGTTATGGGGAGGGGCTTCTTACAACCCGCTTACCTACAATCGAGGAGGAGGAGGAGATTGGATTTATACCCCACCCTTCACTACCTGAAAGAGTCTCAGAGCGGCTTACAATCTCCTTTCCCTTCCCCTCCCCACAACAGACACCCTGTGAGGTAGCTGAGGCTGACAGAGCTCTTTTGAGGACTGGTCTTTCAAGAACAGCTCTGAAAGAACTTGTCACTGGCCCGAGATCACCCAGCAGCTGCATATGGAGGAGTGGGGAATCAAACCCGGTTCTCCCAGATTAGAGTCTGCACTCCTAACCACTACACCAAACTGTCTCTCCATGGACCATGCAGACTGTTGTCACCATTTGAGTCGTGCACCCCCCCCAATGTAGAACATTCTGCAAATATTCTACAGATGTGTAGATGTTATTGGATATTCAGAATCAGCATCTGATATTCTTACGTTCTAATATTTTATACTAATTGACAGCATCTGACAGTATTTGACAGCTGTCACGCATTGTTGTTTTCCACAGCAGTCATCGTTTTCAAGCTGATACACAGTCGCATTTGGTAATCGCCGGCTTTTGTACACATTTCGATCGAAATTTTGCCCATCCGCTTGAGTTCACGGAAAGCACCCAACGACCACTTTTGAATGATGAGATTTTCATTTCAGACAAACAAACAAATCCTGATTCTGTTGGCACACAACAAGTTTGCGGTCTAATTCTTTTAAAACTGGGGATTCTTGCAGACTATGAATTTTTCCCCTGAAGTTTTTGTCCAGCTCTTTTAAAAAAGAACACATTTCTGGTCCCCTTGTTTATAGGCTGCACCAATCAGAAATCTAAAAACAGAACTGAAGCAAAGCATCAGTCTTAACATGACACATTGGATGATACAGAAATGACCCAGTAGGATCCAGTGTTCCCTCTAAGCTGAGTTAGTGCGAGCTAGCTCAGTTTTTTAGCCTCCGGCTCACTCATTTTTGTCTTAGCTCAGGAAGGGATGGCTCCAGAGCAAACTAATTTATGCAGTAGCCAAATCACTTACAACTTTAATGCCGGTAGCTCAGAAAGTAGAATTTTTGCTCACAACACTCCACAGCTTAAGGTAAACACAGTAGTATAGACGACAGTCCCTAGTAATTGATCCAAGTAACTTTATAAATCATTTATTACAGTGCAATGCTTACTACCTGTATAGAAAAGCCCTTTTGACTAGTTTGCAGAAAGCCAGGAGAGTGACAGCCTGCCTGGCCTCCTCAGGTAGGCCATTCCATGAGGTGGGGGCCACAACAAGAAGGGACATGTACGGGTAGTTGTTGATTTTGCAAGATCCCTTCCAACTCTAACCTTCTATGATTTTATGAAACCTCCTTGGAAACCGAACCAAAGATTTCAACTATAGAGGCTAATTCCTATAGAGATTAAAGTAACAGGGGTAGCAGGGGACCCAGGCTCAATCCAGGCCCTAATTCCATGACAGTGTATTTCCAGAAAAAACAGACGATGAAATCTGAAGAGCAGTGGTCTGAATAGCTCAGACCAAGTTTGCCAGAACCTTAGCAGGTTTGGCCCTGGTGGGTATTTGGATGGGAGACCCCCCTCCAGGAAGTCCAGGGTTGCTAAGCAGAGGCAGGCAATGGCAACCCACCTCTGAACATCCCTTGCCTTGAAAAGCCTTCAGGGGTTTTCGTAAGTTGGTTGTAACTTGACAGCACTAAACGATTATTGTTGGAGAAATCAGATCTGGTAGAGGCCTGCATAGCTGGTGAAACACCAGAACAAATATTTCCCACCAGCCGTGTATGTTAGCCTACCAGCAGCTTGATAAAATATGTTTTTTCCTGTGCACCTGGGATTTCAAAATCCAAGGGGAGTTATCGAGCGCACTGCGCAACACAATTGGTACACTACATTTTGTGCCAGCTGGTCTAGAGGGCTGCTTTCTATTCCATTTCTTTGCTGAATAGTTTTTTGGGGGATATTTTCGCATTTTCGTGTGTGCATGCCCATGCCTGCGAGTCATGGCAACCTCTGGGGACTCCCACTGGGGCATGGAGGACATTCAGAGAAGCGGTTTCATAGCCTGCCACTGCCTCCCGGCCCTGGTATTCTCTGGAGGTCTCCCATCCAAATACTTGCCAGGGTCAGCCCTGCTTAGCTTCCAAGATCTGACAAGATCGGTCTTGCCTGGGCTATCAAGGCCAGGGTTTGGTTGAATAGCTTTTGTTTCGCTTTTTGGCTGTCTCAAATACCATCATCTTTTTACTCTCTTCTTCAAGACTTCAGGACACCAAAAATACTATATCATGGAAATTGCCAATGGCTAGCAGAGGCCTTCTCTTTGTCCCACTATCCACCTCTTCAACCAGCTGCTATTAATTTCTTAATTTCACAAAGAATGGCTTCCCAGCATTACCACAGATGCCATTTTGTCTGCATCACTTTTTCTTCTAGGTTGATAACTGAGGGGACAAAATGGCACCATTGAAGGGTATGGATTTTGTCCAGTGACCTACAATTGCTGGCTTATACCAATTCATATGTTACAGAGTACACAGGATGGGTCTGGGATCCCCACCCTGCATCAGACAGGTAGACGTGAGTTGTAGGTTCCCAGTTCTCCTAATGTGGGACCACATTAGGAGAACTGGGAACCCACAACTCACATCTGCCTGTCTGATACAGGGTGGGGATACAGGGAGAGAGCTTTCAGAATTCCAGCTTTGTACTGTTTTCCCAATCCAAAAGAGTCATAGGAGGTACACATGCCAAACTAGCTTTTAAGTACAACTGAGTTTGTTTGAACAGCTTGAGCAAACATTTTGTCTAATGTTCATCTGCGTCCATCGCACTTGGTGAACAGAGTGCAAACCAAACCCAACAGGTGATCAAGCATCCCTGACAAAAAATCTCTGAAATAAATATGGAAGGTCAACATGGAAAGACACTGGACTGCAGTGTACTGCTAGTGACGTGGTCTTGATTCTTCATAACAACTGCACGAATGGGAGCCAGTGTGGTGTAGTGGTTAAGAGCAGTGGACTCTCATCTGGAGAACCGGGTTTGATTCCCTACTGTTCCTCCACATGAAGCCAGATGGGTGACCATAGGTCAGTCACAGCTCTCTCACTCAGCCCCACCTACCTGACAGGGTGTCTGTTGTGGGGAGAGGAAGGGAATGCAGTTCTTAGCCGCTCTGAGACTCCTTCGGGTAGTGAAGAGTGTGGTATAAAAACCAAGTTTCCACCTCCTCCTCCTCCTAGAAGAAATAACTAGTGTGGAAGGAACTACCAATCTGTTCCATTTCATTACTCCTCTTTTTTTTATTACAGCATCAGTCCCATGGGCAATCCCAACCTATTAGGGATCACGTAGTGAATGGGACGATGTCACAACACTGTTACCAGGCTATGAAACATCACTGCTGGTGAATAAATACAATCTATTTATTCATTTATCTTACAAATTTTGCATCCTGCCTTTCTACACCCACAAGGGCCACCAAGGTGGCTAGCGAATTAAAACACACATGACAAAACCACATTGTAGAAACCATCAAAATCGCCTACACCCCTACAACATACCCGAAAGATGGTCGTCCAGCCTCTGCTTAAAAACGTCCAGCGAAGGAGCATCCACCACCTTCAGAGGTAGTCTGTTCCACTGCTCAACCACCCTTACAGTTAGAAAGTTTTTCTTGATATTTAGCCAGTAACGACGTCCTTGTAATTTCCACCCATTAGATCTAGTCCTGCAATCCGGAGCAAGAGGGTCTGGACACATTGCTTCTGTTAATAGATCTGCTCCATCTTCGACATGACAGCCCTTCAAATATTTGAAGACTGCAATCATGTCCCCTCTAAGCCTTCTCTTTCCCAGGCTAAACATACCCAACTCTTTCAGCCCTTCCTCGTATTACTTGGATTCCAATCCTCTCACCATCCTGGTTGCCCTCTTCAGGATACGCTCGAGCTTGTCAGCATCCTTCCTAAAATGTGGTGCCCAAAACTGGACACAGTATTCCAAGTGAGGCCTGTCCATAGCAGAATAGGGCGGAACCACCACCTCCCGTGATCTGGACACAATGCTTCTGTTAATGCATCCTAAGACTGCATTAGCTTTCTTCACAGCCACATTGCACTGCAGGCTCATGCTGGTGCTGTGGACTTCTGGTACCAATAACTCTGTACATGACTTTTGCCTTAGAGCAGGGCTGGCCAAGTTTGCCTAATGTAAGAGCCTCATAGAATAAACGCCAGAGGTTTGAGAGCCACAAGACATGAACAAATATCACACAGATGTTTTTATTGAAAAATATGCAAATTAGCTTTATATTAACATTAAATGAGACTGCCAAAAATAAAAACAAAAAGGGGTAAGAGCAGATGCTGATAATGATATTTATTTGCCCAGTGATATGTATTTGAGCCAGTTTGGTGTAGTGGTTAAGTGTGCGGACTCTAATCTGGGAAAACCGGGTTTGATTCCCCACTCCTCCACCTGCTCCTGCTTGGGCAAGCTGTAGTTCTGTCAGAGATGTTCTTGAAAAAGAGCAGTTCCTGTCAGAGCTCTCTCGGCCCCACCTACCTCACAGGCTGTCTGTTGTGGGGAGGGGAAGGGAAACAAGATTGTAAGCCAATCTGAGACTCCTTTGGGTAGTGAAGGGTGGGGTATAAATCCAATATCTTCTTCTTCTTCTTCTTCTGTGTTCTCCTCTTCTTCTTCTGTGTTTGCCTCTTCTTCTTCTTCTTCTTTAACTTTATATGTGTTCTCCAAGCCCCCCGCCCCTCCCTGCCATGCCAGCTTGGCTTGGAGAAGGGATTTAAAGAGAGAAATGCCTTCTCCAAGCCAAGCCAGGTTGCCGGTGTGGCGGTATGGCGGGATCTGGAGAACACATTTAACTTTAGATTGGGGGGGGGGCTTTGAGAACACATTTAAAGTTCTTTCTTTCTCTGTTCCCCCCTCACCTCAAGCCTACCCAGGGAGGGGAACATTGGCTGGGGAAGGGAAGCATCCCCTACCGGGAGCCGCACAATAGGTGTGAAAGAGCCACATGCAGCCACCCCTGCCTTAGAGGATGTTTATACATTCCAGAAGCTAGTGGTTGTCATGATCAGAATCAAAATGGATAGGGTATCTGAATCTAGCTTTCTTAACTCTCCTTGACTTTCTGTGAGCTTCCTGACCCCAGAGATAGAAAGAAGGGAATGAATATGGGTCAGTACATTGGTTAATTCTGGTTTGGCCTGCATCACATCCATAGTAGGCCTATGTGATAGATATGTCAGTAAGTACATTAGCAGCTATAGGTCCAAGAAAGATACATACCTCTGGTTTACCAATGGCTGGGGCTTCTCATCAGTACCCAGGGGTCTTGATGTCAGTAACCGGAATATATTCCTTATCTGTCTGGGTGTACACTGTACATTGAATTATAAGGACTGAATTAAGAATTATGAGTCAATTTTGTATGCTACATACCAGATCCTTCTGTGTCTGAAAGGTTTTACATTTTAGGTTTGAATTTCAATAAATAAGAGGAGGGGTTTTTTAAAAAAAAAATAGCTGTCTCTCTTTCCTGATGCAATTGGGATCGCTGCCAGTTTCTCTCCCTCCCCCATGAATATGATGGTGATGAGAGTCCATGAAAAGGTTCCTGCATTCCTAGTTTCCCCAACAGACGTGCAGTAAGTTGTGATCTCAAGAATGATGTTCACAGTTTAAGAGTGTTTTTTAAATTATATTTTAACCCTCAGATTGTTTCAAATAGATCACCGACAATAGAAATACAGCATGTTCCCACGCTGTTTAAACACTGTTCTATTTCCATGTGTTGGATGGCTTTTCCCTTGATGTAACAATACTTGGCATTTATGTAGTTCATTTTGAGTGTTTTCCAAAACATTTCACACGTTACATATATATATATATAGGCTGCGGTGGCTCAGAGATTAAGATTCTAAGTTGCAGACCGGAAGGTCTGTAGTTCTGCAGTTTGAGACCCGAGTGCCAACCTAGCAGTTCAAAAGCAAGAAAATGCAAGTAAATAAATAGGTACCACTTCAGCAGGAAAGTAACAGTGTTCCATGCACCTTGGCATTTAGTCATGCTGGCCACATGACCACTGAAAAGTCTTCGAAGAAAAAGAAGAGTTTGGATTTATACCCCGCCCTTCACTACCCAAAGGCATCTCAGAGCGGCTTACAAACTCCTTTCCCTTCCCCTCCCCACAACAGACGCCCTGTGAGGTAGGTGGGGCTGAGAGAACTTCTGACAGAAACTGTCCTTGAGAGAACAGCTGTGCCAGAGCTTGTGACTGACCCAAGGTCACATCAGCAGGTGCAAGTGGAGGAGTGGGGAATCAAACCTGGTTCTCCCAGGTAAAGGTCCGCTGGATTCGACTGGCTCGACAGGGAAACCTTTACCTTTACCTTAAGCCTTACAGCAATCTTGTAAGGCAAATCCATGTTTCTACCCTATATCGTAAACGGGGAGAAACTTACAGGCTCCCCTAACGATAACAATAAATTCAGGTGGGGTAGCCATGTTGGCCCAAAGCAGCAGAACAAAGTTTGACTCCAGCGGCACGTTTACGACCAATGCTTGAGAGGAGACGGATGGAGCGTAACAACAAGGTCTCGGTTAATTATTCTCAGCATTCCACAACTAAGAAGGGAACATCTGCCCTTCTATCTCCGAGTATGATATATTTATTTCCTTCACTATATTTTCCCTCGGAATTAAACCCAAACAAATGGTGACCATATAAACGGAGCTTGTTATTCCAGTTTGGTCCTTGCATCTGCTAAACACTTTTATTATTCTTATACTAATTTGCTGCTCACCCTCTAGCTATATGTATGGACTGCCAACTTCCACTTCAATGTATCTGAAGAAGTGCACACAAAAGCTTACACCTTGAATAAAACTGTGTTGGTCTTAAAGGTGCCACTGGACTTGAACTTTGTTCTGGCTGAAGACAACTAGTTAGTTCATGGCTGATGTGAGACTTGAATCAGGGACTTTTCCAGCTCATAAGATCTGATGCTGGGAAGATCTCTAAGTATGAAATGTGTCCAGTGTCACATTTGGATTCCATCAACTCAGAATGTTTTTTTTTTAATGCCTTTCATACCCATGGCCAGAATTTACGTGTCTGGATATGTGAGAAGCAGGTTGCTGATAAAATTCTGAGTAAATCATGAAAGCTGGGAGTGAAACCACGCTCTTAGTGAGTGTGCTTGACCTGTGTAGCCACAGTAACATGCCACTAGCCACTTCACAGTAGAACAAGAAGAAGAGACTGGATTTATACCCCGCCCTTCACTCCCCAAAGGAGTCTGAGAGAGACTTACAATCTCTTTCCCTTCCCCTCCCCACAACAGACACCCTGTGAGGTAGGTGGGGCTGAGAGAGCTCTTTCAAGAACTCCCCTTGAGAGAATAGCTCTTGAGAGAATTTGTGACTGACCCAAGGTCACACCAGCAGCTGCATGTGGAGGCGTGGGACATCAAACCCAGATCTCCCAGATTAGAGTCCGTGCTCCTAACCACTACACCAGACCAATATATTCATGAAATGTATATCACCTTCCCTCTTTGGAACTCAAGGCAACAAGTATGAGGCTTCAGTGGGAGCTCCCGTCTATGTCATGATGAGGCTCACACTTGCTTAGCTTCAGCAAACCTGCCGTATCATCTTGTCCGTGGATGCCACAGCATCCACTGATGGGTTTCCTGTTGCACGCTTCCTTCTTCAAGCATGCATCTCTTCCCAAAAACAAAATGCCAGTCCTGACTTTCCTCCACTTCGCTGGAGCAGGAGATGCTTCCGGGAACCCAGGAGGCATCACCTTTGGGTCTGCAAGGGGTGTCCATTCCAGAGCAGCCGCCTCCATCACAGGAGAGTACTTGGCCTGGAACCACCCATCATGTTGTGATCAAGCCCAGCCCCATGGCAGCCATTTTGGGATTGGCTCTGGCAGCCATTTTTTCTTGTTCTGGCCCCCACTATACTTTCTCAAAAATTTCAATAAAAGCCCCACAGGTTTCTGGTTTGGCACAGCTGCTGGTTAGCCAGCAAAAGCAGGCAATTCAAAGACCGGGAGAAAAAGGAGGTCAAACTGACGGAGCACTGGAGACAGGAATCTCACGGCTTCCCTATGCGGATCCTGCATCCTCCTGACCTGCCAAAAGCTACCACCTTCCATCCCCTGGCCCTGCCCAAGACGAGAATTTTTGAAATGAGAAGTTAGCAACCTGAGCGTGAAATTTCCCTCACTGTACTCAAGCATGGCTTAGTGGAATACTGCAAAAAAAAATAAATCTAAATATGATTTTTAATCCATCCTTTTTTGGGCCAATGCCCAGTCATTTCACTGCACCATAGAGGCTGTAAGTCTGAATTGCTACAAACTCTGTACAGTAAACAGCTTGCCTGTGGTTGCTGAAAACATAACAGTGCATGGATTTAAAAAAAAAAACTGGGTTGGGTCCATCAACTTCACTTCATGCTGGGTTCCAGCACTCTGTGGGTTTCAGGTATTGTATACGTAACTGTTGATGTTTAAGGAGTCTAAGGAGACAGTTTTTGTGATGGTAACAGGAAGCTAGAATTATCAGAGACTTCACAGGTAAGAAATTTCCCTGAAAATAATATTGTACCACTCAATTCAGATGTCAAAAATAGAAACAGAAGAAGAGAAGAAGAGGAGATTGGATTTATACCCTGCCCTTCACTTGGAGTCTCAGAGCGGCTTACAAACTCCTTTCCCTTCCCCTCCCCACAACAGACACCCGGTGAGGTAGGTGGGGCTGAGAGAGCTCTGACAGAAACTGCTCTTTCCAGAACAGCTCTGATCAGAACTATGGCTTACCCATGGTCATCCGGCAGCTGCAAGCGAACAAGTGGGGAATCAAACCCGATTCTCCCAGATTAGAGTCTGTGCCCTTAACCACTACACCAAACTGGTTCTCACACCAATCTGGGAAAATGCTCCCTACTCAAAGGTAATAGTGGTAGAAAGTGCCATCAAGTTACAGCCAATTTATGGTGACCCCTTAGGGTATTTGAGGCAAGAGACATCCAGAGGTGGTTCACCCTCACTTGCCTCTGAGTAGCCACCCTGGACTTCCCAGGTCGTCTCTCATCCAAGTAATAACCAGGGCTGACCCTGCTTAGCTTCCAAAAGCTGACAAGCACAGGCTAGCCTGGGACACTCAGATCAGGGCAATCACATCAGCAGTATTCTTCTACCCTTTCCAAATGAGATATACATCCATCCTAAATATTTTGAATGGTGCCATTTCTTCCTTACTCTGGGAACAGCTGCTTTGCCTAGTGGGCAAAAGGCGTGTAATGGCTGGAGCAGTTTGATTCAGTGTAAAGCAGTCTCCCACATGTTCATCATATGAATGGGTTCCATCCATGCATGGAGTGTGGTTGTGGCTTAGTGGAAGAGCAATTATTTGGCATGCAGAAGGCTCCAGGTTCAATCCCTGAATCTCCAGTTAGAGAATCTGGAAGTAGTGATAGGGAAGAAGAAGAGGAGGAAGCGGTCAAGAAGAAGGAGGAGGAGATTGGATTTATACCCCACCCTTCACTCAAAGTCTCAGAGTGAACATAAGAACATAAGAAAATAAGAGAAGCCAATGCTGAATCAGGCCAATGGCCCATCTAGTCCAACACTCTGTCACACAGCAGCCAAAATATACCAGGTTAAATCAGGAGGTCCAGCAGTGGGGCCAGGACACCAGAAGCCCTCCCACTGATGCCCCCTCCAGCACCAAGAATAGAGTGCATCACCTGCCCCAGACTGAGAATTGGCCTTCTTTATTGCAGCTACACACTGTCTAGACATTTTCATCGAGTCATACACTACGACTCCAAGATCTCTCTCTTGGTCCATCTCTGCCAGTTCAGACCCCATCAACGTGTATTTATATTTAGGATTTTTGGCTCCAATGTGCATCACTTTGCACTTGGCCACATTGAACCCCATTTGCCATGTTGACGCCCACTCACCCATCCTCAACAGATCCCTTTGGAGTGGTTTACAATCTTCTTCCCTTCCTCTCCCACAAGACACCCTGAGAGGTAGGTAGGGCTGAGGGAGCTCTTGAGAGAACAGCTCCAAGAGAACTTGTGACTGATCCAAGGTCACCAAGCAGCTGCATGCAGAGGAGTGGGGAATCAAACCCAGTTCTCCAGGGCCCAATCTGCATCTAGCATTTGCTCCGCTGTTTTACTAAATCCACACTCAAATCCACATTGAAATACCCCAGGGCCAATGCCGTACTGACTGCAGAGTCACCACTGAATGGCCATAAAATGGCCATATACCTATGCAGACGGATACCATAAAACCAAGGGATCAAACAAAGTGAAAGCGACATGCAGTCTGGACAATGCCATCAAATCCAACTATCAATCAAAGTGAAAGTGGCATGTAATGTAGAGGGGAATTTCTGTTCCGGTGTGGGTTTGGTAAGACAGCGGAGCAAATGCTAGATGCAGATTGGGCCCAGATTAGAGTCTGTCGCTCTTAAACACTACACCAGGCTGGCTCTGACGGACACCTTGGACAGCTCCTACCAATCTAAGTAGACAATACTGACTGTGATGGACCAAGGATCTCCATCAGTATGTGTTCATGTGACCGATGGTTGCTGCTGCCTCCGCCACCTCCTCCTCCTCCTTTGAAATGGAACAAAGATAAGAACAGAATGAGAATACCAGGTGATGTTAGCTGTCATCAGCCAGTCCTGTAAGATACAGCAGGGCCCACCTTTGACTGTCTGAGGATTTGTGGTGCTGTTCCTCCATGTGAGTTCAGCCCAGTTATATTAAGGTGCACTTTTAAAGAATGTGATAGTTGGTAACTGTTTGAGCATCTGCACTGAAATGCACAGAAAGAAGGAGGGTCTGAGTGAGTGACACTGACCAGGATCTTTGGCCTTCTGAGGGCTACCAGCATGGTGCAATGGCTAAGAGTGTCAGGTGTGGGTCTAGGAGACCATGGTTCAAATCCCCACTCATACCATGAGTGACCTTGGGCCAGTCACATGCTCTCAGCCACAGGGTGGTTTTGAGGATAAACAGAGGAGAGGAGTATGACATTAAGCTGTTTTTGGTCCCCAGTAAATAAAAATACCATCAACTATTGGTTGATTGATCATACATTTCGGTGAATTGGGGTTTCTAACCATCTGTGTTCCTTAGCTAGACACAGCTCTCATACTATATACAGAGAACCAAAAACCGGAATGATGACTTTTTGTTCCAGTTTCTGAAATGCAACAGAATTGTCCGTCCTTTTTTCTTTCTTTTTTTTTAAGACCCATCAATGAGTCTTGTTTTCCTTGGAGCCAACATGAAATGATGTGAGTCAATCTTTGTTTCAGCCTGACTCAATAAGCACAGTCCTCCTGACAAAACAATTCTTTGTTTTTCTGGCAGTAATAAAGCCTACATTGCATTACTCATTTGTGGTATTAAGAAACATTGATAATTGCCTTTTATAGTTTTTTCAGGCTTCACAGTTTGGCAAACCTATAATTGAAAAGCCGGATTTTGCAATCAAAACGCTTAATGCGGGCGGTGTTGCTATGCAAAAGTCGAAGAATGCACTCCTTCGTTAGCTTATTAATTTTCAAATAATGCTTCGGGGCTTGTTTTGATAGCCCTTTACAAGGCAGTAAATATAGAGATACCCAGACTTTCTGGGCTGAAAACTAATTACCATTATAAATTGAGGCATTTTTTGCTTGTTATTTCTGTAAAAATCAAACAGCTCCAAACACAATCTGGAATAAAATGTGCAGTGAACCGTGGGGTGTCGTACAGATCTGGATGACTTTTTAAAAGCTCCGTGTATGTGCGTGCTTGCGGGATGTATGTTTATGTGAAACGCAGATGGATTCCTGAGAGGCCGGTGAGGCAGCAAAGGAGAATTTAAACAATGCCCTTTTCAACAGGCCACACCGCAAGCCTGTGAAGCCGCAATATGGGGATGCCAGTCTCTAGCTGGGACCTGGAGATCCCCTGGAACTGCAGCCCATCTCCAGACTGCACATATCAGTTCCACTGGAGAAAATGGATGATTGGGAGGGTGGACTTTTTGGTGTACCCAATGAGGTCGCTGTCCTCCTCAGGCTCCACCCCCAAATCTCCGGGAGTTTCCCAACCTGGATCTGGCAACCCAACTTAATATTAACAAGCAGCAATATTTGATATTTAAGCTGATTTGCAGAGCAGTCCTAAAGAGAGTAAGCCCTGTCTAAGCTCCTTGACTTCAGTCATTTGACCCCCACCTTCTCCCGTAACGGGGATCTGAAGTGGCTTGTATCATTCCCTAGGCCGAGTAAGGCCGAGACTGTGTTACTGGCCCAAGGTCACCCAGCAGTCGTTCAGCCATAACCCTGGCCCGTTCTCCAGCAGTTGAGATGATTTTGTTTAAGAGAGCCAGTTTGGTGTAGTGGTGAAGTGCGCAGACTCTTATCTGGGAGAACCGGGTTTGATTCTCCACTCCTCCACTTGCACCTGCTGATATGACCTTGGGTCAGTCACAAGCTCTGGCACAGCTGTTCTCTCAAGGACAGTTTCTGTCAGAGCTCTCTCATCCCCACCGACCTCACAGGGTGTCTGTTGTGGGGTGGGGAAGGGAGAGGAGTTTGTAAGCCGCTCTGAGACTCCTTTGGGCAGTGAAGGGTGGGGTATAAATCCAATCTCTTCTTCTTCTTCTGTTCTTAAGAACTGTGCATGAAGAAGTGGCCACAAGTCACAGCACGTGGCACGATTCAGTTGATTTTATTACTTTCGGCTATCATGGCTGTCTAAGAAGAAGAAGCAGAAGAGACTGGATTTATACTCCGCCCTTCACTCAGAGTCTCAGAGTGGCTTACAAACTCCTTTCCCTTCCCCTCCCCACAACAGATGCCCTGTGAGGGAGGTGGGGCTGAGAGAGCTCTGCGAGAACTGCTCATGGGAGAACAGCTCTGAGAGAACTTGTGACTGATCCAAGGTCACACCAGCAGCTGCATATGAAGGTGTGGGAAATCAAACCTGGTTCTCCCACATTAGAGTCCACGCACTTAACCATGACACCAAACTGGCTCTCCCAGGATTTGGGATGTGTCCATTTTGATGTAAAAATGCAAACACAGTTCATGATCCAGCCAAAGTTGAGCATTTTTAATTTCATTGGTGTGGTGGTTAAGAGTGTCGGACTAGTACCTGGAAGACTCAGGTTCGAATCCCCACTTGTGCCATGGAAGCCTGCTGGGTGACTTTGGGCCAGTCACATTCTCTCAGCATAACCTACCTCACAGGGTTGTTGTGAGGATAAAATGAAGGAGAGGAGAATGATGTAAGCTGTCTTGAGTCCCCATTGGGGATAAAGACGGGGCACAAATGAATTAAATACATAAATACATTGGCTGTAGTGGGAGAATTTATGCACATTTGTAACAATCCCGTTGAAATCGGTACAAGCTGACTTCGCGCCTGTACCTCTTATACGGTCTTGTTATTTTGTTCAGGGGGGTGGTTTGGTCCCGCCTTAGAGGCCACGGTATGTACTCCCCTTTTCATTCAGGGAGGCCACGGCCCAGGAGCATTTGTCTATGTGGTGGTGAACCAGCAAAGTGCAGGCAACCACCAAGGGTTGTAATAAATAATCACCAGTGTTTTGTGGTAGATCCAGAGCCATTTAAGAATGCAAAACAGTTTAAATTTATAATCCCTTCAAGCCATGTGTGAACATGATGATGAAGCGTTGGTCTGGCAGCGTCCCTACAGCCTCATGGAGGCTGAGGTTTCCTTGAAAGCCACCTGACGGAAGCCCAATTCAGCTTTTTTGTATTTTAAAGCTGAGAAAAGTAACTGCCCAATTGCCTTCTAATATACAAATGCCTTTTGAATATAGGGACTGGGGAATGCCGCCGCCCCCCTCCGTTCCAATTCTTTCAGCTGTGTGCCACAAGATTAAGGCCTTTGTGTCTGTTGTGGGGAGGGGAAGGAGTTTGTAAGCTGCTCTGAGACTCTGAGTGAAAGGCGGAGCATAAATCCAATTTCTTCTTCTTCTTCTTCTTCTTCTTCTTCTTCTTCTTCTTCTTCTTCTTCTTCTTCTTCTTCTTCTTCTTCTTCTTCTTCTTCTTCTTCTTCGTCTCCTTCTCCTTCTCCTTCTCCTTCTCTCCTTTCTTTTGAATACATCATGAAATGGGCCCCAGGTAGGCTTCCCAAGAACTTACCGCGTGCCAGCGGGGGATGGATACGTCCTGGCAGGACCATCCCCAGGGGAAGGAGAGGTGCGGAGCACCATGCCGTCACCAGGAAGGGAATGTATTGCCAGAGCGTCACCTACCGTCCCTTCCTGGCGACGGCAAGGTGCGTTACCAGGAAGACTGGTCCGGCCGGGGAGCATTCGTCCCCCGCCCCCAGACGGTAAGTACTTGGGAACCCTAGCCCCAGATAACTCCAGCCTGCCAGGACGGAATGTAGAAAGGGCAGCGTGATCCTATTTATCTAAACATCCTTAGGACTGGCTTTCCATGGGGGAGATACAGAGGTAATCCTTTTCAGATGTTGCTGAAGTAGAACTTGCTCAAAAGCTCCTTGCATGGGCTGTTTCCAAGCTTGGAAAGGCTGCACGCACCCAAATCTTTCAGTTTATTTTATTTGTATTGATTTATTTATTGCTCTTATAACCTGCCCTATCCCATGGTGGGCTCAGGGTGGCTCACAACAGAATTAAAATACAGTGAATATATAATTAAAAACCAGTTAAATAAAACAGGATGGCCACTAAGGAACATAACGTTACTCCAGAACAGCCCAATACACTTCCGGTTAGATGTTAGTAGGATAGTAGGCATCTGCAGGCCTGCTATGGGCAGGGGAGGCCAAGATAGTAGAAACATCTGCTGCCTCAACCAAAGGCCTGGTGGAGCAGCTCCATTTTGCAGGCTGTGCAGAATTGTGGCAAGTCTCTCAAGGCCCTGATCTCAGTTGGAAGCGCGTCCCACCACAGTATTTATACCATGGTCCAAAGCTTCTCTGAGTCTAGGAGTCTAAGTCAATGCTAATAGTACCTTTTTCTCCTTTGTGATTCACAGCAATGCTGGAACACCAAAAACAGTTCAAGAGGCCTCTTCAGGCATCGATTCCTTTAAGGTAATCCATGCATATCATTAACCAATATGAGTGGTTAAGAGTGTCAGACTAGTATCTGGAAGACCCAGGTTCGAATCCACCACTTGTGCCATGGAAGCTTGCTGGGTGACCTTGGGCCAGTCACACACACTCAGCCTCAACTACCTCACAGGGTTGTTGTGAGGATAAAATGGAGAAGAGGAGAGTGTTGTAAGCCACTTTTGGGTTCCCATGGGAGAAAAAGGTAGGATATAAATAAAGTAAATAAAATTTTCTAGTTTGGCTGCTGGAAAAATGCCACCTTTGCTCTGACAAGCAAAGGGGTCTTAAAGGAGGCCAGAAGAAGCCATTGTTGCATCCATCATCCAAGGGCTGGTTGTTGATCCACAGGGTTAAATTTTGCAAAGATGGTTCCATTCTAGAGGAAGACGGACAATCGTTTTAATGAATCAACAGAAGAAATGGGTCTCTGTAGCAAAATGCTTTTTTCAAAAATAACAAATCAGCTCTCTCAGGGAAATGTGACTTATTTCACAACAGTACAGCAAATGTTTCATAAACAAATATGTTTCAAACTGGATTTTACAGATTAATCTTTTAAATAGAGACATATGTATTTATTCGGGGGGGGAATCTGTTTATAATGAGGCCACCGCTTAAAAAATGTAAGCAAGTGTCAGATTTAAAGTCCTCTCGGACAGAAAGATTCAGCTGCTACATACAAAGAGGAAGTCTTTGGAACAAGCGACCCAGTCGCTCAAAAAGCACAAATGAACGAATGGATGGAGCAAATGGTGGGAACGCTGAGAGAGAATTGTGGTAAACCTTGACCCTCTCATCTTAAGCAATCATTCACACAGCTGTTTCCAGTTTTCATGAGTTAAAATATTGGGGTGTCCTCACATTAAGTTATGGTACCCTGAAAAAAACTGTTTAAAAACTAGAAATATTCAAGGGGGCCAAACTGAAGTTTTGTGAGGGGGAAAGGCTACACTTAGTGACTATTTCACCTCAGAATTGTCACGATAATCAGGGCTAGTTGACATGCTACAGACGTCAGCCCCTCAGAAGTAGGAAGGAATGCTTCCTCGAGAGAGTGCTCACTCCTTCTTGTAGAGAGATGGCTAGAGAAAACATTACCATAAAGAGCTCTCCTGAATCCCACGAGAAGCCTACATGCTAGTCACATCCAGAAATGTGTGACACTAGCTGAGGGAAGCCATATAATCTCTTCAAATATTATGACCCAGTATGAGCTGAAGCCTGTTCCAGATGTTTCCGTGCAAGTGATGTAACATTAAAAATGTCTAATTCACATCAAAATTCCAGAGCATTTTTAGTTTCCATTATTTTTTGCCTTGGATACCATGAAATGGCAAAAGAGAATATATATATATATATATATAAAGAAAACAAATACTGACAGATTTCTGAGGTGAAATTATCACTGCCTTGTGGCTTCCCACTGTCTGTTTTCACTGTGTTAGAAAGTGGTCATATATAAAGTATTCCCATGTGGCAATGGTACAAGATCAATAACCCCATCTGGATGTCACTGGCTTGGTAGCAATTTTCAAGTTGTAGCAACTTGAGATCTTATCCTCTGAGGACATTTCATCATTTTGAATATAGGAGAACAGCTAAGAGACCCAGACATTATACCAGAATCAGTCTTTTAAATGGGCCTTCACCCAAAACATAAGAAGAAGAAGAGGGAGAAGAGATTGGATTTATACCCCGCCCTTCACTACCCAAAGGTGTCTCAGAGCGGCTTACAAACTCCCTTCCCCTCTCCACAACAGACACCCTGTAAGGTAGGTGGGGCTGAGAGAGCTCTTGACAGAAACTGTTCTTTTTCAAGAACAGCTCTTATCAGAACTACAGCTTGCCCAAGGTCATCCAGCCAGGTGCAAGTGGAGGAGTGCGGAATCAAACCCGGTTCTCCCAGATTAGAGTCTGCGCACTTAAGAACATAACAGCAGCCTTGCTGGATCAGAGCAGTAGTCCATCTGGTCCAGCACCTTGTCTCACACAGGGGCCAGAGTTATTCTCTGACACACATCTCTCTGATTTCTTTCTCCACACAAGATAATGTCCCAGGACTGAAGCTATACAGGAAGCAGCAAGCAACCATATTCTTTTCTTGGAGACCTGGGGAAGTGAATGTTTGTACATATGATTCACATTAGGAATCCCTGTATAGGACCATTGGTCTATCTAGCTGACCGTTATCTATTCTGACCAATGGCAGTTTTCTGGGGCCTAAAGTAAAGTCTTGAAAGTTTTCCTACCTCAAAAGAGGCCAGAAACTGAACCTGAATCTTAGCTATGCCACTAGAGTTGCCAACCTCCAGGTGACAGAAATCACTTCAACTGAAGAAAATAGCCACTGGACTTTATGGCATTATACCTCATTGACGTCCCTCCCCTCCCCAAGCTTCTCCCTCCTCAGTCTCCACCTCCAAAATCTCCAGGTGTTTCCCAACCTGGAGCTGGCAGCCCTAAGAACATAAGAGAAGCCAGTGTTGGGTCAGGCCAATGGCCCATCCAGTCCAACACTCTGTCACACAGTGGCCAAAAATACCAGGTGCCATCAGGAGGTCCACCAATGGGGCCAGGACACTAGAAGCCCTCCTACTTTTGCCCCCTCCAGGCACCAAGAATACAGAGCACCACTTGCCCGAGACGGAGAGTTCCTGAGAAGCCAATGCTGGATCAAGCCAATGGCCCATCCAGTCCAACCCTCTGTCACTCAGTGGCCAAAAATACCAGGTGCCATCAGGAGGTCCACCAGTGGGGCCAGGACACTAGAAGGCCTCCCACTGTGGACCCCCCAGCACCAAGAATACAGAGCATCACTTGCCCCAGAGTCCCTGTCTATACCTTGTGGATAATAGCCACTGATGGACTTCTGCTCCATATGTTTATCCAATTCCCTCTTGAAGCCATCCATGTTTGTAGCTGCCACCACCCCCTGTGGCAGTGAATTCCATGTGTTAATCACTCTTCGGGTGAAGAAGTACTTCCTTTTATCTGCTCATCAACTTCATCGAGTGCCCACGAGTTCTTGTATTGTGAGAAAGGGAGGAAGATACTTCCTTCTCAACCTGCTCTATCCCATGCATAATCTTGCAAACCTCGATCATGTCACCTCTCAGCCGTCATTTCTCCAAGCTAAAGAGCCCCAAGCGCTTTAACCTTTCTTCATAGGGAAAATGCGACACATGAATTCTGCCAGAGAGCAATGGCTCCTTTCTTACTTGGTGCAGCAATATTGCAGACTTTGTGAGAGTCCGTGGCAAAGTTGCATGGTAGCGCAACAAAAAATAAGCATCTCTCACCAGGGATAAAGCAGTTGAAGTAGCCGAGAAAGTGAGTAAAATTTCACTGCATTCAGGATGAGGAAATTCATAAAAAGGGTGGGGCTGAGGTAATCAGGAGAGGCAGGAAGTAGGTCCTTGAGTGGGGGAGAAGAGGCGGGTAGAATTCCAACGCACCAAATGGAAAGATATTCTGCAAGAAGTGAAATTTATTCAAATAAATATTTATAAGCTACGCCATATGGGCTGCTGTTCTCTTTCACACAAAGATTTGAATCCTGTGGTCTTTACGTATTCCCGCAAACTGAAATCTATGTGTGTAATCATTCCAGCAACAAATTGTTAACAATCGTTTCAAGGTGTTTCCCTGTGTCTCGTGGGTCTGGCACGCAATATATTTTGTTGTTATAACCTCATAAAAAGTCCATAGAAAGAGGAAATTCGTGGGGAGGGGGAGGGTTAAAACGTGGCCTTCAAAACTGAAATTCCAAACCTCAACAAATCCCGCCTCAAAAGTTCCACAGCAGATTTTCCCAGAGTCTCATTCTGGGCCACCAACTATTCCATTACAGGCCTGGCCTAGACTTTAATTTGTCTTGATCATCAGCCACTGCCGTAATGACTTGTCCTCACCCCACCGTAACATAAAGTGCAACTTGATTAGATGCAGAGTTTTGATTCTAACACCAGATGTTCCTGCAAGCATCTGTACCGCAGTAGCAATTCTGTGCGTGATCTGGAAGAAAGTTACAATTAGATGAGGAGTGAGAAATGAGTCCATATGGAACTGTCCCACCATAGCAGGGCTGCTGGCAGCCCTCCTTGCCCACTGCCAGGAAAAACAATGATATCAGTTGTGTTGTAATGTCACTTCTGGAGAAAGCCTGGAAGTTATGCAGAGTAGCTCTAGGAATCACCAGAAACTCCATGGTTTTACTATAGAGTTTCTGACAAATCTTACTTCTCGCTTACATCACTTCTGGGATTCCCTAGGAAGCAGGCCCCTAGATGTAGTGGGGCATTTCGGGTCTCTGCCCCCTCAAATGTAAGGCATGTCCCACAACAGCTGCTGCCCTTCTCCCACCTCCCCCATTTCCCCTCCCCTCCTGTGACATGAAAAGGGCCCTCCAGCTGACTGGCAGAGCATGCGGCTCGCCAATCGTCTGGAGGGCCCTTTAAATCTTACAGCCACCCCTCTCTCTCCCCTTCTCCAAGATATATCCAGCTGATCAGATAAATCTTGCAGGAGGTGAGGAGGTGGGATGGCTGCCAGCCGCACATCTTCCCTGAACTCCAAGTGGCAATTTTGCTGCAAGAAGAAGAAGAAGAAGAAGACGGAGGAGGAGAAGGAGGAGGAGGAGAAGAAGAAGGAGAAGAAGAAGAGGAGGAGGAGGAGATTGAATTTATACCCTGCCCTTCACTCAGAGTCTCAGAGCACCTTACAAACTCCTTTCCCCTTCCCACAACAGACACCCTTGTGAGGTAGGAGGGGCTGAGAGAGCTCTCTTGAGAACTGCTCGTGAGAGAACAGCTCTGAGAGAACTTGTGACTGACCCAAGGTCACATTAGCAGCTCAGAGTTCAGGGAAGGTGTGCAGCTACCCATCTCCCTCCCCCTCCCCTCCCTCCTCCCCCTCCCATGCTGCCCCACAAAATTTTCCCATGCTCCACCAACACAAAATTTTTGGCTACAGGGCTGCTAGGAAGTGGCATCGCAAGATTAGCAATACCACACACCCCATCCCTGCCCCCATCCTTCCCACTGGGCCTGGCAACCCTGTGCCATGGGCACGTGATAATGCAGTCCTCCACAAACTGTAATCTAGCAAACTGTACACAGCACAGTCTGTAACAGCTTGCCACATGCTCAGTAGCCACTTATTTTTGCAATTGTAGGCAGACAGCAAAATGAAGAATATTTTTTCCAATTTTCAAATAATTATTTTCTTCACCTGACTGTTGAGCACTTATTCCAGAGAGGGTCTATACTCAGAAATTTCTCAGGGGAGCTTCTTAAGTGGGCCAGATGACTCATAGTGTGAAAGCTACTACTTTCTGCAAACAGATTTGGATAAAACATAGACATATCAAAATGCTCGAGGATCTGGCTGGTGTGGAAATTGGCAACACAAAGTCATTTCTTCAAGGGGAAATGTTTCTCCATCAAAATTGACTTGACCCTTCTTGCATAGAACTATAAACTTAGTCACAAAATCTGACCAACTCAAGATACCACTCACTTTGTTCATTGTTATACGAACTCATGCCAGCGTACTTAGAATTCAGTCACAGTTCTCATACTCTATGGCTGATAAACTACAATTTATTTTGTATTGGAAATTCATAACCTACTTTCTTTAGCTATCGGGTGGCAAAGAGAGGTCATATAATCTGAAATAGATTTTTTTAATGTAATCAAGAATGTGAAAGCCGGCATTATCCACATTTACAGATTGGTTCTTTACAATCAATTATGCTTTAAAAAGTTGTTGCATGAGGTAATACAGGCTTTAAATCTTTGCAGAAGTGTGAAGTGTATTTGTGACCGTGGAAAAACAATAGTGATAAAGAAGAAGAAGAAGAGAAGAAGAGACTGGATTTATACCAGGCCCGTAGCTTACGCGGGTCCCACGGGCATTGTTCCCTCTAAGCTGTGGAGTCTTGTGAGCAAAATTCTACTTTGTGAGTGACTGGCACTAAAGTTATGAGCGAGTGATTTGGCTACTGCATAAATTAATGTGCTCTGGAGCCATCCTTCCTGAGTTGAGACAAAAATGTGTGAGCCAGAGGCTAAAAACCTGTGAGCCAGCTCACACTAACTCAGCTTAGAGGGAACATAGCCCACGGGGCCCAGCCCCCTCGCATTTCTTCCAGGTCCCTCCTTCCTGGGCTGGCCCCAAAGTACCTCAACTTGCCACCTGTGCCATGCTGCTTCCAACCGGGCTGCCAAGATGACTGAGTACCTTGGCCACTTCCCCACCAGCCTCGCTCCATTCCCAGCCAGTGACACCCAGAACAGCAGTGGTGACAGAGGTGGCTGCAAACCCAGTGGCAGGAAGTGCCTGGCTTGCTTGGTGGTGTGGTGGGTGGGTGGGCAGTCTTGCTGGGCTAACCCAAGCAGGAGGGCTGGGGAGAGTGTCCTGCTGCCTCTTCCCATTTGTCATAGTGGTTAAGTGCGCAGACTCTAATCCAGGAGAACCGGGTTTGATTCCCCACTCCTCCACTTGCAGCTGCTGATGTGACCTTGGGTCGGTCACAAGTTCTGGCACAGCTGTTCTTGAAAAAGAGCAGTTTCTGTCAGAAGTTCTCTCAGCCCCACCTACCTCACAGGGTGTCCGTTGTGGGTAGGGGAAGGGAAAGGAGTTTGTAAGCCACTCTGAGACTCCGAGTGAAGGGAGGGGTATAAATCCAATCCCTCCTCCTCCTCCTCCTCCTCCTCCTCCTCCTCCTTCTTCTTCTTCTTTGCCACCGGATCTCTTTCTCCCCACCCCCCGCCAATCCCCCTCCTGGATGCCGCTGCCCGCTCCCTGCTTCTCAACTGGAGCAGGTATGCAGTGCTCTGGGGGAGGGCAGGCAGACTGAGAGACGGCCTGGCAGGAATTGCAGGCCAGGGCGGGTCTAGGTAGCCCTCAGGGATCCCTCTGCCTCCCGACTAGGAGAGGAAGAGAGAGAGGAACAGAAGGAGGAGGAGGCCTCCTTTGTCCCCACCATGGCTCAGGCATTGCTGGGGATTCCCTTGCTGCTGCCGCTCCTGCAGCCGCCATCATTCATTGCTGCCTGGCCAACTGAGCAGCGCCCCCAATGGTGAGCGCCCAACCCCCAGCTGTGCTTTCCCCATGCCCTTGCTGTGGGAAGAGGAGGGAAGCTGCGGCTTCTGGGCATTACCACCCCATTGGCAGGGGGTGCAGGTGTGCCTTAGGGGAAGGCTGGCTACTAAGGAGTTTCACGAATTACCTTTGATTTAATTAGCTGGTGGGCCCTCCCCCAGGCCCTCCACCAAAAAATATCCCTAGCTACGGGGCTGATTTATACCCTGCCCTTCACTACCTGAAGGAGTTTCAGAGCAGCTTACAATCCCTTTCCCTCCCCACCCTGTGAGGTAGGTGGGACTGAGAGAGCTCTCTCGAGAACTGCCCTTGAGAGAACAGCTCTGAAAGAACTTGTGACTGACCCCAGGTCACACCAGGAGCCGCATATGGAGAAGTGGGGCATCAAACCTGATTCTCCCAGATCAGAGACCGCGCTCATAACCACTACACCAAACTGGGTCTCAAAGTGTCTCATAAAGGATGAAGTATGTCTCCCCCCCCAAAAAAAAAAAAAAAAAAAAGACTCAGAGCTGCCTCATATTTATTCGGGATCAAATTAGACATTACACTAAGCACACTGCTACCGCTGAAAACAGAAGCTGCGTGTCAACTACTCAGAACTCAAAGATGGCTTAACATTCTGTGTTTCCCTGCCTATTGTTAGCCCTGACGCCATTATGGGGCTTTGCTATGGACTGTTTGCTGTTGCCACATGGTCTGTCTAGACTGTAAAGTGGATGCCAAGGTAGAAGCCCATAGAGAAAGGAAAAAGCTGTCTTTTTACTCTGAGGGACTCCATTACATACCTGCTGCATGTCACATACACGGATTAAGGGCCATACAGCAGACAAAGGACTTTTCCTCTGCCAGTGCATGAAGGGATTACCCAGTCAAGCATTCAAATTGTTAACGACCCTTCCTGATGCTAATCAGGGACAATCAGGGAAGTCTCCCACCTTTTGTTTACCTGGCCAGCAAGTCCCTATACTGACATCACACACCCCTGGGACTCATCATTGGTCCAGGAAATCTTTTGTTCTCACCTGAGACCAGCCCCCAGGGCCACCCATTGGGCTGCATTGTCTTACAGTGGGTATATCCCAGAACTCACATGGACTTAGAGTGTGTGTCTCTGCCATGAGCCAAAATGGCAGCCCACCCCTGAACCCTCTGGGTTTAGGCCACAATCCTTCTTCATGGACTTCTGCACATCTGACAGGTAGTATCACCTCTCCATAAGCCATCAATCCCCTCTGCTTTCTTAGTTCTATTTTATGTGTGTGAATGTTTGAATACTGTTTGTGTGTTTGTGAATGGATAAATAAGGATTATATTCAGTAAAATAATATTTTATTAATTATACCTGGTCTCTGTGTCTTTTACTGGGAACCATTACAGACTAGCAGCATTCTCTGTATATACAGGCGAGAATCCAATAATAATAATAATAATAAACCAATTGCTATATCTAAAATAGAGCAATTGGGCTAACACTATGCGGGGGAGGAGAACATGGTATATTATGATATCACAATGTGAGGTATGTGCCATTAGACACTGGAGAGGTAGAAGGTGTGATAGATGAGTTAGATGATAATGCTAACAATAACAATTTATAATTAGAACATATGTTTCTGTTTTTTATTAAATTGTGCTCTTTGAGTGGCTCCCCCCCCTCGCTTGCTGTCTCTTTATTGTAAATTATTAACTCTGCAGCGTCATTTATACTGTGGGCATAAGCAGTTTCGGTCCCCAAGGGTTTCAAAGGGAGAGTTTTTAAACATACGCTTAATGATCCCATTGAAATAAATGGGACTTGAAGATGCTTAATAGGACTGGATCGTGCCCTGTGTATTTTATGTATTTGATGTGGCGTGGAAACTGTAGCTACAGGAAAATAAATATTTGCTTGTGCTATGAGGAAAAAAACAGCAGCAAATATTAGTATAAGAGAACTGCATGCTTTCTGGTTTTATCACAAGGACCGGTCTCCACTGTAGGGGCTCATTAAAAAGGAGGTAGGAGGTCAAAGGTCTCCTCACTATTTTTACATTAAACATCTTCTGTTTATTAGTTGCTGTAGATTTTCCGAGTTGTGTGGCCATGATCTTGGCATTGTAGGACCTGACATTTCGCCAGTAGCTGTGACTGGCATCCTCAGAGGTATAACACAGAAAGATGTAGTACGCTCTGTGTCAAGGTACTCCATCTTTCTGTGTTATATCTCTGAGGATGCCAGTCACAGCTACTGGCGAAACGTCCAGTCCTACAATGCCAAGACCACGGCCACACAACCCGGAAAATCTACAGCAACTAATGAACCCCGGCCGTGAAAGCCTTCGACAACATATCTTCTGTTTAATTCTTTGGACGTGTTTATTTTTGCTTATGCAGAACTGATTCCCAAATGTGAGCAGAACTCACCTCCCTATGCATGCAGAAGTAGAACCCCTCCCCATGTACATGTGAGAGGATGGATCCTGCCCTATTATGGATTAATTCCCACCCGTGGGGGTGGGCATTACTTAAAACAGGCACATGGAAACCTGAACTCTCTTTGACTGTTTTATAGCAATGCATTAACAACGGCGCTGCTTGGTTACTGAACACTCCCTTACAACACTCCTCAGTCTCTAAGAAAGATGTGAACATTTATTTGTTAGTTCCAGGTTCAAAGTGAAACACTGGTCCTTTCTGCATTTGCCTGCCACTCTGGATTTTCTCAGTGTTTTGAGTCGAGGCAATTTAAATCCAGGGCAAAATAGCCTCTGAATAATCCAGGGCAACAGCAGGCTAAAACCAGTTTGACCACTGAATGTAATGCAGAATGGAGGGGGGGAAATGGAATAAAAGACCAATAAACAGTCAATTCATTGATTCAAATTTCTATTTTAAAATAATCTGATCACTGTACATCAGATTAAACAAAAAAAAATGATAGATAACACAGAACATTTGCATACCCCCCGTAGAAATAAATCCTATAGAAGCATACATCTCATTTCTATCCTCCCTAAGTTGACTTTTTTGGGGGGAAAGGTTATATTTCAAAGCTTCTTACCCAGAGGTTTGCCAAAAAAAAAAAAGCAGAAAGCAGATTTCACTGAATTCCAGATCTGAGAGTTTCAGAGCTTTGGGGGTATGGCCAGATTCTATAAGAGCTATTCCATAGGCCAAGGCATGACTTTACTGGACCTTCTGATTCATGCCTGTCTAAAGGCATGGTCTAAGACACCTCTGAGCATCCCAAAGAGTAACTGTTGCAAACTCTGTCCCATTTGTTCCTGGATTTATTCTGGGCATAAACCTATTGATTCATAAATCATCCTTCAAGGCTGAAAACTGTAAGTTAGCTAGAATAGTGGGGGGAAACATAGGTCTATAGAGTTACGCAAGAACCTAAACACAAACTTTGAGGCCTACTGTATCAAAACATCCTAAACAATAGTTGAACATTAAAACTCACAACAGCCAGATGTTTTACCATTTCCTCTTGATCTTCTTCTTATCTTTTTGTATCATTCTTTGTAACTGTCCTTTTCAGTTCCTTGGCATTTTGTTAACAAACCACCAAGACCAAATTCCAACTCAGCTTTCTCACCAGGCCCATAGCCAGGATTTTTTAAGTTGGGGGGCATTTCTTAGGGGGCTCTGGCTAATCAAACTAAAGGAATACCTGGCTCCTTCCCCACACCTGCTGCTGTTCAGGGTAAGTTGGGGGGCCTAGCCCCGAGATGCCCTACTGTAGCTACAGGCCTGTTTCTCCCCTCCCATTTCTTCCTTCCCATTCCCTTTGCAGCTTCCCAAAATGTCACTGCAAAAGGAAGTACTGCAAAACACAAACAAACAAAGAACAGTGGCAAATTTGAGGGTTACCAGCAAAGGTAACCATTACTGTTATATGCTTGTACACTAGATGAATATAAAACTTGTATGTAAGAGGTTCGATGGATTGTTTTTAGATGTCTATATTTATTGTTATTGCACATTTATCATGTGAGCTGCCCTGGGCCTGCTATGGTGGGGAGGGCACGGTAAAGGTAAAGATAAAGTTCCCTTGCTCGAAAGCCAGTCGAATCTGACTCTAGGGTTGCAGTGCTCATCTCCGTTTCCAAGCCGAAGAGCCAGCGCTGTCCAAAGACATTTCCGTGGTCATGTGGCCGGCATGACTAAACACCAAAGCACATGGAACACTGTTACCTTCCCACTGAAGTGGTACCTATTTATCTACTTGCAATTTCTTGCTTTCGAACTGCTAGGTTGGCAGGAGCTGGAACTAGAGACGGGAGCTCACTCCATCATGCGGCAGTCTCGGGTCTCGAACTGCTGAACTACTGACCTTCCACAGCCTGCAGTTCAGCGTCTTAACCACTTGAGCCACCACAGCTCCTGAGGGCACGGTACAAATCTAAATAAATAAATAGTAAATAGTCAGCGGATGAGATCTCGTAGTCACAGACTTGCTCCTCATAGCTCTTTAACCTGCTAAGCATGATTTTTCCCATTTGCTGTGTATATATTCCCCTGGCCATGATTGCACTTCATACAACTCGTGAAGTGGACTGGAGTCCATGAAATATGCAATAGCCATTGAAGGTACCCCAAGACTCCTTTTAGGTTAAGAACAGAAGAACAGAAGAGAAGCCAGTGTTGGATCAGGCCAATGGCCCATCCAGTCCAACACTCTGTCACACAGTGGCCCAAAATACCAGGTGCCATCAGGAGGTCCAGCAGTGGAGCAACAGTCTAACACAAGACACCCCACTTACTTGTGGACTGAAGGATCTCGTGCTATGAAACAGTTCTTTGTAGCCATGCTAATTGGGTACTCAGCAAAAACAAAGGGAGACTCGTGGTGTCCTAGGTGTCTCTCTTATTTGTTTATTTATTTCATTTATACCCCACCTTACTCCACAATGGAGACCCAATACAGTTTATATTGTTCTCCTCTGGAACAATCATTCTTATCTAGGACAATCATTTTTACACATCATTGTTATCCAGGACAAAGGTTTCACCAGCCACACCTGTGAATGGTTGCGGTGCACATAAGCCTTGTATATCTTTGAATTTTGTACGGTAATGCAACAGACGCCGGTACTTGCCTTTCCTCATCTTTGGGCACCCCAGTTTACAGTTTTGTTCTTTATAATTGTATGTCTGCAACTGAGGACACACACTTCAAGGACACGGGAGTGCTTACAGTCTGAGAGGGCACTTTGGTCCTGTTCACGTTGGTTTGCAGAGACATTTAGGACTGTAATCCATGTAGGGAGAATACGTTTTTTCTAATTAAAAGGTTTTATTTAATTTTTTTTAATTCAAAAAAGGCATTCTTCCTACATAGATTGCAATCCTAAACGTTTTTGCAAAACCAGCATAAACAGGACCAAAGTGCTTCGAGGTCTGCTTCCACCTGCTCTGTCTCCTAGGGTGGTGGCAGCATGCTGGGAGAGCAACATCTGCATATACCCAGCAGACAACATCTGCTGCTCTTGCAGCAACTGCCAGCCTACCCCCTGCTCCTGCCCCCACCCTTTTCTTTAACATATCTGCACAGAAGTACAGAGGTGATGACTATTGTGGTACCTCCCGCAGGGTCCAGAAACACCCTCTTACTTAACTGAGCGATGCAACAATGGTACAGGGAGGCTCAGCTGGGAAAGGGGAGGACTGCCTTTAATGCAAACCCTGTTTAAAGGGCTGGAAGGAGGCTGGAGCTTAATGTAGCACTGACATTTTAAAGGCATGGCTTAGCTCCGCCCTACCCCCGTAGCAGATTCCAGTGAAGCTTCTCAATTGCTGTTCTGCCGGCAAGCACCCTGCATCGCCCCCCTTTGAACGGGAGGATTGTTTTTGATCCAGGTTAAAGGGGGGAGCCCAGAAGTTGTGCTCGGGACGAGCTCGATGTTGTGTGGGAGTTCCCACTCAATTTAGGGGCTTCCTTATGTTCCATGTTGGAAGAAATCCTCTAGGCTATAGTGGGTGACTTGTCTGGCTGTGTTATAAGACTGGGGGAGGGGGAGGGGGGAGGTCACCTGAGTGACCTCTGAAGTCACTTGAGCCCTGCTCAACTAGAAGGTTCAGTAGCACTCTGGGCCCGTCAGCAATGGAGTGCACCAAAGAGAAGGCCAGCAATTCCACTGAGCCACCCCCAAATACAGGATTTTTCAGCATTCAGGCTTGAGTCTCAAGACTGAACACACGTGAATCAGACCCTTGGTCCATCACAGTCAGTATTGCCTACTCAGACTGGCAGCTGCTCTCCAGGGTCTCAGGCAGAGGGTCTTTCACATCACCTACTGCCTGGTCCTTTTAACTGGAGGTGCTGGGGATTGAACCTGGGACCTTCTGCTGCTAAGCAGATGCTCTGCCACTGGGCATTCCCTCATACTGCCAGTCACTACGGTGATATACAAAGCATGGCACCTGTGTTTGGTGGCCAAAGATCTTCTTTTGAAATACCTGTTGCCTTCCTGCCTGCTTCATACCTCACTAGCAGATAGGGTTACCATCTCTGGGGAAACTCCCAGAGGTTTGGAAGCAATGCCTGGAGACTATAGAGATTAAGGGGGGAACAACGTGCCTAAGGCAACTTAATGGATTCATTGCAGAAAGGGAATTTTAACTCAGGATTTCATGAACTACAGTCCAGTCTTTTAGCTGTTATGCTGTATCTGGTGTCCCAAGTCAGCTTGCAATCTTAAAACCATTGGGATATTTGGTTAATATAGCAGAATTTGCCCGGTCATAGAAGTACAACACTGAGTGCAGTAAATAAATTTCCCAGAAGTATATTGCAAAAGAAGTAAACTTTCATTTATTCAAGTAGATCCTGTTCACATTCAGATGAAAGGGGAGAGCGAAGCCTTATCCAAAGAGTCCTTTCCCTATCACAAATGGCCAGCTTACCTGGCATCATGTGTGTGGGAATGTGAGGGCATTGTCCCTACAGGAGTGACCTACAGAGAGATGTGTCTCCATGGAAGGCCATGTGAATGGAGTGAGAGGACAAAGGGAGAAAGGAGGGGTCAAAGGGCAGCTCTCGGGTTAAGACAAAGAGAGGCATCGCATTCAAGGAAATAACACCTATCCACACATAGAATGATATAGCAACACACACACACCCGCAATGTCCAGGCAGGCTGAGTCACTCCAACAAAGACAACTTATGAAACATACCCAAGAAAAAGGTGCCGCTCACGAAAAAGAAAAGCTTTCTTTAACCTTTCGTGTCGGCTCCCTGTTATAGTAACACAACAGAACCTAAATAGCTTCAGAAAAGAAACTGGTATTCCTTTAACTTTCAGCTCTCCGGGTTAAAATTGGCCCCCGACAGTCAGTCGACTCAAATCTTTTGCTGATTCGTCTGCCTATTAAGCCGGTTATAAATGAAACTTTTGCTGGAGAGATCACCAAGGCTGCACCCTCTTTGGACTGAGCTGAGATTTTTTAAATTAAGGGAGAGAACTCCCCAAATAATTAGCCCAACCGCCCTAGCGATTTGGTGAATTCCTTTTGTGAGCAGCACCCTAACAAAAGAAATTTCTTAAAGAGCAATATGTCTGCCCAGTTAGCACTGATAATGAATCTACATTGTGGTAAACTTTACAGGTCTTCAGGCAGAGAAAAGACTTGCTTTAAGGCACGTTGCTCTGTGAATCGTCTCTATACATTTTTGCAGTTCATTCTGCGTTTCTAAGTCATTTGCCCTTAAATCAGCCGCAGCTCTCTCGGGAATGCCTTGTAAAGTACTGAACCTGTTTTGCAACTTGTACCTTCTAGATTCAGATTCACTAACTGCTTCTTTGTGCTCACGTTTGATATATATCATTTGGGCTTTTGCTGTTGTTGTTCAGCCGCACAGTCGAGTCCGACTCTTTGCGAGCCCATGGACCACATCACGCCAGGCCCTCCTGTCTTCCACCATGCTCCGGAGTTTGCTTAATTTCATGTTCATTGTATTGATAACACTGTTTTTTTTTGGGCGGGATGGTATTCATCACCAGTACTGAGTGCCGGCAGCTTCCGGGGGGCTCCCCCAAGTCCTGACCCCCATGCACCGCCCCACCCCACTCAGCCAGAGAAAGAGAGAGTGGACCTTCAAGAACAGTTTAGTGGGAATCTGCCAAGGGAGGGAGGAACTGGTGGGAATCAACACAATTGAATACATGAGTACCGGCGCCCTTAAAGAAAAAAAGCACTGTCATTTGTTTTCTTATGGGTCAAATACCAGTGGCATTTCAGCAGCATAAAGAACTCTCCTCTCTTATAAGGAGAGGACCAAAGATAAAACATATCCTAACATTTTGTTTTGTTTTTACAAAAAGGCAACATTTCAATAAAAATGCATGAACATCATCTACTTGGGGAAAGTTTTACAGACGCTTTCCTACAGAGGGCGCTTTTAGCTCATTGGAATGACTGCGGGAGAACGGCGAACCGGTGGCGATCAAACCAAATGTCAGAGTCTTTGTACAGCTTGCTTTGTGCTAGGCCAGATTTGTTTGCTCTGATACCAGCCGGCGACCCAGGAGCGTCGCAGTGGTATGGGTGGTTAAGAAAGAAGAAAACTCGGAGCTGCTCACTCACCTAAATCATATTGCATTTGGTAAGACCAATGGCAATCATAGGGCTTCGATGGAAAGCACAGACTGAAATGGTTTTTGAAAAGCAAAAGAACACATGTTTCAAAAAAGACGTCATTGAGCTGTAAGTCCCTGAACTGTTTTATTGAGATGGAAATATATTTGGGCTTTTCCTCTCGGGACTGTGATATGAACTTGATCCTGCCCTACATGATGGGAAAAAACGCTTCCGGGGGGATATATGATAAATCCTTCTCTTATATAATAGTCTTGGGCATGATCCAGCTCAAATTAAGTGTTTTTTAAAATCCCACTGATGTCGAGAACAGCAAAGGCTCACATCTTTCCATACGGAATCAACAAGATTTTATAGGATTTAACTTTTAGTGGATCACGGTTTTTCATCAACTTTTTGAGGTTGGCAACTGGCCAGGAAGAAAGGTCCTGTCCCTTCAACAGAGGATTAATAAGCTTTTCAAAGCATGGGGGTAAATAACATCACCGGGTACTTGCTGCCGATGAAACTGATATTAAAAGAGCAGCTAGGGAGACCAGTTTAAAAGTTCACGACCCTTTGTGTTTTCATGGTGAATATACTTTTTTCCCAGGCCTCATCACTAATACAAGAGGTGGCCCGCCAATTTAATGTTGACTTCTCAATTGAAAATTCATTTTTCTATTGTCACGTTTCAATAATTTAGGGCATTCGGGACAGCAGTTTTAACATCTTGTACTAGTGGTTCATAAATGGAAGTAACATGACTGAGTTCATGATTGTTCGTTTCCTTCAGTGAATAGAGTTTGATAAGACATTTACATGGTGCGACAGAAGCCAGGCAACCAAGCTTATTAGGTTTATTGCCCAATATGGAAATTGATCGTGAGCAAGTGGGGGACCTGGGGGACTCATTTTCTCTGCCTCCACAGTATCCTGTCTCCCTTCACTAAAAGCCCCTGTAGCCTCTCTCCTTTACCTGCTTCCTGCTCTCCTTCCCACCTACCAACCAACCTACCATTTTGTCTGCCTTCCATCTTCAGCAATATTTATTATACTAGGAATAAGGCCCGTTGTGGAAATAAATACAACGGGCCCTAGAAAGAGGCTCTGGGAGAGTGCCCCGGCTTTGGGCACTCAGTGACAATTTGCTGTGGCCATTTCAGCAGGGTATAATGATAGAGTCCACCATTTTCTCCAGCAGAGCTGATCTCTGCTACCTGAAGAGCAGTAGTAATTTTGAGTGATCTCCAGCCCACCCCCAAGATTGGTAACAGTGGTTCCCCAGGAGGGAGTGGCTGGTTTGGAGGGTGGAGTCTATGGCATTGTACCTGTCTGAGGTCCCACCCCTCCTCAACACTCACCCTCTCCAGGTTTGACCCCTCAAATCTCCAGGAATTTCCCAACCTGGAGTTGACAACCCTATCTCCCTCCCAGCCAACCATCAACCTGCCTTTAGTTTTCCATCTCCTCCCCCATCCCTCCTAGAGAGCAGTTATAATTTTGAGTGATCTCCAGCCCCCACCTGGCAATTGGCAACAATGGTTCCCCATCAGGGAATGGCTGGATTGGAGGGTGGAGTCTATGGCATCATACCTGTCTGAGGTGCCACCCCTCCTCAAACCTCACCCTCTCCAGGCTCCATCCCTCAAATCTCCAGGAATTGCCCACCTGGAGTTGGCAACCTGATCAGGACTGGGCCCAATGAGTTTTCTCCCAAAGGCCAACATAGGTGTGGAAAGGGCCTTTTACTGACAGAGGAGAAAGTACAGGTGCCAACTTTGATTAGGGAAATACCTGGAGATTTGGGGGGTGGATCCTGTGGAGGGCAGCATTTGGGGTGTGTGTGGAAGGACTCAGCAGGGTATAATGCCATAGAGTCTACCCTCTAAAGCAACCATTTTCTCCTGGGGAACTGATCTTTGTCATCTGGAGGTCAATTGTAACAGTGGGAGATCTCCAGGTCCCACCTGGAGATTGGCAGCCTTAGGGGAAAGTCAGCCGCACAGCGGGGAGTTGAAAAAAATGGTCTGATGGTTGCTGGCCCACCTCGTTAGCCAGCCAGCCATGCTGAAGCTAAGCAGGAGAGAGAGCCTTTTTCCATTTATTCTGACAGGAAAGTGGCCGTTGGGGAGGGGGAGGGGGTTATGCCGAAAGTCCTTTGTTGTTTTACTCACAGAACCAAGCTTGGCTGCCTACCAACAGTCACTGAGGAGACAGTCCCTCACAGGAGTCAAGAGAACTGTCTTCCTCAGGAGAGAGAGCTGTCTGCCAGGGGGAGTGGGTGGGGTAGAGGAGCAGACCCAGCACCTGGCCAATGGCATGCGAGTACTCTTGAGTGGCGGCTGATGGGCCAATGGCTGAGGGAGGGCATTTTACAGCCAATGGGAGCACATGGAATCTTGCGAAACCAAAAGATAATTATTTATAAGGAGAGATTAGCTTGGTGTAGTGGTTAGGAGCATGGACTCTAATCTGGGAGAACCAGGTTTGATTCTTCACTCCTCTGCATGCAGCTGCTGGTGTGACCTTAGGTCAGTTACAAGTTCTTTCAGAGCTGTTCTTTCAAGAGCCATTCTCCAAAGAGCTCTCTCAGTCCCACCTACCTTACAAGGGAGGGCAAGGGAAAGGAGATTGTAAACCAGACTGAGATTCCTTCAGGTAGTGAAGAGCCGGGTATAAATCCAATTTCCCCTCCAATCTCCCCCCCCTCCTCCTCCTCTCCTCCTTCTTCATCTTCTTCCCTGCCTTTCTCCACAATGAGGACTCAAAGCAGCTGACATCAATCTCCATTTTATCTTCACAACAACTCCATGCGAGTGTATAACTGGCCTAGTCAATGAGCTTCACAGCAGAGTGGGAATTCACACCTGGGTCTCTCAGAACCTAGCCTGCGAATAAAGGGGAAAGAGAAACTAAACCAACCAAGCAAGAGCCAAAACCTCCAAAGAAAGTTTAGAAAACTAGCAAAGGGCCAAAAGTTAAAAAACACCAATAATTATAGACAAAAGTAGGGATATTTTGGGGCAGGAACGCACAGGAACGGAGTTCTGGCTGGCTTCCAAGATGGCCATGCCTACAGCCTCCTCCCCTCGAGTTACCCAGGTGCCTCGCAAGTTGTGGGGTACCTGGGGAAGCCAAGCCGATCCAGGGAGGGAAGGCAGTTTAAACTGCCTCCCCTCCTCTGTTTCCCCAGGTGCCCCGCAGCTGCAGGGCACCTGGGTGTCAGGCTTAAAATCAAGTAGATCCAGTCATTCTTGCACAAAGAAAGGTTTATTGGATTATCTTGCTATAAACCCACAGTAGGAGGTCATTGTCAGGAATGGGGGCAAAGCAAAGCAAGCTAACTTATAGTGTGATGCTATGAAGCGCCTAGCAAATGAAACTTGAGCACTCGCGCGGGAACTCCCGGCGGGAGAAATACTTGATGAGCGGGAGACTACTCCCCCCTCCCCTTGCCTTCCCAGGACTGGAAAATTCTCAGCGAAACAAGAATAGTCCAAAGCCTACATTCAAGGCCACCGTGATAAGGAGAAGTGGCAGGGAAGAGGCTCCCACGTTTCTGCCTGCATACCTACGCAAGCGCATAGCGGGGTAGGAAACATACAACAATGGATTCAGTGAGAAACATCAAATGCATTTTTTCTGACATTCTGCCCTTCCCAAAATACCACCCACCCACCACTCAGGAAGGAGAGAACGTGGGCCCCCCAGGTTTGTTAGGGTATCGAGTGTGAAAGTCCTTCAGGTGATCAGGTGCATTGATATCCGATACTTTCACCCACTCCCTGTGTTGGGGCCCGAAGTGTACCCATTGAACCAGGTACAGGAGTTGTCCACGAAGAATCTTAGAGTCTAGAATATCAGCAATTTCATAGTGCTCCTCATCGTCAACCATCAGAGGGGGGAGGTGCCGGCATCGCAGGTTGCCATTTAGTCGGGGGTAACGCAGGTTTGAGGAGGCTGTAATGGAAAATTGGATGTATTGCTTTAAGAGATTTAGGCAGATCCAGCTGTACAGTCACTGGATTTATACATCTTAACACTTTGAAAGGACCAATATATTTCCAAGCAAGTTTTCTGGACTGCTGCGCCAGCCTTAGATTCTTTGTTGACAGATAGACAGAGTCCCCTGGCTGCAGATTCCATCCCCCTGCCCTTTTTTTGTCTGCCTGTTTTTTGTACTGTATCTTGGCTTCATTCAAAGTCTCAACAATCAGGGGCCAAGAATCACGGAAAGTTTTACACCATGCTGAGGCTTTCCCAACGTTCTCACCAGGCTTTAAGAAGGGAAGAGGGGGCTGTCATAACCCATGGCAGCTTTGAATGGTGACATTTTTGTTGAAGCGTGCCATGAATTGTTGTATGCAAACTCCGCCAATGGCAATAAATCAACCCAATTGTCTTGTTGATAATTAGAAAAACATCTTAGATATTGCTCTAATGTCTGATTTACTCTCTCCGTTTGCCCATCGGTTTCCGGGTGATAGGCAGTACTGAGAGCACGTTCAGTGCCCATTAGAGTCATTAGCTCCGACCACAACTTAGAGACAAATTGAACCCCCTGTCGGAGATTATTTTGAGCGGCAATGTATGTAGCTTGGCAATGTGTTGGAGGAATGCTTTGGCCAAAGCCTTGGCTGTTGGCAAACTGGGGAACGGTATAAAGTGAGCCTGCTTAGAGAATAAGTCCACTACCACCCAAATGACCGTCATATGTCTAGAGGGGGAAGATCAGTGATAAAGTCCATAGAAATTACTTCCCAGGGTCGGCTCGGGGTGGGTAGAGGCTGTAAGAGACCTGGGGGTTTCCCCGGTCTGGCTTTACAACGGTTGCACGTTGGACATGATTGTATATAGAGAGATAAATCCTGTTTCATTCGGGGCCACCAAAACCCACGTTGCAGAAGTCGTAAGGATTTCACATATCCAAAGTGCCCCGCAGATTTTGAGTCATGAACTGTCTGCAACATTTGGGATCGGGTAGCTTCAGGGACAAACATTTTATTTCCCTTGAACCAGCAGCCATTCGGACCACATTTCACATCGTCCCTGACTTGTAACTCATTTGTTTCTTGTGAGGTGATGTCAGTGAGAAATTGTTTTTCCCAGGGTAATGTCTGGATAGGGTTCTTCGGTGTTTGTTTGGCTTTACGGGTTACAACTGCACCGACCAGTTGTTCTGGGGTGAACATAGACTCTCGTACTTCCACTCTCTTACAGAAATGTTGGGGAAGACGGGAGAGAGCATCTGCTAGATGATTGGCTTTCCCTGGGAAATGGTGGAGAGTGAAATGGAATTTGGAGAAAAACTCAGCCCACCTGAATTGTTTAGCATTCAGATTTCGGGGTTTTCGCAGTACCTCAAGATTTTTGTGATCAGTCCATATTTCAAAAGGTACTTGGGACCCCTCTAACCAGTGTCTCCAAGTGATCAATGCTAAACGTATAGACGCAGCTTCTTTATCCCAAATGGGCCAGAATCTCTCTGTATCATTGAATTTTCTTGATACATAAGCTAGGGGTTGTAGTTGTCCCTGAGCGTTCTCTTGCAAAATCACCCCACCCATAGCAGTATCCGATGCATCTACTTGGACCACAATTTTTTTTTCTCATCAGGGTGTGCTAGTATTGGCTCAGACGTGAACAGCCGTTTTAGTTGTTCAAACGCTTCCTGACACTGCGGGGTCCAGTTCAAAGGGGCCCCTGACACCGAAGCCTTGGATCCCTTCCCCTTAGTCTTCAGTAGTTCAGTGAGGGGGAGGGCTACTTGGGCAAAGTGTGGCAGGAATTGACAGTAAAAGTTGGCGAAACCGAGAAAACTTTGGAGCTGTCGTCTGGTTTTGGGGGCTCCCACATTAAGACATCCTGGACTTTCTTTGGGTCCATTTCCAACCCCTCAGAGGATATGCGGTACCCCAGAAAGTCAATGCACTCCTGGTGAAATTCACATTTTGACAGTTTGACAAACAGTTTGTGTTCTAATAACTTTTCCAATACTTTTCGCATGAGAATAGTGTGGGATTTTAGATCCGGGGTATAGACCAAGATATCATCCAAGTAAACGACCACCCCTTGAATAAGTAGGGGTGTAAGACTTCATTGATTAAGTTCATGAAGACCCCTGGTGCCCCCTGTAACCCGAAGGGCATAACCCGATATTCAAATTGCCCCAGCGGGGTATTAAATGCAGTTTTGTATTCATCCCCCTCTCTGATACGAACCCGAAAATAGGCATCTCTCAAATCCAGTTTATAAAACACTTTCCCTTTTGCCACCTCTGCCAGTAAGTCTTTGATGAGGGGCATCGGGTAGGCATTAGTTGCAGACACTGCGTTAAGTCCCCGGTAATCCGTGCATAGTCTGAGCCCCCCATCTTTTTTTTTACAAAACAATACAGGTGCTGCGAAAGGGGATGATGCTGGCCTAATAAATCCACGAGCCAGGTTTTTATCAATAAAGCGGCGCAGTTCTTCCTTCTCACTGGGACTCATGGCATAAATTTTCCCTTTTGGCAATTTCTGGCCCGGAAGAATCTCAATAGCACAGTCAGAGTTACGGTGGGGGGGTAGTTCATCAGCTTCCTCCTCCTCAAAAACCCTAGTCAAATACTGGTAATCCTTGGGGATGCGGTTAAGGTCCTCCATTGCTAAACAAGCGCGTGGAGGTTCATTGCATGGAGGAGTTCCCCACCCTGGGTCCCATTTGTGTTCTGTACATTTCGGTGAGATAAATTGAACATTCCCTTCCTCCCATAGAATGTAAGGGTTATGTCCATGTAACCAAGGGCTACCCAACACTAAGGGAAATTGAGCTTGCGGAGCTATCACGAACGAGCGTAGCTCCCAGTGGTCACCAATGCCTATTCTTAAAGGAACAGTCTCAAATTGGCATGGTTCTTTCATTGGAGACCCATCCATTTGTGTGAAAGTTATTGGGTCTTTCAAGTGGACCACGGCTGCCTCCAACCCTACAACCATAGACGGGTTTATGAGGTCCCTCCCACACCCTGAGTCAATGAGGGCTCGAACCCGAATGTGGGTCATCATTGCTGGGTTCATTACCAGGACAGTCACAAAGAAGAGAGAGGGGTAATTGCTCACCAGTTTAGGCGCCTCAGGTGCTGGGTCCTGTTGTGTAGCGCCATTCACAAACAGGACCATTTCATTTCCCTGCATCTCATTCTCCTCCTCCAGCAACAAGGTATCCACTTGGTCGGGACCAGCAAAAAGAGCCCGTGTATTGCGTGGTTTTGCGGTGCCTTTCCTTGGGGTAGGGGTTATCCACCTTCTGGGCTCCTCTTGTGGTAGAGCTCTGTTGGGGTCCCCTTTCGGGCAGGCTGCGGCGAAGTGCCCTTTTTCCCCACACCGCAGGCAGAGACCCTGTCGCATACGCTGATCCCTCATTCCACTTGGGGTGGATGTTGGTTTGGGTCTGGCTTGGCCTGCCGCCAAACTTGGACGGTTGTTACCCAACGATAAATCCAGTTTCATCATGCGTAAGCGGCTTTCGGCCTTCTCAGCTTCCTCCATCCAACCTTGGAGGGTGCGGGGTTGCTGAGAGCTGAGGATATTGTTGCGGATGTCCACAGCTAGACCCATTCGATATTGTTGGGCCAAGACCGCATCGGTCCAGTCCCGAATTTTCACGGCATGCCTTTGAAACTCCCTTGAATACTCCCGCACTGAGAGTTTGCCTTGTCTGAACGTGCGAAGGAAGGCTTCTGCTTTTTGGGCCGCCCCGGGTCCTCGAAACGGTTTCTCAGAGCCCACATGAAGTCATCTACATTCCCCAACTCCGCAGCCTCCAGATCATGAAGAGCTACATACCAGCTTGTAGCACTCCCTCGGAATCTGGATGCGATAAACTCCACCTGTTGTTCTTCATCTGGGAATACATAGCCCCATCTTTGCACAAACTTCCCGACTTGTAATATGAAAAAGGACACAGTCTCTGGATCTCCATCAAATGTGATCTCAAGCATGTCCTTGGGACGAATTACTGGGGGGGCTGGCGCCATGACCGGGATCGGCTGCATGAGGGGTGCTGGGGCAGGGAGTTGAGGCGGAGGCACAGCTGGCGGCTGGATTGGCCCTGGTTGCCCTGGCCCTGGTCCTGGTGCTGGAACGACCAGTGGAGGTGGGGCTGGTGCCGGCCGGCCCGGCCCTGGACCCGGAGGTGCTGGTTGGCCCGGCCTCGGGCCCGGTGGAGCAGGAGGTGGTCGTCCCGGTAGCAGTGGTGGGGCCGGGGCTGGTACCGGTCTAGGTTGTGTCAGTGGATGAGCTCGAATTGCTTGGTCCATCATCTGTGGTAGGGATTGCATTAGTTTGCTCATGTCCCTTACCAGACGTCGGGTATCCTCTTGGATAGAGTCCATGCGAGCATCGGTGTCTGGCCCAGACCCAGTTCTGGGAGATCCTCTAGACACCCTCCCCTGGGGAAGTCCAAAACTACCTCTGGGATCCAACAGGCTGTCCCGGCTTTGGCTTCCCGGCATAGTCCAGGTCGACTGGGTAGTATCCAACAGGTTCTTAGTCCAATCGCGTGACCTACGATAGGTCACCCCTTTATCCCATGGCGTTGGGGCTCCCTGACTCGGTAGTTGCCCAGCCGGGCTGTAGATTGGGAGAGCGTACTGAACCCCCAATGTGCTGATCAATGGCGGGGTCACTAATCCGGTTCCTGGTTGTGACGCTGGTGCGGCCAAAACTGTAGTAGTAGTCACCGGAACAACAGTGGTGGTCGGGAGAGTGACCACTGTAGCTGCCACAGTAGTGACGGGGACCGTGGTTCCTGAAGCAGCAGTCGCCACCGCTGCACCCGTGGCTCCTGGAGTGGCAGTCGCCGCAGCTGCACCCGTGGCCCCTGGAGCAGTAGCCGCTGCAGCTGCGCCCGTGGCTCCTGGAGTAGTAGCCGCCGCAGCTGCACCCGAAGGAGTAGTCGCTGGGGCTGCGCACACTATAAGCTAACTTATAGTGTGATGCTATGAAGCGTATAGCAAATGAAACTTGAGCACTCGCGCGGGAACTCCCGGCGGGAGAAATACTTGATGAGCGGGAGACTACTCCCCCCTCCCCTTGCCTTCCCAGGACTGGAAAATTCTCAGCGAAACAAGAATAGTCCAAAGCCTACATTCAAGGCCACCGTGATAAGGAGAAGCGGCAGGGAAGAGGCTCCCACGTTTCTGCCTGCATACCTACGCAAGCGCATAGCGGGGTAGGAAACATACAACAATGGATTCAGTGAGAAACATCAAATGCATTTTTTCTGACACTGGGGAAGCCGATCCAGAAACTGCCTTCCTTCCCTTGGGACACTTGGGGAAGTCGATCCTGGGAGGGAGCTGTGCTGTCAGGGGTGTGGCCTAATATGCTAATGAGTTTCTGCTGTTGGGTGTGGCCTATTATGCTAATGAGTCCCTGCTGGGCTTTTGCTACAAAAAAAAGCCCTGGACAAAAGTACAAATGTTACCTGGCCACAATGTGTCAGTGCATTGGCCCTGATAAGGTGATTGTACTTTTAATCTTAGGATCTAAACTGGAAGGTACATATTGACAATATTCTATCTCCAGTTTCTGTAACTGCCACTGACACAAGGCCAGATATAATTGTGGCCTCATGTATCTTTTTGTGTTGTTCAGTTCCAGATTGGAACATTCCTGTTTGGGTTCTATATCACTGGTTTACTGCCTTACGGGTGGTAATGGGGGCTTTGTTGTATGTTGTATTCTGTACTATTTGACCACTGAAGAAGGCTTTTGTGGGCCAAAATGCATCAGGTTCCTTTTGTGCATTTGTGACTTTGATTACATTAGGAGGCTTTTCTTGGGGCCCTGCAAGGTTTTTAACTGTTTTTGAAATAAACACATGTACTTTTGTCTATAATTATTGGTGTTTTTAAAACTTTTGGCCCCTTGCTAATTCTCTCAGATCCAGTCTCAAACGCCACACTAGCTTTTGTGGAGTGGAAGCTGCTGAACATTAGCAAGCAGCCGCTCCTGGCTGAGTCATGCAAGTTGTTTGCAACCGTGGCTGCCAGGCTGACCTTGATGAGTCCTCCCTCAAAGGCCAAAATAGCCCTGGCAGTTCTGGCCCTTTCCACACCCTTTACTGGCAAACCAAGGCTTGAAGGCTAAAGGTGTTCCTTCTATCAATTTAGGAGGGCTTAACCCTCCCATGCTTTTTTTATTTTTAAGATTTCAGATTTTTCTGCAAACCTGGGGCTTTTCTCATGTTTGCATAAAGATCTGTCTTTGTCTGTTCATGGCCCCAATCTCTGGATTTAATTATCCACAGATAGGGTCATGTGGAGAATTAGATATATTGATACTTCATTAAGAGATGTAAGAAAAGCTCTGATATCCTAGCCAGACTTTCTTGGAAGCAAGTTCTATTGAAAGCAAGGGGAACTTCTGAGTAAATATTATCAGGATCATGCTATTCATTGTTCAGACTTTTCTAAGCCTTATTCATCATGTTAGATATTCAACAGAAAAGGCATTGAAATCTCTGAAAGTTCAAGTCCTGAACTGAATTCTGATTTGGCCTAGGTGTGTGTGCTACTTACAGCCATTAATGGATGTGGATAAAAATGCTAATTCAAATGTTTCTAAACCCAAGCATAATTCTTTACTAAAAATAATCTGAACCTACATTCAATACTCAAAGCAAATGCCTTTGGGCTTTCCTGAAGTGACACATTTTCTTGAAGTCGTTCAGAATTGTTTGCAACAGAGATGCAGAAGATTTATGATATACCTTTAGCGGATTTCCAGTGCTAAAATGTAAGCTGAGAAAGGAATAATAATATTGCTTATGCTAATATATTCAAATGCTCCAGCTACTACAGACCAATTAAGCTGTTTTATTGTCAGTCACCATGTCTGAGATTATGCCACATCCTTCCAGAGTTCCCAAATCAATCCCTTTCAGGGTCCGCTCTTCTCCTTTATACTCGGCTTCTCTTCTCTAGAAATATTTAGCATTGGTCTCCCCATTATATAATGCCTCTTCGGAAATGACCAATAATTATGCATAAATCTGTAGCAGGGTGGACATACCTAGCCTTTGGGTGTCTGGCAAGGATGATTGAAAACCAGAATGTATCATGTTTTTGGTATAGAAGCAAAAGGGTAGCAGCTGGTAGCCTGGAATCTTTCTAGGATAGAGCCGGCCTTGAAGACAAGTCTGAGATATGGAACGTATCTGAGTATCAGGGAGGTTGAATGGGCCATTTTTAATCTGGGGAAGCTGTTTATATTCTGGACACAGGTATTAGAGCAGGAAATTACTCGGGGCTCACTAATGGGTTATGTCAATCATGGCACTGTCTTTGAAACTCTGGTTGTGATCACACAAGCAGTTTGGCCCGACATAGCCACCTCTCCCCTCCAGATGAAATGGGCACGATCAAATGCGCACATCTGGCTCCCCTGCCCCAGTCGTCCCTACCTCATGGTAAAAAGACCCCCACGTGGATTAAATAGCCACTGGCAAATTCTGGTGGCTAACTTGGCAAGGCGTTTCTGTGGCAGGTTTCTGGGTGTCTGATCGCCTGGACTCACCATGGAAACACAGGAGTAGTCTGATCGTTCCTCTCTGTTTCCGGCACGTCTTTGTTTTTTTCTCCTCCTACCCCATTCCAAGGCATGCTTCAGCACCCCAAGTGGCTGCCTGTTGCATCCCTGTGTGGAAGTGCATGCACACATGCAAAGCCCAGTGTTTGGGCGAGGAAGTGTGGGAAAGTGAATTCCCTCGTACTGCCAGTCACCACAGTGATATACAAAGCATGGTACAAATCATGGTACAAAGCATGGTATAAAGCATGGTACAAAGCATGAACCTTCTGCTTCCTCTGACACTTGGTAGATGTTGCTAGCATACTGCTGATTTCCATTATAGTCAGAGGAAATATTTCTGTCCTCTGACCCTTGCTATTGATTTAGTAGCTTACTAGTCTTCTAAGCAATGACACACAAACATAAGCACATAAGAGAAGCCAATGTTGGATCAGGCCAATGGCCCATCTAGTCCAACACTCTGTCACACAGTGGCCAAAAATACCAGGTGCCCTCAGGGGGTCCACCAGTGGGGCCAGGACACTAGAAGCCCTCCCACTGTTGCCCCCCCAAGCACCAAGAATACAGAGCATCCCTTGCCCCAGAGTCCCTATCTATACCTTGTGGCTAATAGCCACTGATACTCTTGATACTTTGCGAAATCATGGCTATGTATGTATTGTACAGCTATGTGGCATATTTTATTTAGAAGAAGAAGAGATTGGATTTATACCCTGCCCTTCACTACCCAAAGGAGTCTCAGAGTGGCTTACAAACTCCTTTCCCTTCCCCTCCCCACAACAGACACCCTGTGAGGTAGGTGGGGCTGAGAGAGCTCTTGACAGAAACTGCTCTTTTTCAAGAACAGCCCTTATCAGAACTACGGCTTGTCCAGGGTCATCCAGCCAGGTGCAAGTGGAGGAGTGGGGAATCAAACCCAGTTCTCCCAGATTAGAGTCCGTGCACTTAAACCACTACACCAAACAATTTAGAAATGAAAATACTGCTAGAGAAAATCCAGATATTTAAAGATAGCCTCATGTCAATAAAAACAGGTTCCCCAAAAGTACAGGAATATGTGACATTTTCTGGACCAAAAGTGCAGTCAGTCTGAGAGGTTCCCAACAGGGAATAAGTTCTGCCAGACTTCATTGTTCCGGGGGATGCCTAAGAGTAGCCCTTTTCCATCCATGTATACCAGGAGACTTGGACCTGGATAGACCAGGTGTTGGAGTTACAAGTTGCTTACATTTCAGCCATTACAGAGTTAAATGTTGTTTGTTAGCTAAACAGGATGTTATGTTTATGTTATGTTATGTTATGTTATGTTATGTTATGTTATGTTATGTTATGTTATGTTATGTTATGTTATGTTATGTATTCAATGGCGGGAAAGTTTGTGGGAGTTATCCTAATGAAGTGACCTGTAACCTTTCGTATTGGTCAACTAGCATCTTCTTTGTAGAAATGCTTTGATCCAGCATTCATGTATTCAAAAAGTTAATGGCCCTCTGTGTGAAGCAAAGAGGAAGTTCTCATCTGGAAGCCAGAGAGAAGGAAGGTACCATCTTTAGAAAGGTGTAGCCGTTAGGATGTAGTAGGGTAGCTGCAAGTATGTAACGTTTTATTTTCTTTTTATCTAAAGTACCATTCCCATGTTTGTTGTGTTTTTCTAGTAAAGATATTTTTTTTCTTTTACAAAGTGTGGCTCTTGGGTTTGGAATGCATCCTTCGACCCTAAATAAGTATCCCAACAGCAAGCTAGCCCGATCTCATCAGAGCTCGGAAGCGAAGCAGGGTCAGCCCTGGTTAGTACTTGGATGGGAGACACTCAAAGAACTCTAGCATTGCTATGCAGAGGTAGGCAATGGCAGACCACCTCTGAACATCTCTTATCTTGAAAACCTGCCGGGGTCACCATAAGGCTGCAACTTTACAGCCAAAAAAAATTAAAAAATCAAACTGCCAGGAGGCCAGCAATAATGCACTGATCTTCCTAGTAGATGCAGTTTCCATGTCTGAAAGGAGCAACAGATTTGGTGCTCATGAGTTTCAGCTTTGGTACACGTGAACCAGGAGCTTTAAAATCAGGGTTTCATGTAGTCTACATGCACACAAAATACACGTATTGCCCCTTTTAGACAACATGGCACCTATGTGTATTGTGGATTAATGCGCACACCATTACAAATTGGGGTTTTTTTAATAGGTAATTTTTATTATTTTTCAACATATAACACCAACATCAACAAAAATACACACAAGACAAACAAAATATTAATCAGGAGCACCTTCCATTAATCACGCAAACTTTTCTTTTTATACTACAATCATTTCTTTTTACACCTATTCTACCACTTTATGCATGCATATGTAATATTCACGGTTTATATTTCTGTTTGTGTTTTCTGGTAGTTATAGTGTATATCACTTGAGATAATTCTCAATCCATTTATAAAATCTTGACCATGTTTTCTCAAAAATATGGTCTCCTTTGCCTTGTAATAACAGAGTTAATTTGTCCATCTCAGCTGTTTCTAATAATTTGAAAATTATTTCTTCTTTTGGTGGAGTTTCTTCTTTTCTCCAGTATTTGGCATACAAAATTCTAGCAGTAGTTACAACCAGAGCTCCCTCTAAGCTGTGGAGTCTTCTGAGCAAAAATTCTACTTTGTGAGCTGCTGGCATTAAAGCTGTGAGCGAGCGATTTGGCCACTGCATAACTTAGTTTGCTCCGGAGCCCTTCTTCCTGAGCTAAGACAAAAATGTGTGAGCCGGAAGCTAAAACACTGTAAGCTAGCTCACACTAACTCAGCTTAGAGGGAACACTGGTTACAACATATGTTATCATATAAGCATCCAATTTTTTATATTTTTCTGGTATCATATTCAATAAAAAACAGTTGTTTCTAGTATTTTTTGGTAAGATCTCATGTATCCAAACCCAATACTTTTTACTTTTATCGCACATCCACCACATATGGAAAAAGGATCCAACATTTTGTTTACATTTCCAACAATCATTTGACGTATTGGGATAAAATTTTGCTAATTTATACCATTACAAATTGTTGGTAGGCTCCTAGTCCATGAAATCGTAATGTCTGAAAAGAGCTACTTTGTAACACGCAAAAGGAGAAGTCATCATATGTTGTTAAGGAAATAGTTCTTTATCTTTCTGCAGGTTGCAATGAAAAGGGGAGGAAGGGAAAAGCAAGGACAAAAACTCTGTTATATTGTTGGCTTTGTACCTAATTGAAGAGATAAGTAAGAGAGGGAAAGGAAGGAGAAGGGTAGCCATTCTTAAGTAAATTCTTTGGGTCAAATTGAAACTTATAAACCTTTTTCTTATCAAAAGTGTTGGGAACGAGATTGCAATATTGAAATTTCTAGCCAACATTGGCAATTAATCTGGAAATCCTCAGCATTAAAATCACATTCAATAAATATTAAAATTTATCATTTATTAAAATCGTTCAAAATCCTAACATGGTGTTACTTATCACTGCAGAAACTGCATTATATAAATCTTTCAATAAACTCTTGGTGTTGGAAGGAATGTGGTTCTTCTGCCTCGTTCTTCCATGGTTGGTGGTCCTGTCTGAGTATAGCACAATTTTGGGATGCAATAATCAAACATATTCATTCTGTCACTGGAAGTTTTTTACCAAAACCCCACAGAAATACTACTGTTGTCTCTATGGGAAGATTGTGACTTACACTGGTCAACAAAAGCATTAATTTAATTTCTTTTAGCAGCAACCAGTGCTTCAATAGCCGTTAAATGGAAAAACAAATTACCCCCATCTATTTCTTTATGGTATGATAAACTCTGGCAGTTCTATGTAATGGAAAAGATCGCTTAAAACAATACCCAAGTGACTAATCCAAAACAAAAGTTCTCACTTTCCGGCAATTTGGTATCCAATGTTAAATTACATGGTATTAAGAGATAAAATACCAAATAACGTCTTTCCTATTGATTTGCTGCAATTGTAACCAAGTTGTAATGTTTAATCCAAGATTGATTTTTAAATATTATTACCTTTAAAGTTTTAAAGTTAAAGAATTGTATTAGTAAGGTTGGACCTGTATGTAAATGACTGTCGAAATGTATACGCATTGTTACATGTGAAGTGTTTTCTGGTTTTTATATGTTTAATAAAGTTAAAATGTTATCTAAAAAAAAGTAAATTCTTGATGCAGTTTGCCATGCCTTGGTCAAATTATGGCTAATTTAATTACTTACGCCTTTATGCCTACGCACTTCATCCTGTCATTTAGGACTATGGTGTACATGCCATTTAAACACGTGTTCCACCCCTGCTGGATGACACCAACTCTATTGTAGAAGCTGATGATAGATGGAGAAGTTGGATTCTTCCGGCTCCAGAAGTTGGATTGTTCCAGCTTCCAGCACTCTAGAGTGGCCCTTGAAATTCCAGACTTTGGCCCTCTGCATTCTAGACATCTTGTCAGAGCTGGGAAGCCAAGCAGGGTTGGCCACAGTCACTACTGGGATGGGTGACCGCTGAGAAAGGCCAGGGTTGCTACGCAGAGGAAGGCAATTGCGAACCACCTCTGATCAACTCTTGCCTTGGAAACCTCATTTTTTATTTATTTATTTTATTTATTATGAGATTTATACCCCGCCCTCCCCGCAAAGCAGGCTCATGGTCCTAGAATCATCATGAATAGGCTGTGAATTGGCAGCACACAATTATTAATTAATTATCCTCGATCTAGCTCTGTTGCAATACATGAGCACGGACTACTGATTTAGAGAACGTTTGTGGTAGTGAATGTCAGCATACAGAAATGTTAAACCCATCTATTGCATAATGTGCTTATGCTTATTAATTGCCGCACAATGGACAACCAGTGGCTCCACCATGTTCATTAAACTTTTATCATCATCATCATCATCATCATCATCATCATCTTGAACTTCTAGCCCTCCCTTCCCACAAGCAGGCTCAGAGCAGGTTACAACAAGCAGTAATACACAATACAATATTTAAAATTACATCATTAAAACCCAATTCTGCTCACACATAACTTCCCCAGTGTTACAGGTGACTGGTAACTGATGTTGGGGAAACAGACAGATGGAAGACTATACAGATTCTAGATCCAGGTGGCCAGCCGAGTTGGTCTAAAGCAATAGAGGTTCTATAAGTTTAGAACTTGTCTATAAGTTTAAAAGCTCATCTGCCATTCCGATGTATTTGAAAAGTGTGCCTTGCACACGAAAGCTCATACCTTGAATAAACCTTTGTTTGTCTTAAAGGTGCCCCAGGACTCGAAATTTGTTCTAATACAGATTCTAGTACTGCTTCTCTCAATTCTGTCCATGTACAGAGGAACTTCATCATGTGCAATGCAATATTCCCACATATAAGGACAGGCTTTTTAAATATATATATATATATATATATACATATTTCAGTACATCTTGATCATTTCTGAGAAGTATCTGAAGAAGTCTAAGTATCTAAAGTACCTGAAGAAGTCTAAGAATAAGAACATGCTAATTTCACTACTAGTTTCATGTTTAATCAGCGTTTGGGTACATATCCCAAACCTGAATACACAGTCAATAGTACTTTCCCAGAAGACTTCTTGCAGAGTTTCCTTTATGGATCCACTCCAGTGATGTTGTATATCTTGAGAACAGAGGGGCTGAATTCTGAACTCTCAAGGGCCACTTGTAGTGATAGTTTATGTCTATGCCCAGGGACCCCCAAAACCTGGAACTGGCCCTGTGTGAACCATCTGCTGTATATCCCACAGCTCAGTACGCACATTGTGGTTTTGTTAAAAATTACACTGAAGTGCTGTGTGGTTGCTGCAGCCCTTGCGCTATTGCTCATTCATCGGGACCGTGTGGAGCATACTTTCCTTTACTGGACCCAAGCCATAGGGCAAACCAAAGCCCACATCTAGTACAGGGGAGGGGATATCCAAGCAAATTGTCATCCTGTCTTGCCTTCAATGGCCATGGAGCTAATGTTATCAGTTGAGGAAGTCCAGATGTTAATATCTGTAGGATGGAAAGGCTGGGTAACCCTGCAGGAAAAAAGGGGCGCTGGTGAAGGAACCAGGAGTTTTCCTTTTTATCATGTTAGACGAGGCTGCCTTACCCATTTGTATGCCAGACTGATTTCTTCCTGAGAATGTAAGGTTATCTTACTCCATGCTGGAAGGTCACAAAATAAGACTTACTTTGGGTGAGTGTCCCTTCCCTTCTAGATATTGCAGATGCGTTCCACCAGTTGTATCCTAGTTTTATGTCAAGTTGTCACAATTCCACTACTCTTTATTTCAGATTCTCTGCAACATTCATCAGATCTTCTCATATACGACTTGATAAAGATACATGGTCGAAATGGGCTGAAATCCAGCTGCTCATATCACGCTGCATTTTCACAATGCATTCTCATGTTACACACTTCTTGCGCTGTTTTTTCATGTTTAGTTTCTGAGACTTTGAGTCCATTAGAGTTCTTCTATGGCTTTTCTGTATTACAGGTCTTTTTTTACATATTGCATTGTATTCTTTTGATGCTTATAGGTAGTTGCATTGTTATGAACTTTGTATGCATTTTCCGATCGTAGGTTTCAATATTAGTATGCATCGCATATATATGTTATCTTAACATCTTCAAAAAATGCAGCCTTATTTGTTTTGGATTACGTTTTCAACTTTATTATTAGTTTTTTTAATTAATTATCACAGGAGCATTTCAGTCAGCCTGATTTCACTGTCTTTTCCCCCTTATTTGGTTGGATTTAACTTTTATGGCAGAATTAAATCTTTATGAAAAAGCAATTGCTTTTTTTCACTTTGGCGTCTTCAAATGATTTTTACTTTTAAAAAGACTCTTTGGGCTTGAATCAGCCAATGGGTTGAATCCAGCAAAGGTTCTACTTTGGAGTAAAGGATGGATCCAGCTTCATATTTCATTGAAATGAATAGGATGCATTAGTCATGCCATGCAATGGGGAATGAGTTGCGTAGAACTTGGTGGTGGTGGAAAGAGCTGTCAAGTTGGAGAAGAAGAAGAAGAAGAGAAGAGATCGGATTTATACCCCGCCCTTCACTACCCAAAGGAGTCTCAGAGCGGCTTACAAACTCCTTTCCCTTCCCCTCCTCACAACAGACACCTTGTGGGGTAGGTGGGGCTGAGAGCGCTCTGACAGAAACTGCTCATTTTCCAAGAACAGCTGTGCCAGAACTATGGCTTGCCCAAGGTCATCCAGCAGCTGCAAGTGCAGGAGTGGGGAATCAAACCCGGTTCTCCCAGATTAGAGTCCACACACTTAACCACTACACCAAACTGGTATACTTATAGTACTCATGGTAGCCTCATATGGTTTATCAAGACTAGAGATGAACAGAGATGGTGTCAGAAATGCTTCTTTGATGTTTCTCACTGAATCCATTGTTATGTGTTCCCTACCCTGCTTTGCGCTTGCGTAGCTATGCAGGCAGAAACGTGGGAGCTTCTTCCCTGCCGCTTTTCCTTATCACGGTGGCCTTGAATGTAGGCTTTGGGCTATTCTTGTGTTACTGAGAATTTTCCAGTCCTGGGAAGGCAAGGGGAGGGGGGAGTAGTCTCCCGTCCATGAAGTATATCTCCCGCCGGGAGTTTCCCGCCCGCGCGCTCATATTTCATTTGCTAGGCGCTTTTTGCATCACACTATAAGTTAGCTTGCATTGCTTCGCCCCCCATTCCTGACAATGACCTCCTACTGTGGGTTTTAGCAAGATAATCCAATAAAACCTTTCTTTGTAAAAGAATGACTGGATCCACTTGTTATTGAACCTGACAGAAATTGTCAGGAATCATCATCATTTCCCCACCTTCAGTTTCTGCCGTCTACCACGATGAGCGGAGCTGGGGGGGAACCTCAGGCGCAGTCCCAGTGACTACCACTTTGGGAGCCACGGCCCCGGTCACCACCGTGGCAACTCCAGTGATCACCACTCCGACTACTACCATTGTTCCAGTGACTACAACTTCGGTATTGGCAGCGCTGACCCCGCAATCCGCGGCAGGATTGGTCACCCCTCCATTGATCAGCACAGTGGGAGCTTCGTACACTCTCCCAATCTATAGCCTGGCCGGGCCAACGCAGAGTCAGGGGGGAGCCATTCCATGATCCTACGTGCCGGGGGCCCAACACCGTGGGACAAAGGGGTGACCTACCGCAGGTCGCGCGATTGGACTAAGAACCTGTTGGACACTACCCAGACGACCTGGTCCATGCCAGGGAGCCAGAGCCGGGACAGCCTGTTGGATCCCAGAGGGAGCTTCGGACTTCCCCAGGGACGAATGTCTCGAGGATCTCCCAGAACAGGATCCGGTTCCGATCCAGAGGCTCGCATGGACTCGATTCAAGAGGATACCCGACGTTTGGTACGGGACATGGGAAAACTAATGCAATCCCTACCACAGATGATGGATCAAGCAATTCGAGCCCATCCGCTGACGCAACCAAGACCAGCGCCAGCGCCTGCACCACCGGTGGCACCGGGACAGCCACCTCCTGCTCCACCGGCCCCAGGGCTGGGCCAGCCGGCACCGGCCCAACCTCCACCGGCCGGCCCAGTACCGGGACCCGGGCCAGGGCAGCCAGGACCTATCCAGCCACCAGCTTTGCCTCCGCCTCAACCCCCTGCTCCAGCACCCCTCCCGCAGCCAGCTCCTGCACCGATCATGGCCCCTGTCCCTCCAGTAATCCACCCCAAGGACATGTTGGAGATCACTTTTGACGGGGATCCTGAAACTGTGTCCTTTTTCATATTGCAAGTAGGGAAATTTGTGCAGAGATGGGGCTATGTGTTCCTGGATGAGGAGCAACAGGTGGAGTTTATCACTTCAAGGTTCCGGGGGAGTGCTACCAGCTGGTACGTAGCCCTTCATGATCTGGAGGCAGCGGAACTGGGGAATATCGATGACTTCATGTGGGCCTTGAGGAACCGTTTCGAGGATCCGGGGGCGGCCCAGAAGGCAGAAGCCTTCCTTCGCACTTTCAGACAAGGCAAACTCACCGTGCGGGAATATTCAAGGGAATTTCAAAGGCATGCAGTGAAAATTCGAGACTGGACTGATGCTGTGCTGGCTCAACAATATTGAATGGGACTAGCAGTAGATGTCCGCAACAATGTCCTCAGCTCTCAGCAGCCTCGCACTCTCCAAGGCTGGATGGAGGAGGCCGAAAAAGATGAAAGCCGCTTGCGTGTCATGAAACTGGACCTATCTCTGGGTAACAACCGTCCGAGTCTCTCGGCAGGCCAGATCAGACCCAGACCAACCTCCACCCCAAGCGGGGTGAGAGATCAGCACATGCGACAGGGCCTTTGCCTGCGGTGTGGAGAGAGGGGGCACTTCGCCGCATCCTGTCCCAAAGGGGATCCCAACAGAGCCCTACCACAAGAGGAGCCCAGACGATGGCCAACCCCTACTCCAAGAAAGGGAACAGCGAAACCACGCAGCACACGACCCCTTTTCGCCAGCCCCGACCAAGCGGATACCATGATGCTGGAAGAGGAGAGTGAGATGCAGGAAACGAATTGGTCCTGTTTGTGAATGGCACTACACAACAGGACCCGGTCCCTGAGGCGCCTAAACTGGTGAGCAATTACCCCTCTCTCTTCTTTGTGACTGTACTTGTGATGAATCCAGCGATGATGACCCATATAAGGGTTCGAGCCCTCATTGACTCGGGGTGTGGGAGGGATCTGATAAACACATCTATGGTTATGGGACTGGAGGCGACTGTTGTCAATCTAAAAGACCCGATAACTTTTACTCAAATGGATGGATCACCGATGAAAGAACCATGTCGATTTGAGACTATTCCTTTGAGAGTAGGCATTGGTGAGCACTGGGAGCTACGCTCGTTTGTAATAGCCCCTCAAGCCCAGTTCCCATTAGTGTTGGGTAGCCCATGGTTACATGGTCACGATCCTTATATACTTTGGGAAGAGGGGAGCGTACGATTTATCTCCCCGAAATGTGCAGAGCATAAATGGGACCCAGGGTGGGGAAAAACCCCATGCAATGAACCTCCACGGGCTTACCTAGCCACAGAGGACCTTAATCACATCCCCAAAGAATACCGGTACTTAACCAGGGTGTTTGAGGAGGAGGAAGTGGACGAACTACCCCCCCACCATAACTCCGACTGTGCGATTGAAATCCTTCCTGGCCACAAATTGCCAAAAGGAAAGATTTATGCCATGAGTCCCATAGAAAAGGAAGAACTACGCCGATTTATCGATAAGAATCTGGCCCGTGGATTTATTAGGCCAGCATCGTCCCCTTTCGCAGCACCCGTGTTGTTCTGTAAAAAAAAGGATGGGGGGCTCAGACTGTGCACGAACTATAGGGGTCTTAATGCGGTATCTGCAACCAATGCCTACCCAATGCCCCTCATCAAGGACTTGTTGGCAGAGGTGGCAAAGGGGAAAGTGTTTTCTAAACTGGATTTACGTGATGCTTATTTTCGGGTCCGTATTAGACAGGGTGATGAACATAAGACTGCATTTAATACCCCGCTGGGGCAATTTGAATATCGGGTTATGCCCTTCGGATTACAGGGGGCACCCGGGGTCTTTATGAACTTAATCAATGAGGTGTTACACCCCTACTTATTCAAGGGGTGGTTGTTTACTTGGATGATATCTTGGTCTACACCCCAGATCAAGAATCTCACACCACGCTTATGCGGGAAGTATTGGAAACGTTATTAGAACACAAACTGTTTGTTAAGTTGTCAAAATGTGAATTCCACCAGGAGTGCATTGACTTTCTCGGGTACTGCATATCCTCCGCTGGATTAGAAATGGACCCAAAAAAGGTCCAAGATGTGTTGGATTGGGAACACCCCAGAACAACTAGTTGGGGCAGTAGTAACCCGGAAAAGCCGGCAAGCACAATCATTAACCCCAAGCCATGGCACGACCTGGGAAAAGCAATTTGCCACTGACATTACTAAACAAGAAGCAATTGAATTAAAAGCTCGGGAAGATGTGGAATGTAACGCAAATGGCTGCTGGTATAAGGGCAATAAAATCTTTGTTCCAGAAGCTACCCGAGCTCAGGTGTTGCAATCAGCCCATGACTCAAAATCTGCTGGGCACTTCGGGTATGTAAAGTCGCTACACCTACTGCAACGCAGCTTCTGGTGGCCCTGAATGAAACGGGATTTATCCCTCTATATACAATCCTGCCCAACATGCAATCGTTGCAAGACTAGACCAGGAAAACCTCCAGGTCTTTTACAGCCTTTGCCCACCCCGAGCCGACCCTGGGAAGTGATCTCCATGGACTTTATCACTGATCTTCCTCCCAGCAAACATATGACAGTCATTTGGGTGGTAGTGGACTTATTTTCTAAACAGGCTCACTTTATACCATTTGCTAGCCTGCCGACGGCCAAAGTCCTGGCCAAAGCCTTCCTTCAGCACATTGCCAGGCTACATACATTACCGCTCAAAATAATCTCCGACAGGGGGTTCAATTTGTTTCAAAACTGTGGTCGGAGTTGATGACTCTTATGGGTATTGAACACGCTCTCAGTAGTGCCTATCACCCAGAAACCGATGGGAAAACAGAAAGAGTAAACCAAACCCTAGAGCAATACTTAAGGTGTTTCACTAACTATCAACAAGACAATTGGGTAGATTTATTACCACTAGCAGAATTTGCGTATAACAACTCATGGCATGCTTCAACGAATATGTCTCCCTTCAAAGCTGCCATGGGTTATGACAGCCCCCTCTTCCGTTTTTGAAGCCCGGCGAGGCTGGTGGAAAAGCCACAGCATGGTGTAAAACTTTCCAGGAGTCCTGGCCCCTAATCATTGAGACTTTATACGAGGCCAAGGCACAATACAAGAAACAGGCAGACAAAAAGAGGGCGGGTGGCTGGAATCTGCAACCGGGAGACTCTGTCTACCTTTCCACCAGAAACTTGAGGCTGGCACAACAATCCCGGAAACTTGCTTGGAAATATATTGGTCCATTCAAAGTAGTGCGATGTATAAATCAAGTGACTGTGCAACTGGATTTACCTAAATCTCTTAAAGCAATACATCCAATTTTCCATTACAGCCTCCTCAAACCAGCGTTACCCCCGACTAAGTGGCATCCTGAGCTTCCAGCACCCCCCCACCACTGATGGTCGATGATGAGGAGCACTATGAAATTGCTGACATTTTGGACTCTAAGATCCTCCGTGGACAACTGCTGTACCTTATTGAATGGGTACACTTTGGGCCTCAACACAGGGAGTGGGTGAAAGTGTCTGATATCAATGCACCTGATCACCTGAAGGAGTTTCACACCCGCTACCCAAATAAACCTGGGGGCCCTTCATTCTCTCCTTCCTGAGCGGTGGGTGGGTGGTATTTTGGGAAGGGCAGAATGTCAGAAATGCTTCTTTGATGTTTCTCACTGAATCCATTGTTATGTGTTCCCTACCCTGCTTTTCGCTTGCGTAGCTATGCAGGCAGAAACATGGGAGCTTCTTCCCTGCCGCTTTTCCTTATTACGGTGGCCTTGAATGTAGGCTTTGGGCTATTCTTGTGTTACTGAGAATTTTCCAGTCCTGGGAAGGCAAAGGGAGGGGGAGTAGTCTCCCGTCCATGAAGTATATCTCCCGCCGGGAGTTTCCCACCCGCGCGCTCATATTTCATTTGCTAGGCGCTTTTTGCATCACACTATAAGTTAGCTTGCATTGCTTCGCCCCCATTCCTGACAATGACCTCCTACTGTGGGTTTTAGCAAGATAATCCAATAAAATCTTTCTTTGTACAAGAATGACTGGATCCACTTGTTATTGAACCTGACAGATGGTTTGCCATTGCCTGCCTCTGCATAGTGGCCCTGAAATTCCTTGGTGGCCTCCCATCCAAGTACTAACCAGGGCCAAACCTACTTAGCTTCCAAGATCTGACAAGATTGGGCTAGCCTGGGCCATCAAGGCCAGGGCTGAGCAGAACATATTCCTTACTGAATGACCATAGGATTGCAGCTACATGACCCCGTTACTGCAGCAATTACACTGGCTTCTGATCCACTCCTGAGCCCGGTCAAGATGTTGTTTGTTTAAAGCTCTGCACAGATGGCTACTGAAGAATGTGAGGGACCATCTTCTCCCAGATGTATTTCTCTGTCAAATATATATATATATATATATATATATATATATATATATATATATATATATATATATATATATCTCCCTCTCCCCTGAATGGGACTCAAGGTGGCTAGCAACATATGAATAAACAGTACAATAAAACAGTACAAAAGATACAATATATATATATATATATATATATATATATATATAAAATGATGAAAAGTCAATCCCAGTTAAAATCTATCCACTGTCAAGCAAGCTAGGATGCATGGATGGTGAAGACACAGCTGGAGCATAATTTACCAGCTGCCTTGCAGATCACAATCACTCAAAGGCCACCCTCAAGAAAGACCAGCCTTTGTATGCCCTGCAGACCCTGGGGAGGTCCTGCAATGTATGCACCTCTTCAGGTTGCTGGTTGCACAGTATGGGGGCCACAACCGAGAAGGCCCTCGCCTTGTTGACACAAGTTGGGCAGTTTGTGGACCAGGGACCTTCAATAAAGCCTGAGATGTCCCTGCCTGGGAATCAAGATCACAGGGAGACGCCCTCCAGGCTGTCCCGTCAATCAAAGAAACTTGACTGGTGTTCGCATGAGAGGGGGCCTCTTCAGTGGCAACCCCACAATTATGGAACAACTTTCCCAGGGGTCCTTTTGTTAAAAAAAGAGGTGCAGGAGCTCATTTGCATAACTCATCTGCATATGCCACACCCCCTGACAAAGGGCAGGCATGAAAGCATGACTGGGTTCCCTGCCTGATCTTCTCCAGGTGCCATCTGGGGAAGGGAAAGAAAGGCATTTAAATCCCCCCAGGCGGCAGGGGGCTCTGCAGGCCTTCCCTGGCCCATTCACCTGTGCAGGCGGGCCAGGAATGGTGGGGGGGCGCTCTGGGCTCTTTACTGCTGGAGCACGGCTGTCAGGTAGCCCTGCCATGATGGATGGAGGGGAGGGGAGGATGGCTCTGGGCGCCTTAGTGGCGTGACAGGCGGGAGGTTGGAATCCAAGGGGTGTTGATTTATGCTTAGGGTGTGAGAATGGAATGTAGCTCTGGTAACCCCTATCTCTCGCTGGCTGGATGTTCTCACCTTGAAGAGTCAAGCTGCAGACTTTCCTATCGCTTTCAAGTCTGCAGTTTTGCTGAGAATAATGGGGGCGTTGGGAACTTCATTAGCGTAGTAACTTTCGATTCCCAGTCGCATGTTATTCCCTGAATGGTAGAAGGGGGGTCCCCCATTCACCCCCTTCCCTGTATAACTGCTTGCTTTCTGTAACCAAGTTATTCTGAACAATGTACCTGCTTCAGTGACCTTCCATTGCAGCTCTATAATAAACGCTATTTTTGCTTGAACCACAAGACCTGGTGTTTGGCTGACTAGGTTAGGGCTTCTGACAGTTTGTTCAGAATCATCATCAACTTTCGGGACTGGTCGAAACCCGCAACTCCAAAATGAGTAGCGGTGACGAAGACACTTTCCCGATTGAAGAAGAAAAGAAAAAGGAGAAGAGACCTCCTGGGAAGGACGTACCCAGAGAGACCCCTGACACGTATGTGCCGGGACAATGGGGTCCGGAGTACGACTTTGGATGGCCCTACGGGGATCCATATGGGGCGGCCTATGGAGGGGTGACCACCCGAGTCGGACGCAGACGAGACTGGGTGAAACCCCTGGCTGAAACCCACGAGATGTGGTTTGGAACCCCGCGGGCATCGGTGGGGGAACCCACCTGGAAAGATCGGTCCGCAGGCTGATCACGGCGGGAACCCTAGAGGAAACCGGCCGAGACTCCGAGAGCCTGGAGAGCGCCGTGGTGAGACGGAGGTGGAGTGGGGAACCGAGCCAAGACCACCTGATGCGCTTCCTAGACGAGTCCCTCGCCCGCATCCCACAGATGATCGCAGAGGGCATCCGGGAAGAGCGTGAGCGGCAAAGGCGTGAGGAACCACCAGACCAAGCTCCTCCGGATCAACGCCCGGTGCCGGATCAGGACCAGCAGAACGTACCTGCCGGCCCACCGGACCAACCAGCAGGACAAGGGCCGCAGGGGCCGCCGGGGCAGCCACCCCCTCGTCCTTGGGGGTTCCTGCCACCGAAACCTGCGGAACTCTTGGATGCAGATTTTGACGGAGACCCCGAGAAATTCCCGTACTTCCTCGTGCGAGCCGAGAGGTTCATCGAAACTTGGGGCCATCTATTCCAACGTGAAGAACGCATGGTCGATGTCATAGCAGCCCACCTGAAGGGAGCGGCCGCTGACTGGTACGTGGGTCTTCACCAGGCTGATGGGCGAGAGCTGAGAGAAATCAATTCGTTCATGTGGGCCATGAAAGAACAATTCGAGGATGTAAACTCTAACAAAGCAGCAAAGGCGACGATCCGGGCCCTCAAGCAAGGCGCGAGATCGGTGAGAGACTACACCACGGAGTTCCGTAGGTGTGCGGCCAAAATCCGAGGGGTGCAAGATGGCACACTCGTAGACTACTACAAGCTGGGGCTCAACGCGGAGATCCGCCGAGAAGTCACCAGGACCCAGGACCCGAACACCCTCTCTGGATGGATACAAGCCGCCATCACGATGGAAAACCGGCTGAAAACCATCAAACTGGATGACGCCGCAGCAATGGTCACCAGGGGCCCCGCGCCGGCAACGAGGGGGAAGCCTCCTGCCCCGAACCCGAAAGCGAAGGACGGCACGAGGGAACTCCGAATGAAGCAAGGTCTGTGTCTTAAATGCGGAGAAGGGGGCCACTTCGCCGCAAACTGCCCGACCTCACCAGCATCGTCAGGGGCGCCAAAGGGAGCCAAGAAGAAGTTTGACACCTCCACACCGAAACCGGTGGTGAAGCCGAGGGGGCGAAAGCCCTGCAAGCCAAACCGCTCAGCGAGGCATCCGACTCATCCGATGGCGAGACTGCGCCGCAGGGAAACGAGACGGACCTGCTGTAAACAGCGCTGAACAGCAGGTCCCGCACTCCCAGGCGCAAATCCCGGTGAGCAAACCCCCCTCTCTTTTCTTTCTCACGGTGACTTTAATGGACCCGGGTCTATTGACCCATGTGAGAGTACGGGCTCTCATTGACTCTGGGTGTGGGAGAGACCTCATCAACCCCACACTAGTAACGGGACTAGGGGCAAAAGTGGTTAAACTAAACGACCCCTTGATTTTTACTCAAATGGACGGTTCCACCATGAAAGAACCCTGTAAATACGAGACTGTGCCCTTGAGGGTGGGACTTGGGCAGCACTGGGAAGAAAGACCTTTCGTTGTTACCCCATCAGCCCGCTTTCCCCTGGTACTCGGGAGCCCGTGGTTCTTTGATCATGATCCTCATGTCCTATGGGGGGAGGGGAAAGTGAACTTCATCTCCGAAAAATGCCGGTCCCACTTATGGAAAAATGAGTGGGGACCCATAACGGGGGGCAACTCCTAGTGACGGTGGGGGTGGTGGAAGCGGAGCTCGAAGGCATCCCCCCGAGTATCATGACCTGGCTCCTGTCTTTGGGGAGGAGGAAGCCGACGAATTGCCCCCCCATAGGAACTCAGACTGTGCAATTGAAATTTTGCCCAACCAAAAATTACCGAAGGGAAAACTGTATTCTATGAGCCCTTCAGAAAAAGTGGAACTGAGGAAATTCATTGACAAAAACCTCAATAGGGGTTTTATACGGCCAGCATCCTCCCCGTTTGCGGCTCCTGTACTTTTCCGGAAAAAAAGGACGGGGGGTTGCGGCTGTGCACCGACTATCGCGGCTTGAATGCAGTCTCCAACACAAACGCTTACCCCATGCCCCTGATAAAAGACTTGTTGGCTGCAGTAGCTGGGGGAAAATTTTCTCGAAGCTAGATCTCCGAGATGCCTACTTCAGAGTCCGAATTCGGGAGGGGGATGAATTTAAAACGGCGTTCAACACCCCTCTGGGCCAATTTGAATATTTGGTCATGCCGTTCGGGCTTCAAGGGGCCCCAGGGGTCTTCATGAATTTGATTAATGAGGTGCTGCATAAGTATTTGTTCAAGGGGGTCCTTGTTTACCTTGATGACATTCTTTTGTATTCCCCCGACCTGAAATCTCATGTGAAACTGGTGCGGGAAGTGTTACAAACGTTGCACAAGCATAAACTGTTTGCTAAACTATCCAAGTGTGAATTTCACAAAACGGAAATCCCGTTTCTGGGCTACCGCATATCCCAAAAGGGGATTGAGATGGACCCTGACAAGATAAAGGATGTAGTAGGGTGGGAGCCTCCCAAAACGCGGAGGCAACTCCAGGGGTTCCTCGGATTCGCGAACTTTTATAGATCGTTCCTGTCGAACTTTGCCCAGGTGGCCCTCCCTTAACGAACCTATTGAAAACCAAGGGGAAACCACCCGAATGCACCCAACCAGGGGCCAAGCTGGAGTGGTCACCAGAGTGCCAGAGGGCTTTTGACAAATTGAAAGCCCTTTTTACGTCGGAACCTGTATTAGCCCACCCGAATGAACTTAAGAAATTCATTGTCCAAGTAGACGCCTCGGACGTTGCTATGGGAGGGGCGATCCTCCAAGAGGGTGAGGATGGTAAACTGCACCCCCTTGCCTATGTTTCCAGAAAATTTAACGATACTGAACGGAATTGGTCGGTGTGGGAGAAAGAAGCGGGATCGATCCGCTTAGCGTTGGCTACCTGGCGCCATTGGCTAGAGGGGGCGTGAGTCCCGTTCGAGGTCTGGACTGATCACAAAAACCTCGAGCTGCTCCGCTCCCCCCGTTCCCTGAACGCCAAACAGCTGCGTTGGGCTGATTTCTTCTCCAAGTTTAATTTCACACTGCACCACTTCCCGGGGACATCTAACTCGCTGGCCGATGCACTCTCACGCCTCCCTCAACACGATAGCAAAAGGGAGGAGATTCATGACTCGGTTTTCACTCCTTCCCAGTTGGGAGGAGCAGTAACCACTCGGAGGCAGGCCAAACATTCCCCCCCCGTCCCCAGACCCTCCTCCCAATGACTGGGCGGCGAAATTCTCTTCAGCTATGTCGGACGCTGATAGGGAGGAGGTGGAGGGGGAAGAAGGAATCTCCCAAGATGCGCAGGGCTGCTGGACTAAAAATAACAAACTGTTTGTCCCACGGTCCCTCAGGGGGGAGGTGTTGGGTTGGGCGCACGGATCAAAGCTGGCTGGACACACGGGGTTTGTGAAATCTCTCCAGCTCCTACAAAGACAATTTTGGTGGCCAGGGCTGAGGAAAGACATTTCACTCTTCACGTCAGCTTGTCAAACGTGCTTGATGAGTAAACCTCGGCCCGGTAAACCCCCGGGAGCCCTGCAGCCCCTCCCCATGCCGGCTCGCCCGTGGGAAGTAATCTCTATGGACTTTATTACGGACTTACCCCCTAGCAGGGGAAAGACTGTTATATGGGTGATTGTAGACCTGTTTACTAAACAGGCTCATTTCGTTCCGTTTGCCTCCATCCCCTCTGCCAAGAAACTAGCCTCTGCGTTTTTGCAACACGTGGTGAGGCTCCACACTTTACCTGCTAAGGTGATCTCGGATAGAGGGGTTCAATTCGTTTCACGGTTTTGGAGCGAACTTATGTCACTGCTTGGGGTGGAGAGGGGGGTCAGTAGTGCATACCATCCCGAATCCGATGGGCAAACTGAACGTGTGAATCAAACTTTGGAACAATACTTGCGGTGTTTTTCCAACTTTCAGCAGGACAATTGGCATTCTCTTTTGCCTTTAGCTGAGTTCTGTTACAATAATACTCAGCACTCGTCGACAGGGATGTCCCCGTTTAAGGCGGTACATGGATATGACGCCCCGCCTCTGCCATTTTTGAATTCTCCCGACCTCCCAGCGGGAGACGCTGGGGACTGGTGCAAACAATTGCAGATGGCGTGGTCTTCCTTAGCCAAGACTCTGGAGGAGGCTAAAAATGCTTACAAAATCCAGGCCGACAAGAAACGTAACCTTGCCTGGATTCCTAAGTGTGGCGAGTTTGCTTATTTGTCCACGCAACACTTGCGTCGCATTCAGCCGAGTCGCAAGCTTGGTTGGAAGTTTATTGGACCTTTTGAGATTGTGAGAGTGATTAATAATGTAACTGTTGAACTTGCGTTACCCAAATCTCTAAAGTCTGTTCATCCTGTTTTTCATGTAAGGCTTCTACGCCGGGCGCCTGAAGAGAACAAATGGCGACCACAAAGGCCAACCCCGCCTCCGCTGTTGGTGGGGGGGAACCTCACTATGAAGTATCGCAAATCTTGGACTCTAAGATCTCTCGCAATCGCTTGTTTTATCTCATTGAATGGATTGACTTTGGGCCGGAGCAGAGGGAATGGGTGCGGGCGGAAAATGTTCTGGCTCCCCGGCTTATCCGGGCGTTTCACAAGTTGTACCCCCATAAACCAAAGGGGTAGGGTTATTTTCGAGGGGGCTGCATGTCAGGTAGCCCTGCCATGATGGATGGAGGGGAGGGGAGGATGGCTCTGGGCGCCTTAGTGGCGTGACAGGCGGGAGGTTGGAATCCGAGGGGTGTTGATTTATGCTTAGGGTGTGAGAATGGAATGTAGCTCTGGTAACCCCTATCTCTCGCTGGCTGGATGTTCTGACCTTGAAGAGTCAAGCTGCAGACTTTCCTATCGCTTTCAAGTCTGCAGTTTTGCTGAGAATAATGGGGGCGTTGGGAACTTCATTAGCGTAGTAACTTTCGATTCCCAGTCGCATGTTATTCCCTGAATGGTAGAAGGGGGGTCCCCATTCACCCCCTTCCCTGTATAACTGCTTGCTTTCTGTAACCAAGTTATTCTGAACAATGTACCTGCTTCAGTGACCTTCCATTGCAGCTCTATAATAAACGCTATTCTTGCTTGAACCACAAGACCTGGTGTTTGGCTGACTAGGTTAGGGCTTCTGACAACGGCTGTGTTGCGCTCCGGCAGGAAATTATCCCCAAACCTTCCCAGGGAGGTCCACCTGGCCCCCTCACTTTCAATCTTTAGGAGGCCATTGAGGGAAAAAAGTTTTATTTAGGACTGCATTTGATTAAAGCGATCCTAAACTGTGCTTTTAAATTTGGGTCGCATTTTTATACTATCGGTTTTATGTAGTTTGTTTCATATGCTGTAAGCCGCCTTGAGCTCCATAAGGAAGAAAGGTGGCTAATAATGTTTTAATTAATTAGCCAACTATGCAGCAGGGTTAGTATGCGTAGGATTGCAGACAATTAGAACTGTACAACAGCCTGGCTTGACTGGCATCACTGTTATATTTGTTTGTTTGATTGATTTATATCCTGCTCTCCCCGCATTTGATTTATATCCTGCTCTCCCCGCATAGCAGGCTCAAGGCGAGTTCCATCATACCAGGTAACAATTACATAAGTATGCAAATAACAGTTACAACCAATTAAAACACATCAACATTAAAATACAGATTGTAGATTCTGATACTACAGAGCCTCAGCAGATGAGGTCCACCATGAATTGGGGTCATTCAGATCCAGACTACTGGAGGGGAGGCCTGCTGCCTCAGCTAAAAGCATGGTGGAAAAGCTCCATCTTGCAGGCCTGGCAGAACTGTAGAAGGTCCCGCAGGGCCCTGATCTCATATGGGAGCTCATTCTGCCAGGTAGGTGGCCAAGGCTGAAAAAACCCTGGCCCTGGTCGAGGCAAGACAGAGAGCCAGTTTGGTGTAGTGGTTAAGTGTGGGGACTCTAAGCTGGGAGAACTGGGTTTGATTCCGCACTCCTCCACATGCAGCTACTGGATGACCTTGGGCAAGCCATAGTTCTGTCAGAGCTGTTCTCAAAAGAGCAGTTCTAGAAAGAGCTCTCTCAGCCCCATATACCTCACAGGGTGTCTGTTGTGGGGAGGGGAAGGGAAAGGAGTTTGTAAGCTGCTCTGAGACTCCGAGTGAAAGGCAGGGTATAAATCCAATCTCCTCCTCCTCCTCCTCCTCTTCTTCCCTGAGGCCAGAAACCACTAGGAGATGCTGGTTTGCAGATCGTAGTGCCTTATGGGGTACATATGGGGAGAGATGGTCTCGAAGATATGCAGGCCTCTGGCTTATACCAGCACAACATCATGCCAACATCATTTTACACCAGTGTAAGGATCCTTCTCATTCCCAGCTTCCATCACTCAACTGCAGGGCAATCCTAAGAACACTTTCCTGGGAGTAAGCTCCATTGAATAGATCAGAGTAGACCAGTTTAGGATTGCTCCATTAGTGAACCAGCTTTAGATGGATAGCTTCCATTCTTTATTTATTTTTTTTTTTAAAAAAAGCTTTAAGCATAATGTAGGCAAAGGCCATTTTATTTTTAATGCATGCTGAGACAGCTCTTTCAAGAACTGTTCATGAGAGAACAGCTCTGGAAGAACTTGTAACTGACCCAAGGCCACACCAGCAGCTGCATGTGGAAGAGTGGGGAATCAAACCCGGTTCTCCCGGATCAGAGTCCGCGCTCCTAACCACTACACAAAACTGACTCTTGAAACCTCATGCCCCCAGATTCTTGTTGGTGTCTAAGGGGCTACTGGATTTGAATATTAGTAATTTGGGTTCCAATAGGAACGAACTCGACTTTCACCCACTGAAATGGATAGGACTTAAAAGTGCATCATTTGGGATGATTTGCCCCTTGTTCCCCTTTAAGCAATAAAGAGAGTTAATGGCAGTCACAGATGCTGCGCTTCCCTTCAGCTGCTTCCATTCGCTGCTTGATCCTAACACGTTTACTTGTGAGAACGTAACATTGGTTTCAGGGCAGCTCGCTGCCAAGTAGATGTTCCACAGCCTCAGTATATATATCGGCTGTATATATACCGGCCTTTTGTTTTCTGCCATTTCTGGAATAAGCTGACTTATCATGGGTCACTGGATAAGCAAGCAATCAAACACTTCTCATATAAATTACTGGTTCTTTTCCAAGCGCAACTGTTCGACGAAGAATACACCATTTTACAACTTGAGGCTCAGGATAGCTGTGAACCTGCATTCCATGGTGTTGTGGGGTTTTTTTTAAAAAAAAAAATACACAGGAAATAAGTAGAAAAGGGCAAGACAAAACAATCAGCGGCTTTATGGTGAGGCCCGCCTGTTGAACAGTTTTGAAGTTCTCGAACCCATCATCACCGAATGATTTTGAGTTTGTTTTGCAGAGTTTATTCTGGCCGGGCGTGCTTTTTCAGCAACCCCAGATGAAGGCACGGGGGGGGGGGTGGAATCCATTCCCTGACATGTAGAAAGTAAGCTTTGATATAAGAGTCCAATTACACTCACAGAAATCTCATTGATTCTGATAGATTTAAGCACTGGGACTCCTCGGACAAGGGGCTACAGACCGAGCTGCGTCCCCCAAACCTCTTGCTCTTTAAAAAAAAACTGGTATTGCAGAGATAGATCCAGGTGGCCGGCTGTGTTGGGCTGACGCAGTAGGACAAATTTAGAGACCAGCGGCACCTTTAAGACCGACAAAGGTTAATTCAAGGTATGAGGTTGTGTGTGCATGGCACACTTTTTCAAATACTTTTCAAACACTTTCCCAAAGTGTGCCTTGCACACAAAAGTTCACACCTTGAACCGGGGCTCTTTTTGTAGCGGGAACTCCTTTGCATATTAGGCGACACACCCCTAATGTAGCCAATCCTCCAAGAGCTTACAGAGCTCTTCTTTCAGGGGCGACTGTAAGCTCTTGGAGGATTGGCTACATTAGGGGTGTGTCACCTAATACGCAAAGGAGTTCCTGCTACAAAAAGGGCCCTGCCTTGAATCAACCTTTGTTGGTCTTAAAGGTGCCGCTGGACTCTAAATCTGTGGTATTGCTGAGGTTTCCCACTTTTGGGCTGAAACGAGTCTGCAGCATGCCAGGAAATATATTCAGTTTCCCTTCAACAGGCCTGTGGGGCCCTGCCTGCTCCCCCTGGGGGAGCCTGCGCTCCACCATCTTGCTCCCCCTTTGGAGGGACATTCCCCAAGCCTCAAAACAGAAGGGAAGGGGGCTGCATCGCCTGGTTCCATCTCTTCCTGGCTTGATTCAGCTGCTCCCTCACAGCCTGGGGTTGTCAGTCACTGTTTTCCTCCAAAGCCTGTTTCTGGGAATTTCTTTTTATTCCCCTGTCTGTGGCCCACCCTCTTCCCTCACCTGTCCCCTGAAGCCACCTCCCCTGGTCTCCAGTGGCCATTGCTCTTCTGTGGGGCTGTTTGCCCATTGGCCACAGCCTCTGCCCCTGCCAGCTAAGAAGACAAAGAAGAAGAAGAGATTGGATTTATACTCCACCCTTCACTCGGAGTCTCAGAGCAGCTTACAAACTCCTTTCTCTTCCCCTCCCCACAACAGACACCCTGTGAGGCAGGCGAGGCTGAGAGAGCTCTGACAGAAACTGCTCTTGAGAGAACAGCTCTGACAGAACTATGGCTTGCCCAGGGTCATCCAGGAACTGCAAGTGGAGGAGTGGGGAATCAAACCTGGCTCTCCCAGATTAACGTCTGCACACTTAACCACTACACCAAACTAACCACCCCCTCCCCCCATTACCTGTGCCCATTCACCTCCCTCCAGCATCTTCACTGGCTGAGAGATGCCTTTCTCTGCAGACATCTCATTGGGCAGCTTGGGCTCAGGGGGCCTTCCAGGCAGCAGCGTTGCCATGGCACTGAGGCTGTCTCCGCCCAGCTTCCCCATCCAGGCTGTTGCAGTGTTGGCCTCTTGTTCAGTGTCTCCAACTCTACGCTAGTTGGGATCTTCCAGAGTGGGCCTTCCCTGACTCTTGCCACAGGCAGGTGAGTCCTGAGTGTCGGTGGTGCCTCCCAAAGGTGGTGGGGGCCGTGGGGGTGTTTTTGTGGCTCCCCAGAGGCGCCAGGGGGTCCACAGCTGGCTCAGTGGGACCAAAGTTTGCCCCTGATCCAGGACACACACACCCCTTGGCGAAGCCAGCAAGGCTGGGGGAGAATCCTTGAAGACCCTCAACATGTAGTTGGTGTTGGTGTTCTGCTGGCCAGAACAGTGCTATGCTGTGAAACTAAATGGAAGAACATAAGAGAAGCCAATGCTGGATCAGGCCAATGGCTCATCCAGTCCAACACTCTGTCACACAGTGGCCAAAAATACCAGGTGCTGTCAGGAGACCATCAGTGGGGCCAGGACCCTAGAAGCCCTTCCACTGTTGCCTTCCCCGCCAAGCAGCAAGAATACAGAGCATCACTTGCCCCAACCTGAGAGTTCCTATCTATACCTTGTGGCTAATAGCCACTGATGGGCCTCTGCTCCATATGTTTATCTAATTCCCTCTTGAAGCTGTCCATGCTTGTAGCCACCACCACCACTCCTGTGGCCGTGAATTCCATGTGTTAATCACTCTTTGGGTGAAGAAGTACTTCCTTTAATCCGTTCTAGCCCGACTGCTCAGCAATTTCATTGAGTGCTCACGAGTTCATGTATTGGGAAGGAGAGAGAGAGAGACATGCCATCTAAGTACCCTCAGGTTATGGTCTTTCACCCATTCCATCCAGAGGAGCGGCACATGGTCTGTCACCAACACAAAGGGGTTGTTCGTTAGGTAATATAGCAGTGCCCCTATGCCCCATTTTACCTCCAAGGCCTCTCTTTCCAGGGATGCATATTTTTGTTCTGAGGGTTACAATTTGCAACCGAGGAACAGCATGGGATGCTCTTGGCCATCGATCACCTGGGAGACTATGGTGCCCAGACCAGAGCCGGAGGTGTTGGTCTGACCCAAAAAGGACTTGTTGAAGTCTGGGTTGTGCAGAACAGGTGGCCAGGAGAGGGCCATCTGGAGATTGCCAAAGGCTTCCTGCAAGGATGGCATTCCCCAGACTTTGGAGGGTTGGTCTTTATGGAGACATGCTTAGAGGGGGCTCACTAGGGTACCACAGGACAAGGGCGTCAACAGTAACCACACCTAGCTAACGACACTCATTAGGATGACACACTTTCCCTGTGACCGTGACGTGAATGTGCAGTCTGCATTGGCTTGAACCTATGTGTGATTTAACAAAACACACTGTGTTGTGATAGCTGCAATGCTCCCTCTAAGCTGCAGAGTCTTGTGAGCAAAAATTCAACTTTGTGGGCTACTGGTATTAAAGTTGCGAGCGAGCGATTTGGCTGCTGAATCCATTAGTTTGCTCTGGAGCCCTCCTTCCTGAGCCAAGACAAAAATGTGTGAGCCGGAGGCGAAAAAACTGTGAGCTAGCTCACACTAACTCCAAAACACTGTTTGGAAGGGAGACCACCAAAGAAATCCAGGGTCACTACGCAGAGGCGGGCAATGGCAAGCCAGCTCTGAACATCCGCTTTGAAAACCCCACCAGGGGTTGTCAGGAGTCCGCTGCGACTTGATGCCAAAAAAAGAAGACGACCATTTCTAAATTCATTTATTTGACCATTAAATGAAACCTAGGGGAATCCCTTCCCCTGCAAGTCGGAATGAGTGAGTTTCGCTCCCTGACCCTAGATGGCCTGTGTTAGGCTTAAACTCTTAATAGATTGAAAATGAGCTTAATGCCAAGTAAAGATGCTGCGGTTTCCCTGCATCTTAGCCAGCCAGGTTTTCCTACATGGGAGGATAACATCCCAAGCGCATACTCAGAAGTAGGGTTGCTAAGTAGGATTGAGAGCCAGTTTGGTGTAGTGGTTAAGTGTGCCGACTCTAAGCTGGGAGAGCCGGGTTTGATTCCCCACTCCTCCACTCGCAGCTGCTGGATGACCTCAGGCAAGCCATAGTTCTGTAAGAGCTGTCCTTGAAAGAGCAATTCTCAGTCAGAGCTCTCTCAGCCCCACCTACCTCACAGGGTGTCTGTTGTGGGGAGGGAAAGAGAAAGGAGTTTGTAAACTGCTCTGAGATTCCTTTGGGTAGTGAAGGGTGGGGTATAGATTCAATCTCCTCCTCCTCCTCCTCTTCTTCTTCAGATATAATGAAATGGAAATTACCAGTCCATAGCATAGGTAGACGGTGAGCAGTAAATTAGCATATGGAGAGTAGACTCTATGGAATTGTAACCATGCTGAGGCCCCTCCCCTCCCCAAACCCCGCCCTTTCCTGGATGCACCCCCAAACTCCTGGCAACCCGATGCTCTTCCATTTTCATGTAATACAGAGGAAAATGTGGATTCCCTTCCTAAACTAATAGTTAAACTGGCCAGTTTGGTGTCCTGGTTAAAAACAGGGACTCTGATGTGAAAGAACCAGGTTTGATTCCCCACTCTTCCACATGCAGCTGCTGGTATGACCTTGGGTCAGTCACAAGTTCTTTCAGAGCTGTTCTCTCAAGGTCATTTCTAGGGAGAGCTCTCTCAGCCCCACCTACCTCACAGGGTGTCTGTTGTGGGGAGGGGAAGGGAAAGGAGTTTGTAAACCGCTCTCTGAGACTCCTAGTGAAGGGCGAAGTATCAATCCAATCCCTTCTTCTTCTAACGCCCCAGGTGGGGCCTGGAGATCTCCCGCTATTACAATTGATCTCCATATGCCCGAGATCAGCTCTAGAAGGTGGACTCCTGGCATTGTGCCCTGCTGAGACCCTTCCCCTCCCCAGGCTCCACCCCCTCCCCCAAATCTCCTGGTATCTCTCTCCCCGGAGCTGGCAACTCTACTCAGACGTTAAGTCCCACTGAGCTCCACAGGGCTTACCTCCTAGGAAGCGTGCATGCATGGGATTACAAAGGCTTACTCAGAAGCAAGCCGCTTTTTGCCTTCAATGGGAAGCCGCAACATGAGTAGGAGGGGGCGATGAGGCGAACACCCGCCACGTGTCCGGTCCCCACGCACCTCGCCCGTCCGTCCCCTCCCGCTCCTCTTTCATCCGCGCGGCTATTGTTCGGTGAAACCGATTCTTATCATCCCAATGGGCTATTGTGTTCCTTTAAAAAAAAAAAAAAGAATTAAAAAAAAAACAAACGCGCTTCCTTTGAAGTCGAGCCGCGGCGTCCCAAGTTCACGTCGGAAGAACTGCAAGAGAATCGAGGCGACCCAGAGACCGGCCCGCTCGCCTCTGACCTCGTGGCAGGCGGAGGGGCTCTGCCAGGTATCCTCCGGACCCCCCCCCCCCCCACCCCGAGTGACGCCATCATTAAATTTATTCTCCCCCCCCCCTCCACTTTTGCGCCCGGATCCCACGCGAGGCGCGCGCAACGAGGAGCAAACTAGCATTCGAAGCCATGTGTTTGTATTCTCATTTGCAAACCGGGGGGCGCGGGGGGGGGGAGGATTAACAAGCGGGGCTGGTTTGAAGCCCGGCGAGCCAGAGATTGCTTCGCAAACATTACAGTTATTACGTCTGCAGTTGGGACTCTTGGTATACATTATTGATCAACCGTCGTGTTTCTCTCTCTCTCTCTCCCCCAACCACCCTTAATGGAGATGAGGGCGCAGCCCCAGAGCGAAGAGGGTGTCCGGACGCCTATGAGGATCTCCCCCCGCCCCGGCACTGGCCTAAAGGTCTGCGTCTCCCTCCCAGGGAACGGGGATCGACCCCAGCTGAACCGAACATGCGTTAAAATGAAATAAATGGGGAGGGGGAGGAGCCGGGGCGGAAGCAGCAAAAACCCATGAAATATCCGGTAGCTTTGGAGGGCTGAAGACCAACACGCCCAGCCCCCCCACCCCACACGTGGGCGAAGGCGGGGGGGCGGGGGAAGGACTTTTCCACCCGGAGGTGTTGCCTTCGGACGGGCAACCGCAACGTTAAGGTTAGCTGCTTCGACCCGGCAAGTTTCCCTGGATGGAAACGCTGCAAACCGTTGCCTGCGTCGTCGGGTCCCTCCCGGGGGTTCCCAGTCGCCGATCTATTTGGCTGGGCGGGGGTGTTGCATTTCCTAAAGCCCTTAAGCGGAGGGGGAGAGTCAGCAGAAAAGGCACCCCGAGAACTGCCTCTTGAGGACCTTCGAAGGGCCTTTTCCGAGGCGAAGGGAGCAACTTCCAGATTAGGGTTGCTAACCTCCAGGTGGGGCCTGGAGATCTCCCGCTCTTCCATCTCCAGGTGACGGAGACCGGCTCCTCCGGAGGAATTGGCTGCTTTGGGGGCTATAAGAACATAAGAACGTAAGAGAAGCCAATGTTGAATCAGGCCAATGGCCCATCTAGTCCAACACTCTGTCACACAGCGCCCAAAATATACCAGGTGCCATCAGGAGGTCCAGCAGTGGGGCCGGGACACTAGAAGCCCTCCCACTGCTGCCCCCTCCAGCACCAAGAATAGAGTGCATCACCTGCCCCAGACTGAGAGTTCCCATCTATACCCTGTGGCTAATAGCCACTGATGGACTTCTGCTCCATATGTTTATCTAATTCCCTCTTGAAACTGTCCATGCTTGTAGCTGCCACCACCTCCTGTGGCAGTGAATTCCATACGTTAATCACTCTTTGGGTGAAGAAGTATTTCCTTTTATCTGTTCTAACCCGACTGCTCAGCAATTCCATGGAGTGCCCACGAGTTCTTGTACTGTGAGAAAGGGAGAAAGGGACTTCTTTCTCAACCTGCTCAATCCCATTCATAATCTTATAAACCTCAATCATGTCACCCCTCAGCCGTCGTTTCTCCAAGCTAAAGAGCCCCAAGCGTTTTAACCTTTCTTCATAGGGAAGGTGTTCCAACCCTTTTATCATTCTAGTTGCCCTTCTCTGCACTTTTTCCAGTGCTATAAGGCTGGAGTCTATGGCACTGTGCCCCGCTGAGGTCCCTCCCCTCCCCAAGCCCCGCCCTCCCCAGGCTCCACCCACCCCAAATCTCCAGGTATTTCCCGACCCAGAGCTGGCAACTCTGTCCCAGCAGTACCCTCATCCAGAAACAAGGAGGTGGCGCTCCAAGCCTCTCCCTTCTAACCGGCGGGGCAGCGTCCGTTTGAGGTGCCGGGATGGCTCCTGTCCCCGTGTGAATGTAGGAGCGGGGGGGGGGTCTCGTTGGGGGTCTCGTTTTGACAGCCGTCGCTCCGGAACCGAGAGCCGCCCGCAGAGCCACCGAACCTGGGGGAAGGGAAGGTCTTGTGCGATCGCCTCCTTCGAAAGTTTTCCAAGTCGAGAGAGTCCGGCAGAACTTTCCCCGTGTGCCTAATTTCAGTGTTCCCGCTAAGCTTGAGTTCGTGTGAGCTAGCTCACTGTTTTTTAGCCTTCGGCTCACACTTTTTTTTTAATCTTCGCTCAGGAAGGAGGGCTCTAGAGCAAGCTAATTTACGCAGCAGCCAAATCGCTCGCTCGCAACTTTCATGCCAGCAGCTCACATCACAAAGTAGAATTTTTGCTCACAAGACGCCACAGCTTAGAGGGAACATTGCTTTGGACACCCCCCTCCCCCCCTGGGCACTTCCTTGCAAGCCACGGGTGGTGGGTCTGATCCTCAGGGTGTGGATGGGCGCGCGTAAGGACGGTCCGGATAGGGCGGGATGGAGTTTCCAGTTGGGTTTTTTTTGGGGGGGGTCACTTCCCCCAGCCCGCTGCGACCTCCGTGCCTTCCGAGGCAGGCCGGGGCGACGCAAAAGTGTCCCGTTAAATCGCATCTTGTCGTATGGCGTGGCGCCACCGGTGGCTCCGATCCGGACCCTTTCCCACCGCTCCAGGCTGTCGGTAGCTCTTCGAGGCCACCGCCCAGCCAGTTTCAAGCGGGGGGTGGGGGGGGCGTACCGCTTGGGCCTTAGCCGGTCGGACAGAATCCAGGCCGCTGGAGCCCAGCCAGGTGTGAGAAGCCAAGAGTAACTGAAGAGGAGAGGACCAGAATAATGCTAGGAGACGTTGACGGCGGCGGGAAAAGAGGAAGACCCAACAGAAGAGAACAGAAGAGAAGCCATGTTGGATCAGGCCAAGGGCCCATCCAGTCCAACACTCTGTGTCACACGGTGGCCTAAACCCAGGTGCCTCAGGAGTTCCACCAGTGGGTCCAGAACTCCAGAAAAGGCTCCCACTGTGCGCCCCCAAATAACAGGAATACAGAGCATCACTTGCCCCAGACATAAGAACATAAGAGAAGCCAATGTTGGATCAGACCAATGGCCCATCCAGTCCAGCACTCTGCGCGTCACACAGTGGCCAAAAATACCAGGTGCCATCAGGAGGTCCACCAGTGGGGCCAGAACTCCAGAAGCCCCCCCCCTGCCCCCCACGTCCTCAGTTTGCAAGACCTGAGCGAGACTGTTAACCATGGGGCGTTCGGGAGGTCATTCATTCATACTTCATAGGGCCGCCAATTCGATGCTCCCTCTAAGCTGCGGAGCGTTGCGAGCAAAATTCTACTTTGTGAGCTACTGGCCTTAAAGTTGTGAGCGAGCGATTTGGCTGCTGCGTAAACCAGTTGGCTCTGGAGCCATGAGTGAGCTGGAGGCTAAGAAACTGTGAGCTGGCTCACGCTAACTCAGCTTAGAGGGAACCCTGGGACTCGCCTTAAGTCCGAAGTGACCGTGACTCGACTGCACTTGACACACAAGTCCAGCGGCTTCCCTCTCCCCTACCCCCGTAGCCAATAAGCAGTGTCAGGAAGTCGTTCGTGTGAATCTGAAGTCTACTGGCGCATTGGGGCTCCGGTGCATCTGGACTCCCGTGTCGTCGCCCTCCCCCCACGCGCCGCCGCCCTTAGAACAGCATCGTTCCCCGCAGCTTGGCCTTGGGGTGAGTCAAAGAAACCAACCAGGGCCTTAGGAAGCTGTGAGGAGAGCCGCTGCTAGATCTACCCTGAGTGATGTGGTACTTCCCACCCCCACTACCACCAAAGCTGACACAAAGTCGCGATTAAGAATGGGGGGGGCTTTCCCGGGTGTTACCTCCTAGCTGTGGAATCCGGAGGTTGACTGCCTCTGTTCCTGGAGGGCTTCTAGTGTCCTGGCCCCACTGGTGGACCTCCTGATGGCACCTGGTGTGTTTGGCCACAGTGTGACAGAGTGTTGGACTGGATGGGCCATTGGGCCTGATCCAACATTGGCTTCTCTGATGTCCTGATGTTCTCCCTGTAGTCGTCGCGCCTAGCAGCCGTTGATGGAGCCGTGGCGGAGCGCTGTAGCTCAGTGGTAGAACATCGGCTTGGCGTGCAGAAGGCCCCAGGTTCCATCTCCAGTGAAAAGGATTGGGCTGTAGGTGATGGGGAAGATCCCAGTCCGAGGTCCTGGAGAGCCGGTGCTGGACAAGGATATCTTGTTCTAGAAGGTCCCCGGTTCAATCCCCGGCACCTCCAGTTAAAAGGACCGAGGTGATGTGAAATGAAAGACCTCTGCCTGAGACCCTGGGGAGCCGCTGCCAGTCTGAGTAGGCGATCCTGACCTTGACGGGCCAAAAGTCTGATTCACTATAAGGCAGCTTCATGAGTGGGGCTGGAACATCGCTCGGGACAAACCCCTTTGAGAGATTTTGCCCTCGGAGGCTTCCAGATCGATCCCCCCACGTTGTTTCAGGCGGAGCTACTATTGGGAATGAATGACAACCGAAGAAGTCGCAGGGACGGCCCTTTTTGCCGCGATGAAGCCTGGTGAAAAATTCTTCTTATAACGCAGGAGGGCGATACAGATCACCCTTGGCAAGAAAGTTCACCTCGGACGGAGATGTGGTCGCCAGTACTGTCCTGCACACGCGCCACCTCTCCAATGGACCGCTTTATCAGGTCGCGTTCATTCCCCATCCAGTAACGCCAGCCTGTAATCCGATCCCGCGCATGTTGACTCGGAACCAACCCCCCCAAGGTTTGGGTCCGACCTTCCTGTTCGCTTAACCGCAGAATTCCCATTCTACCTTTTATAGCCAGTTTGTTTTGGAAGCCGCTTTGAGTCCCCCAGGGGGAGAAAAGCGGGCTATAAATGTCTCCGGAATTAAAACAAACAAAGGTTCGTGTACTTGGTGCCAAACCTAGGAAGCGTCCGATTTCTTTTAAAAGGGTGTTGTGCCATTTTGAAAGGGTGCCCCCCTCCCCAATCCCACCCACCTTATTCCGAAGCACCCAACAGGCTGGAACATCAAAACACACCGTGTGTGGGTCAGCCCTAGTAGACTGTTCGGGGTTTCGGAATCGCCGCGCGGCTTGGCACGCAAAATTCGTTTGGGCTCCGGATTGGCCTCGGAGCCTTCGGTTTGGGGGGGGGGGACTTGTTCCTAGACGGGGTGTGTGTGTGTGTGTGTGTGTGTGTTGCTTTCCCCCAATCTGCTTGCGTTGGGTGTGCTCCGGGCACGGCTTGATTGACTTGAATTAGCAGTCATAACAATCTGGCGGGGTCTGGCCAGAGACGGGGCTGTTCCCATCGATTTGCGTGATGTCTGGGCTGGATGCGCCTTTGACCTCTGGGCCGCCGCTCCCCGTGCTCCGCTCCGCTTTCGTCGTCAGCCCCCCCCCCCCCAATCTTTCCTTCTTTTTTTTTTAAAAAAATAAAAATAATTCGCGATCCACATTTTGGGCCCCGTTCCCCTCCCTTGAAATAAACCTCGACCCCGCCTTGAAAGTGGTGCCGGAGCCTTCCCCTTGTCCCCTCTCCCCGCCCGGGCGAAAAAGCCCGCACCGTTTTGCTTTCAATTAGAATAAACATCATTAGAGGAGCCGCCGTGCCTCGAATGGCAACGACCGACCCCCTTCGTATTTGTATTTGTCGTCCTGTCAGTTGACGAGAGAGAGAGAGAGAGAGAGAGAGAGAGAGAGAGAGAGAGAGAGAGAGAGAGAGAGAGAGGCCTGCAGTGTATTTGTATAAACCGAGGGCGGGCCTGCTGATTCCACCCCCCCCACACACACATAAGGTTGCAAGTTCGAAACCCCCCGGCGGCACGTTCTTTATTCAGTGCGCCCAGATACAGATTTTCGTGCGAGAGGCGATCACAGTCGACTGGGGTTTTTTTTAGGGGGGGGGTATGTGTAATTTTGCAGGCTGTGATTTTTGTTTGTTTGTTACGAATCCGTCGAATCCAGTGAAGGGGGTTCCCTTTCCCTTCCCTCCCTCCCCCTCTCCCTTCAAACCTACGCCGGGATACAAAAGTCCCCTCGAACCACGTGTCTTGGGCAGAAGTGAAGTTTCAGACGGAGAGCCGAAAGCGCGTCGCGTGGGCGCGGCGGTAGCCGGGGCGGACTGGATCTTCGCAGAAACTCCCTCGGAAGACTTTTCCCTCCTATCTTCTGGACACCCGCACCCCCCCCCTCCTCGGTCCCACAAACCTGACACCTTGTGCCGTAGTCTCTGCCCCCCCCCCACCATACTTTTTCCACGTTAGCATAAAGACCCCTCCCTCCCCCGCCGAAGGACCATTGATCGGCGAGCCAGCGGGGTGAAGTCAGCGCCCCCTCCCCAAACCCATTCTGGAGCAGTCGCCGGACAAAGATCGGTCAATAGACGGGAGGGGACCCAGCCGAAGTGCATAATGGCCTCATTGTCTTTCCCGGGAAAGGGGCGAGCGAGCGAGACAAACAGAGGGGGAGAGAGAGAGAGCGAGGGGGAGAGAGAGAGCGAGAGAGCGAGAGAGAGCGCCATCCGAACGCGCAGGGGAGCTCTGGCTGGACCCCGGGACCGGTCGACCCGCTCCCCCCTCCCCGCCCCCCTAAAGAGAAGTCTTTGCACGCCTGCCGGATGAGTTTAAATATTTATCTGCAGGCAACGACGGGAGAGGGGAGGAAGTGGTGGTGGGGGGAACGTGCCCTCCCCCCTTTATCTCGCTGTCACTCAGGTACTTGGAAGAACACTCGGCGGGCGACGGCTCCGGCTGCCGCCGCGTCGTCTGAACCCGCGTCCCGCGCGTTCCTCGCCTCGCCCTGCGCTCCAGGAGGCGGCCCTCTCTGGAGCAGGTGCTTTGGGGCGGGGGAAGTCATAAATTATATAACTATCTATTCATCTGGCTGTTTCCAGGGCGGCGTTGCTTGATGGCTCCGAGAGGGGGTGGGGAAGGAGGAGAGGGGAAGGGGGGGGAGCGAGAGAGGTTGGAGGGTGGGTGGGGGGAGAGGGAGAAAAGGCAGCATCGCCTGCCCTCCGCAAGCTGTGCGGAGCGAGCAGAGAAATCCTGCTTCAAACAACATCCCGGGGAAGAGGGGGGGAAAAGAGAGAAGAAATTAAAGACTTCTTAATTAGTGCAGCAATTAAGCGCTCTTGGTCGCATTCTAATCAGCCCAGGCGTGGGGGGGAGCCCCCACCATCAAAGGACAAACAGAACGATTTGCGGGCCTTTGAATTTTAAACAGTCTTATTGATTTCCGCGCCGCCGACGAGCCGCCTTCCTGGGCGCGCACGCGGAGAATTTGCAAGTCTCTCATCGACCCTGCCCGGGAGTTGGGCTGAGACGGGGGTCTGGAGAAGGGGGAAGGGGAGCGTGGGCTGGGGGTGGAAGAAGGCCTTGAAAGGGGGACTGTATCTGTCTGCGTGGGGGGGGTTAAGACCCCCCCCCGCCCCGGTCTTTCAAAGAAAGGCAGCCGGGGCATTATTGAACTGGATGATGCCTTCCTCCAACCACTCGGTTCCAAAGACTTCGGAGTTGGGGTCTGCCAACTCCGGGTCGATGGACACGCGCTCCTTTGTGATCCGGATACCGGCCAAGGTCAGATGTGATAAGTTGTGCTGGGTGGTGATGGGGGGGGGGGAGGCGAGGCCCGTGTGGGTGGGGACCCCTGCCAAGCACGAAGCTTTACAAAGTCTTCCTCCAAGTTACCCAGGTCTTTCCCCAGACGCCACTTTCCCGAGAGGGCGTTCTTAGCTGGGCAAAACACGCGAAAGCCAGACATTTAGGAGTGATGGTCTTCTTGCATGTAGATTTAAAAGCCCCCAGGAGCATGGGGCGCAGAAACCTCTAGGCGGTCGGCGGAGGACTCGCGTAGTCTCATTTACTCAGATGAATATTTGTGGGGTTTACTTCCGAGTAAGGACGTTGCAGCTTTACAGCCCGAGCCCATGAAGGCGATAATTGGCAATAAATCCGACGGTTCGTAAACGTGGGTAGGTTATGCAGCCCAAATAGGCATAAAAGCCAAAGTATTTCGATTTCGAGTGCTTAAAGAGAGGAAGGTAAGGCAATCCCGGAGACGTCTCAGTTCTTTGCAAACAGGGGGGGAAAATTGACACCTCCAATTTTCCAAGGGGTCTTACAGCTTTCCCTGGACACTCACACAGGCTACAACCTTGAAATTACATTCATCTGTGCTTTTTTTTTTTTTTTTTGCACTGGTCAGGATTTTAAAAAGTTTTCTTCCTTTAAACATCATATCCTGTTCTAAAAGCAGATGGCACCTTTGATTAATTAGAAGTTCCTAATCCACTTTCATTCCACTTTCCAAGTGGATTTTGCCCATTCACAGTAAAAACCCAGTTGGAAAGTGGATTGAAAGTGGATTATTTAGTGAGTGTGACTGCAGCCCTAGTCTGTCTCTTGTACTGAAAAATTATACCTATCAGCATGTTTAAAATAATATCTAAATTGGCCAGGTGAATTACCAAAAAAAAGTTGCTGAAAAAATTCACCTGAACAAACAAGGGGGGGTGAGAGAACCTATTTTAAGCAACTAGAGCTGTCCTTGATTTCAGTGGGAAAACCAAGCATGTGCTCAGACCTTTAAAAGACTGAGCATTTATACAGTAGTTCCAGAGTGTTTCAGATACCTTTATTTACTCATTCATACAACAACTTGTATACCTTCAGAATGATTTACCTTCATACTGCCCTTGAAATCAATGGGATTTAGAGCCCAAGCCTGAAATTAATGGGATTTAGAGAACTCAGCCCTGATGACTGGATTCCATGGGACTTATTCCAACCTAAGGTGTGTTCAAGTTGCAGGACAGAGCACTCAGTTGTGGCAACACAGTGCTTATGGATTCTACTATTTTAACAACCTTGGTACCTACATCACAAGAATTAGTGTTCTTCCCATCCTACTAATCCAGGTCAGTTCTCTGTTATCATCATTTCAACAATACTGTCATTAAAAAAAACCACACAAGGTTCTAGAATCAGGTTATAGATCTTTCCTCTGCCCTTTGCTATTTTAGGTCTAAACCCATTTCTCTGGACCTACAGATTTCAGCATGAGTTATTTCAATGAGCCACTTCAATGCTGATTTCCTGTCCAGACCACAACTTCCATGATTCATTCATTTATACTCTGCTTTCCTCCCTCAATGGGGGATCCAAAGCAGTTTACAACACCATTTCCCCCCTCCATCGTTCCCATGACAGAAAACCATGGTCATGCAGTGGGAAGTTGTGGTTATCCTAATGTGAGAATAACCCGTGTGCATACATGGGGAAGGGGGAAGACACCGTGACGTTAGATATGATGGTTAGTGGCGTGCATGAGGCCTTGAACAGCTTCCCATGATGGAAACAGGCCGGAGACTTAGGAGCATACACCTAGGATGCAGCACATGTGAGCATTCTCAAACATGGGCGCGATTCACCTGACAATGTAGAGAATATTTCCAAAGGGTGATAGATAACTTGGTAGACTGTACATGTGTGAATACATGCAGGTATATCCTGGTCACTGAAATCATTACTTACTTGGATCTGGAATTATACACTCCTAAATCAGTGTACATATGAACAAAGTGCACATATGAACAAAGATGGGCACACTTATTCTGTGTCAGCAGATACTGGTGGCTGGGAATCTGCAAATGGGGATGTGTGTAAAAAGTCAAGAGGTCTGACTTGTACTTCAAGGTAAAACTCACCAGACAAGCAGGCCACGCATAAGAGTTGTAGTGTAACAATCACAGTCTATTTAGTTCAAAGGGAGATTCCAGGAAGAAAATGCAGAATCCAGAATGTATCAGATGGGTTTAATTGCATTAACCAGGGTTTAAACAGAGGCCACGCCATTCTTAGCCACTAGGTAGACTCTGTTATCCCTAAGCGAAGAAGCTGTGCGTGATCATTGCGTTTATCTTGCACCTTTCTGAGTCTGGTACATCAATGTCACAAACCCCTCCTTCCCAGCTAAGAGTCATAACCCTCGCCCCGATATTCTGTCAGAGAATTTATTCCAGGACAACCTGCTGTTTTAATTAATCTCAACGGTTCCACAAAAGTCTGGTGGCCTCCTAAAGACCGATACTGCAATTCTAGACAGAGTTACACACTTTAAAGAATCACAGTGACGGTCTTCTGGATGCCCACAAGACTTTTGTTGAACTGGTCCTTCTAGGCAGGCCCTCTGTGTTATAAAAATGGGAAATGTCCATGCAGTTCACAGCCAACTCAACTTCCCCCTTAGGGGACACTGATATGCCTGCAAGAAACACTTGCCCATGAACCAATGCTCCCGCTAAGCTGTGGAGTCTTGTGAGCAAAAATTCTGCCTTGTGAGCTACTGGCATTAAAGTTGTGAGCCAGCGATTTGGCTGCTGCATGAATTAGTTTGCTCCGGAGCCCTCCTTCCTGAGCTAGGACAAAAATGTGTGAGCCGGAGGCTAAAAAAAATGTGAGCTAGCTCACACCAACTCGGCTTAGAGGGAACAGTGGAAGCAAGCAACCCCGCCCCCCCCCAATGATTTAACATTTTGTCCCAAAGCATAAATCCAGACCTAAGGCTGACTGAGTGTGTTTGTGGGGCGGGAAGGGGGGGAGTTGGTGAAGTTCCAGCCATCGACTGGTTTCAGGAAATACAAGTCCACCAATCTGATCATCTGCAAATTGTTTATTTTAAAAAGTTGTAAGGGGCTTTGGGGAAATGGCAAAATATATTTGCGGGTGGGGAGAAAGGCAAGAACGGCGCAACGCCAGGCTGCGTTAAAAAACACACACACACACAACCCGAAAGATCGTAACACAGTCCAGCCCTAAGGCAGTATCGATCCTGTCTGAGTTTAGCCGGGCTGTTCAGTCCCCGCCCTCCACAGTTTTTGCGCCCTGATTGGTTCTGTCCCCGCGCAGGCTCGGCCCCAACAATAAAGTTCCAGAGAAAACGAAAGACCCCGTCTCAGTCGCCCTGGTCAGCCCATTCAATCGGTCTGATCTCCCTTCCTTCGGGCAGAAACCACAAGGGGGAACGAGTCCTCCCCACATTTAGAAAGATCGCAGCACGGGCACGCCCCATTGTGGACTTTTGAGTCCAATTCAATTTCAGTAGACCAAAGAAACGCGCGGCTGCTACGGTTAGGACGCGCGATGCGAGCGAAACGTGCGCTTTGGAAGTCTCCCCTGGTTTCCGAGGAGGGCGCGCTAAACGCGTGCCTTCCCCTCGGTCGAAACCTAGAGGCTAAAAATGCCTCCCTCGTGCCTGGATTGTGTCTGAACCCGCGTTTCGTCCTGTTCCCCGTACACGGTCCTTTAGAAGCCAGTCCATTCTCTCCGAGGGGGCTTCAGCCTCGACGCGCGTCTGGCGGAGTCACCTGTTGGCTCTCCCAACCAGCGCCAGCGAGCGAAGCAGGTTTTTTTCCCCGAAGGCGAAAACTTCCCTTCTTCCCTCGCTCTTGGGTTTGCAAGCAGCGCTCGCGGTTTCCAAGGACGCGCGGGAAAAGGGAGGGGGGTGAAGTGGATGAGACGGCAGCAGGAGAAACTGCGGAGCGAGCGGGCTAACGCGCGGGGGACACGTCCTAAAAGAGACGCGAATGAAAAAAGGGGACGCGTCAGGGAAAAAAACGCCTCGACGGCCGGGGAGGGGGAAAGAAAAAAATACTCGCTAGGGGCTCAAGGCGAGCATTTGCCCCTTTCTCGACGTCTGGCCCGGCAGCTCCCCCCCCCCCATCCCTTCCCACAACAGATGCTTCTTTCTCAACCGCATGCATGAAATGCACTGCGACTACCTCGGGCTCTTTGCAATACACGCGCTCATTGTCATTCTCATTCTCCCAAAAGTTAAACGCACTCTCCAGATCGTTCTGCAATAAAAGCACGTCAACCGCGACCCACACTTTTAAAGTTTGGGAAAGGGCCGTTCCTTTCTTGGAAAGCGAGGAGAATAATAATAATAATAATAATAATAATAATAATAATAATAATAATAATAATAATAATAATAATAATAATAATAATAATAATAATAATAATAAGTGGTTAGAAGGAGGAGGAGGCGTGGAAAGCAGGAAAGCATCCGATCCCTTTCCCTCGCCAATCCATCTAAAAACACGGTCCTGAGTTCTGGATCGACGTGTGTTGACAAGAGGTTGCAGCGCCTCCCCTCCCCTCCCCCGTGTCGAGGGTTGGGGGGAAGAGGGAACGCGGGGAGGCTGGTTTCCGCCGAGGGCGCCCGGTGCAAGCTAACGGTTCCAAAGCGCATCTGGGTCCCCCCCCTTCTCTCCAAGTGCGCGCGCGCGTGCTTTCTCTCTCTCTCTCTGCTCCAGGTTCCTGGTTGGATAATTTAGGTTAATACCAGGGAGAGAGGGAGAGGGAGGCTCGGGCTGCTTCAAAGGGTATTTCAAGTTGCCGGAGCTCCGCCCCCTCTTCCCTCTGTGCCGCGTAACAACAACAACTCGGCGGCCAGAGCGAGCGAGCGAGCGCGCCAGGCTGGGAACCGGCAGCAGCGAGCAGGCAGCGCCACGACCCTCCGCTTTGGCTCCATGTCCCGGCCAGGCGCGACCTCCAGCCCAGCCCGACAGCAGCCCGCCCGCTTCCTCTTCCCTTAGGTGCGAGCGAGCGAGCGAGAAGAGACAGGAGGAAGAGGAGGAGGAGGAGACGCCGCCGCCGCCGCCGCCAAGCGAGCAGCCCTCCCCGGCTGGCTCGCCCTCTGCCGTTCGCCTTCCCTCCCAGTCGCCGCCGGGACACTTGGCCGGCTTGCGCCCCCTCCCCGTCCCCACTTTTGGGGGTTCCTTTCCACCCCCGGCCGGGGCGGCTTTTCCCACGCCGCCCCCCCTCCCCCGCCCGGCGTTAGACTCGCGCTAGAAGAGGAAGCCTTTTCGGGCTTTTCGCCGGCGGCGCCGCCGTGCTTCTCCGGGGCGAGCGCGCCGCTCTCCCCCAACTTTTCCAAGTCTCCCTCCGGCGCGTCTCGCTCCTCTCCTCTCCCTCCCCCTCCGTTCTTTCTCCGGGAGGGGGGGCCGCGGCGGCCGCCGCTGATGTGACCATGGCCGTCCCGGCTCCGCTCATCCCCCCGAGCCAGCTGGTGCCCCCGCAGCCGCCCGTCTCCACTTCGGCCGCCTGCACCACCACCACCAGCACCGCCTCGGCCGCCTCGCCGCCCGCCGGCGCGCCTTCCTCCGCCGCCGCAGCTGCCGCCGCAGCAGCCGCTGCTGCTGCTGCCGCCGCCGCCGCCGCCTCCTCTTCTTCTTCGGGGAGCAGCCTATTCCGGCCGGAGCCCGGCGTCACAGCAGCAGCGGCGGCGGCGGCGGCCGGAGCCACTTCCAGCGGCGAGAGCGGCTGCAGCGCCAGCTTGGGCACCGGCGGCGCGCCCAACACCCCGGCCGCCGCCGCCGCCGCCGGCGTCGTCGGCTCGGGGGCCGCGGGAGCCGTCGTCGGCGTGGTCGCCGCCTCGTCCGCCCCGGGGGCCGGCGGCGTGCCGGGCAAGCCGGTCTACTCGACGCCGTCGCCGGTGGAGAACACGCCGCAGAACAACGAGTGCAAGATGGTGGACCTGCGGGGCGCCAAGGTGGCCTCCTTCACGGTGGAGGGCTGCGAGCTGATCTGCCTGCCGCAGGCCTTCGACCTCTTCCTCAAGCACCTGGTGGGCGGCCTCCACACCGTCTACACCAAGCTCAAGCGTCTGGAGATCACGCCCGTCGTCTGCAACGTGGAGCAGGTCCGCATCCTCCGCGGCTTGGGCGCCATCCAGCCCGGCGTCAACCGCTGCAAGCTCATCTCCCGCAAGGACTTCGAGACCCTCTACAACGACTGCACCAACGCCAGGTGAGGAGAGGCCCGCCGGCCGGCCGCGGGGGCGGGGGAGGGAAGGGAGCCCGGCGCGCACCTTGGAACCCATCCACCGACCTACCTACCCACCTACTTACCTGCCTGCCTCCCCGCCGTCGGGCCAGACGCAGCGCGCCGCCCGGCCTCTTCTGGCGAGGCGCTTGGGGAGGGGGAAAGAAACACGTGCTCGGCGACCCCCCTCCAACAGATGGGGAGAAACTTCTGGCGACCTCCCCGGGGACTTTCAGCCCGATCTGGCTCGCCGTCGGAGAAGTGCGTTTGGCGTTTCTCCCGACGCTTCTTTGGCTACCCTTTCCTCGGGTCCGTTCAGACGTGCCGCTTCCAAAGCGCGCAGGCCTGGTGCGGGGAGCTGAAGGATGGTGGGGCAGACGCGTTCTCCCCAGGCACGCGGCTCGGTGACCTCTGGCCAATCAGCTGGCGGTAGTTATCGGATAGAGGAGGGAAAGCACTTTGCACGTGGGCAGGGGAACTCTTACCCTTCCTCTCAGGCGAAATCTTGAAGGGCTGGGGGAAGTTAAGGAGCTTAGAACTCCTTCAGAACTTGGGACTCTAACAGCGCTCCTCTTTCTTTTGACTATAACTTTTTTTTTTTTTTAGTACAGTGCAGCTCAAAGCCTTCCTCTCCTGTCTTTGCCTCTCCTTCTGCAGTTAGCCTGATGTGCTAGGAGCAAAGAGGAAGTGGGCTTGGATTAACTCTGGTGTGGAGGGGGAATGACAGATATTCAAGTATATTATAGATGTTTGGCTAGAACTGTAGGGCGATGTGACTTTTGGGTAGCACCTGCTGGCAGACCCTGTGAATGCCAGGAGAACGTTTCCAAACACTTGTTTTTAGTCTTCTTCTGTTTTGAGGTGAGTTACCGCTAAACTCTCTTCAGCCTGTGAGATGCAGTCTACAATGCTTTACGCCCCTTTGATATGTGTGTATTTAGACCGATGAACCGTTTTGAAGAATCGGCTCAGGAGGCGTGTGGGACTTATTCTGGACCTATCCATTCAGGATAGAGTTTAGCTCCTCTTGTGTGACTAGGTGCAGTCTAGTGTGGGAAACTTTGAGCAGACTTTTCCGTTCTTTTAGAGAGAACTAATTACCGTCTTGTCACAGTGTCTTTCAATTCAGGTTCTCTCTCTGTCAGGAACCAAACCTCAGACCCCCCTCAGCGGCCAGAAAGGGAACCCCTTATCCCTACAAAGTGAGTTTGATTAACACTAAGCTGTCCAGGAAAAAGCTGAACAGGAGGACATAGAGTCAACCCTAGGCACTGAAGGAATAATTTACCTCGAGGCGATTTTTAAATCGTGAATTTAAGTCCCCAAGAGAAAAGGTGATATCAACCAAATATGGGTTCTAATTTGCATACTTTCTAAGCAAACATACATATTAGTTGCTTGCTATAACAGTTAAGACCTATTTGTCTGTCGCTAATTTGTATCATACCTGGGACCATGATCCAGAACCTCTGGGCATTCTCCAGAAGGTATACCTGCTTAGAAACTGGGCATCAGTTGTGAAATTAATTGACTCTCTTTACCTATGTAAGGACACCAAACTAGCACACTTACTTGAAGTCCTATGTCGAATACTCTTGAGAAACAAAGCTGAGGGGTGCTTGATGGTTTCTTCATGGGATGGGACTTAAATATTTAGCCTGTTTGGTTGACACCCTAAATATTAATAATTTGCTCATCAACAAACCCTGTGATCTCAAAAAGTCACATTTTGCCCCTGGCTAAATTTTAAGAGACCGAGCTTAGACAGTCACGTGTTTCTTTATGCTCAGTTTTATTTTTAAACCAGATTTTTTTTTTTCTAAGTCAGGATTTAAAACAAATGTTTAGGGACAGGTACAACATAAATGAGACAACCAGTTGCGTTATTGTTACAACCACAACCAGAGATTACCCTATGCAATCTTCATTTAGCACTTCCCAAACAAACTTAAATTAAACCGTAGTAAGTAGAAGCTTGGCTTTATGGTTCTGTTGTCTTTTAATAAAAAGGAAACTGCAAGTTGTTATGCTAGAATATAAGGCTGTTTGCTTGGGAATCAATCCTGCTGATGTTTACCATGAAGGGTAAACTGGCTTTGGTGGCACGTATTGGTCTTGTCTCTTTAGTTTTGCACACTCCCCATTAGTGTAAGCCTGAAGTCTTCAGTTAACTTTTGGATGTACGTAAAATAAAATGGTACCAGATCCATTTTCATTAGATGCTCATGGAGCGGACTTTTTTTTTCCTGAGCGGCAAGGCAACAAGACAGATCTGCTTTTCCTTTCGCTGATTAAAACTGTGACTCAAAGCCTTTCATACATCCTACGAATAGAAATCTGTCTGCATATTTCATAGCTCTTATTGTGGCAACCACTGATGAGTTGGAGTCAGCGCTGTTTGCGACCAGAAATGCTTGGTTGAGTTGAAGATCTTACAAGGGAGTTTTCTCAGGGAATCTGTTTTTTTGTGTGTGCACCACTGGTACCTCTGGCGTTTAACTTTTTGGACAGCCCAGAAGAACCCTGACTTCCTAGTTCTCTCTGCTAACCCCAATCCAGCATTTGAAAGTCAGGGGGATTTAATGTGGGTGTCCAAGCTCTCGTACTTGGCCAACTGGGGGGTCAGTTGATGAGTGAAATCAGTTCAGGAAACTGGGGGGAAAGGGTATAATGGAGTAGATTTGTCTGGATGGGAAGTTCTGTATAGAAAGTGCTTCTTGTTGTAATGAGGTAACTGTGGTGTCTAAACTTACATGTGAATGGTGTCCTATATGGTGGGACACCTGTGTTCCACCTCTCCTCCCCACCCATTTCCCTAGAAGGAAGGCGGTCAAAGTGATCCTATGAAACTCTCTATTTGGCACGGGCTGGGTGGGTGGGGCTGGTGGAGCAGAGGATGAGGGGAAGGTACTTGATAGAACAGGGCATTTACACTGTGGAACTAACAAGCCACTTCAGAATTGAAAGTTCAAGTCCAGTGACGTTTTGACCAATTTTAGGGATTAAAAAAACCCCTTTGATTAGTCAGAAACAAAAGAAGAATAGTGAACAGGTCTCTGGGGACCATTGTTTTCCCGGTGTAACTTCTTTCGAACATCTGTGTCTGAATGCCTAGACCAGTTTTGCCCCACTGTTATTTAAGCATGTTTTTCTCTTTCCGGTGCTGTGTAATCCTTACCCATTAACAATTTGAGGTTGCCTCAATTTAATTTTTTTCCCCCCCTAGGGGTTATTAAGATGCAGAAGTGCATGGGGAAATAACCCAAGAAGACTTTTGTTCACTCTTGTCTTCTGATGATTTGGTTATGGCACTGTGTTCCTTTTCTCACAAAAGCGAGATGGAATAGGAGAGGTGATTTCTTTTTTCTTTTTTTTAGAGAGAGGCAAGAGATGCTGTTGAACTTCCCCTGTTTTTGGTCTGAGTTTGGGTACTGGGGATTAAGGGAGTTCAGTATGACAACCAGAAGCACTGCAGAGTAGTACCTGAATGCCAGTGTAACTGCAAGACCGTCTCAGACTTGCAGATCTGACATCTTGGGTATACCAACAGAACTTTTTAAAGATACTGTTGAATAGTTTATATGAGGAGAGAGAGAGAGAGAGAGAGAGAGAGAGAGAGAGAGAGAGAGAGAGAGAGAGAGAGAGAGAGAGAGAGAGAGAGAGAGAGTCTTTTCCTACAGGCGGAATTCTCAGATTTATATAAATTTATAGCATGATTCTGGGAACATAAAGAGGTAGTTTACTAACTTTTACGTAGTGCTGGGTTCTTTCTATATCATAATCAAATTTACCAAAGGATTGATGTAGATAAATGTGATAAACTGTACATTCTGGGAACCAAGCAAAGAAGTTAATGGCGGGGGTGGGGGTGGGGCGGGGAATCCTTCAGAGAAAACATGTACAAGCAAAGGTTTTTAACAAGCTTCTGTCAAAGGGATTCCTCATGACAACTTTTCTTTTTGATATTTGTTCCGGTTTTCAGTGATGAACAGTGCTGTTGTAATTAATTATTATACCTATCCATTAACATACATTTCTGCCCCATAAGCTAAATGAACCCATTTTGGAAACGGGCCCATCTTTCTCATCGCTGAATGTTTTACCTAAAAATGTCCTTCTATTTTTTTAAAAAATGACATTTTGGTGAGTCAGATCAGATATTAATTTTGAAGTAGTAAATGTCTTGTGATGTGTATGTCTCCACAAACTGACAACCCTGAAAAACAACAGGGTTTTATTTCTGTGTCTGTGTGTGTGTGTGTGTGGCATTGCTTGTGAGGGAGCTGATGAAGCTAACGATTCAGTCAAGGCTAATATACTGTTTAATCAAATGGCATTTCGAGAAAGCTATTAATTTGTTTTGAATAATAATCTAATTTGGTTCCCCTTGAATGTTTTGATTCATTAGTCATCAATTGCTATGAAGCACTTACAACAGCTTATCTATATAAAAATTGACATCTTTTTAAGAGGAGTGGTCTTGTAGCTCTGTAGCCGGAGTGCCTGATTTGCAGTACCTTATTTAAGCGAAGTGGTTTGTCTCACTGTACAGGTACCCCATATGATGTAGGAATATAGCTGAATATTAATAGGAACTGATTAGAGGTTTTTTTTTAATACCTGTGAGTTCGTGTGGTGTGTTAAAGTCATTTTATGATAACTTCTTATAAGATTGTTTAGGCTTTTGTGTGTTTGTTAGCTACCTTGAAGACCTGTAGGGTGGGAAAGCAGTTAACGAATATTCAAAATGAAGATCAATTAAAACCAGTCCTTTTAATATACTGTTGCCAATGGCAATACATCCCAGTTAAAAGTCTTTCTGGAATATCAGATAAGCATTTGCTTCCCCCCCTCAAATTCTGAGTTTTGTTCCCTCCCGGATTTAGACAATTGTATAAAATGTATATCCTCCAAATTGATATACATTGTATTCAGACAGTCCTGTACCCAAAATGTGCACATGTCGGGTTTTCTCCCATTTAGCTTCCTGTCACCACTGCAACATGCCCGAAGGGGATGAGACTAATTTAGTCCTCCCCCCTCCATCCATAATGATCTATCCCCTTTTATTTATGAAGCAATGGACAGTGCTCGGAAATCCCTGTGATAGATGCAGTTTCAAGGGTCCGGGTAATATTTGGGTGGCATTGGCTGAGTGTGACTCCAAAGGTGTGGAAGAACTGATAGGAAGATCAGTTGAGGAACAGTCAGGGAACAGAGCTGAAAAACAAAGATCCGTGGAAAATACCGGAGTTTGGCAAGAATCGAACGGGCAGGTCAGTCCGCAGCTCCCGTATGCCACAGCATTTGGGCTGAAGCCAGCTTGGAAGTGAGCCCCATTGAGATTGTACTCCCTACTAAATGTGTTTGGGGGCTACAGCCTTAGTTCCACTCATACCACCGGTCGTGAGGCCCTCCAGCTTTAAGTTCCCGAATCCGAAGACTCTGATTTAATTAGCGTTGTGGATCGGGGACTGCCTGTCAGCTTGCTTGAGTGATGGCTGAAACAAACCACAGCGTGCCACGCAGCTAAAACATGTTAGTTCTTTGAAAGCTGGGTTCACTGAATGGTTTCCAAACTCATGTGTTTTCTTGTCTTTGCTCTGGAGGTCTGCCACGAAAGCAGTCTTCTTCACACACACCCTCCCCCCGTCCCACTGAACCGGATTGCCTGGCATCACTTGTCTTTTGGATCAGGCACCGTGTGGCTTGTCCCCCTAACCTTTTCCTGATCTTACAAGATGCCGTTCAATGAGAACACTGGCAGGCAAAGTAAAAGTGAAGAATTGCTCCTGGCGTTTGCAAGTTCGTCCAAGAATGAAAACTTCTTTGGTTTTCGTTGTGCAGCGAATAATCAGCAGGTTACAAAATAGGTCTCTTTCTTCCCAAAGCTTGGCTTCTCTTGCATTTTTTTCCCTTCTATGAAGCATAGATTGGGTGACATTTTTTTTCTCTACAGGACACCCTTCAGTGTAATCTTGTTGCTTTTCATTTTAAAATTTAAACCTCTCTGTGTACTAGTACCACACTCAGATGTATAGAATTTATGGAATACCTGTTTCTAGCCTTCACGTACCTCAGAAACCGTGTGTGCGTTCATCAGTCTGTGCATTTATATTTATGGATAGAAAGGCAATATTTACAGGGATAAGACTGATTGGAAAAGTGTTTTCTAAAATAGCAGCGTATGAACCTATTTCCTTCATCAACATCACAATTCTTTATCTTTATAGCACTTTGTATTAGGTACTGTACGTTTTTGTTAAGAAGTCATTATTTATTGGCGAAGAATACAATTTCAGAAAGTGAACAGGGTTATGAAGCATAGCAAACATTTAAGTTTCACATTGTATTTGATTTTTTCTAGTGGAAGTCCCCCCGCCCCCCATATCTGTCAAATTTGCAATAATATATATGGCCATATTCATTGTGGGAGAGGGCCTCCGAATTCCTTCCTGACCCATTCATCTCACTAGTTTGAAGTCATACAGTTTATATCATCATTTTGATAGCAGGCTTACTGTTAATGATAACAGTAGCACACTGCTCATGGCAGTAGGTGCTTTACAGATACCACGTATGTTTTGTGCTTCCTATATCTACGTTTCATATGATTTTAAACAAATGTGTATATAGGGGAATATCCAGTGGCATAAATGTGTTTCCTTGTTAATATGTAATTTTGCACTTACACATTTATTCCTATAACTTTTCACATAAATCGGAGTCAACATCCTGCATTCTGGACATGATATCAGGTTCTTACTATCACATTTGAAAAGACTGAATCTTATTGCATGTATATTTATTGATAATTCTTAGCTGCAAAAATGGGTTATAGTCCGTTTCAAGCAATAGGCAGGGCAATTTTCTCACTCTGTTTTTGTGGTCAGAAATGTTCTGCTTCGGCTGCAGCATCCGCTTTTGATTGTGGGGAATTAAAATATACAAATGCAATGTGCGGGGTTATTTGGAGCGATTTAAATGCTCGTGGTGCCTCTTCGGTTGTGAAGCCACGGAGACCTGATGGGTGTGCCACATGTTCTGAAACAGCTGACGACAACAAAAGTTTTTCCCCCTCCCCCCACCGCCACTCTGTAATACCGCTCTTGTAAAATGCTGGACAATTCCAAACGCTGCAGTTTTGTTGTCCGAAATCTGGTGGAATTCAAGCAGTGTATGGTTTGTACCCTATGGGGGGAAAATGGGGAAAATTACTTTATGATATACATCATTTAAGAAGGGTGGTTCTTTCTCCCTAGGACTGTGTGATCGATTTGCAAAGTTAGCATTGCCGTATGTTCTAGCATACGGGTAGCTCTTTAAGGATGGTCTCCATACAGCGAGGAAGCTTTACCTTTGATGTGATATTTCTTATTGTGTGAAGACAAGCGTGCAGTAAAGCCTGTTGTACGCAGTGCAACAGAAGCAAGGACCAGTCGATTGAGATGCCTCTCAAACATTCACACCGTCAGTTTGAAGACGCCACATTGGTATAAAAGGTAAAGGTTCCCTTGCTCGAAAGCCAGTCGAATCCGACTCTAGGGTTGCGGTGCTCATCTCCGTTTCAAAGCCGAAGAGCCAGTGCTGTCTGAAGACATTTCCATGGTCATGTGGCCGGCATGACTAAACACCAAGGCACACGGAACGCTGTTACCTTCCCACCGAAGTGGTACCTATTTATCTACTTGCAATTTCTTGCTTTCGAACTGCTAGGTTGGCAGGAGCTGGAACTAGAGACGGGAGCTCACTCCGTCATGCGGCACTCTCGGGTCTCGAACTCCTGAACTACTGACCTTCCACAGCCTGCAGTTCAGCGTCTTAACCACTTGAGCCACCACAGCTCACCACATTGGTATAAATGGTACCAAATTTCCTTTGTTGGTAATCCGTTGGTTATCTAAAACCATTACTGATGCCCATCTCCTTTCATGGTTTAAGCTACACTTCCAGGCAGATCTTCTGTGAGTAAGTCCTCTTCACCCACAACCCCACCAATAATCTTTACATCTGCGTATTGGAACAGCACCAAATTGTAGAGAATCCAAACACACACCCAGAGCAGGTACTAGACTTCATAAATACTTGTCTGCCTGACAGGAATTAGCTCAAAAGAAAACAAATCTGTAGGTACCTCCCCATTTCTTTCCTTGTTAATATGCACAATACAAATATTTAGTGGTTTGATCTGAAGGAATGAAATCCAAAAGATAGTTACTATTGAGAAACTTTGCTTATACAGACCAACTCTGTGCATGTATACTTGGAAGTAGGTCTCACTGAGATCAGGAAGGTGTACTCATGATTAAAAGTGCCTAGAATTATTTTTTTTCTCTCTCTGTTGTATCTTTTACAGATAACTCTTTATTAAGGTCAGTTTTTGGAACTCAGTTACGTGTTTGTGCATAGCTTATGAATTTTTATGCTCCTCGTCTTGATTCATAGTTAAATTTGGGCTCGAAACTCAAGTTGTTACTTAACTGGGTTCTGAATTTTGTTGACCGTAATGGGTCTGTTCAATGGAGAATGAAAGACTTTTCACACTAACTTGGGCAGGAGAATACGAAATCAGTGTCTCTTTTTTGAAAAAAAAATTCCAGGCATGCATAAAGCAATGCTGTCCTGATGGCATCTTCAATTTTTTTTTTAAAAAGTATTTTAATACTTTATTACCAGAATGTGAATCCAGAGAGCCAGTGTGGTGCAGTGGTTAGAGTGACGGAGTAGGATATAGGAGATTCAGGTTCGAATCCCCACTTTGCTACAGGTGACCTTGGGGCAGTCACATTTTCTCAGCCTATCCTACCTCACAGGATTGTTGTAGGTGTAAAAAATGAAGGGAAAAATTATGTAAGTCACTTTGGGTCCACATGGGGGAAAGGCAGGGTACAGATGAATTGGATATTATTATTATTATTATTATTATTATTATTATTATTATTATTATTATTATTATTATTATTATTATTATTATTATTATTATTATTATTATTATTATTATTATTTCTTGCCTGTTAATTAGATAAAAAGTAATAACCATGGATTTAGGACCCTCAGCATAAACAGCTTATCTGTTTGTGATGAATCTGTTTTACAGATGGCTCCTAACTACCAACCTTGATGTGATAGGGGCTGCATCTGTCATTTCAGATTCTTAGATTTCCTCCTTCTGAAAAAGTTGCATTGTTCGTACTGGCCCCAGTCTTTGGTTTTCTGCTTCATACCTTGGACTTCATCTCGGTGCACAGTTTGGTGTAGTGGCTAAGTGCACGGACTCTAATCTGGGAGAATTGGGTTTGATTCCCCACTCCTCCACTTGCACCTGGCTGGATGACCTTGGGCAAGCTGTAGTTCTGATAAGAGCTGTTCTGGAAAAAGAACAGTTTCTGTCAAGAGCTCTCTCAGCCCCACCTACCTTACAGGGTGTCTGTTGTGGGGAGGGGAAGGGGAAGGAGTTTGTAAGCCGCTCTGAGACGCCTTTGGGTAGTGAAGGGTGGGGTATGAATCCATTCTCTTCTGCTTCTTCTGCTGCTTCTTCTGCTTCTGCTGCTTCTTCTGCTTCTGCTGCTTCTTCTGCTTCTGCTTCAGGTTCCAATGGAATTTATTTCCGGGAGGGATAGATTTTAGTATTGTTGCGGTCCTGCGTGCTTTGCTTCACAAAACATTTACTTGGTAAATAGTTACGGAGCTATAAATTATTGTTTGATTGTAGCCAAAGGCACAGTTGGCCACTTGCTTTTGTAGGCAAGATTGTTGTTGTTGTTTTTTAAAAAAGGAGAGAAAATTGTTTCTAATATCTCTGTGTTTCAAGGAAGAAATCATCCCCAGATCTAGAAGCTAGATGCAATTTCCTATTGCACTGTACAGTGTTAGGAAGTTCAGTCTCCTTTAAACAAGTGAGCTACTTCAATCACAAAACCCATTTCCTCTTTCCCCCCTGCTTTTAAATGATGACCCAGCTGAGCCATGCTGATAGATCCTGACATTGTGTGTAGCACAACATGTGATTTGCCTTGAGTCAAGACTTCAGAGGCTAAAGTTTGCTTAGCACTTTCTAGGGCAGCTGCGGCTGAAATTAAAGCTGCTACAACCCAGCACAATAATTTGACCTAACAGTTGAAGTCTCATTTTGCTTTATGACTTCCCTTCTCTTGTTCTTTTGGCCTTGACTGGGATTATATTTGAGGTGAATGTTCACAGCGCCATGTTGAATAATGGGATGGCAAAGAAAAGAAACTACAACTGCCGTAAACAGTTTACTATCTCTCTCTCTCTCTCTCTCTCTCTCTCTCTCTCTCTCTCTCTCTCTCTCTCTCTCTCTCTCTCTCTCTCTCTCTCTCTCTCTCTCTCTCTCTCTCTCACACACACACACACACACACACACACACACACACACACACACACTAATTAATTCAGGGTGGCTCACAGTCAATACATAAATAACAATTAAAATCCACATAAACTCATCTAAAAACAGTTCAAGTTATAACTAATACGAATTAGTATTGATGATGATTAATTAGTTGTTTGAGATGGCCTTCCTTAAGAGTGTACACAAAGGTCTAATAGTCATTCTGCTCATGGTCTTCCGAATACAAGGGTGGCATAGGCATGGCCAGCCCCAGGTGTCTGGGCGCCCTAGGCAGGACAGCCTGGGGCGCCCACCCCACCGGGGATGCCAACCTCCCGGTGGGGCCTGGAGACCGGGGTGGGGGCGGCGGAGCGCTAGCTTTCCTGGGCGCTCCGCAGCTGCGGGGTCCCCAGGAAAGCCAGGAAAGGGGCGGGAGTTCTAACCCCCGCCCCTTCCCTCCCAGTGCCGACATTCTTGGAGGCTCCGTGGCTGCGGGGGCCCCAGGAAAGCCAGGGAAGGGGTGGGGGGGCTCTTCGTGGAGAGGGGCCTTTTGGCGCCCCTGCAACTGGCGCGCTCTAGGCAACTGCCTAGCTCACCTAGTGGGTGAGCCAGCCCTGGGCATAGGCTAGATGTCAAAGCCGAGGGCCAGGACTCTATAGTGGTGGCGGCGGCTCCTTAGTTGAAAGCCTGGTGGAAGAGCTCCGTCTTGCAGGCCCTGTTACTGTCTTGAATCCAGGCTGTGTAGGCTAACTTGTAGGCCTGAACCAACTGGGCGCTTGCAAAGTACCAAGAACTCAAATTTTACACATTGGAACTGGAAGCTTTATGTAAGCCATGCATTATTTAATGGCATGCTATGGATGTATATATTCTATACCAGGGGTGTCGAACTCATTTGTTATGAGGGCCGGATCTGACATAAATGAGACCTTGTTGGGCCGGGCCATGTGTGTGTCATAAAAGGTAATGCCAGGTAGCGGAGATATCAACTTTATAAAGGACACAAACACGAAGGGTTGTTTTTTTTTTTACTTAAAATAAAAACGTGCTTAAAACATCAGCACTCTTGCAATATTTTGTTTATTTAACAGTGTCTGATAACTGACACCTCTCGCTCTGAATCATTGCATCAAAATGTCTGTGTTGTTGTGGTGACAACAGCTAGAATGACTTTTGCACAATTTTGGAAGCAAGAAAAAATACCGGAAAAATGGGAATGGATTAAGAAGATGCTGTTTATGGCAGAAATGGACAAACTGACAAGAAGATTAAACAATGAGGAAGGTGAAAACTTTTTTGACGAATGGAAAGACTTTCAAGAATATTTGCTGAAAAGTTGGGATGTTAAACATGGTTTGATTTGTTTTGATAGTTATTAAGGGGAGACTTTAAAGTGATTAGATTCTTAAATTGTTACCATTAGCAAAGAAAGTAAAATTATTAGTTAATGTAACTGAATAAGAGAGATATTAATGGGGTTAGAGCATTGCGGGAAGCCTTGTTTGGAGGGGAGAGGGGAAATAATAGAAGGGATATGTATTTACTTGTTAAAGTTGTATGAACGTGTGAAAAATATCCAATAAAAATTGTATTCTAAAAAAAAAAAAAAGTCTGTGTTGTTGCAATCTTGAGTATGCTGTTCAGGTGTGTATCTGTAAGCTGCAAACCTACAATGATGCAGCAGCAGCAGAACTGGAAGCTGAAGACAGTCAGTTCCATTGCGGGCCTGATAGAAGCCCTCCGGGGGCCTCATCTGGACCCCGGGCCGCATGTTTGACCCCCCTGTCCTAGGCAGCCTGCGAACAACATGCATTACAGACCGCATTCTCTCATATGAACCTACCTGTATACTCCAGTCATCTTTGGAGGTCTGCTTCTGTTGCCCCAGCCATCCGAAGTTAGATGGGGGGGCTGACCAAGAAAGGGCCTCCCTCCCCAGGGAGATTCCTCTGGCTCCCCCGCTCTGTTGGTGTCTTTTGCCAGCTGCTGAAAACTTTTGTTTCATCTAGCATAACGCCCAGTAATGGTTACTGGCTCTCCTTCCGGTTTTTATTTGCTCACATGTTTTAATGCTTTCTACGTTTGCTGATTTGTGGACTCTGATGGGGTGGAAAGGCGGCATAAAAATGTTTTAAGTAATAAGATCATGTCGACCGCTTGTTGGTGTATTCGATCAGTTTATAAGCGAGAAGATTTTTTTTTTTTTATCCTGTTAAAGGGGATGACTTTACTACACCATAAAAAATCAATGCATATTCATGTTACGTTTTTAATATGTGCAGCATGGCTTTCAATACGATGCAGCTTTCATAGTTTGGCCATTTTTCTAATTCAAGAGAGGTATATTTAAACTGCAGTTGCCTTTGAGATGTAGATTAAACAAAATTAATATCTTGTGGTTGCTTGGTACTCAGTAACAGCTGCCAGTTCTATTTGTGTCTGTCAAGAATTTAAGCAGAAGGTTATAATACCATTTAGAGGTATGTGTTGCTAAAAAAATACCTTCAGTTTCTGTTGTAACAGGATTTCTATTATACTGTAAATCAGGTCTTTCTTTCTTTCTTTCTTTCTTTCTTTCTTTCTTTCTTTCTTTCTTTCTTTCTTTCTTTCTTTCTTTCTTTCTTTCTTTCTTTCTTTCTTTCTTTCTTTCTTTCTTTCTTTCTTTCCTTCCTTCCTTCCTTCCTTCCTTCCTTCCTTCCTTCCTTCCTTCCTTCCTTCCTTCCTTCCTTCCTTCCTTCCTTCCTTCCTTCCTTCCTAAAACAGGTGCCAGAACTCTCAAGAGGGAAACATTTCAGTCTGTATACTGAAAACTCATGAACTTTTAAACATTTTTTCAAAAGAATTTTGTCGAAGGGGTTCCAGAACTCTGTTCTGGTGTGTCCCCCCAGAACAGAAGCCCTGCTGGAAATTAATATGGTGGGTTGCCTGGTATAGTAGGATATATCAGCGGCATAGTTGAAGGTCTTCAGAGCCTAGTATTGAAGGGAACATCATAAACAAACATTATCCCTGTCATATTGTGGCTCCATTTGTATGTCACATGAAGTCAGAGCCAGCGTGGTATAGTGGTTAAAGTGTTGGATTAGGTTCCAGGTTCGAATCCCCACTCTGTCCTGGAAGCTCTCTGGGTAACCTTGGCCAGTCGCACACTCTTAGCCTAATCTACCTTGCAGGGTTCTTGTGAGGATGAAATAGAGGAGAGGAGAATGGAGTGAGCTGCTTTGGGTCCATATTGGAGATCAAGGAGGGATATAAATAAAATAATAAGTCAACATGCAATCGTAAATGGTTTATGCAGAATCCTACTGAATGGGGTTTACTTCCAGGAAAGATTTCCTAGGATGGCACTGTGTATATCTGGGCATAAACTTGGTTTGAAGCCTGGATTGCATCTGTAGCTTGCGCCTTCCTTCTCTTCTTGCACAGAATGCGAAGAAGGCAAGTTGATTTAAAGCTTACTTTGGTTCTCTTAGAGATATGCGTGCTGCCATATATATTAGTTCCCTTCTGCAAGACAGGGTTGTCCAAATCTGGATTAAACTCTGGTTTAGAGTCCTGGTTTGTGAAGGGGGAAGGAACTCTGGTTAAGTTGCGATATCATGGGGTAAGTGCTTTCAACCAGAATTCCTTTATTATGCTCTGCATGAGAGGGGAGGGAGGAGATGGGTACGTGTGTGATCCTGGTAGCAGGCTCGTTTTGTACACGTTTGGATTAATTGTTGTCTTAGTGTGATGTCTGAAGACTTGCCTGTGTGTACTTCGCTCTTTGCAAACGCAAGAAAGGATTTTAAAAACTTTCTGTAGCCAGAGGATGCCTTTTCAAGATAATGCCTGTTGAGGAACCCCCAGTGTGTTGTAAGAAGTCTCGGGGCAAACTTGTTTATTTATTTAGGTAAACCATTTATTAGCCAGCTTTCTTCAGAACGGAGGCCAAGGCAGCTTACAAAATAGTTGTGGGCAGGGGATCCTTTGGTTTGGAGGCCCTCCCCCCTGGTTCTGGGTTATCAGAAAGTGGGGGGATGTCCTCTGGGTGCTCCATTATACCCCATGGGTATCTGAGGCTTTGAGGGGGCTGTTTTTTTTAGGCAGAGGGACCAAATTTTCAGCATAGCATCTGGTGCTTCTCCTAACCCCCCCCAAGTTTAAAAAAGATTGGACTAGGGGGTCCAATTCTATGAACCCCAAAAGAAGGTGCCTCCATCATCCATTATTTCCAATGGAGGGAAGGCATTTAAAAGGCATGCAGTCCCTTTAAATGTGATGGCCAGAACTCCCTTTGGAGTTCAATTGTGCTTCTTCCCTCCCCTCACCTGGAGGCTCCTGGAAAGTCCCCCACCGGCCTGTCAGCCTCACCTGGCATCCCTAAATGGTACCAGTCAGTGTGGCTTCGGTGGAGAATGAGTTGAGAGCAACTACTGTGTTAGAAACACAAGCTCTTACCATGGAATCACAGGAACCTTCCGGATGTGGGGGTTGGACCTGGAAGTGAAATCACAGGATGTGACATCACAAAAGAGATTTCAAATCCTTGCTACTGGCTTCACCCCCAAAGTCTCCTGGCCCCACCCCCAAATATTTCCTGAGTTGGACCTGGCAACCCTAAGAACAGAAGAGAAGCCAGAGTTGGATTAGGCCAGTGGCCCATCCAGTCCAACACTCTGTCACACAGTGGCCAAAAATTCCCTGGCACCATCAGGAGGTCCACCAGTGGGGCCAGGACACTAGAAGCCCTCCCACTGTTGCCCCCCCCCAAGCCCCAAGAATACAGAGCATCACTGGCCCCAGACTGAGAGTTCCTATCTATACTTTGTGGCTAATAGCCACTGATGGACCTCTGTTCCATATGTTTATCCAATTCCCTCTTGAAGCCGTCCATGCTTGTAGCCGCCACCACCTCCTGTGGCAGTGAATTCCACGTGTTAATCACTCTTTGGGTGAAGAAGTACTTCTTTTTATCCATTTTAACCTGACTGCTCAGAAATTTCATGGAGTGCCCACGAGTTCTTGTATTGTGAGAAAGAGAGAAAAGTACTTCTTTCTCTACCTGCTCTATCCCATGCATAATCTGTCATGTTGCCCCTCAGTTGTCATTTCTCCAAGAAACCCTAGACAAAATACAGAAAATAAAGCACATAAAAATGAAATTTAAAATCACGGTTCAGCTCTGCTAGGCTGCGATCACACACACAATTAGCCACGCCATAGGCGTGAATGCCGGGCAAATTTAAAGGGTGCAATCAGACAACAACATCTAGGAAGCACCCTGCAGCCATTGGCTACCCATTCTGCTCCACTGCAGAAACAGAGTTAAAAGGCACAGGGGCAAATCTGGTAGTTAACGGGTTGCAACAGCCATGGATGGACTTTCCCATGTCCGATTGCTCCAGCGTGCTCTCATGGTGTTGGGATGGTCTGATCAGGCCATCCCAACTACATGCCATTGTTTTTTTTTCTCCTTCACAGTATGCCCATCATCGCAAACTCCATAGGGAGCCTTTGGTGAGGAGGTGCAATTCATCGATCCCTCGGTTAAGCGCATGGGGAAAAAACAGCACACAAAAACACCTGCAGTTGCATCTGATCATGCACTGATGGACTGCGCCTGCAGCTTCAAAGGAAGGTGTGATCGTGCAACCATGGGTCAAATTCCACCAGAGGAGATAGCCTTGCCCCCCCCCCCCATTTTTTCTGGTGCATGTGACTCCCAACCCTAGTTAACTTAACCAGATGTGACCTGTCTTCAACTGTCCATCTTCAGCCACCTCCTAAAGATGGACATTGAGGGGGCCAGGTGCACCTGCCCGGGCAGGTTGTTCCATAATTGTGGTGCTGCCACTGAAAGGACTTGTGTACCCACCAAATGAGCTTCTTCAAATGATGGGACAGTCAGGAGGGCCTTTCCCTGTGATCTTAATTCCCAGGCAGGAACATCTGGGAGAAGACAGTTCTGTAGATTACCTGGTCCCAGGCCATGTAGGGCTTTGAAGGTCAAAACCAACACCTTGAATTGGGCTCAGGAGCAGACCAGAAGCCAGTGTAATGGCTGTAGTATCGGGGTCCCAAGCTTCTGATCAACAGTCTAGCTCTGAACACTCATCAGGGGCAGTGCCAAGTGGAGTACACAATCTGTTCACATGGAGTACTGTCCAGTCCCAATGGACCTTGCCATTGCCTGGCATGAAGTGAGAATAAACTCTGGAATACATAGAGCCCCCCCACAGCTGTGTGTTGCATGGGAACATCTGTAGTGGTGGAAAAGTTTGTCCGTCATTATTCATTGTCATACTGGAAATATCCCCCGATAACATTCCAAGGAACCTGAACTTTCCCCAAAACATGGTTTGAAAGTCACATTGCCTTAGTAAGGGGGTCTCCTCAGGGGCGATAGAGTTAACCTGTGCTCATTGTTATCAGTGCTTAAAATATGGAATCTGCTGCCAGAGGATGTAAGTGATGGCTACAGGAATAAACAGCTTAAAAGTTGATTAGATTCATGGAGGATAAGTCCATCAGTGGCTACCAGCCCTGGTAATTGAGGAGAACCTCCACATTGAGAGGCACAAATCCTCTGAATCCCAGAGCCAGGAGGCAACACCAGAGGAAGGTCTCGGCCTGTATGCCCTGTTGTTGGCCCTCCAGAGGAACTGGTTGGCCACTGTGTGAGGCAGGATGCTGGACTAGATGGACCATGGTTCTGATCCAGCAGGGCTCTTATGTTCAAAAATGATGGGAGAAAGACCACACAGATCAGTGGTGGTTTGGCTTTCTTGTCACAGAGCAAGGTGTTTTGTGTATAGGAGAGTGATGGAAGATATACTACGTCTGGATGAAGAGCAGAGTAGTTCTTGGGTACTCGGAGCAGTCTGTAATGCTTTTCTGTTCATCTCATGGCGTTGACTTATGGTTGAGATATCAGCAGTGGTGTGCTTAGGCCATCTGCCTGAAATAACCTTGCTTCATGAATATCTAGGAGTTGTTTGCTTTATCCCCCCCCCCCCCCGGTGACAGAAGATATTCTGAGAATGTGCACAGGGTCTGTCTACACATTACAAAGTCCCCGTGTTTGTTGGGGAACAGCACAAGGACATTGTCTCACATGTGCAATGGGAGTTTTGGATTTCCGAGACCCATACTGGCTTTTGCCTGTTTGCAACCGCAGCACACAATGAGAAGAAGAAGAGGTTGGATTTATACCCCGTCCTTCACTCGGAGTCTCAGAGCAGCTTACAAACTCCTTTCCCTTCCCCTCCCTACAACAGGATACCCTGTAGGGTAGGTGGGGCTGAGAGAGCTATTTCAAGAACTGCTTTTTCAGCTCTGACAGAACTGTGGCTTGCCCAAGGTCATCCAGCAGCTGCCAGTGGAGGAGTGGGGAAGTACCTATACCTTCCTCGCTGTTGTTTTCATGTCCTCAAACTGTCCAATGGAGCTGCAATTGGCTCCATTGTGTGTATCCACGTCAGTAATGAGATTTTTACAGTGGAGCCAGTAGCAGTTCCATGGGATGGTTCGTGGATGTGAAAATAGTGGGTGGGAGGAGGTTAAATTCTCTCTCTGCCTACTTTGGTTGCACACATGAAACCGTCTGTGTGATTCTGGGAGGTACAAAACTCCCATTGCACATGTGATGCAAAGTCCTTGGGTTGTTCCCCAACAAACACGAGGGCTTTGGAACACGTAGATTGAGCCTCAGCTAAACATCCTTAAAATGTGTCATCTTAGCTATCTTCTTTTTCTCAGGGCCTAATGTAAGGCACTCTTTATAGTCACTTCTGAAGGGTACTTCTTTTATTTGAAACCCTTCTGTTGTACCATATCTGATAGGTTACATCTCATGGCAGGGTTGATGGGGTAACGTGTCTGCCACACACATGCTGTGCCGTTGCTCAGGTCCAAAAATGTCCTGCTCAAGTTCCAAAGCCTGTTGAAGGCACGTCCATCAAAATACCAGTTCTTGAGATTCAAGTATTTTTTTCCCCCCTTGTCTTTGCAAGATCTGAATACTAATACCGTGCTTGATGCATGGATTGTGAAGATTAATATCTTATGGTTTCTTGTGTGCTATATTAGGAGATAGAACAAAAACGTGAAAATTAGTTTCCCCCCCTCTGTTTTTCATTTTGTTTGCATGTATGATCCTTGCATGGATTTGCATTGTGCTATTTCTGTTCTCCCCTTTGCCCAGCTGTGTCCCAAGGGCACAGGACTGGATCATACAGTTTCGCTCTGTCTATGCTTTGCTCTGGCCAAAGCACCGCTCGCTGCTTCTGCTGCTGTCCCTTTTGTTTGTGCAAGGTCAGTGGTTTTAAGTGAGCCCTTGTGCAAATGCAGGTTTTAAGTGAGCCCTTGTGCAGAGGAAGTGAGTGGGACTTTGGCCAGAGGGAAGTGATTGCAGAACACGGTCGTAGGATTCAAGCCGACACTTTTAATTCTTAGCCTTTTGGGAAATTTCCAGTTCTTGAAAAGAGTTTTGTGATGGATGACTAATGTGTGAAAAAATCCCTTCTGTAAGTTCGTTTGATCAGAGACGATGCTAGTTTTGCGAGAGCATCCTTCTAAAGATTGCCTGGCATCTGTATTGTCTGCAGGATTTCGACAATACAACATAATGCCATGTTTAGACCCCCACAGCATCTTTAGATCACCAAGAGCAACAGCGACAAAAACAGAAAATGCGGAACCCCGTAGTAGTACGAGCCAAAGTTCCCTGGATGGTTTTGAACATTCTGATGTTTTCAAGCTCCAGAGTCTTACATGATTTTTATACAGGGGACAGGCTTGTATGGTACAGCACAGTGGCAACATGGCTTCCAGGTGGCAGATTTCCTTCCAGTTTACCTGCGCCAATCTCCCAGCAGCAGCTGCCCCCTCCCCCAAGCCACTGGGCCTTTTCCAGTCTTTTAAGAACTGACAGCTGAATATTGTTATATTGGTATAATGTTACGACAGTGTGTAATAAGTTCTCTTAATCCTCAGATTTTATTGTTTAAGAAGTAAATCTCTAGTTCCTTGTTTAAAATGTAAATCTCTATCCTCTTCTTTTGCTGAGATATGCCTTTTCCCGTTATAACTCTGCAATGGAAGGCTATAGAGAGCGGCTTTTTTTTTTTAAATGAAAGCTAGGAATTCAGAGAACCAATTAAAAAGTAAAAGCCCTGCAGTGGCATGGGAAGGGAATGGCCTTCATTGGGGACAGTATCACAGAAAATGGCTACCATATGGTTAGGAAAATCAGAACCCAGGCAGCCATCTGGGCTCTCCAGTCCGCTATATGGCAATCATTTCCCAAAACTTCACAGCAAGGTAGTTTTGAAAAAGATTGGAGAAAAGTGGGGAAAGCCCTGGGAGGTACACAAACGCAACCTGGTGCTCTGGGGAAACAGGAAAAAAAACAACATTGCACCCGTGGGAGGTAACCTTTGTGGACATGGCCTGCGCAGGGAGCAGTTTTTGCCAACAGGGTTCTGTTAACTAGATTCTGGTGTGAATGCCCTGTACCAAAGAACAGAAAATCTAACATGCTGCCCCATTTCTTGTGTCCAGAAGGAAGATTCCCAGTATGCCATAGGCAGTACGTTTGGCTTTTGCTGATAGCATGGCTCATCTCAGACATAAACCAAACCGTAGTTTGGCATTTTGGGAGCACCACTGCAGGCTTATGTGCTCCCCTACTTTCCCTTCCTCCTCTTCCTCCTCAGTGTTTTGGTCTTTTATTTATTAGATTTTATTAGTCGCCACTCACTTGAGGGGTCTCGTGACAACTTACAACATTAAAACCAATAAGGTGAAAACAACATAAAAACACATAACAAGTATAAAATATTAGCATTAAAATGATAAACAATATTTTAAACATAAAAATATTAAAATGCGTCGCTGTCACCATACCACTGTTGAAACAGCCCAAAGATATGATTACCTTCCAAAGGCCAGTCTAAACAATTCAGCTTTGCCTGCCCTGTGGAAACTAAACAAGTCCAGCAGGGGACGCGTGTCATCAGAGAGTGCATTCCATAGGGTAGGAGCTACAACCGAGAAGGCCCTTCCCCCGGTGATAGCTGAAGTAGCCATCCTGGGGTCAGGCACCTGCAAGAGGCCCCTAGACATGACATCTGAATATTCAAACTGTAGTTAACTTCTTGACTTTAAGCCATGATTTAAGTGGTTGGCAAACTGTAGTTTAGAGGTTAGAACAGGATGAAGTTTGCCAGTTTCGAAGTCCCCGCAACTTACTGGGGTGGATCATGCCCTACTGAGCAAAGTTAAGCGACTCTTCCATTGGCCTCCTTAGACAGTGGTTGGATCCACTTCCACTCTATGGCTGTGGTCGCACACATGAAATAATCCACTTTCAATCCACTTTCAGTGCACTTTCCAACTGGATTTTACTGTGTGAACTGGCAAAATCCAGTTGGAAAGTGCATTGAAAGTGGATTATTTCGTGTGTGTGACCACATCCTATGTTCAGCAAAAACTAGGAACGAGAGGAGGAAATGTGAAGGGGGGGAGAAGTAGCCAGTAGTCTGAGCAAACTGTGGTTTGGGGCTACATCTGAATTATGATGATGATGATGATTTTATTTTGGCTTACATGACCAAAAGTCTTAAGCACACTTATAAAAGAATACGTTACATGATTAAACGTCGGGGCATGTTTAAAACAGTGAACGTTCATAAAATCAATGGAATGCGAGGTAATACATTGCTTTACAGGAATTACCATAAGCATATAAAATACGTTATCCACATCAGAATATTACATGACATAGAGACTCAGAACAGGTAAACACATCATAAAATCCTTGAACGAGTCTGGACTCAGAAAATTTATCCCCATCTGAATTATAACTTCTGTGCAATGTTCACAGTCCTTATGTTGAATGTCGAACAAAAATGCACAGCCATCTTTGCAGAAAATCCAGGATCCGAATTCTTTAAAAAATATTGTCTGCGTGGCTGGATCTTCAGGACACTGGTACGATTGAGATACAGGTTTCTGATGTGCAGTATGGGGAGGGTACGACTGGGCATGGCAGCGTTGCTTGAAAAGCTTTTCTCAGTTCCAGCTGCAATCCCAGCTTTGAAGTAGGTGCATTTAGGACTGACTGTGGTGTAGAACTTAAAATGGGGGCAGTTACATTCACATTTTTTTTTGCGATTGCACCTTGTGGTTCAAAGTGTGTGTCATCACAGTATACGATATGTTTGAACCTGGGTGTTCTCTCTGTAGAGCACAACACATGTTACAGTAGGGGTGTCAAACATCAGGCCCAGGGACCGGAAGTGGCCCATCCAGGGCTCTTATGTGGCTCATGAGCAACTAGTGCAAGGGAGTGAACAGGAGACTGCTCGGGGGGAAGTGGGCGGAGCCACTCCAATTGGGGCTTCAGCACGGCGGAACAGCCTCGTCTGCAGCAGTCAAGCAGGGTGGGGGTGTCTGCCCCAGTGCTGCACCGCTGGCTCTCCAGTCCGCCAGTATGGGTTTTCCTTTGCACCCCCCTCCCTGCCCATGAGGCCTTGTAGTGAGGATACACCAACTCGGAGCTTACCATCTGCTGTCCACGGTACCTGGCATTACGTTTTATGGCACACATGGCCTGGCCCAGCAAAGTGACATTTATGCCAGATCTAGCCCTTGTAATAAATGAGTTCAACACCTCTGTGTTACAGTGTTCATGAAGTACTGCTAGTTTACTTTCCCTATTGCTGGTACATAGATATGGGGGTGGGGAGGTATTATAGATGGGAGCAAGGTGCTGGTTCTTACCTTTAAAGCCCTATATGGTCAGGGACCTATCTACCCAAAGGACTGCCTTTTGTCACATGTTCCCCAGAGAGCACTAAGATCGGGCTCCCAAAACCGTTTGGCCCTTCTGGGCCCTAAAGAAGTCAGGCTAGTGGTGACGAGGGCCCGGGTCTTCTCTGTGGTGGCCCCGTACTGGTGGAATGAGCTCCCAGATGACATTAGGGCCCTTTGGGACCTATTACAATTTCGCAGGGCCTGTAAAATGGAGCTCTTCCACCAGGCTTTCGAGTAGGGTGCCGCCCCTTAATATTATGGCCCTGGCCCCAGCATCAGCACCGACTCAATAATCAACAGCCTGGTGGGAGTCCAGACTGTGGTAGAAATGACTGTTTGGAAGCTGAGAGTATACCGCCATCACTTACCAGTATTTGTTGACATCTGTGTTGACTGGCACTTATATGATTTTATATGTTGCGATTTTACCTATTTAAATATTGTGTTTTAACCTGGGCTATTTTTGGGCAGGAACGCACAGGAACGGAGTTCTGGCTGTTTTCCAAGGTGGCCATGCCTACAGCAGCTGCAGGGCACCTGGGGAAGCCAATCCAGAAACTGCCTTCCTTCCCTCGGGACACCTGGGGAAGCCGATCCTGGGAGCGAGCTGCTCTGTCAGAGGTGTGGCCTAATATGCTAATGAGTTTCTGCTGTTGGGTGTGGCCTATTATGCTAATGAGTTCCTGCCGGGCTTTTGCTACAGAAAAAGCCCTTGTTTTAACTATTCTGTTGTTTTAAATACATGGGGAAAGAGGCATGGAGGGGGACAGAAAAGAGACAGATGGGCTTTTCCTGAGTGGTCTTCTTTTGGCTTGTGGGGTTGTTGGTTTAACCCACTGTGGCAGGTGATCTCTGGCCCACACTACTGCTGAAATGAGCAGTGGGTGGGGAGAAGTGAGAAAAAGATGCCAGCGACGTTCTCTAGGATTTTACCAGCCTCTCTCTGGAAACTGGGGTTTCCCCTTGCTCCACCTCCAAAGTTTCCTTGGGGTTCCATGTGTGCCCCTGGGAACCTGCTTGGAGGTGGGAGATACAGGGGCAGATCCAATCATCCCCCAAGTAGCCGTCCTGCATCCTAAGGAGACTTCCTCCAGCGGAAGAGCTACTTAATTTGGAAGATGACTTCAAATGAGCCAGAAGAAAATGTGAAATATAAATATTTTAATTAATAAACTTCGCTCGGTTGGAGTGTTAGGAATAGAAGCTGGATTGATTCTACTGAGATTTAGAGGGATACATAGTCTGGGTTGCTAGAAGCTTATTGCCATTACCCCCTTTGCAAAACTAAGAGGTCTGCAGATACGCTTCCTGTCCGTAGTCCGTCCCCCTTTGAGTAGGGCTACAGAGCAGTGCATTTATGTCTCCAAGTCTCTTGTGCCTCTGGAAGAGAATTGGGGATATTTGGCTTTCTGCTGCTTCCTTGCCAACTGGTATACATTTGCAGAGTGTTTCAAATATATATGTTTAAACTTGAATGAGTAGTGAAGAGGCTGAGCTTGGTTGAGGTAAAGAGGCAATGTATCTCCTGTGCCGACCACAAGGATCGTTGTCCTTCATTCAATCCACTGTATTCATTAGGCTTATTTCCTTTCTTATGATATCAGGCCTACCTTCCTTGCTGCGGCCACAGAGATGCTGTGGCTGGGTCACAACAATAAATATCAAAACAATCTGATAATCAATTGCAATATGAAACAACACAAGTAACTGCGGATAGACAAGACCAAGGAAACCGCCTGATAGTACAACCAGAGAGACCTCTTTAGGAGGAAGTTCTTGGGGCCCAAGGGAGCTGACCTGGTGAGCCTCTACAAGGGAGAGATCCATAACACAAGGTGCCACTGCTACCAATGGAATGGTCTTGCTTGTTATCTTCAGCCATTGGTCTGCAAGTTTTATCTTTAGAGTGCAGCTGGTGCAAGGAATAGTGGTTTAATGGTTGTGATTACGATCATGAACTTTATGGTCAGGTGAGAGAAGTTCGTTATTGACATAGTTGTCAGCTGTTACTATTGTCTGCTAGTACTATTACTATTCCATCGACGCTCCAGATCAGGTTCAAGGTCATGTTTTTGACCTTTAAGGCCATAAGTGATCAGAGACCCACATACCTTCGGGTCGCCTCTCTCAATATGTCCCTGGAAGAGCATTACACTGTAGTAGTAAGAACTTCCTGGTGGTCCCCAGCCCGAGAGAGATCAGGCTGTCCTCAACTAGGCTGTCCTCAACTAGGCTGTCCTCAACTAGGCTGTCCTCTATCTGGTGAAACTCTCTGCTGGAGAACATCCGTGCCGTACAGGATTTACTACCTTTCCATAGGGCTTGTAAGGCAGAAATGTTCCGCCAGGCATTTGGCTGAAGACAGCAATGGTCTGGCCCTCTCATACTTCGGTCTCCCCTTTTATTCTTGCATGTTCACGCCACCCAGGGGGCTGGTGGAAATTACAGAAACCTTGGAGTTAGTGTTGTTTTTCTGGTTGTTTGTCTGACTGTTTCTAAGTATTTTAATATTGTTTTAAATCAATTATATTGTATTCATTTCTGATGTAAGCCTCCCTGAGCCCTGCTCACAGGGAAGGGCAGCTGATAAAATCAGCTTGAATGAATGAATGAATGAATAAATAATAAAGAGAGGGGCTGTGGATCAGTGGAAGAGCTTTTGCTTTGCACGCAGAAGGTCCCAGGTTCAATCCCTGGCATCTCCAGTATCGGGTAGTGGGTGATGTGAAAGACCACTGCCTGGCTGAGACCCCGGAGAGTCGCTGCCAATCTGTGTAGACAGTACTGACCTTGATGAACCACTGGTCTGACTCGGTATAAGGCAGCTTAATATGTGTACATGTAGTGCACAATTAATGACTATATCACCTGGACTCACAGCTGTGCATACAAATAATGGTAATTGGCACATGTTGGACCATTTTGGAGCCATGTTGGCTACTGACAATTTATGAATGTGGGCATGTGGTTAACCAGGGTTAGTCCCTGCTGACTGGGATTCTCAACCGGATTTTGATCCAGGTTTAGAATCTCAGTTGTTGTTGTTGTTCAGTCGCACAGTCGAGTCCGACTCTTTGCAACCCCATGGACCATCACGCCGGGCCCTCCTGTCTTCCGCTGTCCACTGAAGTTTGCTCCATCTCATCCTTTGCCGCCCCCTTCTTCTTTGACCTTCAGCCTTTCCCAGCATCAGGGGCTTCTCCAGTGAGTGCTCCCTTCTCATTTGGTGGCCAAAGTACTTGAGCTTCGAATCTCCGTTAGTAGGAGGAAAAGTATCTCCAGCTAACAAATGCACCTATATTTCTACATTGTAGGCAGCTGGAGTTTATGCCGAACTGAATCCCTTTGTCATGTTTCTCATGTCAAAGGAGAGAGTGGTGGCACCAAACTATATTTTTGCACATTTTAATTTAAATACGATTAAGTTTGCCATATGAATTCAGCCCTTGAGAGAAAGTCCCAGATTTAAACCACATTCCAATAATGATAATAATGATAATAATGATAATAATGACAATAAATTAATAAATTAATAATAAATAATACTTCTTGCTGTCTGCGTTATTGAGACATGTTGGTAGGACTTCTTGCTGTCTGTGTTATTGAGGCATGTTGGTAATCACCACTTGCATGATAAGAAACATTCCAGGTGTCCATGAAGGTAAGCTCTTTTTTTTGAACTGTAAGAGTAGCTGTTTTGTTCTGGTCATGGGCACCTGCAGTCGCCACAGATATATCGGATAATAATTCTGGTGCAATTAGTTGGAGAGCTGATGGAGATCACTAGAAATCAAAATCTGTTAGGTTTTTATGCCCGTAAAACTAGAAACCAAGTAGAAATTGTGTTGGGCTAAGATAGATGGACAAGGGATAATAATTGGTGTAATAGTGTTACAGAATTTTAATTTTAGCCTTCTTGACTACCTTCAACACCCTGGGATGGTACAGGTTTGAAACGCACAATATTTATTAATGCCAGTCTTGTGTATGAACAAAGTTTTGAATCCAGTGGCACCTTTTAAGACCAACAAAGTTCTATTCAAAAAAGTTGAATAAAACCGTATGGGCCTTAAAGGTGCCACGGAACTCGAACTTTGTTGTGCTGCTTCAGAACAATATGGCTACCCACCTGAATCTAGTCTTGTGTATCTTTTATTTGTCTTGAACGCAAGCACAGATGTAATGCAGAGTAGTAGACACGATCCACTTTCTCACGGCATCTTTTCTTCACCTTTATTCTTTACACAAAGTATTCCCTGTTGTCAGTCTTCTCCCCTTGTTATGTATTTCCTTAAGATATTGCCTAAAGAAAGTTAAGCCGGAGCTTCAGTCACAAGCTCCATTGACTCCTGGTATCCTAAAAGCTGCAGTCGGATTGGTCGCTGTAGTGTGACAGACCAATCCAGAAAGACTCTGAACTTTGGTGGGAATGAATCCCATTGGTCCTAAGCTCTCAATTGTAATTGGTCGTTACTGAGCTAGGGGGTGTGGCCTCGCTGGTTCAAAATGTATATAATTGCATCGTTCTCTGTGTGCTGTTGCTATGTTCTGAGCCGAATAAAGAAATCACTTGTTTAAGAAACGCTGCCTCGATCTCACTATATAACACCACCCCTTACCTCTCTTGCCAAAGAACTTCACAAGATCCAAAATATCCCTTGTTGTATGTAGTAAACCTAGAATTCAGAAATCGACTGTCCTGATGATAATATGTCCTATTTCTTCAGGCCTGTTGTCCTGTGATTGGGTAAGAAAATCTGTTTCCATCATTCTGTCTCTTTCCGGTAATTTCTTTGTATGCTACACGAGACACATTTTTATATTTTTATGTTTATAATCTCACTGCCGATTAGTCCTGCATTTGTGTGTTGCTGGTGTCTTGCATCGGAGGATGGTTGGATGATTAGAGTTGATTAGCGGATATGAAGATGGTGATCCTAACAGCGCTCGATGCCCCAAGGCAGAGTAGAGTACATCTCTGTCTTTACTCATGGCACAAATTAATTTTTTCCCCTTCCCGTTGTAATTATTCAAATGGAAGTTTTGTTGTTTGTTTTGGGTGGGGGGGGCAAAAGTGGTTCTGTTTTAAGCTTAAAGACAGATGTATCGTTTCTTTGATACCACATACTGAGGCTTGGATCCTGTAAGAACATAAGAGAAACCAATGCTGGAACAGGCCAATGGCCCATCCAGTCCAACACTCTGTCACACAGTGGCCAAAAATACCAGGTGCCATCAGGAGGTCCACCAGTGGGGCCAGGACCCTAGAAGCCCTCCCACTGTTGCCCCCACCCCAAGCACCAAGAATATAGAGCATCACTTGCCCCAGAGTCCCTGTCTATACTTTGTGGCTAATAGCCACTGATGAACCTCTGCTCCATATGCTTATCTAATTCCCTCTTGAAGCCGCCCATGCTTGTAGCTGCTACCACCTCCTGTGGCAGTGAATTCCATGTGTTAATCACTCTTTGGGTGAAGCAGTACTTCCTTTTATCCTTTCTAACCCGACCACTCAGCAATTTCATGGAGTGCCCACGAGTTCTTGTATTGTGAGAAAGGGAGAAAAGTACTTCTTTCTCAACCTGCTCAATCCCATTCATAATCTTATAAACCTCGATCATGTCACCCCTCAGCCGTCGTTTCTCCAAGCTAAAGAGCCCCAAGCACCTCAACCTTTCTTCATAGGGAATGTGTCTCAACCCTTTTATCATTCTAGTTGCCCTCTTCTGCACTTCTTCCAATGCTATAATATCCTTTTTGAGGTGTGGTGACCAGAACTATGTACGCGAGTGGAATTGTGCCGGCAGAAAGCAATGTCCTCTGTCTCCCTGCTCTCACTGCAGCCTTTTGTGCCCCGCTAAACTGTGCCCCTGTAGATCACTAGCCCGAAAGGAACAGTATGAAGCCCAACAGAGGAGGGGAGGAGTGGGCAGTAGTCCTCCAGCCCTCTGTGTTCAGAGGAGGGACTGCACTGGTGGATCAGTACCTTGAAATCCAGTTCTGAAACAAAAATACGGTTCCCATACCTGGGAGCAAACCAACGGTGGTAAAAGTGCACAGCCACACCCAACAGCAGAAGCTCATTAGGATTGGCTACATTAGGGGTATGTGGCCTAACACCTAAAGGAGTTCCTGCTACAAAAAAGCCCTGGGTTTTGATAACAAACAAGGTAAATAGAATAAGAAGCAAAAGGTGGGTGTGGCTGGATGACCACACTTCTGGTAACATGGGGGTGTGGTCTAATTGCTAATGAGCTGTGCTGTTGGACGTGTGGCCTAATATGCTAATAGATGTCTGCTGTTGGGTGTGGCCTATTATGCTAATAAGTTCCTGCTGGGATTTTTCTACAAAAAAAGCCCTGGCAGAGACAAAGTTCCCAACATCTAGGTGGGGCCCCGTCAGGGCTCTTTTTGTAGCCGGAACTCCTTTGCATATTAGGCGACACACCCCTAATATAGCCAATCGTCCCAGAGCTTACAGTAGCCCCCGTAAGAAGAGTTCTGTAAGCTCTTGGAGGATTGGCTACATTAGGGGTGTGTCTCCTAATATGCAAAGAAGTCCCTGCTACAAAAAGAGCCCTGGTGATCTTACAGCAATATACAACTAATCTCCAGTCCTTAGGGATGAGTTCCACTGGGGAAAATGGTTGCCTTGAAAGGTAACCCTGTGGCATTATACCATGCTGAGGTTCCTCCCCTTCCCAAACCCTGCTGTCCCCAGGTTCCAATCTCAGGTCTCCAGGAGTTTCCCAAGCAAAAGGTGTCAACCCTAAGCAACAGGACCTGGTACAGCCTATCCTGATTTTATATATTTGCTGGTGAAGCAAGAGTAGGGTTGTTCACGTGCAAATGGCCCTGATTCAATTGTAGTGGTAATTGCCGGAATAGCTTCAGACCTGAAAAATTAGACAAGTTAAAAATCGTTTTCTCCATAGTTTGCATAAGCAAGCATCTTAATTTGTTTGTAAAACTGAAAGTAAGGTTGATGGGTGTTTCCCAGACTTCAGGCACATTTCCCCCCTGAATTTAAATTGGAAGCACAGTTCGCTTCTGTACCTGACGTTTTCTTTTCAAGCACGCAAGAGTAAGAACTATTTACCCTCAGCGGAGTGCCCTCCCCTTTGTGCTTCTGTACGAGTTGCTCACCTGGGCGTGCCTTCTGATTGGAAAGAGAGAAGCCCAGGGGAGTCACAGTGGCTTGTGAAGAGACTCAACGAGCAGTCTTCTGTGATGGGGACAGGATACTGACTTTCTGAGCTTCAGCTATGATTGAATGCACTAACCGCACCAGATACAGAGGGACAGCTGAACTGAATGCCTTAATGGAGGGTGACTGACAGGAAGCAAGGCCAGAACAGTGAATCATGCAGAGTTGCGTCTTGCAGCCTCTTTCTGCAAGAAATTTTGTACTCATGGAAAACTCTATTTTGGGTAGTGCGGTGTGTGCCTAGCATGTGCTTTGTGACTGATTTAGGTTATGAAGCTGCAGAAAAAATGTTCCAGAAAGTATTAAGTCACTGTGACTCGCAACCATACTTTTCTGTTGCGGATGAGAAACGATAAGAAACAGGGCACTTGCAAAACCACTGTAGATGGTTTAATTTATGGTATGTTAGACAAACCCAGTGAATGCTGTGTCCTATTTTTGGGGTGAGGGGGTGAAATAGGAGAGTGGGGGAGAAATGTATTTTTTTTTCCAGGGGGCATGACAGTGAGGCTGTTTGTTTTCGACAAAAGTTGTTTGTGATTTCAGGTACTCATGGGAAATCTCTTGATCAGATTCACATCTGTTCCTGTCAAAGTGGGTGCTAAGATACCGGTCACCCAGCAACCATGTCCAAGAGGGAATTGGGCCGATAATAACTTCAAAAAGGAATGACAGATGCTAGATTAGGATGAAAGACAAAACGCATGAAAAATGAGCTTGTTAGAATAAAAAATTTGTTCAAGCACCTTCATGCAAATTAAGTGAATATTGAACATTTGCATGCAGTAATTCCGACTTTTCCGTTGATGAGAAATAAAGAAGGTGGATATATAAAACTCAAGCATGCAATTTTTTTTTTAGTGCCAATTATCATACAAGGTTGTACCTTTTGGGGGGGCCTTCACCAGATCATACACGTAATCTACATCAGACTTAATCATATTACTTTTGTAAGGAATATGAATCTTTTAAAGAGACGCCATATTCATTTTTAATAGCAAAACAAACAAGCAGCCCTATTTTAATTAAATACTTAAGGTTAGTAGGCTCTGGCTTATTGGCCGCTCTCCTTGGATTCAATTGCTGTAACAAGCATTAGTAGAAGATCACAGAGGCTCAGCAAAGTCCCAGAGCCAGGGCTTCCTACTGAGTCGTCAAACAATGTGCTCTTAAAAAACAAAATCTGCATTGTTTAAAATGAAAATATAGTCTCTCCTTCCCGATCTGTGGTTTAAAACAGGTCGTTTTAAAACGAACAGTGTTATTATTGAAACACCCCCATAACAATCACAATTTGGAAGCGGGCTGATTTATAAAAAAAAGAAACACAACGTCCTGATTGAGAGACTATTCCGTGTCTTGGTTTAGCAGTGTCTAATGTGGTCACGTACAGAAATTGATTTTCTTCAGAAATTAATTAATTTTTCATATCGCCCTAAGCTGCAGTTAAAAAGAGTGCATACTTGTCTGTTTTTTCCAGAAATATTGCCTAATCATATTAATACCATTGCCCCAAGGATGAAAAGATAATTGTACAAATGCATTTGGAAATATGTATCACTGAGTATTTATGATTAAATTATGCAAATGACCCAGCTCTCATCCTTTCCAGACCCAGATTGTCTAATTAGGATTGATATGCTGAATAGATGTTCCAGGATTTGAATACAAGCATGTCCAAAGAGCAGAAAATTGGAAATGACAAGGCTGGAATGTTGGGGAAAGTGTCTTTTCCTTTTATACTTTCCTAATGTGGTGTTAGCAGTTGCAGTTTTTCCCCCTTTGGCTATATTCTCTGACTCATCTGTCCTACAAGGAAGAAGTCAGCAAGAAAATTCAACTTTCTCAAATAACACTATTGAAAAATAACAGAATGTTCTGTGCTTTCCCCCTGATGTTAGAACGTAATAAAATACCTCTGATATATGTTGCTCGTTACAAATATAGGCTCTCTGTTTCCTTTCTCAATACACCAAATGGTATATTTTTATTTCATAATGTCCTTTAATATGTTGCTGATAGCTGCAGTTCCAGTGTTTATTTCTAAGATGGCCCCCCCCCCTTTCCAAATTACTTGGCAGGATTTAAAATTGCAATCGCGTAGGTTAACTTTCTTTTAGTTAAAAAAAAAAAAAAAAAGGTGGAGGGTCAGAAATAGTTTTATTTATAATTGGTTTTATAAAACGATTTGCACGCAGTTTCCACAATCCTTAATTGTCTGTGGGGTTTCTGTTGTTGTTTGTTCTTGCTGTTGTAAAGTTCAACATTAGGGGAAGGCGAGGGTATATCAGTGAGCGAGCTGACAGTGCTGAAGCCATGGTTAGCGGCAGGAGTCGTTCCGTCTGAACTCTGTGTGTTTTGTTCCTCCATCTGCAGGATGATGGATTGCTATGTTTAATACATTTCAGCTTTTGTCTGCCTTAGCCTGGATAGACAGCATTACCAGCGATTTCAGTGGTGATTAGGGCTCCATCGCCGCCCGTTCCAATTGGCCAGATAGTCCCCCGGAGTGTTTGATGTAATAACTTACCCTTACAATTGTATCATTTTAGTTTAAACACCGATGGCTAATTCCTTTTTTTTTTTTTTTAAAGCAATATATGAAACCCACCTAGAACAATTAAAGTCTGCAAAAGGGGGGCACTTGATAACAAAATTATGCAAGATAACATTTTGGGATATTCCTGGGTCTTTCGTCTAAGTATCTGTCCTGTTTGGCCGTAAGAGTAAAGGGGAGGGGGAAAAAAACCCCTGCATCCTTATGGCAGAGAAGCCAGCGTGCATTTTGTAACAAGGGAAATATTCCATTGGGTGCACTGCCATCATTTATGTGCCTGTCTGTATGGCAGCGTTTTAGCTACAAGTGATGCGGTTGGAGTGCTATGCAAGGGTTGTATTAAAGCAATAAAATAGGACATGACATGTGTCATGGGGAGGCTTTGCTAAGCCTTGGGTGCATTGTGATTCAGAAGTCTTAAGAGCTGAAAGATTCCAGCCACCAGAGAAGTTGCTATGTACTAGCAACACATGCCCTAAAGTGGTATTTCATTATAATTTATAAACCATACAGTGGGGTATTTTGATATGATTTTTTTTTTTTTGAGTGCGTAAAAACACACGCACAAGGATGTCAAAACATTCTGTTAATTACATTTTTTTGGAATGCTATGTGTTCTAAAACATTGCACAGGGGGAAAAAAAAGAACTAAATGGGTTGCAACTTACAATGTAGTTGGCTTCCAAGGACGGTTTGACCCAGTTTTGTTTGCTTTGGACCATTGCCTGATGTGGCTTTAGCTGTATTTGAGCTGGTTGGGGAAGGAAAACGAAGGGAGATATTTCCTTGTTCATAAAAGGTTAAAAAATCTAAAATCAGGAGCAAGAATGAAGCGCTAATAATAATTTTAAAAAGCGAGTTGGGTGAATTGCACGTAATCGCGGTGCGTTTGTTCATCTTACCGTTGATATTTGTGTGGCCGCTGCCCAGGATTTTATTTATTTATCCATCCATCCTTTAAATATCTCTTTATCTGTGGTCATGGCAGCCTGTCCTGGTGTGGCCTGCGTGGTGCTCTCTGATCTGTGACTTCTGAAGTCTCAGCTCCACAGCACAACTTATGAGATTCTATTCTTCCTCCTTCAAAGAGGATCTAGGCTGTGACAGTCCTCATAACCAAGAAAACTCATGCTAATTAAAAGCAGAGTTTAACTTGGGGAGGGAAAGTTGGCAGGATGCCTGGGAAAGAGTTCTTTATTTTTTTACAGTCTCCATTTTTAATCTGTTCTGTTTCAAGGAATCTTAATTTTAAAGAGGTTTTTTTTTTTTTTTTTTTTAAAGTTGCCTTCCTGGGTAAGCAGCTTTCTCAGCACATCTTAGAAGTGCTCATGGCATGTATAAGGGATCACAGGAACTTTGTGAAACAGTCTTATCATTCAAGAGAGGCAGGTGAGCAGTATGTTCTCCATTTGTGTTTGCCCCAAGTGACCAGGTGTGAGCATTGTGGTCTTCATGTTAGCTTAATTAAAATAGCGGTTATATCTGTATAAAACTCATTTTTAGAGGAAGAAGTACAAAACCAGGAATACTGGGGTGGGGGTGGGGGGAATAAAGGACAAAGGGATATTTATTCCTAATCTGTCCATCTACTCCGGATGAAATTCAGGCCGCCCTTTGGCCAAACTGATACACACAATGGGAAGAAAATTGGACAACTGTTTCAAATATCTGTTTTCATCAAGATTAATGGAACATTTTAAGAAGAAGAGTAGGTTTTTATGCCCTGCTTTTCTTTACCTTAAGTAGTCTCAAGGTGGCTTACAATCACATTCCTTTCTTTTCCCCACAACAGGCACCTAGTAGTGAGACAGATGGGGTTGAGGGAGTTCTGAAAAAACTGTGACTGGCCCAAGGCCACCCAGCAGGCTTCATGTGGAGGAATGGGGAATCAAACCTGGTTCTCCAGACTAGAGTCCACAGCAAGAACAACCACAGAGCCAGTTTGGTGTAGTGGTTAAGTGCGTGGACTCTAATCTGGGAGAACTGGGTTTGATTCCCCACTCCTCCACTTGCACCTGCTGGATGACCTTGGGCAAGCCATAGTTCTGACACAGCTGTTCTTGAAAAAAAGCAGTTTCTGTCAGAGCGCTCTCAGCCCCACTTACCTCACAGGGTGTCTGTTGTAGGGAGGGGAAGGGAAAGGAGTTCATAAGCCACTCTGAGACTCCTTTGGGTAGTGAAGGGCGGGGTATAAATCCAATCTCCTCCTCCTCTTCTTCTTAACCATTATACCACCCTGGCTTTCACCATGCTTTAAAAATAGGGATGGGCACGAGCCCCATTTTTGTGGTTTGGTTCGTGGCTGAACCATGAACCAATAGGCTGGTTCACAAACCGAACCAGTTTGTGAGCCGTTTAAAATGTAAACCCTTGCTTTCTGCTTCCTGTGAAAAGTGCTGGGGATCAGAAAGCAGGAGTTTAAATGGCTCCAAGCCATTTAAACCAAACAGCTGAATAGCGGGAAGCTCTCCACCACTCAGCTATTTTTCATGAAGAGCAGAAAGCAGGGGTTAAAATGTCTTAGGGCAGTTTAAAACTATTTTCTGCTCTTTACAAACTGCCATGAACGGCACCAAAATTCATGGAAGTTCATGGTGGCTCTTCAGTTTGTGGACATCGCTTCATGAACTGGCTAAAATTCATGACAAACTGTAGTTTGTCTGCCAGTTCATGCCCATCCCTATTTAAAAGTTCGTATTTGTCCTTTATTGCCAAAACTCCTGCAGGACAATCCTTTTCCTCAGACACTTGCTTCTTCCAAGAGTCCTTTGTTCCATTCTGTTTGCTTTCTAGCTGTGAGAAAGGGTGCTGGGACCTACTGCTGCATGTGGAGGTTTAATTTACCCCAAAGGGATAGTAGCTCTTAATTTAGATAGATAGAACTGCATGGTGTAGTAGTTTGATACACAGTTTCTGTGGGATCTCTACCGGGAGTCAACTGCTAGGGTTTACTGATGACATGGCAGCCCGGATGGTGGGTGGGTGGTGGCAGCGACTGAAAGTGCTGTCAAGTCACAGCTGACTACTGGCAACCCCCTTGAGGGGTTTTCAAGGCAAGAGACTTCAGAGATGGTTTGCCACTGCCTGCGTCTGCATAGCAACCCATGACTTCCTTGGTGGTCTCCCATCCAAGTTCAAACCAGGGTGGACCCTGCTTAGCTTCTGAGATCTGATGAGATTGGGCTAGTCTGGGTCAGGGCAGGTGGCAGGGTATGTTTACATCAATCACATCAGTGAAGATGCTGGGTATTATACACATGTGGAAACAGTCCATGCAATCAATTGGCTTGGATGGGGGGAAAAATACTGGATTTTTGTGCTATTATAAAATACCAATTTTATAATTCAAACTATGGACTGGTTTACCATATGAATCAATGTTTTATTTTATTCATCGTATTCTCAGTTACCCATGCGCATTCTCAGCAAGTACCATTTTAGTCAGTGGGAGTGATGGTTCCGGAGGAAAAAATTCCACGTCCCTTGGAAGTCTTGCCAAGATGTAGCCTTCTGAACGACGGCAGGGTGCTATTAGTAATGCTCTGTAACATTGCCTTGCTATTATTTCAATATCGGCCCAACTTTTTATCAGCTGTTTAAAAAATTTAGTGCCAAAATACTAGTGCTACATAATGGCAGAATGCAGACTTTTAACAGCTTGCCAGAGGGCCAGAGCATGTGAAACTAGTTTTGGGAAGCTCCATCAAATGCTTGCCCTGGCATTATGGGTTCCACTGTGCTAATCCTCTTGGAATGTAGCAATTATCACCTACTACATAGGTGTTAAACTCTGAATTTAAAAGGGATTAGCGCTTTTCCACCCCTTTCTGTGGTTAAGGGCTTGGATATGGGTTGTTGGTTTTGTGTAGACTTCCCTTTAGGGAATAATGAAGAAGTAACTTTCAGGCCTTCTTTCTTAGGCTGGAGACAGACAAGAGAACGCAGTCTGTGAGGCTCCGCGGGCAATACGGTGTACTCGCTTTGTACACATTTTTCTCCCACCGTCGCTTTGGGTTGAACAGAAGTTGCAGGTTTTGTTTTGTGTTTTAAACAACCACATAGAATCCTGTAAAACCTGTTTGGAAAAGTGGAATGGGTACGTCTTGAAACAATGATCCATCTCTAAAATTGCCTTTGGCTTTTTGAAAAATCGACCGTCTCCGACATAAGAGGGGTTCTCCTGAAACAGGTGTTTTAGAAGTAAAATATTGGGATGCAAAAGACTGTGCCACTAATGACTCTTCTAGCCTTAATCATCTTCCAAGAAGAGGAGGAAGAGGAGATTGAATTTATACCCCGCCCTTCACTACCCAAGGAAGTCTCAGAGCAGCTTAAAAAAAACCCTTTTCCCTTCCCCTCCCCACAACAGACACGCTGTGAAATAGGTGGGGCTGAAAGAGCTCTTTCAAGAACTGCCCTTTCAAGGAAAGCTCTTGTTAGAACTATGGCTTGCCCAAGGTCATCCGGCAGGTGCAAATGGAGGAGTGGGGAATCAAACCCAGTTCTCCCAGATTAGAGTCCACGCACTGAACCACTACACCAAACTCAAAATGTATGAAGGCATTTTGAGAGCCATCCTAAACAAACCTACTCAGAAGTAGGTCCCCTTTTATTCGGGGGGGGGGTTACTTCTGGAATAGGATCCTTAAGACTGCAGCTTTAGTGTCCCACTGCTCAAGAACAAACAGGGCATTTGTTATCTGAAGAGAAGAGCCCTGCATGGCTTGGGACTGGGTTGCCTGGAAGACCATCTTCCCCTGTACGTTCCTGCCTGGGAATTAAGATCACAGGGTGGTCCCATCAACCAAAAAAGCTCATTTGGTGGGTGCAAGAGAGAGGAGGGCCTTTTCAACCTCCCAAGTGCCCCTTGGCCCCATCACTTTCGATCTTCCGTAGTCTGTTGAAGGTGGTTTTAGTGGTAGTCCTGAGTGTATTGATTTATGTTTTTAATGTTTTTTATTCTGTGTATTTTCTCTAAGATTGTAAACTGCCTTGAGCTCTGTTAAGGAAGAAAGGCGGCTAATAAATGCTTTCTTTCAAAAAGAAATGAGGCTAGGATATGAAGTGGGGAAATGGAGAGCTTTTAATCCTTCCCTTTGCTCTGCCTTCCTTTTCTTTTTACTGAAAATCATGACCTCTAGCCTGCTTTTAATGCATTGGGTGAAATTTATAGGTACACTCAAGTTTTTTGCAGCAGTGGTAAAACCAGCTTAGATGGGGACAACTCTCAACGGGAAAATAGTGTAAAGGAAAGAATTAAAAAGATCCTCTCCCTTTGTACCACCTCCCCTTCTGTTTGCAGCTTTTGCATTTTGTAAAAAAGAGAGAGAATCCTATAAAAGTCTTGCAGGATGACGCGTCACCTGTAGTTGCATTTTTCATAGGGTTCTGAGTTGTGAAGATGGAGCTCAGAATTCTGAGATGTACTCTAGGCACCACCAGGGCTATTTTTGGGCAGGAACGCACAGGAATGGACTTCTGGCTGGCTCCTGAGTTGGCCACGGCCAGCAGGAACTCATTAGCATAACAGGCCACACCCAACAGCAGAAGCTCATTAGGATTGGCTACATTAGGGGTGTGTGGCCTAACACGCAAAGGAGTTCCTGCTACAAAAAAAGCCCTGGGTTTTGACAACAAACAAGGTAAACAGAATAAGAAGCAAAGGGTGGGTGTGGCTGGATGACCACACTTCCGGTAACACGGGGGTATGGCCTAATATGCTAATGAGCTGTGGTATCAGGGGTGTGGCCTAATATGCTAAAGAGTTCCTGCTGGGCGTTTTCTACAAAAAAGCCTTGGGCACCACAATTGAAAGCACTGATTGGCTTAATACATTCTTTGACATCACCACCCTGCCTAATGGCCTTGGAGTGGGTTTGCATGGCCAGATGCAAAAAATGGGAGAAGGCTCTTTTAATACTCTAATATTGTAAGAGAAAATCTGGCAAGTACATGAACAAAATTGGCAACCACTGTAAGAGGGAATTCTAATACATATGAGTCTCAGTTTCTTTTGCATATGAATTCCCTAAAAATAGTAGCCCGACCTGTGTACTTAGGTTATTCTGTCTCATGACTTGTTCAAGAACCTGTAATGATTGAATGAAACTTTGTCTTGGATTTAAACCTAATTTATCCTTATTTGGCATAAATCTGAGTGCTGTGGCTTAGTCTGAAAGAGAGCAATATGTTTTATGAAATGTCTTCAGGTGACCTTAGGTTTTGTCCTACATAAAAATACTTTTTTTCTTTTTGGGATGCCTGTCTGTACAGAGCGATAGCCATTTTAAATTTTAAAACAACTAAGAGGTTAAACATTCTGAAAACTTAGGACTGTGTTAGAATGAGTATTCTCAATATTTAATGAATTACTAAAATATTAATCCATGTAGTGCATCTTTGGTGTTAATGGTTTGTAGATTTTTATGGGGCATTTTCGGCCTCTCCTAGTTAACAGCTTAATTTTCCTATCTGAAGGGGAGAATATTATATACCATTTAAATGTCCACTGGTGAAAAAGAAAGTGCTTTCTATTGTTGAAAGTGACATTAATCTAGTATTTATGGCGCATGCCTAGAATATAGTATTTATGTAGGTAGATATTCAACAATGGGCTCGAAGCCAACTGTCATGGAAAGATTTAGAGATTTGGTTCACAAGAGCTGAAGTACGACTGTCCTTCCCAGATGGCTGGGGCTGCGGAGTTTGGCAGTTTTTGTAACCTCTTTCTTTCTTTTTTTGCAGTTTGATTTCATCATCTTCCAGGTAGATTAGGAGTCTTACATTGCAGAGATACTTCTCAGTGAAAAATGTTGGCTGAGGAAAATGGAAGATTTCATTTGAGATGCCATGTTGTCTTCTGTTTCTGTTGAATTGTTTTGTGGTCTCTGCAGGGTAATGGATCCTGGTTCCACGGCACAGCAGCCCTTCCTTTGTCAGCAGGATTTACGAGGATGTCTTGCAGTTTTTTGTAAATTATGTAACGCTCACTGTTCCTCCTTTGTTATACTGTGAAAATTAGTGGGCTGTTTTAATTATGTGATGGATTCTTATTCTCTCCCACTCCGTGCCTGATATTTGTTTTTCACAAGAGGTTGATTTCTGCAAATCATTAGAAGAAATAATTTAGAAAGACTTTCCCTTCTCTTAATAACTTGGTTTTTTTTTTTTTTCCCAGAAGGGTTAGGTAGAATTGAAATGTTTTAGAAGAAAAACCTGGAAGTAAGAATGTGTGTGCCCTTTAGGTATTGAGAGTAGCTGGTCTTCGGACATAATCGGAATGTTTGAGTAAAATATTAGCCCTGGAATAGTAATTGGCTTGGCCAGTGATCTCTTTATCAGGCCTGTATCCAACAAGATAGAGCAACAAACCTGCTTTCCCCCCCGAACCTTTGAGCATAAAATCAGGAGAGTAGTAGCCAATCACACTGGTTTCATTTTATCTTTGAATTTTGGTGGTAGGGATATGCCTTTAGTTATGTGTGGTATTTTGAATGTTTCTTTAAGGCAGTAACTGATTTGAAATATTCACAGCCGGTGTATTTTTATGGCTGATCTTGATACACTTAAGTTTGTTCGAAGCCATGATGTCCGTTGAATGACTGTAAATATTTATCAGACAGTGCTGTTTTTACATAAAAGATGAACATGAAGTCCTTTTTGTGATCATTTGTTTAACTCTATATGATATTCCCAGCACACTTTTGTTCGTATGCTGTGATAATTTTTCCATCATGTAGCTGAATTGTCTGTTTCATTTACTAATTTTCCGGAATGAATTCATACTGTTTGGTATATTCTTAAGCGTGTTTTATAGCTTGAAAACATCTCCATTTTCCTCTTAACCAATTGCTTTCCCTGTTGAGACACTAATATTTTAATTTTAATGCTACTTGAACGAGTGCTAGTTGAATAGCATGTTTTCTTTATTAGCATCGGAATTTGTGTTTAATATGCTATTATGGGGTTCATGATATTTTATAGATAGAGAAGATTTCATGAACCAGTTGTTCATTAGGACAAAACTTCACAGACTTGAAGGTCACTGATAAATAGCCAGGAAAGTCAATGATACAATTCTTTATTGAACGAACTCAGAAAATGTGAGGGAAATCTGCTGTTAGTTGGGTGATGAAAGCTTTCCATGGGTTTTTTTAGCATATTAGTCAAGGGTGAATCTGTGATGTCCCTCTACAATGTACACTCAACTGAGAACTGCAGGCAATCCTGACTCAGGTATGTGCCAAACACATCTTTGGTATGCACCTAACAAATGTAGTGCGGGAAGCAGCCTATGACTCCATGAGGTACATTTGAGGCATTTCATCAGTTGCATGTGTTATGTAATCAATGCTGTGATCATCCATACCATTTTATGGCAACACTATATCACGTCATGTGAGCTGGGAATGTAGCAGCAACATGTGGTATAATTGCGTAAAAGTGATGGCAGTGCCAGGTTTTAACAGTAAAAGAAGATCAGTACCTTCCCTAACACTGATGTTGTGCATTCTTTGCCCTGATTAGTTCTTCTGTGATACAAGTAAAGTGAAGGACATCAAGTTGAGGGCTGCCAGCTTTCCCAACGTTTGCGGGGTTGTCTCCGATGCTCCCTCTAAGCTGTGGAGTCTTGTGAGCAAAAATTCTACTTTGTGAGCTACTGGCATTAAAGTTGTGAGTGAGCGATTTGGATACTGCATCAGTTAGTTTGCTCTGGAGCCATCCTTCCTGAGCTAAGACAAAAATGTGTGAGTCGGAGGCTAAAAAATTGTGCTAGCTCACACTAACTCAGCTTAGAGGGAAAACTAGTTGTCTCCCTATTTTGGTACTGCTGCCACCAACTCACCTTTGTAGTAATGACCTGCTGAGGGGACCAGTACTCCCAGCTTCCCTTCCCTGCATTGCTGTTCTGAGTCCTCACCGTATGCCTGTGTCTCTTGCTGCCCAGTAAATGGTTACCATGAGGACTGCAGTACTGTACATGTGCACCACTGGGTAATAGTGATTTTGCCAATTGACCACGCCTCTAGTCCTGGTGCAGTCAGCACTCAAAATAATAAAGCATTTATTAACAAGAAAATCTCATGCATATTCTCAGCACTGCAACAGTGAGCAAGGAATCCAAAAGCAAGGTGTAATCATGCACTTTCTCTGTCCCTCACTCTGTACATGCCCTAGCTGATCTTATTCTAAGGCAGGCTCTTTAATTTAGAAGTTACAGTATTCTGAAAGCTTTCCATAACCTTGGTGTCTTTATTCAGACAGAAAACCCTTTGTCTTATCCCCACATGACAATGGCGGCCTTCAGCTGGAGCTCAAGTGTGAGAGCTCCTTTGCCTTAGGAGGAATACCAAGAGGCAATATCCCCCTCCCGGGCTGAAGAAGCCATTCCTAAAATCTTGAGGAAGATCCATTCTAGCTTCTTCAACCTCCCAAGTATCTGTCCCCTTCTAGGTATTACCTTCTAGCTGGAGGTGTGAGTCAACCATTTCATTGGCTCTGGCCAAGAAGGCCATTAGCATTTCTAAAGCATTGCTGGGTGCTATAAGCCTGAATAATGCAAGACATATGTGATCAGCTGATTGTGTTAAAATATATGTATTAACTGTCCCAGGTGCTCTGCAGCCAATTTCAAAGACTCAAAAACTGCTTTAATTCTGTGTCACACAGTTTTTGAAAGAAGAAAAAATATTGAACATGAAACTCACGGGCAAAAGTAAGACCACATAGACCAGAATAGACTACTGGTAAAATAGGAGCTAAAGAAATAGTTATTTCCTTCACCAAAACCCATAAGCGTGACAGTGCCAGTAAGAAATTCAAGTTACTTTCACTCCAGTTTCACTCCAATTTTAAAGATAATTGCAGGAAATTTCTACGAATATCATGAAATTTTGTTACCCGTTGCTGCACTTTTTCATTTTAAGGAAAACAGTTGAAGAGAACTAACTAGTAATTGCAGATAAATTATTGTCTGGTTTGTGTTCTTGATGCTGGCATGAAGAACATGTGGACTGAACACACAGAACTTCAAATACTGCATTATTTAAATATAACACCCCCCCCCATTATTTGCCAGATTGGCTGTCGTTTTGGATTTTATAAATATTCCAGGGAACTGCTTTATACTGGATCAGAACATTAATCTTTAAAGGTCAGAATTATTTATTGGCAGTGGTTCTTCAGGACCCAAGGTAGAGGTTTTGACTTCCACACCATCTGCTACCTGTAGGGTTGCCAAGTTGGAATTAACTTACAATGGGGGAGTCCCGCGCTGTCCCTGGAGTGTGTGCATGCACATGGAGCACACACATTGCCACTATGATGCCACCCAGAAGTGACATCATCGCGTCAGGACGTTGGGGGCGGAGCCACTAGGATTTGAGGGAAAACCATAGAGTTTTCCCTCAAATCTTAGTGTCCCACCCCCAACGTGGCGAGCATGATGATGTCACCTCCGGGTGACATCATCACGCTGGGGATGTTTGCCAGAGGGGGTGGAGTTCCCCCTGGGGTCCAATTTGCTGGCATCGGGTAATGGGCCTCTTGGGCGGGGGTTTACCTGCCCCCCCGGGGGGACTTGGCAAGCCTAGCTACCTGGTCCCTTTAACTGGAGATGCTGGAGATTGAACCTGAGGCCTTTGGCACCCAAAGTTGTGAGTCATGGCCTCTTCCCATTATAATACAATGAATGGAGAAAGCTGCCTTATACTGTCCATAGGTCTGTCAAGGTCAGTATGGCCTACTCTGATTGGTTGTGACCAGGGGTCTTTTCGGGGGGGGAGCCCACCGGAGCCCAGCTCCGGGAGCTCAGAAGCCAAGCCCCGCCCCCAGCCGGCGTCCCGGAGAGTCTTTCAGGCAGCCGAATGTCAATTTCAGCTCCATTATATCCTATGGGCCATTGAAGTCAATGGTGAAAACATAGGGTATATTCTAGGGGCTGGAGAAGAGGGGTTTGAGGGAGAGGCTCGAAACTCACAGGATAGCTGATGGAGCCTCTCCCCAAGATACCCACCAAGTTTCAAGAACATTGGACCAGGGGGTCCAACTATGGCCTAACTGGCCCTAAACAGGTTGCCCCTATTCCCTCCATTGTTCTCTATAGTGGGAAAAAAATAACTTATTTTCCCACCATAGAGAACAATGGAGGAAATGGGGCAACCTGTTTGGGGGCCCATAGAATTGGACCCCTGGTCCAATGTTCTTGAAATTTGATGGGTATCTTGGGGAGAGGCTCCATCAGCTATCCTGTGATCTTGGAGCCTCTCCCTCAAACCCTCCCCTCCAGCCCCCAGAATATACCCTATGTTTTCACCATTGACTTCAATGGCCCATAGGGTATAATGGGGCTGAATTGCCACTGAATTTCTTTCATTCCCTCCTTTCCTTCTTTCTTTTCCCTCTTTCCCTCATTCTTCTCTTCTCTTCTCTTCTCTTCTCTTCTCTTCTCTTCTCTTCTCTTCTCTTTCTCTTCTCTCTCTCTTCTCTCTCTCTCTCTCTCTCTCTCTCTCTCTCTCTCTCTCTCTCTCTCTTTCTTTCTTTCTTTCTTTCTTTCTTTCTTTCTTTCTTTCTTTCTTTCTTTCTTTCTTTCTTTCTTTCTTTCTTTCTTTCTTTCTTTCTTTCTTTCTTTCCCATCTTCTCTCTTCCTTCTCTTCTTTCCTCCTTTCCCTGTTTCCCTCCCTCTTCCCTCTCTTTCTTTCTCTCTTTCCTTCCTTCTTTCCTTCTCTCTACTCTCTCTCTTTCCTTCCCTATTTCCTCCTTCTGTGGCCGAATCTCTAGTGAGAAGGAGTTTAAACTTTAAACTTCTTCTCTCTTAGCTCCCCCACCCAGACCAGCTGGGGAAGGGAAGGGGAGGCTTTTGAAGATGCTTCCCCCCTTTTGCTTCCCCTTCTGACATCACTTCCGGTGATGTCAGGGTGTGTGGCATATGCTAATAGCCTAATCGCTCATTAGCATACCATATGCTAATGAGCTCCTGCAGCTGTTCTTCTACGAAAAGACCCCTGGTTGTGACCAGTGTTCCCGCTAAGTTGAGTTAATGTGAGCTAGCTCACAGTTTTTTAGCCTCCAGCTCAAACTAATTTTTGCAGTAGCCAAATCGCTCACTCACAACTTTAATGCCGGTAGCTCCCAAAGTAGAATTTTTGCTCACAGGACTCTACATTTTAGAGGGAGCATTGTGTTGTGACTATCTGGGATCTCAGGATCTGTCTCACCACCTGGTTCTTTTAATGAGAGACCCGGGACTGAATCTGGGAACCTTTTGCATGCAAAGCGCACGATCTTCCATGGAGCACAGGCCTCCATCTTAAGATAATGGACCCTTCATCTGATCATATCGAGCTTTCAACACACAGTGTACATTTTTTTTTACCCGTACAGCCACATTACATGACGGAAGGCTGAGGTACAGCTTGCTACTGTTGGTTAATTTTGAGCTAGTGGCCTCAGGCTTATAAGACCATATATCCAAGCTAGCTGATGTTTGGCCAAATGTATTTAATTAAGGAGCTCTTTTTTTTTACAGTACAATTCAATGCAGAGTTACTCCGCAGGCTAAGACTGGTGAACTCAATGAGGTTTAGACCAGGGGTGTCGAACTCATTTGTTATGAGGGCTGGATCTGACCTAAATGAGACCTTGCTGGGCCGGGCCATGTGTGGGTCATGAAATGGAATGCCGGGTAGCGGAGATATAAACCTTATAAAGGACACAAACGCAAAGGGTTTCTTTTACTTAAAATAAAAACATGCTTAAAACATTGGCACTCTTGCAATATTTTGTTTATTTAACAGTGCCTGGTAAGTGACACCTCTTGCTCTGAATGATTGCATCAAATTATTGCTGCAGAACTGGAAGAAGAAGCAGAAGACAGCCAGTGCATCTGCGGGCCTGTTAGAAGCCCTCCAGTGGCCTGATCTGGCCCCCGGGCTGCATCTTTGACACCCCTGATTTAGACTGTAATGACTCCGCATAGGATTGCAGTGTTAGGTTAGGGATCTGGAGCCTAGTACCGCCCCCCCTGCTTTGAACCAGCACCCCGATCCTCTGTTCCTTGGCAGTCTGTAGAAATAGCTGAGGCAGTCGGGGGGGAGATCGAAGTCCTTCGCCAGCACAGTTTGCAAACCGATTGGATTGGGGAGGAGATGAGCTGTGTTGGAGGGTGAGCGCCGTCCAGCGTACAAAAAGCTGGCACCAGTTCTGAAGCTAAAAAGGAGGTTGCATTAATTGTCAGTAACATTGTTCGGAGAACCCTGCTGAAGGTGAAACTGACCCGGTGAAATGCAAAAGAGAATAAAAGCTGATTTTGAAGTGAGAGAAAATGATTAACCTTATAATATAATGCGGAAGAACTGATAGGATCACGACGTGCCCAGGGGGTATCCGGAGTGATTGAGCGAGTCCCAACCGCATGGAGTTGGCACCACTTTAAGAGCTTCTGTTTTAATTTTTTAATTTTTTTGGTGGTTTTGTGTGTGTCTCTGTGTGTGTGCTCGTGTGTGTATGTACTTGTATGCCTGGAAGTCATGGTGACTTCTGGCGACCCCTGCTAGGGGCTTGGAAGTTTTTCAGAGAGGTGGCTTGCTAGCCTGCCTCTGCGCCCCGAGCCCTGGTATTCCTTGGAGGTTTCCCTTCCAGCCACTTGCCAAGGTCAGCCTTCTTAGCTTCCAAGATCTGACAAGATCAGACTTGTCTGAGCTGTCCATGTCAGGGCAAGATCTTTTGAAGCAAAATCTGGGAATTTGAAAACTGAGTAAGAAAGGAAATTAGATTTTAGGAAATCATAGAATCGTAGAGTTGAAGGACCTCCAGGGTCATCTAGTCCAACCCCTGTACAATGCAGGAAATTCACACATATCTCCCTCCCCACCCCCAGTGACCCCTGCTCTATGCCCAGAAGAGGACCCCCCCCCAAAAAAAGAAATCCCTCCAGGATCCCTGGCCACACTGGCCTGGAGAACAATTTCTTCCTGACTCCAAAGTGGTGATCGGCATTTCCCTGGGCATGTAAGAAAGGGCCACGAGAACTAAGCACTGATGCAACCCTTCCTGCCCTCCCTTCTTGTGATCTGCCTAAGTTCAGAGAATCAGCATTGCCGTCAGATGGCCATCTAGCCTCTGTTTGAAAACCTCCCAAGAAGGGGAGCCCAGCACAAACAAATCTTTGTTTCCAAAACCCAACTGTCTTCACGAGACATACAAAGCTATCTTTTCTGCACCGGATCATGCAGAAGGTTACAGGTTCAATCTCTAGCATCTCCAGTTAAACTGAAAGGAGTTCTGTGGTGTGACTGAGAGGCATCCTAGCTTGAACTACTACAGGGAAATACTTTGAAATACTACAGGAACCTTTGCAGATGTGGGTTCAAGTCCCCTCCTGCAATCATGTTCCCTTTGGCCTGGTACATTCCCAGGGAAGGAAGCACGGCCATTCCAGCCACAACATGTGCAGGCTTCCGTAGCTCAGTCAGCAGAGACATCTCTGGTAGAACATCTAAGGCCACTGCTTATTTCTTGATGTTTAAGAAGCAGGGTTAACAGGATTTGGGGAATGTCAGTTTTTGTGGAAAAACATTGGAGCTGAGTGAAAGATGGAAGTAACCCGTTATTTGGTTGCTCTGCTTTGGTTGCTGTCTGCTGATCACACATAAAGCAATCTTAACACTGAATCGGACCATTGGTCCCTTATCATCAGTATTGTCTACTCAGGCTGGCAGTAGCTCTCCAGCATCTCAGGCAGAGGTCTTTGATATCACCTACCACCTGGTCCTTTTAACTGGAGATCTGTGCTCCCTCTACGCTGTGAAGTTTTGTGAACAAAAATTCTACTTTGCGGGCTACTGGCATTAAAGTTGTGAGCAAGGGATTTGGCTCTGCTCTGGAGCCATCCTTCCTGAGCTCAGACAAAAATGTGTGTTGTTGTTCAGTCGCACAGTCGAGTCCGACTCTTCGCAACCCCATGGACCAGATTACGCCAGGCCCTCCTGTCTTCCGCTGTCCGCTGAAGTTTGCTCAATTTCATGCTTGTTGCATCGATGACACTGTCTAACCATCTCATCCTTTGCCGTCCCCTTCTTCTTTGACCTTCAATCTTTCCCAGCATCAGGGTCTTCTCCAGTGAATGCCCCCTTCTCATTTGGTGGCCAGAGTATTTGAGCTTCAGCTTCAGGATCTGGCCTTCCAGGGAACAGTCAGGGTTGATTTCTTTTAGGATTGACTGATTTGATCTCCTTGCAGTCCAAGGGACTCTCAAGAGTCTTCTCCAGCACCATAGTTGAGAGTGAACCAGAGGCTAAATGTGTGAAATGTGTGAGCCAGAGGCTAAAAAACTGTGAGCCAGCTCACACTAACGGCTTAGAGGGAACACTGCTGGAGATGCTAAGAATTGCTGCTGAGACCTCCTGCATGCAAACCGCAGGCTTTCCCACTGAGCCGCAGTCTCTCCCCCGGGGATTTTAGTTCCAGGAATTTAGTTCAAGATTTTAGTGCATACTTTAAATTTGAGTTTCTGAGCTGCCTGGAGCCATAAGGAAAAGCGGGGCAGAGATATTTTAATAATTGCTGTCCCATACTTCCTATCAAACACAGAAGGTAGAATAAAGTTGTGGTGAGTGGGGGAAACAGTCCAAGATATTATAAGAGGTACTTAGCTTGGAGGGATTACTTATTCTGTGGAAGGTTGTTGCTTTTAATTCACCTTGAAAATAATCAACTCTGTGATTAGTTACACACTATGTTCATTGATACCTGTTATAAAGTGGTGCTTGACACTGATTGGAGTAAGGTGAAAATCTTAACAATTGCTGATGTTCAGAATCTGGTGCTAGAATGTAAGAGTGAAATACATCATTTAGGGGACAGGTCCTCCTCTGGTGAAACATCTGCAAGGTCACAGTAGTTTTCAACTTCAGTGCTTAAAGTCTTTGTTTGACACTGACATTTTCCCTGGACACTGGGTACATGGTAATAATTGCTCAAGATATTTTTTTAAAAATCATCTGGTTAGAAACAGAAACATGCAAACTCTAATAGACTTTCTGCCACATTGTGATGCAGGTATGATGGGCCCCATCCACTTTCCTCCCTCAGAGGCAAGATTTTCCCTCCTTTTTATATCTGTTCAGTGACTGAGCAGCCCTGGTAATATGTTTTCTTCTCCAATGAAGAAACTTTGGCTGTCTCATCCTGTCAAAAAGATGTATTTTGACTTTTTGCTCAGCCCAGGAACCTGAGGGAAGGGATAGGATTGCCCTTTAACTTAAATCCTTGAAAATGGTACTTGAGATGCTTTTAAAATTCAAAAATAACAAAAAGAGGGGGAAGGTCAGGTGAAGGCAAGGGTTGAAATTACTGAGGTAAAACTAGTACAAGCACAGACTTTTGTTCTTATATATTAGTCTAAAGAGAGGTTCTTAATTTATTCAGAGTTACTTAGATCTTTATTTGAGAGGCTTTTGTTCCAGTGTTTCCCCAAACATACTAGTATACTTTATTTGAGTAATTACTGACTCTTTTGGTGCCCAGAAGGCTGGTACCTCTTCCCAGTACCCAAACCCCTTCTCGTGAAACACCAGTACCCTTCTTGAGTTGTTCACTGACTTAAATAAAAATGTTTAATTTTTATTTTAATAACAACATTGAACAGTAAACAAACAATAAATGTTAAATGTTAATTCATAAATAATAAAACAGAGGGGATCAGTATTAGGTTACAATAAGAACAATATCAAAACAAAACCACAATTTTAAACTTTTCTGGAATTGTCCATTGCAGTTTAGGCTTGCTCTCTATATAATTCAAAAATTGGAACCATTTCCCCAGAAAAACTGATTGATATGTTAAGTTTTCTGCAGTGTGCATGCAGTCAGTTTCTCCATGATAAGGCATTCCCAAACTTTAATCAACCATTGATCTATTGACAGTAGGGTTTTATTGTTCCAGTGCTGAGCAAATGTTGTCTTGGCAGCAACAAGTAAAATCAAAATAAGTTCCTTTCACATTTTAATAATTCCAACACTGTCTTTGTCATCATTGTTGCATTCCAGGTGACCTTTCACAGACAGTGTCGCATGGAAGACCTTTCTAAACTCATGCACAGAGAATGGTGGATCACCAGGATACCAGGCTGATCCTGGGTTTTATGCAGAATTGGCTGGATACATATCTTAATGCCAGTGCACTACAGTGCCAGAGGACAGCTCTCGGTGGTTTCTGAGGATCTGAGGGTCCTGTTCTCTAGAGAGGCAGGAGGGAATTTAGCCTGCCACTATCACTTGCAGGTAGCATTGATCCTTCTGGATCGGGGTGGCCAAACTTGCTTAACGTAAGAGCCACGTGGAATAACCATCAGATGTTTGAGAGCCACGAGACATGAGCAAATGTCACACACACATTTTTGCCAAAAATAGAAACAAAAAGGTAAAAAACAGATAATGGTAATTATTTATTTGTCCAATGATATTTATTTGTTTGCTAATGATATTTAGTTGTCTAAGAGAGTGAGAAAGAGAGAGAAGTGGAAAGAGACAGAGAGAAAGAGAGAGAGAGAAACAAAGCAAACAGATGGGGAGGGAGAAGGAAGGAAGGAAGGGGGGGGGAGAGAGAGAGAGAGGGAATGGATGAAAGGGAGAAAGAGAAAAAAGACAAAGAAAGTTGGAAAGAAAGCAAATAGATGGGGAGGGAGAAGGAAGGAAGGAAGGGAGAGAGAGAGAGAGAGGGAATGGATGAAAGGGAGAAAGAGAAAAAAGACAGAGTTGGAAAGAAAGCAAACAGATGGGGAGGGAGAAGGAAGGAAGGGAGAGAGAGAGAGAGAGAGAGGGAATGGACGAAAGGGAGAAAGAGAAAAAAAGACAAAGTTGGAAAGAAAGCAAATAGATGGGGGTGAGGCAGGGAAAGGTGGAAAGAAAGCAACTTTAAATGCACCCTCCAGGCTCCCTCTGCCACCATCTGGCTTGGCTTGGAGAAGGAATTTAAAGAGGCAAATGCCTTCTCCAAGCTGGCCAGGGGTGGGTGGGCTTTGAGAATGCATTTAAAGTTAAAGTTGCTTTCTTTCTCTGCCCCCCCCCACACATCTCAAGCCTACCCAGGGAGGGGAACATTGGCCGGGGAAGGGAAGACTGATCAGGGAGGCATGCTTCCCCAGCCGCCCTGCCAGGAGCCGCACAATATGTGTGAAAGAGCTGCATGTGGCCCCCGAGCCACAATTTGGCCACCCCTGCTTGAGATGGTAGGCTACATGTAGGAAAGGTAGTTAGGAATCCCCTGGGGTTTCGTTTTTGCCTGTCTTCATCTTCTCTCAGTCCGCTGATTTAGGGCTCTTCTCTATTATAGCAGAGCCAAAGTTGAATCTAGATGGAAAGGATGCTAGAGAAGTTTTGTGCTCTTTCCAATCCAGTTTGGGAGAGAAACCTCTGCCTGGTGGAGGAGCTGACTCATGTTACTTTGGGAGAAGCAGTCCTTAAAGATCTAGACTGCCCTCTTGTCTCTACAGAGAATAGGACTTCCTTTGATTAAGGGTTTGATATGTAAAAGGTAACAAACCAGAAAGCTGTTTTAAGTCTAGGAATCCTACCCAGAAGACATCCATCAGCACCTCTCACGTTCTGGCCACATGCAGAGACGGAACACGCTCATTGAATAAATAGATCCAAAAGATTCAAGCAGCTGAATTGTACCCATCCCATGACTTGTCAGTTAGATCATCAGGAACATTTCTTGGTATTGTATTAGCCCAGGGAGATGTATAATTCTCACAATACAAGAAGTCGTGGGCACTCCATGAAATTGCTGAGCAGTCGGGTTAGAACAGATAAAAGGAAATACTTCTTCACCCAAAGAGTGATTAACAGATGGAATTCACTGCCACAGGAGGTGGTGGCAACTGCAAGCATGGACAGTTTCAAGAGGGAATTAGATAAACATATGGAGCAGAAGTCCATCAGTGGCTATTAGCCACAAGGTACAGATGGGAACTCTCAGTCTGGGGCAGGTGATGCACTCTATTCTTGGTGCTGGAGGGGGCAGCAGTGGGAGGGCTTCTAGTGTCCCGGCCCCACTGCTGGACCTCCTGATGGCTCCTGGTATATTTTGGCCGCTGTGTGACAGAGTGTTGGACTAGATGGGCCATTGGCCTGATTCAACATTGGCTTCTCTTATGTTCTTATGTATAATCAGACCAAGAAGAATTTTCACACAAAAAAAGTGTTGGAGAATGGGAAGACCGCAACAGCCTTTCTGATAACAACAGAGCATAACTGAGGAATTAGAACAGAATTAGAATATCTTTTACTAACTGTCTGGAGCCCCCATGAAGTTCTCTGTCTGGAGCCCTGTGAAGTTCTTTGGTTTCCAAAGCTGTATCTGAGGAGTTGGTTCCAGAATCCTGCATTACTACCTGATATCTGTTCTTTAGTTCTTATAACCAAACCTTCCCTTAACTGGAACAGCCTGCTTCCTTCTGCTGTATTACTTATTCTTAATATATGTGTAGAATGTTACCATCACTTCAGCTTCTCTACCGTCTTTTAAGTCTGCACATAAATTTATAGGTGCAATCCTGTATTTGTTGTTCTTTGTACCTGTTCTAGCTAGAACTCAGTATCACTGAGTTCTGTTGATAAGCAGTGGTGCATAATGTTCCATATGAGCCCATGCTGAAGGTATACGGGATATTTGGCTATCTTCTCATTTATAGAAATGCGAGTCTAGTCCATGCAAGGGTTCCATTTGCTGTGCACCGTGTTGTGGTCACATTTCATTTAATCTGTGATTTCCAGGTATTGAAGCTTCCAGTGAGTCAAAATCCTGCTTGGCCCAGTGTACACGGATAGCAGGTGGCATAGATTGCCCATATCCAATCAGAGCCAGGAAGAAAAACCTATTCTGGTTGATCCCAAATGGGAGTGGATCGAGGGAGCTTTTTTTCACCTTCTCCCATAATACTAGAACTTGGGGGTACCCAGTGATGTTGATAGGCAGTTATAGGATGGACAAAATTTCTTTACTCAGTAAGTAACTGTGGAATTTACTGCCAGCGGAGATAGTGATGGCTACGAGTACAGATGACTTTAAAAGTCCACATGGAGAACAATTCCATCAATGAATAAATGAGCCATGTGGAGTAAAGGGAAACCTCCCCATTCAGAAACAGTAAATCTCTGAAATGCAGTGCTAGGAGACAACACCAGGGGAAGGCTGTGGCCCCTTTGCCCTGTTTTTTGGCCCTCCAAGGCAACTGGCTGGGAGTTGCTTGAAATAGTATGATGGACTAGACGGACCACTAGTCTGGTCTGGCAGGGCTCTTCTTACGTTCATACACAGTGTCATCATTGCACAATGTGGCCAACATGGAGACCTGGGCCCTCTGTCCTGATCACCCCGGTCTGTCATAAGAGTAATTTTTATGCGTCTACCGTTGTTATAAAGTCCATGGCAAGCAGGGCACTGCCAAGGCTACAGATTCTCAGATCCCAGTGCAATACATCATTTGGTTGGTAGTGCCTCACAGAAAGGCCTTGCCCATTTTGACGTTGACCTGACTTACCTTGGAGAAGGAATAGAAAGGAGGCCCTGCTGAGGGGAGCAGTAAAGTCACACAGGCTCCAACTGGGAGACATGTAATTCCCTCAGATATGTGGGTCCTGGGCGGACAAGCACCCTGCTCTTCCAAATGCTTGGTCCTTACTATGAGGTCATCCTGTTCACCCTTTCTCATCCATCATCTCAGATCACACTGTATTTAACAATGTTGGCCACATGAGGTATATTTACTACCATCTCTTCTTTAATGTTTCTGACTCTTCCTGCTCTCAGCAAGCCATAGTTCTATCAGAGCTGTCCTTGAAAGGGCAGTTCTGGAAAGAGCTCTCTCCGCCCCACCTACTTCACAGGGTGTCTGTTGTGGGGAGGGGAAGGGAAAGGAGTTTGTAAGCCGCTCTGAGACTCCAAGTGAAGGGCGGGGTATAAATCCATTCTCGTCTCGTCTCGTCTCGTCTCTCTTCTCTTCTCTTCTCTTCTCTTCTCTTCTCTTCTCTCTCTCTCTCTTCTCTTCTCTTCTCTTCTCTTCTCTTCTCTTCTCTTCTCTTCTCTTCTCTTTCTTCTTCTCTTTGTATAAATATATATTTATATAGCCTGGGATTAGCTTTGGTATTATTGTTGTACAGTGCCTACTAGATTTCAGTTGCTTTAGGAACATTAATAATTGTATAATCATCGCCATCGTTTGCCATAACAATTTTTAGTTGATCCCCTGCAAATTTCTTCCTCAAATCATGATCTAAAAAGGTAGTAGTCGGCAAAAAAGGTCGAAGAAGTCAGTGAGAAATGCTGAAAGGTTGAAGGCACCATTACCCTTAGAGAGTTTTCTCTGTTTTAATTGATACCTTTCGCTGAGATTCCGCTCATCCTATTAAACAAGTCCTCAGAGGAGTGAAACGGTAAGTTACCCCCTTGAGAACAAAGGACAGTCTGACTGATTTACTGTGGTTATCAGTTTGCCTTTTTCTTTCCCCCTTTTTAGAAACAGCTTGTAAGCCAGTAAAGAACAGCCGGTTGGATTGCTGAATATTACATGGATTTTTTTGAATTATGCAAGTTGTTATTGAACTACTATAGGCAGAAGTAGTTCAATAACCTGCCTATAGTAGTTCAATAACAACTTGCATAATTCCAAAAAAAAAAAAAAAATCCATGTAATATTCAGCAATCCAACCGGCAATCCACTCTGATGGCAGAAAGTGAAGAGGACCTAAAGAGCCTCTTGCTCAGGGTGAAAGAAGAGAGCGCAAAAGTGGGCTTGAAGCTCAACATCAAAAACACTAAGATCATGGCATCTGGCCCCATCACTCCTTGGCAAATAGAAGGGGAAGTCGTAGAAGTAGTGACAGACTTCACTTTCCTAGGATCCCAGATCACTGCAGATGGTGACTGCAGCCATGAAATTAAAAGATGCCTGTTCCTTGGGAGGAAAGCGATGGCAAACCTAAACAGCATGATAAAAAGCAGAGACATCACCTTGCCAACAAAAGTCTGCATGGTCAAAGCAATGGTATTCCCAGTAGTAATGTATGGCTGTGAGAGTTGGACTATAAGGAAGGCTGAGCGCCAAAGAATAGATTCTTTTGAACTCTGGTGCTGGAGAAGACTCTTGAGAGTCCCTTGGACTGCAAGGAGATCAAATCAGTCAATCCTAAAAGAAATCAACCCTGACTGTTCCCTGGAAGGCCAGATACTGAAGCTGAAGCTCAAATACTTTGGCCACCAAATGAGAAGGGAACATTCACTGGAGAAGACCCTGATGCTGGGAAAGATTGAAGGTCAAAGAAGAAGGGGACGGCAAAGGATGAGATAGTTAGACAATGTCATTGATGCAACGAACATGAAATTGAGCAAACTTCAGCGGACAGCGGTAGACAGGAGGGCCTGGCGTAATCTGGTCCATGGGGTCGCGAAGAGTCGGACTCGACTGTGCGACTGAACAACAACAAAAATAGGCAGAAGATAAAATTTGGAAATCCTGAGTGATAAAACTATTGTTGTTTACTCTGAACAGGTAACTAAAGCAGCTGCTCAACAAGTTTTTAAACTGTACTTCTAAGTACATGATGATAAGTCTGCCCGGCCTTTTTTATATGGGCCGAATGTCGGCTTCTTCACTTTTAGTGCACCTTGTTATTCATGCATAAACCCTACTGGAGTTAGCAGTGGCCAACTATCCAGATGTTTCTCATCCAGATGTGGAAGCTGAAACTAATACTGTACAAGGCTGATCGCAGGATTATACCTAAAGGTGTCACTATCTGTATGAAACAGCTGATTACGTAGCACCAGACATGCTGAGAATTTTGACACAAATGCGGTTGCTGGGTGAACTTACCTTGCTCGGACTCCCTTGGTTATACACAAGGCAGATTCTTGATTGGCTTCCCTTGATTTTCCCTGGCAAAGTTCATCTTGAGTGGAGCACAATGCTGAGCAGCTTTGTGCTGTAGATGGCCAGGCTGTGGCAGGTTGTGGCTGTTTTTGCATAGTCTGAGAATTTAATGTATTTACTGGAGAAGAGACAATATCCCCATGGGGCCATTGAATTGACCAACTTGTATTGTAAAGCATGGAATTGCTTGCACTTCATCCCTTTTTTGTGTCCATGTCATCAGAAGTGTTTTTAAAAATCATTTACATTGTGTTGGATAGATTGCATTACCTTCTTTTAGCACTTGTGCGTGAACTGGTTGCAAGATTGTCTGCATTCTTGGGCAGGCACCAAGGGCATGCCTCAGTAGTAAGTCTCAACTGAAAAATTTCAAAATGTTTTTTTCTCTCTTTGTAGTACATGACTTTTAAAAATTGGAGCTGGTGGCATGCAGGTGGTGGTGGGAACAGTGGCTGTAAGAAAGCTGACTAATTGTGTGAGAAGGTACTGTGATGGTGCATATTTGCTCAGATGCATCAAAACGAATTGTGAAGACAATTACTTTCCTGCTTGTGGCTGGTGAGCAGGATTTTAAACTGAATGGGCTTGTGAGCAAGCATAACTTGATGGCACAAGATGGAATTATTTTATGGTATTTTTGAAATTTCTCCTTATGATATGACAGTGACCGTATATTCTGTATTGCTGGTATAAACATCATGGGTTGAGGCATAATGTATATCCAGTATTATATTGTTTACATGTTTTAATTTTAATTGATATATATGTTCCTAATTTTAATGGTTAATCTGCATAGTGCGCAGATCGGGTTGTCTGGAACCCACCCTGAGCCTGCTATGTGGGGAGGGCGGGGTATAAATATAGTGAAATAAAATAGAAATAGAAATAAATTGTATTACTTGGTTTGGATCCAGTCCTTCTGTGAATAGAGTGTGATTGTGGAAGGGAATTTTGCTACCATTCCCTTCCCTCTGTAACTCCCTGCGTTCTCTGGAAAGCCACTGGTGAGGGTTGGGGACCCCCCCCCCGAATATTGCTCAGTGTGGTATGCAGCTGGAAGGGGAAATCTGCAGAAATTGACTCCCGTAAGTTGAATAGAACAAAAGCTCATGGAGGAGAGAGTATTTACACAGGACTGGTGAAGAAACCTCAGTAGCCTAGTGCAGACATAACTTTTCCGATTTCCTAACCAGCACGTGGGAACTAAGGCCGAGTTCAGACTGGCAGTTTGGCCCGATACAGGCACATTTCACAAATGGATTAAAGGGGCCGGTTCACACAGGCACAGCTGTCAGGCGTTCCCCAGCCGTACTCAACCCGTCTTGCAACGCTTCCCTCCCGAGTTTAAAAAGTACCAGGTGAAAGTGGTAGCAAACCCTGGAGAGTGCACTGATCCTGCTTCCTGGACATGTGCCTGCTAAACGCTGAAAGCCGGGAACAACCCGCGTTGATAATGTGTGCTGGCTGTTCCCGCAGGGATGCGCATAAGCTCAGGGTTGTGTGCTGCTCTACCACCCAATGCAGCCTGGGGCATGCGCGATGGGATCCTGCCCTATTTGCTTATGCGTCCATGCGCCCATGCACATAGACACCTGCCGCAGAGCAAGGAAAAAGCCACTTACAGCTGCACCTCTGCTAGGGGCGGGCCAACAGTGCGAACTTTCCCTTGTGCCTTCTTCCCAGTATGCTCCCGCATCAGTCGGTGCAGTGTGACCGGAAATACCCGAAACACGTTGTTCCAGGTATTTTTGCCATGACTCCCTCACTCTTCATACTGCCAGTCTGAACTCAGCCTAAGAGTTTTCCGCAGCTTTATGCTCTCTGCGCTCATCATTTGCAGAGATTTCCCCAGTTCTCTCCTACCATCCCCTTTTGGAGCTAATAATTGTTCTGTTAATGCGATTAAAACTAACCACAGAGCTCTCTGAACCAGAGTTTGCAAGCCCACTTCCAGCCATAGTTACAAACTCCGGTTTGACACTGACCTTGGTTCGCAACATCTGTGAAGACATAACACAATCTGGGGGAAGGGACCTGTGCACGAGACGGGATGTAGACCAACCTCCATGCCAGGGATCCTCAACCTTTTTGAGTCTGCAGATACCTTTGGAATTCTGCAGCCATAAAGAAGAAGAAGAAGAAGAAGAGTTTGGATTTGTACCCCGCCCTTCACTACCCAAAGGCGTCTCAGAGCGGCTTACAAACTCCTTTCCCTTCCCCTCCCCACAACAGACATCTTGTGAGGTAGGTGGGGCTGAGAGAACTCTAACACAAACTGTCCTTGAGAGAACAGCTGTGCCAGAGCTTGTGACTGACCCAAGGTCACATCAGCAGGTGCAAGTGGAAGAGTGGGGAATCAAACCCGGTTCTCCCAGATAAGAGTCCGTGCACTTAACCACTACACCAAACTGGCTCTAAAATGAATGCCACTGGAGGCAGAGCCAGCCACAAAATGTTTGCTGCCGCTTAATTTTAGTCACATAGTGAAAATCCTTGAGCTGTGGAGACAGCTGCCACCAAAGCAACATTTTTTTTAAAAAATCTGCACAGCCCGGCAGAACCCTTGCTCAGCGAAAGCCCCGTCCACTTTCTAAAAACTCTCGGCGGGTGCTAGAAAAGGTGTTGGCAGGTGTCATAGTGCCCCCAGGGAACTCCTGCTCTATACGGGGCTTTAAAAAAAATTGGATTTAATTACATGTAAAGTACATGATGTATGATTTTAAGAAGCAAAGGGAAGTCTGGTGAGAGGCACTGTCCCCATTCACCTAGAATCATAGATTTGGAAGGGTTGTCCAGGGTCATCTAGTCCAACCCCCTGCACAATGCAGGAAAATCACAAATACTTCCCTCTCACACCCCCAGTGGCCCCAGAAGATGGCAAAAAAAGCCCCCCAAAACCTCTAGGATCCTTGGACAAACTGGCCCGGAGAAAAATTGCTTCCTGACTTCAGAGTGGCGATCAACATTTCCCTGGGCATGTAAGAAAGGGCCATGAGAACTAAGCACTGATTCAACCCTTCCTGCCTTCCATTCTCGTGATCTGCCTAAATTCACAGAATCAGCATTGCTGTCAGATGGCCATCTAGCCTCTGTTTGAAAACCTCCAAAGAAGGGAGGGCTCACCACCTCCCGAGGAAGCCTGCTCCATTGAGGAACCGCTCTGTCAGGAAGTTCTTCCTCTTGTTTAGCCAAAAACTCTTTTGATTCGATTTCAACCTGTCAGTTCGGGTCCAACCTTCTGGGACAACAGAAAACAGATCAGTACCACCCACTGTATGACAGCCCTTCAACTACTTGAAGATGGTTATCATATCACCTCTCAGTCCTCTCCTCTCCAGTCTAAACATGCCCAGCTCCTCCAACCTTTCCCAATAGGGCTTGGTCTCCAGACCCCTCACCATCTTCGTTGCCCTCCTCTGGACACATTCCATTTTGTCTATATCCTTCTTAAATTGTGGTGCCCAAGGCTTTTTTTGTAGAAAAAGCCCAGCAGGAACTCATTAACATAACAGGCCACACCCACCAGCAGAAACTCATTAGCATATTAGGCCACACCCCATGTTACCAGAAGTGTGGTCATCCAGCCACAGCCACCTTTTGCTTCTTATTCTGTTTACCTTGTTTGTTGTCAAAGCCCAGGGCTTTTTTTGTAGCAGGAACTCCTTTGCATGTTAGGCCACACACCCCTCATGTAGCCAATCCTAATGAGTTTCTGCTGTGGGGTGTGGCCTGTTACGCTAATGAGTTCCTGCTGGGTGTGGCCAACTCGGGAGCCAGCTGGAACTCCGTTCCTGTGCGTTCCTGCCCAAAAATAGCCCTGTCCCCCAAACTGAACACAATACTCTAGAGTGAGGTCTAACTGGAGCAGAGTAAAGCGATACCGTCACTTTGCATGATCGGGACACTATACTTCTGTCGATGCAGCCCAAAACGTCACCATCACCTCAGTGCCTGCAGCTCCTCTCCCTTAGTGGCCCTCGTCTACATGCTCCTTTAGCTTTAAAATCGGACCCCCGACCCTCCCTTTATATGAGAGGGGGGCAGATTTGCATTTAAACAGGTGGCTGGGCATCTGTTCTGCTTAGCTCGGTACTGTGGATCAAGCTGTACACCTCCAGACTCAGCAGCTGCCAGTGGCCATTCCTTTCATCAGGAAGCCTGGAAAAAAAAAAGTTTAACTGTGATCACACAAGTTGCTGCCAGCTACTGTTGGTGCTATCTCTGTGAAGCTTGTTTTCACACCAAGGTTTCTCCTCTCAGCCCCGTAAAGGTGAGGAGGATCCTGTGGAGTAAAGCGGAGGTGAGAAAATCCTCTTCGGGTCTGAATTCCCGAACAATTTAAAGTTATCTGGAGGATCTACAGTAGCAACACATCTTTTAGTCTCTGTGTTTTTGAATGGAACTCGGACATTCTGTAGCTATTGTCCGATTGTATGAGGTTGTGATTGGGGGCGGGGCCCATTCTGAAAATGTTCTAGAATAACTGTGTCAGCGAGTGACCTTCAGATTAATTTCCCGCAGTTCTGTACGCGAGTCTTTGAGGGCACTCTTACGGCTGATGATGGGAGCTTTGATTCTCGAAAAAGCTCATGCTCCCCGAAATCTTGTTAGTCTCCGAGGTGCTCCCAGGTTCGGATCTAGATGTTCTACTGCAAACCAGCACGGCCACCCTCTGAAACTGTGGTCACAGTATAACAGTCCGGGGATACCTTTAAGACCGACAAAGTTTTATTCAAGGTGTGGACTTTCGTGTGCACACGCACTTCGCCAGACAATGAAATGGAATTACAGATCCTAGTTGTATATATAGAGGGTGGCTTGTTAAATTAGCATGCAAAATAGTGAAGATTTTTTTTTTTTACATAAAAGATAAAAAGAATGACAAGCTTGGTTTCTGGTTATCATCTGTTTGGGTTCAGCTGGGGGGAAACAAGATGGGTAATAAATATGTCAGAAGTGGAGATTGATGTGCCCTAAATTGTGAGAATCCAGTCATTAGATCCCATTGACTGCATTAAGCCACCCTCTATTTATACAGCTATGATCTGTAATTCCATTCCAATGTATCTGAGGAAGTGTGCGTGCACATGGAAGCTCACACCTTGAATAAAACTTGGTTGGTCTTAAAGGTGCCGTCGGACTCTAAACCTTGTTCTGTTGCTTCAGGCCAACCAGCTGTCTACCTTGATCCGTCTTTGTGGTCACACTATGGCACTACAGATGTTGCATGAGCAACTTATTAAAAGTTTGGGGAAACTGAACCCTTTCAGCTTCCTTTGGGAGTGTTTAGGAACAACAGCGGTATCTTGGCCTAAACATACAAACACAGACTTGGTATGCTGCAAGGGATCAGATAAGACACTTCGGAGACAATGTGTTCGTTTCTTTTTGTTATGAGGCGATCCACTTCATTCTCCCACCCCCACCCCATTTAGTTTTCTTTCCTTTGTCCGACCTCGAAACTAATGAGAACGCTTTTTAGAGCGGCCCTTTGCTGTCTAAAGCCCAGCACACAAATGCTTTTCAATAGGGGGGGGGAGAGAAAACACACACACACACACACAAACTGTGCACAGAGATAATGTGTAGCCTGAGAAATACTTGTGTGCTGACAGCTATCCAACAGTGTTGTCACAGCAGGAAGACATCAGTTGAAGAAACAGATAGCGACCTCAGAAAAAAAGAAAAAGGTCTGGTCAGCAGTGTGGACGGGGTTTCACAAGATTATAAATCACCCCAGGGTCGCTCTGTTCCCACCATAAAGAGAGCATGGTCGTTTTATTGTAATCTAATAAGTGTTCGGAGCAAAGGACAGCTCCAGTGTGTGCCTAGGAGAAGGGGAAAAAATCTTGATTACAGTTTGAAAACTATACAGTGTCCCCTGCCATTGAAGTGCAGATTATAGGGGTTAAGGCCATTCTAGGATTGGATTACCTCTTTATAGCGGTATGTTATTTCCCTTGTTCATGAATCAGAAAGTACTTAAATTAAACTGAACGTTGGGGAGTAATCCTAACATGTATGAGTTTGGTGGCAGAAAATTAATCACTATTTAGTGACAGATTGTTAGCCATAGAAGTTCCTCAGTCAGTGATTGAGCATCCGTCTTTCTCTGGGCGAGGGAAAGCTGGGAAGGAAATACAGATCTGAAATAGCTCCGTTTGTGTTGGCGCGAACTGGTAAAGTGCGAGTGGGATCGGATGATTTAGAAAAAGGCTGTGGTATAAAACTTACTTGCCCATAAAACTTGAGCGCAAAAAAGGAGGGCAGGGCCCAGCAGTGATGCAGACGGAAAAGCGAAAGAATCCATGGCTGCAGAAACACCCACCCGACAAAAGAAAAAATGTCGATTTTTTTTTTTGTTCCTGAAGTCTCATTGGATTGTTTTTCGTTAAAAAATTAGTACCTGCCTGCTTAGATCCCAGTAAGAAAAAACAAGAACCAGGCTACCAAAAGGCCAATAGATGTCTAGTTGTCCAGACCAGATAGGTTTAATTCAGAGCTACTCTAAAATCATGCATGGTATGATATATATATATAGTAATTTCCTGCTGTAGGTATTGGCATTTTAAACAGCTTATTCTTCTGCTAAGAAAGTTTTAAATTGCCGAGCTTGTATCTAAACCTTACCATTCCCCCAAGACATAGCCAAGGATTACAGAATCTAAGGCAAGAATTGAGCATGTGATTCTTTTGTAATCTTTATGGGCTTCCGTCAGTCCTTTCTCCTACCTTCAAAGTCCTCCGCAGACTCTTCCCCTCGTTTCTCCACCTCCCATAGACTGGTGGTTCCCTGCCAGTGATCTCTTCTCCTCCGGTTTTATCACTTCCATCTGCCCCAAAGCCTCCAGCTCCTTCAAATGTCTCTGCCTATTTTCTCATTAATATCCCTTCTGTCTGAAATTCCTTCCCAGGACTTCTACACGGTGCTGTCTTCCCTGCATCCTTCAGAACCCTCTTCAGAACGGCCTCTTTTGTGAAGCTTTTTGGCTCAACCTCTTATTCCTCATCACTTACTGAAGCACAGTACATGTAATGGCAACAGTGTGTATATTCTCCCCTGTTAACTCTTGTCTTTGTTCTTCGATTTTCTGTTAAAATCAAAGGTATTAGATTGGAGTCCCTTTTCATAGAATTATAGAGTTGGAAGGAACCTCCAGGGTCATCTAGTCCAACCCCCTGCACAATGCTGGAAATTCATAAATACGTGTCCCCCATACACACCCAGTGACCCCTTGTTCCATGCCCAGAAGGTGACAAAAAACCTTCGGGATCTCCAGCCAAACTGGCCTGGAGAAAAATTGCTTCCTGACCCCAAAGTGGTGAACAACATTTCCCTGGGCATGTCAGAAAGGGCCACGAGAACTAAGCACTGAGGCAACCCTTCCTGCCCTCCCTCTCATGATCTGCCTAAATTCACACAATCAGCATTGCTGTCAGATGGCCATCTAGCCTCCGTTTGAGGACCTCCAAAGAAGGAGAGCCCACCGCCTCCAGAGGCAGGAAACTTTTTATGTCACTTGTGGTTCAGAATAGACTAGGCTGTTGTTGGCGGCTGGATACAGGGATCATATCACCTTAGCGTTAAAAGATCTGCACGGGCTGCCCATCTGTTTCTGGGTATAGGCACTGAATGAACTGGGGCTGTAGTCAATGTTCCCTCCAAGCTGTGGAGTTTTGCGAGCAAAAATTCTACTTGGTGAGCTATTGGCAATAAAGTTGTGAGTGAGCGATTTGGCTGCTGCATAAATTAGTTTGCTCTGGAGCCCTCCTTCCTGAGCTAAGACAAAAATGTGTGAGCCGGAGGCTAAAAAGCTGTGAGCTAGCTCACACTAACTCAGCTTAGAGGGAACACTGCCTGTGGTACCTGGAAGACTGCCTCCTTCTGCGCTGTACAACCCACCAGGTAAGCTCTGCCTCCTGAGCTCTGCTGTTGGTTGTTGTCCCCTGCCTTTAGTGGTAAGTGGGGTAGCGAATAGGGATGGGGTATTTTAACTGGTGGGACCTCTCCTCTGGAATGCCCTCCCACATGAGGCTCACCTGTAACCAAGCATGCTGTCTGAGAACTTGCTTCTGGCCCAAGGTCTGTTTTATGGATATTGCTAGGTTGCTCAGCAGTTGTCGTATGCTGTTTTTATGCCCTGGACTTGTTGTTTTATAGTTTGTTTTCAATGATTTGATGGAATTTTACTTCTGAGCTGCCTCAAAGAGGGCTCTGGAGAGGTGGCATCTAAATTCCCTAAATCAATGTACATCGATGGCACTAATGCAAAGAGTGGGACCTGTGGAGGTTCATGGGGAAAGGGAAACCCCCGCTACTCTGGCTCCTGAACTACTGCTTCCCCTTGCAAGCTCTCATTTCCCCCTTGCTTCCTTCATTTCCCCCTTCCTTTCCCCTTCCCTGTGCTCTTGCAGTGCTTTCTCTCCTGTCCCACTTCATCCCAGCTCCTGCTTCCAGGGACCATCTCCTCCAATATGTCCCCAGAAGAATGCTGAGACCAGCCGACAATTTGATGGTGATCTCCGGCCCTAGGGAGGTCCAGCTTTTGTCAGGTATGGCCAGGGCCTTCTCAGTCCTGGCCCCAACCTGTTGGAACTCTCTGCCAAATTGTGATGATGATGATGATGATGATGCAATGTTTGGCGCCATTTTGAGCTGCTTCATAATGCACACATACTGCTCATTTCTTTGGGGCACTTGAAAAACACTTCTGTGTATATTTCCGCAAACTTGGGGCTTAGGCTGTGTTTGCAAGAAACATATGCCCAAACTCTGGGTGGCCCCATTATATAGATTTTTTTTAAAAAAAAAATCTGGGAGAGAGGCACACACGGTAATGTATATGGTATACCAACTTCTGCTCCCCCCCTCCCTTTCAGGGTGTCTTTTAACGCCACTTCTGCAGCGGAGCAGCACGGGTCGCCGATGACTACAGGACGCTTCCCAGCTGTTGCTGCCTGATCGCTCCTTTTAGATCCATCAGGCGTTTGCACCTATGTCGGATCTAAAGGCGCGTGTGATCGCAGCCAAAGTTTAATTCTGGGTATAAGCTTTCGTGTGCTTGCACATTTCTTCAGATACATACACTTCTTCAGACACAAGAAGTATTCTTCAGATGCCTTTCCAGAACACCAAGAACATAAGAACATAAGAGAAGCCAATGTTGAATCAGGCCAATGGCCCATCTAGTCCAACACTCTGTCACACAGCGGCCAAAATATACCAGGTGCCATCAGGAGGTCCAGCAGTGGGGCCAGGGCACCAGAAGCCCTCCCCACTGCTGCCCCCTCCAGCACCAAGAATAGAGTGCATCACCTGCCCCAGACTGAGAGTTCCCATCTATAGGTAAAGGTAAAGGTTCCCTTGCTCGAAAGCCAGTCGAATCCGACTCTAGGGTTGCGGTGCTCATCTCCGTTTCAAAGCCAAAGAGCCAGCGCTGTCCGAAGATGTTTCCGTGGTCATGTGGCCGGCATGACTAAACACCAAGGTGCACGGAACGCTGTTACCTTCCCACCGAAGTGGTACCTATTTATCTACTTGCAATTTCTTGCTTTCAAACTGCTAGGTTGGCAGGAGCTGGAACTAGAGACAGGAGCTCACCCTGTCATGCGGCACCCAGGTCTCGAACTGCTGAACTACTGACCTTCCACAGCCTGCAGTTCAGTGTCTTAACCACTTGAGCCACCGCAGCTCCCATCTATACCCTGTGGCTAATCGCCACTGATGGACTTCTGCTCCATATGTTTATCTAATTCTCTCTTGAAACTGTCCATGCTTGCAGCTGCCACCACCTCCTGTGGCAGTGAATTCCATATGTTAATCACTCTTTGGGTGAAGAAGTACTTCCTTTTATCTGTTCTAACCCGACTGCTCAGCAATTTCATGGAGTGCCCACGAGTTCTTGTGTTGTGAGAAAGGGAGAAAAGTTGCTCAACTTGCTCAATCCCATTCATAATCTTATAAACCTCGATCATGTCACCCCTCAGCCGTCGTTTCTCCAAGCTAAAGAGCCCCAAGCATTTTAACCAACATTTTGTTTTCTTTGTTTCCCCTCCGTTTACTGGAGAAGATAAGACATCTAGCCTGAGGGCCATTGCCTGGTTGCAGCTATTTTAAAAGAGAATCTCAGTTCTGAGAAAATTCATTCTCTGTTTATTTTATTGATTTATATCCCGCCCTATCATGCAAGTGGGCTCAGGATGGGTAACAGTATATAGGTTAACAAGCATAAGAGCGTTAAACATACAAGTTAAAGTAGGTTTAAATAAACAGCTAATGGCAAGGTGGCGGCAGGACGAAGAATTCGAGTGCCATGTGCAGTTGGCAGTCACCTAGCAGGGTCAGTTTGGCCGAGATATAGTGACAAGGCCGGTGAGCGGGGAGGTCAGAATGGAATTGACATCTGCTGCCTCAACCGAAGGCCTGGCGGAACAGCGCCATTTTGCAGGCCCTGTGGAACTGTAATTGATCAAGGTCTGGTATTCAGCCTTTCTCAGCCAACGTCAGAACTTCATATACCAATGAAGTTGGTACCATATACCGTATACCAACTTACGGTGCTTGTTTGCATGGAAACAGTGGCAAGAAGTATTCTGTCTAATGTGTGCTTCATGCTCTGTGACCCATGCTCTGTGCACTTACCCCCAGTCAGACTATGACATTCTTGGACTCCTCTAAAAACCATCTCTTCTTGTAACTTTCCCTCTGTGGACACGCTGAGGGGAAATGGACTGTTGCTGGTGGTAGCGATACTTTCAAAGAAAGTTTGGGGAAGGAAATTTAAAAGAAGAAGAAGAGTTGGTTTTTATACCCGGCTTTTTCTTTCTTAAAGAGTCTCAGAGCAGCTTACCATCTCCTTCCCTACCTCTCCCCACAACAGGCACTTTGTGAGGTAGGTGCAGCTGAGTGAGTTCTGAGAGAACTGTTACTGGCCCCAGGTCACACAGCAGCTTCATGTGGAGGAGGAGTGGGGTATCAGACTCAGTTCTTCAGATTAGAGTCCACTGCTGTTAACCATTACACCATGTTGCCCCTTCCCCTTTTATCTCTTTCTTCTCCTCCGTCCAGATGAATGGGTACAGGAGAAGCCAAAGATGTATTAGAAGTGACAGATATAAATAAAAGAAGCTGCAAACTGGTCTGATGAGGAGGGTTTCTTATACTTTGGGAAGAGCAAACTGTGTAAGCATGTTGGTTGGACTGCGAATGAAATTCTGCTTATGTGAACAAGCTAGGGTTTGAGAGCCACTGAGGTAAATCTTGAAGGAGTTCTGGAAGGAGTTTTGAGGATTAGAGAACTTCATTAAAACCTGCCAGTTGGATTATAAAAATATAAGTATTTGAATTGCATATGTCATGATCTGTGCAGGACTGGGCCACAAGGCCTAGAGGCCTAGGCCCAAGAGACCTGTGTGGTAGTGGAAAGCAGGCAGCCTACAATCCCCACAATGCTTAGTGATGGTTGTAACCAATCTGTGCCTAGGGATTGTGTGAGGAGATTGTAACTTAAGCTTTGTGGGCCGTGGAACTGGATTCTTTTCTCCACTGCGGTCTTGTCTCACAGAGTTAAACTGAGGGGACAGTCTGGTCTGAGAGAAATATCCCTCAGTTGGGACAGAGTGAGTACAGGCACAGGCCTGGTATAAGAAGGCTGTGGTTCTTAAAGTAGTAACCAAAATAGGTAGCCACATTAGATTTGTTTATTTTGCATTTAAACACTGTTATATATTTTAAGCACCTTGGCTTTCCTTGCCCCATTACTGTATCAATAAACCATTTGTTTAATGTTCTCTGCCTGGTCATCACGTCTCCGTTTCTCGGCTTGAAAGGGGCATTTTGGTTGGACTTGGGAGGGTACTCCGGGCCTTCCCAAGTCCAGAGTGGTGGCAGCTGAAGGTAGCAACCCACATGGGTCATGACAGCATGTTAAATATTCATACATTTTTAAAAGGATGTTTCAGGTTTCAGCACCATTTAAGTCCAAGAAATATCGTTAACAGTTTCTTCTAAACTCCGCCCATAAACCCCCCCCCCGTTTTTTACTTCAAAGTCTCAGAGCATTTAATCTGGAGGAAGAAGTTCAATAAGACATAATTATCTTCACTTTCTCTTTACAAGCCAGATGCAGTTCCACAACAGCATCTGCCTGTTTTGTCTGGTAGTGCACACTGGTAAAATCCCCCTGCCTTCCTGCGATAAACTCATTCCAACTTGACTGATTCTCCAAATTTTGATTCTTAAGGAGCAGATGGATCATTGTGAAAAAGGAACACAGTGTGGACTGCTGCTTGCTTCAGGCATAATTTATGTTGCATTTCAAACTCCAAAAAAAGGCAAATCAGTTTTTTTAAAAATTGAAAATCTTTGTTATACCAGCTAGTTTTCATGGGATGGGCACTTTTAAAAATGTGCATAAGTAGCCATAGCATCCCACTTCAGTAGGGATCCAAACAATTAGGCCTCCCCTTTTGAAAAAGGGGAATTTTTGTGAATTGACTGCTTGCCAGGAGACATTAGATGGTGACTGTAGTGTTTAACACTTAACATGTGTTTAGCTGCTGCAGTAGAGGAAAAAAAAGTCTTTGGTCTGCTCTGTCCTTTCTTTCCCTGTTAGCCCCTTAAGCCGTAATGGAGGCCACCCTCACCCTTTGCTTAATAGGACTGACAAAAAATCTCCCCGTGCTGATATCTGTGTCATTCCATTAACTGAAAATGGGGCATGATTGATAGTCAGACAAGTTTCATTTCCCAGTGTACTTCGCACATAACAGGCATTTCCTACGTGACATTCCTGGTCTCCCTTGGTGAAGGGAATAATCGCCCCGGATTCATTCTCATGCCAATCCAAAATGACCAATATAATAGGGTGCAACAGTGCTGAGGACCGTATTGTGTAAGTGGAATGTGTATACAAGTTCAGAGGGGAAAATGGCACAACGGTGGATTTCTGGTTTTGGTTTGCCTGTGGTTGTTTTGTTTTTCTCCATCTTGAGAAGCTGCCCCAGTTGAAGTGGTCGAAAAATATAAATCGGGGCACCGTTTCGCCACAAGAGTTTCAGATTGTCCAGCAGAGAGTTTTTAAAAGGGCTTATTAAATCTCTACCCACCCCCTTAAAAAAATAACAACAAATTGAGAGTGAATATCAATCCTTAACTCTGAGGAATTCCCCCTCGGCAGCCTCTTTATGGAAACAAAGGCAGAATGTGTGATGTGCAGGAGATTCTGACAGCAGCCTTAACATTTTTTTTTCTTGTTCAGGGCCCTCACACATAAATTTGTTTTACTTGTAGGCACTTAAAAGGGGCGGCTGAGCGAGCGGCTCTGCATATGGGCATGTTTGTGCCCCGCGATTGCTTTTGTTTTCCCGAGTAAACCGCAAACGCTGGGGCGGTGGAGATGCAAAGGTAGATTGGCGGAGGCTGAGAAGCAAATCTTGTTTATTTGATTTATTGTCTGTGGCACCAGTCTGTACTATAATGCTCTCCTGGAAACAAAATGGTTACACCTGAGGACAGTGATATAAGCACTGCTTTGATTATTTGAAACAAACCATTAGGCTTTGATGAAAGAACTGCAGCAGGAGTAGACCTGGACTGAGTGAGAGCTTTAAGATAATGGATGAGCAGCCTCCAGATGGCTCGTGCGGAATTTAAGAGTCGCATGTTTTGTCTGAACTTCATAAAGCAAATAGATATAAGAACGTGAGTAATGCCAGCGAGTGCAGATCATAAAGTACAATTCAAGGTACACTGTTGATGTCGGGCACGTAAATAATATTCTTCGTATGTCTCATCTAGTAGCTCTGGGGCTTTCTGCTTGGCTCGCAGACGGTGTCTTCTAATTCCTGGCATACAGGCAGCAATGTTCTTACGGGGCTCCATGATAAAGCCCTTCATGGCAGTGGCCCCTCTTACTTGCGAGACTCCTCTCCCTCTGCTCATGTCAGGTGCCAGTTCTGTAGGTGCCATCCTGCAAATGGGCGCAAAGTCCACAAGTGCCTGTACACAGTGCCTTCTCTGTTGTGGCTCCCGCCTTGTGGAATGGCCCGCCTGAGAAGGTCAGGATCACTCCTGCTCTCCTAGCCTTCTGCAAACTGTGAGGAACTGAACTATGCAAGAAGGCTCTTCTGCGCAGATAACGGTGTTGCACTGTACAGTACGGTTCACAAACTTGCTTGGATTAATGCTTAGGGACTGTGGTCTGTACTGCTGCGTACAGCTTATTGTAAGGAGGATCCGATTATGTAATTTCCCGTAACTCTTACTGTGTCTCGTGATAATTATGCTATGCTTCAGTTCTTTGTGGTGGTTCCAATATTTTAGAATCCTAATGCATTGGTTATTGGATGTCCCATTTGGTTGATTGTACTGATTCACTATGTGTCATCCGCCTTCAGTCCCTGCGAGGAAGGTGAACTGTAATTAATGATTTTTTTTAAAAAAAAGGCCTCATATCTAAATGTTTGTAGCAAGAAAGTAGGGTTTCTTGCTCTCGGGAACTCTTGGTTTGGGCATGGTAGGTGAGACGTCTTCTGTCCTTGTGGTAGCAGGAGCTATGTTGGATGTCCCTCTGCAGACCCGTAGTTACTGTGGGGCTTTGGGGGGCTCTGCCCCCTTTCTTAAGGGCACAGCCCCACAACAATTTCTCCTGTAAATTCTTTTTTCATTCATTTTAAAAAACATTTTTTTTTTTTTAAAAAAGGGGTGTGCTCCTTTAAGCAGAGTGCGGTGCTGTAGTTGACTAATTCCCACACCGAGCCAGCATCGCTTCTAACTGTGTGTCAAGAAACCGGTCCCCTTTAAGAGAGTTTTTCTGCCTAAGTGTTAGCTTTCTTGACTATAGAAGTCATCACCCCCACCTGCCAGCTTGTTACCAGAATTGTTGCTTAGGCTGGCAGAAGTGATTAACTTGCTGCAGCTGAGAACTGTCATCGAAAGTACTTGACAGCTTGCAATTTAGAGATCTCTCCCGGTAACAGCTTTCTATTGGCTAAATGGCTTTTCTTCACTGAGAACTTCAGCCCCACCAGGAAAAAAAATTGCTCCACAAGCCACAAGATCCTGGCTATGGGCCTGTCCCTCTGACTGACAGTGCTTGGTAGCAAACCCTAGGCTGCAGTGCTTCCACAGGCACACTGCCTCCAGGTAACCAGAGCCCTTGCAAAACAGCAGTAGGACTGTATCTGTGACCTGCTTTCTCCCCCTCGTGCCCGGGGCCAGTCCTAGTCCATCAGCCCTCCATTCATTGAAGTTAAATGGAGCAGAGTCCAAAAGGCGAAACAGCACCTTTTCCAAGACAGCAAACCTGGAGATGAATTTTCCTCTTATCCCTGTGGATCGGGCTGATTTTTGCTTAGGCAGAGGGGTACGTAATTCTGCAGGGTCCCAGGATGGATCAACTTCTGTCTAAGGGGAAAATACCTTACCCCCCTACCTTTTTTTAAAAAAGGGGGTGTAGCCAGGATGTGTTATTTTGTGGGGCATATTTTTTTCTCGCGGGGCAACCATTACAATGGAGTGATGGGCTTTGTAAAAATAGTATGTTATATCTATGGATCAATGCTCCCTCGAAGCTGTGCAGTCTTGCCAGCGAAAATTCTACTTTGTGAGCTACTGGCATTAAAGCTGTGAGCGAGCGATTTGGCTACTGATTAAATTAGTTTGCTCTGGAGCCCTCCTTCCTGAGCTAAGACAAGAATGTGTGAGCCAGAGGCTAAAAAGCTGTGAGCTAGCTCACACTAACTCCGCTTAGAGGGAACACTGCTATGGATATATGTACCAATACCAGTGCTGCATGTGATCAAGTAGCTAGGTTATATATAAATAACATGCAAGTATGCTGAAGCATGCAAGGCTGCCTGTTGGTGCAGTGTTCTATTTCACACTCCCCCTTCATACCTACTCAACCCTGTTCCCCGCTCAGCCTTTCCCAAGGTTGATCCACTATTCTGTTGCTTAAGAATCAAAACCCTATGAATCCTCCTCCTTACCCTCCAAGCAACCAAGCCATCTGTTTGCTTCCCCATACCAATCCCCACCCATGCCTCTTGTGGGGCTGGGCTGTTAATTAAGGGGGCGGGGACTCTGGAGCATCCCATTATTGACACAAGGGTAAATGCACTGAAGTCATAGTAATAAGTTCTTGCCAAGTTCTTCCTACAGAAGTTCTTCCTACAGAAGAATCCCAAATTTGCACTTTAACACACACACACACCCAAATTCCAGGGAAGAGGTTTGCATAAGCGCACCCCTCAAATTCCAGGGATCAAGTTTGCATCAGTGCATCATTGGCCCTGGTGCGGTCAATCACCTCAACCAAGGAGTCATTCTGGATTGGGAGTCCCCAGGGGAGTCATTTTCAAGTGACAGACCCCCCCCAACTCCTCTCTCCTGTTTGCGGTTCCATGTCTTACCTGGGACCCCGAGGTCGGCTCGCCTAGTACACCCCCCCCTTTGGATGAACTCACACAACCAGTTTCTTTGGAAAATTAGGTGGATAAACTTGGCCACAACTTTTATTGGTTACAGCTGTAGAGCATTGGCACAGCATGGGTCCACCGGATCCGACCTATCGGCTGGCCCATGTGCCAGCCGAGTTAACCGTTACCCAGCCAGCCGGCATGGGTAGAGAAGGCGGGAGGGCAGGTTATCGGAATTCACACGGACGCTTGCCCCTTTGTGAGCTCCCCTGCCCTCTGGCTGTGAGGGCAAGCACTGTTATTCCTTGAGCTCGCCAGCTCCGTTCAGCCCTCACGCCAAGACCCTTAAAGGGTCCCCAGCTCCGGAATTGGCTCGCAGGCCAAATTCCGCCAACAGATCCGGCCCCATGCTGTTACCGCCGAAAGTTGTGACAGATTGTGCAATGAAAAACTGTAAATAAACACTAACAATACCATACCTACAAAGACCCAATAAACACCCCTTCTGCGTTCCCTCAACTTCCAAACACCAAACCCCAGCACCATAATACCTGGGGAGGGATGGGAGGGCAAACCGGGCTCGCCTCGTGGTCAAGTGGGGAGGGGGGGAGCAGCTTCCCTTCCGCTTTTAATGCCTCCCCCCTCCCTGACCACCCCCCTGCCCTCTATTGGCTGGGGAAGGGGGGGAGGTGCGTCTTTTCCCGTCACGCACCAGACCCCCGCCCCTTTCCGGCCGGCGACCTCGCTGTCCCTGCCCGTCCCCGCAAATGGCGGGCCCGGCCCACCCGGGCCCTTCTGCTTCTGCATCAGACTCTGAAAGCATCCCATTATTGACACAAGGGTAAATGCACTGAAGTCAAAGGGACTACTCTCATGTAAATCTGCACTTTAACACCCCCCCCCAATTCTAAGGAAGAGGTTTGCATAAGCGCACCCCCCAATTTCCAGGGATCAAGTATGCATCAGTGTATCATTGGCCCTGGTGCGGTCAATCACCTCAGCTAAGTAGTCATTCTGGATTGGGAGTCCCCAGGGGAGTCATTTTCGAGTGACAAATCCCCCCCAACTCCTCTCTCCTGTTTCTGCATCCGACTCTGAGAGCATCCCATTATTGACACAAGGGTAAATGCACTGAAGTCAAAGGGACTACTCTCATGTAAATCTGCACTTTAACACACACACCCCAAATTCCAGGGAAGAGGTTTGCATAAGCGGGGCCCCAAGATGCCCCACTGTAGCTGTGGGCCTAGTGAGGAAGTAAAAATGGTGGGACACTCTGAGCTTTTACTATACAGATCCTTCAGCCACTGCAAATGTGAAAAGAAATAACACAGTCCAATCCAGGTACTGCAGGAGAAGACAGAAACGTTCACTGTGGCTGTAGCTCTTCATGAGATAGGAAGGGATCCCGTTCTGCTTCCTTCCCCTTGAGTCAAGCTTCTATGTCAACATGGAACCCAGTGACAACCGGAAGGGATCTCCTCTGTCCCAGAAATGTGGGTGGGCTTGGCATCGTCTCTAGGTAGCCAATTTCAGTGGATCTAATTTATGAGATACAGAAAACCAAGAAGCTAATTCCGAAGTGTATGGAGGAGGCAGAGCTGGCTGAAGAAGTCCCTTTCAGGCCAATGGTTTCCCATCAGGTGTTGTCTTGCTGTAGTGGTTAAGTGCGCGGACTCTAATCTGGGAGAACCGGGTTTGATTCCCCACTCCTCCACTTGCACCTGCTGGATGACCTTGAGCGAGCCATAGTTCTGGCACAGCTGTTCTTGAAAAAGAGCAGTTTCTGTCAGAACTCTCTCAGCCCCACCAACCTCACAAGGTGTCTGTTGTGGGGAGGGGAAGGGAAAGGAGTTTGTAAGCTGTTCTGAGACTCCCTTGGGTAGTGAAGGGTGGGGTATAAATCCAATCTCCTCCTCCTCCTTCTTCTGAAGGCAGTTAGAACTCTGCCAGTATCCCCAGCCGCCAAGCATCCCTTGAACCCTATCTGGTATCTTAGGATGAAGGGGTGATTTCAGTGTCCCCTTTGTTATTCCCACCTCCAGTATCCAGAGTTGCTTTTTTCCCCGGGATCCTTTAAACACAGCTGGGGATGGAAATCTGATGTCAAATAAATAACAAGATGTCACGTTTCCAGACTTTGGAAAAAAGGAACCAGATCTTCATCTGAGCAAATGGTGAGCATGATCCAATCAAAATAAAGTGCTTGACATCTCATTGTTTTCAGTGGGAGAGTTAAACGTGAGTTTAAATTATCTCCAAGTGAAGTCAGTTTGGGCCTTAGCGTGTCATGACTTTGAATCAAAACGAGTGTTTCCAGATATTAGAACATGACCCAGTCAAATGTTTTTAGGGAGTTTTTCATACGTACATTTTTCCTGTTGTAAACTGCTCACTTTTACAGCTTACAAAACCAGTTGCTTCATTCTTCCTTCTGTTTTTCGGAATTGCCGTTTCATAATCATTTTGTTTCGAGTTGTTCGGTGCATTTATTATAATTAACTTGCTGTCCTATTTGTGTTGAAGGAGAGCTTTAATGAGGACTACTTTACAACAGTATTATGGGCAATGCCTCCTACTTTCAGTGCTTTCTATTTTTTTTTTTTTTTTTGCGTTGGCTCCTAACCCAGTTTCCTCTGCTCTTTTTCCTCTTTAGTTTATTATAATGAGACCCCCTTTTGAAGCCTCTTTCATTTATTTTGAAGGAACGTTTCCTTATGAAACTCGGCTTGGATTCTCACATGTCTCTTTCTGTGTTGTATAAAGTCACCGTCCGGTGGCTTCTCCCTGTTGCTCCTCGTGGCCGTTACTTGCTCTGAATGCGGTATAACGTTCTGACGTCTGAGATCTGTTTGAACAAGCAGAGCTTTAGGTCTGAAATATTTTGCAGCGCATATTTAAATGTCAGCCTTCTGCACGGAGGTTCATTTAAAGGTGAACGCGACGAGTGGAAGCCACCTTGGGCTGACTTTGTGACATCAGAAATAAACATGAGTATCCAGCCTTGGTTGATACAGGATGCGAAGAGAGGGACTGTGACTTCAATGCTAAAATGAATATTTAGAACCCCCTTAATATGCACGTGTGTGTATTCTAACATGGAAATTAATTCTTGTATTAGGGAAAATGGGAAATGTAGCATGTTAATAGCCTTGGCACTGTCTGCTCCACTCCTGATAACTCCGGCAGGGAAACTTCCATGTAAATCAACTTAATGATGAACGTCCGGAGTAAAATAGGAGCAGCCGTTCACAGTGATCTCTGTGTCAGGGAAAGTAGCTCGTGAAATGGACCATCATTGTTGCATAAAGGACCATACCGTCCCCACCCACCCCCTGCAATGTACACCCACTTTGAGGCCTTGACACTTGGTTCTTTTTGAAAAGAATGACTTTGATATTCCCATCTGAAAAGGTAGACGTGTTTTGTCTGGCTAAAGGATGCAAAGTTAGATCCAGGCCGGGCGTCTCTTCCCGTTAACAGAATGGAATCCTTGGACCATATCCAGGGGAATAATTTGGGGAGGGCTTTTTTTAAAAAAAAAACTTTAGGGAACTGTTTTAGCTTCTGTTTGATGCTATCTGGGGCTGCGGTCACACACACGAAATAATCCACTTTCAGTCCGCTTTCGGTGCGCTTTCCAACCGGATCCTGCCAGTTCACACAGTAAAAATCCAGTCTGAAAGATGATTGAAAGTGGACTATTTAGTGTGTGTGACCGCAGCCTGAGCTGAATTGTTTTAAGCCAGAGCAATGCCCAGGCTGGCCCGAACTCATCTGATCTCAGAAACTAAGCAGTGGCATCCCCGGCTAGTATTTGGATGGGAGACACCCCCCCCACCTGGGAAAACCAGGGTCATGATCTGGAGGCAGGCAATGGCAAACTACCTCCAAACCTCTCTTGCCTTGAAAACCCTGCAGGGTCACCGTAAATGAGTTATTTCTTTATAATATGGGCCGAGTTCAGACTGTCAGTTTGTCCCGATACAGGCATGTTTAACAAATGAATTAAAGGGGCCGGTTCACATAGGCACAGCTGTCAGGCACAGCTGTCAGCCGTACTCATCCCGTCTTGTAATGCTTCCCTCCCGAGTTTAAAAAGTACCAGGTGAAAGTGGTAGCAAACCCTGGAGAGTGCATTGATCCCACTTCCCGGGCGTGTGCATGCTAAACGCTAAAAGCCGGGAACAACCCGCGTTGATAGTGTGTGCCGGCTGTTCCCGCAGGGATGTGCATAAGCACAGGGATGTGTGCTGCTCTACTGCCCAATGCAGCTGGGGGCATGCGTGACGGGATCCTGCCCTATTTGCTTATGTGCCTATGCACCCATGCACCCATGCGCATAGGCGCCTGCTGCAGGGTGAGGAAAAAGCCGCTTACAGCCACGCTTCCACCAGGGGCGGGCCAACAGTGCGAACGCTGCCTTGCACCTCCTCTGTGGTATGCTCCCGCATCAGTCGGTGCAGTGTGACCGGGAACACCCAGAACACGTTGTTCCGGGTCTTTTTGCCACGACTCCCTCACGCTTCATACTGCCAGTCTGAACTCAGCCTTAGATTGATAAATTGCTCAGTCCCTGAGCATTCAGGGCTCTGAGCGATGAGCAACAACGCTAAAACACATATCGTATTAAAACAATTCCAGTAATTTAAATAAACTAAAAACAATTCACAGGTGACATTAATACATTAATTAAAAACAATGCATGGATGGTGCTGATACATCACATTCAATGTTCCCTCTAAGCTGTGGAGTCCTGAGAGCAAAAATTCTACTTTGTGAGCTACCGGCATTCAAGTTGTGAGCGAGCGATTGGGCTACTGCATAAAGTAGTTTGCTCTGGAGCCATTCTTCCTGAGCAAAGACAAAAATGTGTGAGCTGGAGGCTAAAAAACTGTGAGCTAGCTCACACTAACTCAGCTTAGAGGGAACATTGATCACATTCCAGACTATGTTCCCGCCTCATGGGGGAGGTAGGGTAGAAGCACAGTTGGAAAGGTGGGGGTGAAGAGGAGGAGGAGGAAGGTGTGCCAGCCAAGGTGGTACCTGTCTCTGTCCTCAACCAAAGGCCTGGTGGAAACTTCTCTGCCTTGCAAGCCCTGCGGAACTGCATCAGGTCTTGCAGGGTGCAGATGTTATGTGGCAGAGCGTTCCACCAGGCAGGAGCCAGGGCTGAAAAAGGCAGAGGACAGCCGGATGTCTTTGGTGACCCTGGCCCAGGTTGAGGACAGCCGGTTTGGTGTAGTGGTTAAGTGCACGGACTCTAATCTGGGAGAACGGGGTTTGATTCCCCACTCCTCCACTTGCACCTGGCTGGATGACCTTGGGCAAGCCATAGTTCTGATAAGAGCTGTCCTTGAAAAGGAGCAGTTTCTCTCAGAGCTCTCTCAGCCCCACCTACCTCACAGGGTGTCTGTTGTGGGGAGGGGAAGGGAAAGGAGTTTGTAAGCCGCTCTGAGACTCCCTTGGGTAGTGAAGGGCGGGGTATAAATCCAATCTCTTCTTTCTCTTCTTCTTCTTGATGGCAAGCCCCCTCCCCCCAAAAACCCCCAAAACCAATCCACTGAGCTTGGGCACACTGTGGAAGCAAAGCAGGCACGGGGAGCCCACCTGGGCCCAGCAGAAGCCTCTCTGAGCTTTTAAAGGGAAAAGCAGGATGTAAGGGAAAGAAATACACACATAAAAAAAATCTGAACAAGCCAGTGTGTTGCATAGCCCATTTGGGCCTATTCTCTTGTGAAGAGTAGATGGCTGGATTTGCATTTCTTCGCCCGAGGCAACGGACACAGTATATGTTCCTTTTCTTAGCTCCTTTGGTTTTTACATGTGTACAGGTGCAGCTGTTTGAGCCGCCTCTGCCAGCTGTCAGTCCACAAGCGGCTGGTAACTCTTCCACAGACCAGCTGCTTCCCAGTGGTTAGGAACAGGAGGAAGCGAGCATCCCAAAATAAGCTGCTGCTTGCAGTGTGCACCACAGACCAAATCAGGTGTGTGCGTTAATTGAAGATACGCTGGGGTGTATGGTCAGGAAACAGAAAATGGATAACAAGAACAATTAGAAGAGCCGTTCTGATATTTTTAAATCGGTGGGGAATGGAAATGAAAGAGGTAATGGAAGTGGTGATGGTGTATAGGTTAGATCTACATGGTCTTCCTTCTCTCCTTCCTGCCTGCCTGCCTGCTTGCCTGCCATTTTGTCACCAGGTATATTCAATAACTCCTGCCAACCTAGCAGTTCTAAAGCAAGAAAATTGCAAGTAGATAAATAGGTACCACTTCGGTGGGAAGGTAACAGTGATCCGTGTGCCTTGGTGTGTAGTCATGCCGGCCACATGACCACGGAAATGTCTTCGGACAGCGCTGGCTCTTCGGCTTTGAAACGGAGATGAGCACCGCAACCACAGAGTCAGATTGCACTGGCTTTTAAGCAAAGGAACCTTTACCTTTTACTCTATATTCAATAAATAACTACATAGATAAACCAAGCAATGCTCTAGTATTGCTTTTTAAGTGTACTTATTTTTATTTATTTATTTAAAAATTTATTAGCTGCCTTTCTACCTTGTGGAACTCAAGGCAGCTTTACAATATAGATAAAACAATGATTATAAAAACCCCTAAAGACCACAATTTAAAAGCTTTAATTTGAGCTGACAATAAATAAAATACCAAGTCTGTTTGTTGGGGAATATGAAAATATAAAGAAAAGCAGGTAGAGAAAGAGGTAGTTTTCTCCCTTTCTCACAATACAAGAACTTGTGGGTACTCCATGAAATTGCTGAGCGATCGGGTTAGAATGGATAAAAGGAAGTACTACTTCACCGAAAGAGTGATTAACACTTGGAATTCACTGCCACAGGAGGTGGTGGCGGCTACTAGTCCACTAGTCCAAAATGAAGCGTGGACAGCTTCAAGAGGGAATTAGATAAATATATGGAGCAGAGGTACATCAGTGGCTATTAGCCACAAGGTATGGACAGGGACTCTGGGGCGAGTGAGGCTCTGTCTTCTCTGGTGCTTGGGGGGGGGCAGCAGTGGGAGGGGGCTTCTAGTGTCCTGGCCCCGCTGGTGGACCTCCAGATGGCACCTGATATTTTTGGCCGCTGTGTGACAGAGTGTTGGACTGGATGGGCCATTGTCCTGATCCAACGTTGGCTTCTCTTATGTTCTTAACATTACCATTTACAGGGCTTCATGATTCCCATCTTTTCAGGTTACAGTTCTTGGAGAAATAAAAAAAGAATAACATTATTATTTACCCATGAATCCAATCATTAGTCTGTTAGCAGTCTGGTCTTCAGCCGAGTTATACCCTTTTAAGGCTGTTAGTCAGCGGCCTTGGAAGGGATGTAACACTGCTTAAGATGGCACTGTTAGTCCATTAGAAGGACCGGTTGCAAAGACAAAAAATATGTCTGACCACTTGAAAAACTGATGAAATTTGGTTATGCCTGTAATAAAAGAGTGGATTACTGAGAAGTAGAATATTGTGGGGGGAGGGAAGCTGCGTGTTATAGCCCAGTACCATCAGATCTCGGAGGCTAAGCAGGGCCGATACTTGGAAGGGAGACCAGCAAGGAAGACTCTGTAGAGGACGGCCATGGCAAACCACCTGTGCTTCTCACTTGCTTTGGAAGCCCCTGATTGGGGTCGCCCTAAATCAGCCGTGTCTTGATGGCACTTTACGTGTGCATACATGCGTGTGCACACACACAAAATATTGCTGAAAAGTCCAAACTTTAACATAGTGGCCTGAAGCCGGCGTCAAGGGGGAAGCCACGTTTTGCAGAGCCTCGTGCCCATGTCTTGATTGCGTTATAAATATAACCTGCTGATACGAATGTCAAATATTCTAGACAAACGCTGAATTCTAAACATGCTTGCTCTGAAGTGGGCTTCTTGAAATGATCCTTACGAGGTAACCTCGTATCTTTTACTTAAATTCAATGCATTTATTGTAATTTTTTTAAAAAACTGAACATACAGAAAATTTAAAATGATAAAAATGGACGACTGTCTTTTCTTCCCTTTTGCAAGTCAGTAGATTGTTTTGTAACAGTGAAATTCCACAGCGACATTTGAGCTTGGCAGAAGTATAAACTGGGAGGTGTTGCCTTGTGCATTCTGTGAAGAGTTGCCCAGTGCTTCTGCTATCCTGTACTTCCTAAAATCCCCACTCTGAACTGGCCGGAGTACAGGGAAAGCCCAACACAGATCCCAGCCTCCCCCACATTATCTCTTGAACCCAGCTCTCTTTTAACAAGTCGGGAACAGTCATAAGTGGGTCTGCTCAGAAGTAAAGCCCATTTTATTCCATGAGGCTTAACTTCCGGGAAAGCATTCTCAGGACCGCAGCGGCAGTCACATTTCTTTTAATAAGATATTTCACTCCTTGATTAGTCTTTTGAAGTTCCAGTTGTGAGTCTTTATATCGTTATGTGAGTGCGGTCTGGACTGCAGAAAGTTTAGCTGAGTCATACAATATGTTTTGGATTTATGTGGCTTGCTAGCTTACTTAAGTACTTGATCCTAGTACTAGGGTAAGTCTGGAAGCTGTTATACATTAATATCTTTAAGATGGCCTTCTTCCATATGAACTTACCCGTTCTCTCCAATCATCTTTGGAAGCCCTGCGTTGGGTACCCTGCCTTCTGAGGCTGGGCAGGTGGTGACCCAAGAAAGGCCTTTCTTGATCGTTGATCCAAAACTGTGATCTGATCCCAAACTGGAACTCGTTTCCCAGGGAGATTAATCAGCCTTCCTGTATTTTGTCTTCCACCAGTGAGTGAAGACTTTTCTGTTTTGTTTGGTATACTCTCAGTAACAGTTATGTTATGTATTTGCTTATGTATTATGCTATGGTGTTATGTATTTGCTTATATGTTATGCTATGTAACCTAAACCGTAGCTTCAGGCACAAGTTTCATTGACTCTCAGGTATTCTAAACCCTGCAGTCGGATTGGTCACTGTTGCGTAACAGACCAATCCGAAAGGACTCTGACTTTTGGCGGGAACGAATCTCATTGGTCCTAAGCTCTTGATTGTAATTGGTCATTACTGTGCTAGGGGGTGTGGCCTCACTAGTCCAAAATGTATGAAGTGGCATCGTTCTATGGTTGAGGTGCTGTGTTCTGAATAAAGAAATCACTTGTTTAAGAAATGCTGCCTCGATCTCAGTATATAACAAGTTATTAGCCCTCCTCCTGGTTCTTGTGTTGTTTATGTTTTTATTGAATTATTTTATCGTTTTAAATGTTTTTAGTTACTCAAATGTTTTGATGTTTGCCACCTTGGGAATTCTGATTGGGTGGAAAGGTGGCATAAAAACGTTTGAAATAAATGTTATTTGCTAAGGGCAGGAATGTTAAGAAGAGCCTAGATGGGGTTGAGATGTGTATACCGAAATTCCCGAGCTCAAAATATACCTGAAAAATGCCTTTTCAGGGCTTGGCGAAGCCAAAAGAACTCAGGAAGATGACTGGCTCTGGCCTAGCCAAGGGGTCTTGTTCTCTCATACTTCTCCAAGGCTCTCTAGATGATCAGGGAGCTCTGTTATTACCAAGTTTGGGTTTTTTTGGGGAGGGGGTCTGTTCTGTTGGGAGTGATCTTTGGTTTTTATGGGGGTGGTTTGCTATGATCCATGCATAAGATGCACTTGGGGTCCCAGATCCAGATGGTTTCAGATTCTGATCAGAAATGAGGGATGAAACAGTTTCTGTAATTTTTAGGATCTAAAATGTCTTTGTATCATTGAGTGGCCATCCTTCACACCATGTGGCAGCAATACCAGACTTGCCACTTGTTCCCCATATTTGTTGGGAAACCTGGACTGGTTGTCATTCCTGGCAGTAGCAGCAGGAGGTAGAGGTGGAGGTGGTGGTTGGATTTATACCCCACCCTTCACTCGGAGTCTTAGAGCGACTTACAAACTCCTTTCCCTTCCCACAACAGACACCCTGTGAGGTAGGTGGGGCTGAGAGAGCTCTGAGAGAAACTGCCCTTTTTTCAAGAACAACTGTGACGGAACTCTGGCTTGTCCAAGGTCATCCAGCAGCTGCAAGTGGAGGAATGGGGAATCTGGGTTCTCCCACACTTAACCACTACGCCAGATTGTTCCCATGAACTAAGAGAGGGCAGCGTGAATCCTACTGCTTGGCATGAGGTACTCTGGGAGATCTCATTTCAGAGACTTCTCTGCTTGTTACAACGCTGTGATTCTAGTTAGCACTTATCATTCACAAGGGCAGAAAACAGTTAAGGTTGCCTTTCTCCCAGTAATGGTGCACTGTGGGTTTTTCCCCCTTTTTTTGTAATGTAGAAATAATTTTATTAATATTTGTTGTAAGTTTTTTATGGCTCTTATGAACCATTAGCCCTCTCTCCAATCCTAAAAACTTTTAAAAGAAAGATCTATTTTTCTTTAATTCACCTCTGAAATGTGGTGTCTAAAAGTGACAGGTTAATTTCAGATTCAGATTTGATTGAGCATATGTCTTTTTCATGCTTTATAGACCTAAAATAGAGCTGTCTTTAGAAATTGGTGTATTAGAAAAAAAATGAATTCTAATCAGGAAAAAATCCACTTCTTTTCCTACATGTGTATTTCTGTACATTACTGTGGTCTGTTTTTTTAAAAACATGCAGTACTTTTCATGAAAATGCACAAAATTACTAATGTATTTTACCGCACACGTCATACAGGTATTAATATCAACTGTTTCAACAAAAAGTACCCTCCTGTTTAACTTGGTTATATTGCATGGATTGACTCTAGCCAGCTGTTTCACTCGATCTCACTTAGTTTCCCTCCTGGCTTCACCCCCTGCCAAACATGCGTTTTGACCACGCAGGACCCGTTATGCCCATCACGGCCTTTTTTTGGGCGGTCAGACCCTTGATCAGCAGAAGAAAAGATGGTTGGATCCAACCCTGTATATACTTAAATTAAGTACGTTAACCAGCACTCTACTAAGAAAGCTGCTACAACAAACGTGTAAGACCACTGACTCCGAAATTAATACCCAAATAACCTGCCATTAAAAATTAGTACATTTAGTGAAAGGAGACCCATGTTGCCATGACTAATACTCCACTGGTACCAGGATATAAATCCTAAATAATACAGTATATTCTAATATGCCAAACATTGTTGTATCTGTTGTCATTTTGTCTTGTTATCCTGGAGAGTATAGGATAGAAATCTTACGTATGAATGAATAATACCTGTCAAACTGTAAAAGAAAAGAACGACCTTGATGTTAAGACACAAAGAGTCTTCCTGTCAGAAGGAGATGTTTCACTCACCCTCTGTATGGGCCTCAGAAGCCTTTCAGCTTGCAAACTTGGGTATTCATGTGTTAGTTTTCTGCTATGGCTCTTCACCTTCTCACCTGTTTGGCAGTCTTTCACCTCAGCGTGCCAGAGGCCACATTCATGACCCCATTCTCCCCTTGCAATCTAACTTTAAAAACGTTTTAATAGTAGTAACTCTTTCGTGCCAGATTTATACGTGACTTTATCTAATATGAACTGACTGAGGGTTGGAGCATGGAGAAAACTTTTTCTCCTTCTCCCAAAACTCTAGAACTCAGGGGGCATGTATCGATGTTGAGAAGCAGTAGATTCAGGATGGGACAAAAAGAAACACTGCTTTGCACAATGAATGATTAAAATGTGGAATTTGCTGTCAGAGGATGTACCGATGGCCACAGGTATAGATGGCTTCACAAGAGGGTTAGACAGATTCGTGGAGGAGAGGTCTATCAGTGGCTACTAGCCACAGTGATGAAGAAGAAGAAGAAGAGGAGGAGGAGGAGAAGGAGGAGATTGGATTTATAGCCCACCCTTCAGTATCCAGAGGTGCGGCTTACAGACTCCTTTCCCTTCCCCTCCTCACAACAGACACCCTGTGAGGTAGGTGGGGCTGAGAGAGCTCTGACAGAGACTGCCTTTTTCAAAAACAGCTGAGCCAGAGAACTATGGCTTGGCCAAGGTCATCCAGCAGGTGCAAGTGGAGGAGTGGGGAATCAAACCTGGTTCTCCCAGATTGGAGTCCACACACTTAACCACTACACCAAACTGGCTAAAGGGAACCTCTGTGTTCAAAGACAGTCACCCAGGGGAAGGAGGATTGTGAGGCACTCCAAAGGGATCTGTCGAGGATGGGTGAGTGGGCGACAGCGTGGCAAATGGGGGTTCAATGTGGCCAAGTGCAAAGTGATGCACATTGGAGCCAAAAATCCTAAATATAAATACACGTTGATGGTGTCTGAACTGGCAGAGATGGACCAAGAGAGAGATCTTGGAGTCGTAGTGGATAAATCAATGAAAATGTCTAGACAGTGTGTAGCTGCAATAAAGAAGGCCAACACTATGCTGGGGATTATTAGGAAGGGAATTGAAAACAAATCAGCCAGTATCATCAATGCCCCTGTATAAATCATTGGTGCAACCTCATTTGGAATACTGTGTATAGTTCTGGTCACCACATCTCAAAAAGATATTATAGCATTAGGAAAAGTGCAGAGAAGGGCAACTAGAGAAGGGCAACATCTCAAAAAGGATATTATAGCATTGGAAAAAGTGCAGAGAAGGGCAACTAGAATGATAAAAGGGTTGGAACACCTTCCCTATGAAGAAAGGTTAAAATGCTTGGGGCTCTTCAGCTTGGAGAAACGACGGCTGAAGGGTGACATGATCGAGGTTTATAAGATTATGCATGGGATTGAGCAGGTTGAGAAAGAAGTACTTTTCTCCCTTTCTCACAATACAAGAACTCGTGGGCACTCCATGAAATTGCTGAGCAGTCGGGTTAGAACAGATAAAAGGAAGTCCTTCTTCACCCAAAGAGTGATTAACACATGGAATTCACTGCCACAGGAGGTGGTGGCAGCTACAAGCATGGACAGTTTCAAGAGGGAATTAGATAAACATATGGAGCAGAAGTCCATCAGTGGCTATTAGCCACAGGGTATAGATGGGAACTCTCAGTCTGGGGCAGGTGATGCACTGTATTCTTGGTGCTGGAGGGGGCAGCAGTGGGAGGGCTTCTAGTGTCCTGGCCCCACTGCTGGACCTCCTGATAGCACGTGGTATTTTTGGCCGCTGTGTGACAAAGTGTTGGACTAGATGGGCCATTGGCCTGATTCAACATTGGCTTCTCTTATGTTCTTATGTTGTTCTTATGTTCTAAGGCCTTGACTTCTGTGCCCCGAAGCTGGCCTTCCAGAGGAACTGGTTGGACACAGTGTGAGACAGGATGCTGGACTGCAAGGACCACCGGTCTGATCCAGCAGGGCTCAAGTTCTTATGATTCGACTTGTATGTATTGTTTGCATTGGGATGTACTTAGTTTAAACAGGGTGTTTCTGTACAAAAAGACATATTTAGACAATCCTGGTTACTTTTTTGCTGGTGATTAATAATATACACTCTCTGTGAGGCTCTCCTTAAAGACAGTTCATCATTGGAGCAACAACAGCTGCTCATCTTTTGTCTAGATCTAGTTTCCCCCCAACATATAATACTGCTTTTAGAACAGTTTAAGCCTGTTAGCTTCTGGGCCCAGTTCAAGGCTCTAGTACAGAGGTGTGGAACTTGTTTCTTATGAGGGCTGGATCTAACATAAATGTCACTTTGTTGGGCCAGGCTATGCGTGCTATAAAATGTAACACAAGGTTCCAGAGATATAAATTTTATAAAGATGGTTTCAGATGTTGAATGACGATAGCAGGTGAATGACAATAGCAGGCTTGATTGGATTAGGTGTGATATTCAGAGGGATAGTAGACATGGAAATACCAGTGTTGGTAATGAGATGGGAAACCTACGTCTCAATTCCATCCAGGAGGATTCAGTCCAGGAGAATGCAAAGAATAAATGGACATAAGCCTGACATTAGAAACCACAACATTCAGTTGCTGAACTAAGAGGAATAGTAATCTTACAAAGGAATGTCAAAGGGAGATTAGAAAGAGAGACGGCTAAACTGCAATTGATAATGAAGCTCAAGACAATGCATCCTCCAGGACTGAATTGAGACCTAGTTTTCCTGTCTCGTTACCAATGTGTGCTATTATTATTTGTCATCTGAAATCATTCTGCTCTCCAAGATAAAAGGACCAATCCATTTGTTCTAATTCCTAATCAGGGTCTTTTTGAAAGAAAATAAATCCAGATAGGAACAGGAAAATCCAATCTTTTTTAAAAAACACAACTTTCCAGAATATGCCAAAATAATTTCCTCAGTGTACATTGTGCTTGTCAGAAGAATCCACCCTCCCTTCTACCAAGAAGCATACTTGCACACAAAAAAGCTTATGCTTGGAATAAAACGTTGTTGATCTTAAAGCTGCCATGGGACTCCAATCTTGTTTTTTTCTCTCTCTCTTTCCTCCCTCACCAAAGAGGAAGAGCAGCCTCAGAGAAGGAAGCAGAAGTGTGTGTGTGTGTGTGTGTGTGTGTGTGTGAGAGAGAGAGAGAGAGAGGGAGGGAGGGAGGGAGGGAGGAAGAGAGAGGAGGGAGGTGGGAGGTAAGAGGCAGGAAACTGAAGCAAAGAACCACTGAGGGAGCTGTGAAAAAGCAAGCTAGGGTGCAGCTGCAGTAGCAGCCCTGTAAAAGGAAGCAGGAGAAGGAAGTTGCTTGGGGGCCAGTTTTGAGCCCTGTGCGGCCTGCAGGCCACATGTTTGACACCCCTGCTCTAGTTTTTGCCTAGAATGTCTTCATGACCTTGATTGGATCTGTATGTCTGAAGGACCACATCTCCCAATGATGTATGGGATCCATATACCAGCTGTAGTTTTCTTCCTTCTCTCCCCCCCCCCGTGCAACAGGGCTCAGAAGGGGACATTTCCAAATAACAGCATTTACAAATCAAGTTTTTTAAAAATTAAAACAACCAGAATAATTCAACTAAAAGTTTACAGATGGCTTATAAGAGGTACACAACTTAGTGTCCCTTTTCCCCATGGGGAGAAAAGGATGGAAGGAGCCAGGCTAGATGGGAAACCTTTGCTTTCTTCAGCTATAGGCCTGGCAAAACATGTCTACCTTACAGGCCCTGTGGAACGGCATTAAATCCTGCTGGGCACAGATATCATTTGGCAGAGAGTTCCACCTGGTCAGTGCGAGGGCCAAAAAAAACCACTGGCTCTGGTTGAGGACAGTCTGATACTTTTCGGGCCCTGAGTGTAGTGCTTTTTGGGGAATATACCAGGAGAGGTGGTCCCGTAGATATGTTGGTCCCAGACTGTTTAGGTCCTTGAAGGTTAATACCAAAACCTTGAACCTGATCCAGTATTCAACCTGGAGCCAGTTCAGCTGATGAAGCCCTGCTTGAATGTGGGCTGTTGTTGGAGTTCCCATAAGAACCCGCACTACCACATTCTGGACCAGTTGTAGTTAGTCTCAAGGGTAGCCCTGCATAGAGTGAGTTACAGTAGTCTAGCCTGGAGGTGACAGTTGCATGGATCACTGTGGCTAGGTCAGGGTGAGATAGGAAGGGAACCAGCTGCCTAATCTGGTGTAGCTGAAGAAACAATCAGAAAGCAAAATGGTCACAGCTCTCAAACATAGGAGAAAAAGTCAAAGAACTGTGATAACAAGGCTTCATAGAAATTGTCTCTTTAAATAACAACAAACACAAACATAGTAACCATTTTACACTTCAGTTACAAAGGTTGAAGACGACAGAAGGTGACAGGAACGGTGGTCTCCGGAATGAAGATTCCGTTTCGACTCTAAAGGAGTCTTCTTCCAACCCTTAAGATTGATTCATTCATATTAGGAAGTTTCCTCCCTGTTATAACTGGTTAAATGGAATATTGAAACTGCTCAGAATGGCCTTAAAGGAGTGTGATTTTGAAATGATTTGACTCATCTATATAACTTAACTTCGGGTTGGAAGAAGACTCCTTTATAGTCGAAACGGAATCTTCATTCCGGAGACCACCGTTCCTGTCACCTTCTGTCGTCTTCAACCTTTGTAACTGAAGTGTAAAATGGTTACTATGTTTGTGTTTGTTGTTATTTAAAGAGACAATTTCTATGAAGCCTTGTCATCACAGTAGCTGAAGAAACGCCAGTTCTAGTCACATTTGTGATCTGGGTCTCCATCAATAAGGAGGCATCCAGAAACACGCCCAGGCTCTTGACAGTTGGCACTGGTGTTAAAGGCACACCATCAAGAGCCAGAAGTTGGCACCCTAACCCTGAGTCCTCCCTGCTCAGCCACAGAACCTCTGTCTTAGATGGATTCAGTCTCAACTGGCTCTATTTCAACCATCCAACCATGATCTCCAGCCCTTTGGCCAGAATAGCTGGGGTGGTATCTGGCCGGCTGTCCATCAACAGATACAACTGGGTGTTATCTGCATAACTGATGACAACCCAGCCTGAAACTCCATACCATCTGGGTGAGGGGGTGCATATAGATATTGAATTTATTTATTTATTTATTATTTCGATTTATAGCCTGCCCTCCCCGCAAGCGGGCTCAGGGACGCTCACAAATAGGGCATGGATGCCAATACATAAAACAGGTTAAAAACAACATTAAAACAATCATTTACAATATTAAGTGCTCTAGATGTTTCAGTCTTCAATAAAAAGATGGCATCCCAGATCAGTGGTATCAGCTCCACGCAGCGCTGTCGTTCACTCCTCACGGGGCCAGTTAGTAGTGATGGTAAAGATACTGAGGGTAAAAATAGCATTAGAGAGAGGATTTCCCCTTGGGGGTCCCCACATGCCAAAGGATATTGTGGTGAAACCCTCTCTCCCAGCACCACCATAAACATATGGAGCAGAGGTCCATCAGTGGCTATTAGCCACAAGGTATAGATAGGAACTCTCAGTCTGGGGCAGGTGATGCACTCTATTCTTGGTGCTGGAGGGGGCAGCAGCGGGAGGGCTTCTAGTGTCCTGGCCCCACTGCTGGACCTCCTGATGGCACCTGGTATTTTTGGCCGCTGTGTGACAGAGTGTTGGACTGGATGGGCCACTGGCCTGATCCAACACTGGCTTCTCTTATGTTCTTATGTTCACCCTCTGTCCCTGACCTTGGAGAAATGAGGCAAGCCACTTCAAGGCCATCCCCTGAATTCCGGTCAGCAAGGTGGTGGGTCAACAAATCATGGCTGACTGTGCCGAACGCTGCTGTCAGATCGAGCAATGACAGTAGTTATCATTGCCTCTTTAGTTCCCCCTACCATAGTTTGGCCTACTCCGCCCTAATCTGAACCTGAGTTTCTTTTCTGTGGCTGAGCCAACATTATGGAATAACATACTCTGGCACGCTTTAGGAAAGGGCATAAGATGGAGCTTATTGCAGGGTGTCTTTAAACTGGCAGGTACATCTGTGCTGTGTATTTTTAGGCTGATCTCTGAGCTTCACTTGATGAAATTATAACAGCCCGGTGTTAAGCTATGGTTGTAAATTTTTTATATTCACTGTGATTTATATATTTTCTAGGCTACTTTGAGTCCAAGAGGAAAGGTGGCATATAAATGTTTCCAGTCTGGTTAATTAAAAATACAGTTAATTCAGTATGTAATATCTTGGTGAGAAAGCGAAGCAACTCTGGGCGAGTTTTATCTGCGGGCATACACATTCGAGGAGATGTTTCAAAGCCCCAGAAGTCACCTTTGCTACTCGCACAGTCTGACTTTAAGGAATACTTGGACATTAGCATAAAGGTTGTACATGTGATACAAAATATAATTAATGGAGCTTTGATCCCCCCCCTCCCAAATGTCAACTAGCTTGCTAAGTGTCATAACAAAGTGTCAGGCATCTGGTATACAGTTAATTTGTAGTCATTAACTGCATATTGTTGATGTGACAGTTTGTTAGCAAAGCAAGCTTGACAGTTTGCATTTTGTTATTGATTGACACCTACAGACCTCCCTCCCCATGTAGTTTACATTCCTCGTGAGTCGTTTCCTCAGGTTGCGTTTTCACTTTTAGCTAATTAGTCTTCGTTGGCACCCTGTCCTCCCACCCTTTCCATCAGCATCCCCTTGTGTCAGTCGAGAGGTGAGTGAACTCTTGAACGTGGTCAGAGGAAGGGCGCGGTGTATTCCTTATTTTCTAAAACAGATACCTTGGTCTCTTTCGGCGGGATTAGAAGGACATTTCTTAGGCCATTATCAGCTAATAAGGGAGACTGGACACAGCCAGGGTTTGAGGCCGCTGAAACCGAGACCCATTTACTTCTGTGTTAGGCTGTAGTGCTTCTTCTGTAGAAAAATATCTTGATGATATATTGCATTAAAAGCAATGAACATACATATATAAATACTTCCTTTCTGGGTTAGCTAGATTCGCGTCCAGTAGTACCTTAGAGATAAACAAGATTTTCGGGGTATAAGTTTCGGAGAGTTGAAGCTCACTTCGTCAGGAACAAAGCTTTGACTCTTGAAAGTTCATACCCCCCAAATCTTGTTGCCTTGTGAGGTGCTAGTAGACTTGAATCTAACTGTTCTACTGCAGGCAAACATGGCTGTCCCCTGAAACTATTTTACTGGGATCATAGTCCCTGTTCTTGTCAGGGCAGTGGATCATATGAATAACATGATACTGACTCACGTACAAGGTTGACTGTACCCTACTAATACAGTCCCGGGTCTTTTGGCAGAGTGGGAGTCCTTCCTTCCTTACATGGCTTGATGATGTGAACTCTAGCGGTGTAGTGGTTAAGTGTGCGGACTCTAATCTGGGAGAACCGAGTCTGATTCCCCGTTCCTCCACATGCAACTACTGGGTTATCTTGGGTCAGTTACAAGTTCTCTCAGACCTGTTCTCACGAGCAATTTTCTGAGAGCTCTCTCAGCCCCACCTACCTCACAGGGTGTCTGTTGTGGGGAGAGGAAAGGAAAGGAGATTGTAAGCTGCTCTGAAACTCCAAGTGAAGGCTGGGTATAAATCCAATCTCTTCTTCTTTTTCTATAATCTTCAATATGCAGAGGTTCTGTTTATGCTATTGCTTTCCTTTGCTCATATTGTGTTGGTTGAAGCAGGGACAACAAAGAACAAGAGAGCCAGTTTGGTGTAGTGGTTAAGTGCGTGGACTCTAATCTGGGAGAACCGGGTTTGATTCCCCACTCCTCCAGTTGCACCTGCTGATGTGACCTTGGGTCAGTCACAAGCTCTGGCACAGCTGTTCCTGAAAGAGCAGTTTGTGTTAAAGTTCTTTCAGCCCCACCTACCTCACAGGGTGTCTGTTGTGGGGAGGGGAAGGGAAAGGAGTTTGTAAGCCACTCTGAGACTCCGAGTGAAGGGTGGGATATAAATCCAATCTCCTCTTCTTCTTCTTCTTCTTCTTCTTCTTCTTCTTCTTCTTCTTCTTCTTCTTCTTCTTCTTCTTCTTCTTCTTCGTCTTCTTCTTCGTCTTCTTCTTCTTCTTCTTCTTCATGTGCTCGATCCTGTGCAGAGTTATTCCAGTTTAAGCCCATTGCCTTCACTGTGTTTAGACTGGAGTAACTCTGCATCGGATTGCTGGGTTAATCAGGGACCCTGTTTTTAATTAGTAACCACCTGCACTCTTATGATGGGATTACATACCCCCCCTTGTTGGTCTTCTTAAAATTACAATCCAAGAAGCTGCATTATTCTCTCTTTTTTAAAAAAAATGCTTGAGTGCAGGGGAGGAAGAATCTTGTAACTACCTAAAATGTGAGCAGCCTCTTGGCTTTGTAGAAAAAGCGAAAGCCCCTTTATATAGGACAGGAAAAGGTGTTGTCCCCCCCCCCGCTTGTGGTAAAGTTGGTCATAGTAACTTTGGGAAGAAAGAAAGAAAGAAAAAAAAACAACCCAAGTTGTCACAAGATGCAGAATGCCTGTAAAAGGAAGGGGATATGTTGCAATATGCAGACCTCAGACACGTTGTTTGTTTTCTGTTAATATTCTACCAGGAGTCCAGTGGTACCTTAAAGACTGATGAAATGTTTCCCAGCACAAACTGTCAGGAATCAGAGTTCAGATGGGTGAAGTGCAAAGATTCTGTTTTGGTTACTTCCCCTAGATGTTAGCCTGCATATGTCGGAACAGAAAGACAGCGGGGAGTTGGGTGCCTCTGAGGCTGACAAGATTATTGTATTCAAGTCACAGCAAACCAGTTAGTTAATGCCACCAGTCATGTTGCCATCTTTATAATGTATATAATCTTGTGAGGGTTAGAAAAATTCCCTTGGTGCAGAAGAGATTGACCCTAGAGGACTCCAACGCAGGGTGTTTTTTTTTTTAATTAATTAATGGAATAAAAACATTTATTTCTTTACAAAGGAAAGTTGAGCACAACCTTGCATGATTTGACAAATGAATGCCTGCCAGCCCGTTCCGCTCATCCCTGAAACCAATCCCAGCTCAGTTGTAGGTATTCTGGGCAGAATGGAAAATTCTCTGCCTTTAGCAGTAGGTGTGTTTAGCAGGGGAGATTAATGCCAAGGGACTGATCTCTTCTGTTTATGATTTGAGTGTTCTCCCTTTAACACCAGTTCCTGGAAATGCAGTGGCTCGGCCGGATATTAAAAACAGAAAGAAAATATTATTTCCCGCATCATTCTTTCAGTATATGTATGATTATCTCTCAAATTCATGTAGGTCAGGAGAGCGGCTTTTGCAGGTGAAAAGAGTAAGCATCCAGGAGCACCTTAAATACTAACAAAATTTGTGGTAGGGTGTGAGCTTTTGTGAGTCACCGCTCACTTCTTCAGATACAGCTGGAATGTGAGTCAATCTGTCCTATATATTGGAAAGTGGAGTGACCTCAGGTGAGAATTTTTTTAAAAAATCTGCTGCCACCAAAAATTGGATTTGTTTGTTTGTTTTAGCATGTCAGCTTTTAAGGCCAGTTGCAATATCCAACAAACATCAAACACAAATACTAGAAATGGAAATGTCCATTGTAATCTGAAGGGGAAAAAAAATTGCAAAAAGTCATAAGCATAACGGCTAACTAAGGAATCTAAAACTGACTGAAAGGGAATGGTTTTGCCAACAGATGTGATACTGAAAAAACAACAACCCTGCAATGCAGAGACATCATCACATAAGTTAGTGGATAAATGAGTTAAATCCAACCAGCTTTTTGGCTGGTGAGAAAGGGGGGACAGATTCTAGTCAAACCTTGAAAAAGGCTGTGCTAGGGCTCAGGGGACCTACATGGACAAAAGGCATGTGGGATTGGGTCCAATGTTCCTTCTAAGCTGTGGACTCTTGTGAGCAAAAATTCTGCTCTGTGAGCTACTGGCATTAAAGTTGTGAGTGAGCGATTTGGCTGTTGCATAAATTAGTTTGCTCTGGAGCCCTCCTTCCTGAGCTAAGACAAAAATCTGTGAACCGGAGGCTAAAAAACTGTGAGCTAGCTCACACTAACTCAGCTTAGAGGGAACACTGATCGGGTCTGTGGTAAAGACGGGAATGACATGAAGTTATGTGAAAAAGCAGGCTGGATCCAACCATGGGCTTGTAGTCTCCTTCCCCTCTCTATTTCCATCCCAACCTGTCTTTCCTTCTTGGAGTAACTGGCATTCGCTGCCATGGTTCCAACCATGTTCGCAAACAGCTTCAACCCACCAAAGTTAGCATTAAAAATTCGGCACTCGCATAATGCGTGGTTAGCACTGGTAAGAGGAGGAGTGGAACTTGTGCAGAGACAAAGCTGAAGTGAGGTGAATGCAAGTCCGCGGAAGCTCTCAATATTTTGCCCATGATTAGGAGATTAGGGATACGTCGTCTGCCTGAGTACATGTGCTTTTTTCTCTTTATTCCTCTTCTGTTTGATGGCGTTTCAGCGATTGCAACCTGAAGGTGTCTTTTCTTTTCCTATGGTTTTGAAACCTGACGGAATTTTCTTCAAGCAAATGGGGAATAATCCTTTCTCCAATACAATTTTTTTTTAAAAAAAGTTGTCCAGAATCCATTTTTAATCTAGCCATTCTATCGTTATACTTACTTCTGCATAATAAAATCAGTTGTCTTACTTTTTAATCAAATGTGGATTATCACAAAGTCATTTACAAATTGCCACGAGAGCGGGCGAGCATTAATATATTGTAGAACTGTGGGTTAGCATTCCATGTCATCTTCCAACTGAATACATTTGTAAAGCGTAAACTGATGTTTCTTTTTGAAACTCTTTTCAGCTTGGTGGAAACCGCTTTATAAGCCCGGACTCTCGTTCCCGCGCTCGTGTCAGTCTTAGGTAGCTACATAGTTTTAATTGTGGGGTTCTTAAGCCCTGTGATGGAAATTTACCCCTTTCTGCTGGGGGGACTGAGTGATAGTTTTCCATTTTCTTGGCCGTTCAGACAAATTATTATCCAATGAGCATAAAGATTCAAGATGCGTTTCCTGAATTTGAGAAGGTCATGATACTTTAGCCACAATTAATTAAAGTTTTACTTTGAATAGTGAAAGATGATTTATACTCTCTATAAATAGACATACTTCTCAGGCTAGATGCCGCAGCCAAGCTACAGTATTGAGTCAAGTGCAAGACCAGTTTTTTTTCCCCCAAAGGTATGCCATCACAAAAAGGGCAGTGGTGTCATCTTACATGTGCATACAAACTTCAGCTGTTATTTACAAAAAAATTTTTTTCCCCTATTTATATCCCAACTTTTTGCTCTCACAAGGGCCACCAAAGTGGCAAACAATTTAAAACATACATGATGTGTCCCATAGTTGTGTGTGTGTGTGTATTGCACTTTTAAGGGGGTCACTCAGAGTTGTCTTTTGAATAAATGCAGTATGGCAAAGGAGCCTTGAATTCAGTGTGTCGTAGTCCAGTTTTATACGTGTTCATTCAAAAGCCAATCTTCATGACTTCAACAGGATTTACTTCCAAGAAAATATGCATGGGGATTTGCAAACCCGAAGAAGCTGTTTTGCTCAGGAAGCAAAATCTATGCTGCGTAGATTTTATGCTACAATCTTGCACAAGTATTCACAGAATCATAGAATTCTAGAATTGGAAGGGACTTCCAGGGTCATCTAGTCCAACCCCCTGCACAATGCAGGCAATTCACAAATACCTCCCCCACACACAACCAATGACTGCTGTTGCATGATCAGAAGATGACAGAAAACCTCCAAAGTCTCCAGCCAAACTGGCCTGGGGAAAAATTGCTTCCTGACCCCAAAGTGGTACTCATCATTTCCTTGGTCATGTAAGAAAGGGCCACAAGAACAAGAAAGGGCCTAGTAACAACAGTTACTAGTTGTAGTAGAACTATGCTTCTAAGGAACTAGTTTGTTCAGATCAGATCAATATGGTTCTTTCCTTGTACGCTGTGTTGTCTCCCTTTGCTGTCATTTTAGGATAGCCAGATCACAAACCTTGCAGCTACAGTAGATACCACAACTACCAGCATTTCTCTTAGATGTGATTCTTACAGGTACAGTAGCCCTTTGAAGGCCATTTCACAAATTATTATAAATGTATTGATGTTTTCATTGTAGATGGCAGACGTGGTCTGGGAGTTCAATGCACATAATTTAATTCTCAGGTGTGCGCAGAACTAATTGGAACCATAGTACAAGTGGAGGGGTTTTTTTCTCTCCCCTCTGTCATGATCTGAAGTTGCCCTGCTGCAGAAACTTGTATGTTGAAACCTGCCTCTCTATATGAAGATGTCAACATGAAAATGAATTTTAGGTTATGGTTACTTAAAGGTACTGAAATGTAAAATTAGCATATATAAATTTAGAGGAAGGTTGCCCGTGTGCCTTGGATACCTCAAGGTTTTATCTTCTCTCCTCCGAACTGTTTAACATCTGTGTGAAGCCATTGGGCAAGTTCATCTGGGGATATGGAGCACAGTTCATAAATATGCCAATGAAACCTAGTTCTCTATTACTGTTTTCCTAGGAAGATGGTCGAAATACTAAACTGGTGTCTGAAGGCTATGAAATACTGGATGTGTATGAATAAATTGAAACTTAAGACACCTAAGATGGAAGTTGGTTTGAAAGCTTGTGATGAGAGTAAGTGTGCATTTTTTCTGGATGGGTGGGGTTACATTTCCCACTAGAGGAACATATTCACAGTCTGGGAGTTAGTCCTGGATGCCTTACTGCCCTTGAAGAGAGAGGTGGCAGATGTTACAAGGAATGCCTTCTTCTGGCTGAGGCTGGTTTTCCAGCTGTGGCCCGTTCTTACAGGAAGCTTATCTTGACCCCCATCATTCATGCCGTCGTAACATCTGGATTAAACAAATGTAAAGTGCTCTTTGTGTGGTTCGCCTCTGAAGACGGTTCAGAAATTCCAGCTGTTGCAAAATGTGGCGGCTACAATTCTTGTTCTTGTGCTAAACGCATACATAAAAAAAGCTCCTGCATCAGCCGTCCTGGTTCCCAGTTTGTTTCTTAGGCCAATGCAAAGTTCTAGTTTCAGCTTTCCAAAGCCCCAAATGACTTCAGTCCAAAGTAGCCGAGGGAGTTCTATGGGAACCTGCACTATCTCAAGTGTGACAAGCAGAGACTTGGGATAATGCCTTTTCAGTGGAATGTCCAGTCTCAGGAGGTGATTTTGGAACCAGCTGTACATATGTTCTAGAGGACTGTGGTGAACTTGCAGTGGGCTCGTGCTAGTTGGCCCATGCAGGGATACTGAGCCTGGAATGACAGAGGCTGGCTTGCATGGCCAGGCTTAGAGAGGAACTGGGATGACTCGATAACAGACAATACCAATATCAAAACTCTCACCTCAGTTTTGCTAGCGACTGCCAAGTTAACGATAGCAGCGGCTTGGAAATCACCTGCACCCCCCAACGCTAAATGGTTAGCATAACAAACTGTGGGATCAGTTTGCGATGGCAAAAATCGCAGACTCAGTTCAGAGACCACTCTCACCCAATACGACAATTTACTCCAATTTTGTGCGGACATGGGCACCGGTTCTGGATTTTATGTCATTGAAAGATATACTACCTTCAAACCCGTCGTATCACAAATGGTTATTCTTATAATTGAAACAACATATATATTTTCCAATGACCAACTACCAACAAATAACTCTCTACAAATAATATAATTAAATAGTAGGTTTACGCAGTGTAAATGTCAAATGTTAATATTTTATGTGATGCCACTCTATATGCCAATGATTGTTTCCTCAGGAAACAATCCATAGACAAAAGAACCTCCTCAGGAAAAGCTCCTCCATTAGCATGTTCATAGCCTGGAGAACTACTACAAGATAATGACTCAGCCCTACCCCACCTTCCAGGGTAGGTATAAATTACCTGCCTACCATTTTTCTGCTCACCTTGACACAGAGAGTATTCCATCTTTCTGTGTTATACCTCTGAGGATGCCAGTCACAGCTACTAGCAAAACGTTAGGTTCCTACGATGCCAAGACCACAGCCACGCAACCCGGAAAATCTACAGCAACCACTCTGTATTGTTTTGCTTGTTGTGTTATACTATATTATGTTTGGCTGATGCCTAGTAAATGTTGTATATGGTTTCTTATTTAATGGTTATGCAGAATTGTTAGGAGCTGCAGTGGCTCAAGTGGTTAAGACGCTGAACTGCAGGCTGCGGAAGGTCAGTAGTTCAGCAGTTCGAGACCCGAGAGTGCCGCATGACGGAGTGAGCTCGCGTCTCTAGTTCCAGCTCCTGCCAACCTAGCAGTTTGAAAGCAAGAAATTGCATGTAGATAAATAGGTACCACTTCGGTGGGGAAGGTAACAGCATTCCGTGCACCTTGGTGTTTAGTCATGCCGGCCACATGACCACAGAAACATCTTCAGACAGCGCTGGCTCTTTGGCTTCGAAACGGAGATGAGCACTGCAGCCCTAGAGTCAGATTCGACTGGCTTTCGAGCAAGGGAACCTTTACCTTTACCTAGAATTGTTATGTATAAATATAAAAGAATAAAAAAATAAATTACAAAAAAAAAAAGAGAGATGAACTGGGCCGTGGCAGCAGTCGTGAAGATGGTTGGCTGGAGAAGCGTCAGTAGACGTGCTGGCTCCTCCATGGACCTACCTCGGGAAAGCAGCTGCTGGAGCTGTGGCCCAGTGGAGGAGTTGGCGCTAGGGCCACGGATGGCCCAGCCACAACTGGGCACAGGGATTTGCCTTACAGCTGAGGAGTAATGGGTGGGGCTGGATCTCGGAGCTGTGGACCTCCAACTCTGCAGTTGGGGGTGTGGTGAGTGACACAGAGGAAGAAATGGCAGAGGAGAAGGGGATGGAAAATGTGGGGGACGGGGCCAGCCTTAGGAGCAGGACGAGGAGCCAGGAGTTGGAATGGCAGTGCTCAGGGGGAGCAGTTTGGTGGGAGAGAAGGAACAAAGTTCTTGGAGGGAGGGATGAGAGGGAAAGGAAAGAGAGGAAAGGAGGGTTAGTAGTGACTTCCTCAGGAGAGCTTGGCAAGGACAGCGTGGATCAGTCTCCCTCTGATACTCTGTAACCTGGGACTGGTGACTGGGACTGGTGACTTTAACCATGCCGAGGTGGCAGACACACTATAGAAGCTTGAATAAACAAACATGGCTATATTTTGTGGTCTGTTTTCAGAAACTTGTGGGATGGATGCAAGGTATGGCATTTTACTGCACCCTGAGGGCATCACAAGGACTTTTAAGAATCTTGACTTATGACTGTAGTGGATATTCTATCCTGAGACTGGCTGAAATTTGATAATATCTGGTTTAAGTGGCTTTTGTGTGTATGACATACTGTGATTCTTTTTATTTACTTGAATTCTTTTAAAAGGTGGAGAGGCGGCATGCAAGGAAACTAAATTTTAAAGGCTGTGGACTTAAATACGTCTTCAGTTCAGCCAGCTGGTGCGAAGGTCCAGACTTATCTTAAGCTAGAGCAACTGCATACACCAGAGGCTCAGGACAGATGTCCAGAAGAAGTGAAAGCCTATCTAAATCATATAATGCAGCTTTCCTACAGAAGTGCACTAGAACCCAAATAGGCTAAAATATGGCCTTTCTAGATCAAGTGTTATAATAATACCAAAGGTATCTTAATAAATCTTTTTTTGAGTTACATCTCAAGGTGGTTAGCTCCCCTTCACTGACAGCTTTCAAGAAGAGGCTGGACGAATATTTGTCAGAGATGGTTCAGGCTGGTCCTGCACTGGGCAGGGGGTTGGACTAGTTGGTCTATATGGCCCCTTCCAACTCTATGTTTCTACAAGTTGTGTATCATGTTCTTTTGCATGGAATTCCAAGCCATTTTCTACTTCTCATACCACGTCATATCTGTTGGTTTCTTTTGCCCCTTCCTTCTTCCTCCCTCCCACTAAAAATAAATCTTTGGATCCAACACCATGTTTCCAACTGCATTTGGAAATCATGCCTTTGGCACTGTCCCATTCTGCTTCACTTGCATGTAATTTTGGCTGGTACAGTGCCAGAATACATGAAACCAGGCTGCCATTTTGTGCTCCCCCCCATACTACAGATGCCAGCCAGAGGAAGAGAGCAAGAGAAGCTTCCCTGAGGCCAGCTGTAGATAACCGTAATTTTGATTGGGTGACAAGGAGATATATCTGAGGCCATGGCTTTTTGTTTGTTCAGGTGGCTTACAAAGAACTTAGATTTGAACTGAGCAGGGTACAGTTTGGTGTAGTAGTTAAGTGCACGGACTCTAATCTGGGAGAACCGAGTTTGATTCCCCCACTCCTTCACTTGCAGCTGCTGGATGACCTTGGGCAGGCCATAGTTCTGGCAGGGGTGTTCTTGTTAAAAGAGCAGTTTCTGTCAGAGCTCTCTCAGCCCCTACCTCACAGGGTGTCTGTTGTGGGGAGGGGAAGGGAAAGGAGTTTGTAAGCCGCTCTGAGACTTAGTGAAGGGCGGGGTAGAAATCCAGTTTCCTCTTCCTCCTTCCTCTTCCTCTTCTCCTCTACTATGCTATATAATACTGTGACTTTCTGTTTTTCACAGCCCTTGCAGGAGGAAGTTCACACAAGAGGCTCAAATCACCTCTTGCTGGCTGTAATAAGAGTATGCAGTCTATATTGGTAGTAATGTGATTTCATTTCTCTTCTGTAGTTTATCCTGCATAGAGAGAACGGATATCACTAAGAGAAAGACCCAAAGGGACTTTTTACATTTTGTGTGTGTGTGAATCCTCTAATTGGTATGTGCAACAAGCCTGTAACTCACACAAGCACATTCTTTTTATTACACTCTAAATCATAAATTTTCCCATTTTCAATTATCCTGGGCACAATTCGCCCAAAGTTAGCAACCTTTAATCAGTGGGTGCTAAATATGCTTACATTTGAATGAACTGTACACCGTGTTAACAGTTAATGCCTGCTACTTTCTGTTTGCAGGAATATCTGTAACATTTCCAATAAATCTTTGTTTGACAAATGTCACTATCAGCCTAGAGTCAGGGTGTTATTTAGGATATGTACATTATGGACTGCTATAAGGTTGATTCTGGTATAATGGCAACTTTTCTGAAAAAGTAGGTAAAAATGGAAATCCAAGTACGTGAAAGTTAAATATTTCCTGTAGCATGTGATGCAATTGTGGTCCCTCTCAAGCTAGAAACATTTTTCATTCTTTTCCCCTTGGGAGCAGAGGTACGGTAGAATTGCAAAATGGTCAGAACTGCAATACTTTAAAAATAAAGCCAAAATGAAGATAGTTCAGTATTACGGGGGGGGGGGGAGTTTCTCGATGGGCTCTGGTTGACACAAATATTTCCAAATAAAGATTTTCTACTCTGAAAAAATTCAGTTTCATTTCAGTCTATTAACAAATGCAGACATATTGAAAACCCCTCTGAATACTCGTTTTTAAAAGCAGGCAATGGGAAAGGATTAAAATACCTTAATCAGACAGGGGAAAAAGGCTTTGGCCACTTGATTAGGGCTGATTTCTGCCATCTGCTTATACTTACTGAGGATCTAGCCCTGGCTGAACACTAATTTGTGCACTTCCTAGAAATTGAAATCTCTCAGCAAGCAAATTAACAAGAGCAGGGATTCAGCAATAATGGAGCTTCTCAGCTTTTGTTTCCCTCTGACAGATGGACAGGGGTGCACTCAAATTGAATTCGGCTTTAATTGCATTGTGCCATTTAAAATTTTATCTGCTCCACAGATTTTGTTTACAGGTTTCAGGATTCCAAACCTTTGGAAATATTTTCCCCACAGTTCTAGCTGCGCAAGAGACCCCCTCTAATTCTGTCTGACTACTATCTGATTATTATTCCCAGGCTTCCTGGCTTTCTTTCCTTGCTTTGCAAAACAGATGACTTCTATTTTTCTTTTTTAAGCCACAACTAAATAAAATAATTGTGTCTGGGGTTCCTCCCCCACCCCGGATTCAGCGTGGGTAGGGGTCGGAATAGTGCTTTCTCTCAGTGTGAATATTTCCTAATCAGCGAAACTCTTCTCAGATTGGTATATTAGGAAAAGAAGGTGAGCGCCGAGGAAGTACACTTCTGATTGGTTAGTTGAAGGCATTGTAAATGGTCAATTATTAAGTCTGTCATCTTGAGCTGGTCTGCTTCTGAGATTAAAAGATAAACTTTTGGTGGTTGAATAATTATACCGTAAAGATTTTTTTTAGCTTCTGTTTGTCTTGGGTGGTACATAATGTGGAGGGCATTTGTTTTAGTTAACATGAAATACTATTAATTATTTACTCATGTCTTAGTCATTTTTGTGAGCTTAATTACATGAATGCCTATTTCTTTTTATTTATTAATACAGTATTCCCCCCCCCCCAAAAAAAAAAAAAAAAAGCTGGGGTTTTGTTGTTTCTAAAATGTGATGGCTTTAGGCGCAATCCAGCTAAAGTTAAATACTTTAGTGCTCTGTCCATCACAGTGAGACACCATTAAGTGCATACTTTTTCTTCTTGCATGGAGACTGATTTCTTAGCTGGGAAGGAATCTTCATTTTCACCTTCAAGCACAAACTTGAAAGTCAGTCTGAGAGCTGCTTTAGACACAAATTTCTCTGTGACTCAATTCTGCCCTGATGCAAACTATGGCTTGATCTTCCATGTGTAAATGCAAAGCATGGTTTGGAGCTGCTGGTCGTCTTTTGTCTGTACAGCAATTTCTGTTTGTAGGTGCAGTGACCTCTGGAGGTGGAGCTATTACTGTAACTGGCTCATCAATTTAGACATCACACCAAACCATGTTTAGCAGAAACCATGACTTGCAAAAACCATGGTTTGTGATTCTGGTCCCCAGTTGCTCTCAAACCGCGGTTTGTTAATTGAGACATCATTCCCGGCCATATGACACAAGTGGGGAAATCTGTCCCTCCATAATGTGTGGGGCAAACCCTTTTTGAAGGGCTAAACAGCAAAATGTTGCATGGTGGGAGACTATATTTTGAATGTGCAGTTGCCACCTTTTTCTTCTTCCCCCAGCTCTGCATTTTTCATAGATGCTTTTATAGTGATGCTTAGAAGTTGCCCTGGCCATCTGCCCCGTGTGGTGTCCTGGAATTATGTGAAATTAGTGTGACTCCAGTTACCATCAGTCCGGCTTATGGCGGGATCTGAACTGTTATATCTAATTCACCATTTTTTTTACTGTTTTATTGCTTAATGGTTTCAGCTGTTTTAATTATAGTAATTGGTCTTAAGTTGTTCATGCACTTTGTTGTAACCCACCCTGAGCCCGTTTTGGGAAGGGCGAGATATAAGAATAACTAATAAAATAAATAATTAAATAGTATCTTGGCAGGCAGATATTAAGTAGGTGAAGTATTTCTCATATTTTTATCTCTACAGTAGGAAAGCATTTCAAGACAAGGGAATAAGGCTAGAAGAAAAGCTGGCAAACTTATTTGTAATGAGTCACCTACATTTGGGTGATCTTGCTCACTTTGTGCATATTACAGTTGGTGCCACAATTCGAATCGCAATTTGTTTGCCTGAATTTTTATGCTTTTTCACATTTTGAACAAATTCCAAGTGAAATTAAGGTGATAAGTCCATAGATGCAGGTGTTATGGTTTCGAAGATGGAAATACTAATCTCATGTCTAAGGGATGGATTCCAGATGGAAGCAAGCAGTTATGTTCTGATTTTTTTTTTTTAAATCTCATTTAATCCATTTTCACACCTATAAGGCTTTCATGGTAGTTTTACACCTATGGGAACATCACACAAAACAAAACTTTTTTTAAAAAACATCCTAAAAACAAAACAGCAGTGCAGGTAATGACTGAGAACGGTTACAAAGGACCAAAGTTGGGCAGAATAATAAGAGAGTCTTAAGCATGTTTCCTATGATTCAGTCAAGAATAAACTCTTTGGTCTTGTGATCTACAAGGAGATGCCATTCCAGATGAGGCTTTGCCCAGTGGATGCCAACCTCTTTTATTTATTTACAATATTTATTAGCCTCCTAGGTGTCTTACAATATAATTAATAATCAAACACAACTCACAAATTAAAATCAATAATTTAAAACTGCTGGTAGGCAGAAGATATAATCAAATGCCATCATTAATAAAATTGTTTTAATCTTCGAGAATGGACCTGTAAAATGATTAGAGAGCCAGTGTTGTATAGTGGTTAAGAGCCTTGGACTCTCTGGAAGACCCGGTTTCGAATCCCCACTTGTGCCATGAAAGCTTGCTGGGTGACCTTGGGCCAGTCACACACTCTCAGACTAACCTACATCACAGGGTTGTTGTGAGGATACAAATAGAGGAGAGGAGAATGATGTAAGCTGCTTTGGGGACCCCATTGGGGAGAAAAGGGGGTATAGATGAATATGATAATAAATAATGTAATGTGGTCTAGTCATTCGATGGTAAGAGCTGTGCTATTGGATGTTTTACATTGCCTCAAATATTAGGCTCAGACGCACTTACTGCTTTTATAGTGATGCACATTTTTTGTATTCCATTCTTTCTAAGTCCCTCATATGTCTCCACTTTTACATTTGGGATCGAAATCAAAATATCTCCAATCGAATAAAGTGTTCTGTTAACTAGAATTTTTAAAATAATGACCTTTTTTAAAATAAATAAATAAATATTGATCTGAAGAGTTATAAGAGGGAATCTCAATTGCTCAACTTATTTAGGAACATAAGACGAGCCCTGCTGGATCAGACCAGCGGTCCATCTAGTCCAGCATCCTGTCTCACACGGTGGCCAACCAATTCCTCCGGAGGTTCAACAAGGTGATATAGAGGCCGAGGCCTTCCCCTCATGTTGCTCCTGGCACTGGGATTCAGAGGTTGACTGCCTCTGGTTATGGAAGTTCACCTTAGTCACCGTGGCTAGTAGCCACCGAAAGGCTGCTCCTCCACAAATCTGTCCAATTTCCTTTTAAAGCCATCTATGCTTGAATAATTTTGATTGCAGTTTTAGGGGAGTCTGGTAGTAAAAATTGAGTTGCCAGTTCAGAAGCACTGAACCAAGGAATTTAAGGTAGAAGCTGTATGTAAAACAATAATAATAATAATTAAAAATATATAGATACTTTAGAGTGATGCCCAAACTTTGAATTGCACCGCTTGAAAAAGATCTCTAGCTCTGCATTGGCAATCTAGGAGTTAGCTTCAGTATTTTGGAAAAGGAAGAAGGTTAAATTCATTGTACTTCCGGGTTCCGTTAAAGAATTAAGGTGCTTCTATAAAACTCCTGGCAGTTTTGGAGATATGGATTATTATATCTAGAAACTAATTTGCTTTGTTTTTTTGTTTTAAAAAGGATTCTGTAACTGCAGACACCTCACCCGTTTCTGTTGTCAGCTCTGGTCACTTACAGTTAATTAAGATTTCCAATGCAGAGTTGCCAATCAAGATAGCAAAGGTTACTTCTGTTTTCCTAAGCCAAGGCAGCAGGAGATTTTGCACAGAGCCCGGTAGCTGGTATGTGATCTCTCTCTCTGGTTTATAGCCTGGTACAAGGATGCGATTGCCCCATGTGGCAAATGGTGTAAGCTATTGTAAAACTGTTTGTCTATGTGATTAAGACATTGCAGCAGTGTGCAGCACCATCCAATTACTTTTTTAATTTAATTATGCTAGGGGAAAAAAAAAGAAGAAGAAGAGAACAGCATAATAGAAAGTCTTGTCATAGGGAATATGTAAAATGTAAATTGAAGAGCCATGAAAATTTCATGCATTGGCAGTCTGATTTGTTCTTGTTTCCAACTAGTTATGAAGAACGAGTTTCTTTAAACGCACGAAAAACGAGACAACGCGGTGTTTAGTAATTACTTAGTTCTGCATCAAAATAATTATATACAGTGTGTGTGTTTTTTTTTTGTGTGTGTAGCCACTCTGTGAAACCAGGAATACTTCGGGGCCCCTATCAATTCTGTCTTTTAGACAGTGTAAATAAGGCTGAATCCTCAACTTTCAAATTAAAACTGATAACCTTGGGCAATCAGGGCTTTTATAAAAAAACGGGGAGGGGGAAGGGGGCTTTAACTTGCCTTGGAACAGGTTGTGTCTTTGGAATGCTTCTGGGACTAAAGAGATCAATTAAGTGTGTGTAAACAAACAGTTGGAAAAAAGCTACTAAAACAACAGAGGAGAAACCTCTCTATTGGGCTCCAGGGGCCTGGGGGAGAGAAGTTTCATTAACTGGATCTGAAGTCCTATGGCCCTCTATAAACAGGCATTAATTAAAGAATGTAAAAAAAAAAATAAAAGTTTCAGACCTTGCAATATGTTAATGATCATATGATTCAGGGTCTGGGAAGGAGAGGAGCAGCAGAGGTCATAAAATAAGCATGAAGCATTTAATATGAGAGCTTGGCAGGGATTTCTGCAAATTAGTTGGTTATTTGCTGGTCCAAAGCAAATTAAGGTGATTTTGCTTCACTTGCTAATTTTTTATGTGCATGCTTGGCAAAATGTTTTTCACAAATGGATGAAGGTTATTGTTAATTGCATAATGAGAAATATTAACATATTTAAATAAGCCAGCATATTCTGTCACACAAGATGCTAACATCGGTTTTATTTGATGCACCCTGCCTCGATAAATTTCTCCTTTTGCTGTGTGACAAAGGTCACTTTGCCGGGTTTTTTTTTTAACTAAGAAAAGGCTTCGGCTATATTAATCTGTTTAGTAAGGTAATGTCTCCGCCTCTAATAATTCTTGCACACCTTGGCATAAAAAAGTTTACTTATTAAGATACCCTCTGCATTTGGAAAACCTCAAAGGGACTTTTACATGTATTAAGCAAATGTATTACATAATGCAGGCTTGCTTACTTGGCAATTACGTTCTGAAGCACTTTAAAGGGGAGTTTTGCACAAACCTATTTTTTTTTCCTTTTCTGTAAGCTCTTCCTTGGGGAAGGAGAGGGAGTTGTCTTTCATTGTGAAATGGTGAAGCAACTGAATTTTAATTCCTTGGTCGCTTGTGTTTAAGTTGCCTTGAATGTATTCATTCATATAGTGCTACTTTCTGAGAATGACGAGGCAATAGAGACTGGAAAAGGAAAGGAGAACTTTTAAAACCCGTTTTTGGATATTGCCTTTAACCTTTTTTTCTTAATTTGCTTTTTTAAATAAAATGAAGACAGGAAGAACATTGTTGTTGTTGTTCTTCAGTCACACAGTCGAGTCTGACTCTTCGCGACCCCATGGACCACAGCACGCCAGGCCCTCCTGTCTTCCGTCGTGCTCCGGATTTTGCCTAATTTCATGTTCGTTGCCTCAATAACACTGTCTAACCATCTCATCCTTTGCCGTCCCCTTCTTCTTTTGCTTCAATCTTTCCCAGCTTCGGGGTCTTCTCTAGTGAGTGCTCCCTTCTCATTTGATGGCCAAAGTATTTGAGCTTCAGCTTCAGTATCTAGCCTTCCAGGGAACAGTCAGGGTTGATTTCTTTTAGGATTGACTGATTTGATCTCCTTGCAGTCCAAGGGACTCTCAAGAGTCTTCTCCGGCACCATAACTCAAAAGAATCTATACTTCAGTGCTCAGCCTTCCTTATAGTCCAACTCTCGCCACCATACATTACTACTGGGAATACCATTGCTTTGACCATGCGGACTTTTGTTGGCAGGGTAATGTCTCCACTTTTTATTATGCTGTCTAGGTTTGCAATCGCTTTCCTCCCAAGGAGCAGGCGTCTTTTAATTTCATGGCTGCAGTCACCATCTGCAGCGATCTTGGATCCCAGGAACAGGAAGTCTGTTTATTTTATGTATTAGAGTCTGCTTATTTTATGTATTAGAACCCTTTAATACTAGGTTTCATTCCATAGAATGACAACTCTCGAGAGCCCGTGTGGTATAGTGGATAGTGTTCGACTAGTATCTGTGAAGCCCAGGTTCGAATCCCCACTCTGCCACGGAAGCTTGCTCGACGACCTTGGGCCTGTTACAGACTGTCAGCCTACCTCATGGGGTTGTTGTCAGGATGAAATGGAAAAGAGGACAGAGCCGGTTTGCGGTAGTGGTTAAGTGCGCGGACTCTAATCTGGGAGAACCGGGTTTGATTCCCCTCTCCTCCACTTGCACCTGCTGATGTGACCTTGGGTCAGTCATAAGCTCTGGCACAGCTGTTCTCTCAAAGACAGTTTGTGTTAGAGTTCTCTCAGCCCCACCTACCTCACAGGGTGTCTGTTGTGGGGAGGGGAAGGGTAAGGAGTTTGTAAGCCGCTCTGAGACACCTTTGGGCAGTGAAGGGTGGGGTATAAATCCAAACTCTTCTTCTTCTTCTATATAAGTGGCTTTGGGTCCGCAATGGGGGAAGGGTGGAGTATAAATGAATACAATAAAATGAACAAACTTGAGGTGTCTAACCACACCGACTAGCAGCAAAATTAGCATCAGAACCTTAAGGTGAAAACTTTTCTTTCTGAATCTTCTGCAGCTGGGGTTGCCAACCTCCAGGTGGCACCTGGAGATCTGCTATTACAGTGGATCTCCAGCTGATAAAAATCAGTTCCCTTGGAGAAAACAGCTGTTTTGGAGGCTGGATTCTTAAGCCATTACACTCAGCTGAGGCCCCTCCCCTCCCCAAACCCCGCCCTCTCCAGGCTGCACCCCCAAAATCTCCAGGTATTTCTCAAACCAGAGCTGGCATCCTTATCTGCAACAATCACATTTTTATAATTCGATTTGAGCCTATTAACACCTTAGAAACCAACAGAATTCTGGGGGTATAAGCTTTCTGGAGTTAAGGGTCCCTTAGTCAGATACGCGAATTGACACTTTGTCAGGCAAGGGAGTGTTGCCTCTTGAAAGCTTATACTCCCACAATCTCACTGGACTTGAATCTGGACTCGAATCTGGTTGTTCTGTTGCAGACCAATGTGGCTACCCTCTGAAATTAAAAAAAAAAAAAAACTGACAGGAGCACCCCGAAACTCCATGAACCCATAAAAGAAAACCAAGGAAAGCTATTTTTGAAAGAACCATAAAGAAATCAAAGGGTGCCTCTACCTCCCCCAGTATTAACCTCCCCCACCCCGGCAAAAAGACAAAACAACAACAACAAAAACCCAAAGCAGAACAACCTGAAAGAGATTCTGAAACAAATTTCTCCAGTCCAGAAGATAGGTAGAGAACAAGAAGGTTTTCCCAGGAGACAGCAGGCTGTAGAAATCCAAAGCAGACCAGGGTCCTTTCTGCATTTGCCTGGCACTCTGGATCTTCTCAGGCAATTTAAGTCCACAGCAAAACAGCACCCAAAAACCCGGGGCAACAGCAGGCTGAAACTGGGATGAACACTGAAGGGAGGTGATGTAATGCAGAATGGGAGGGAAACTCAGGATAAAAAGAAGATTGAATTTGATTTTAGTGCAGAATGGGGGGGGGGGAACCTGGATTAAAAGAAGGTTGAATCCGATTTTAGTGCAGAATTGCTTGGAGGACACCGTGGGGAACATGGATTAAAAGGCGAGTGCAGAAAGGGCCTGTCTGAAATGGAATCAAGCTCTTTTTATCTTCTTTCGCTTGAGTGCAAAATACTCCATGTGGAACAGCAAAAATGGGGAATTAACCCCTTCCAGTGCTTTTTGGGTGTAGGCAAACAGCTTTGGGCGTGGGGCTCTCCTGTAATTTTTAAAAAACCATTCCCCAAAGCTGCTGTGTGGCTTCGGGGAACCCAAGTTGGGTGTGGGGGAACCCGGCACCAGTTTTTTTAGAAACCTGAATGTGTAGCTGGTCCCTTATGGAGGGATGTGAGCATTGTCATGATTGGACAGACAAGATAGTTCAAAGTGCTCCCTCTAACATCTGATCCTATTGCCTGGGACAGCTGCCTCCTTCATGTTGCCAGGGTATCCTGAGAAACAGGAGAAGAACAGTACTGCGAACCTTAACATGGCAGACTCAGATGTCTGTGAATATTTTTGGGATCTTTCGGGAATCGAGATACGGTATTCTGGAATCGCAGATGCCATTTCAGCTGACTGGAATATACACCCTAAAAATACCAATAAGGAGTTTTGGGGGTATATTTTGGATGGGAAATATCCGAGCGTGCATCCTTAGTAGGGACCTTTCTTTGTCTGTTGCTCCGCAAAGCCCCGTTTACCCTGACGGTGCTACATAAACTAATAAATTGAAAGGGATGCTCTGGGCTGAATTTTGGAGGATTTCAAATCCGAGGCTCCTGACAGCTATGGTTGTCAGCTTATCAGAGGGTATCTACTTCTGCATTTTATTCCCAATTAACGCTCTGTTTTTTCGCCCTCCGCTTTTTGAATGCAACCCCTTTTAAAAGTTACATTCTAGTAAAACCCGAGGTGAAAGCCACATCCCTTGAATCCTTCTCATTTCCCCCCTCTCCCGTTTGTCAAATGCTGCTGTTGCCATGCAGCTAACCAGAGGTTTATAAAGCAGGTTCTTGGGTGCTACTTGTAAAGTAGTACTTTGTAAAGGGGAGGGACTGGGGTGTGGGGGGGGGAGGTGGGAAGGTACTATTGACTTTGTCCTGTTACAGCAATTTTGGACGGGCAAATTGCAGTTGAGGAAATTTCATGACTCGGTAAAATGAGCAATGATGACATCTGTGGATGCAGGTCTGTTCATATCTTTGCCGAGCCTTTAGGGAAATAAATATCTCCGAACATTCGGCGAAGTGAAGCTCACTCAATAAATCAACCTGACACAATAACACTTCTGGCACATGAGCTCTGCTTTCTCCTCTGCACCACCTACCCCTCTGTGTTCCTGTGCTACCAAATGGTGTCTCCCCACAGGCCTCTAAATCAAATCGCAGCGCACAAATACAGTGAGAATTTATTGAGAATTGGTTTTGTTTGGCAAAAAACATTACTTATTAGATGAGGCGGAGATGATAATACGTTTTGACCCTTTAAGTACTGTAGCATTTCAGGCATCCCGATGCAAGTAAAAACCCTGAAACTCCCTCTCTCTCATACACTCAGACTACACCTGTTCTCTGGCGCCCTGCATTCACATTGGTCCTGATGCATATATAACAATAGCTTTTCGCTCTCCCTTCTTTGCAAAGCGGGAGACTGCATCGGGAATGCGTGTATTCCCCCTTCACTGGCAATGGGCTCTCCCCTTTTATTTCTTGTCAGCTTTAACTGATTTAGCATTACACATTAACTGATGCTGACGGCAGTTAACAGCAGTCTAGGCGGCCATAGGAAACTGGATTTGGAAGCAAGGTTTGATGTGGGTTTCCAGACCTGGCTAAGAGGGACCCTGGACTCAGCCTTGATGTACGTAATACTAAACCGTGGTCAAGGCTGACAAGGGAAAGGATGACAAAGTTGGGAGAGGAAGTGCATGTTTCCGAAGGCTGGCTTTTTGTTTGCAAATTACAGTTTTGCAACAAGCCAATGTTATCTGGCACGTTCATTGTTTTGGGAGTGTATTAATTAGTAGTTCTGCATGGAGGGTGTATTGACTTCTGATTAAAATAAAGAAAACACCAGAAAGTTGCCTTGCCATAAAAACACACACACGTTGCAGTACAAATGTGCTCTTTGTGCACTCTGCAAATCCCTTTTGTAAATGTTTGTGAATAGAGTGAGAGTTTCTCCCTTATTACAGCTGTCCGTTTCCTGCTGGGAATATCCTGTCTGTGCTAAGTACTTTTCACCTGTGTATCTATAGCTATAACAGACCAGCTTGGTGTAGCGGTTGGGAGCGTGGACTCTAATCCGGGAGAACCAGGTTTGATTCTCCATTCCTCCACATGCAGCCAGCTGGGTGACCTTGGGTCAGTCACAAGTTCTTTTGGAGCTGTTCTCTCAAGAGCAGTTCTCTCAGAGCTCTCTCAGCCCCACGTACCTCACAGGGTGTCTGTGGTGGGAAGGGGAAGGAGATCGTAAGCCGCTCTGAGACTCCTTTGGGTAGTGAAGGACGGGGTATAAATCCAGCCTCCTCTTCCTCCTCTTTCTCCTCCTCCTTCTTCCACAGGTTTGAGGTTTGGTGTCATACTGCTCTATTGGCTAAACCTCCTCTTGTGACTGTCCCCATCTTAGGTTGATGTCTGGATGTCATGGTCAAGTGGCAGGGGAGAACAAGCTGAATTTAAATCCAGATGAGTTGGACTACTGTAAGACATTCTGTATGGGGATGCCCTGGAAGATAACTCAGAAATGTCATTTGGTGTAAAATGAAGCCATTTAAATTCTGACTGTAGCAAATTGATATGATCATATGTTTCCTATTCTAAAGTGACTTGATCGATTACCTATGTTTTCAGGTTCAATTTAAAGTCCTAGCACTTACCTTTAAAACCCTTAATGACATGTCTGAGGGTCTGCCTCTCCTTGTGTGAACTCCTGTACCAGTTATGCTCTCTCTGGCCAATCTTAGTCTTTCTGTCATTACTTAAGAGTATTATATTCTTCTCAGTTTGTAATAGATTGCCCCAACATTTTGGAAGACTTTGCCAGAGAACTTTGAAAGACTACCATCTTGTAGGCTGCGATCAGGGCTGGCCCCAGGTGTCTGGGCGTCCTAGGCAGGACAGCCTGGGGCGCCCACCCCACCGGGGATGCCAACCTCCCGGTGGGGCCTGGAGATGGCCCAGCGCCAGGAGAGCCAGGGAAGGGGCGGGCTTAGAACACCTGCCCCTTCCCTCCCAGCGGCGGTGCCGGCTTTTCTGGGCGCCTCGCAGCCTTGAGGCACCCAGGAAAGCCGGTGCTGCCGGTGCTGGGCAGCCGGGGGGGCTTTTCATGGGGTGGGGGGCATTTTGGCGCCCCTGCAGGGCCGGTGCTCTAGGCGAGCGCCTAGCTCGCCTAGTGGGCGAGCCGGCCCTGGCTGCGATCACACACACTAAATAATCCACTTTCAATCCACTTTCAGTATACTATCCAACTGGATTTTGCCAGTTCACACAGCAAAATCCAGTTGAAAATTGGATTGAAAGTGGATTATTTAGTGTGTATGATCACAGCCTTAGCGGCTTTCAGGAAATCCTGCAAGGCAATCCTGTTATTTGGAGGGGGGCTTTCTGGTTAATTATATTTATACTATATTTAAGTTTTGGTAGCTAAACCATTGGAGTTCTTATATCTGTCTGTCTGTCTCTATCATGATAACATCTGTGATGATTAGGAAGCATGCACACACACACACACACACATATATATATGTATGTGTGTATATATATATATATATATATATATATATATATATATATATATAAAAATTAAACTGTTTTCACTGCATTTTGCTACACATATTTTTGGGCCTTTTGGCCTAAGCTGTCATGAATCAGTGAGGTCTGCTACATGTCTGTTTGCACATCCCTGTACCGTTGTACGTAATTTCCAGCCAGATCGGATATATGAAAAGTTATGTTGAAACTGGGTCCCTCTTCTGTTTTTGAAGTTGTGTGATTTCGACAAAATTGGTTCAAACTGTTTAACTCCCCTCTATAATCTTGGGAGTTACACTGGATCTGTTTCATAAGAATGGGAAGTCCTTTTCCTTTGATTAAAAGCAAATATTGCCATGGCTTCTCAGCTGTCGAGACCTCTGGAGCAACTGTTTTGTAGCTACCAAGTTCTTTCAGATGGATTGATCCAGAGCAGAACTATTTTTTTAAAAAAGGGGGTTTAGCTAATCCTGGTTAATTTTAGGATTAATAAGGGCGCCTTTAGTACAGGATAAATTGTCCTCCTTTCACTCCTAGGAGGCATGCCCCACTGACAACCTAATGCAACCGATCAAATTTGGGGCTAATGAACCTTGGCCAGTGACCCCCCCCCCCAGTGATGGATCACATGTGCCAAGAGAAAAAGGAAAAAAACTATCTGCAAAATTACTGCAATGTTAAAGCTTCAACTAGGAGTTTCATTTGTTTTTTCTTCCAGTTTATTTTTTTTAAAAGTCTGTTTCAAATCCTATTTGCCCCTTATCTCTGTTTGTTCAGTTGTTTTTAATATCACGTACTGAAAGAATTTCAATAGCTGTTTCTCCATGAAGTCATTTGTTATCCTTCAGCGGGTCTTTGCCTGCTGAATTGTAAAGCAGCCCTCTCCATTTGCATCCTCCAGATGGAGCAGCGTATAAACACTCCCAGATATTTCTGGTAAGTATGGGGGAAAAAAAATCTTATTTGTCCTTTCTGTGAATAAATAAGAGAATGTCAAATTTTATAGACTAATAAATTTGTATGCTGGGAGTGACATTGAATCTCTCATGGCCTGCAATGTCACAGACCCTGAGAAAGACAATTTTTTTTTTTTTTGGGGGGGGGTTGTTTTCAAATGTATACTAAGTCCAGTAGAAGCTCAATAAAAAGCCAGAGGATTTGATTGGATTGTTTATGTCTGCCCAGTAGACTAATTCAGTTGCAATTTGCCATGAGGAAATACAATTTACATTTTTCCCAGGCTTGCACAAGCAGTTACACACATAGTGAAGAGAAAAGAATTGAAGGAAGGGTTAACAGCACCCCCCCTCTTTTAGTACCGTACTTTTCTATGTACTTTTCCAATATGTCTGAATACTTTAAAGACAAGCAAAACTAGAAATGGTTCCTGCATTTGTGATCTTTTCTATACTGTGACCCTACAGAATTACCCAGTACAGCCCAACTTGGGGCAGTTGTACTGCACGAGCCCTGTTGGAATCCATGGGGGCGGCAAGAGATACAATAGTGCCCTCGCATAGTTCCTGTTAATTTCACTTGTATTGTATGTTTGTGCCCTCCCCCGGTGATATAGGCCTAAGTTATTTGTTTTTTTAGGGTCTGTTAAACCTGTGAACACACTGTGATTACTGTCAGTGGTGATTTTTGATGCAGTATTAAACTCTCAATAATGCTTCAGAGGGTAGTCATGTTAGTTTCTGGTAGAACAGCTAGATGTGACTCCAGTAGCGCCTTAAGAGGCCAACGAGATTTTCAGGGTATGAGCTTCCGAGAACTTTTGATTTTCAGGGTATAAATGTTTGGGAACTTTTTATTTTCAGGAGCTTTCAAGAGTCAAAGTCCCTGTCGATGAAAGGTGGTACTGGATTCAAATCTGTCTGTCCCAATAATATTGTTGCTTTTAAGTTTGTTTGTATTTAGTATTTGTCTTCTTCCCTTTTGTTAATGCTTTGCAGAGCTGATACATATATGAGGGGGGAAAGAAAGCCAAAAAAGGAGTAAACTTTAACAGCAAAATTGTAAAAAATCAAATAAAATGTCATAAGGTATGGTTTTTGTAATAATCAAAGTTTTTTTTAACTGTCTCTATTCTCTGAGGGGCTTTTCTGAGATCCATTGACCCAACTGCAAGGGGAGATGACAGTCATAAGTACGATTCAAAGGCAGATACATTAAAGTGTAAATAGCCCCCCCCATATTAAGAGCATATATGACTCATAATAGGCAGAGATGGCTTTCCGTGACAGTACTTCTTCAGAATAATCACATGTTCACAGAGAGCCAGTTTGGCGTAGTGGTTAAGTGTGCAGACTCTAATCTGGGAGAATCAGGTTTGATTCCTCACTCCTCCACTTGCACCTGGCTGGATGACCTTGGGCAAGCCGTAGTTCTAATAAGAGCTGTTCTTGAAGAAGAGCAGTTTCTCTCAAGAGCTCTCTCAGCCCCACCTACCTCACAGGGTGTCTGTTGTGGGGAGGGGAAGGGAAGGGAGTTTGTAAGCTGCTCTGAGACTCCTTTGAGTAGTGAAGGGCAGTGTATAAATCCTTCTTCTTCTTCTTCTTCTTCTTCTTCTTCTTCTTCTTCTTCTTCTTCTTCGACTGGGAAATTGCTCCCTGACTCCTCCCTAAGAAGTACCATTGAGTGCTGATCCGTGTTCTCCAGGCATTCGCAGACAATGTCTCCACCTCTCATAATTTTCACTGACCACACAACGTTTTACAACAGCTGTCAATAAATGATATCTAATATTTATTTTCTTTGAGCAATAATTAGTTCACAGTAACAGATACTACACTGATTCCTAAAAGTGGATTTTGCTGAACGAAGTTTTTAAGCTGACTGAAATGAAATATTCGAGACAGAAATATCTTAAATCAGTATGACAGAACTATGACTGACCCTGTCCCCTTCCTCCCTCAGAGGCTAGATTTTCCCTCCATTTTTCTGTCCCCTCACAGACCAAGCAGTCCTGGTAACATGTATTCTTCTCCCTTGAAGAAACCTCGGCTGTCCCACCCTGTGTCAGTGAGATATAGTGACTATTTGCTCAACCCAGAAATCTAAGGGAAGGGATAGGATTGCCCTTTGACTTAAACCACTGATAATGGCACTTGAGACATTTTTAGGATTCAAAATGAACAAAATATTTTATTTGACATGGAGGGGAAAGGTCAGGTGAATTTTCTGATATAAAACCAGTTTTTGCACAGATTTTAGTTCCTATGTACAGGGTAATGAGAGTTTCTTAAGCTTTTTTGCAGTTTCTTGAAACCTTACATTGAGAGACTTTTGTTCCAGTATTTTCCCTTAACACTCCAGCACACTTTCTTTAGTATCTCTCAAACTCTTTGTTTTCCTTGAAGGTTGGTATACCCTTTTCAGTACCCATACCCCTTCTCTTGAAACACCAGCTTTTGACTCACTCTTTAGGTCTCTACAGACAGTTTTCATTCATACCACACCAGGGATCTCTGTACTCTTCAGAACTGTTTTCCCTGTTCAACCGGGAAGGGAATCTTCTTCTCTCCCTAGAAGATATAGCCCTTTTCCTTGGCCTGAATAGGTGTACACTTTCCAACTTCCTAGCCACTTTTCCTGAGATCTCCTGTCTGTGTCAAACTGTTCTCAGCTAAGGCTGAAATCAGACTCTCTCAGTCAAGGCGGAATTCAGACTTTTTCCAATCAAGGCACAAATCTGACTCTCTCTTCAGCATCCAGCTCTCTCAAGACTGTCCGCTCAGTTGATGCTGTCCCATCAGGTTGCTCAGAGCAGCCTGTCACTCAAGGCTGTCTGGCTCTGTGAAGAATTAACCCTCCTTATACCTTTCCTCTGTACCATACTTTGAGGCTTTAAAAAAGGTGCAGTTTGTCACAGAAATGTTCTGTAGTAGTGGTCTCTTGCCACATAGTAACAAAGGGTCTCAATATAAAAATGAAAATTTATAACCATAAGCACCTCTTTTGCATTACCGTTAGCAATGGCTGATTTGTTCTTTAATGTAGAAAGTTGACATTTATCTCACAAATTTGCAAACTGTTTGATCCTTGCATTTGTCGAACAATTTTATTATGCTGCATGCTGATTTGCTGCTCACCCTCTACCTGTTTGTATGGATTGGCTACTTCCATTTCAATGTATCTGAATCATTATTGCTGTTGTTGTTGTTGCTGCTGCTGCTTCTGCTGTTGTTATTGTCTTTACCATTTTTGCAACTGGGGTCATAATCAGCAAACTCTCGTCCCATAATAAACCTCGTTCCACAGGAAAACATGGAAGAATTTAAAGATTGCTACTGCAAAAGTTGTCATGTGATTTGACAACAGCTGCTAGAAACTTTGCCACATCTTTGTTTGCCACAAATTTTGTTTGTCTTCGTCTCTAAGAAACCAGGATGATTCTGCTTCTGGAGAGAGGAAGTCCTGATTAAATAAATGGGAGATCAGTTCATCTCTTAGAGCTGAGGACCGCCCCAGTTGGTGTCACTTACTACAAAGATGGTGCTGAACAGGAACCACTCAGAGGGAGGTGGGGTTGTGTTGCCCCATGGGAATGCATTATCAAGCAATGTAAAGATGTGGATTTGACCTTCTCTGGTGTGACCAGCAAACGTGATATCTTCAAATGCACAAAGAAGAAGAAGAAGAAATTGGATTTATACCCCACCCTTCACTACCCAAAGGAATCTCAGAGAGGCTTACAAACTCCTTTCCCTTCCCCTCCCCACAACAGACACCCTGTGAGGTAGGTGGGGCTGAGAGAGCTCTGATAGAAACTGTTCTTTTTCAAGGACAGCTGTGCCAGAACTACAGTTTGCCCAAGGTCATCCAGCAGGTGCAAGTGGACGAGTGGGGAATCAAACCCAGTTCTCCCAGATTAGAGTCCACGCGCTTAACTACTACACAGGCATGCTGTTACTTACCCCTTACAGAGTCATCTTTTTGTCCAAGGGCAAAGACCCAGTGATGTCCCTACAGATGCCATTCACTTTGATGAAAGTATGATGTATTGAACAGCCAGTATTTTCTGCTAATTATATCAGAAGAAGTGTGTGTGCAGATGAAAGCTTATACTTTCAATAAAACTTTGTTGGTCTTAAAGATGCCACTGGACTTGAACTTTGTTTTGCAAACTGTGCATGACTTACACCTATCATCACACTTATTTTGGCTTTAAAACTCATGTGCCCAGTATGAAACATTACCTGTAAAGTTACATTAAAGTTAAAACTAAGTTTGCATGCTATAATTTATGCTAATTTTTTCCAGTAAGGAGAAGGGGGAAAAAAATTGAAATTCATTTGATAACAATAAACTGCAAACCCGAGCATTTATTTTTTCCCTTTCAGGAGAGGAGTCCCGTTGCTTACTTTGATAAGAAAGGCATGTGATTATTTTCATGTATCAAATGCTGAAAGGAAGGAGGCATGATCCAACCAAAATGAAGTATTTATAAGTAATATTTATTACAAGTTTATTTTGTAGCCATAATAATATCAGGGGGCATAAACCAGATAAAGGAGAAGAGAAGAAAGAAAAACCTGAACATGTGATTCATAGGCTGTGGTCACACACACTAAATAATCCACTTTCAATCCACTTTTAGTGCACTTTCCAAGTGAATTTTAATGTGTGAACTGGCAAAATCCAATTCGAAAGTGCATTGAAAGTGGATTATTTCATCTGTGTGAACGCAGCCATATTGTTTCTTTGTACGTTGGGTGACATTACGTTTTACAGACTTCTCCCAAGTTTTAGGAGCTAGATATTGGAAAGAGGTTGTATCATATTTAGTAGACATTTTGTGTACTACACAGAAACACAAGTTTCAAATGAGTTGGGCAACACAGGCAGCGGTCACACATACTAAATAACCCACTTTCATTGCACTTTCAGTGCACTTTCCATCTGGATTTTACTGTGTGGACTGGCAAAATCCAGTTGGAAAATGCATTGAAAGTGAATTTATTTACTGTGTGTGACCTCAGCCACAGACTGTTATTAAGGATTAGGAGCAACCGCTTCTAGCTGCTACATCAGTATAATGACTCAAACAGCAATAATACAGAAGATCCACGGTAGCTTGGGATCCATTTTTAAGTGAAATTCCTTTCAGTGAGAGAGCTAAGCGTGTGCTTAACATACACTGAAATCAATAGGACTTAAAAGCACTTAATTGTGTGTGCAGTGTCCACATGTTTCCCAGAACAATATCACACAGCAGTTTAAATAATGAGAGTTTAAATAATGAGAGTTACTAGGATTATTTGGGATTGCTGGTAATGGAGGCAAAGCGCTAAATTTAATTGGTATGGGCCCGGGATCTGGAACTGCTTACGGGATGATACCTGTGGAACTTCTCTTTCTCGGTTTTTAAAACTTTCTTTAGTGTCACATTTGTTTTTGTTTTTTTTAAGTGCAGCAAGGTGACCCAGAATCCTTCCTTAGCCATTCCCACAGTTCTCTTAAAACCATTCTTAGGCCTGGAAGCCCCTTCAAGAACACTTTTTGTGGCGTTTCCTCTGTCCTTCTCTTGCTGTTTCTCCTGAAATTTTCCCTGAAAACCCACCTTGTTTTGTGAAGCTTTTGATTTAACTGAATTTTCGCACACATTTGTGTTACCTCTTCCTCTTCCTGAAGTCTTTCTTGATTCTGGAGCTCCCCCATTTTGGAATTACCTTTTAGTCCAGAAACAAATTTTGTTACAAAGGACCCTGGTAAAAACTGTGTGAGAACTATACAGAAATGAGGGCAAAAGACAGACTTTAATTAGCTACTGAAAAATATTTCTTTACTGTATTTATTCACTCGCCATTGTCATATTCGTCCTCTGCATTGTGCCCAGATTAAGACATAATTAGGAAGGAAAGCAACATTTTGTAGAGATTTTTTAGAAAACTATTGGCTTGGAAGAAGAAGAAGAGATTGGATTTATACCCTGCCCTTCACTCGGAGTCTCAGAGCGGCTTACAAACTCCTTCCCCTTCCCCTCCCCACAACAGACACCCTGTGAGGCAGGTGGAGCTGAGAGAGCTCTGACAGAAACTGCTCATTTCAAGAACACCTCTGACAGAACTATGGAATCAAACTTGGTTCTCCCAGATTAGACTCCATGCACTTAACCACTACACTAAACTGGCCCTCATATATAAAGGACTGTAGGATCTCTTTTGCATCAAAATGATAGTTGCTTTTGAGGGAATAATGGAAAAGAAACTTAGCTAGAAATAGGGCAGAATTCCAAGGTGATAGTAAAAGAGGAATATTGTCCCACTTTATTCTGTGTGTATATGCATGTGTATGCATTCATACACGTCTTTTATGTGTATGATACATATATTTATTTATATACATACTGTATTAATAGTCCACCTTCTTGCTGAGTCTCAAGGCAGATCCATTGTGTTAAATCGATGGAATCAATAGCATGAGGCATCTGATAAGGAATGTATTAACACTAGGATTAGAAGAAGAGTTGGATTTATACCCCACCCTTCACTCAGAGTCTCAGAGTGGCTTACGATCACCTTCCCTTCCTCTCTCCACACCCTGTGAAGTAGGTGGGGCTGAGAGAGCTCTTTTGAGAACTGCTCTTGAGAGAACAGCTGTGAGAGAACTGTGACTTGACCCAAGGTCACACCAGCAGCTGCATGTGGAGGAGTGGGGACTCAAACCCAGTTCTCCCAGATTAGAGTTCGTGGCTCTTAACCAGTACACCAAACTGTTACAGAAATCTGCAACAACAAGCATAGAATATTCGGTATGACACAGAATGCAGATACAATGCAGAAAAAAACGGTATTATGTCAGTAGTAAACAATGGTAAAGGTAAAGGTTCCATTGCTCGAAAGCCAGTCGAATCCGACTCTAGGATTGCGGTGCTCATCTCCGTTTCAAAGCTGAAGGGCCAACGCTGTCTGAAGACGTTTCTGTGGTCATGTGGCCGGCATGATTAAACACCAAGGCCACGGAACGCTGTTACCTTCCCACCGAAGTGGTACCTCTTTATCTACTTACAATTTCTTGCTTTTAAACTGCTAGGTTGGCAGGAGCTGGAACCAGAGACGGGAGCTCGCAGGGTAAAACTTGCAGCTAACACATACATCTTGTATACAGCGGTGTAGTCTACACTTTCCCTTTATATCACTTGCATGTTGCCGAATCGAGACCAGCGTCCTTATGGAAACGCACGTGACGCTAGTTTTCTTTCTAAAAGATGCCATCAATTTCCTCAATCACTTCTAAGATTCCGTTTGTCTTTCTAAAATGTTACCCCACAGGAGTGCCCTCCCCCCCCTTTGTTGCCCTTCTATCATTTACTTTGATCTTCTGCAAGAAAATCTGGAAGTGCGTTGTCTTAAATGCTAGCATTCCCTCCAAAAAAGATTTTGAAGCCTTGTCCTTCATGTTGGAGAAAAAGGCTCTTGTGTGAAGATGTGGGTTTTGTTTAGTTCTCTATCCCTGGTGGGAGCCTTAATTGCGTTTTATTCTCTCCCACAGTGGCCGGCTGCAGAAAGCCTGCCTTCCCTGCTGATGCTGGAGTTTTTAAGCTCTGTTACACTATAGCGGTGAAAATTCCTAGGTCCAAGTTAAAAAGAGTCATTTTTTCTAAAAAAAAAAAAAAAAAAGAAAGAAAGAAAGAAAGGAAGCCTTTTCACGTATTGTCAGTTTACCATTTGCAGTAAATGTGGTGAACAACTGGGTGTTTTAACTTTTTCCCTCGAAGTTCTACAGCTTAACTAGCATAAATCGTATCTTGCCCAGTTGAGGGTCCTAAATTTCCTGGGAAGGGGGGGGAGATCATTCCTTTGGGCTAATAAATGTAATGTTAAAACAGAACATGAACCGCTGTGCAGAAAATTTATTAATAGTTTGGAATCGATTAATGTGCAGTTGGTCTCAGTTTGCAGGGAGTATTTCATCTTCCAAAATGAAGAGTTAATCTTGGCCATAAATGATCGGTTTGAATTATGCTGTTTAACTTCCAGACGCTTCAAAGTCACTCCAAAGAAAATCAAATTCTGTCAGGAATTAGTAGCTAGACTTCCTGAAAAACGGGTTAAAGTTCACGTTCATGGCTGATTGAGGCAGAGTTCTTAAATTTGCATTTTTAATACAATACATAGGACTGGTACTTGCTGTTGATCCAGTGTTAGTGTGAAAATAATTCAGAAGTTTAGGACAAGGCTTGTCATCAGAATGCGGTCTATGTAGAAGAAATTGTGGTTTCAAGAGAATTCATTAATTTTCATGGCAAATTGCTGCTTCTCAGTCCATAGTCTAGTGGCAATTTGTGTAACACGATGACACCATGATTATTGTCATTGAGTGCAGGATCAGATTTAAAAGTTGACAGCTCTGATGCAAACAAAATACCATTAACTTCCCTTGCACCTGTATGAGTGCCAATAAGTTGTGAGTGTGTGCATGTGGCACTTTTATGTTGTTGGATAACAGTGTTGAATTTAATGCCAATCAGTTATGATAGATAGATATGATAGATAGAGATTATAGGTAGATTGGTAGATATGTAGATAGGTAGGTAGGTAGAATGCACATGCTATTCATAGGTTTGCTCTGTTAATTTAGCAAAAGTAATCCCAGGACTCCCCCCGCCTTTTTTTTTTGAAAAAGAGGTGCCAGAACTCTCAAGAGAGAAATGAAGTTTTCAGTCTGTACACTGAAAACTCATGAACTTTTAAACATTTAAAAAAGAATTTTGTCGAAGAGGTTCCAGAACTCTGTTCTGGTGTGTTCCCCAGAAAAGAAAAGACTTGAGTAATCCTGTAGTTGCAGTGGGTTCGTAGAACCAGCTTGTGAGAGTTCCCTGAAGAATTGAAATCTGGCATTTTCCTCACTATCCCAACACAACAGTATTTGTCCTCGAGAGAAAGTTACTCAGCCAGTGAAAACCAGTTTTTATGAACAGCTGGTCCTCTGCCATCATAAATCCCAGGACAAGAACACTGGCACTGTGAATAGTTTACTTGTGCTGAATTACTTGTGTTTGTATGCTCAGAGGAAGGTTAGATGGTAAGCACCAAGTGATTCAGTGGAGGTGTGATATAACCTATCAGTGATCTATCAGATCAGCGTTTCAGTGGGGCTGCTTCCTTTTTCTGCAAAGGCTCAGGCTAAGAAGTTTAGAAATTTCAGTTCTTAATTCCAGTTTAGGTAGTGTATGGATTGTCATGTACATGCATATATTTTAATTGTTTTTGGTGATGCCCGTGTGATCCAGAGACACCTAATAATCTCTAACCATCTTGTGAATTATTAGATTACTTAAAATATATATATATATATATTTATTGATGTTATCGGTTTCTTTACACCACATATTGTTTAGCTTCTTACAATTTCCTTCCTCCTCCCCTCCCTCCCTCCTCCTCCCTATCTTCCTGTTGTCCTTCGTCCTTTATCTCCAGCCATGGGCACAAAGTCTGAAGCTTCCACCGAATGTCCTTCCTTCCCTCCTTGGATACCCAGTCGAAATAGGTCTTCCATCTTTTCTGGATTTCAGTGGATTTCCCTTTCCAAGTCGTCTCCTTACGCAGAGTTGCCGCGATGTCTGACTGTATAAAATCAAGCAGATAGCTGTGCCAGAGTTCGGCTGTCCACTTACCTTTATCCTTCCAACTCCAAGCTATAGCTGCTTTACCCGCCAATATCATAGCCTGTGAATTATTAGATTACTTTTAAGCAAAGTTTTTAACTAAAACACTGAGTGGATTTTTGCCTGGTAAATACGGGGTTTTCCTGTAAATAAACCTGAGTCCTGTAATCAGTGTTCACTCTAACCTGAGTTAGTGTGAGCTAGCTCAGTTTTTCAGCCTCCGGCTCACACATTTTTGTCTTCGCTCAGGAAGGGATGGCTCCAGAGCAAATTAATTTATGCAGTAGCGAAATTGCTCACTCACAACTTTAATGCCTGTAGCTCACAAAGTAGAATTTCTGCTCACAAGACGCCACAGCTTAGAAGGAGCATTGCCTGTAACATATAAATGTTTGACGAAACATTCACTTTTCATGCAGTACTGTACGTTTGTGGTTAGTCTGTTGCTTTAAACAGCCCAAGAGACTTTTAGTTTCCTTGTAGTTATTTTAAGATAATAACCCCTCACAAGTGGATATATCAGACAGTCTCAGTAGGGGTCAAAGATAAATCTGGGGGACGGAGGTTTGGGTCAAGGAGCAGCCATGTCAGTATCCGTTTCTCTTATAAGTGCGTAACTCGTATCCCTTATTCATTAGTGCAATATGAGAGCTTTCTTTATAATCTATCCATAAAATCTCAAGCCACAGATGCAAGGATGCAAAAACATCATAACCGCCCAGCAGTAAGTTAAAAAAGCTGTTCTGTCGGTATAAAGTGCTGTCAAGTTGCAGCCAGCTTTTGGCCACCCCGTAAGGGTTTCCAAGGCAAGAGAGGAAATAAGGTAGTTTGCCATTGCCTGCCTCTGCATCAGGTTTATTATTATGGTTCGTGACCAGCACAAGATCAGTTACAACAATGTACATGAATCTCGTAAATGTTAGGAAATACGCAATATTTAAAATTACCGAATGGCCTATGCATTCTTAAAACCACAGAACAGATTGAACAAGACATCTACACTTTATGAGTCAGCTACATTCTGTGTTAATTCCCCGTGAATTCTGCATGACGTTGCAAGAAATCTGGCATAGGGGAGTGTGAGCTGAGGATTCGTGTCCGAAAGGAATTTCCTCGTAATTTCCTCATAATTTCAGATTCAGAGAGGGCAGAAAACCTCCCAAGCCAGGGTGCAATAATCTTCACATGGATTTCCTGGTAGAAACGGCAGTGAAACAAAATAGGCTCATTTGTCTCGACCTTCCCTGCTCCACATGGGCAAACCCTCTCTGCTAGCGGGATCTTCCTGTAAGATCCCTCTATTACTGCAGAAGGGAGTATATTCCATCTAGCCATGGAGTAAGCCCTGCGGTGGGATGGGATCTCTAACAGCGATAAGTAGGCTGCCGGAATTACAATGTTTCTAGTGTTCTTTGACGCCAGGAAATCTGAAACTCTGTTGATGTCTCCCTGCCTTTCAGTATCCAATATCCTTTGCTAGACCAGGGCTTTGCTTGACCTAAGGCCATTTTTAAGAGAAACTTTGGGGAGAGGCCTAGCATATTCAATTTGTGACAGACTGCCTGCTTCTGCATAGTGACCCTGGACTTCCTCTCTCTCATCCGATTACTAACCAGGACTGACCCTGCTTCACTTATGAGATCTGATGAGATTGGGCTATCTATACCGTGCCACCTTCCCTCCCTGAAAGTAGCCAATAGGGCATACTATAGTGGTACCCCCTCAAACAGAGGCTTGATCCCCAACCGTGCAGTCCTTAGGAGTGGGTGGTAGTAAGTGCTGTCAAATTGCAGGTGAACATGAGGACCCTTGTAGGGCTTCCAAGGCAAGAGGTGATCAGAGGTGGTTTGCAGCTGCAGTCCTCTGTGTAGTTACCCTGGCCTTCCTTGGTGATCTCCCATCCAAGTAGGGTTGCCAAGTTGAAATTAACTTACAGCTGGGGAGTCCCACACATGCACACCGCCACTATGATGCCACCCAGAAGTGACGTCATCATGTCGGGATGTTGGGGGCGGGGCCACTAGGATTCAAGGGAAAACCATAGAGTTTTCCCTCAAATCATAGAGCGTTTGCTGGAAGGGGGTAGAGTTCCCCCGGGGCCCGATTTGCTGCCGTCGGGTAACGGGCCTCTTGGGCATGGGTTTACCCACCCCCTGGGGGGACTTGGCAAGCCTATATCCAAGTAATAACCACAGTTGACTCTGCATAGCTCCCAATATGATGAGATCACGCTAGCTTGGACCAACCAGGTCATGCATACAGTTAAAACTTAGCCATATCTGCCCAAAGTGTTTACCCTTCACCAAATGCCTTCTGGATTTCGTAAATCAGATTTGGACTTCAGTGAATGGGGTAGTCAGCTGCAGATAATTCTTTCCAACATCCCTATGGTTTCTGGCCTCAGCGGGTATAAATGGCTGAAGAAGGCACTCCCAGTTGAGGAAATGTTCTCTTAGTGCTATCATTTGCTTCTTTAGCACAAAGGAGCAGCAAACATCATGCTGATCTATATAAGTGACCTGCCCCAGTTCTCAGTAAAAAGGCTGCCATTTTTGATACAGCTGATACAGGCCCCCGTTCTAGGTACTATTGTTACCCAAAGAAGCAGTCTCCTATTTAATTGGGGGAAAAATAGCTTAAAGGAGACGGGGGGGGGGGCACAGCTGAGATTCTCCACAAATCTATATGAGGATTTTCCCCTTAAGAGAACTCTTGAAATCAGTTAGTGTGTGCTGTGGAACAGATGGTCACAGATCCTACCAGGGGAGAGGCGATCCTGGATTTGGTCCTAAGTAACACCCAAGACCTGGTGAGAGATGTAAAAGTGATTGCACCACTTGTGAACAGTGACCATAATGTCATTGAGTTTAACATTTGTACAGATAGGGAGTTGCCCAAAAAGACTGACACAACCACTTTTAACTTTAAAAGGGGTAACTTCTCTGGTATGAGGGGACATGTGAGGAAGAAATTGAAAGGAAGAGTGGAGAAGGTCAAAACCATTGGGGAAGCTTGGAGACTATTTAAAAAGACAATCCTAGAAGCTCAGAAAAAATATATACCGCAGGTTAGGAAAGGTACAAATAGGTATAGAAAAAAGCCTGCATGGTTAACAAATAAAGTAATGGAAGCTGTAAAAGGTAAGAAGGATTCCTTTAAGCGGTGGAAAGCTAGTCTTAGTGAGGTTGATAAAAGGGAACACAGACTATGGCAAATAAAATGCAAGTCTGTGATCAGGCAAGCAAAAGGAATATGAGGAGCATATCGCAAAAAACATAAAGGCCAACAATAAAACTTTCTTCAAATACATTAGAAGTAGGAAGCCAGCCAGGGAGGCAGTGGGGCCCTTGGATGACCAAGGGGTAAAAGGAGTAGTGAAGGATGATAGGGAAATGGCTGAGAAGCTGAATGCATTTTTTGCCTCTGTCTTCACTGTGGAAGAGGAGAAGTGTTTGCCCACTCCAGAAGCACCGATTTCGGGAGGGGGTTTGAAAGACCTGAATCAGATTGCGGTGACAAGAGAGGAAGTCCTCCGACTGATGGACAATTTAAAAACTAATAAATCACCAGGCCCGGATGGCATTCATCCGAGAGTTCTGAAAGAACTCAAATGTGAACTTGTGGATCTCCTGACAAAAATATGTAATCTTTCTTTAAAATCTGCCTCCATTCCTGAGGACTGGAAGGTAGCTAATGTCACTCCCATCTTTAAAAAGGGCTCCAGGGGAGATCCAGGAAATTACAGGCCAGTCAGTCTGACATCGATACCGGGTAAGTTGGTGGAAACTGTTATTAAAGAAAGAATTAGTAGGCACATTGATGAACAAAAACTATTGAGGCAGGCTCAGCATGGGTTCTATAAGGGCAGATCTTGTCTCACTAACCTGTTAGTGTTTTTTGAGGGAGTGAACAAACATGTGGACAAGGGGGACCCAATAGATATTATTTACCTTGACTTCCAGAAAGCTTTTGATACAGTTCCTCATCAAAGGCTCCTAAGTAAGCTCAATAGTCATGAGATAAAAGGACAAGTCCTCTTGTGGATCAAAAACTGGCTTATAAATAGAAAACAGAGAGTGAGTATAAATGGGAAACCTTCTCAGTGGAGGGTGGTAAGCAGTGGGGTACCACAGGGATCAGTACTCGGTCCGATGCTTTTTAACTTGTTTATTAATGATTTGGAATTGGGAGTAAGCAGTGAAGTGGCTAAATTTGCAGATGACACAAAGTTGTTCCGGGTGGTGAAAACCAGGGAGGAGTGTGAGGCACTCCAAAGGGATCTGTTGAGGATGGATGAGTGGGCATCAACGTGGCAAATGGGGTTCAATGTGGCCAAGTGCAAAATGATGCACTTTGGAGCCAAAAATTCTAAATATAAATACACATTGATGGGGTCTGAACTGGTAGAGACTGACCAAGAGAGAGATCTTGGAGTTGTAGTGGATAACTCGATGAAAATGTCTAGACAGTGTGTAGCTGCAATAAAGAAGGCCAACGCTATGCTGGGGATTATTAGGAAGGGTATTGAAAACAAATCAGCCAGTATCATCATGCCCCTGTATAAATCATTGGTGCGACCTCATTTGGAATACTGTGTACAGTTCTGGTCACCACATCTCAAAAAGGATATTATAGCATTGGAAAAAGTGCAGAGAAGGGCAACTAGAATGATAAAAGGGTTGGAACACCTTCCCTATGAAGAAAGGTTAAAATGCTTGGGGCTCTTTGGCTTGGAGAAACGACGGCTGAGTGGTGACATGATCGAGGTTTATAAGATTATGAATGGGATTGAGCAGGCTGAGAAAGAAGTACTTTTCTCTCTTTCTCACAATACAAGAACTCATGGGCACTCCATGAAATTGCTGAGCAGTCGGGTTAGAACAGATAAAAGGAAATACTTCTTCACCCAAAGAGTGATTAACATATGGAATTCACTGCCACAGGAGGTGGTGGCAGCTGCAAGCATGGACAGTTTCAAGAGGGAATTAGATAAACATATGGAGCAGAAGTCCATCAGTGGCTATTAGCCACAGGGTATAGATGGGAACTCTCAGTCTGGGGCAGGTGATGCATTCTATTCTTGGTGCTGGAGGGGGCAGCAGTGGGAGGGCTTCTGGTGCCCTGGCCCCACTGCTGGACCTCCTGATGGCACCTGGTATATTTTGGCCGCTGTGTGACAGAGTGTTGGACTAGATGGGCCATTGGCCTGATTCAACATTGGCTTCTCTTATGTTCTTATGTTAGATGTTCAACTGTAAGGGGTTTTATTGAAATAGGAATAATAGAGCAACAAACACACATAAACACATGGAAAACACATAAGCTAATTAAGAGGAAATCAGGGAGGAGATGGGAGGAAGCAGTTTCAGGGAAGGCTATAGTTACCAGTCTTGAAGAGCGAGGTCCACAGAAGCAGCAGTGAAATGACCAGCACTTCCTGGAGAAGAGGAGACAGCCCTCATGTCAGTGGGGGTGTGAGGTATGGTATTGAGAACACACACACACACACTGCTATGTGCTACAATTATAGGGGACAATGCCCCCAAACAATAACTTTATGGGTTTTTCAGAGGTGAACAATGATTTGGGAGAAGTTTGATGAGTTTGCCTGAGGTGGACTATAGGTGCTAATGGTGCCTGATGACCCTCAAAATACTGGACGGGGAAAGCTACCAGGTTTGGTGAATAGTGTTAGTTGTGTGTGTGTGTGTGTATCTATATCTTGTCTGTCTGTCTCTCTTTCTCTATCATCTATCTAGAAGAGTGTTTATGGGTTTTCTTTCTATCAACTGCCCCTCAGCAAGAAGAGGGGTCTGACAGCTAACACTGTGGACACTAGAAACGGGATGTGTTGTCCACCTTGCATTTATTTTACCAATTTTATCTGATGTTTAAAAACTCCTAAAGAGATGCTACTTATTGTGAAGGTCTCTTCTGTCATAGAAATATCTACTGGTATAGGTTTGTTGTTCGAAGTTGTGCTCTGTGGGATGGATACATTTTGTTAGATAGCTTGTTAAATGTTTGTTCCTCTGCTATGTTATTTCTAATATTTCTGTTAAAAGTGACATTCAGATTATAATACAAGGTAAGAATAGGTAAGTGGGAAATGTCCTATTTAAATCTGGTTACAGTATCTAGATCTATAATTGCACATCATGGGAGAATCAAGAAGAAAACAGGATTCTCTATTGTTGACCACATGGTTGAAATCCTGCCTTAGTAAAGACAGAATAAATAGGCATCCTGTACCAAGTTAATAATCTGAAGGAGGCCCAGTCAACAACATGCATATTTATGTTAATTTAGAAGAAGAAAAGAAGGTTTTTATTCCCCATTTTCTCTATGGAGTGTCAAAGTGGCTTACAATCGCCTTCCCTTCCTCTCCCCACAGCAGGCACATTGTGAGGCAGGTGGGGCTAAGAGCGTTCTGAGAGAACTGAGACTGGCCCATGGTCACCCAGCATGTGGAGGAAATCAAACCTAGTTCTCCAGAATATAGTCTGCTACTCTTAACCACTACACCATACTAGCTCCCATAGATTTAGGTGTAGATTTAGGATTTAACTAATAACTTAAAGCCAGCAGTTTTTAAAGAGGAGGTCTGGACATCCTTATTCTTAGAGAAAGATCCACATAGTGATTTCATAATACACAAGAGGAAGGAATTTATTTCCCCCCTGCCCACATTACTGTAGACTGAATGTTACTATAAACTGAACGATAGGGCTGTACCTAGGGTGCTAACTGTCAAATTTATGTACATGTTATCAAATATTCTGCAAAGTTCCTATAAGCGATCACCTTTCCACACCTAAAAGGTAAGGGGCCGCGGTGGCTCAGAGGTTATGATGCTGAGCTGCAGACTGGAAGGTCTGTAACTCGGCAGTTCGAGACCCTAGTGCTGCGTGACGGAGTGAGTTCCTGTCTCTGGCCCCAGATCCTGCCAACTTAGCAGTTTGAAAGCAAGAAATTGCAAGTAGATAATTAGGTACCACTTTGGTGGGAAGGTAACAGCGTTCTGCCGCCTTGGCATTTAGTCATGCCGGCCACATGACCACAGAACAGTCTTCAGACAACGCTGGCTCTTTGGCTTGGAAATGAAGATGAGCACCACCCCTTAGAGTTGGATTCAACGAGCATTTGAGCAAGGGAAACCTTTACCTTTATTTCCATACCTGGGAGGGACAGTGCTGTGTCATCTACTATTTTTTTATTTTCTATGGCCATTTTCAGATTGCCCGTGTTTCAGTAACTGGTTACTAACAGGTTTCCCCCTCCCCCTATCATTTCAGAGAGACCCATTTTAGTAACTGGCTGCTGGTGGAATTTACCTTTTCATACGATCCCGGTAGTCTCCTGTTGGTGAAGCGTGCCTGAAGCGTTTTTGATGTAAACTCATTTCTTCCCATTTTCAATCTCTTCTTGTATTTCTGAATTACTATGGTGCCCTGTATGAAATGCCTGCTAGTGCTTCTGGCTTTGCCGCTTCCTCCTGTCCTTTTTTGCTGTGTGCGCGTGATCTTCCTTGGAGATTTTTTTTAAAAAAACATTTGAATGGGAGCGCTCTGGTGCCAAAACAGGACCCGAAATCAGCACCATAGTGGCACCATTGAGATTCCTGGACTCCATTGAGACACACTGATGCAATTGTGGCTTTTGGCACCTGGAAACATCTGTCACACCAATCACTGGAGCCCAACGCTCCCGCTTAAACCCACTGTCCAATGAGCTACTTTTGCCCTCCTTGTTTCCAGGTGACAGCAGTTGCAATTGCGGGTATCACAGTCTACGGAGTCCAGTCATCTCCATGGGGTCATTACTGCGCTGATTTGTGGTCCTGTTTCGGCACCATATGTTCCCAATAGGACATTTTAAAAAATCCTCTGAGGAAGATCACGCACATGGCAAAAAAGGGTAAGGGGGAAAAGTGGCGCAATTTGAAATGGCCACAATGCTTCAGGGATGGCTCTTTAACGGGAATAAAATCGCGGTGTGAAATCCCAGTCCCTGTGTGGCTTTAAAAGATGACTGGCCAATAACAAATAGCATTCCAGTTTAGAAAGGTAATGTCAGTATGTTAGTATGCTAACACTTTGTAGTATGCCAACACTGCTGAATTGGGAGTACCACTTTTAAGATGCCATCTTTTTATCGAAGACTGAAACATCCAGAGCACTTAATATTGTAAAGGATTATTTTTATGTTGTTCTAACCTGTTTTATGTATTGGCATGTGCCCTATTTGTGAGCCGCCCTGAGCCCGCTTGCGGGGAGGGCGGGCTATAAATCGAAATAATAAATAAATAAATATGTTTATCTACAGAAAGTTAAGGAGCTGCAGTGGTTCAAATGGTTAAGACGCTAAACTGCAGGCTGTGGAAGGTCAGTAGTACAGCAGTTCAAGACCCGGGTGCTGCAAGACGGATTGAGCTCCCGTCTCTAGTTCCAGCTCCTGCCAACATAGCAGTTTGAAAGCAAGAAATTGCAAGTAGATAAATAGGTACCACTTCAGTGGGAAGGTAGCAGCATTCTGTGTGCCTTGGTGTTTAGTCATGCTGGCCACATGACCACAGAAACGTCTTCGGATAGCGCTGGCTCTTCGGCTCTGAAACAGAGATGAGCACCGCAACCCTAGAGTCAGATTCAACTGGCTTTCAAGCAAGGGAACCTTTACCTTTACTTACCTACAGAAAGGTAATGTGAAATGCATCAATGTCAGTGCACATCTGATCAGATAATATTCAGGATTATTTTGTGTTCAGCTGTGTTTGTGATACCCTGACATGGGTAGCCTGCGCTGGCCCAATTTCATCAGATCTTGGAAGCCAGGCAGGGTTTGGCTCTGGTTAGTACTTGGATGGGAGACCACCAAGGAATTCCTGGGCCGCTATGCAGAGGCAGGCAATGGAAATCCACCTCTGTTCATCTCTTGCCTTGGAAACCCAATGGGATCACCATAAACTGGCTGCGACTTGATGGCAAAATGTTTTCCATCATGGTTTTTTTTATTATATTTTATTTACTTAATTTGCTATCCACCTTTCTCGTTGAGACTATTGTCTGTATTTTTTTTTAAAGGCCAAGGTCAATTACAGAATCTTGTTCTGTATGTGATTGTACTAGCTTTGTATATTTCCCGAATCACACGAGTATACATCACTTGAACTATTTAATTTTTTTTTCTTACCCTGTGGCTGTTTGGAGACAGTGCAAAATACTCAGAGCAGAGCCTCTCCTCTGCATATTTGTTTTAAAGTTTGATGGTGCTTCTTACTGTACACCTCTGTGCGTAGGGCAGAGGTGCTGTGCTTGCTGCAAGATTGCCACTACATTCATGGGAAATGTAGAGATAGGGTATCTAACGGCTCTATTGATCACTAAGGTTGTTATCTGGAGAATGGGGGCTGCTGTCCTGAAAAGCCCTCCATGCATTTAGAATGCCCCCACCAACTTTATTATCAATAGCTATGGTGACGAAAGGGAACCTCCACATTCAGAGGAGGTAGTAAGCCTCTTAAATACCAGTGCAAGGCGACAACATAAGGGGAAGGCCTTGGCCTCTACGCCCTCTTGTTGGCTCTCCAGAGGAACTGTTTGGCCACTGTGTGAGACCTTATGCTGGAACAGATGGACCACCGGTCTGATCCAGCAGGGCTGTTCTAATGTTCTAACTTCAAAACCCTCAAGTTTAATTACAGATTGCTTTTTTGTGATTTAGACTTTAAAATGTATCTTTCGTGATGTAGACAGATAACAATTCAGCTTTCCACTGGGAGAGTTAACTATATGCTTAAATCTCCATTGAAATAATGGGACTAAAAGTGATACATAAATAGCAAGTAGTCTGAAAACTCTTGAAATCCCATTCCATCTGAAAAAAAATCAATCTTTTAGAAATGCCTCTCAGAACTCTGTCAGCCCCACCTGCCTCACAAGATGCCTGTTGTAGGGAGAGGATGGGAAGGTGATTGTAAGCTACTTTTAGAATCTTTGGGGTAGAGAAAAGTGGGGTGTAAAAACCAACTCCTCCTCCTCCTCCTCTTCCTCCTCCCCCTATAAATTACTGCACATATTGTATTGGAAAGCATCTGTATGCAGCCATGAAGCCCTCAACTTTAAAGGTCATTGGGTCAGTCAGGATTTCTCAACATAACTCCCCGTGGTTCTGGGAAGACACCGTGTGCCCCGGAGGGTGTGAGGAGACCAAGGAGGATATGCACACTGACAGCAGGGAGGGAAGAAGGCTAAGGGCACTGTGGGGAACAACCAGTAGGGGCAGTGTGGCTGGGAATACTGACAGCTGGGGGTCAGGGTAGCTGATTCACGGAGCTGCAGTGCACAGTGAGGGGCTGCCATTGGGACTTAAATGGGATTGGGGCTGAGGTCCAGGAGGGTGGAGTGCAAAGCCAGGTTGCCAGGCTTGATCATTAGGGAGGGATCTTAATGAGGTCATGTGGAGGAGTTGGGTGGCTCTGGACTGAGGTGGAGGATGAATGGGAAGAAGAGTATGGCATGAATGAAGTCAATTGCCTCAGGCCCAATGAGTGAAGGAACTCTCGGTAGCGAGATCTCAGTGGAATGTGAAGGACTTGAGAAGTGTTATAGTGATACCAAGTGTGAGTGCACTTTCTTGGGCAGAAAAGAGGGATGGAACCTTAACCACAACTTAGCCTCCTAAGGGTAATGTCGCTACAGTTGCCACGCCCCAGAGAACCCCCCCCCCAGAGCCCCCGTCACCCCCCTTACAGGGTGATTATCAGAGCTTCAGGTGCTGAAACTCTCAAGAGGGAAATTAAGTTTTCAATCTCTGTACTTGAAAACTCAAGAACTTTTAAACATTTTAAAAATAATTTTATCAAAGAAGTTCCAGAACTCTGTTCTGGCACGTTCCCCCAGGAAAAAAAAGCCCAGTGAAGATAAATGGAAGGGGCCATGTAAGATGTTCTGAGCTCCTTGAGAGAAAGAAGGTGCAAAGCTGTAATAAATAACATAAGACTCAGAAGTCTTACTAGACAAACAGAACTTACTGTGCAACTCCATGGATCTCAGCCATAATTTAAAAGACATACAATTTAAATAATTTGGAAGACGAATAATTCCCATAACAAATCTTGTGATGAGAAATCCCTGCACTTTTCATGCCAGGGTATCTCTTACTCAAAGATTTTTTTATAATAAGTCTCTTCTGGGAGACATTCAAATCAACTGGAACACAATTCTATAAAGTCCAGTGATGAGAACGTTTCATTAAATTTACTCATTGAATGGGCTTGGCTGTCAGATGCTATTGCCAGAAAAGAACGTTTGGCTGATTTTTGGTGATGACGGTGGAAGACAGCTGCTTGATTCCTCAGTATTGCTAAGCCCAAGCCATTAAGAGCTTTGGAAATCAAAAACAGCATCATGAAGGTTACAGGAACAATTAAGGAGGTGCTGGCACCTTGATATTATCTGCTTCTAAATACCCATCCTTGTTAAAAAAAACCAAGCTGCTATGTTTTGTGTTAGCTAAAACTGACAAAAGAGTAGTCCCCCATTCTGCATGGCAGACTTCAAAAGGTGGTTTGTAATATGACATGGAGTTCTGGAAAAAAGTTAAAAGATTGAAAAACTCCCCACAAACCTCTCTGAGAATGCCCAGAATCCTGACCTTGGACACATTTGCAGTAGGATATATACTACTGTATCATTAATTTAGAGGTAATGAAGTATGGTCCCGTGTTTGAGTCCTATAAGTACAGTTTATTGTAATCAGCAACTGGCTATTACAAAATTACAAAACACAAATTGTGAACAAGCTATAGGTTAAGTGTCAGAATATACAGGAATACCAGAGATCAGTAACAAAATATGACTGATTTAATGCCGTGTTTGAGTCATTAAAGTGACCACAGCTTTCTCACCACATGCAACAGAAGAAAGGAGGGGCACACCACTCCCTCGGTTGTCTTTTTGTTGCTGTGGCGTGAGGATTTCCTCAACTCATTCTTAAGGATGAGGAGACTTGTTTCTCTGAAAAGTTTTCTGTCTGTCATCAGTACTCATTCAACTGAGGAATAAACTGTGTTTAAAGAAGAAACGTGTCTGGATTTCTACTATGTCATTATGGCTCAAAAGGGGCCTCCGCAGGACTGGGCCAACTGTGGCTTTAAAATTGTGCTGTTCAATGGCCATTCTCTGTGCCTTATCTGCCTAGAGGTTCACACAACAGCTGCTCTTTCTGTCACCAGTTCCCCCTGAAGTCATGATTTGATCGAGCCGGACTCTTTTTCAAAGGCATTGGCTGCATGCCAGCCCGAATAAAGGCACCATCCCACTCCCTGGTTTTGTCTGTTCTGAGGAGAGAAATATTAAGGTGTTGCCTGACAGAGCCTCCAATTCAGAGTGGCTCTTTTCTAAGGCTTTGTCTGTGGTCTCCCTACCTGAAGGAATCCTGTAACCCTAAGGGGCTTTTCAGCACAAGTGTTGGCTCCTTTCACATTACTGTTCTAAACTGGATGTTATTTGTTGTTGGCCCGATTTCAAGTAAAGCGATGTAGGGATTGGGGTGTGTGTGTCATACAGCGAATTTCCGTTCATTAACAAGCTGTGTCTGAAGCGCTATTGTCATTTCAAACAGGGCCACTTCTTTCCATGTGCGATCTTCCTCAGACTTTTAAAAAAAAAAACGTTCTAAGTTGAGCACTATAGCGCTAAACCGACATAGCGCTTCAGTGTTATAGCGGCACCATTGAGAGATGCCTTGATTCAATAGAGTCAATCGAGTCAAGGCATCTCAAATGCTATCTTGATACAGTGAGAATGAGGCTGTTGTTACCTGGAAACAAGAGGAGAGAAGTAACTCATTGGGCAGCGGGTGCTCAGGGCATCAGTGATTGTTGTGACAGATGTTCCTAACCTAAGAAAGTGTCTATAGCAAACATCTTGATGTTCCCCCCATGCATGCAGCCCATCTCAACCTGCCCCGCCTTGAAGGATTCTTGTGAGGATGGAATGGAGAAGTATAAAATGTTATAAGGCACTTTCAGTCCCTGTTGGGGAGTAAGATTATCCCCATGCCCATCTTTTTAAAGGTGCTCAAAACAGCTGCCCCATGGGACAAAGTCTTTGGCATGCAAACTGTAATTATTCGCTGATGTTACAGCCTCTACTACAATCCTTGGGCAAACACATGCTTGATTCCATTGGTCACGTCTATTGATCTTGATGGCCTGCAGGTTAAATAGCACTTCACCTCTAATTCAACCGCTACAGGGAGTGAGTTCTGTAAACTTAACCTGGATGGGAAGCGGAATTTCATTGCTGTACTTTCCCTTTCAGCTGTGAATCAACCGGTCAATATGGCCTTTTTACTATCCCCTTGGAAGCAAGCTTGGTGCACCGGATCTCACAGCTTATGCTGGTGATGCACATGACAAATCTGTTCCTTTAATATGGATCAGACTTTCTACACTGCCGTAGTCCATGCTAGGAATTAGTGTGGGGAGAGAGAGAGAAAAGCTCCACAGAAAGGCTATTAATTCTTCAGCCCAGTTGGACAACTCTCCGTGAAGAGTAACAGGCTTGCCGTCAGATCCTTAAGAATCACCTCTTCTTACCCTCCTTCACATAATGTTGTGCCCCAGGATTGTGTACACATTTTTAACTTGGGCAAGACACCAGGTTCCATCCTTGGCATCTCCTACTGAAAAAGTCTCCGGTAATCGGACTTGTCAAAAGTCCTTTAAATTCTTTCATCGCTCCTCTATGGCGATTTACTCTTCAAGGGAAAGGAAAGCAAAAATCTCTGGTCTGCTGTCTTGTCTGCCTGGTTTCCTACAATTCTTTTCACACCTTTGTCACCTTGTGGGCTCAGACCCAAGATCTTCTCCACCTCTCTTCTGAGTGAACGTTGCCTGTCTAATCTAATTAATTAGATTATTCAGTTCAGTACTACCCCGGGATAGAAAAAAGGAGTGATTTTGAATGCTTCTTAGGTGTTAAGGTGTGCACCTGAAAAGGCCTATGATCAGGTCCAGATAATCTAATTATTTGTCTTAAAGTCTAAACTTCTGCCTAGCTGTCTTGTTCATTGATCTCTACCATTCCTGCAAACAGTCCCGCTGCCATTATGGATGGAAGCTCCCAGTGATAGAACTCCAATGTTCCCCTTCATTTGGGATTATGCCTTGACTGTTTTACAAAATGCATGGCAATTAGGGTGGCCCACGTGAGGCTGCTATGGGCCCATAGCCACGATTTAGTGGCTTGTGGGACAAAACTTTTTCTGGCGGTGCTGCCATTATTTGCCATAATGAAGGGGGGGGAGAAGAAGAAGAAGATGATGATATTGGATTTATACCCCACCTTTCACTACCCAAAGGGAGTCTCAGAGCAGCTTACAAACTCTTTTCCCTTCCCCTCCCCACAACAGACACCGTGTGTAGTAGGTGAGGATGAGAGAGCTCTTGAGAGAACTGCTCTTGAGAGAACAGCTCTGAAAGAACTTGTGATTGACCCAAGTTCACACTAGCAGCTGCATGTGGAGGAGTGGGGAATCAAACCCAGTTCTCCCAGATTAGAGGCCATGCTCCTAACCACTACACCAAACTGGCTGTCTCTCAATCACAAGTTCTTTCAGAGCTGTTCTCTCATGAGCAGTCCTCAAAAGAGCTTGCTCAGCCCCACCTACCTCACAGGGTGTCTGTTGTGAGGAGGGGAAGGGAAAGGAGATTGTAAGCCACTCAGAGATTCCTTTGGGTAGTGAAGGGTGGGGTATAAATCCAATCTCCTCATCCTTCTCCTCCTTTTTTATATGGATTCTCATGTTTTATGAATGCAGGGTTCTAGCTTATCATTTGTTGAAGGATGTTTCTTCAGCCTTAAGGAGCCATCTTTCTTGGGATGAAGAGAAGCAATTTAGACTGAAGGAAGCTTCCAACTTTGGTTAGTAAGAAGGCAAGATAAAATTTGCCATTTTGGCTGTCCTGTTGTAAGCCATCTTCAGCATATTTGAGGCACTTCAGGATATACCTATTTTAAATAAATAAAGATACTAAGCATGGGGATTAACAAAGAGGTCAAATCAGGAATTGCTTCTTTTGGTTTTGCGTTAACAACATAAGAAGAGCCCTGCTGGATCAGACCAGTAGTCCATCTAGTCCAGCATCCTATCTCACACAGTGGCCACTTAGTTCCTCTGGACAGCCAACAGTGAGGCATAGAGGCCAAGGCCTTCCCCCAATGTTTCCTCCTGGCTCTGGGATTCAGAGGATTAGTGCCTCTGAACGTGGAGGTTCCCCTCAGTCACCATGGCTAGTAGCCACTGAGAGATTTATTCTCCATGAATCTATCTGATCCCCTTTTCATGCTGTTTATTCCTGTGGCCATCACAACATCCTCTGGCAGGGAATTCACATTTTAATCACTCTCTGTGTAAAGCAGTATTTCCTTTTGTCTATCTGGAACCTACTGCCCATTAGCTTCATTGGATATCCTTTAGTTCTAGTAGCTTGAGAGAGGGAGAAAAAGTTCTCTTTGCCAACTCACTCCACCACAGGCCTTTCATCATAGGGAGGTGCTCTGGCCCCCTAATCATCTTGGTTGCCCTCCTCTATACTTTTTTGAACTCCGTAATGTCCTATTTGAGATTCAGAGACCAGATTTTTTTTTAATTTATAATTTTTATTGTTTTAGATACAATCAAAAACAATAACCGGCATCAGAACAAGTTTAGAAATAGTTAAGAAGGAACTGACAAACACGTTAAAAGAATACTAATGCATGCTGTCATTAACAACCACATCCAAACAAGTAAACTTTCTGATTAAAAGTACAATAAACTCTGATAATGTTTGTTTTTAGGAAGAACCCCATTATCTATGAGGTATTCGGCAAGAGACCAGAATTGTACATGGTATTCCAAATGAGGAATTTTGACTTTGAACTTTGGAGCTGGGGCTTAGACAGAGGGCAGCTGACTGCAGATTCCAGAATTATCCCAGCCAGTAAAAGACTCCGATTCTCCCAGGTGACTCTCCCTAGCCAAGGAGGATATGATTCAGAATTACAGCTAATAAGCTTCACCTCATCAGATATCGGGGAAAAAATATAGATTCAGATTTTGCTAGATAACATGGGAAAGGATTGAGCCTTGAGTATTCCTGTGCATTATTCATAGCAGTAGCATACAAATTGAGCTGAAAATATGATTTTTGCCTGTAAAGTAGAGAAGTTTGAGAAGACTCGGCATATGTACCAAGACTGTACTGTACCACATGAAATGGTTTCTCTAGACCCCACTTTGTATTTCTAGTGGATGTAGTTTGGTACAGTGGTTAAGAGCGGTGGACTCTAATCTGGAGAACCAGGTTTGATTCCCCACTTCTCCTCATGGAGCCAGCTGGGTGACCCTGGGCCAGTCCAAGTTCTCTCAGAGCTCTCTCAGCCCCACTATCTCAGGGGGTTTCTGTTGTGAGAAGAGGAAGGGAAGGTGGTTGTAAGCCACTCTGAGACTCCTTTGGGTAGTGGAAAATGGGGTATATAAACCAAGGCTCCTCCTCCTCCTGCCTGACATAGTCTTTAAAAACAAAATACTATGTCAACAATTGCAAGTCAAGTACATCCTGCTGTGTAGCTCTTCTTCTGAAGGATGGGATGAAATGTTGGATGAGGAACCCTCAGAATAGTCAAAGCAATAGTCAAGGAGTAGCTTCAGGGCGGCCTGTACTTCATGCCTCCTACTTGGAAACGTCCCACAAAATGACACCTCTGGGAGTGTGGTGAAATGCAGCACTACTAAATACATTCTAGTTACTCATTACTTAGGCTGTCTCCATGCCAGCGTTGCATGGGAAATCGGATGCTGGACTCGGTGGACTTTGGTTTGAACCAGCAGGTTCCTTCTTACGTTTGTACATTCCAGGGAAAGGGTAGCTTTCATAATAAGGAAACTGAACATGCTTATCTGCAGTGGTTCAGAGGTTAAGACGCTGAACTGCAGACCGGAAGGTCTGTAGTTCGGCAGTTCAAGAGCCCAGCGCTGTGTGACGGAGTGAGCTCCCGTCTCTGGCCCCAGCTCCTGCCAGCCTAGCAGTTCGAAAGCAAGAAACTGCAAGTAGATAAAGCAAGAAACTGCAAGTAGATAAATAGGTACCATTTCGGTGGGAAGGTAACAGCGTTCTGTGCACCTCGGTGTTTAGCCACGCTGGCCACATGACCACAGGCACGGAGACGAGCACCGCCCCCTAGAGTTGGATTCGACTAGCTTTCGAGCAAGGGAAACCTCTACCTTTACCTATCTGCGTTACGTGTCACAGTGTGGTGGGACAAGTCATTGGATGAGCCAGTTGCTGTCTTGTAACTTCATAATGTCCAGCCGCGTATTTCTTTGGGTTCTTCAATCCATGTGGCCCCCAAAGCTGGGGGAGGGGGACGGACCACTCGTGCAGTGTAGATGAGAGCAGAGATCGGCTCTGAGAAGGTACCAGGGCAAGCTTGGCGAATGTGAGCTTTTGATACTCCTCAACAGTGAGGCTGGAGCAAAGTATTAAATCCAGTATATATGTGTTGGGTTTGTCATCTCCGATACAGTTGTAGCTGGCAGAGGGTCAGCCGCACAGAGAAGATACATTGGGCAGCCGTTTGTGGAAATTGTGGGAAGTATTCAAACAACAAGCATGCAAAATTAGGACCTCAGGGGCTGCTGTGAAGACAGTAGAAACATTTCCAATCTCCTTTAGCAATTCAGGAGCATTGTTATTATTTTGTTGTTGTTATCTGATAAATGCACCGCTTGGTACCTCTGTAGGGCACGTTTAACAGGTACTCCTCGCCAACTCCCTTCCCTTTTGTGACTCAAACCTCAACTGCTGTTAAGTCAACGATACATTTAGGACCACCTGGGTCAAATGCGTTTGGGCAGATCGCAGGAGCACGTACAAGACCTGTGATGCCATTCTGAATCGAATAATAGCAGTGAATATTCGCCATAGGGTTGTGGGTTTTTTTGCATCAAATAGTAGTATAGGGGGAAAAAAAAACAAGAACCACCAATAGCATCAACAAGGAAGTGTTCTGAAGGGAGTGTAGATTGAGCAGAGTGCCAAAACAGGACTGGCAGCACTTCTCATGAGGAACTGATTGCTTAAGCAGCGTTCCCCCTTTTCATGTCACATTTCCCATTGTCGCTCCAACTGGCCACCCAATGTCTCCCTAGCTTTGGCTAGCATGTGTTACCATGTGTGTCCCCGTGATATGATCAGTTGTGGTAGCCTGGATGAGGGAACTCCTGAGTCAGGTCCAGTAGTACCTTTGAAACCAACAAGAATTTCAGGGCATAAACTTTCGAGAGTCGAAGCGAGTTTATGCCCTGAAAACGTTGTTGTTCTCTTAAGGTGCTAGGTAAAGGTAAAAGTTTCCCTTGCTCGAAAGCCAGTCGAATCCGACTCTAGGGTTGCGGTGCTCATCTCCGTTTCCAAGCCGAAGAGCCAGTGCTGTCCGAAGACATTTCCATGGTCATGTGGCCAGCATGACTAGACACCGAGTTGCACGGAATGCTGTTACCTTCCCACCGAAGTGGTACCTATTTATCTACTTGCAATTTCTTGCTTTCGAATTGCTACTCTAAGGTGCTACTGGACTCAGATCTAGCTGTCCCACTGCAAGCCAACATGGTGACCACAGAATCATAGAGTTGGAAGGGTCCTCCAGGGTCATCTGGTCCAACCTCCTGCACAATGCAGGGAATTCACAAATACCTCCCCTCCCCACCCCCAGTAACCCCTGCTCTATGCCCAGAAGAGGACAACAAATGAACAAAAAACAACTACCTGAAGGAAAAGACTCGGAGTGACAACAAACAAGTTTGATAGAAAGATGGTTAGGAAAGAGCTCTTTCCAACCTTGGTATATAAAAATATATATTTATATACCAATATTTTGGTATATAAAAATATTGATTACAAGGTAAAGGTTCCCTTGCTCGAAAGCCAGTCGATTCCGACTCTAGGGTTGCGGTGCTCATCTCCATTTCCAAGTCGAAGAGCCAGCATTGTCTGAAGACGTTTCTGTGGTCATGTGGCCGACGTGACTAAAAACCAAAGTGCATAGAACGCTGTTACCTTCCCACCAAAGTGGTGCCTATTTATCTACTTGCAATTTCTTGCTTTCGAACTGCTAGGTTGGCAGGAGGTGGAACCAGAGACGGGAGCTCACTCTGTCATGCAGCACTCTCGGGTCTCGAAGTGCTGAATCACTGACCTTCCGGCCTGCAGTTCAGCATCTTAACTACTTGAGCCACCGCAGCTCCTATTGATTACAAAGGGGCTGCTAAATCCTAATTCACACAAGCAGCAGATGGAGGGGTAAAACTGTTCCCGGATGCAGCTGCTTCAGAATCAGTGACCTACCTGCCCTTTCATGAAGTGACTTCAAATGTCCTGGACTGGTTAAAAAAAGAAAAATGAGAATTGAATAAAAGAGTAGTTGTGTTACATTGCGAACCTCTGAATTTAAAGTAGCACTGCAGAACTAAGTATACGTTGTGCTGCCAGACAGATGTACATATTTATTTCCCCCTATTAAAGTCAGGCCTCCACCAGAGACCGTGAACTATAAATTAAAGACATGCAAGTGATTGTTAAAATCTGGAGTGACAGGTATTTTTCCCTTTTGTACTTAGAACCTCTGGCATGATGCAATGAAAAATGATTAGGGAATTAGCAAGAGAAGTATGCAGCTCCCCCCACCCCCAACCCCCACCCCACCCCGATAGCTTATTTTGTAACATAGACTGCTCTTGATAGGAACTTGGTTTTGCTCTGTGGTCAGGAAATCCACAGTAGCAAAATACCCATTGAATTCCCACCCTCCTCCCTTGGCACTTCATCTGAGATAGTCCTCAAAAGCTAATATTACCACCAGCATTTAAAATAGAATGTTAATTCAGCGTCAGCTTGTGGATTCTAGTTCCTACAAAGACGAATCTGGACTTTACAAAACTGAAGTCATCTAAAAAACTGCCATCCAATAAATTAAGTGAATAATAACAATAACAAAAAGAAATTCCAGGATTCCCTCCCCCCTCCTTTTTGTTTATTTAGGTATTTATATTCTGAGTGCTCACCCTGCCAACAAAAGTCTGCATGGTCAAAGCAATGGTATTCCCCGTAGTAATGTATGGCGGCGAGAGTTGGACTATAAGGAAGGCCGAGCGCCGAAGAATAGATTCTTTTGAACTATGGTGCTGGAGAAGACTCTTGAGAGTCCCTTGGACTGCAAGGAGATCAAATCAGTCAATCCTAAAAGAAATCAACCCTGATTGTTCCCTGGAAGGCCAGATCCTGAAGCTGAAGCTCAAATACTTTGGCCACCAAATGAGAAGGGAGCACTCACTGGAGAAGACCCTGATGCTGGGAAAGATTGAAGGTCAAAGAAGAAGGGGACGGCAAAGGATGAGATGGTTAGACAATGTCATCAATGCAACGAGCATGAAATTGAGCAAACTTCAGCGGACAGCGGAAGACAGGAGGGCCTGGCGTGATCTGGTCCATGGGGTCGCGAAGAGTCGGACTCGACTGTGCGACTGAACAAAATTCTGAGTTTCTCCCCACTGGGGACACGTTTGCAACATCATTCTCCTTGCCTCCAGGTTATTCTCAGAGCTGCCCTGTGAAGTAACCTCGACTGAGAGGGTGCGACTGGCCCAATGTCACCCAGCGAGCTTCCACGGCGCAGAAAATGGGTATTTGACCCTGGATCTCTCAGATTGTAGTTTGACTCTCCAACCACTAGGGCCTAGAATTCATGTTCTGTTGTTGTGATAGTAGTGGTGGGCACTGCCTGCCAAAAGTGGTAGTGCTAAAAAGTTCACCTTTTTCCAGCTGACCCACACGTGCCTCCTCCCATTTAAGCCCTTTGTTACAGCTCTCCCATGTTAAGAGTTTGAAGGGAAAGTGATGCTCGTTGGTAGAAAACCCTTTAATGCAGGGGTGTCAAACATATGGCCCATGGGCCGGATACGAACCCTGCAGGACTGCTAGCCAGCCTGCAAGCAACTGGCTCTCCGCTGCTTCCTGTTTCTTGCATTGCAGCTCCTTTTGCCTAGCCTCTCCTATTTCCTGCTTTGCAGAGGAGAGAAAGAAAGCCAAGCCTCCCTTCACTCGATTGACTGAGTCCTCCTCCCCCTCCTCCTTTGGGGAGGGAGGGGGAGGGAAACAGCAGAGAGAGAGAGAGAGAGAGAGAGAGAGAGAATGTATCCTGTGGCACTTTTAAGACCAACCATGTTTTATTCCAGATATAAGCTTTTGTGTGCAAGCACACTTCTTCGGAGAGAGGAGGGGAGGGAGTGGGAGAGAGAAAGAGAGATCCCCGTTTCCAGTTCTAATGTGTGTGTGTGTGAGGAAACCTAACAGCACAGCTTGCATTCTTTATTAGTGAAAGGGAGCAAGAGTCCGGTAGCACCTTAATAACTAACAAAATTAGTGGCAGGATAGGAGCTGTTGTGTTCACTGCTCACTTCTTCAGATACAACTAGAATTTGAGTCCATCTGACCTTATATCTTGGAGAATGAAGTGATTTCAGACACCAAATGTCAATACCAGGCATTGGTAATGAGAGAAGAAACCTAGTTCTCAGTTCAGTCCATGAGGGTGCATTGTCTTGAGCTTCATTATCAGTTGCAGTTTCAGCAGTCTCTCTTTCTAATCTCCTTTTGAAATTCCTTTGTTGGAGAACTTCTACTCTTCGGCCAAGAAGGTTAAACTGTTCTGCCATTGGTTTTTGAATGTTGTGGTTTCTAATAGCAGTAGAAAGAGTAAGAGTACTTTAAAGACTAACAAAATTTGTGGTAAGGTATGTGCTTTTGTGAGTCATTGCTCACTTCTTCAGACTTATTTCCATTTATTCCTTGCATCTTCCTGGACTGAATCCTCCTGTACCAAATTGAGACCTAGGTTTCCTGTCTCATTACTAATGTTGATATTGCCACACCTCCTCCTCTGCATATCACACCTAATCCAATCATGCCTACTGTTGCCATTTGGCATTTGAAATCATCTTTATAAAGTTTATATCTCCAGTACTACGTGTTACATCTTATGGCACACATGGCCTGGCTGGACAAAGTGTCATTTATGTCAGGTCTGGCCCTCGTAACAAATGGGTTCAACACCCCTGCTTTAATGGCTAGAAGACTGTGACAAATTTCTTTATTCAGTTACTAATGTTTTTATTCAGTTTAGAAAGCAAGGGTGAGAGAAAAGGGTTTAGCTGAGGCTTGAGCAATTAGTTTGGGGGAGATAAGAGCCACATGCACCAATACGTCCTCCTTGGAGGAAGGATGGAATAAAAATGTGGCAGATACATATGCTGTAGTTAGGAGTGCTTTTGTTCATTTTCATCTGGTGTGCCAGCTGTGTCTGTTCCTGGCTCGGTCTGATCTAGCCACAGTGATTCACGCCTTTGTTCCATCTAGACTGGACTACTGCACTGCACTCTACTTGGAGCTACCCTTGAAGAGTGTTCACAAGCCACAGCTAGTGCAGAATTCTGTAGCTAGACTTCTGACTAGAACCAGGTGTCAGGATCATGTGACCACAATATTACAGCAGTCATCTGCTCCTGAGCTCAATTCAAGGTGTTGGCTTTGACCTTTAAAGCCCCATGTGGCTTGGGACCAGGATATCTGAAGGATTGTTTTCTTCCATACATTTCCTGCCCAGGTGCTAAGATCACAGGGAGATGCCATCTTGACTGATAGAGCAGCTTGTCTCAGGGTACGTGAGAGAGGGCCTTCTCGGTGGCAGACCCACAATTATGGACCGACCTCCCTAGGGCACCTGCCCCCACCAGTCTGTGGTAGGCAGCTGAAGGCGGGTTTATGCATAACAGCATTTAATTAATTTTATTACTTCTGCCTACTTGCGATTTTTAAACTATATTTTGAACATATACAATATCAGTGGTTTTTATGTGTTTCATTGTGTTTTATTGCCGTTTATATTGTAAGCCACCTTGAGTTCTTGTAAGCTGGAAGGTGGGCTAATAAATGTTTTCTGTGAATAAATAGGTAGGTTGGGCCGCATGGGAGATTTGAGTTTAAAGCTGATTTCCTGTGCCACAAAGCATAGCGGTAGAGGCAGATGTACTCCTCGTGTTGCTCCAGGACTCTTCTGGAAATGTAAACACATCAAAAAGGATCTTACCTTATTTTTAAGTAACCACACCAGGCATCCCTTTATCTGAGTCTGAGGAAGTGTATCCAATAGAATATGTACAATTTCCCAATTTCTGTTTCAGAAATGGTGGGATGAGGGTTAATCAGGCCAGCTTTGAACCATGAATTACAGCTAAGCATGGGAAATGTTAAACTCATCGCAGGCAGTGATTACAATTGAAAAGGGGGGAGAGAGAAAGAGAGAAGAGTTTGTGTAGGAGAGGGGAACGGGAGGGGAACAGGACTCTGGGATACTCACAGTCTCTTAAATCATGATTAGGAAACGTGACATCCTCATTGGACAGTTCAGGAATGGAAAGCACTTGCTGAAATTCATGTTCAGTCTTTGAAAAGCATTGTTCATTCTTTGAAGAGCATTTCTCATTCAGAAATGGTATCGGATTCTGAATTAGGGTTCTCAGCTTCCAGATGGGTCCTGGGAATCTCCCAAAATCGCACCTGATTTCCAGATTACAAAGATATGGAGAAAATGGCTGATTTGAAGGGGGTACTCTATGGCAGCATAACCTGCTGAGGTCCCTCCCCTCCCCTCTCCAAACTCTGCCTTCCCCAGACTCCACCCCAGATCTCCAGCAATTTTCCAACCATGAACTGGCAACCTGCTGGGTATTTATTATTGTTGCTGTTGTTGTTGTTTGATTTGTTAATCTCTCTATCCCAGCTTACACCGGGCTCTGAGCGATATACGAGGGGTACAATGCCGTAAAATGAAGATACAAATTTTAAAATGTCCATACACAGTTGATAAGAACTAAAACCAGAGTAAAAGAATCCAAGGTGGTGACTTAACAAATTTCTGTTCCAATTCTGGACTGCCCAGCCATTTAGTGCGAAGGGGGAGAGGGAACTGAAAACAGAATATGAGATGGGGGGAGAGGAGAAGGGTGCCCGCCAATGCAATCTTATTCCTTTTGGATGTTAAAAACATACATTTCATAATGATTTGATCTGGAGAATGTGCTGCTATTCTTTTATTCTAAAGCGTCTTTGGTTCAGGTTTAACACCAAGCCACCTTTCGATGTTCCGTGAACAAGCTTTGGGCTTCTGGCTCTGCCTCCTTCCCTTCCCTCCTGTGATCTCATTCCCTTCTTTCCAACCAAACCACAGTTTGTTTTCTGTTCCAACCTTGTCTGGGTACAATGCAAACTATGCTTTGCTGCCCACCAGGAAGGAAGTGAAGGAATCAGAGCCCAGAAGGAAGAAAGGAGCGCAGAAGCCCGCGCTTCCATCAGTGTATCTTGAAAACATTACTCAGCATCATGTCTTGAACAAGCTTCATTATGTTAGCAAGCATTTCCGTAACTGTTATCTGACGCTTTAATGTTTGGTGTTGTAACGCAGGCGTTCCAAACAGTGGTCCCATTTGAAATAATAACTTCAGCGGCTGTCGTTTTGTACCGATCAAACGGACACCTAATTCTTGCTTTCACAGATGTGATAGGTAATGCTAGTGTGGCGATCCTGAAAACCGGGGAGTACATGCGATTTGAGCAAAACTGTTTTTGACACCACGCGACTATGTATTTGCCAAAAACAAAGTTAAAAGCTTCAGGATGCAGAGTCGAAATGTCACAGGATGGTGCTGGGCTGGAACAGGGCACTATGCTTGGACTGGAGATAAAGTTAGCAGTCTATTTATAAGGTAATAGCTGTTCAGGGGTGGTGGGGGGAAGATTTTTGTGTGTGTTATTTGTGTAGCTTTTTCATTGGTTTACCCTAAAGATATATACTAGATGATAATAAAGTAATAAAAGATTGTTTTCACAGCTGTTTGTCTTTGATTACAGACTTCTTTGAAGTATTGCAATAAGACAGACTTTGAACCTGGAAAGAGATCAAATAATGAATTGTTCTGCTTTGTGAGGCTTAAGAAGGGATTTTATTGTTGAAACATATAGTGCAACATATTTTTTCCTCCTAACAGTTAAATGATGTTTGAAAGGACTATGAGATCATTACAGATGGACTAGATTAAAGGGCTCGAGGCCAGGCATAGGAACTGTTGAGAAAAAAAAAAAAGATTATTTCTTTAAGTTTTGCCATTACTAAATATTTTTGTTTTCTTTCAAGTCAAAATGGAAGTTCAAGAGAGTCAATATTTTAAAATTCTTGCAAGGAATTAAGCCTGTAAGTGAGTAAAAGGGTTCCTCTGGGAGTTTTTTTTTAAAAAATTTCCCCTTAGCTTGTATTTTAGATGCTTGCACAATGGTGCACTAGTATTGAAAATAAAGCAGTGAGCATTTTGATATGTGCATTGAGTCTGCAGCTTCGGAAGACTGTACTCTTTGGACAACTTCTTTGGAGATTTTTATTTATTTCAATTTCATCCTTCCTTTCCATCAACTGTGCTACTCCCACCTCCCTGATCGTTGCAATAATCCCGCAAGGAGTGGGTTGGGCCGAGACATAATTCATGACAGGTAGTGGCAAAAACGGAGAACGACTTTATAGTTGGACTGTTACTCTAGAAGAAAGCCTGCGTTATCGCCATTACTATTATTTGTTTCATTAATTCATCTTGTATTACCGTCTTGCAAAATGTGAAGTTAAAATATATGGCGCTTCTCGGCCGAAAGCCCCCCCCATCCCCCAAACCTGGAGCCATGTATAATACGTAATGCAAAATAATCAAGCGTAAACATGCTCTTCAAGTCCACATTTCATTATAATGTATCTGGTTATTGCAAGTTACATTGGAATAGTATTTCTTTAAATGATAAATACTTTGAAGTTCATCACTGTATATCTTGGGCAGACAGAAGAACATTAAAGTATGTGTATATATATATATATATTGGAATCCATTCAGATCCCTACGCCTAGTGCATCATTCCTTTGAATTGAGCTGTTGTGTTATTTAGACACAAACTTTTTTTGCCTTTGTGCGAGAGATAAACCTTTCAAGCGACGGGTTTCAATAGCAGGCGTTAGACAAAGGAATATTGTAACTTTTAGAGATTTTTTTTTTATGATGAAGGTGTGTTTTAAGAGATGTCACTTTGATATTTTTACATTATGTCCTACATTTGTCAGCTAAAACCAGGATATTGCCTCAATGAGAAAAAAGCATGTTCTGCACTTGTCAGAAGGCAGTAAGTAATGATTAAAATAGCAGTGTGAAACGCTAGGAGATTAAAGTGATGCTAATGATAAGTGAGAGAAGAAAAGGGCAAGCTATATTTTAATCCCTGAGAGAATGGTTAATGACTTCTATTGCCTGAGATTAAACTAAACCTGTCTCATCAGCTTTTTCTGCCTGGTGAAAAAAAGCTCTCTGCACTTTAATTTATTAAAGTCTTTTAAGGAAGCACATTGATCCGCAGAGGTTAAACTTTAAAAAACTGTACAAAACACACACACACACGAAAATGCTTTAACAAAAGTGTTTCTTTGTTGGCTTTAGCCATACTCCCTGGTTTTATAAGGAATTCATTGTCATTTGCTTGGTGCATTTAATTAAGGGATATTAATTACTTTAAAGGGGGGAGTTTTTGAACCTTTTACAGAACACTTTTTATACCTCTCTGTGCAGGGAAGGTAGTGAGTATGATGGAGATCAGCAGATATGAACACGTTGCATTTCATCCGCTAATTACCATGTGCTCTGTTCTGTGCTGTGATAGGTGGGAACAATTAGAAAAATCTCCCCCCCAAATATATATATATATATATGTAATTTTATAGCCTAATGCAATTAGATGGTTTTAATAAGTTATTGCTAATCTATTTTTGAACTACCTTTCACTGGATTCTTATGTGAAACAGAGAGCCACAAAGTTACCTTGAATCATACTTTGTTCGGTGTCACTGTTATCCCCTCTTCCTACAACCCCTCCACTTCGCAGCTGATTGGTGGTTCAGCTGTGAATGCTTAAAAGTCTATTAAGAAGCCCAAAGGTAGGGGGAGGAAAGTGAAGTTTAGCCCTGCCCCTTCCCCAGATTGGTAGTGGGCGGAGCTTCCACACAGAGCTTCCATGGCTCCCCCTCTAAAGTTAGAGCAATGGAGGTTTTCTTTCGCTCCTGGTGTAAGGGGAGGAAGCTTAGGGAGCCCCACATGCCATGCTTGGAAACAGCACGACACCATGTGAAAACTTCCCTAAAAAGCAGGAACACACGGTGCACCACATGAGTAGTGGAGAAAGTCAGACGACTACAATCAGGAGACCTTAGAGAGTGAACCCCAGGAAGCTGGTAGGAGAGAGAAGTTCAGCCATATTCCTGTTCCTGAGAGACGCTCAGACACGTTCCCGAGAGGGGGTTTAATAGCGGGGATCTTTAAGTGGGGGAGGTATTTGGGGCTTGCTATTTTATCTTTGGTTTTCGCTGGGGATGTTGTAACTATTAGCATTAGACTCTTTGAATCAAGAGAAAAGTTGGGATGTAAATGTTTTGATAAATAAGCGAGCCAGGTTTCTTCATACATGCTGATGGATTCTCAGATCTGGTCTCCCCAGCTTTGCACATAGACACATGGGTTCTTATGGCAGGAAGCACACAGGCCTTGAGGGTCACACCTGCCCCCATGCCCTGCCACGAAACATCTGTGATGATTTCTCCCAACACTTCTGGCTCGGTCTAGAGGGTGGAGAAGTATGTTCTGTGTATTGTGAGTCTTTGAATCTCATTCTTATAGGTAAGACGCAGCGAGGAAATAAGGATAGCAGAAATTTCCCGGGCCGTTCTTCCTCAACACTTACGGGCCGTGTCAGAAGCAGCTCATTTTGAAATGATCTCTGAGTCTAAACCTGGGAAGTTGTATCGGCAGAGTAGGAATTGCGTTCCGTATTACTTTCCTTCTTGGCTTATTATGAAAAGGTGGCTCCCGATCTGAAGCCTTGCCTTTTATATCCTGCGCCTTTTATATTGAAAGGATAACTAGAGCCCATTCCATATCTGTCTTTTGTGATCGTTTGTAATCCGGGTTATTCTGTTTAAAGCTGGGTTCCCTCCCCCCCCCCGGTTCTTTCTTTTTTAAAAACAGAACTTGTTTGGTAAGTGAGTTTAAACTTGATTCATCCTTTGATGTTAATGAAACACCAATTTATCGGAAGGCCCTGCAGCCCTAATGAGCAGTTTCTTTAAAAAGCACATTTAATCAAGGTTTATTTTTAACTTGTTTAAACAGATCTAATAGTTTGTGCTGATTTCATTTCGGTATAATAATTGCTAGCAATCCTATTAGTAAGTCGTGGAACATGGAAGTTAACACAAATTCCATTCTAATGAGGAAAGTAGAGCAGATGAAAAAAACACACAAAAAAACCCTTCTCCTAGCCAAGGAAAGGTTTAATCCTAAGAGTGGAGTGGCTGAAGCTCTTGGACATTTCTGCTGACAATGGATTATTTTTGCTTTTATACCGATGCCAGGGCATGAGTGGTTAGTGTTTAAGTGAGCCTCCTTGTTAGAAGCGAAAGCCCTTGCATTGCCTTGCCCACAGAGACACTGAGCAAAGTTAAACGCCGATGTTAAGAAAACGTAAGGGACCCTTGACTGCGAGGCAGATTTGCTTCCCGCCCCCGACAGCGTCTCTGTCGTGCGGGCCTTTAAATACCTCTGTGTATACTTTGCTGAGATCTGAAACGACTGGAGATTCAGAGAGAGAGAACATTTTGGCAGACACTGCTCTTGCCAGTACATGTATAAAGAAATGTCAAAACAGGCAAAGGCGGGGGGGGGGGAGCCACCCACGCAAGAGGGGCGGGGATTTGGGTTTTGAGAAGTACCAATCACGGTTTTCCAGGCATGTCAGAGAAGGGTGAGTTTCCATAAACTCCACCCTTTCCTTTGCTGCTGCTCTGCTGTTTCCCTGGGATGACATGCAGATGCTGTTTTGCTTTTCAATCCGGGAACAACACATTTCTCTGCCTCTGACATCGGGCGAATCTGCACTGCGGTCTGGAGCCCTGAGTAAGGTGGTTCTGGGAGCCTAGTCTCTTGGCATGTTCAGCCTAGTGGGGTGGATCCAACTAACATAAGAACATAAGAGAAGCCAATGTTGAATCAGGCCAATGGCCCATCTAGTCCAACACTCTGTCACACAGCGGACAAAAATACCACGTCCCATCAGGAGGTCCAGCAGTGGGGCTGGGACACTAGAAGCCCTCCCACTGCTGCCCCCTCCAGCACCAAGAATAGAGTGCATCACCTGCCCCAGACTGAGAGTTCCCATCTATACCCTGTGGCTAATAGCCACTGATGGACTTCTGCATAATGATTAAACTGAGCAGACAATTCTCCGACTGCCCTCCAAGGGGCTATCATGGTGTAGTGGTTAAGAGCTGTGTACTGTAATCTGGAGAACCGTGTGTTTAATCCCCCCCCCTCCTCCACATATCGCCTTCAAGGTGACCTTGGGCCAGTCACTGTTCTCTTGGAACTCTTTCAGATCCACTCACCTCACAAGGCGCCTGCTGGAAGAGGAAGCAAAGGTGGTTGTAAGCCGCTTTGAGAGTCCTTAGGGTAGAGAAAAGCAGGCTATAAAAACTAACTCCTCCTACTCCTCCTCCATCACCACCACCACACTTCCTCTGTGGAAGCATGGAAGTGAAGTACGTAGTTTGGTATTTGGTATTGTAGACAGAGAGCATCCCATAAGGGTAGAAAACTCCCACACAGGGCTCTTTTTGTCGCAGGAACGCCTTTGCATATTAGGCGGCACACTCCTAATGTAGCCAATCCTCCAAGAGCTTACAGAGCTTTTCTTACAGGGGCTACTGTAAGCTCTGGGAGGGTTGGCTGCATGAGGGGTGTGTCATCGAATATGCAAAGGAGTTCCTGCTAGAAAAGAGCCCTACCCCCACATATCAACAAAATTAGTGTTTCATAATGATTAAACATGTTTGAAACAGGCTCTGGTGTGTGTGTGTGTGTGTGTGTGTGTGTGTGTGAGAGAGAGAGAGAGAGAGAGAGAGAGAGAGAGAGAGAGAGAGAGAGAGAGAGAGAGAGATTGCTTTCTGCCACCACAGATATCATTTTTTGGGGGAGTAAAAGTTTATTACTCAAAGTAACATTGGAATTTCTTTTGGGATAGTGAATAACCCCCAAATACAACATTGATCTTACTATGTATTGTGATGAGCTCATAATTTAAGAAGTATAGTGGGCAGGAAGGAGGTATTAACTCCATACTGGAACAGTTAACCCTGGTGATGAATTTTGCATCTTTATTGTGAGCTGTGTTTGCCCCCAGGTCCAGAAAATAGACGGATAAGTGAGTTTCAGGTCGAATCAAGTCTGAATTCTCCCTAGAAGCTAAAATGACCAAACTGAGGTTACGTCATGAGAAGACAATAAGGCTGAGAAGAGTCGAAGGCAGCAAGAAAATAGGAAGACCTAACATGAGATGGGTTGACTCAATCCAGGAAGCCATGGCCCTCTGTTTGCAAGACCTGAGAATGGCTGTTAATGATAGGACATTTGTGAAAGGCATTAATTCATAGGGTCACCGTAAGTAAGAAGCGATTTGAGAATATAAGAGAAGCCATATTGGATCAAGCCAGTAGCCCATCCAGTCCAACACTTTGGGTCACAGAGTGACCAAAAACCAGGTGCCACCGGGAGGTCCACCAACAGGGCCAGAACTCCAGAGGCCCTCCTGCTGTTGCCATCCGAGCACCAAGAACACAGAGCATCTCTGCCCCAGATCTAGTGTTCCATCCATACCTTGTTGCTCATGGATCTCTGTTCCACTTGATGGTACATAACACAGGCAAACACAGAGGTCAGAAGAACATATGAAGCTGCCTTAGGCCAAACCAGATGTAATGTTTGTCTTGTGTTCTTCACAGGGGCATCCCCCCCGCACCATTTTGGGTTGGGAAAGTAGCACGAGGAAGAGAGAAGTCCCCCTCACTTTGTTTACCTGGCCAAAATCAAGCCCTCTTGGCATATTTACAGGCTGCTGTCACTGGGAGAGGGCAGCTAATGCTAGTCCGTGTGTTGAACGCATGACAAATGTCGGATCCTTAGAGCAGGGGTGTCGAACCCGTTTGTTACGAGGGCTGGATCTGACATCAATGAGAGCTTGCCGGGCCGGGCCATGCGTGTCATAAAATGTAATGCCAGACAGCGGAATATAAACTTTATAAAAGGACGCAAACACAAAGTTTGTTTTTAACTTAAAATAAAAACATGCTTAAAAAATTAGCTCTGTAAGTTGCAAACCTACTTTTGATTTATTGGCATTCATCACAGAAATCTCATACTCAAGAGTTGTGAGTCTAGGACCCAGGTTGAAACATGAAATGGCTGAGGGATTAAGAGAGTCTGGCGAAGCAAGCTATGGTGCAGCAGCAGAACTGGAAGCAGGAGATGGCCAGTTCCACTGCGGGCCTGATGGGAGCCCTCCGGGGGCCTCGTCCAGCCTCCGGGCCGCATGTTTGACACCCCTGCCTTAGAGTGAACCAAACAGTAGATTTCATTCTACTCCAGCAGCAGATCACAGGAGGGGAATTCAGTCCAGTTAGCTGAGATCCTTTTAGCTGGAGGGCTGCAGACCGAACCTAGAAAGATGGGTGAGTTGACAACATTTTCTGTTATTGACTCCTCCACATCTTTACCATAGAAAGGAAGCCTCAAGAATTACGAGCGTTAATGTTATTATGAAGGAAGTAATTGATTATTTGTTGCAACTGCACAGCAGAACAATTTTTGCATGTCTGGCTTTCATAAAGTGCCTGCAGCATATTAGAACATAAAAAAAAAGAGATGCATATCTTGCTAGAGAAACAATCGTGTTATTTAAAACCAGCCTCTTGTTTCTGAGTTATTTGAGCAATAGCCATCTTGTCATCTGAAAGATAATATTTTTTTCAATAGCAACCGTTTTAAAACAGCCACGCTTAGCAAGGTTTTAACAGTATTGGATTGCCAGCCACCGCCTGAGATTTGGTTCACTTTGATCCTTCTCATCCCAGTTAATGAAGGCAGAAATACAAATACAAGGAACATGATTATTAGTTGCAGTTCACAGCCTTATGGCAGGGTATTTAAATGCCATTTATCGGCTATTGCTTTTATCTCCCAGTTTTCACCATGCAGGCTGGAACACTGAGGTCAGTAGGGGGAAAAAAATATGCAATGCAAGATGATCAGTGTCCACTAACAAAAATTTGAATTGAAGACTTAACATGATGTATAAATATACAAGGCCTCACGCACTGGCATTTGGGGTTGGATCCAAAAGTTCCTCTCCGGTAACATTGCAAGGAACATGGTAGAACATGTGGGAGAGTTTGGTGCGGTGGTTAGGAGCGCAGACTCTAATCTGGGAGAACCAGGATTGATTCCCCACTCATTCACATGCAGCTGCTGGTGTGACCTTGGGTCAGTCACAAGTTCTCTCAGAGGTATTCTCTCACGAGCAGTCCTCGAAAGAACTCTCTCAGCCCCACCTACCTCACAGGGTGTCTGCTGTGGGGAGGGGAAGGGAAAGGAGATTGTAAATCACTCTGAGACTCCTTTGGGTAGTGAAGGGTGGGGTATAAATCCAATCTCCTCCTCCTTCTGCTCCTACTCCTCTTATCACCAGAGTAAGGCTGATTCCACCAGTGGAAGTTGATTCAAGAAGTGATGGGGGATTTTTCGTATCAACACCTACAACTAATGTTCCCTCTAATTCCCCCCACCAGTGGAGCAGTTCACATCCTGAGTGGAATATAACTGCTGTAATCTTAAAATGGGCAATGGGCAGTGCAAGACCCTGCGTGGCTCCAGATTGCTTCTGAGCGGGGCTTCCTGTGTTAATGAGCGGCCGCTCACTTGCGCACAGCTTTAGAGGGAACACTGTCTCCAACTGTTCTCTTCTGAAGCCACAGCGTTCAGTTGCAAGGGAGGACAAAAGGTGTCCTTATGACAGTAGTCAAGGCAATATTCTCTGGTTTACATGCTCATCAGTTTTCAAGTCCCAACTGCACAGTGGCACTGTTAGGCACACACATGAATCAAGTGCAACATGTGATGTGCGCCAAGGCTTGTCAGGCATTTGGTTGCTTGCATTAGTACTGGCTCCCATGGAAAAGATGCAGAAAAGGTAAGTCACTAGGAAATGTGCCCCAAACACATTAGTGGTGTGGTGTTTCCAACAGCCTCGGCAAGTAAGGACAGTCAACAGATGAGTCAAATCTACAGATGCCCTTTGACATGGTTTTTAATGCCTTATTTTATACTTGAGAATTCATAGGTTGCTTTTTATGATTTTAATTGTATTTTTTAATGTTGCGAACGGCCTCTGGCCAGGTCCTTGGAGAGATGGAGTTGGATCCAGCAATGCATGAAGAGAAACGCAAACTTAACTGCAGTTCTTCTTGTGCAAACAATAGCACTTCAGTGCTTGTAGTTACTTTCACAGTGTTTTGCATAAGCGCAAATGCAAGGTGGAAAGCAGCAAATCTAACTTAGTGCTAGCTGCCAGCATGTGTGTGTCTGTGTGTGTGTTTTAAAGTATGTTTTCATATGTGCAAATGTGCTAGTTTGTGTGGAAATCTTCCTCTGGATCGAGCCCAGGGCATATAAATGAATAAACTTATTCTCTGAATAAGTACACTCCTGATGGAAGAAAAGGGCGCATCCAGGCATGATTCTTCTGCTGGTTGCTTTGCATATTTCCACCACATCCTTGTTTTATCAGTTTCTTTCTCCAGCTCTTTGCCTTCCCTCGTCTCTTGCTTTGATGCGTCTACCCAACAGCATGGCTGACTTTGAAGCCCATTTGTAAGGTTCCTACTGCATGCTTTAAAGTTCTTGAAGGAAGGGGGAGGGTTAGCATTTGAAAATAATGCTTTAAAGACAAGAGATGAAACATGTGGACCCTTTTCCTATCCTTTTTGTCTCCAACTAAGAAAGCGTTATCTTTCTGAAGAAGGAGGGAAGTTGCACCCTGTGATAGAAATGGATGTCTAGGCCAAAAAGAAGAAGTAATTATAAGGCAATAACCAATTCTATCGCCTTTGGCCACTGTTTCCTGCCAGGGATTATGGGATATGTATCTTTCTTGGCTTGGCAAGGAGATCAAATCAGTCAATCCTAAAGGAAATCAACCCTGACTGTTCCCTGGAAGGCCAGAACCTGAAGCTGAAGCTCAAATACTTTGGCCACCAAATGAGAAGGGAGCACTCCCTGGAGAAGACCCTGATGCTGGGAAAGACTGAAGGTAACAGAAGAAGGGGACGGCAAAGGATGAGATGGTTAGACAGTGTTATCGATGCAATGAACATGAAATTAAGCAAACTCTGGAGCATGACAGAAGACAGGAGGGCCTGGTGTGATGTGGTCCATGGGGTCACAAAGAGTCGGACTCGACTGTGTGACTGAACAACAACCTTTCTTTGCCTCCTGACCTGAAATGGGCATACGCCATTTCAAAGTGGATATCTACCCATGTATCTCATGACATATCATGAGAGGGAGGGCAGGAAGGGTTGCCTCAGTGCTTAGTTCTCCTGGCCCTTTCTTACACCTACCCAGGGAAATGCTGATTGCCACTTTGGGGTCAGGAAGCAGTTTTTCTCCTGGTCGGTTTGGCTGGAGATCCTGGAGAGGGTTTCCCCCCCACTTTCTGGGCATAGAGCATGGGTCACTGGGGGGGGGAGAGGTATTTGTGAATTTCCTGCATTGTGCAGGGGGTTGGACTAGATGACCCTGGAGGTCCCTTCTAATTCTATGACGTACATTACGTGCTGAAGCTCCACTTGTATGTTTGATTTCAGGTCTGTGGTACGTGAAATGCCAAAACGTTCCACTGGTAGCGGAACTGCTCGCTACCAGTGGTACATGAAATGCCCCCATTTATTTGTATGCGTAACGATAAACCTGTATTTTGATATATATGATAGCATAAATTAAAATTAATGTTGGGCAGTATCTGAACACGTTTAACAGTATTTTGGAGTCTTCTGTAGATGCCAAGTGAAACAGTCAAATAAGTTGGAATTCATCTGTTCACTGACAAATGCAGGGCCTAATGAATAATGTCGTTTGACTGAAGCCAAATTCATACTATTTGTACTTAATGCTGATACACACTGCTCTTGGAATACTAAGTTGCTATGTATTTACAAGTGATGTGAAAGAACCTGTGGTCCTTTCATGCTTCAGGTCGTCATAGAAACTAATTAACTTTCATTTCTGTGTCAGGGCAGAGTACTGTAATAACACATGTAAATAGTAGTTTCGGAAGGGTTTGAATGAAACAGTAAAGGAAAGGGAGCAGCAAAAAAATCTTTTTAAAGAATCCAGCAGGAAAGAAACATTCATAACAATGTACTGCCACACTCAATGCGTTGGAATGCAACAAAATACTAATGAGGTGGCAAAATAAAGGACCCTCTACGTCAATATGGTATTATATAGAAATAAGTATACGCAGGGCTCTTTTTGTAGCAGGAACTCATTTGCATATCAGGTGACACACCCCTAATGTAGCCAATCCTCCAAGAGCTTACAGAGCTCTTCTTACAGGGCTACTATAAGCTCTGGGAGGATTGGCTACATTAGGGGTGTGTGGCCTAATATGCAAAGGAGTTCCTGCTACAAAAAGAGCCCTGAGTATATATATCTACAGCTCACCACACAGAACAACTGCAGCATTTGGGTTTGTTGAACTGACTAGTTGGCTTAACTCCGTGTTCCGTGACTTAGCTATGTCATGGAAGAAGACGCGGTGTGTAATAGGTTACCTACCTTTATCGGTCATAGCCCCAGAATGGGGGCTCTACAACAGTTTTCTTGAAAGAGCGGTCATCCTGGCTTGATGGCAAACTGATTTTTAAACCTGAAGGCAGTCTGAGGAGATAAGTCACGGTGTAAATATTATCAGGGCTCTTTTTGTAGCAGGAACTCCTTTGCATATTAGGCGACACGCCCCCTAATGTAGCCAATCCTCCAAGAGTTTACAGAGCTCTTCTTATAGGGGCTACTGCAAGCTCTTGGAGGATTGGCTACACGAGGGGTGTGTCGCCTAATATGCAAAAGAGTCCCAGCGACAAAAAGAGCCCTGAATATTTTAAATAGAAAATAAACACCGTTCGTTAATTATGAACTGAAACATTCCACTGAGCGTGCCTCACAATTGCTGTTTGGATCAGTCCCGGCTGTTGCTGATAAGATACGCTGTAGTTGTGACAACTTGAAGAATCTTGGATTCAGATAGATGGCATTCTTCATTTTTAGTCTGCTTCAGTTGCCCCAAAAGCACAGTTTTTCCAGCAATGCGATTGAAAGGTGGGAATGTGGGGTATATCTGTTCCTTCTCGTCTTCCTCCAGCTCCTTCATTGTGTCAGGGGTCAGGGACAGATGGAGTCCCGGCAGGTTTTATGGTGCATCGGCATTGCAAATATAAATCGGTCTCTGACCCAAAAACCTTGAAAACCATACTTCCACAAAGAGTTTCAGGATCTAGAGCAGGGGTGTCAAAAATGTGGCCCGGGGGCCGGATCAGGCCGCTGGAGGGCTTCTATCAGGCCCTCAGTGGAACTGGCTGTCTTCTGCTTCTTCTTCCAGTTCTGCTGCTGCTGCGTCATTGTAGGTTTGCGGCTTACAGAGACACACTTGAACAGCATACTCAAGATTGCAACAGCACAGACATCTTGATGCAATAATTCAGAGCAAGAGGTGTCAGTGATCAGACACGGTTAGATAAACAAAAATATTGCAAGAGTGCTAATGTTTTAGGCATGTTTTTAGTTTAAGTAAAAAAAAAACCCTTTGTGTTTGTGTCCTTTATAAAGTTTATGTCTCCGCTGCCTGGCATTAAATTTCATGACACACAATGGCCCGGCCCAACAAGGTCTCGTTTATGTCAGATCCGGCCCTTGTAACAAATGAGTTTGACACCCCTGATCTAGAGAATGCCCTGCAAACATCCGAAATGACAAGCTAACACAAGGGAAAAGGTATGAAGGAAGAGAGGGATATGGAGGTGAGGATATCAGGGGGAGAGTGTGTGACCGGTTTAGCCGAATGGGCCTGAGAGGTAAGGACTTGGCGCCTGCAGGATCACAGACAAGAAGCTAGGAGAAATGACTGTAGTTTGGACGGCGGGGTTCTGGACAGAAGACTAAAGAATGAGAAGCAGTGATCCTGTTCAAGCTTGTATTTCCGAACCTGGGCAATTTTGCAGTACTTACCTCAACAAACAAACAAAAAACCGGTGAGAATTATAGGCGAGCAGAGAGTCTTTCAGTTTCCTCCACTTTCCCTAGCAGTGTCTCCTGTGCATTAAGGAAACACTGTTGATTATGCTGTCCTGGGGATACCAGGTGTGCTCACCCGTTATCACCTGGAGGGGGGAAGATGGGATGGTAATGACTCGTCAGAATCACAACAGGCCAAGGTGTTTGCTGCTGTGTGTGGAAATAGCTTGGCTTACCCAAACATATTTCCAATCAGAGCATGGTGTGCGTGGTTAGCACAGTCCTAGAGACAACAGGGAATCCAGAGGGGAATTAGTTGCATTAAAACGTTGGAAACAAACCAGATGTTTTTTTGGGGGGGGCATCGGGTTGAGAGGAACCGTGAGTTGCAGTACTGAACAGTGAGAAGCAACGTGACTTAGTGACAACTGGATAGCGGAGAGGACTCAAAGCCAGGGCATTGTGTCTCAAACACTTTCGGAAGGTCCGGAGTCAGTATCAGGAAAGCTAAGAATCCAATCTAGGGAATACTGGCTTGGATGCTGTGATGCTGTTTTCCTTGCACGTCTCCCAGGCCACTGCTGAGGCCATCCTCTGCTGCGGCACTCACATCCTCTGCTGCGGCACTTCAGCTGGTGCAAGATCAGTCCTTTTCAAGGAATCTTTGTGCAAGCAGAAGTGTGAACTTCATAGGAAGTGAGTGCCCCAGCAGGGGGCAGGCTATGCAGGAAGCACGAGGGGCACACAGGTGCCATAGGATCCAAGCCACTGAACTCAAGATAGTGATACATATCCACATAGTAATACAAGGGTGACATGTAGGAAGCAATCAAGATGAGGACAGAGTCATGACAGTCTAAGGCAGGGGTGTTGAACTCATATGTGTTATAAAATCTATTACCAGGTAGCGGAAGTATCTTCTTCCTTATATATAATTGTGTTTTGGAGTGGCACTTTGCAGCTCTCCCATTGGCTGTGCAATGCACTCCCTCAGCCATTGGCCCGTCAGCTGCTACTCAAGAGTACTTGCGTGCCATTGGCTGGGTGCTGGGTTTGCTCCTCTTCCCCGCCCATTCCCCCTTCAGCCACTATGCCCTGTCAGAATTACTGGCAAACAGCTGTCTCTCTTGACGAGGACACTTCTCCTGCTTGCCTCCTGTGTGAGACTAACTTTCCCCTCAGTGGCTGTTGGTAGGTGTAACGAAATGGCAGTTATCTGTGTTTGATGAAAGACGGCTGCCATCTGTGGTTGTTTGTTTAAAATGTTCCCCCATAAGGTTGAATTGAGCTGTAGTTCCAGAGAGGAGCCTCCAGGGTTATCACTCACTGAGTCAAATGGGGCTTCCTCATCTGCTGGCCTACAGTTCCCATCTGCCAAGGAGTCAAATGAGGCTTCCTCATCTGCTGGCCTGAAGTTCCCAGCTGTCAAGGGGTGGGGCAGCATCAATATAGACTCCCGCTCATTCAGGGAGGAGGCAGTCTTTGTTCTACAGAAGGTTAGGAAAGGCTCTTGCTGCCTGTGCTGACCAGGCCACAAGCCAGAGACATGGGGGAACCCTGGGAGGCAGCAGGAATTCAGCCACTCCACAGTCGGCTGGCCTGGGGAATGAATGGAAGTTTTCTTGCTCTCTTGGGCAAGAGAGAGAGGCTGAAGCACAGCCAGAGGCCAGTCCAAGGAGAGATCCTATCTGAGCCCACATCCTCCAGACTTAAAGAGTATTGTGTGTAGGGAAAGAGGCTTGCATTTAACCTCTATTGATTTATGCCCTGTTGGTTCATAGTGTGTGCTTACCCCTACAATTCTGCCTGATTCATTTAGTGTTTGTGTGCTCCATGACTGTGTAAATAGTTAAATAAATTCTTTTATTTGGGCTAATATTCTGTGTTGTGCTCTGACCACATAGTCTCCCCCGTTCTGTACAATACCAAAGGGAGGGGGTAGCCCAGGGAAGCAAGGAAGGCCAGACCCTTTGGTTGCCAATTTTCTAGGGATCCCCCCAAAATTGGGAAGTCCATCTCCCAATAGGGAGATTCAGCCAGAGGGGTCTCACTGTCCCTCTAAAAAGGCAGTGACAATTCAGTGAGTGGTGGCAGCAAACTTAAGGAGTGAGATACACCCAGGGGACAAGAGTGGGAGGCGAATAGCTGAGTTGTAAACTAGAGCCCGTTTTCCACAGTAGGCAACCAAGCTTGGTTCAGACAAAGGAAGGAAACCCTTCACAGGCTTTTGTGAGGAACTCATTGGGGGCAGTTCTGCCTAGGGTTGCCAGCTCCAGGTAGGGAGGTTCCTGGAGATTTTCTGGTAGTAAAGTCTATGGAAGCCAGGGTTTGGGGAGGGGAGAGGCCTCAGCTGAACAGAATGCCATAAAGCCCACCTTCTAAAGCAGTTATTTTCTTGGGGGGGGGGAGATCTGCAGTTCAGTTGTGATACCTGGTGATCTTCAGGCTCCATCTGGAGGTTGGCCACCCTAGGCGTAGCCACCAGTGCTTTAGAGCATGGTTCTTGCTGTAGAAGATGTAGGGTTCTTGCTGTAGATCCAGGTTCTTGCTGTAGAAGCTGAGCAGGTGATTTTGGACCAGTCGCAGACTTTCAGCCTAACCTACCTCACAGGGTTGTTGTGCAAGTCAAAAGGAGGAGAGGAGAATGATGTAAGCTGCTTTGGTCCCTATTGCAGAGAAAGACTAGTTTTCCTCCTGGGAAAGCATTGTTGCCAATCTCCAGGTGAGGGCTGGAGATCACTCAGAATTACAACTGCTCTCCAGGTGGCAGAGATCAGTTCCTCTGGAGAAAATAGCAGACTCTGTGTCCTTATACCGTGCTGAGATGCCCCCCCCGACAGCCAATGTGATGTGGCAGTCAGGGCTTCAGAGCGTGGTAGAGACTGTACATTTGGGGGGGAAGGAAAGCAGAAGAGTGAGGGGGAAATAAAGGTAGGTTGATGCTTGGCTGGGAAGGAGATAGGGTTGCCAACTCCAGGTGGGAAATTGCTTGAGATTTGAGGGCTGGAACCTGGAGAGGGTGAGGTTTGAGGAGGAATGGGACCTCAGGCAGGTACAATACCATAGATTCCACCCTCCTAACCAGCCATTCCCTCCTGGGGAACCACTGTTGCCAATCTCCAGGTGAGGGGTGGCGATCACTCAGAATTACAACTGATCTCCAGGAGGGAGGGCAGAAGTCAGCTGCAGTCAGAGGGGCAAATAACAGTAGGTTGATGGTTAGCTGGGACTTCAGGTTGGGAAATTCCTGGGGATTTCAGGGGTGGAGCCTGGAGAGGGTGGGGTTTGAGGAGGTCGCCACAGCAAATTGGCACTGAGTGTCCAAGGTCTTGGCACTCTCCCAGAGCCTCTTTCTGGAGCTTGTTGTATTTATTTCCACAACGGGCCTGATTCCTAGTAAATGTATATTAGCCAGTTCTTCTGATCTCCTCTGGAGGCATTCTTCTGTACACGATCATGAAAGATCATGGTAGCCTTGGACCCTATGAACAAATTCTGTGCTTTATAGATACTTTGTGCCACGAAGCACACTTCCTCTTGTATTCAAACTTCCATTGGCAGAAGATAGTGGTTTTCAATGGTCCCTTGTACAAATGGAAGTCCTAGGGCAAGAGGAAGACTTCCTAGTGCATGTGGGGCTGGGTCATAGGATCCAAGCCACCAAATGAAGGGAGGTTTGCCAGGCCAGGCTATCAGAGATGAAAACAGAACAAATTTAGAGCCCAGTGGCACTTTTAAGACCAAAAAGGTTTATTCAAGGTATGAGCTTTCGTGTGCAAGGCACACCTGTTCAAATACAACGGGATGGAAGGTAGAGTTGAAACTTATAGACGGACAGTGAAGAGCAAATTAACATGTTACATGATGATGTTTTTAAGATACGCAAAAAAAAAAAAAACTAATTAACAACCTAAGGCTGTGGTCACACACACTAAATAATCCACTTTGAATGCACTTTCCAACTGGATTTTTACTGTGTGAACTGGCAAAATCCAATTCGAAAGTGCATTGAAAGTGGATTGAAAATGGATTATTTGGTGTGTGTGACTGCAGCCTAAAAGAACAAAACTAAATAGCATTGTTAATTTGCTGTTCAGCCTCTATCTATACGTTTGAACTCTACCTTCCATTCCAGTGCGTTTGAAAAAGTGTGCTTTGTACGCAGAAGCTCATACCCTGAATAAACCTTTGAGGGTCTTAAAGGTGCCACTGGGCTCTAAATTTGTTCTGTTGCTTCAGACCAACAGGGCTGACCATATGGAACTATCTTCAGAGATGAAAATTCATGGAGAAAATGTAGCAAATTAGTTGACTTGAGGACAGGCATTTCAAGGCCAGAACCAAAGAAATGGTCAGAAGAGATAAGCAGCAAACGTGATGCTGTGAAAGCCACTCCATCGATGGACTGTCGATCGTAGGAGGAGTAGGTGTAGAGCGTGTAAATGGTTGAGTGTGTGCCGGGCAGTGTTCCCTCTAAGCTGAGTTAGTGTGAGGTAGCTCGCAGTTTTTTAGCCTCCAGCTCACACATTTTTGTCTTAGCTCAGGAAGGAGGGCTCCAGAGCAAACTAAGTTATGCAGTAGCCAAATCGCTCACTCACAACTTTAATGCCAGTCGCTCACAGAGTAGATTTTTTGCTCAGAAGACTCCACATCTTCGAGAGAGCATTGGTGAAGGCTTGAAGGAAGTGATGAGCAGAGGACGAAGACACCACAGCCGAGAGGTTAGGACATCAAAACGAGTTCTTCCTGAAAGGAAGATCAAGAAAGTGCCCAAAGAATCAAGTCAGACCAAAGTCGGTGAGAGGGCATGGGAAATACGTGGATCTGAGCAGTGCTGAAACGTTCTCTCTACTTTTGTGGGATGTCGAGGGAACTTCCTTCACTCTTGGGATAAAATTAAGAAGGAGTTAAAAAAGGTACTTGAGTGAGGAAAGAGCTTGTTAGTTGTACTTTTTTAAAAAAAAATCCTTTCCACAAGTGCTTAACAAAATACAATTAGTTTCTGAACTTTCTAGGACTGGCAACTGAATGCCTAAACCACTGCAGAAGTAACTGGCAAAGGAAAAAAAAAAGATTTGAGGCCATGGGGGAAATACAAATGCTCAGGATCCCTTCCACTGCACTTCCCAACACCTTGCGGGAAGGCCAGCATTTCCACTGTTCCCTGTTGAACTTGCAGAAGGAGCACCAGAACTCTTGGGGGCCTGAGCCTGGACCAGGACTGTTGGAGAGAGGACTGGGTAGATGGTGGTGATGGATACAGAGCAGCAAGGCTCTCAGAGCCTGCTGCGTCGGTTATCTAGCAAACCCATTGATGAGCCACGGTCGTTGGCCTGCCCTAGAGCATAAAGGGCTATTTCTTTGGCCCTTTGGGGTCTGTGCCGGCTGGGTGAACAGCCCCTTGAGGTAGTGGAGGGAGGGAAGGGCCAATGGGAGGAATGCCCCAGTAGAGGATCACTTGGCCACTTTGAGCTCCCCTCAAAGCCTCTTTTCCTCCCAAAGGACATTGGGGGATCCCAGGGCAGACCCACTCCCAGCTCTCCCTTTGGAAGGCAAGTTGGGGTGAACTGAGGAAGAGCTAGACTCCTCTCTCATTGCTGTAGAAGAGAAGGTCCGCAGAAGAGAGAGGGCTTTGGGTGAGATGGAACCTCTCTCCTCGTTAACATCTGAGGAACCAAAAAAGACCTACCAAGAAAAGAGGTCAGAAGGTGCAGCAGCCTTGGGACCGTCGTGCAATTGCAGGACTTGTCTGGAAGCTGCGAAGATCCCAGTCATTCTGTGGTTGCTCAGCACAGTGGGCGGGGCCAACAGAAAACCCAGTGATTCCCACGGGGGCCGCTAGATATCCCTAAAGTGAGGATCATTAGGTGCTGTTTGTCGTTGCGATGAAGGATGCCTTTAGCGTATGTCTGCTGAAAGTCCACTGAAAGTTTATCAGCATGGTTATCAGGTGTCGTAATCAGTATGGGACCCAAACGTCAAAAGGGTGTTTTTTTCTTGTAAACGGGGAGGGCCCAGAAAAGGGTGGACTTCCTCGCAGTTACCCCCGGCTCCTTGGAACTGGGGTGCTTGTCCAAGAAAGCCAACCTAAGTAACTGTTTGAGACAGAAGAAGGGGGAGGGCAATGATGAGCCCCAGAAGCTCAGTCGTCCCCCCCCCCCAAGTGGCATGTAGGGTTCCTCGTGTCTTCTCCTGGTTCTTCACCACTGTCCCCTCTGGGACAACATAATACCTTGAGACAACATAATACCTTGATAATCGTATGGACATAATTCTTGTCTTCAGGACTGGTCTGTGGATGGCCCAGGCTAACCCGATCTCATCAGCTCTTAAAAGCAAAGCAAGGTCAGCCCTGGTTACTCCTTGGATGGGAGACCTCCAAAGAAATCCTGGATTGTCACACAGAGGCAGGCGATGGCAAGCCACCTTTGAATGTCTCTTGCTTGGAAACCCCATGGGGTTGTGATGAGTGAGCTGTGACTTGACAGCAAAAAAAAGAAACAGCAGCTAATTTACAGATGTAGCAGCAGAAGCAGATGCTGGCTTGTTGGGCAGAACGAGGAAAAGTTGAGGTTACCATCTTGTGTACGAGGGAGCAAGTTCCATTGAACTCAGTGTCAGTCATTTATTACGGTCATAGACCAGAAGTATGAAACATACATTAACAAAAAAATATCTACAGAACACCAATGCCTGAAAGGGACACAGATGGCAGCAATGCTCCCTCTAAGCAGTGGAGTCTTGTGAGCAAAAATTCTACTTTGTGAGCCGCTGGCATTAAAGTTGTGAGGGAGCGTTTTGGCTACTGCATAACTCAGTTTGCTCTGGAGCCACCCTTCCTGAGCTAAGGCAAAAATGTGTGAGCCGGAGGCTAAAAAACTCTGAGCTAGCTCACCCTCTCTCAGCTTAGAGGGAACACTGGATAGCAGATGTATTCTGTAAATCATAGAATCATAGAATGTTAGAGTTGGAAGGGACCTAGTCCGACCCCCTACATTTTGCAAGAGCATAGCCAAAAGATAGCCCTACATAACTACAACATACCCAGGAGATGGCCGTCCAGCCTCCTCTTGAAATCAGCACAGAATCATGGTAGATCCTAACCACTGCACAGAATTTAGCAACTCTATCTGTGGTTCCAGGCTCAAGGTCCGCTAGACGAAAGGAGGTATATCATTCCTCCGAGGGTATTCTTTTGGAGGGGAGGAGTGATGAATGCATATCTGAGTTTGTCGCAGAAGGGGTAGTGCAGCAGAACATAAACTCCGTGGGAGTTATTTGCGAGTAAGCATTCTGAGTAGGCAGAGTAACTGTGAGAACAGACAGCAGGTCCCTTATGTTCTGGAGTGGAAGGGATGTAGCCAGGGATGTAGCCAGGAGTTGCCGAATGGGAAATTTTTTGAGAAGCTCCTGACAACCCTGACCTGGATGGCTCAGGCTAGCCAGATCTCATCAAATCTTGGACACTAAGAAGGGTTAGCCTTGGTTAGTATTTGGATGGGAGATCTCCAGAAAAGTCCAGGGTCACTCTGTAGAGGCAGGCAATGGCAAACCACCTTTGAAGTATCTTGTCTTGAAAAGCTTATGGGGTCTCCATACGTGGGCTGTGCCTTGATAGCAGTTTCCACCACTGAGGAGGGACATTCTTTGGTAGCCCCCCCTCAAATCAGTTGAAAGTCATGTTTCCATCCTGGACCACCTGGACATAATAACATAAGAGAAGGCATGTTGGATCAGGCCAGTGTCCAAAACCCTCATGCCATCAGGAGGATGACCATTGGGGCCCTCCAGAAGTCCTTCCGAGCACCAAGAATACCGAGCGTCACTGTCCCAGACGTGGTGTTCCAACTATACCTTGTGGCTAATAGCCACTGATGGACCTCTGCTCTGTTTACTCACTGATAGAAAGTTGTCTTTATTCAAAAGAAGGTCATGAAGATGGTGGTGGCCATCTCTTATCAGCCTCAGCCATTCAGTCTTGAGATACAAACTGTTTCAGAGCCGTGAAGACTTCCATTTAGCCAGAGCTGTCCTACATGAATTTAGAAAAAGCTCTCTAAGAAGCAAGTCACATAAGCTCCTCAGAGCATGGCTGACGGTGGAAAATGCTGGTTTTATGCTGTTGCCACCAGGGAACACACTGATGGGCAACTTGTGAACTGAGCTTGGTGCTGGTTTTACCTGACCAACTCATCCACGGCCACAGGCTGCAAGCCACAGAGTATGGGCCAAGAATCCTGTTTCTTTCCATATGGCATGCATCAAAGGCTCCATATAGAAGAGAGGTATGGGAACTCAGGAGCTGCAGTGGCTCAAGTGGTGAACTGTAGGCTGTGGAAGGTCAGTAGTTCAGCAGTTCAAGACCCGGGTGAGCTCCCATCTCTGGTTCCAGCTCCTGCCAACCTAGCAGTTCGAAAGCAAGAAATTGCAAGTAGATAAATAGGTACCAAACACGCAGCCCGGGGGCCGGATGAGGCCCTCGGCGGGCTTCTATCAGGCCTGCAGTGGAATGGGCTCCTTTTTCCAGTTCTGCTGCTGCTGCCGTGTCATCGTAGGTTTGCAGCTTACAGATACACACCTGAACAGCATACTCAAGATTGCAACAGCACAGACATTTTGATGCAATAACTCAGAGCAAGAGGGGTCAGTGATCAGACACTGTTAAATAAACAAAACATTGCAAGGGTGCTAAGGTTTTAAGCATGTTTTTATTTTAAGTAAAAAAGAAAAACCCTTTGTGTTTGTATCCTTTATAAAGTTTATGTCGCCACTACCTGGCATTACATTTCATGACACACACGCGGCCCGGCCGAACATTTAGGTCAGATCTGGCCCTCATAACAAGTGAGTTCAACACCCCTGGTCTTTTGTCCAGCCGCTGCTTAAAGACGGCCAGGGAAGGGGAGCTCACCACCTCCCCTTAAAGGGCTAGGAAATTCTTTTCATTCTGAAATTACAGCTGGTGCCAGTTGGATTATTTTCGATTTGATCTTTATGGGGCAACTGAAGACAGCTTTGTTTAGGACTGCGTTTGGTGAATCCAGTCCTTCATTGCAATCGATAGATTTTAGTTTAGTGTATCTTGTGTGTACTCTCTTCTATGTATTTTATTTACATTGTAAGGCACCTTGAGCTCCCTAAGGAATAAATAAATAAAATAAAAAAACAAATCATGGAAAATACAAATAACTCAGGGTGTGAATTGTGAAGGGATTACCGGGAAACTTCCCCAAAGCCTATTTAACACCACATCTTTTCCGATGTAGTCTTTTTTCCCTCCCAATTTACTATATTTCGAACTTTCTATAGTCTTTTTTCCCCCTCCTGATTTACTCTGTTTCTGACTCTGAGCCCCTGTGTTCCCCCCCCCGCCCCGAACAAGTCGCACAATACACACAGTAGACAAAGTGTTAAAGGGCTAGGAAAATATTATTTCATCACTCCTGTTCCATTAGAATTCACTTGGGTGGCTGAGAAAATGGTTTATGGATTAGAGAAAGAAGAACAAGCTAAAACATTTCATACCTTCATCTCTGATAAATTCCCCAAACTCATTCTTCGCATCTGAGCCATAAATAACAACCATGCTTTTTGCTAAAAAGAGCTTTTTTCCTATACCGGGTCTTTTGTCTTGGAGATGAATGCTATAATAAATTTGCAGTCTTAGGGGGAGCATTGTTTGAACTATAACATCATGGTTTACAACTGTTGCTTCTATTATGAGGAGGATAAAAAGCAACCGTGGAGCTTGATCTTTGGCATAGAAATGGATTAACATTTCAACCTTCAGCGTGGGTCAAGTGTATGATCTTTCCCCAAAGAAAGCCTGCATTTAATCACCATACTTGCAATTTCTTGTTCTTACCCCAGTTTGTCTCTCTCCCCACCCCTCTAAACTTCCAGTATACAACACAATTCAAAAGATCTGTAATGTTCTATAAGGAGCAAGGGTGGAATTATAAATGTTTAAGATTTTTTTTTTTAAATTCCTTTCTACCTCATTTAGAACTGTTGGTGTTGTCATAAGCAGATTCAGGACTGTGCAGGCTGCATTCTACACGGTAGAACATTGGTTCATTTTCTTCTCTAGGTGGAATCAGGTTTTCCAAGCCCTCGTTGGGCCTCTCCCCCGGCTGCAGATCAGCTGATTGGCGGGGGGCTTACTAGAAGTGGTGGTAGAGACTTACCATAAGTGATGTTATCACATTGCTTGGTGACTTGAGACACTCTGGGCAAACATAATGGTTAAAATAACTTCTGGTGGTGGGGTAGTGGTGGAAAGTGCTATCAAATCACAGCTGACTTATGGTGACCCCTTGGGTTTTCAAGGCAATAGAGGTTCAGAGGTGGTTTGCCATTGCTTGCCTAGGGTTGCCATCTCCTTGATGGGGGTGGAGTTTCCACTGATTTCGGGGCCCCTGATCCGTCCACTGGCCAGCTGGCTGGTGGGGGAGCCCCGCCCCTGCAGTGCCCAATGTTCCCAGTGCAGTGATGTCACCCAGAGTTGATGTCATCACACTGGGCACGTTGTGGGGGGAGGGATGCTCTAGCGTTTGGCCAAAAACTCTATGGTCACCATAGAGTTCACCATAGAGGTCACCATAGAGCAGGGGTGCCCAAACTTGCTCAGCTTAAGAGCCACATAGAATAAACGTCAGATGTTTGAGAGCCACAAGACATGAACAAATAATGCATGTTTTTATTTTAAAACATGCAAATTTGCTTTTTATTAACGTTAAACAAGGCTGCCAAAAATAAAAGGGGTAAAAACAGATATTGATAATGATATTTATCTGTCCAATTATATTTATTTGTTTGCTAATGATATTTATTTGTCTAAAAGAGAGATAAAAAGAGAGGTGGAAAGAAAGAATGAAAGCGTTGGAAAGAGAGAGAGAAACAAAGAAAGCAAATAGATGGGGGGGAGGGTGAAAAAGTATGCCTCCCCTTAGCTTTCCCACCTGCCCTGCCGGGAGCCACACAAAATGTGTGAAAGAGTCTCATGTGGCTCCTGGGCCACAGTCTGGCCACCCCTGCCATAGAGTTTTTGGCTGAATGCAGATCACCCCCCCCATGAAGTGCCTAGTGTGATGACGTCACTTCCGGGTGACCCAAGAAAGGAGCCTGGAGCCCCCTGCCAGCAAAAGGTAGGGACCTGGCAACCCTATCCCTGCCTCTGCGTCACAACCCTGGTATTCCCAGAAGGCCTCCCTTCCAAATACTAGCCAAGGCTACCCTGCTTAGCTTCTGAGATCTGACAAGATCGGGTTAGCCTGGGCTATCCAGGTGAGGGCAAAATAATTCTACCACAGAGCTTTTTGCCCAAATACTAAAGTGTCTCCATGTTGCCAGTGATGCAATGAGGTCACTTCTGGTGTACTCTGGAGATGATGTCAATGGTCATGGTGGCCCAGGCCGCTCTTTGCTGCAGCTACACCTCCCCCTGCCAGTTCCCAGGGAGTAGCTGGCAATCTTAGATGGAATATTACAGAGACCTTTTCTGCACACTGAGTAGCATTAGGTGTAGGCCCATAGCCAGGATTTTTTTTTTGTTGGGGGGGCATTTAAATTTTTAACAGGGCAGTTAAATTACAGTTAATTCAATCAATCTGAATGCCTGTCTTCAAAGGGGGAGGCTCGGAGCCTGTTTCTAGCCCTTCCTTTCAAGGGACAGGGCAGCAAATGCATCAGTTCCTAGGGAAAAAAAACAGCTCAGAGGGCATTTAATTGTCTTCAGGGGGCATTTAAATGCCTTTTGAGTTCCCTTCCACGAGGCAAGAAAGCTTAGAAGGGCACCTTCAATGCATCTCCGAGAATCTTCCTTTCTGCTAGTCCAGGACCATCGAGGTCATGGTCAAAAATAAGGTTTCTGGCATGGCTGTTTGTGGGGCGGGGCTTTTAATTAAGGGGGCGTGGCCCCGAAACGCCCCACTGTAGCTACAGGCCTGATTAGGTGGCTATGAGACGGTAAAGTGCTGAGCCGGCTTAATGGACGGTACCAGTTCAAACTGCAGGTTCAAAACATTTGTAAAGTTCCCCTACATTAATCATTCTCTGTAAGTAGAAAACTTGCATGGCATGCAAAAAAGTTCGACTAGAGTGTGTCTCTCCGATGCACTTAAAAAATGCAGGGAGTTTTTGCATAGGCAAGTGTTAAAAGCACCCTAGTTTTTAATGTGGTGCGGCCCATTTTACCCTGCGAGAATTTTGCCATCCCATTCTGCTGCGCATTGTGGGCGCTGAGTGCCATCTTGTCCTGCATTCCGTGCTTTGGTGTCCGGAAATTTTCTCCGAGGAGCCCTGATGTGGGTTGATCCTGGCTCGCGTGGAAACAGGGCTTTCTAGAGGCATGAAGTTCGGCGCGCTGCTCTTTTGTCATAATTGCATAATATTTGCTTTAAAGATTAGGCATAATGACTTTGGGTTGAACTGTCTAGCGAATGAGAGCAAACATCTCGACTCTGTTCATTAATAAACAGATTAGTTTTTGATAGTCACCCTAAACATAATTTCTTTCTTCTTCCTCTTTGGAATCCGAATGGGACTTCATTTGTGCATGAGGAAATCCAGGCCACCGCCGTGATTGTTCCCATATCCATTTTACTCACATGCCAACTCTGTGAGAAAGGTTAGACTGAAAGAGAGAGAGGCTGGCCCATGGTCACCCAGTGAGCTTCCTGATGAGTAGGGAATTTAAATTTGTGTCTCCCCATCCTTAGCAGTTCGAAAGCAAGAAATTGCAAATAGATAAATAGGTACCACTTTGGTGGGAAGGTAACAGCGTTCCGTGCGCCTTGGTGTTTAGTCATGCTGGCCACATGACCACGGAAACGTCTTCGGACAGCGCTGGCTCTTCGGCTTTGAAACGGAGATGAGCACCGCAACCCTAGAGTCGGATTCGACTGGCTTTCGAGCAAGGGAACCTTTACCTTTATCCTTAATCTAATACTCTAGTCACCATATCAGAGCACACTGGCTATTGCCAGCCTATCACACTTCATGCCGCACCTGTAATTGAAATCAGTGGGCTTAGAAATGTATAATTGTCCTTAGAACTGCACTAGAACAAAGTTCGAGTCCAGTGGCACCTTTAAGAACAACAGCATTTAATTCAGAGTATAAGCTTTCTGAGTATAAGCGAGCCAGTTTGGTGTACAGGTTAGGAGCGGAGACTCTAATTTGGGAGAACCGTGTTTGATTCCCCACTCCTCCACATGCAGCTGCTGGTGTGACCTTGGGTCAGTCACAAGTTCTCTCAGCGCTGTTCTCTCAAGAGCAGTCCTCGAAAGAGCTCTCTCAGCCCCCACCTACCTCACAAGGCGTCTGTTGTGGGGGAGGATTGTAAACCACTCTGAGACTCCTTCGAGTAGTGAAGGGTGGGGTGTAAATTCAGTCTCTTTTTCATAAGCTGTCATGAGCATGCACACTTCTTCAGATAAATTGACAACTGTGCATGCACACGAAAGCTCATACCCAGAATTAAACTTCGTTGGTCTTGAAGGTGCCGCCGGACTCAAAACTTTGTTCTGTTGCTTCGGACCAACACGGCAACCCCCCCAATCTATCTTGTTAGAACTGCACTGTAAGTGCTATTTCAGTGCCTCGGTCTCAGGGTTAGTACAGAAGAACCTGCGTCTTTACAGGTAAGGAACAGGTGAGAGATACATCCAGCTTTTTCTCGAATGTGATTTCACGTTGCTGTCCTTGTCCAGCCAATAATTAATGTTAGCATTTATATAGCACTTTCAGCATTCCTAGTGTTTCACATATGTTATCATAGCAATTCTTATTACAGTCCGGTAAGTTAGGTCTCAACTGTGCAACTGAACAACAACAACAACAACAAGTTAGGCTGGATCAAAAAGTAGGAGAAGAGACAGAAACAGAACAGGGTCAGGATCCATCGTATTCCTACCAAACGATACTAACCAGGAGGCCAAGAATGAAAACCAGTGAATTGTGCAGGGAGACAAGAAGATTTTTGCAGGTTAAGACACTGAACTGCAGACCGGAGGGTCGGTAGTTCAGCAGTTCGAGACCCAAGTGCCGCATGACGGAGTGAGCTCCTGTCTCTGGTCCCAGCTCCTACCAACCTAGCGTTTCAAAAGCCAGAAATTGCAAGTAGATAAATAGGTACCACTTTGGTGGGAAGGTAACAGTGTTCCAGGTGCCTCGGCGTCTAGTCATGCTGGCCACATGACCATGGAAATGTCTTTGGACAGCACTGGCTCTTCGGCTTGGAAACGGAGATGAGCACCGCATCCCTAGAGTCGGATTCGACTGGCTTTCGAGCAAGGGAACCTTTACCTTTACCTAAGAAGACAGGAAGTACTAAGTTCCATGGGGGTTATCGAAGTGGGAATCAGACAAGGAGAAGGAACAGTATGGGGTACCAAGGCACCGGCTGACCAGATTAGAGACTGGGGTGATTAGCATATTGTCCATGGTGAATTGCACGTCACTACAAAAACAGCACTGAGAATATATGGATGTGGTCAGGGCTCTTTTTGTAGCAGGGACTCCTTTGCATATTAGGTGACACACCCCTAATGTAGCCAATCCTCCAAGAGCTCATGGTAGCCCCTGTAAGAAGAGCTCTGTAAGCTCTTGGAGGATTGGCTACATTAGGGGTGTGTCGCCTAATATGCAAAGGAGTTCCTGCTACAAGAAAGAGCCCTGGATGTGGTTAGACCAGGTGATGTAGCACGATACTTAAAACATTTCTTCTCCATTGAAGGTCGTGAGGGTTCTTGATGGTAAATACCTTTGTGAATTTATCCATTTTAGAAAAAAGCCACCCATATCTTGTGTGGTGTTGGAGCCTGACACAAGGTATGGGCTATGTGACTAGATACTCCTCTTCCTCATTGGATCAGATGACACTTCTCTTTGTAAAGACCTTCCCTCCAAATCTTGCTACGCATTTTGCCAAACCATAGCAGTGCCTCATGGGTAGTGAGTGCATAATTTGTCAATCTGGTGTAGTGGTTAGGAACATGGACTCTAATCTGGGAGGACCGGGTTTGATCCCCCACTCCTTCACATACCGCTGCTGGTGTGACCTTGGGTCAGTTACAAGTTCTCTCAGAACTGTTCTCTCTAGGGCAGTTCTCAGGAGCGCTCTCTCAGCCCCACCGACCTCACTGGGTGTCTGTTGTGAGGAGGGGAAGGGAAAGGGATTGTAAGCCGCTCTGAGACTCCTTCAGGTAGGGGTATATATCCAATCTCTTCTTCTTTGACAAGGGCCACTTAGGACCCATTCTTCTTTCCCACCCAAAACCCAGTGATTCTCAGATGTGACCCCTAGGTGGAACTTTGTTGGAGGACTGGGTTTTTGACTGCAGAGGAGCTAACCAGGACGTCCAAGGGACCTGTATGGTGGGAAGCCCTGACACCCGCCAGGATTGGTGTGCAAATCCTTATGGACTTGGCAGTGACCCTGCCACTCAAGATAGGTGTAAATGGGGCCTAAAATAAAGACCGTGATTCTGTCCATGCAGTGGTGACATTCTGACAAAATATCTCCTCTGCTGCTGCTTTGAGTCACAGACCTCTGCCGTTTGGGGGCATTCAGTGCCTCCGATTGTCAGTCAAGCCAATTCGGAGTGTCCATTAATCAATTAGTTATGAGTTTCATCTTTATGCCTCAAGACAGTTAATATGTTAGATCTTTTGTACTGTCGCTGAAACTGCACGTTCCTTGTGAGATACTAATAGAACCTGGCTATTAGGATGGGAATGAAACGAGAAATGATCTGACTGTGGAAATGGAAGAAATAAGATCGGTGGCTGGTGACAAGGAACAGCCATGGTGACATTTGTATTACACCTTTTGAAGCGTACTGTCATATCCCTTTCATATATATATGTGGAAGGTAAAAGAATATTAAGTCTTCTGCGGCGCCAGCAGTTTTGAATGGGCACATGCAGTTTTCTGTAAGAGAAGAGAGAAGAGAAGAGATTGGATTTATACCTCGCCCTTCACTACCCAAAGGTGTCTCAGAGTGGCTGACAAACTCCCTTCCCTTCCCCTCCCCACAACAGACACCCTGAGAGGTAGGTGAGGCTGAGAGAGCTCTTGACAGAAACTGCTCTTTTTAAGAACAGCTCGTATCAGAACTATGGCTTGCCCCAAGGTCATCCAGCCAGGTGCAAGTGGAGGAATGGGGAATCAAACCCAGTTCTCCCAGATTAGAGTGCAGGCACTTAACCACTACACCAAACTGGCTCTCCGATGTAAGATGTGAGGTCGGCTCTTAACCACTACACCACACCGATATGGTGTAGGTCGGCTCTTGTCTTTATCTAAGGGGACTTCTAACCAGGATTATGACCTTGTGCCAACACACCAGCTCCTTAGCATACTTACGCTGTATCTTAGTAGCACCCAGTGTGGTGTGGCGGTTATTTGTCTGTCTAGGATTTAGTAGACTTTGGTTCACCCCTCTGATTGCCATGGAGGCCTGCAAGGGTGACCTTAGGCCTCTCATTCTCTCTTTGCCTAGTCTACCTTACAGGGTTGCTCTGAAGATAAAATGGATGAGAGGACACTAATATAAACCTTTTGGGGTCCCTGTTTTGGAGAAAAGTGGGGTACAGCTTTCCATGGCTGAACTTCTGTTGACTTACCGAAAATGTTACCTATTAGATTAACTAATCTTATGGAAGTCTATCAACAGGTATTAGTGGGATTTCTGTGTCCTGTGAAACTTATACCTGTAACTGTGGGATGTCTGGGTCAGACAATAAAGGATCAATGCAGTCTGTTAGTGAGCTTCCAGAGATATCTGTTGGACCAATGTTTATGGTCAACATGATGCTTTCGATGGGGACATGGTCTGATCCAATAAATTCTGCCCTAAAACATGCATAATGAAGATTTTATATATTCAAGAGGGGCTTGGCATTAATGCATGCCATTGGTGCACCAATCACCAAGTGTCAAATAAATGTTTTACAATAGTAGCTTCTGTTCTACAAGTAAAGCCATTGGTACAAGGGACGGTTCCTGTCTCTTTTGAATGGTGTGTAATAGAATTTGTAAAAATCTACACGACACAGTCCACGGGGTTTTGTTGCCACAGTTATAAAGTGGAGATCTAGAGATGGGCAAATGGATGTTACCATGGATGTCTGCATAACTGACCACATGTTCCCGTTGGTTGCTTCCTTGGACCCATTTTGGTTATTCTTGTGCATAGAAAAGCATCCCCCCTGAGCAGGCTAGTGTTCACAAAGGAAGATAAGAGTTCAAAGGAGGGGGGGTCTAGCTCTCGTCCACTCCCCCTCCCCATGGCTGGGGTTGGAGAGAGGTGGGAGAGGCAATAGTCGATGTAACTATCACCTTCAACATCTGTCGGGGTGCTATTTTTATATTATTACAGCCAATAATTCGGTGTCCTTTTCTTTAGATGGTGGCAGCGAGTTATGTGACATTGCCCACTTTTGAGATCTTGCTTCATTAGATTGGGTGACTGTTTATTTGAAATTGTAATGAAATATTTACTTTATAGAGCTATAAGGATTAGCCGAGATAATTGAGTGAGGTTGATCCGGAGCTTTCAGTGTAATAGGTGCACCCCCCCTTCCCCTTGTTTGAATACAGAGCTCAGCTAGAATGAATGAGGGAGCGAGTGTTTCTCTGCCTGTCACTTTTTCTCTCTCCCTCCGTTGCTTTTTTTCTTCTGGAGATAAGTGGGGCCTAATGCTGAACAAATACTGGAAATCAGAAGCTACTGAGAATCATTCACTTCCCCCTTTCCCATGGCAGCGTGATAGACACTCGGTCAAAGAGGGCCCCCCCTTCCTCTCCACACGGCAACAATTTTGTCACCACAAGCAAATCCAATTGAAAAATCCCTTCCACCAAGGGGAGAAAACTCCAGTTGTCAGAATCAGCAAACAGAATGAAAAGAACCAAGAGGAGTAAATTGGCACCTGGCGCAGCCGTGGCGGCCCGTGATAGGCTGTTGCATTGTGTCGGAGAGACATTCAACCATTTTCAGATATAATGGGAGAAATTAATGCAAATGAGTGAATGGGAATGAAATGTATTTTAATGCAGATTGGAGGGACTCTCGCAAACTGCTTGATAACAAGTCGCTGTTGGGGGAAAAAGGCCTTGCATTGTGAGGATTCATTTTTTCCCTATTTCTTCTCACTAGTGGCTCATAAGGGCCCTTTTGTTCTCTAAGTAAACTCTTTCTAAACTATTGACATTGCTCATTTATGTGGATTTCAGATTCGCTCTCCCCTCTACCCCCCTTCTTGAAAAAAAAAAAGTAGCCTTGGGTGATCTGGGAAAACATTAATTGCGAGAGGACAAGGGAACTGGCTGAAACAAGAAATTCAATCATTAAGTGTAATGTTGCAGTTGTCCATGCCTCATTATAAGATGCACACCAGGCAATAAACTGCATGTTTCGCAAAACAAATCTTTTAACAAGTATCGTTCAAGAGCCTCCAGCTTTGCATCTCTTTCTCTTTTTCCCCCGTCTCTGGTCATGATCACAAATAATCTTTAGATGTACAGTCCTTCAGAATTATTTTAAAAGCTGGTGATGTTTGGACAAAACGACTTTGTAATGTTCCGAAATCATTATTTCGCCCACTCACTTTAGGTGGTCTTCTGTTCAAGAGCTAGACGGCTTCTGTTATTACATTTGCTTTATCACGTGGACATTTATCATTGTCACACTAACGGGGGGGGAATTAAAAACAAAACAAAAACGATCTGCAGAACTTCTAGCAACTGATGTGTCCCGTTTTTTAAAATCAAAGCTTTACAAAACAAACAAACAAACAAACCAAAGCATGGAATTTGTGGTAGTGTCCCGTCCCCCCCAATTCATTTGTGAGCTCTTATTTCTTTGCACAAGTTTCAGTGGGGGGATCAAAACTTAAAACTCATCCGGCTTCCTTTAGTTTATTATAGAGAAAAAGGGGCAGCTAAACCATCGAGCGGAAAAGATCATCTCGGGGTAGCTGTGTGGCTTTAGACCGACTTCGGTTTACCCGACCCCAGAGGAAGGCAGTTAGGAGGGAGAGAGGTAACAGATTCTGCATTGTCCAGAAGTTCCAGACCAGTGATTAATGTGTAAGATAATGGACCTGGGAAATGAGTAAACACTCCCGCACTCCCTGCTTTGTGCTTGAATGACTTGATGACAAGGGCAGAGCAAGGTGAGAATTTAAACAGGACTCTGGGAGGGAGAGACAAAAGGCTAGCAACATCCAGGAGGGGAGCGGGGGGCTTGGCTGGCTCATGTTGCCCAAAAGGTACAATAATAATCGCCATTTGAAACTTTTGGGGAATGGATTCGTTTTAAAACTTCTCGCTTTAAGTTGTGTGCACTTAGTCTAGGGAAGGGGGGGGAACAACGAGAATTTGATTCACGCTTGACTGGAATCAGGGTGCATCTGCTTACTGTGTTTATGTACCAGTTTTCTGCCAGTGCACCAGAGGTGGTTTAGGGTATAAAAGAATGCCTTAAAAATTGATTACTCTTTTGTGTGTAAAGCAGGCAATCAAATAGCGTAATGTATGAAATATTACACATTATCTACAAAACCTACAAATGCTTTTTTGACATAGTGAGGAAGTGTGAGGTGACTAGGAATTGGGAAACCATCTTTTGTTTAACGGAAAGACTGACTTAATATTTCATTTTCCTGCTTCTCGCGGCAGGAAAATGTCAGAATAAAAACATTTTAAAATGTAAAGAAGCATTCCTTTAACTCAGGGGTCCTGTCCCCCCCATTTTGCCCACTGACATCCTTTCTGGCGCCCACCGAGTGTTTCTAAAACGTGGGTGGGGCCAGATAGAGCATTTGCCCAGCACAGCTTCTGATTGACTGTTGAGGATTTGATTGGCTGTACAAATTTTTCAAAATGTTGTTTTGTAAGCAGCTGCCACCACAGCACAAGGATCCCACACTGTGTTACTGAAGGTAAGCTGTGGCGACCATTTTGTGTCTGGCTCCGCCTCCTGCAGCAGCCATTTTGTGGCTGCAGCTAGAATTCCAGATGTGCCCACAGGCTCACGAAAGTTGCTGACTCCTGCCTTAACTTGTCACATATTTAAAAGTGAACACCTACCAGTTAATCAACTGAACTTTTAATTGACTAAACCCCAGATAAAAGTTTTCAGGCTAGTAAAAAGAAGATGCTCAACTTTAATCCCACCCCCCCGAGTGCCTGAGAAATTTGTCACATTATGATGTCTAAGCATTTCAGAGCTTACCGTCTTAATTGATAACGTTTCCCAAGAATATTTATGAAATACATTTATTTCAGTATGCTCTTTGTTTGGTTCCTGGGTGGGTAAGAAACAAATGTCAGGGTCTTTAAAAGACTTCATGGCTTTTTTAAAAAATTGAAAATTAAAATACCTTTCCCGAAAAATTGGTTGAGACCTTAATAGCTGTTTTTTAAAAAACAGGAATGTAATTGCTGTCATATTATGATTTATACGTGCAGCATGTTTATTTGGATTGATGCACCGTGACACAATATTCAAAGCTGCGCTTAGTTTGAAAAAGAGTTCTGTCAAGTTCCGTTTTGCCTTTTCCCCACTCATCACCTCAGAAATAAAACAGAAGGTGAGGCATAAAGAGAAGCATAGCATAAGTTTATTGAAGACTTCTAAATGACCCATTCATGTGGTGCCGGGCAATATGGGGAGGAAGGGTGGGCACAAGCACACTGGCCCCACCTCGTGCCTCTGCACAATCACCAGGGCTATTTTGGGGCAGGAACGCACCGGAACAGAGTTCCGTCTGGCTCCCGAGTTGGGCACGCCAAGCAGGAACTCATTAGCATAACAGGCCACACCCAACAGCAGAAACTCATTAGGATTGGCTACATTGGGGGTGTGTGGTCTAACATGCAAAGGAGTTCCTGCTCCAAAAAAAAGCCCTGGGTTTTGACAACAAACAAGGTAAACAGAATAAGAAGCAAAAGGTGGGTGTGGCTGGATGACCACACTTCTGGTAACATGGGGCCTAATATGCTAATAAGCTGTGTTGTCATGGGTGTGGCCTACTATGCTAATGAGTTCCTGCTGGACTTTTCCTACAAAAAAAGGCCTGACAATCACCATGTCATCTGTATGGTGTGAGTGAGCAGAGGAAGTCTCCACACCTCTGCTCACGGTCCACGATGCGGGGATGCCTCCTTTGTGTGTGTGTAGCATGCAAATTACTTGGCAGTTGTGTGGAGGCTAGGGATCAAGGCCACTGCCCTCATGACCACTCTCTCTCCTTGTGTGGTCAGTCAGTGTTTTCAAACCTGTGGCAATTGTTTTGCGTCTGGCTCTGCCTCCTGTGGCAGCCATTTTGTGGCTGCGCCTACCATGCTGTGTCAGAATTCCAAATGTGCCCACAGGCTCAAACCATTAATCAGTACAGGGTGTTAAGTAAGACCCCCCCCCAATATCATAGCTTCATTCTCCCAGCATAGCCCAACTTATTACTACCCCCCGGAGGATGGGGGGAAGTCATTCTTCAGCTCTTTTAATGGAACCCCCTGTCGATGGAGGCAACAGCAAACCACCTCTGCATCTCACCTGCTTCGAAACCCCCCCTTGCCGGGATCGCCGTAAGTCAGCTGCAACTTGGCCACACTTTACTCTCTCTCTCTCACACACGTTTTCATCCCCTGTGGACAAGGCCCCACAAAGCACCGCATTTGTGAATCTTATGTAAACCTGCAGAACGTAAGGATATTGTGGGCTGTATCCCTCCTTTGGCTTAATTCACATGGACACACGTGAAGCTTCCTGATCCTGAATCAGCTGATCCTGAATCAGACCCTTGGTCCACCGAGGTCAGTATCATCTACTCAGACGGACAGCCGGTCTCCAGGGTCTCAGGCCGAGACAGCTGGTTTCCCATCACCTACTGCCTGGTCTTTTTAAACTGGAGATGCCAGGGACTGAACCTGGCACCTTCTGCATGCCAAGCAGATGCTCTCGCACTGAGCCACAGCCCCTCCCCGATCTAATCATTATCTAAGCAATGAAGGGAGTGCCACTTAAATTGGAGAAAGGTTCCTTAAGCCGAAGGAACTCTTCACGCTTGGCTTGGTGGACTGGTAGACTACAGGATTGTAGTGCTAGGCAGTCTCCTTGTCTCCCCACTGTGTTACAAGCTATGGGTCAGTTTTAGGGATGACACCGAGACCACTCAGGGTGCTTGCCCAATCTCCACCCTGTCCAAGTATTTGAGCCTGCACTGGTGCTCCTTTGCAAGAGGATGGTGAAAAGAGGAGCGCTAAAAGGTGCTCTGCCTCACCTCTGTACTGGGTAAGCATTCTTTACCTGGATTTGCCACATAAAGGGGGAGAGAGGTGGATTGCCGCAGCTGGTGACAAAAGTTTCCATTCCACAAGGAAAACCTCTAGAACAGGGGTGTCAAACATGCAGCCCCGGGGGCAGGATCAGGCCCTCGGAGGGCTTCTATCAGGCCTGCAGCGGAACTGGCTGTCTTCTGCTTCTTCTTCCAGCTCTGCTGCTGCATCATCATAGGTTTGGAGCTTACAGATACACACCTGAACAGCAAACTCAAGATTGCAAGAGCACAGACATCTTGATGCAATAATTCAGAGCGAGAGGTGTCAGTTATTAGGTAAAAAGGTAAAGGTTCCCTTGCTCGAAAGCCAGTCGAATCCGACTCTAGGGTTGCGGTGCTCATCTCCGTTTCAAAGCCAAAGAGCCAGCGCTGTCCGAAGACGTTTCCGTGGTCATGTGGCCGGCATGACTAAACACCAAGGTGCACGGAACGCTGTTACCTTCCCACCGAAGTGGTACCTATTTATCTACTTGCAATTTCTTGCTTTCGAACTGCTAGGTTGTCAGTTATTAGTCACTGCTAAATAAACAAAACATTGCAAGAGTGCTGATGTTTTAAGCATGTTTTTATTTTAAGTAAAAAAGCCCCTTTGTGTTTGTGTCCTTTATAAAGTTTATATCTCCGCTACCGGGCATTACATTTTATGACACACACACGGCCCGGCCCAACAAGGTCTCATTTATGTCAAATCCAGCCCTCATAACAAATGAGTTTGACATCCCTGCTCTAGAACAAAGTTTGACTCCAGTGACACCTTTAAGACCAACAATTTTAATTCTGGGTAGAAGCTTAAAGGTGCCACTGGACTCAAACTTTGTTCTATTGCTTCAGACCAACCCAGCTACTCCCCTGAATCTACCTTCAAGGGAAACCTCTGTCATATAGGAATGCAACCCTATCAGAAAGTTCTTCTGAGCCAGTTTGGTGTAGTGGTTAGGCATGCAGACTCTGATCTGGGAGAACGGGGTTTGATTCCCCACTCCTCCACCTGCAGCTGCTGGTGTGATCTTGGGTCACTCACAGTTCTCTCAGAGCTGTTCTCTTAAGAGCAGTTCTCAAAAGAGTTTTCTCAGCCCCACCTACCTCACAGGGTGTCTGTTGTGGTAGGAGTCTCAGGGTGCGTTCAGACGCGCCGTTTGAGCCGTTTTCAGCACAGCTCAGAAACGGCTTTTCCCTGCGCGTTCACACGCCCAACATCTGCCCACCGTCCCCAGCCGTCGCTTTCTGGAGCAAACCCCCTTTGAAACGGAGTATTTTGGCACCACTTACCCAAGTGGTGTTTTCCATGATTCTCCGTTTCAAGCCGCACTTTTCCCTGTCTGATCGCTCCATCCAGCCACTTCCGGGTGCTTCAACCCCCCTCCCTCTGGGAAGCTGCCTCCAGCTTCCGGTTTTAGTCCTCCATTTTTTTCCCCCCTTACCGGTGTGCGCTTGAGCGGAGCTCCGCACTTAGGTTAAAAAAGAAAAGGTCTACTGGTGCCTAGTTTAGGCATTTAGAGGAGTCCGGGATCTCGGGGAGGCCATTTTTAAAAGGACTCTTCCTTTAAACTTTAAAGGGACCTGTTGAGCTCGCTCTTCTTCGCACCGGCCAAACTTCCTGTTCGGGAGAGGGCTGCCTGTGCGCATGCTCAAAGGAGAGGGGGAAACCCCTCCCACCTGCAGGAGGACGGCGGGGCGCTCGGAAGGAGGAGGTGAGTCTGAGCGCGATTCTCCAGTTTAAAAAAAAAGCGCATCGTGCCGGAGCAGTTTAAACCGCTCCAGCACGCTGTCTAAACGCACCCTCAGAGTGGCTTTCAATCTCCTTTCCCTTCCCTTCCCCACAACAGACACCCTGTGAGGTAGGTGGGACTGAGAAAGCTCTGACAGAAACTGTTCTTTTTCAAGAACAGCTCAGACAGAACTATGGCTTGCCCAAGGTCTTCCAGTAAGTGCAAGTGGAGGAGTGGGGGAATCAAACCCAGTTCTCCCAAATTAGAGTCTGCACACTTGAACTCTACACCAAACTGGTGTAGAGCAGTTTCTGTCAAGAGCTCTCTCAGCCCCACCTACCTCACAGGGTATCTGTTGTGGGGAGAGGAAGGGAAAGGAGATGAAGGGTGGGGTATAAATCCAATCTCCTCCTCCTCCTCCTCCTCCTTGATATTCAAAGTCTGGAAGCATCCCTTCCAATCGAAGCAGAGCAAAGCCCTCCTCGCCCCCTGCTTAGTAAAGGAAGCTGGGGAAAGTCAAATTTTAGCACACAACATTAGCCCTTTCCATGGTAGACGTTCTTATAATTACAACACTAAGCGTGCTTAAGTGTTTGCGTGAAAGCACTAGTGCCACATATGTTTTCCTTAAAGCGTCCAAATGCTTTATCTCCCAAAGGCTATTTTGACTGTCATATAGGAGGAAATGGTGGTCTGGAGAATTATTTTGTTAAAAAAAACTGAATAACTGTTATTTGCATGGCACTTAAAATGCAATAGAATTTATTTCCTCCTGAAGGAGTCTCAGAGAGGCTTACAAACGCCTTTCCCTTCCCCTCCCCACAACGGACACCCTGTGAGGTAGGTGGGGCTGAGAGAGCTCTTGACAGAAACTGCTCTACACCAGTTTGGTGTAGTGTTCAAGTGTGCGGACTCTAATTTGGGAGAACTGGGTTTGATTCCCCACTCCACCACTGGCACTTACTGGAAGACCTTGGGCAAGCCATAGTTCTGTCAGAGCTGTTCTTGAAAAAGAGCAGTTTCTGTCAGAGCTCTCTCAGCCCCACCTACCTCACAGGGTGTCTGTTGTGGGGAGGGGAAGGGAAAGGAGTTTGTAAGCCGCTCTGAGACTCCTTTGGGTAGTGAAGGGCAGGGTATAAATCCAATCTCTTCTCCTCCTCCTCCTCTGGTTGAAATTGTTTCAGGAAACAAATGAAAAAGAATACGGGCTTATAGGCCTAGTCTGTAATGTCCGGTGATGGAATCATGGTTTCCCTCATTCCTCCATACCCATTTCAGATTTCCCAGTGTGTCTATATGCCCAGAATCGTGGTATTCATCACATGCATCCGTATGTATATATAAAAATGAGATACCCGCGGAAAAGCGAGCTATCTTATTGCTCTGAGCTACTCTTGTGTTCAAACAGATGTCGAAGCAAAGATTAGCTCTCTCTTCTCATCCCCCCCTCCCGTTTGCATGTGCTAGTGTACAAACCTTTTAAAGGCATCTATGAATTATTGCTTTGGTTCAGCATGAGTGCAGTAAGAAGAAATGTACCTCATCTGTAATACACTGTGTAGACTAATATCAGCTCCTTTTTTCTTATATTGCAGTGAGATATTGATCTGGTAAAATGGTACCATATTGGAGCTGTCTGTTGTGGTATTCATCATACTGTCACATCCCCAGTGCTTTGGAGTTATTGAAAAGTGCAATTGAGGGGGTTCTGTCATCTCGCGTTGCTATCTATTCAGAAGAAAGTTTGCTAAAACACTCGCACGTTGTGTTTTGGTGTGTGCCTTTCCCTCCCCATTTAGAACGGATTCCAAACCCTCCTTTTTTTTCCCGCATGACACCCAGCCCCCCTCCTTCCCATTAAGCAAGCATCGATGATTTAACTGGTCTTAGCATTGCTTTGTTTTGTGTAAGGTTGTTCTTTTGTCAGCGTTCACACCTGCTGCCTTTACTGATGATGATGCATTTAGGTTCCCTCCTTGGGGAGTAATAAATCTAAGGGCTGGGGCTTCATTGCCCTTAACACTTTTATCTGATAGCCGGGAGAAGGTAAGCAATGAACTTCTTACGTGGAGAAAGCTTTTAGTTTCTTCTCGCACCAAAAGGATCAGTTAATGTTACAGGAGCTTTCAAGAATATCGAGAGATACTGTCAGTCTGTCCTCAGAAGATTAAAGCGTTTGAATGAATTATTTTGTCTTGTTTTGGAAGTGGCCTGGGAACTTAATGGTGAATTCAGAAGGGTGTACCGTTGTACAAGAGTGCGAGGGTGAAAAGCGGGATTTAATTGTGAGTATGAGCAGTGGGCCCGACCTGGATGGCCCAGGCTAGCACGGTTTCGGAAGCTAAGCGGGGTTGGTCCTGGTTAGTACTTGGATGGGAGACTGCCAGGGAAGTCCAGGGTTGCTTCGCAGAGGCAGGCGATGGTGAACCCAACCTCTGAACATCTCTCGCCTTGAAAACCCAGTGAGGTCACCGTAATGCAGCTGTGACTTGATGGCACTTTCCACCACCAGTTTGGCGTAGTGGTTAAGTGCACGGACTCTGATCTGGGAGAACCGGGTTTGATTCCCCACTCCTCCACTTTCACCTGCTGGATGACCTTGGACAAGCTGTAGTTCTGATACGAGCTGTTCTTGAAAAAGAGATGTTTCTGTCAAGAGCTCTCTCAGCCCCACCTACCTCACAGGGTGTCTGTTGTGGGGAGGGGAAGGGAAAGGAGTTTGTAAGCTGCTCTGAGACTCCCTTGGGTAGTGAAGGGTGGGGTATAAATCCAATCTCTTCTTCTCTTCTTCACATAAGCTATGGCTACTTGTTAATCTAACACTGGGCTGAAGTGTCTGCTCCACCGACTCTTGTTTTTGGTTGCTAACAACATTCCTATAAAATATCAACTAGGAATATGAAAATTAAAGTTCTCACCTTTTGTAACTAGAAGTTCAATAGAAAAGAGCCAGAGTCCAGTAGCCCCTTAAAGACTAACAAAATATGTGGCAGGAGTTGAACTTCCTGGAATCACTGCTCATCCCCCTCACAAGATGTTTTGTTAGTCTTTGGGTGCGTTCAGACATGCCATTTGATCTGGTGTTGTGACTGTTCAACAACGGATTTTATATGCGCGATCACACAGTCAACATCTGCCTCCTGTCCCGATCCTGCTCAACCCCCCTTTAACCCGGAGTATTTTGTCACCAGCTCCCAAGTGGTGTTTTCTCAGTTCTCCCATTTAAAGCCGTATTTTCCCCCTTTTGTGATTGCTCCTCTGATGTCAAGACACTTCTGGTGGTTTAAACCCACTCCCCACTCGAAAGCTGCTGTGGAAGCCTGAGGGGTCTGCTTTTCGCCTGTCATTTTTTAATGCGTCGGCGGTATGCGCATAAGCGGAGCTCTGCTCCCGCGTTAATAAAACCAAAGTTTAAATGGTGACTCGTTTTAGCGTTTAGACGAGTTCGGGATCTCATGGAGGCCAGTTTCGGGTCAAAAGTTTAAAGGGAAGTGTTCTGTTACAGTGGTTGGAGACATCGCAGGGCTTGCTTTTGACAGGAAACTAGTTGTTCTGCACATGTGTGAAGATTCCAGTTCTACAGATGACTGCCTATGCGCATGCGCAAACTGATATTTTTTTTAAAAAAAACCACCGACACACGTCAGTAGTGTAGACAGCGGGGAGCGATGTGACTGCGCAGTGAGCCAGGATAAGGAGGTGAGTGTGATCGCGATTATCCAGATTAAAAAAAAATCGCATCGGGACGGGACCAATTTAAACCCCGGCCACCACGCTGTCTGACCGAACCCTCTAAGGGGCTACTGGACCCTTGCTCTTTTCTACCGCTACAGACAGACTAACACGACTGCCCATCTAGAAATTCAAAATAGCTGCAAAGAGGATGCCAACGCTTTTGGCCTCTTCTTGCCAAATATGAGAGCCTCCAAACTTCTTGGGAGTAAGCCTCATTCAGTCGGGTTGTGAATAGACCTGTCTAGGATGCTACCATCACCGCCTGAGCTAGCTTGCTGGAATCCACACCTCACAGAACCAGAAGTACATTATGCTGGGATAGACAGTTGTATTTTTATATTTATGATGCTATATTAACCATGTACCATAATAACAAGTATTGTAGCTCAACTGCAAGCCCTAGTGGGTTCAGTGGGACTTGTTCCCAAATCACCGTGCATAGGATTGCAGCTATATTTATGTATTTATGACATTTTAAGGTCATCTTTCCTCAAAAAAGAACCTGCACATACATCCAAATTTTTCACATGTCAGTGTTTCCACTATCTGATATAAAACTGAGATATGATAGTCAATAGAAATATGCTTATAATTTCTTTTAGACAGTCATTTCACTCTGGTAGGACTCCACAGGTCAAAGGGGCCTCTTAAACAGATCTGCAAAATATATATGTCGTTGTCTGCATATGAAATGTGTTGTTCTGACATATGCAGTCCAGTTAGGGTTGCTTGGTCTCCTGGGAGATTTCCCAGCATTCCCTATGTTGCCTGCCAGTGCCTGAAAAGCCAGCAGAAGAGGATTGTGGGGAAATGGGGTGGGCACACAGGTGCTGTGTTAGTGTGCAACGTTGCGGGGGAGGGAAGCTCTAGGATTTGTCAAAAATTCTGTGGTTTAACCATAGAGTTTTGGAGAATCCTAGAGCATCACTTTGACGTTATGGCATCACTTCTGGTTTTTCACAAGAAGTGCTGTCTCATGCCAATGTGATGCTGGCATGCCTGTCCCTACCTCCAAAATCTTCTGGAGGTTCCAGGCTGTGGCCCAGTATCCCTAAGTCCAGTGTTGTCTGTTATGACTGGCAGTGGCCCTTGAGTATTCCCTGAGAAGCTTTTTTCCCCAGATGTGCTGTCTGAGGCCTGAAGAAGTGAGGGGAGCCCTGCTTAGAGATCTTCGGGAGGCACTGCAAGGCTTCCTTGTTTGCCAGAGCTTTTGAGGGGCTTTGAATGGCAAGCATCTTCCAAGCAGGGGTCACGAAGGCAGGAATGTAGTGTTTGTTGTTTTATTCTCATTTTAACTGAAAATGATTTTCATCTATTATTATAAGCAACCTGGAACCACGAGGAAAAGCAAAGTATAAATGTTTTAGTAAATAAACAATGTAGAATGATTTGGGGTTGATCCTGGAATGTCCTATGTGTGGAGTGTGTGTCCTGATATACACAGTTGTATATTTATAGTATGAGGCAGATGCTTTGAAAGGTGTGTTAGATGTCATAAGAATGTTGGGCATGAATGCATATGCTTTGTTAAAAAGTCAATTATTCAGCAGTGTTGGAAAAAGTAGACAGTATGATAATTGCACTTATTTCCCCTCAAAATTGTATCAGCATCCAACCCATTTTCAATGAGAAAATGTAACTAAACTGAACAAGCCAAAGAGGATGATAAGAAACAAACCTATGGCAACAGTGGATGGTTTTAGGTTTGGGAAGGAGGCATCTACCAATCCAGATGAATTGAGCTTCAGTGTTCCATGAACATGTGAACCTGAAACCCAGTATAGCACTGACATTCAGGGTCAGCCATTCTTAATGGCAAAGGCACCAAAGAGCAGGAAGTGTTTAGCACAGGGGTCTTCCAACATGGTGCCTGCCAATACCTTAGATGGTGCTCGCTAAATGGGTGGGGCCGGGTGGGGCTCTCGCCCAGCACAGCTTTTGATTAGCTACCGAAGATCAGGGCTGCAGCCTGGAGAGGGCGAGGTTTGAGGAGGGGTGGGACCTCAGACAGGTACAATGCCATAGACTCCAACCTCCAAGCCAGCCATTCCCTCATGGGGAAGCATTGTTGCCAATCTCCATGTGGGGGCTGGAGACCACTCAGAATTACAACAATTAGAACAATTACAACTCCCTCTCTAGGAGGGAGGGGGAGGAGATGGAAAGCTGAAGCCAGGGGGCACATAATGGTAGAATGACGGTTGGCTGGGAGGCAGATAGGGTTGCCAACTCCAGGTTGGGAAATTCCTGGAGATTTGAGGGGTGGGGCCTAGAGACGGTGAGGTTTGAGGAGGGGTGGGACCTCAGACAGGTACAATGCCATAGACTCCGCCCTCCAAACCAGCCATCCCCTTATGGGGAATCATTGTTGCCAGTCTCCAGGGGAGGGATGGAGATCATGCAGAATTACAACTGCTCTTCAGATGGCAGAGATCAGTTCCCCTGGAGAACATGGTGGACTCTGTGTTTGTGAACTCTAATCTGGAAGAACTGGGTTCTCCATATGCAGCTGCTGGGTGACCTTAGGCAAGCTACAGTTCTCTCAGAGCTGTTTGGTCATGAGCAGTTCTCTCTGAGCTCTCTCAGCCCCACCTACCTCACAGGGTGTTAAGTAGGCAACTCAACAAGAGGCAGTGATTTCAGCAAAGTGATTCAGCTTTATTGTAACAGCAACTAGACGATCAGACAACAACGACAACACACAACAACAAGTGGAGCACAGCTCCCTTTTTAAATAATCCGGGCTGTCTAAGCCACGCCCATATAAAAGTTAACAACCAATAGAATAACAGAGTTAAAGACCAATGAGGTCTGTTCCCTCCACAAACATATTTACAGCGGTGATTGGTTCTTTTAAACAGTTCCATAGGAACGACCAATAGAAATGTTACAGCTTACAATCCATTCCTTGCATCAAGCTTAGAATGGAAAAGAATAGGCTCGGTTTCACAGTTAGGACGTAACACAGGGTATCTGTTGTGGGGAGAGGAAGGGAAGGAGATTGTAAACTGCTCTGAGACTCTGAGTGAAGGGTGGGGTAAGGATCCAATCTCCTCCTCTTCTTTTTTTATTTTGATCTAGAAAGCCTTAAATATTTTGGGGTTGCGGTGGAGTGTAAGAGCTTCCAAGAAGTTATTCTTGGTGCCTATCCAATAGTTATGGGACTCTGTGTCAGGCACTCCAATAACTCAGTTCAACAGCAGTTCCTTAAACAGGTAAAGCTTTATTTTGATCAGAGTCAAGTGAAGCAGTCTATAACGTTAGTGTCAGGAATGAAAGTTACAAAATGGCTATTACAATTATAGGAGATTCATACATGCTACTCTGACATCTGGGAACCAATGGGTAAGCTGAAAAAATGGCGGGGAGGCATCTAACGGGAGATTGGGCGGGGGGGCACGGGAGATTAGGGTGCTTTGCACCTAACAGACTAAGCAGTCGAGGCCAGGGGAAGATAAGGGAGGCTGTGGAGACATTACAGCTGCAAGGCAAATCACATTCCTTCACACTCATACATCACCCAATTAACCCATGGCGGGGCACCCGACACTCTGCCCCACCAGGGGTTCATCAACCAAACAGGATATATAACGTTAGAAGAATAAATAGAAAACTAAATACAAAGTAACACCTTGTTCTGATGGCTGGGTTTAAGTGGACACAGAGGTATTTTAATTGTTGAGTTTTTTTAAAAGCTCACAGTAATAGGGCCACATTGGCAGCATAACTTCGTGGCTGCTTTAAGTATGCACTAATTGACTCATGCTGGAGAGTCAATTAGCCACGGTGGCTCAGTGGTTAAGACATTGAGCTGCAGACTGGAAGGTCAGTAGTTCGGCAGTTCGAGACCCGAGTGCCGCGTGACGGAGTGAGCTCCCGTCTCTGGCCCCAGCTCCTGCCAACCTAGCAGTTTGAAAGCAAGACCTTGCAAGTAGATCAATAGGCACTGCTTCGATGGGAAGGTAACAGCGTTCTGTGCGCCTCGGTATCTATTCATGCCGGCCACATGACCACAGAAACGTCTTTGGACAGCGCTGGCTCCTCGGCTTGGAAATGGAGATGAGTACCGCAACCCTAGAGTTGAATTTGACTGGCTTTTGAGGAAGGGAAACCTTTACCTTTACCTTTAGAGATACTGAATTGGATCGAAGATCAGTTTCCATCAGAAGAAAGAGGGGAGCCGTTTTTGCTCATTTGCCTCTCATGGTGTCCTTGATGGTTTCTTCCTCAAAAGCAGCTCTGTGAGCGCCCATTGGGCTGCAGGGACAAGGGGGTGGGCCTTCTGTTAGTGGAAATGGAGCTTTGGGTGCAACCCACTTGATATACTACTTAGGAAATATAACCACATTGTCCATCTAATATTTGAGGGAGGTTTTTTTTACAGAGTTCCTTAACCCTGTGCACTCCCTTTACTGATATTTAAATCTGGAATCTCTGCATATTTAATTTTCATATTAAATTCCTTCCCAAGCCGTATTTTGGAGGAGAGCATCTGGTAAAGGAGACTGCACGTTAAAATAAATACATTAAAAATCAATGCTCCCTACTTGCACCATTTCGAGCCATGCCGGCTCACCTCTCTTTATCTAATCTACCCACCTGCTAAGTTTTCTATCTCCTCCCGAGGAAACATTGCTGGGTGCAATAATGAAATCATTTCCATGTCCTATAGAGTATTTAAATCAACAAGACCTCCGCTTATTAGAAAGGGCAGACGAGTAATGCTGTGGCAAAGCTGTTGTTCCGCCGTTGGTATTCACTCGAAAGGACAGAAATAGAGCATCACTGTCCTCCATGAGCAATTGCAATTTGATCTGCGCGCACGATAAAAGCAAAACAAAAATGAAAAAAAAATCTTAGCTCCTCGATGCATTTAGGTGCTGTCATAGCGGCTGTTGCCAAATAAGAATGCCGTGTGATGTTATTATAGTAAACAGCACTTAAGCATCGCTGGCAGGATTGATCAGGGCCGCATTAGAGTGAACTTCAGCAGACGACTGAGGCAGCAGAAACAATAACGGAATATGCAAACAGTTCTTGCTGTGAATCCTTTGGGGACCAGGCGACTATTATTCCCCCCTCCCCCATACTCCAAAACAGGCAAAAAGGAGCCGGTTTTGTAACCTCCCCCCTCCCCTAAAGAGAAGGGTTCCTAGGTATTCTGTAAATATTTGATTGGCATTTGCCGCCGCTCTTGATTACAATGGAACGTTACTGACTTCATTGACTATTTACCTTTGTTAATTATCAGAGGGGGGAAAATATAAACAGTAGATGAAAAACTTGCAGTATTTCACACTAGCTCTTTATTCAATAGGTTTTTTTTAAAAAAATAAATAAATAAAGATAAATGCTAATACTCCATCTTTTCCTGTGCTACCTTCCGAGAAAGACGTGTTTTCTTCCAAAGAGAATTTATTCTAATTAATTTAAGAAAATGTTGATATGTTGAGTTTGTGATTGTGTTTGGGAATTCTGATTTCTGAAATAAAACAGGGAGTAGTGTTGTATGAAACTCACTCGTACGCCCTGGAAGTTCATGATTGACGAGGTCCTGCCCAAAGATCATTTGTATTAATAAGGAACTGGTAAGGGACTGACTTATTCACACCCTTACGTATCCGCCCGGGGGGCACCCAAAGCAGCTTACATCATTCTACTCTTCTCCATTTTCTCCTCACAAAAACCATGTCAAGCGTGTATATGACTGGCCCCAGGTCACCTGGTAAGCTTTCGTGGCTGAGCGTGAATTCAAACCTGGGTCTCCCAGATCCTAGTCCAACCCTCAAACCACAACATCATGCTGATTTGTGATACAGCAGTACAGTTGCTTCAAGTTTTTGTGAGCCTCTTTTTGCAGCCTATAAGAAACAGTTTTGGATATGAGATTAACACTCACTTGCCTTTAAAGTAACTCATTGCCTTCAAAGCAATTCATTGTGTCCCTGGCAGCGTGCCTGAAACTAGAACAGTTTTGCTCGATCCGTGTGCCCTTCGAGTTGCAAACCTACAGAATTTCCCAACAGCCCTGAGAGTGCAAGAAGGAACCACAAGTGCCATCTGGTCCAGCTGACACTGAAAGCAAGACCATCCTAGTCTTGGGGAAAAAAATAAAAATTGGAAGGGATTTCTAAATGACCTGCAAAATCACCTGTTGCTATTTCCTAAGCAATCCCAAATATACACATTCCACTAGTAGAAAACACCATCAAAAATTGCCAAAACAATATATTAAACAATTATAAAAGAATCCACATAGTCATAACATTTTCCAAACAGCCTTTGCGAAGACACCCATTCTAGATCCTTGGAAGATGCGTTTCCTTTGACTTCTCCAGTTTGCCGGCTGTGTAAGTGGAACCAGATATCAGCAATTTCAACAAACCAGAAGGTTCATGTGGACTCATCCTATCAAGTTACACTGACTACATGGGCCTTGTGTCCTATTTTCAAAGGTGGAAATATTGCATCGAATGCCTTATTTATAGTTACAGGATGCATTAATGTTGTTGTGACACCACCAACCTTACAATTGTTTAATATATTGTTTTTGGCAATCTTTGATGGTGTTTTCTACTAGTGGAATTTGTATATTTGGGACTTCTGTGACACTAGTCTTTTCCCTTTGTTGTTTGGATTCCCCCAAGCGATGGCATTTTGATTTCATTGGCTGAGAGTTGCAATCAGTGGAGTGCAACTTTCTTGCTTCCCTTCTCCTGTTGCAGTCTCAAGTGCTTCTGGAAATGCTTTGGGGGTTCTTAGGTTACCACCCTTAAGGTGGGTCCTGGTTTCTCCTGGAATTACAGCAGATCTCAATACCGAAAGGTCCGTTCTTCCGAAGCTTCAGAGGGCGGATTCCATGGTGTACTATGACATCTAGAAAAACGGAAGTCCTAGAGTGGCATCATGTCTCTAGTGATCTCCTTCTCCATCTTAAACTCCACCCTGCCTAACCTCACCCCAAAAAATCTCTTAAGAATTTTCCAAGCCATAATTGACACTCCTAGTGGGCTCCAAGCCTGTGAGCAAATAATACCTTCAACGTTCTTAATAGGAAATAGTTCTTTTGTATTGCAGCATTTTCTCGAATGCAGCAGTGCACTGCTCAGTCCAAAATCATAAAAGGGTTGTGGTACTTTTTTCTGCCTTGTAAATAAGCACTTAATATTTCCTGAAAGCGAAACGGTCCTATCTGGTCAAAGTGAACTTGCATATTCTATAATTAGATCAGAACACTGACGTGTTCATAATATAAATCACGGAACAGGTGCTTTTAACGTTGGAGGTATTTTTTCCCATTAAAGAAGTCCATATTCAGTATCATGATTATTTGCTTATTTTGGCACCCCTATGTAATGGCAGCTGACAGGGGCTTTAGTGAATAAGAGTTGTAAATTTTTCAGTAGTTCCTGTTGATGTTAAGATGGTTTTATCCAGGTCTCCTCCAATAACGATGATATGATCCAAGAAGTTTGTGTCAGTCATACCATTTCGGGGCCTAATTTTTAGGGCTAGTGTGGATCCACTCAGTTGAGAGATGGATTTACACTAGGGTTGCCAGGTCCCTACCTTTTGCTGGTAGGGGGCTCCTCTTCTGGATCTTCTTGTATGCACGTGAAGCACGTGTGCCATGATGATGTCACCCAGAAGTGACATCATTGCTCTAGGCACATTATGTTGGGGGGATTCTCTAGTGTTTGGTCAAAAACTCTGTGGTCACCATAGAGTTTTTGGCAGAACAGTAGAGCATCCCCCCATGACATGCCCAGCATGGTGACATCACCTTTGGGTGATGTCATTGCGCCGGGCACATCGGGTGCTGTGGAGCTCTTTGAGGGCGGTGCTCCCCGTGCTGGCCAGCCGGCTGGTGGGCGGATCGGGGTCCTCAGAATGGGGGAAACTCCACCCCCATTGGGGGGATGGCAACCCTAATTTACACAGATTTAATGGAAATTAGTTAATTATCCTTTCAGTTCTTCTTCCGTTTTCCAAATGGGATGCATATATATAAAAAAATGATAGTAAACAAAGTACTTCACATGCTTTGCAGCCAAGACTTTGTTTGCTGTCAGCAGAGGTTTATAGTATCGATAACTGCATGCAGGGGGTGGTCTTAGTGATCCTAGAGCCCTGGGCAAAAGTCCATGATAGGGTGCAGAATCAATGCCTCCCTGCCAGGCCGAGCAAGGGATGGTCCTTGCCCCATCCAAGGGTGGCAGGAGCTGCCTCTGGAAGGTGGCTGGTGTGAGCAGTCACTGCCACGAGCCAGCTGCCCGAGTGCTTGGTAGGGCGGGCACAAGCAGCAATGGTGGCAAGACTCAGCTTTTCTTTTGTCCCCCTCCACGGGAATGGTGGGGCTTTTGATAGCTGGCCCCCACAGAGGATGGAGCTCAGGGCAGCTGCCCTAATCACCCATTGGTTGAAACCACCCCTGACTTAACCAGTAGGATATACCTGCCAATGACCTGTGAGAATTACAGCAAACCTTCCTCTTTATTGATTTTTTGTTTGTTTATTTGGTCACACAGTCGAGTTTGACTCTTCACGAACCCATGGACCAGATCACGCCAGGCCCTCCTGTGTCCTCTGAAGTTTGCTCAATTTCATGTTTGTTGCATCAATGACACTGTCTAGCCATCTCATCTTTTGCCATCCTCTTCTTCTTTGACCTTCAATCTTTCCCAGTATCAGGGTCTTCTCCAGTGAATGCTCCCTTCCCATTTGGTGGCCAAAGTATTTGAGCTTCAGCTTCGGGATCTGGCCTTCCAGGGAACAGTCAGGATTGATTTCTTTTAGGATGGAATGATTTTATCTCCTTGCAGACCAGGGGACTCTCGAGAGTCTTCTCCAGCACCATAGCTCAAAAGAATCTATTGATGTACAGTACTGTAAATTATCAAACTTCTTATGGGTTGTGCTATACGTGACCGATGGGATATGTTTGAGCTGGTGGATTAGAAGTCACTATTCGGAGTTTTCACCTGATGATCAATTGGATTGGATTCTCCCTTCCATTAGATCTAGTCTAGACTGTGGAGTGTCAGAAGACAAGCATGACTTTGCCTTCCTCTGTTTGAAGATGCTTCTTCTTTTAAATGGAGCTCCTGCCTTTGATGTGAAAATAAATTCAGGATTCAGGAATAACCTTGCCCTTTCAGGAGTAGAGCTAGTCGAAGTTGATCTATTACAATAAATAAATAAGTGGAAGAATAAAAGTAAATGGAAAAGAATTAAACTTCTTACCACCTTTTAATTGTTTTTATAAAAGGTTTTTGGGGTTGTTTTTACTGCTTTGGTCTTTCTGATTCCCTATTTTTTAAAATTGCATAGATGATGAGGCTTTTGGGGACAGAAAACTCAGTATGTCTCAAGCAAGTGTTACATCCCATCCCAAGTCAATGGGAAGAAACAGGCTATACATTGACTAAACAAGACAAAATGCTAAATAGACAAAAGATTTATGCAATCTGAAGAAAAACCAGAGTATGCTAAATATATAAAAAACATATAAATGCTAAATATATAAATTAATCGGAGACCCAAATTGTAAACTGGAAACCAAGCTGCCACCAAAGACCTTTCGGTGCCTAAGGTGGGATTTCTCCAAAATCCTATTGCTAGAGAATATATTACTCTGTCCACATGAAGGCCTCCATTGTACCTAAAATAATTACTTATAATCAGATCTTCACTAGGGTTTGTTCCATAAGCCGATCCATCGTGAGGAATTCTGAAGGCCAACCTCAAAGTACTTATGACAGATATCAGTACTTCAGAGCTTGCTACATGGGGCAGGCTTTGATGGGGAGACGTGTGACATGAGGTATTACTTGTGTTTAGTGAGTGACATGTCATCTCTAAAGGGATATAACATGTCATAATACCAACCCTTGCTCTAACGGTGCACCCATTTGTAACGGTGCTCCTGGATTAAACATAGGTGTGTGTTAACATGGGAAGGGTCACGTTGAATCCAGGAAGACCGCATCGAAGAGATGATGGGAATTAAATAGAAAGCTCTAGGGTCGAGGAGCTGCGGTGGCTCAGTGGTTAAGATGCTGAACTGCAGGCTGGAAGGTCGGTAGTTCAGCAGTTAGAGACCTGAGTGCCGCATGATGGAGTGAGCTCCTGTCTCTGGTCCCAGCTCCTGCCAACCTAGCAGTTCGAAAGCAAGAAATTGCAAGTAGATAAATAGGTACCGCTTCGATGGGAAGGTAACAGCGTTCCGTGCACCTTGGTGTTTAGTCATGCCGGTCACATGACCATGGAAAAGTCTTCGGACAGCACTGGCTGTTCAGCTTGGAAACGGAGATGAGCGCTGCAACACTAGAGTTGAATTCGACTGGCTTTTGTGCAAGGGAATCCTAGGGTTGAAACAGAGCCTGAGGAAGAGAGTAGGCGTAGGTGGGAAGGGCAGGGTACAAATCAAATCAATCAATCAATTAATAAACGGGGGCAGCTGTGGGAATGGAACAAGGACTTGGTGTAGAGATAAGATGGATTAACACATGTAATTCACTGCTACAGGAGGTGGTGGTGGTGGTGGCTGGCATGAACAGCTTCCAGATGGAATTTGACAAACGTATGGAGGCTGGAGCAGACAGGAGAAAAACAAACCAACCCCCACCACCACCACCACCAAGCAACAGCAACCAGCAGAACTTTTTAAAGTTGTAAACCTGTAAGACCCAAAAAACCTTTCATCTGTTCTAACTTCTAACCTGACTGCTCAGCAATTTCATTGAGTGTCCACAAGTTCTTGTCTTGTGAGAAAGAGTGAAAAGTACTTCTTTCTCTACCTGCTCTATCCCATGCATAGTCTTGTAAACCTCTTATCATGTCACCCCTTCGTCATTGTTTCTCAAAGCTAAGATTCCCCAAACGTGATAACCTTTCTTCATAGGGAAAGTGTCCTCCTCTTATTACTGCAGTAGCCCTTTTCTGCATTTTTTCCAGTGCTATAAATATTCTTTTTGAGGTGTGTGTGGTGTGAGTGGTCCAATGAGGTTGCACCATCAATTTATACATGTATAAATGATGTTCCTTTTGGTCTTTTGGGGTTTCTGTGTGGCACTGTAGCATGCTTGCACTGCCACAGTGCCACTTGTTCTGGAGTGTGCCACTTGTTCTCATGGCAAACAAGCACCTCCCAAGACAGGTCACTTTCCCTGAGATTCTCTGGGAGGGTCTGCCTGCTGGGTGGCTGTCTGCTTGCCTGCCTTAAGTGCTGCTGGCTGGGTTTCCCCATTGGAAACAATGGAGGTAATGGGGTTAACCTGTTTGGGTGCTCATAGAATTAGGCCCATTGGTCCAATTGCTTTGAGACTTGGGGGTGTATGTGGGGAGAGGCTCCCAAAGCCACCCTGAAAATTTGGAGCCTCTCCCTCAAACCCCATCCCTCCCAGAGCTACTAACAACACTGTGGAAAAAAGTAACTTTTTCCCCCCACCATAGAGAACAATAGAGGGAATGGAGGAGGGTTTGGGGGCCCATAGAATGGGACCCCCTGGTCCAATATTCTTGAAACTTGGTGGGTATCTTGGGGAGAGGCTCCAACAGCTACCCTGTGAGTTTGGAGCCTCTTCCTCAAACCCCATCCTCTCCAGCCCCCAGAATATACCCTATGTTTTCACCATTGACTTCAATGGCCCATAGGATATAATGGGGCTGAAATTGACATTCGGCTGCCTGAAAGACTCCCCAATTGGCTTGTATGGCCGAAACTGACATGCGGGAGCCTTTCTGCCCTCTGAAGCTGCTGGAGCTGTGCTCTGGTGCGCTCCCCCCAAAAGACCCCTGAATATCGCTGACCCAATCCAATAATGAGAAAAAAAATGGACATTTTATCGGATTGGTAATATACCTCAAGTGGTTAAGATGCTGAACTGCAGGCTGTGGAAGGTCCAGTAGTTCAGCAGTTCGAGACCTGGGTGCTGCATGATGGCGTGAGCTCCCCTCTCTAGTTCCAGCTCCTGCCAACCTAGCAGTTCGAAAGCAAGAAATTGCAAGTAGATAAATAGGTACCACTTCGGTGGGAAGGTAACAGCGTTCCGTGCGCCTTGGTGTTTAGTCATGCCGGCCACATGACCACGGAAACATCTTCGGACAGTGCTGGCTCTTCGGCTTTGAAACGGAGATGAGCACCGCAACCCTAGAGTCAGATTCGACTGGCTTTCGAGCAAGGGAACCTTTACCTTTACCTTTAATATACCTAACTGCATACCCATAGAAGGCAAACTAGGGATCATAAACACAGCAAGTACGGATGACTGGATGCTGCATAGGGATGCCAACCTCCAGGTGGGACCTGAGGATCCCCCAGAACTACTGCTCATCTCCAGACTACAGAGACCAGTTTCCCTGGAGAAAATGGATGCTTTGGAAGTTGGACTCTGTGGCATTGTATCCCAATGAGGTCTTTGTCCTCTCCAGGCTTCATCCCGAAATCTCCAGGAGATTCTCATCCTGGGCCTGGCAAACTTACCCCCTCCATTCCCCCACCAGTGATCAGGAGGGATCTGGCAACCCTAGTGCCGCAGCGGAACATCTGTGAGGTATTTCCTACTGAGAGCCAGTTTGGTGTAGTGGTTAAGTGCACGGACTCTAATCTGGGAGAACCGGGTTTGATTCCCCACTCCTCCACTTGCACCTGGCTGGATGACCTTGGACAAGCCGTAGTTCTGCCAGAGCTGTTGTTGAAAAAAGAGCAGTTTCTGTCAAGAGCTCTCTCAGCCCCACCTACCTCACAGTGTGTCTGTTGTGGGCTGGTAATACCTGTTGTGGGGAGGGGAAGGGAAAGAAGTTTATAAACCACTCTGAGACACCTTTGGGTAGTGAAGGGTGGGGTATAAATCCAATCTGCTCCTCCTCCTCCTCCGCTGCAGCTGCTGCTGCTGCTTCTTCATCTTCTTCTTCGTCTAGGAAAGAATGCTGGTAACAAAATTCCCGTGGCTTCTGGCAATCTCTGTAGTAGTACCTCATTTTTGGAATTCTGCTCAGCAGCCATTCACATCTTGTATAAATTTATTCGTTTTGTGTCCATCATAAATATATTTTTATTTCCCCAACAATCTAACAATATAAGCTGGCTCCTTTACTTTTTCACTATTATCCGCCCTTCCTTTGCTATATTGTTTTTGCTGTATGCTGGTGTTTTATTCTGTTGGATTTCGATTGTTAATTTATTAATTTATATTTTATGCTGCTGTTTTGTTGAATTTTTGTGGGTTTTAAAAAAAATCTTTTGTTTTGGGTTGTAGATTGCCTCAAAAACACTTTGGTTTGGGTTGTGTGAGTATATGATAACTAAAAAAAATGCATAGTTGCCCACTGCTTGATTCTTTTTGTTCCACAAATATCTGTGCATTCTGAGGCAGTAAACCTCTGCATACTAGTGCCAGGAGAGGCAGCATTAGAGGAAGGCCCTGGCCTCTATGTTCTCTTGTTGGACCCACAGAGGAACTGGTTGGCCACTGTGTGAGACCGGATGCTGGACTAGATGGGCCACTTGGTTTGATTCAGCAGGGCTCTTCTGATGATCCTTATTAAGTTAGACCTTTGGTCCGTCTAGGCCAGGGGTGCAGTAGAACAGCGGGGTTCGAGTCCAGTAGCACGTTAGAGACCAACAAAATTTTTTGGAGAGCTTTTGAGAGTCAAAGTTCCCTTTGTCAGATATCTCCAAGGTGCTACTGGACTTGAACCTGGATGGTAAATGTTTATGGGGGTTTTAATGATGGCAGCTGTGTCATGATCTGCGTAGGGCTGGGAGACAAGGCCTAGAGGCCTAGGCCCCAGGAGAGATCTATGTGGGAGTGAAAAGTTGACACAGCCTACAATCCCCATAATCCTTAGCGATGGTTGTAGCCAGTCGGTGCCCTGAGATTGTGTGAGGTGATGTAACTTCAGCTTTGTGAACTGTGGAACTGTGTTCTTTTCTTTTCTGCGGTCTTGCCTCTCACAGAGTTAAACTGAGGGGACGGTCTGGTCTGAGAGACAGAGTGAGTACAGGGACAGGCCTGGTATAAAAGGCTGTGGGCCTTGAAATAGTAACCAGTCAGGAAGAAATAGGGAGTCGCGTTAGATTTGTTTATTTTGCCTTTAAACGCTGTTATATATTTTAAGCACCTTGTCTGGTTTTCCTTGCCCCAGTACTGTATTAATAAACCATTTGTGCCTGGTCACCACGCCTATATTTCTCGGCTTAAAAGGGGCATTTTGGTTGGGCTTGGGAGGGTACTCTGGGTCTTCTCAAGGGACCCTTAGTCCAGAGTGGTGGCAGCTGAAAGTGGCAAACCACTAGGGGTCTTGACAAGCCGTCTTGTAATATCTTTGATATATTGAATTGGGGCCTAGGGCGCAAAAACTTTGATTGGCCTTGATAGCCATGATTTGTAGTTCCCAGGCTCCTACCTGATCCAAATGGAGACTGGAGCTTTGTCTTTGATATAGTGCTTCAGAGGTACTTCAATGGGTATTGCAAGCTCAGGGACATTTCCCACATCCCTCAGCACAGGGATGTGGGAAATGTTTGAATTTGGAAGTTCTGTTTAGCCTAGTTATCGACAGAGTTATCCTCAGTATCATCTGCTTGAGAGTCTAGACAGAGGCTATTGTGAATCAAAATGGAATGGAATGATGAACGCAAAACATTTTGTATTTATTGTGTAAAAAAAAAACATTTATATGGTACTTCTGCTGTTGTTCCTGGGGGATTACAAAAATAGTAAAAACAATGGAAAAAATCAAGATAAAACAGAACAATATGGATTTGTGAGGAATTGTTGTGGCTGATTGTGACAGGTCTTTCTTCCGTTTCCCCTGTCAGATGAATGTCTTCTTCCAGATAATCTGTCTAGCTGTCTCTTTTAGAATCTGTCATTTTTATTAGGGCAGCGTATGGATTTTGAGTTTAACATCCATGTGGCCCTTCCCGTGTAGCTTCTTTGTGGCAGCATTCATGCAGATTTTATGAGCTGTTTACGGCAGGCCCGTGACTTGTGGGTAGAAGAATGCAAAAGGAGGTAAGAGGGATTTCATATTTGTAGCTTGTATGACATATTTGTAGCTCCAGGGGGCATCTCTTGTACTCCTTTGGAATATTTTTGCACACTGGATGTTTCTCACTTTTCTGTGTGCATTGTCTTTCAAGGGAAGATAGACAGGTTCTGCTTGGAGAGCATTTAGCATAATAATTCCTGCACAGACTTGACTGATACGATGACACTGTTACCACTGTACATTTGCTGTACATTATACTGCTAAGCAGAGAGGATATCTTATATCTGTGGTGCGCTCACATCAGGAAGAATACCATAAGGTCTTAAACAGTTATGCTAATATAAACGTGTAAAAAAAATGACCAGCTGGATAAAGATTAAAGGTGAAAGAGCTTGTGTGGGTGGGATTTTTTGGGGGTGGGGATTGATAAATGTCCCTGCCATGTTTTCTGTGTATGTGTTTGTTTTCCTTGATCCCAGTTACCAGCTGCGGTAGGTTTTGCCAGGCATGCAAGTTTTCCAGATACTAACCGTTTGGAAAAGTTACATGCCTGGCGTTGGTTAAAGCAGTAACTGTGCAGTATTCTGCAAAATATTTCTGGTCAGCAATAATTTTGAACGTCCAATGTCCCAAAGATATATATATTTTGAAGCTGTGCTAGGAAGTGTAGAGAGATACAGAGGTGTAAACTTCTGAACCTATTTTGTGATCATAGCTAGGGAACTGGGAGAGAATCTCTAATCAGCAAGTGTTGGATCTTTGTCAGAGTCTTCTATAGCCTGGGGATCGTAGAAGAACTCGATTCTCTTCCCAGATCACTGCAAGGGATGCAGAATCACACGGCTTTCCTCTTGACCAGTGTCCACCATTCCTGCTTCTTGGCCAAACGATATCCATATCCAAACAATACGGGTACATAAAGATTTGGCTGTTTTACGATGTGTTGGAGAGCGGCAATCATGTAAGCCGTTTGGTCCATTTTAATACCGATACAGAATGTGTTTAGTCCATTTGAACTCCAGGGGGAGATGTAATTTATGCGTTCTGCTGCTGAGAGCAAATGCTCCTCTTGTTTCTCCTTGCCTCTTGTTGTGCTTCTTCTCTGCCAGTAAATTAGATCTATCCTGAATGTTTTCTCTGCTGCTAGAAGACTGGTAGTTAGTTAATGCTTCTTGCCATCCTACTGTTGCAGCAAACTTTATTGGATGCAACTCTGTAGGCGTGGGCTGATTTCTGCTTCCTGCTCTGCTAATGCAGAGTGTGTGTGGGGGGGGAATAAGTTTTTGCAAAGACAGAGACCAGACAAACCTCCAAGCCACTGGTAGGGTCTTGAAGCTGTGGCAGCAGGAATTCTTCTTCTTTTGAACAGAATTTAATTTAACAAGGGAAATAAGCAAAATTGGGGGGGGGGCGGGTATTAGCACTGTCTATGCATAATGTGAGGCTGAAGGGGAATTCAGTTATAAATTCCTTTAGTATTTTGTGTTCCAAAAGATCACACACACAAACACACACAGAAAACTGTTTGGACTGTGAAAGAATCCTCAAGGAGACTCAGATTTTTATATAATTGTTCCATTAACCAAAGATGCAAGCAACAGTTGGATTTTATCTCTAACAAAATGTATTTTATATGAATATAAGACATACATGTATTGATTTGCTTGGGTTTTTGCACAAAGCTCATAATACTTAACACACACGGGCAGCCCCCCAGTCCTGTGGGCTACTGTGGCGGAGGCAGCTGGCCTGATGTTACATCTGGAGGGGGCCTGTAGTCTGTTCCCTATGGGCGTTCCACAGAGGGAAATAACACGCAAGACACAGACTGTGTAGCAAGCATGTCAGAGTCCATAGCCACTCCAGCAACAGTGCCCCATTATGTCCCGCTGAGTGGCACACACAAGTGCAGCCAATCACTGCCTGCCAATCTGGCCACTGCCCCTTGATGCCACTCCTCTCCACAGAGAGCCACCAGACAGCAAAGACAGACTCACGAACACTGCAGTCCCAGAGAGATATGTGGCATGTGTGTTCCCCCCTAACTTTTGGGGAAGGGCACTCATGTAGCTGAGAGGATGCCCACCCCTCCCCCAGAAGGGGTATGATTGGCATCAAAAGTGCAGCCATGCCTGCTTGAAGCCAGACACCCCCTTCCCCTTAAAAATGTACAACAAAAAAAGAAGACAGAGGCCAAGATCAGATCCACAGCCCCAACACCCAATACTGAAAAGATACACACATAAAGCTGCAGTAACATGTGCTTATATAATGTATCAAAATGCAAAGTACTCAGAGTTACAAAAACAGAGTTCTCATTATCTATATATGAATACAAAGCCAACAAGTGCAAAAATACAAAAGTTCACATTATTTGAAATAATCAAGACCATCTCATTAGAAGGTGCAACAGGTAAGTAGAAACATATGGAAATTATAAGTTGTTGACAAAAATCTCCGGAGTCAAATTCCGTTTCGAAGAGACTTCCTCTAAACGTCATCAGTCTTTTCTAGGTAGCAACTGTCACGCCCCTCAGTGCAGGGGAGCGACGTATCCCCGGTGGCCGTGGCTGCTGGCGCTCCTGTCCGCCTGCTCTCACCCTGGGGAAGAGGTACACGGAGTCGTGTGTTGGCGAGGCCCTTAAAGGGGTTGGGCGCAAGCAACCTCAGATGGTGGGTCCGGTGGGTAAGTTCCCTCACTTCCCCACGGCCCACTCTGGAACCTGGCCTCCAGCACACCTGTCGGGCTTCAGAGGGGAGTTTCTCTCTCTCTCTCAGCACTCTCTCCTTTCCCCAGCCAGTCCAGATCTCCTCCTCCCCGGTTGCTGCCTCTCACCTTCCTTTTATTACCCCCGCCAACCTCCGGACTCCGTCTGCCCTCTGGCTCCACCCCCACCTAAAACCCAGGACGCCGAGACCGCACCTGTGCCTCCCTCCCGTCCTCCTGCGGCCCCGCCTTGGCCCGCCTGTTCTGTCGGCCCCCGGCTCTCCTTCCTGCTTCCGGACCCCGCCCCCGCTGCTCGCAGGCTGCGCGGGCTCGTCCGAGCTCTCCCTGGTCGTCTCTCTCCTTCTCCCGTCACAGCTGTGCCCGTCTCCGCTGGGGCCTTCTCCGCCAGCCTCCTGGCTTCTCCCTCTTCGCCCCAGGCCGGGGCTCCAGGTGCGTTTTGGGGGCTCGTGGGGGGGCGGCTGCTCCAGCGCCGTCCCCGCTCGGGGGTGGGGCTCGTCCTGGCCCGGGCCGGGACAGCAACAAACAGCAAGATGGTTTTCTTAGTTTTCATTGATTGTACTTATTTCAATCAGCTGGTATCCTGATCCATGATCTATAGAAATTTTGCTCAAACAGGCCCTCCCACTGTTGCCCCCCCCAAGCATCAAAAATATAGTGCATCACTTGGCCCAGCCTGAGAGTTCCTATCTATACCATGTGGCTAATAGCCACTGATTGACCTCAATTGTGTGCGGACTGGTTTTGGATTACAGCTCATCTCCGGATGCAGTCTGCTCCCACAGACCAAATGAACTGCTTGAATAAAATCGTGAACTACAGGCAGTCTGCTGAAAATGCGAACACACAGACTGGGCAAACGGACCATGAACAAGCCCCTGGTCCATGCCCATCCCTAGTCAAGATAGAGTTGTAGTTATGTTGCACTGGAAACTTTGCAAGCAGTATGGTTTACCATCAGCCAGAAATTCATGGGACCACAAATCAGACAAGATGATGGAGAATGACGAAACAAAGATTCTTTGGGACTTACAATTACAAACAGATAAACACCTGGAGCATAACACCCCTGTATGATGGACCTCATCCACTTCCCTCCCTCAGAGGCAAAATTTCCCCTCAGTTTTTCCGTCCCTTCGCTGACTGAGCAGCCCTGGTAACATATTTTCTTCTCTCCTGAAGAAACTTTGGCTGTCTCACCCTGTCAGTAAGATATATTTTGGCTTTTATCTGATCCCAGAAACCTGAGGGAAGGGGTAGGATCACCCTTTAACTTAAACCCTTGAAAATGGCACTTGAGACACTTTTACAATTTAAAAATGATAAAAAAGTTTTATTTAACATTGAGGGAAAAGGTCAGGTGAAATCAGGGACTGAAATTACTGAGGTTAAACTAGTAGAAGTGCAGACTTTTGTTCTTATATATCAGGCTAATGAAAGGGTCTTAAATTATTCACAGTTACCTCCATGGAGAGCCAGTTTGGTGTAGTGGTTAAGTGCATGGACTCTTATCTGGGAGTACTGGGTTTGATTCCCCACTCCTCCACTTGTAACTGCTGATGTGACCTTGGGTCAGTCACAAGCTCTGGCACAGCTGTTCTCTCAAGGACAGTTTCTGTCAGAGTTCTCTCAGCCCCACCTACCTCACAGGGTGTCTGTTGTGGGGAGGGGAAGGGAAAGGAGTTTGTAAGCCGCTCTGAGACACCTTTGGGCAGTGAAGGGCGGGGTATAAATCCAATCTCTTCTTCTCTTCTTTTTCTTTATACTAAGAGGCTTTTGATTCAGTGTTTTCCCAAACACTCTAGTACACTATATTTGAGTCATCACTGACTCTTTTGGCGCCCAGGAGGCTGGTACCCTCTTCCCAATATCCACAACCCTTCTCTTGGAACACTAGTTCACTTCTTGAAGTTTTGACTGATTTTTAAGGTCTTTTAAGGCAGTTTCTAACCACACTAGACCAGGGAATTCTGTACTCAGAGATAACTCTCCCTGTTTGACTGGGTAGGGAATTTCTTCTCTCCCTAGAACAGGGGTGTCCAAACTACGGCCCGCGGGCCAACTGCGGCCCGCGGGTCAGTTTTTATTGGCCCGCAGCAAATTCTGAAAATATAATTGAATACGGCCCGCACATGGGCACCAAGGTCTAGCGAGGGCCGGCAGCGCGCTTGGAGGGACACACGCTCCCGCGCCTCCCCGCCCCTCCCTCCCCGGACTCCCCAAGGCGCAGGCTCGGCTCCACGAACTGGCGGGAGATGCGCGCAGTGGGGCAGGTGACTTTGGGCTGGGCGCCCCTCCCTCCCTCCCTGGCCGTGCGCCTTCGGGTTCCCCCTCCCTCCAGCACTTGGACTTGTGAGGCTTCCCGACCGAGCCGCCGAGGGCTCCGCGCTGCGTTTCCCCGCGCCGCCGCCGGACTCTGGCTTTCCTTCTGGTGCTAGCCTCCCCGGGTACTTCGGCCGCCTCCCTGGTTTCCCTCCGCGACCCGCGCTTTCGGGCAGGTCCCTGTGGCGGGCGATTCCCTTCCTTTTGTAATCAATAAACGGTGTTTGTTTGGCTGCTTCCTCAGGAAAAGAAAAAAAAACCCTCCAGCAGACTCATGACTTCTGTTTTATTTTCCTCGAAGGCGGGGAAGCGAGGCTCCAGGCCAGGTGGCCCCCCTCAGGTGTGTGTGTGGGGGAGATACTGCAAGGCTGCAATCGTAAAAACACTTACTAGCAAGTAAGCTCCATTGACCTTATTTACGAATTACCTCGGGGGTATGTTATGTGGTTAAGACGCTGAATGCCGATCGTTAGGCCGGCGGTTCCAGACCTTAGTGCTGCATGAGGGAGTCCTGCCAACCTAGCACTTCGAAAGCAAGAAATTGCAAATACATAAATAGGCACCACTTCAATGGGAAGGTAACAGCTTTCCGTGCGCCTCGGCCTCCAGTCATGCCGGCCACGAGATGGGCACTGCATCCCTAGAGTCGGATTTGACTGGCTTTCCAGCAAGGGAAACGTTTACCTTTACTATGTTATGTTTAGGATTGTGCACTTCAAGGTGGGGAAAGGGGTGATGAGATGAGGAGGGGTCCCTGCAGACCCACAGGATTAGATTCAAAGGGGGGGGGGGGAATCTTCCAGAGTCTGACTTCTGCGCAAGGTTGAAACCCTGTATCCTTTAACCCCCCACACACCTTTTTCCAACTTTCACCTGCAGATTCAATATGTCACCTCTTGTGTGTGGCCCGGGCCTTTGCTTATTTTTCTGTATTTGGCCCTCACCAAAAAAACTTTGGACACCCCTGCCCTAGAAGATCTATCCCCTTTCCTTTGGCCTGAATGGGAGTCTTCCCTACTATCCAAACTTCCTTGCCAAACTCTTTCCCTGTTCTCTATGTTGAAACTGTTGTCAGCTAATGCTGAATTCAGACTGCATTCAGTCGAGGCAGAAATCTGACTCTGTCAGCACTAAACCCTTTTTCTGTCAGGGCTATTCTCAGATAGTCTCAGTACACGTGTCTTGTCAGTTAAGGCAGGAATCTGACTTTTCTCATCATCCAACTCTCTCAAGACTTTTTCTGCTCAGCTGATGCCAACCAATCAGATTGCTTGGAGCAGCCTGTCACTCAAGGCTCTCTGGCTCTGAGAAGAATTAACTGTTCACAGTCCTTTAGTTGTTGATACAGCACTTCTAAGTGCAGTCCATCACACCCTGATATCACAATTGTAGGGGGAGCGATGAGAAATAGGGTTTGAATAATTGACATTACAATCCCAGGAGACAATAGAATAGAAAAGAAAGAGTAGGAGAAGATCATAATATAGCGCCTACAAATAGAACTTCTGTGAGAAGAAGCTTACCATCATGCCAGTTTTCATTGGATCCCCTGGAGCAGTGCCCAGAAACCTCAAGAAACACCTGGGTATCTGGGCATTGAACAAATAATACCAGCTCATCTCCAGAAGACAATGTTGCTTGGAACAGCAAGAGTCCTGTGAAGATACCTCTGGAGTTCCAAAAAACTTGGCTAGATCTTGAATTGCAGAACACCATCTACCAGTCAAATATCTGACTGTGATAATTAATAATAATAAAAACTTTGAATGCTGGTCATTGAAGGCGGGCTGCTGCAGAGGGCCTTCTGAGGTATGTGGTTGGCCACAGTGGATGACAGGATGTTGGACTACATGGACCACTGGTCTGACCCAGCAGGGCTCTTCTTACGTTCTTAAGTATTTTGCTACAATTCTAATATGTATTTAAATCACATTTGATATGCAATATCAGTGTATCCATGAAAAGGGGAAACCTAGTAAGATATTCTTTCCTCCTATTCCCCCCCCAGACCAGTGTGCAAAGTGCATTCATGATTTATGTTTAAGAACATGAGGGGAAAGTCAGTGGTAATATAGAAGGAACGTTACAACTTCTTTAATATGCCTTTCCCCTTTAGAGTGTCAGTTTCTTCCATTCTACCTTGATGGATGGTTTTGGCTTAGCTTTTAAATGTCTAATATTTATTTTTTGGCAATGTGTATCAGTCCACCAATCAATTGCATCCTGTTTTGGAGAGGGAAGGAAAGGAATTTTCCCTTGACATATGGTGAGCTTTTCAGATACAACTGTTCAAAACCGTCCCTCCCCCTTGAGTCATACAGATTTGTGTCAAGGAATACGTCTCATTTAAAAACATGTCTCTAGCTTGGTGAAGTCTAGCCATTTTTCCTTTGTCTTTTACTGCCGTAGAGGTGATATTGTTACACTTCTTAGAAGGGCCTGGGCTAAGTGTAGGACTAAAACTAATTACAGCTTGCTTTGTGTGTTTGTAAGGCACTGTCAACTAGTAGTTGACTTATGGCGAGCCTGCAGGGCCTTCAGCACAAGAGACAAATAAAGGTGGGGTATTATAAGGTGGCGTGTAATAAGATGATCACTCCGTTGATTGAAGAAATCCTGGGCCTTTCCAAAAAAGCTAGACTCGAGTTTCTTCTATCTGATAGAAATCCCAAGATTATGCACCAAGTAGCCAGTTTATGTATGGTGATACTCAGATTACAGAAATTCTATGGTAGTTAGTTAGATATTAAGATTAAGTTTTAATCTGCTTTTAATGTTTTACCGATGTATTTTAAAATCTTGGAATATTGTAAAGGTGTACTTCTTTTTGTATGACTAGTCTAAGGACTGTAGAAATCAACTGAAGTGAACTGAAATAAAGGTGGTTTGGGGCACTGGGCCCATCTGCATGACAATCTTGACTTCCTTGGTGGTCTCTGTTAAGTATGAGACTCAACAAAGGATTCAGCTTCAAGTGATTTCAGCTTTATTAAACAGCAACTGTAAGTCAGGAACACACGACAACAAGGGGAGCACAGCTCCTTCTTTTAAACTCTCCCGGGCTGTCAAAACCACACCCATTACAAGTTAAAGACCAATCAGAATACAGGGATAAAGGCCAATCAGGACCGTTCCCTCTTTGCAACAATATCACTCAGTGATTGGGTAATTACACAGGTTTCGCAGAAACCGACCAATAGCAATGCGATATCTGAAGAGCCACATTCAGACTCAAGCTTAACGTGTGAATAGATAGGAGCGATTCACATTCAGTACATAACAGTCTCCCATTCAAGTGCTAACCAAGACTGACCCTGCTTAGCTTCTGATGAGATTGGGCTATCCTGGGCCGTCCAGGTGAGGGTCCTTTGAGCCTACATCTCCCCCCCACACCTTACCGTACAATCCTAAAAACACTTTCGTAGGATAGACCTGAACAAGTTTCAAAGTAGATCCTCTTAGGATTGTTCTCTTAATGAGGAGATATGTAGCTGCTTCGTGTACACGATGGGGTGCTCTTTCTACTCCTCTTTCTCCCCAGTATAATAAATAAATATGTGAAATGTATAGACGACATATAACCATTTTAATATATTTAATCTATTATACAGAGGAGAAAGAGTTACGAGGAACATACATTGTGTGCACAAAGAAAGGATCACCTGATGTGAAAGAAACCCACAGTACCTTCTACCGAACACTTCTTACTGTGTTGCATAAATTAAAAAAAAATTTTTTTGCATATATGCTTTGTTCTGGACCTACTCCCATTAGGTCAGGAAGTTGTACATTTGGTGATACTCTTTTATTAGTTTCTAAACAAAGAAGATCAGTAACTACGTCTTAGTCTCCTTTCATTTACTACTAAATATAATGAGATAGCCAGTCCTTTTATGTTGCTTGATACAGCAAAACTGAAATAAAATAAGCAATATTATTATAGACAGGGGAAATTCTTTTCTTGTTGAACTTTACGTAGGTGAAGTTAAACAGACAGCTCATGCTGAGAAACCTGAAACTAAGAGAAAGCAGCAGGGTTTTGTTTTTTTGTTTTTTTAAGACAGAGAATGAGTAGGAATTTGTAGGTGGACCTCAATGGTTTACAGTAGAGTAGTTTAGATCCAGGAGGACAGCCATATTGGTCTGAAGGATCGGTCGGATGTGCTTATTTTAATCTGAGAGCCCATTTCTAAAACAGAGGGTAGTGATGACTTTCATTTCTCTGACTAAAGTTAGTCATCTGTTTATTGTTCCAGGGTCAGTTGAATCTATTCACTTGGGATTATGTTAGCAATTATGTCTGAACTGAAAGCTCTCTTCTTACCAGTATGTTTAAGAAGAAGACAGAGGTGGGTGGGAGGAGACTACTATTAGTTGTACCCAGTCACTTCCTTGTTTCTTCAACTAATCTTTGGATGCCGAAACCAGAGCATGCTACAAAGTACTTTGTGCAGAAATGACAAACAATCTATTATAGGCTTGCCAAGTCCCCCCGGGGGGCAGGTAAACCCCCGCCTGAGAGGCCCGTTAGCCGCCCCCAGAAAATCAGGCCCCAGGGGGACTCCACCCCCTTCTGGCAATGTCCCCAGCGTGATGATATCACTTGGAGGTGACATCATCATGCTGGGCACGTTGTGGGCGGGAGACTATATGATTCGAGGGAAAACTCTATGTTTTCCTCTTGAATCCTGGTGGCCCCGCCCCCAATGTCCTGACGCGTGCAAAAGTTCCAGGGATGGAGCGGGACTCCCCCACTCCAAGGTAATTCCCACTTGGCAATCCTAATCTATTAGGAAAATAGTATTGGAATCTGATTTCTACTTGCCAGCTTTTTGGTGTAGGCAACTGTTTGACAGCCTAAAGTTAAGAGTCAGCGTGGTGTAGTGCTTAGAATGCCAGACTAGAATCTTGGAGATCCAAGTTCAAGTTCCCACTCTGCCATAGGAGCTTGCTGGTCAGTCACAGATTCTCAGCCTAACCTACCTCACAGGGTTATTATTATTATTATTATTTTTAGGATAACGTGGAGGCGAGATGAATGCTATAAGCTGCTTTGGGTTCCCTTTGGGGAGAAAGGTGGGGTATAATTGAAGTAAATAAAATAAAAATAGTAAAGGTAAAGGGTAAAGGTTTCCCTTGCTTGAAAGCCAGTCAAATCCGACTCTAGGGTTGCAGTGTTCATCTCCATTTCCAAGCCGAAGAGCTAGTGCTGTCATGTGGCTGGCATGACTAGACGCCAAGGTGCATGGAACACTGTTACCTTCCCACCGAAGCAGTACCTATTTATCTACTTGCAATTTCTTGCTTTCGAACTGCTAGGTTGGCCGGAACTGGGGACAGAGACGGGAGCTCACGCCGTCATGCGGCACTCAGGTCTTGAACTGGCGAACTACCGGTCTGCAGTTCAGCGTCTTAACCAGTTAAATACAGTTAAAGTCAAAGGGCTTTTATTAACTTAGTGGGAGAGGTATCCTGTCAGGTTTTCCATGTGTTAATTATTTCAAGGAAACATTCCTTATTTAGTATTCTAAATGTAACGATCTAATACATTAAAAGGACACTATATTCTATATATGCTATATATGCTATTAATGATCTGACAAACATGAGGTATAATTTTCTTATGCTCTCACAATGTTTTCCATATTTTTGTGCTCCTCCAAGTGTCAGCCTGAGAACCCATCTATTTAGGTCCATGATGTTTTAATGATAATTGTGAAATATGACAAAATGGGCTTCAGACCCGGAGGGAAGAGTTAAGTGTTGCAACGAACTGTAGCGGGCACCCTGTTCCCAAGTAGCCTGATTGAATCCCATGGACATGAATAAGAATTAACCCTCCCAACTGGGGACAGGATTGCAGCACAATTCCTTTTTTTTTTGGTTTTTGCTTTGCTTATTTGTTGAGAACTAGTTCATGGTATATTCCTAGAAGAGCGTTGTACTTGGTAGATCAGAATCTGTTGGTGGTCCCTGGCCCGAGGGATGTCTGGCTGTTCTCGACCAGGCCCCAGGGCATTTTCTGCCCTGGTTCCAACCTGGTGGAACTCTCTGTTAAATAACATCCATGCCCTGCAGGACCAGTTACAGAGATGTTCCACCAGGCAGAGATATTCCACCAGGCATTTGATTGAGGACAGTGACGGTTGTTTCCTTTTGGCACTCCCATCCCTCCTGCCCCCCCGCAAGGTAGTGGCTCTTTTAAAATTTTTAGTGCCATCTTTTTAGATCGGTTATTGTGTTTTTTTTTTTTTTTAATTTTAATGCTGTATTCTGAATCAAAACAGCCCTGAGCCCTGCTTGGGGGGGGGGCATTTAAAATCCAATATAATCATCATCATCATCATCATCTTCGTCTTCATGCTACTTTTTGACCATGTAGTTGATGATCTGAAGTAAACCAATACATTTTGAATCTCAACTGTGATTTTTTTTTAGAAGTTCCAGATACATTCATTTATTTTAATTTAGAAACTCCTAGACATGAAGTGTTATGCATTAAATTCAGCACCTGATCCACAGGCAAGCTCAGAAGTATCCAGAGACGGACCTAGCAAGGATTCAGTGACTTCCTAGTTGGGCCACTGAAATTAAAGAGACCTCCTTCGAGGCAACAGATGAAATCAACATGGCAGGCATTTTGTGCCACTAAACAAACAATCAAATCTATGCTGCTGCTTTGCTTACAACAGGAATGTGATGAGCTTTACTCTGGGGTGACTATTGATAAAGTAAAAACATGGACTGTTTCATTCTTAAAGTTGTATTTTTAAAATAATCACATTTCATTCACTTGCCTGTACATATGGGTTTTACGTGTTTGGGGAAAGCCCCTTGTAAGGATATTTTATTTATTCTGTATCATCTGTTTGTCCTCATAAAATAATATTCCCAATAAGCAAGTTAAGGCTGAACTATAAATGAGTAAGTCGGAAAAACAGTTTTGGCATCTGATGACCTTTTTCCCCCCCGTATAAAGAAAAGAATCACACGGCATCATTAGCAAACAAACACTGAACACCTAGACACGGAGTGGTATTAAAAGACAAGACGACTTTGTGACAAAGACAGGGGAAATAATAGAAAGCTGCGAAAGGTCTGTGCTTGCATCTTGTATGGAATAGCTCGAAAATTAGATTAATCAAGGAGCAGACATTTGGAAGAAAGTTTGTGCGAATGTCTGACAGTCTTGCTCTTTCCCCTCATTTCAAATGTTGTCAGGGTAGCAGGCAGCTCCAAGGGAAATGTGCTCCTTTCATACTTGAGTAATTGATGAATTGTATGCAATATGCAAATGAGAATCCATAAATCTTATGAATGACAGCTTAATTTATGTGAGCCTTAATGAATGCAGGATTAGATTTTAATTAAATATCCTCAAAGGCACCCTGAGTAGTCGGGGTTTTTAGGCCTCCTTTTTTATTATTATTTGAAGACTCTTCTCTCCCCTCCCCACTCCCCTCCATGTAGTTGCATATTGCAGAAAATCGGGGAAAAAATTAGGACTGTTTATGTTTTAATGATAAGAATTATAGTGGGTTTTTTAAATAAATAAATAGAGCAAACACTTCTTGGGTAGATAATAGGCATTTAACAGACTATCCGCAGATCTTCTTAGACTTCCTACACATTTCGCCAAATTTGATTATCTTTAATTGCTCTTGGCTTCTAATATCGGTAAACTATTTTTAATTAAAGGAAAAGTTATTAAAAACTTTTTCAGAAAACATACCCATGCTAAGGAGTTTATTAATATCTGCTTTGGCTATATCAGTGTTTCTAATCGCCGAATCCCATTCTTGTAAAACAAGAAATTCCCTTCCTTTCCTTGCGATTTTTCAAATTGTGTCTCAATGTCCAACAAGAATTTTTTGCACAATATTTAGTCCTCCCTAAAAATAAAAAATAAAAAATGCTATTTAAAATAGATACCACTGGGGAAACCAAAAGGAAGCTTAATCAGATATAGTTTAAAAGAGATACCATTGGGGAAACAAAAAGGAAGCTTAGTCAGATACAAATTAAACTCCCCCCCGAAATACGTAAACAGTAAGGGGTACCACATGCAAGTGCAAACACACAAGAGTTGTGAGAGCTCACACTCCTCCTGTGTTGCACAGACAACTCCTGGTTACCAACCAGCTCTGGTTACCTTCGATAGTAAAAGGGAGGCAGGTGTTTAACCAGAGCTGGTTTCCCCACTACTTTTTATAGGTGTCCACATGGGCCCAGCAACAAGTAGGGTCTTTGCAAATTTTCGTTAACTGCAGTTCTGTATATATATATATATATATTTAATTTACCCCACCTTTCTGCTGCAAAGCAAGAACCAGGACAGTTTATAATGAAAAGTCTCATTGTTCAACGAACAATACGAAAATCTCACATGATACGCATCAAGTGAGTCACAGTCCTTTTCCCCAGACAAAAGCTCTTTCCTGGCCTCAGGCATAGAGGAGAATGGGGCTGAGCAGATGGCCTCTCCCAGTCTTGCCCCCTCTAGGAGTGCCGGGCAGGGGGACTTCAGAGTGGTGGGGGCTCTTGCCGGCACAGTAGTCATATCATTTACCATGCATGCAGAAATGATGTCAGCCCGTTGCTGGGGAATGCCGGGGACACTGTGGCATTTGGGCAACACCCTGTAGATTAACCAAACTTTTGTCCAAATGCCATAGTTTTACACAAGCTGCTCACCAGTGGCATTTGGATTTTGGTTTTAAGCTTCATTTTCTTTTATATAGGACTGCCAACCTCATATTTTAAGGACTGATGCCAAGGGTTTTGTCTAGAAGTGAATTTGCCCTTGCGGAATGTATTTTAGAATGCCATTTATGAAAGAATATGTGTTTAAAAATGTATTAGAAGAGAACTGAACACATGAAGTTGCCTTATACTGAGTCAGAACCGTGGTCCATCAAGGTCAGTATTGTCTACTCAGATTGACAGCGACTCTCCAGGGACTCAGGCAGAGGTCTTTCTCATGACCTACTGACAGATTTTTTTAACTGGAGGAGGAGGAGATTGGGTTTATACCCCACCCTTCACTCAGAGTCTCAGAACGGCTTACAAACTCCTTTTCCTTCTCCTCCCCACAACAGACACCCTGTGAGGTAGGTGGGGCTGACAGAGCTCTTTCAAGAGCTGACCTTTCAAGGATAGTTCTTGTCAGAACTATGTCTTGCCCAAGGTCATCTAGCAGCTGCAAGTGGAGGAGTGGGGAATCAAACCCAGTTCTCTTAGCTTAGAGTCCGCAAACTTAATAACTACACCAAACTGGAGATGTTGTTTGAACCCAGGACCTTCTGCATGCCGAGCAGATGCTCCACCACTGGGCCACAGCCCCTCCCCACCCAAAGAGTTTTTAGAGTGGGAAACAACAGAAATCTATTACTTTATTCAGTATTTCCTTTTTTAAAAAATTACATGGTTATTGGCCCCGAGATTTAGGAACCTATATTAGTGTATATTAGGGAAAATGGAGCATAAGTATATAGATTAGGAACATAGGCCTGTAGCATTAGTTGAGTCTTGAGTACAATCAACATATATTAATGATACATGTAATTTGGCTCTTAACCCTTCCCATACCTACTATGGACAGAAACTAGTTTGTGTAGGTGCCAGTTATACCTACTGTATTCTGAAATTTTGTTTCTGTTCATTATGCTCAAGCCAATTGTCAAACAATTTTCATCAGATATCTCAGAACATACTAATGTTCAGTGTGAAAAGAGTAAGTTCATTCAAACTCTTGCTTAAGTTTATTTGGGGCAATAACACCTCAAAGTACTGTCCAAAGTATTTTCTAAAGAGGAAGAGAATGGTGGTCTTGAAGTACCTAACTTTAGGAAATATTGCCGAGTCATTAAACTGGCCTCACTGAAAAATTGCTATATAGAGAGAAGGTTGAAATGGCGAAACTAGAAATTTTTAATGGTGAGTTAATAAATCTTATGGATTCAGTTAAGGATTTGGAAAGATAGGCTTCATAACACTTCAATTAGTATCTACCTACCTACCTATTCAGTATATATAACTGAAGGTGTTTCGGTGTCAAGTACAGTTCCTAGAGACCTCAGTATTTTTTAATGAGCAAATATTTAGATAAATATTTTTTCAGTGTTCCCCAAAATTTCTCAGTTTTTCCACTGGAAGAAGTGAAAACAGAAGTCCTCGGGATAAAAAACAAAACAAAACTATTTCTGATCTCAAAATTTTCTGTTTTTTTCCCTCTGGCCATTCACATCTCTGCATTCCCCCCACCCACCCCCAGTTCTGTATCAGATAGTAGCTGCATTCTGATACAGCCAGCCCTTTAAGAGGCCATATTTGAGTTATTATAGAAATTGGCAGTATAAAATATCCATGAAGAAAAATATACCTAGTGTTATTAGATCTGGAAGATGTTCTCTCCAGCTTCTTTATTTTAATGGGGAAAATATTTAGGAAACAATATGCCAGTTGAAGAGTGGGAATGGACCTGATCTAGAATTTCATAATAATTAAGTTAATAATGGTTAAGGTTGCCAGGCCCTTAATGGTGGATCTTGGAAATTTTATCTTTAAAACTAAATTTCAATGACATTTGATACCATATAATGAAATTTGTATTTACAGCACAATGTGGGCTTTATACATATATTTTAGACTTGTCCCATCATTAAAAACATTTTGGAAAGTGATACTTGAACTGGGTAAGGAAGTGACAGTCAATATTAACCCCATGGTTATTCTACTAGACTACTTGCAAAGAATAAATCTGTTTTGAATGAATATGTTTATGCCTGGTGATATGTTACTGGAAAAAGATAGAGCTGTACCCAGTTTCAGAGTGCTGTAGAAAAGTTGTTTTGTCACTTTAATGTCAAAATTGGATTACATGTACTGTATCACCGGTATAAATTCATTGAACACTAGATTCGTTTTATAATATTTGGGAACAATACGTTTCAAGTCGCATCTGTCCATGTCTTTTTTGGGTAGATCCAATCCAAATGCTAGGGAAGTCAAGGTCATGGAAGGAATCCCCCATACCACACAAAAGCTGCTCCTAAAGGATTAGGGGACCATTGAGAATAGTATGGAATGAGGCATCGGGAATTGGCAAATAGCCCTTCTCACTCTTGCATGAAATCCTGTTCCACTTGCATCATATTAGGGTGATTTTCTGAGATTCCCTTTCCCTATTTCACCCCCTCCCCCTGGCCACATCTCCCACTATTTTCAAGGCTGCCCAACCCTCAGGATTAGCTTTTTGGCAGGGGTAATCAGGGGACTAGATTAAGAAGGGGAAGATCTGTTCTGCAAGCATGTGCCAAATTGTGGAAGTTAGTATTCAGCCCTTTAACTTCGTACAGATATCTGTCATTCTAATTCCTCTTTGAACAGCTTAATCAGGTTTATCTCTCTAAATTTATATATTACAATTTTTTTATTAAAAGTCAGATATCTTAATTGACTTGACTTTTAATATTTTCATTTGCTGCACTTTAATGTACTGGCACCAGTACATTCACTGATGTGACACTTTTTTATGTATGAGAAAGAACACATTGCTAGAATGGACTGTAGGTGACGGAGTCCACTTGGATGTTCCTGTTCAGGGTAGTAGACCATCGGATAGAAAGCTTCTTCATCTCTTTTTTCTTGTTGGCTGGTTTTCTATTTACAGAGAGTCTTTACATAGGGGAGCATTCCAAATTGTGAAACTTTTGATCCTCTTCACTATCCATTTATTTACGTTACTTATAGTCTGTCTTCGTCACTAAGACTGAAGGTGGATCACACAGCACAAGTCTATACAATCACCAGGATGGGACATCAACTAATCAGTGTAATCTGGTGCAATCCATTCCACCACTTCAGCATTCCACCACATTCCCACCTCGTTCTTCTGCATTTGTAAATCAGGTCTTATTCATGGCAGAACCGAAGGGTCTGAAATCATTGCACTAAGTATTCAATAATTGTATTTCTGTGCAAAGTCAAGCATAATTATGCATCAGTAAAATTCTTTGTCCTGTACAAATTATGCAAATCAAGTCAGTTTACATAGGTATTCATGATTATGCTGTTGCACAAATTATTCCACTTCTGCTGGATGGTGAGATACAAGGAATCATGCAAGGCACCAGAACCTCACCATGTGCCCCTGAAAATCCAAAATGCTTTTGAGCTTTCATCAGGCATTGAATTCCACCAGGTACTGCTTACACACTTTCAAACTTTTAAAAGAAAGCTGAGATCCTTTGAATTCTGAATTCTTAGAATATTATACCTTCCAACCATTATCAGATTCAATGGTCGATCTTTGCTTGTGCCAAATTATAGGATACAAGAAAGTACATGAGTAGAACTCTTATTTTAAGCATTGTCATCTGCAGGGCTTTTTTTGTAGGCCACACCCAACAGCAGAAGCTCATTAGCATGTTAGGCTACACCTCTGGCAGTGCAGCTCATTAGCCTATTAGGCCACAGCCCCATGCCTTCCTTTGGCTTGCCCGGGCGCCCCGTGGCTGCAGGGAGTTTGGGCAAGCCAGCTCTTGGGGGGAAGGGAAGGCAGTTTAAACTGCCTTCTGTTGGCTTGCCTAGGCACCCTGCGACTGCGGGATGCCCAGACAAGCCCCCCCTTGAAGGGAAGGGAAGGCCCTTGGACAGGCTGGGAAAGGCATGGGGAGGCATTTAAATGCCTCCCCGATCCTTCCAGGGCCCCCCCCCAGCCCACCTGCCTTGGAGTCGCTGGAGGGGGTTTGCTCTCCAGGCCTTCCCTCTGTAGCCAAGCATGCAGAGATTTTGGCTGGAGTGGGCGTGGCCAACTCTGAAGCCAGCCGGAACTCCGTTCCTGTGCGTTCCTCCCCCAAAATAGCCCAGGTCATCTGTATAAAAAAGCTTTGAGAAATGATCCTTCATCTTTTATTTTTGCATTCTGCATGTTTTGAAAGTGTGAGAAAAAACTTGATTTTGAATGGTGTTTGTTGATGGCATTCATTGTCACCTTTTCTTGCTCTAGCCCACCTTCTTCTTCCCCCAGGTTACTTTTTTCAGAACATATCATTAGGAGTGCTTGTTACATTGCAGGATATTTATAACAGGAAACAGCTGTGGGAGAGCAATAAAGAATAGTTTTCATAAGAGTTTTTCATTATCTCGCACCAATATATGATAAGTCACATTTATCTGGGTGTAGAAACGTTCTGACAGGTGTAAAGGATAGTTGATTGATATAAACTCAGTACTGTATGAAAATGAACCTTTTGATAAAGTCATCTTAGTTAAAACTGATAAGTAAAATACAGAGAACGTAAGCGTCTGCTATTATGTATCATTTTATTGCCTTTATGTTGATTTTGATCTTTTAAGTGGATAGTAAAGCATTGACAAAAGATGAGTGAAATGCAGTCATTGGTATAATGCACAGTTAACAGAGTATAATCTTGGTATCAAGGACAATTTAGTAGGAGAAGGTCTCACATTTCATTACGTTAGAGACAATAGCTAGTTGGCAGTATGCAAAATTCAAGAAAGCTTGTGGGCTTTGGTATGCAAAAATGATTATCATTTTAAAGAAACATTGCAAAGAACGGTTGGCCTGTCAACAGCTAGAATATGAACATGTTTCTTCCCTTAGTGGAAAGGTTAAATTTTAGTCCAGTAACACTGTAGAAACCAACAAGATTTTTGGAATATGTAAGCTTTCAAGAGTCAGAGCTAGCCCTGACCTCTATATTCCAGGCAAGCTGGATCTTGTCAGCTCTCAGAAGCTAAGCAGGGTCAACTTTGGTAGGTACTTGGATGGGAGACCTCCTTGGAATACCAGCACTTGGGATGCAGGAGCAGGCTTTATTCAGCTACTTCTCTGAATATCCTCCAGGCCCCCAGTAGGGGTCAGTCACAGGAGGTTGCCATGGCATCCAGGTGCACAGACACACTCTCTCTTTCTCTCGCTTGTGCACACTCTCATGAAAAATACAAAAAATATATTAAAAAAAAGAAAATAAAATCTTGTTCATCTCTCAGGTGCTACTGGACTCAAATCGAGCCGTTCTACTGCAGACCAGCACAGTTACCCTCTTCCTAGTTTAAAGATTCAGACAAGGCAAGGAATTCTGTAGATCCTGATTTATTGTAGTACACATTTTTGTAGCCAAGAGAAGTCTACTTTACTAGATACATCAGCAGTCTTCAAACTGCTTTCAGGAAATCTTGGATTCTTTGAGGTGCTTCTCTGAAGTTCCTCAGTGAGAAGATCAGTAATGGCCAACAACCTTTCCTAAAAGGCAACTGGCTCACTGTTGCCTCCTCCGCGATGTACATTTGCAAGTAAGTTCTTGGTGTGTTGTAAGATATATTCTCAGTTCTCATGTGCAAGGCCAGCCCGAGAGGTTTTTTTGCACACTAGGCGAGGCTAGCTTGTGGCACCTCCACAGGCAAGGCTGCCTTGTGGCGCCCCCCCCCAACCCGGTAGGGGCACAGATGTACTCTCCAGTCAGAGTTTGTGGTGGATGAGGAGCAGCGTTTAAAGCTGGTTTCGGTCCAGAATGCTTTGCTCTGGGCAGCGTTTTGCGGTTGTAGCTGGCACCTGCAGGGCAAAGAGAGTCGGCTTGAAATCAGGGTGCAACCTGGGGTGGGGAATCACTGGCAGTTCTGCCGGCAGCTCCTCCTCCGTATGTGTACTCCTCCCCCCACACTCTTTTGAGAGGGGGGCTGAGAGCAACCCAGGAGCGCTCCTGCCCTGCTGTGGACTGGGCTCACCGTTCAGGTGCTGCCGGATTCTGGGCTCGAGGGGGTGGCTCCGGGCAGGAACCTGGGGGCAGGTTCAGCGTCCTCTCTCCTGGGCAGGGCCATCATGATCTTGCCCCGCCACTGCCCAGAGGAGCCAGGGGGAGAGCCCTGCTGGGAGCTCAGGCATCTCCCATGGGGCAGGGTGGCAGGTTTCCGGGAAGCCTCCTGATGAATGCTCGTGTGGTGGCCCTTTCCTGCAAAGGGGCCCAGGAGTACCTTGTGCCTGGGAAGGAGCATTCCCGAGGCGGCCGCAGGTGCTCTGCAGCAACCAGGCAGTGCAGAGGCAAGTCTGGCCACTCCTCAGAGGCCAACCAGAGTCTCCGAGCAGAAGCCTTACACGCTCCCTGCCACCGGTCTCTAAGGGGCAACCCGATTCGAACCCAGCTGGTCAAGGAGGACCTGGCGGCCCAGCAGTGAACTCATGGCCATTCTGCGCAAGCCCTGAGGAGGGGCAGAAGAGCGCAGTGGAACATCCCTCCTCCTCCTGCCAATCGTGAGTCTTTCCAGAGGACAAATGGCCCTGCTTGGAAACAGCTGCTGCTTGGCGCCCCAAGGAGCAGACCCAGACCCAACAGTGTTCTGGAAACATTATGCCAATCTCCTTTGCCACCTTCTCAGAGAACAAAAGTTGAATTTTGCTGAGCAGGTTTTTATGCACGGTGTTGTTGTTTTACCAGCTCCATATTGGAGAGGAAACAGGAGACCCAGTCTGGAGTGGGCGCCCAGAAACCCATGCTGGAGGTGAGCAGGCAGCAGCAGAAGCAGGGGCCTTGCTGCATCCCTCGGAGATCTGCGCCCTTGGCCGTCGCCCTAGTTGGCCTAGTGGAAGAGCCGGCCCTGCTTGTGTGACAGTGGTGAGGCTCATGATGACTGGACAGAGCCTCAGTATCGATTATATGTAGAGAATCCCAGTAGCTTCTGCAATGAGGGTGATAAATAAGAAAATATATTTGTACATGTCAGATATGGGGATTTTGTACGCCTTTATATTAATGGATAGAGCTACAGCAAACAAGTCCTGACTTGGATGGCCCAGATGAGCCTGGTCTCATCAGATTTCAGAAGCTAAGGAGGATCAGCCCTGGTTAGTACTTGGATGGGAGACCACCAAGAAGTCCAGGGTTCTTACACAGAGGCAGGCCACGGCAAACCACCCATGTCCGTCTCTTGCCTTGAAAATCCTACAGGGTCACTGTAAGTTGGCTGCAGCTTGACGGTGCTTTCCACCACCACATCTTATAGCATCATATGCTTGATTCAAAATTGGAATTAATGTAAATACACAAAAGGGATTTGGGGGGGAGGCGTAAAAATGAAAACAGGGTTCTGTTTTTAAAATGTGAATGGAAGAACTATTGCCTTGCGGTTTGTTCAGTGTCCCGGTTAATAATTCATATCTCTGGATGACCATTTGGAGAAGGGAGTGAGGAAGAGATGCCCGAGGGACTCAAGCTTTACATCTAAAATATCCTGCTGGCAGTCCCATTGTGGTACCCACCACTGCCTGTATACTTTTTGGTGGTTCAGGGTTACCTACTAAATAGGGCAGATTTAGATCCAAGGGTCTTTGCTTGCTGATGACTAGCTAGTGCCTAGCAGCCCAGCCTGTGCTGGCACATAAAAGCGTAGAATGTGTTGTGTCATTGGCTGCATGCCATTTAGATGGTGTTGTTTCAGGAAAGGTGTTTTGATTTTGCAGGCACATTTAACAGTGTAAAGGTAAGGTTTCTCTTCAAGGCTGTTAACCTGCAAGTTATGTAAATTAGAAATTTTTAAAAGGTTTTCTCTTTTCAGTGAGCATGAGTCACCTTAAACTGGTTGGCGAGAACACTGCAGTACAAAAGTACGACGCGTCAGATTCCTACAACGAACATTTTTTCCAAAAAAGAGTAAAGTAGATCAAACAAAGCATCTGCCAACACCATTTAGATGTTATGCCTGCACCCAGTTTTTGTTTTCATGGGCAAATTCAGAATGGGGCACAGTGAGATTAGTATCATTTTGAGACTGATTTCTGCCCTTCCGGGCGTGAGATCGGGAGTGTTTACATTTCCTTTGGAAGCCGCCAGAGAGACCCAGTTCTCAGTCGGGTATGCTTATTGGAGAAGTGGTCCTTCTAAATGTAGGGTTGGATCCAGACTCCATTTTAAGTTAACAGAAGGCATGGGGCCCCCTGTTCCCAAGGAGCTGCACTGGGGGGGGAATCAGTGGGCTGCAGTGTTCCACTGTCAAAATTGCTTTGTGTGAGTGGAAAATTTAGTCTGGATGGCATTGCATGGCATTCCCCCTGAGTTATAGTTAATTGGCCAAACAAGGCTGGATTCAAGGCCAGGGTATGAGCTCTCTAGTCCGAGCTCCCTTCATCATTGTCAGACAGGTTTTCATCTGATCACGCTTATTCATACATTCTCATTTGAATGAAAGCACCTGACTGTTAAGTACCGGTATATCCCGGCGTGTACATCAATTGATGCCTAAAATATGAGGTGATGTGTGAACCAGCCATTGCACATCAACTACAAATGGCACATCACTTCAGATCATTTAAAATGGGATATTCCCCCCCCCCCCGTGAGGTCACTTTACACAGTCATCCGTGAGTCATCGATGGCCTTGCGTGAGGCTAGTGCCCTTGTGACATAAATGCTCCTCCAGCACATAAATGCTGAAGATGCAACAGAAAACTAGTCGTCTTGTGCCGTTGCATAAAATCTGATTTCTCATTTACGACTGCAATTATGTGATGCCGGTTGCAAACCATGTACCCTAAGCAATTCTGAATGGTCCCGTCCTGCTGATTCAGTGATGTGCGCCGGACCCATGTCTGGGTATCGTATTTGTGTTGGTTGATTAAACCTATCCTGCATATTCAGACCAAATACTGTTATAGCGTCCTATGTAGCATTCAAATAAAAAAGAACCAGGATAGTCAAAACCATATTAATCCATAAAGTAAACAATGAACACAAGGTGGTGAGCATAAACACATTTCAACATTTAAACAGTTGAAAATACAGTTACAATGATACGATTCAGTTAAAAACACAGAAACACCCAGCCCTAGGAGGAGGGTCCATACTGTTATTGGGGGTATGCCAGATGAAACAGAAAGGTCTTCACATGCTGCCAAAAGACACAATAGGTAAAGGTAAAGGTTCCCTTGCTCGAAAGCCAGTCGAATCCGACTCTAGGGTTGCGGTGCTCATCTCCGTTTCAAAGCCAAAGAGCCAGCGCTGTCTGAAGACATTTCCATGGTCATGTGGCCGGCATGACTAAACACCAAGGTGCATGGAACGCTGTTACCTTTCCACCGAAGTGGTACCTATTTATCTACTTGCAATTTCTTGCTTTCGAACTGCTAGGTTGGCAGGAGCTGGAACTAGAGACGGGAGCTCACTCTGTCATGCGGCACTCTCAGGTCTCAAACTGCTGAACTACTGACCTTCCACAGCCTGCAGTTCAGCGTCTTAACCACTTGAGCCACCACAGCTCCTTGAAAAGACACGATAGGGGGAAACAAATGAATCTCTCTAGGGAAGGAGTCCCAAAGTTTTGGTGCCTCAATGAAGAAGTCCCTTTGTTGAGTTACCACCCATTTAGTTTCAGATGGCGGGAGGAACCGAAACAGGGCTTCTGGCGATAACTGGAGCGAACAAGTGGGTTGATATGGGAGAGAGCAGTCCTTAAGGTATGTTGGTGCCAGAGTGTACAGGGCTTTAAATATCAGCGTCTTGAATTGAACCTGGAAGCAAACTGGAAGCCAGTGTAGGTGGGACAAGACTGGAGTGATATGGTCTGCACAGTCCACTTCAGTCAACACTCTGGCTGCAACATTCTGTACCTACTGTAGCTTCTGGACAGTCTTCAAGTGCAGTCATATCTAGAACACATTGCAGTAATCTAACCTAGAGGTTACCAGGATATGCACCATACAGTGGCAAGATTTTTTTTGTCTCACCAACCAAAGCTGGTGAACGGCACCCTTGGCCACTGCTTTCACCTGCTTATCCAACAGAAGGTCCTGGGTCCAGGAGTGCCCCCAAGCTATGAACCTGCTCCTTTAGGGGGAGTGCAACCCCCTGAAGAACAGGGGACAACTTGTTTCCCAGGTCAGATCTGCTCCCCCATCAGTAGCAGCACCTCCATTTTGTTGGGATTAAGTTTCATCTCGTTAGTCCTCATCCATTCCAAAACTGCCTCCAGTTCCGACAGCCTTCTTGGGATCTGCTGGTGGGGTGAGATAGAGCTGAGCATCATCTGCATATTTATTTATTTATCAAATTTATATCCTGCCCTCCCAGCTGGGGCCAGCTCAGGGTGGCTTACATAAAGGAATAAAACACATCAGTAACAATTTAAACAATCTTAAAAATGATCTTAAAACATTCCAACATTATAAGGTGCTATTAACATTAAACAATATTAATAGCAGACCTATTATTAAGCGATGGTGGCCATCAATCAATAGCGTAATCTGGTGATCAGTCCATAGATCTAGTCCTTTATGTGGCTGGCACAGGCTGTTGTTGACGGCCCCAGGGGCCACCTTTCAATTATTGGTGGCGGCTCCTAGTTGAAAGCCTGGTGGAAGAGCTCCATCTGGCAGGCCCTGCGGAACTGCATAATGTCCTGCAGGGCCCTGATCTCTTCTAGGAACTCATTCCACCAGAACGGAGCCACCACTGAGAAAGCCCTGGCCCTGGTGGCAGCTCAGCCCAAATCTTCAGATGAGCTCTCCTAGTGGCTTTACATAGATGTTGAAAATCATGGGTGAAAAGATGGAACCTTGGGGAGCCCTGTAGGCCAGCAGCCAAGGGGTAGAACAGCAGTCCCCTAGCACCAGATAGAAGTCTAGGGATGCAGCTGCCCATGTACATACTTCTAGAAATGAGGGACACAATCTTCTGAGAGCCAGTTTGGTGTAGTGGTTAAGTGCACTGACTCTAATCTGGGAGAATCGGGTTTGATTCCCCACTCCTCCACTTGCACCTGCTGGATGACCTTGGGCAAGCCACAGTTCTGGCACAGCTATTCTTGAAAAAGAGCAGTTTCTGTCAGAGCTCTCTCAGCCCCACCTACCTCACAGGGTGTCTGTTGTGAGGAGGGGAAGGGAAAGGAGTTTGTAAGCCGCTCTGAGACTCCTTTGGGTAGTGAAAGGTGGGGTATAAATCCAATCTCTTCCTCTTCTCTTCTTCTGAAGTCTCACAGGTGTGTTGAACTCACTGAACATGTGTTATTTAAAGTTTAAAAAAATCTTTAATTGTGTTTGTGTCCTTTTTAAAGTTTATATCTCTGCTACCTGGCATTACCTTTTATGACACACATGGCCCAGCCCGACAAGGTCTCATTTATGTCAGATCCAGCCCTCGTTACAAATGAGTTCGACACCCCTGTAGGGCATGTGAGGGGACACAGGGACAAGAAGAGGGATGTAAAACAGCATCATGACTTTTCAATCAGTGCTGTTTTTCTTACTCCCGAAAGGCACAAGTGATTTTTCTACTACTTTGTGCTGGACTGGGCATTTGATTCGCTGAACTTAAATGGATAAAAAAAATGATGTGTCTCATTAACATTTTAAAACTTAAGCATATGCTCAGAGTGCTCTCTTGACCTGGCCCTTAACATTGTGCATAGGTAATGGGCAAGTTCAGTGCCACAAAAGTTTCATGGTCTTAAAAGCAAGATATCTGAGATAACAAAATTAATATTAAACACAAAACTAACGCTAGGGGTTTGAATCATTAATCTAATCGTGGACAGTGAAAAGAAAGCTTTCCTTGTCTTGTTAAGGAAGGGAAGAAATGTTATCTTGTGTGGGTGTTGGAGATGAATAAGTTTAGTTAATGTCCCTGTATCTGAGATTGTGTCCAGCATTCCTCCAAGTTAAATTATTAGCTCGGATCCTACAGGGGACGATATCCACCATGTGTCAGTACATCATAATAGTGGGACTTTGTCTGTGACTGCCCTTTCTAAATGGTACTCTCTGTCTGTGCCAAAGCTAGAAGACTCCAATATGCAGATTTCACTTCTAGATTCTTTTTATGTCTCCACTAACATTTCATTCCCAACATTTCTATTCTGTATTCCTTTAATCACCATAGCCCATTCTGCATAGAACTAAAATGGAAGAGGGTGTTTGTTTGCACTTTGGATTAAAGTTATTATAGATGAGTACAGTGATTTTTCTGTGGTTCAGAATGAAACTTGTCAGAATTAGAACTGTCAGGTTGTGAACATAGATCCTTTAAAGTCCATGGGCATATATCTAATTCCTGCTTCTAGAGGTCATTGGTAGAAACATGAAGAATTATAATTTTATAAATTTATATTAATAACATCTTATTCAAGCATCCTTGAAGGCAGGGGCCAAAATATAGAGAGACATGGAGAGTACATTTTTAAATAAAAACTGCACTAAGATTTGAAGAACTGAACCATTTCTTATGGTTCATGGTAGCAGTTTTCAGATGGGGGAGGAGAATAATCCTGAATAAAATCCAGAAGCCCCCACAATTCAGCCCGGACCCTTTGCCCTCCAGACTTTGTAAAGCAGCAGGTAGTGGGATGTTCTTAAAACAATAACCAAACTCCCCTCTAATTTGATGCCTGTACTATCACTGTATTGACAGGGGAATGAGAATTTAAACTTGTGTTGTTAAGTCAAATATAGGACAAATTAATCCAAAGGCCCATACGCATGTATCAGTGGGTTTCCTTTCTCCACGTGGTATCCCTGGAGCTGTAGAATTTATTTACTTATTTATTTATTTAAAAAATAATAATGCCACCTTTCTACCCAAATAGGGTCCCTAAAGTGGCAAACATTTAATATTACAACATTTAAAATAAATCATATGTCAAACTCATCTGTTTCGAGGGCCGGATCTGACATAAATGTCATTTTGTCAGGCTGGGCCATGCCGTGAAATGTAATGCCGGGTACTGGAGATATAAACTTTATAAAGGACACAGGCAACCCCAATTAACCATATTATTTTTTACTCAAAAAAACCAAACATGCTTAAAACATTAACATTCTTACAGCATTTCCTTACAGCCAGTTTGGTGTAGTGGTTAAGTGGACGGACTCTAATCTGGGAGAACCAGGTTTGATTCCCCACTCCTCCGCTTGCACCTGGCTGGATGACCTTGGGCAAGCCATAGTTCTGATAAGAGCTGTTCTTGAAAAAGAGCAGTTTCTATCAAGAGCTCTCTCAGCCCCACCTACCTCACAGGGTGTCTGTTGTGGGGAGGGGAAGGGAAAGGAGTTTGTAAGCCGCTCTGAGACGCCTTTGGGCAGTGAAGGGCGGGTATAAATCCAGTCTCTTCTCTTCTCTTCTCTTCTCTTCTCTTCTCTTCTCTCTCTTCTTCTCTTCTCTTCTCTTCTCTTCTTCTCTTCTTCTTCTCTCTCTTCTCTTCTCTCTCTTCTTCTTCTCTTCTCTTCTTCTTCTCTTCTTACAGTATCTCCCTGATGCCCACCCTCTCACTTCCGCCGCCCATTACTCATTAGCATTGGGATATATACAGGGACAAAATTCACAGCCTCTGTCATCTGGCCATAAAGGTAATGACCAGTTGCTCATGGGCTGGATAAGAGCCCTGGGTGGACCAGTTCCTGCCTACGGGCCATGTTTGACAGGCCTGATATATACTATATTTCGTTTTAAAAAACCATATAAACAGACATAACACCAAAAACCAGGGAGAAGACCAATAATAGTTAATGAGGTATGCCAAATAGAACAAGATGTCTTTATTGACTATCAGAAGACAACAATGAGGGAGACAGACAAATCTTCCTGGGGAGTGAGTTCCAAAGTTTGACACTACAACTGAGAAGGCCTTTTCCCAGGATGCCATCTGTCTAGCTTCAGATAGCAGGGGCATCCAAAGCAGGGCCCCTAAAGGTGACCAGAGTGGACAGGTAGGTTGATATGGGAGAAGGTGGTCCTTCAAGTATGCTGGCCCCAAACTAGATAGAGCTTTAAAGGTCAGTATCGGCACCTTGAATTGGGACTGGAAACAAATTAGGAACCAGCATACTAGTATGGGACTAGTATGGGAAGTGTAGATGGAACAAGATTGGAGTGATACGATCTCAGCAACTCCCTTTATTCAACATTCTGGCCACCACAAGTCTACCAATTGTAGCTTTCAAACAGTCTTCAAAGGCAGCCCCATGTAGCATACATCGTAGTAGGCTAATCTAGATGTCCGTCTCTTCTTCACATATTAAAATTAAAATGCAAGAACAAATGTACGGTGACATGGTATAAGGAATTTGAGGGGTTTTTTGTCTGTTTGTTTGAGATCTCTGCTTTTTATACAGGTAGCCAGCCCACTTGATCTGCGTTTCTTGTGTGTTATCAAAGTATTAATTATGTTTTAGAATAATCAAAAAAAGTGAGTAACATTTAATTTAAAAAAACCCTCTGAGAAACAGATCAAGTTGATGGTTAGTATGGGTCACTGAAACTCTATACTGGTGCAGTCTAAACAAAAGCACATTTTTCTTACCGTTGCATTGCAGTATCTTATGAAATTAATTTTGAAAACCATAACATACATTAGCTTTAGTGATTTTTTTTAAAAAAAATATTTACGGGTCTTGGCAATATCTGAGAAACGTTGTTTTCATTTCTGGTCACCACCTCAGCAAACTAATCAATGAGGCATGAACTCCTATCTGCAGCGAAAGAAATGAAAAATAAACCAGAGATAATCCGTCAGTTAAAAGGTTATTCTGTGCGATAAAAGCTATTTTGTTAATTTATTTACTTACTGGTACAGTGAGATAAAGTGAGGGAACAATTAGGGAATTCGAGTTGAAAGGATTTAAAAGGGCAATGACAACTTAATATTTTAGGTTGGTTTAGACCATTCAGAAATATCTTTCTCAAAAATTAAAAGAAAATCTGCAGTGGGATTAACATTGGGTTTTTGTTCACACCCCCCAAGTATAGATGGCTGTTCTTAGCATCTCAGCATTGATGTGTCTTCTGAATAAACATAATGTTTTGGTTTATACTCTGGTTTTGCTGTTTCAGGTTAACCTATGCTAGAACAAAATTCAGTTGTTAAAGATGTAAACACTCTTAATGGTATGAATTTTTAGAACTTTGACTAGTATGGGAAGTAAATGGAAGACAAGATTTCCTGGCAATCTGTTGGGAATTGTGCATGTTTTGATTATGGTGCTAGAGTTATTTTTTTTAAATTGAAAACTTAGGAGATGTCAAAATTATATGTCACTGCAGTCTGAAGCAGTTGAACTGTTTTGTTTGTCCTTTGGTTTCCTATATTTCATATTGTTTTAAGGAGGAAGAAACCTTTGTTGTCTCCACACGTGGTTAACCCCAGTGTTGGAAATTTTCTCTCACAGTCTAGACTCCTTTTTGTTAATGGCTTCTTAAACCTGGTGAACTCTTTCCCCACATTTTCAGACACTGTAAGGAGAAAGATTCCTTGGTTCTGTGCTCCTGGTATCATGTTCAAACAAGAACATGTATGTGCAGTGTGTGGGGGGGGAGGATTTCCTGTTTCAGATATTACGACATACTTGCCCCTCATGCTTTCCTTTTCCTTTTTTGCGGGGGTATTTTTTATGTGTGTGTGTGGGCACCTGGAAGTCATGGCGACTTCTGGTGACTGACCCCTACTGGGGGCCTGCAGGATATTCAGAGAGAGGGCTGAATAAAGCCTGCCCTTGCCTCCCGACTGTTGGTATTCCAAGGAGGTCTCCCATCCAAGTACTTGCCAGAGTCGACCCTACTTAGCTTCCAAGGTCTGACGAGATCGGGCTTGCCAGGGCTATCCAGGTCAGGGCACCCCTCACGCTTTTCTTGACCTACAACAATTGCTTGTTCTTTCTCTCTTTGTAGGTGTGTGTATCGTCTGAAATTTCCCTCCATAATCTTCAAAATCATAATTTTTGGGGGAAAGCAAAACAAAACATGAGGCTTGCACACAGATTGAATACTGCATTTTCAATCCATTTCTTATACTTACTTACTTACTTACTTACTTACTTACTTACTTACTTATTTATTTATTTATTTATTTATTTATCAGACTTGTATTTTTGCAACTCCATTTTACCGTGTGAAATAGCAAAATCCATTGTGAACGGTCACTAAAGTGCATCGAACTTGGGCTGAAAGTGCATGCGTGAAAGCCCTGCATTTGTCGGTCAAATGTGTTTTTTATAAAATGAAAGAAAAGAAAAGAAGAATAAGACGGGAAGGTGTGTGTGTGGGGGGTGGGCAGGTGAGGCAATGGTGTCTACCTAGAAGCATCCTATGACATTAACAGACTAGTTAATTTTAAGTGCCATTGAGATGAACAGCAATTTCCTCCTTAAGCAGCCTGACGACACCGGAAAACTGTCTTAATCGGTTAATCTTGTACAGCAAACAAGAAGCAACAATGGTGAAGTTGTTCAGAATCTACTTTCTTGATCTCTTGCTCTGCTATTCTGTCTTTTTTAAAAAGACATTTGTTCTTTGATTATTTGTTCAGAAGGCTTTGTTTTTGTCCACTCGTTCTACTTCCACCTTGCGTTGGGGGAACGGTTAGAGGGGGCTGTTGCATTGGGAACATATTGTCCAAGAACATTAAAACGAGCAGTAAATACATAAAATGCAGTAAGTTAGCCACTGAGGTGCCTGCACTGTTACGACAACATCAGTGTGAAAAGGATTAGCAGTTTAACAATATCAGATCTCATACCAGTCCTGGCTGCAACAGAGTCCTATAACTCCAAATCCCTGTCCCCATTAAAAAAAACAAAAACATTTTCACTGTCTTCTTAAAAATTTGAAAGCCCACCATGCCACATAGGGTAAAGGTAATCCACAGTTTGGGTGCTGTAATTGGAAAAGCCCCTGCTGGGCCTCCAAGGCCACAGACATAAGGCAGGGCCTTGCTAGATGGATAACCTTAATGTCTGGACAGGCCCATATTGGAAGGCACAGCCTTCAGGTATCCTGGTCTCAACCCCCTTAGGGCTTTAAAGGTCAAAAACAACACCACTGGTGGAACTCCTGATGGCACCTAGGTTTTGGCCACTGTTGTACACAGAGTATTGGACTGGATGGGCCATTGGCCTGATCCAACCTGACTTCTCTTATGTTCTTATGTTCTCACCTAGAATTAGCCTAGGAACAAAATGGCTGTTTTCATTGAAACATGTGTACAACTCAGCACTCTTGTATAGCTGATGCACCTGGCTGAGACAGCTAGTGTAGGCTTCCCAAGAACTTACTGTGTGCCGGCGGGGGATGGATACTTCTTCACAGGACCGTCCCCAGGGGAAGGAGAGGCGCGGAGCACCATGCCGTCGCCAGGAAGGGACGGTAGGTGATGCTCTGGCAATGGGGCTGGAAACTTGATGGTACCATCGAGTTTTCAGCCCCATTGCCAGAGCGTCACCTGGTATCACTTCCTGGCAACGGCATGGTGCATTACCAGGAAGACTGGTCCGGCCGGGGAGCATTCGTCCCCCGCCCCCAGACGGTAAGTACTTGGGAACCCTAAGCTAGTGTCTTGTAGTATTTAGAGTGTCGGTTTAGGATCTGGGAGACCCAAGTTGGAATTCCTACTGTGCCCTGGAACCTCACTAGGTGAATCTAGCCCATTCAGCCTAACCTACCTTACAGTGTTGTTGTGGATAAAATGGCAGACAGGAGAACCTTGCATGCTGTTCTGAGCTCTTTGGAGGGATAAAAATGTACTAGATTTGTGGGTCTCCTCATTTACTATGCTAAGAAGAAGAACATGCCGTTGAGTTGGAACCGACTCATGGCACCCCCATCCATGGGACATTCCATGCAAGAAGAAGAAGAAGAAGAATAATTTGGATTTATACCCCGTCATTCACTTGGAGTCTCAGAGAAGTTTACAATCTCCTTCTCTTCCTCTCCTCACAATAGACACCCTGTAAGGTAGGTGGAGCTGAAAAAGCTCTTTCGAGGACTGCTCTTGAGAGAACAGCTCTGAGAGAACTTGTGATTGATCCATGGTCACTCCAGCCAGTGCATGTGGAGGAGTGGAGAATCAAACCCGGTTCTCCCAGATTAGATTTTGCACTCTTAACTACTACACCAAACTGGCTCTTCTGGGGAGCCTGCCAATCCTACAGTAATGGAATATATTCTCCTAGCTACCCGCTCCTGGATGGGGGTGGAAGAGAATAAAAATGGTATAATTTAAAGAAAACAGCAGATGGTTTAATCATCAAACTCGCAGACTCTTCTTAATTTCTCCTTCTGTACTATCTCTCCTATAAGGCTTTTGTGCAGCAGTCAAATGGCATCTGTAGGGGCAGGCAGGAAGTGAACCTGGGGAACCTTTGCACCGATGTATTAGTACTGGAGGATCAACGGATACCATTTTAAGGGCAAAGGACAAAACAAACTCAACTACAAATAAAACATTCATTGATTTTTATTTGCCCCCAAGATGACAATTCAGCACATTTGCACTGTGGAAGGAGTCACCGCAGATATACAGAAGAGAGGGGGGGGGGCATCAATGTTCTAAATATGGCTGCTGCACCTTTCCTCTTTCAAGTGTTTGGAAGAAAGGCTTGCTAATTTAATTACATGCCTCATTCACATGCAAGCTCATTTGATCCTAGACTGGCTGGAACCATCTGGTTGCTAATGATTCATCCAACGTCCTTTTGGGTTTTGAGGGGGTGGGGTGGGGGGAGGAAAACTTTGCAATCATTGTGTTGTTGCAGTGTTGTAATTACAAAAACACAGTGGTATTTGCTGTATAAGTTTTCTCCTTAGTGTTTTGGTTGGTGTGCTTGCACTGCCTTAAAACAATGGAAGGTGACGTGCCCAAAATAGTTTTCAGTTGCAGGGGTTTTATGAGATCCTGAAATTAGTGTTACAATGGGGGGGGGGTGTAATTTGTGTTGCATCTAATTGCTTTTGCAGCAGTCAGTTTGATAGTATCAGGTTCCCGCTTTCATGAGAGGGTCAACACGGACCCAGCTATTAAAAGAGGAAAAGTTCAGGGAAAGTTCATTTCTATTGTTTAACCATGGTTACAAAAGGGGGGGGGAGAATCCCGTATTTGTAACATATTGCTTTTTTGGACCCTGAAGGTAATTTGGTCTTTTATTATTTCTTTCCCCCACTCTTAAATTGAATGCAGAAATATAAACCTTGTGATTATCCGTAGAGTAAACAAAAGAATATTCTCTGATCACTGTTAAAGTAAAACACAGATGTTCTGTGTTGGCTGCTGATGTCATTAAGCAAAATGTTTATATTTGTTTAATTTGATCTGCTAAACTGTTAGCATTGAAACTATTAGTAGGTCAATAAGGGGGGGGGGAAAGTTAACTTTCACAGGACTTACAGCAATAGAAACTTCATATTCACAGTGTATTGTGTTTTCTGAAGTCATAGTAAATCTGTTAAATGCATTTCACCTTTTTTTAATGTAACATCTTCTTTAGCAACTAGGAACAGTGTTCCCTCTAAGCTGAGTTAGCGTGAGCTAGCTCACAGGTTTTTTTAGCCTCCAGCTCACATATTTTTGTCTTAGCTCAGGAAGGGATGGCTCCAGAGCAAACTAATTGATGCAGCAGCCAAATTGCTCAGTCACAACTTCAATGCCAGTAGCTCACAAAGCAGAATTTTTGCTCACAGGACCCCACAGCTTAGAAGGGGCATTGACTAGGAATGCAGTAGTTTTACTTAACTTTACATAATTTTAAATTTACTTAATTTTGCAAAAGTGATGCATTTAAAAATATTGGGCTGCAAGTTTTAATCAGTTAAACCCAGAAGTGATGTCATGGCCACTCTGTGGTTTACTGCAACTCTGTGGTTTAAGTATCTTGCATAGTAGTTTGATTTCTGCTTGTTTGATGAAAGGGGAAAGTTTTTTTTGCTGCCCTGAGTGATATAATTTTTTCCATATTTTATCACAAGTTATGCAGTCAAACAGTGGGACCCTGAATTTATTTTGATATTTATATGCCACTTTTCTTCCCAATGGGGACCCAAAGTGGCTTAGAATCATAGAATTGGAAGGGGCCATACACACCATCTAGTCCAACCCCCTGCCCAGTGCAAGACCAGCATATGTAGGACCAGCAATGCAGGACTCATCTTCCATTGTATCCTCACAGCAACAGCTCTTTGAAATGGTAGGTTTTATCATAGAGTTCTTGTGACTCCTAGAGCGTGCCATGATGTCCTCCCGGGTTTTAGGAGAAGCGACAGCATGCAGGCATCACAACAGTGTGCCTGCCTGTCCCTCCCCCCCCTCAGTCCTTGGGGGTTGGCCAGCAGCCCTGCTTGTCTGTCTTTCTCTTTCACACACATGCACACACACACCCCTTACGCCTCTCTCAGGTAAACATGCAGCCTGGCTCATTTAACAGCTGCCTACACATAACCCTTTACACCTAAACATTCTGGGGGAAACACAGTCTGTCTGAACAAATTCTATTTTTATTTGGGGAAAACAGAAAAAGAAGAGAAAGTGACTTGCGGAGGAGAAATGAAGACAATGGAAGGCTTCATATACACAGGAGAATGCAGATCCAGGTAGTTAGCCGTGTTGGTCTGAAGCAGTGGAACAAATTTAGAGTCCAGGGGCACCTTTAAGACCACAGTCTTTGCATAACTTAGACGTCATCATGTTATATGTTAATTTGCTGTTAAATCCCCATATAGAAGTTTAGAACCTCATCTTACATTCAGATGTACCTGAAAAAGTGTGCCTTGCACACGGAAGATCATACCTTGAATAAACCTTGGTTGGTCTTAAAGGTACCACTGGACTCTAAATTTGTTCTACAGGAGAATGCAGTGACAGATAATAAAACAACACAAAAAAGTTAACGCAACCTGAATTAACCAATTCCCTAGCTTACTGGTTTACAGATCCTAAGCCAGGTTGGACTGCCGTGGGCCTGTCCTCAAGGAACCTCCGGTTCCCTTGCTTGATCCTGGCACAGGAAGTTGATACATTTTTTTTTCTCTGTGATTCCACCCCTTTGCCTGGAGAGGTGCTCTTTTCTTGCTCCAGATGGTACTAAGTCAATCAAGTCATCCCGCTCAGAGGATAAATCTTATCCCGTTCTGTGGAGCTTTGTTTGTTATAGGCCCCAAAGTGACTACTGGGTAGCATTAGGGAAACCCTCAGGAACAACGTTGGCATATGACTTGGGGGGGGGAGGAGGCTGTACTGGGAACGGGGAGTCAGTAAAATGTCCTCCCCGCGCTCCTTTGTTTACGGTCTTTGGATTTAACCTGCTTGTATTCATAGTGGTTGGATCTGAAGAACAAGCAGAAAGAAAATAGTTTCAAGTACAGTTCTGTAAACACTTGTGGAAGATAGATTGAAATGGGTAGCTGTGTTAGTCTTGTCTGTAGCAGTAGAAAAGAGCACGAGTCCAGTAGCACTTCTGAAGCAATGAACAGTGACTCACAAAAGCTCCTACCCGGCCACAAAGTTTGTTAGTCTTTTTAAGGTGCTTGGACTCTTGCTCTCTTCTACTCATGGAAGATTTTTGCACAATGCTAGAATTATAGAGATGAAAGGTCCTTGTAGACTCTGTAATCCAGCCCCATGACCTAGGGAAGAAATGTAAAGCTAGAGGTCCCTGTCCAATCTCTCCTCTAATAAGGGAGAACACACTATCCTCACAAAATTGGTTCCATCCCCCCCCCAGCTTTTATTGATTAAACATGGGAGTTACATCTTAAGTGATAAATAAGCAAAACATGTTAACACACACAATACATAGCAAATATTATAACATGCATGTCAAAGCCTATGTTTATACATTAATTATAATGCTACTTTTAATTCGAAATAATCAGTGCTCATCTATGTGGAGCACCTCTCTTTCCACTACGTCTTCGGTCCACGTTAGACTCCAATCCTACAAGATTTTATCTAGGAGGTACATTACATCCCCAACATTGGCTCATATCAGACCCTCTATCTTGTTGTTCTGCTGGAAGGGCTGTGGAGAAGTTGGAACTTTTGCCCACTGCTGGTGGAAGTGCCCACAGATAACTGAATTTGGGTCCAAAATCCTTCAGCACATCACCCCAATAACTGGCCACTCCATAGTGCTAACCCCTGAAACAATTCTTCTGCAACACAAAGATGATCCGGAAGTACCAAAGATCTGATGGGAACTGATACATAGCTTGCTGACTGCAGCTCAGACGGTAATAGCAAGGCATTGGAAACTACAATCGCTACCCTTCCTATTAGAACGGTACTCAAAGATCTGGGACCACTTAATAATGGAAAAAAATTACAGACAGATTACACCAATCAGACATCTACCCAAGGCAAACAAACTTCACTGAGAAATGGTTTCCATTTATTACACGTGCTCTTGATCAAGACATTGATCCTCCAAATCAAACATACCGTCAAATACTTCTAATCTCTTCTAATTCTTCCTCTTTTCACTATATAACTCTTCTCTTTTTCCTTTCCAAACACACTAGGTCCAATGGATACAATTAAAACCACAGCACTTACCATGCCATTTAGTTTCATATCTCAATCTAAATTGATTATTTCGAATTGGTTCCATTTTTAACCGCTTTTACCTTTTATCAGGTTTTCCCGAATGTTCAGCTTAAATCAAGCCTCCTGCAAATTAATTTCATTAGATTTAGCCTTGATCTTTGGAGCAGCAGGGAATGTCTTCCTAGGACTGTGAGCTTCCAGATAAGGCCAGGAGTTCTCCTGGAATCACAGCTGATCTCCAGGACTACCGAGATCAGTGCCCCTGGAGGAAACGGCAGCTTCGGAAAGTAGATGTTGTACCATACCATAAAGATTTCCATTGAATTCGCTCCCCTTCCCAAATTCTACCAAGCGCTTGCCTCAGATCTCCAGGAATTTCATAAGCCAGAGTTGACCACACTAAATCTGTCCCCTCTTCTATGTGGCAGCCATCCAGCTATTAGCACAACCTCGATTATATGTCTATTCAGTCTTCAGCTTGCTAAACATGCCTAGTTCCTTCAGCCTTTCCTCACAGGAATTGTTTTCAAGTCCCTGTGTTGTTCTCTTCTGAACACATTCCAATTTAGCTGAACTGCAGGCTGGAAGATCAGTAGTTCAGCAGTTTGAGACCTGAGTGCCGCATGACGGAGTGAGCTCCTGTCTCTGGTTCCAGCTCCTGCCAACCTAGCAGTTCAAAAACAAGAAATTGCAAGTAGATAAATAGGTACCACTTCAATGGGAAGGTAACAGCATTCTGTGCACCTTGGCATTTAGTCATGCTGGCCACATGACCACAGAAACGTCTCTGGACAGCGCTGGCTCTTTGGCTTGGAAATGGAGATGAGCACCACAACCCTAGAGTCGGATTCGACTGGCTTTTGAGCAAGGGAACCTTCTTATAATGTGGTCTTGTACTCCTGGTGAGGTCTGACATGGATGGCTTAGAGTGGGACTATTAACGTTGTATGATTTGGATGCGATGCATCTGTTAACATAGACTTACTAAAACTGAATTAGCCTTTTTTATTTTTGCTGTAGCAGCACATGACTTCTGAGCAAGTCCAATTCCAAGGTACTTTTCAGATTTACTACTGCCATGTCAAGTATTCCTTATCCCATACCTGCAGATTTGTTTATTTTTGTGTAAACCCATTGACTTAGAAGGTCTGTTATGTTTAGGCCGGCACTGTTAGTTTCCCAGCAGATGAAATATCCCAATATTACTTATTCTTGCCCCCTTAAAACATCGGTAATTCATTTCAGGAATGCATTGTCCACATCCTCTGGTTTGTTTGGTGGGCTGTAGTAGACTAACTACAACATTAATTCCCTTTTTCCATTTCTTTTTACCCAGATACTCTCAACACATCTATCATGGCCACTATCTTGGATTTCCGTGCAGGTGCACAACTTTTTTTTTTAAAAAAATAACTCCTCTGCTCCTCCCTCTATGTTGCAGCTATCCTTTTTTAGCCTTGATCTGGATAGCCCTGGATAGCCCAATTTTGCCAGATCTCAGAAGTTGAGTAGGGTTGGTCCTGGCTACTATTTAGATGGGAGACCACCAAGGAATACCAGGGTCATGACGTGGAGGCAGGCAATGGCGACTCACCTCTGCATTTGCCTTAAAAAAAACCTATGGCATTGCCATAGGGCAAAAAACACTACCCCCACCCTTTTTTAATTAATGATATCCTTTGTTTGGTACATTCTAATCAAGGGGATCATCCCCGCCCCAAGTCTTGGTTAATCCTTTAAATTACGTTTCTCTTTGGTACTAGGAGTCTGAGTGCAACTCGTCTGTTTCCCACACAATATTACTGTAAAGACATCAAAGGCCAAACATATAAGGCTCCAAAGTGTCCTCTGTTGGGTTTTTAATCACTCACACGACGCTGCCTGTTTTTTCTGTAGCACCCAATCCCTGTCTTTGGTGTTTACCTTTGAAATTATCTCCAGGCTTCTCTCTCCATTCCTCATAGGATTCAATTTTAACCAGCCCAGTTCTATAGCATAGTGTTCTACACAGGGCCACAGTTTGGCATAGTGGTTATGTGTGTGGACTCTAATCTGGGAGAACCGGGTTTGATCCCCCACTCCGCCACTTGCAGCTGCTGGATGACCTTGGGCAAGCCATAGTTCTGTCAGAGCTGTTCTTGAAAAAGAGCAGTTTCTCTCAGAGCTCTCTCAGCCCCACCTACCTCGCGGGGTGTTTGTTGTGGGGGAGGGTAGGGGAGGGAACAGAGTTTGTAAGCTGCTCTGAGACTCTGAGTGAAGGGGGGGATATAAATCCAGTCTCCTCCTCCTCTTCCTCCTCCTCCTCCTCCTCCTCCTTATGTCTTTCATGGGCCCTGGGCACTTTTGCCTTTGTGGGCCCCTCCCTCTGCAATAATAGAAATATTAAAAATCATTCTCGGTATAACTTTAAATATTTCAACATTTTATTTTTTCCCTGTTGTAGGCAAAATGTAATAGATTTTCATGGGCCCTAAATATTTCATTTTTTTTCCTGATGTAATTAAAAAAATAAAACATTTTCTTTGGCCCTGAAAGTTTATTTTCTTCCCTTCTGATTTTGGAAGAAATTAAAACATTTTAGTGGGCCCCCAAAAGTATTGTGGTCCCTAGGCGCTGTGCCTAGAGTGCCTAATGGATAAATCAGCCCTAGTTCTACAGTAAGATACATTTTGTGATTGTACTTATGCTTGCATGAGTAGAACATTTTTGGATTTAATTTAATTTTTTTCTTGCTCTGGCCCAAAGCATACAACAGTCTTTCTGTCAGTGGGAGATGCATTCTATGTGTAGAAAAGCAGTTTGGTATCTAATCAGTGTATTTATTTTAATTGTAGGTCAGAGAGAACATTCCCAAGAATACTGGGCATATTAATTTATTACTACAGAGTTCTTATTCCACAATGGAATAATTTCTTTCTCATTTAATGTTTTCAGTAAGTTTAGAAAATAATATTTTTTTTAGCAAGAGAGGGGAAAAATCCACATTCAACTAAACAAAAATCTTCTGGCTTTTAATATTAATAATGACCTCAGTTCAGGTCATTAACTCGGGAATTAATGACCAGTTAAGGTTAATGGCCCAAGGTCTTGAGTCATTAAACTCCAAGGAAATGCCCTGTACTTTGATGGTTATTCGTTTATTAGGGATGGTTTGTAGTTTTAAAAAAATCATGGCTGTCTCAAAACACAAAGATGATCCAATATTCACAGTGAAAGAAGGGCATTGTGCTACAGATGTCTTGCATCTAAGAACAGACTTACAGATAAACAAGATACTTCTAATATTTAACAGCCTTTGAAGGACAGCTTATTGTGTAAATACTAATTGCTAGACTCTTCATCCTGCAGTTCTCTAGGACAAGAATTGATAGAATAACATTCCACCCATAGATAATAAATTACAAGCGTGAACTCCCTGTTTATATGGTTACACGGTATCATACTTTCTGGGGTTTTTACCATGCCATTCCTCTAAGGAACATAAGTCCGTGAACCTGAAGTTCTTTCTATGTTAGGTTGATTGGAAAAGGCCACCATGTCTGAGGGGAGAGTTGAAGGTGGCCTTCTCATATCCAAAGCTAACACTTTAGCAGTAACATTTTTTTTTTTTTGCCATTTCCTTGCAACGGATGTATAAATTTTTATGGTATTTTCAAACAACAGTGGAATTTAGCTCTGCTATATAAATAGATTTTGGTTTTGGAGTTGTTTGGTCAAACCGCAAGAAGTTTTGTAGCCTTGCTGGGTGGAGGGAGCAGCCATATTTCTGGACTGGGCTACAAGAAATAAATGAAGAAATCAATTATCCATTGAAGCAACTATCAACCCCATCACTGACCCAGAGTGTCTGTATGTAGTTTAGAGCCATTGGATTGTACGTAAATCAAATGAGAATAAATCCAGAAGTTTTTAGTTGCTTACAGCAACACCTTCCTGAAATTATTTATTAATTTAGACCCCATATTTCTCCCCAGTGGGAACCCAAAGCGGCTTATGTTATTCTTCTCTCCTTCACTTTATCTTCATAACAACCCTGTCAAGTAGGTCAAGCGGAGTGTGTGGGACTGGCTCAGGGTCACCCAACAGGCTTCCGTGGTGGAGTAGGGGTTCAAACCTGGCTCTGCCAGATCATAGCATCAGCACTCTGACTCAGGCTTCCCAAGAACTTACCGTAATTTGGCGGGGGAAGCATACTTCTTGTCAGGACCATAACTGGGGCGGGGGGGAGATGCGGCACATGATGCCATCGCCAGGAAGTGATGCCGGGCGATGCTCTGGCAATGGGGCTGGAAACTCGATGGTACCATCGAGTTTCCAGGCCCAATGCCAGAGTGTCGCCCGGCATCACTTCGTGGCAATGGCATTGTGCGGCGTGGGTATTCCAAGGAGGAATGGTCCAGCTGGGGACTGTGTGTCCCCCGCCGAATTACAGTAAATACTTGGCAACCCTACTCTGACTGCTAGACCACAAAATGGCTGTTGCTCCTTGCTGGAATGGCAGAGCTCCTCCAGGTGAGTCTCTGTATTTGCCTTATAGCACCATCCTATTCAGAGTTATTCTGGTCTAAGTCCATTGACTTCACTGGACTTAGACCGCAGTAATTCTGCATAGGATTCCACTGTTATTGAATGTGAACGCTACTACAGTAAGGTTTTCATATTCTTTTTGTTGTTGCAGAATCACTATCAAACAACTTCTCTGTGGATTTTGTGCAATCGACATTTCTTTTGTAAATGGGGTGCCAAAAAAGGTGAAATCTGTGATCTGTTACCACCTTCTGGAAAAGTCTTTTGACTAAAGGGCTTAGCGGGTAGTGAGTATAGTCAGTTCCTTCATACAAATTCGCCCAAGAACAGATGTAAAGTGCTAGGGGTGCAATTTTGTCAACGATGCCTTACAAACTATTCAGTCTCTTCTAACACCCCATATTTAAAGCAAGATTTTTTTTGCTTTAAATAGAATAAGGGTTAAATGATAACTTGACTTTATCTTTCACGCGACAAAAAAAAATAAAGAAATTGCGAGACCTTTTCACATATTAGATATGTATTGTCATTTATCATCTAGATATCAGGGTAGTAGTGCGAAGTAATAAAACATATCATCGAAAAATGTGCTATAGGTCTGAATCACTCTTTCATTCCACCTCCCAGCTAACTGTAGTATTAAATCAAACAAGCAGAACATTTCCTTAGGCAGCCATTGCCTTTTAATTTCCTGAAGAACCTTAAAATATCATTCATTACAAGTACTACACATATTTGGTTTTTAAAAGTCTCATAAATCAATAGCAGCCTGACTGTAATAATTATTACAAGTTAGTGCATAATTTTCGTGCTGAAGGCTGCATGCAGAACTTTAGCATATGCAAACGAGGCAATTCAAACTGTGTATAGATATTAATATGAAGAAGCAGGTAACGAGGTGCAGGCTATGAATTATGCATCAAGCGCGGCTGATCTTCAATGAGGAAAATGAATTCTGCATGTAATCTAATTAGTGATGGAAGTCTATTACATCTAACTGCAAAAGCAACCGTCCTTGAAACAAATTTATTTACAGTCCATGTTACCAATTGAAACAACTTTGAAATGATGTGTAAGACAACAGCTTAATTGTAAAGTTTTTTTTTTTTGTTTGTTTGTTTGTTCCTTTTCGTTCAGTTCCAGACCCGGACGCCCTCCTAAGCGGACTCAAAGTGTCACCTCCCCAGAGAATTCTCACATCATGCCGCATTCGGTCCCTGGTCTCATGTCTCCGGGAATCATCCCGCCAACAGGTATGGATTTTTGAGGTTACTCTTCCGTAGTTGTTGTTGGTCAGTTGCACAGTCGAGTCTGACTCTTCGCAACCCCATGGACCACATCATGCCAGGCCCTCCTGTCTTCCGTTGTCCTTCAGAGTTTTTAATTTCATGTTCGTTGCATCGCTAATACTGTCTTAACCATCTCATCCTTTGCTGTCCCCTTCTTCTTTGACCTTCAGTCTTTCCCAGCATCAGGGTCTTCTCCAGTGAATGCTCCCTTCTCATTTGGTGGCCAAAGTATTTGAGTTTCAGTCTCTGGCCTTCCAGGGAACAGTCAGGGTTGATTTCTTTTAGGATTGACTGATTTGATCTCCTTGAGGTGACACTAAATTGGCATCCCTGTTTAGAACTGGTTGCTGTTCAAAATCATCCTGATGGTCGCTGGTCTGGTGAGGGTAGAAAGTCTAGTCTTTTGGTTCTCAGGACACTGGAAGGGCCACCTTCTTCAAGCTCCAGCAGTGAGTATCTGTGATCCCTTTGTAACTTTAGATTCCAATGTTTCTCTGCACTTTAATGAATGATTGATAGCTGTTTTATTTTTTTCCCATGCTTCTTTCCCCAAGCCACATGTCTTACATGTCAGATATTTGGAACAATTTCAGCGATATTTCAGGACAAGCAAAACACTGATTCTTGAATCATACTGTAACTGATTGTATTGTGGCAGCTTGCTTCCCGTTCTCAAAGAATGAGGTCTCCATGCAGTCTACTACTTGCTTGGAAAGCCGTATACATACCTGACATTTCAGTGTTCATTTCCTCTCCTTACTATTTTCCCAACACACTAATAAACTAGAGGGGAGGAAGGCAGTGGCAAACCACCTCTGCTTCTCACTTGCTTTGAAAGCCCCTTGCTGGGGTTCCCGTATATCAATTGTGACTTGACAGCACTTCACACACACAATAGACTCACAGATTGAGTGAGCTTTCCTCTCTTTTTACGTTCTTAACTATCTCTGTTTTAAGGGCACAGATGTATCTGATCATACTTTGGATGCAATGTTGGGAGGATGAATGAAGAGGAGGAGGAGGAGGAGATTGGATTTATACCCCACCCTTCACTCGGAGTCTCAGAGCAGCTTACAAACTCCTTTCCCTTCCCCTCCCCACAACAGACACCCTGTGAGTTAGGTGGGGCTGAGAGAGCTCTTTCCAGAACTGTCCTTGAGATAACAGCTCTAACAGAACTATGGCTTGCCTGAGGTCATCCAGCAGCTGCAAGTGGAGGAATGGGGAATCAAACCCGGTTGTCCCAGATTAGAGTCCGTGCACTAAACCACTACAGTGTAGCATAGATAATGGAGAGGCCCAGCACGTAATAAGGCCTTGTTTGGGGTTCTGGCCAGGAGTTCCAAGGAAACTAGATGCAAGATCCAGGGTTTACTCACAAGGAGATTTTAATAAGCAATGTTCAAGCTGACAGAAATAACAGGCTGAGCTCCCATCCACTGGGTCTCGAACACACAGAGAGCGAAACTTAGCCAGACCTCAAGATGAGATGCACAGCTAAAATTAAGCATCTTATACCCTAATTGCTGGGTAAGAGTGAAAAAATAGCATCATCAAAACTACATCCTAGACACTGCGAGGCCTTCCACCTGGCACTCAGTGGTGGAGGAAAACAAGTCAGTTTTCTAGATAAGAACTTGGGAGAATGTGAATGAAAACATTCTCTTGGGAGCAGCCTGCCTGCCATCCTCCCAAGCAACTCAGAAACTTAGTAAGAGCCAAAATGAAGTCACAGAGACTATACGGGCCTTCTCCCCAAATACTTGTTGTTTGTGAATTCCCATTGTGTATTGTTGACCTGTACAGCTGTAGTAGACTGGTCATACACCATGACATTGAACTTCTCCAAGATTCAGATGTCTTCATTTCCATTATTACTGGGTCATGGTTGAGTTTTTTGCCAACACACCTGATGCATTACACACACATTCCATGTTTGCTGCACAGATTTACTTCCTTTGCCACCGAGTGGAGAGGCGACATCACATCTGTGTCAAATTCTTTAAAGGATGATAAGCAGATGTGGCAACAATTACATTATGTATTTCCATTAATCACTGGTGCCTCATAACCTGTCTTGGTTGCTCATGGAATTGTTACTGTAATGGTTGTAGCAGCCTTCAGCGCTGCTATCTGGTTGCCAGGAAACAAGAAAGAATCTGGCAGTATGCTTCTCTGGTCATTTGGCTGTCAGGCAGGACTTGTTGGTATACTTGAGAACCAGTGTGATGTAATGGTTAAGAGCGGTGGACCCTAATCGGGAGGAGGAGGTGGAGGAGGAAGAGGCAGAGGAGGATGAGGAGGCAGAGGCAAAGAAGAATAGTTGGATTTATACCCTGTGCTTCACCTGAAGTCTCAGAGCGGCTTACAATCACCTTCCCCACCTCTCCCTACAAAAGACACCCTGTGAGGTATGTGGGGGCTGAGAGAGCTGGGAGAGATCTACTCCTGAGAGAATAGCTCTTGAGAGAACTTGTGACTGACCCAGCAGCTGCATGTGGAGGAGAGGAGAATCAAACCCGGTTCTCCAGATTAGAGTCTATCACTCTTAACCACTACACCAAACTGGCTTCAACTCCCCACTCCTCCACAGGCAGCTAGCTGGGTGACATTGGGCCAGTCACAGTTCTCTCAGAACTCTCTCGGCCCCACCTACCTTACAAGGTGCCTGTTGTGGGGAGAGGAAGGGAAGATGATTAAAAGTCATTTTAAGATTCTTTAAGGCAGAGAAAAGTGGGGTATAGTGGTTAAGAGCAGCAGACTCTAATCTGGGAGAACCAAGTCTGATTCCCCACTCCTCCACATGCAGCTGTTGGTATGACCTTGGGTCAGTCACAAGCTCTCGCAGAGCTGTTCTCTCAAGGGCAATTCTCGAAAGAGTTCTCTCAGCCCCACCTACCTCACAGGGTGTCTGTTGTGGGGAGGGGAAGGGAAAGGACATTTTAAGCTGTTTTGTCACTCCGTGTGAAGGGTGGAGTATAAATTCGCTCTCTTCTTCTTCCATCCCTGTGTGGAGAACAATTGAGCTTCTGTGAGACCGATTTCACACAAGAGCTGCGCCACCGTCACGCCTCCCTTTACCCTGTTTCTATCGGCCAATTTCCCACCCGAAGCTGTGCGGCCGCATTTTGACCCACGGCTTCTCCTGATTTCCCCCGCGATTTCTTGATCCTCAAAAAATGCATCATGAAACCGCGGGGGAAATCGGGTGAAGCTGCGGGTCAAAATGCAGCCAGGTGGCTTCGAGTGGGAATTGACCAGTAGAAACAGGGCAGAGGGAGGTGTGACAGTGGCGCAGCTCTCATGTGAAATCATTCTGAGCCAGAGTTCATGTCATCAAATGCACCCAAAGTTATGTCTGACTTGTGAAAGATTGTGCTGGAATTGGTTTTCTTAAGTCTTTAAGATACCACAAGTTTCTTGCGTTGCCACATCTGCTGCATTTGTTACCATGTATCTCAGCTGCAGGAAGGAAGTGTGACATCTTTTACATATTCTCCAAACATTTTTTTCTCCAGTCTGAAGTGTGAGGCCATTTATCAGTGCTGACCTAACTCTATAACGCTAAGATTTGCCGGTGGCTTGTTTGGTAAAACTGGCACTTCAGCTTCAAGGATTGTTGCCAGCTGTGACTTCTCAGAACTTGACGTTTCCTGTTGTTTCTGAGAGTCAAAGGGTTTGGCAGGTTTTCTTCCCCCCCCCCACTGGACAAAGTATTGCAAATCAAACTGCCTGCTCTGGCAGGAAATGGTGGACAGAACAGCTTATAATTTTCTTTCATTTCTTTCTGCCATGCAACAGACAGCTTTGAAGAAAAACAACATGTTCTTGGTAGGCTGATGGGAAGGCACATTCACCTTAAGTGTCTAGGGCAGGGGGTCCCCCCATGATGTCCAGCAACATCATGATGTCCATGAACAACTTTCCTGGCTCCCACCAAGTGTTTTTTTAGAAAATGGGCGGCGTCAGTGGGGCTTTTGCCCAGCATGGCTTCTGATTGGCCATGGAGACCTGATTTTCTACACAAGAGTCTTCACTGTGTGAAGCTGTGTATGTGCAAGAAAATACTACGTTCATTTTTAAAGGCATCCTGTTAGAGATTCTGCATAGAAAGTTGAAGAGTTACTATTAGAGTTATCCATAACCTCATGGTCTTACATTTTGTGGTCAGCTCTGCCTCCTGTGGCAGCCATTTTGTTACTGGCTTAACCTCATGCGGCAGCCACTTTTTTGATTTTTTTGTATTTTTTATGTGTGTGTGTCACGCGCGCATGTGAGTGAATGTGCACCTGGAAGTCATGGTAACCTCTGATGACGGACCCCTGTTGGAGGCCTGGAGGATATTCAGAGAGGTGGCTGAATAAAGCCTGCCCCATCCCTCCTGCCTCCGGAATTTCAAGGAGGGCTGCGATCACACGCAATAGTTACCTTGGGAGTCCGACAAGTGGCAGGCGGATTTTACGGGTGCGTTCACACTGGCACATCTGGCCAGCGTCCTGCACCCGTCAGAGACCCGTAGGAGGGAGGCAAAGAAGTGCACTTAAAAAACACTACGGAAACTGCAGTATCAAGTGACTGTGTGATGGCCGAGGACGGAGTTCCTGGGGTGATCGCCCCAGCTCGCTCCGGTGACGTCATTGAGCCCTTAAGGAAGCAGGCTGGCATCGCTGAGCCCTCGAGGGAGCAGGCTGCACGGTAACTACTCCACCTCACCCGCCGTTGCGTGGGAACATGCAGCGGCGGGTCAAATTACCGTGCTACCAATAGCCTCCCTCCCCCCCGCACGTTAGCTGGCACGTCTGACCGGGGCCGAGGTCTCCTATCATCCAGGTACTTGCCAGAGCTGACCCTGCTTAGCTTCCGAGATCTGACGAGACCGGGCTTGCCTAGTATCTAAGTAATTTATAGCCTTTATTGTTTTTGCTACCGGAGTCAAAGGATAGTACAAATGTTTATGACATGCTGGATCCAGCAGTTTAAAGAGACTGCCTACTGTGATTTTGTGTACTTGTCATGTTCAGGTGACAGTCACCGTTGACAGAGATGATTCTGTTGTCCCAGGTGATGATCCCCGCTTTGTCCAGGGCAGCAATCCAACAATGGTCTGTGAGCAGAGTTCCGATAGATCTCAACACAGCTGTTTTCGTGCCACTTCCAAACCTAAACCCATCACCATTAATTTACGCCCACTGCCACTAGATCTGCTTGGCTAGACCAAAGTGTGGTTGGTCCTCAGCTGCGATGGGTGTCATGCTGGGAGCAAGCATGATGTAGTGGTTAAGAGTGGCGGATTCTAATCTGGAGAACCATGTTTGATTCCCTGCTCCTCCACATGAAGCTTGCTTGGTGACCTTGGACCAGTCACAGTTATCTCAGAGCTCTCTCAGCCCCATCAGCCTCACAAGGTGCCTGTTGTGAGGAGAGGAAGGGAAGGAGATTGTAGGCCCCTTTGAGACTCATTAAAGTAGAGAAAAGCGGGGTGTAAAAACCTAATCTTCTTCTTCTTCCTTGGTTTCTCCACTGTCTCCTCTGTTTTGTTGACCTCAAGTTTTCTAGTAGCAATTGGATAAGTCTGTCTCTCTAGCAGGAAGAGCAGGGATGTGATGCTGCTAGCTTTGAATTTCTCTTCCGAGCAGGCCCGTACCCAGGATTTTGTGCCTTGTAGGGCAATTTTTTTTTCTGGTGGGGCTGAAGTTCTCAGTGCAGAAAGAAAAGCCATTTAGCCAATAGAAAGCGGTTACCAGGATAGATCTCTAAATTGCAAGCTGTCAGCCACTTTAGATGACAGTTCTCAACTGCTGCAAGTTAATCACTTCTGCCAGCCTGAGCAACATTTCTGATAACAAGCCAGCAGGTGAGGGGTGATGACTTCTATGGCCTTCTTGTCAAGAAGGCTAACACTTAGGCAGAAAAACTCTCTTAAAGGAGACCAGTTTCTTGACCCAGAGTTAGAAGGGATCCTAGAGGTCATGTGCTCCAACCCCCTTGCTCAGTGCAGGGATTAGTCAAATACAGCACCCCACTCTACTTTACGGAGCTCACACCTTTTAAAATGATTGGGAAAAAAAAGCATTTACAGTAGAAATTCTTTTGGGGCTCTGCCTTTAAGAAAGGGGGTGGTGCTCCCAAAAGCCCCACCATAGCTGTAGATGCCTCTGGGTGTAAGATGGCCTTAGAAAGGTATGGGCCTGGTAATATGAACAGACTTGCAACTTCTTCCTCTCTTGGAGGAGTTGGATTGTGCTTTGTGAACACAGCAGATATGGTATTTCTAAATGCTTTGAATATTTCGTTGGCTTGTCATTGAACTTGAATTGGAATGTTTCATGGACCTCATTGCTATGTTATGAACTTGGGTGGTGGAAGTTGGAAATACTGATGCCATGAAATAGGGTGTAGGGAAAGGGTGTTGGACTCATTTGCTATGAGGGCTGGATCTGACATAAATGAGACCTTGTTGGGCCGAGCCGTGTGGGTCATAAAATGTAATGCCAGGTAGCAGAGATAGAAACTTTATAAAGGACACAAACAAGAAAGCTTTTTTTTAACTTAAAATAAAAACATGCTTAAAACATCAGCACTCTTGCAATATTTTGTTTATTTAACAGTGTCTGATCACTGACACTTCTTGCTCTGAATTATTACATCACAATGTCTGCGCTGTCGCAATCTTGAGTATGCTATTCAGATGTGTATCTGTAAGCTGCAAACCTGCAATGATGCAGCAGCAGCAGCCGAACTGGAACTGGAAGAAGAAGCAGAAGACAGCCAGTTCCACTGTGGGCCTGATAGAAGCTCTCCGGGGGGCTGATGTGGCCCCTGGGCTGCATGTCTGACACCCCTGGTGTAGGGGTTATGATCCAATTCATGTCCTGAACTAGGAATAAGGCCGTTGTGGAAATAAATACAATGGGCTCCAGAAAGAGGCTCTGGGAGAGTGCCAGGGCCTTGGACACTCAGTGCCAATTTGCTGTGGTGACCTCCTCAAACCCCACCCTCTCCAGGCTCCACCCCTGAAATCCCCAGGAATTTCCCAACCTGGAGTTGGCAACCCCATCCCAGCTAACCATCAACCTACTGTTATTTGCTCCTCTGACTGCAGCTGACTTCTGCCCTCCCTCCTGGAGATCAGGTGTAATTCTGAGTGATCTCCACCCCTCACCTGGAGATTGGCAACAATGGTTCCCCAGGAGGGAATGGCTGGTTGGGAGGGTGGAGTCTATGGCACTGTACCTGTCTGAGGCCCCACCCCAACTCAAACCTCACCCTCTCCAGGTTCCAGCCCTCAAATCTCCAGGAATTTCCCACCTGGAATTGGCAACCCTATCTCCTCCCCAGCCAATCATCAACCTACTTTTATTTCCTCCTCATTCTTCAGCTGTCCTCCTCCCCGCACGTGCAGTCTCTACCGTGCTCTGAAGCCCTGACTGCCATATCCGATTGGCTGTCATGGGGGGGGGCATCTCAGCAGGGCATAAGGACACAGAGTCCACTATTTTCTCAGGGGAATGGATCTCTGCCATCAGGAGAACAGTTGTAATACTGAGTGATCTCCAGTCCTCACCTGAAGATTGGCAACAATGGTTTCCCAGGAGGAAACGTAGTCTTTTTCTGCAATAGGGCCCAAAGCAGCTTACATCATTCTCCTCTCTCCCTTTTGGCTTGCATAACAAACCTGCGAGGTAGGTTAGGCTGAAAGTCTGTAACTGGTCCAAAATTACCCACTCAGCTTCTACAACAAGAACCTGGATCTACAGCAAGAACCCTACATCTTCTACAGCAAGAACCATGCTCTAAAGCACTGGTGGCAATGCCTAGGTTAGCCAACCTCCAGGTGGAGCCTAAAGATCACCAGGTATCACAACTGAACTGCAGATCTCTCCCCTCCCCAGAGAAAATAATTGCTTTGGAAGGTGGGCTTTATGGCATTCTCTTCAGCTGAGGCCTCTCCCCTCCCCAAACCCTGGCTTCCATAGACTTTGCTACCAGAAAATCTCCAGGAACCTCCCTACCTGGGAGCTGGCAACCCTAGGCAGAACTGCCCCCAATGAGTTCCTCACAAAGGCCTATGAAGGGTTTCCTTCCTTTGTCTGAACCAAGCTTGGTTGCCTAATGTGGCAAAACAGGCTCCAGTTTAGAACTCAGCTGTTTGCCTCCCACCCTCGTCCCGTGGGCGTATCTCACTCCTTAAGTTCGCTGCCACCACTCACTGAATTGTCACTGTCTTTTAGAGGGACAGTGAGACCCCTCTGGCCGAATCTCCCTATTTGGAGATGGACTTCCCAGTCTTTGGGGGATCCCTGGAAAGTTGGCAACCCAAGGGTCTGGCCTTCCTTGCTTCCCTGGGCTACCCCCTCCCTTTGGTATTGTACAGAGCGGGGAGACTATGTGGTCAGAGCACAACATGGAAAAATCCGCAATCATCATTGCTGGGAGGGTGTGTGTGTAAAACCCTGCAAAATGATAGAAGTAGCACCTGTAGCTTGAAGAAGAAGAGGTGGTTGGATTTATACTTTGCCCTTCATTACCTAAGGGAGTCTCAGAGCAGCTTACAAACTGTTTTCCCTTCCTCTCCCCACAACAGACACCCTGTGAGGTAGGTGGGGCTGAGAGAACTCTCCCAAGAACTGCACTTGAGAGAACAGCTCTGAAAGAATTTATGACTGACTCAAGGTCACACCAACAGCTGCATGTGGAAGAGTGGGGAACCAAACCCGGTTCTTCCAGATTAAGAGTCTGTGCTCCTAGCCACTACACCAAACTGGCTCTCAGGGCAGTAATTCTCAGCTCACATACTTTGCTGTAAGAAACACATTAATTTAAATGATTAAGGGCTCCCATGAGCCTAGATTATCCACCAGAGGAGGCTGCCTGTTGCATCTCAAGAGTAGTTCCTTGTTTGGCCTGACCTGTTGCCAGAGAAGATATGTTTAGATCACTGACTCAAATATTAAAACAAGGCATGGATTCCAAAGGGGCATACGGTTCTTATTGTTACACTTTAGGCAAATACTTCTCTCCCCCCCATTAATAGCAAAATGCACCATCAATTTTAATTCAGAAAATGGATGCCCCTCAGCTATCAGGTCTGGGGAACACCGCAGTATAAGAAAATGTTGAGGTCACCCTGACCTGGATAGCCCCGGCAAGCCCGATCTCGTCAGATCTTGGAAGCTAAGCAGGGTTGACCGTGGTTAGTACTTGGATGGGAGACTTCCTTGAATACCATGTCAGGAGAACGGAGGCAGGCTGCATTCAGCCATCTCTCAGAACTTCCTTTAGGCCCTCAGTAGAGCTCAGTTGCCAGAGGTCGATAAGACTTCTAGTGCAGACACACAGTGCAAACACACACAAAAGACAAAAATACCAAAAAAGGGCGGGGGGGGAATCGTTGAGGTTCACAAACTGATATGCCAGTTTGATGCTAACAGGCATACTTACTATATCCTGCTTTTAGAACAGTTTGTATCACATGTTTAAAACCCTCTCTTCCCCATGGTAGGTCTAATTGGTTTAGTTAATGTTGTGAACTGAATTTACTTGGTTAAAATCGAGGCGCAGGGATTTGTAATACTTAACAATGTCTAGAAGTTCAATAGATATTCACTCACCTTCCACAGGGACAAACCTGTTCCTAGAACTTGCCCCGGGCAATCTGGTATTTCAATCCTGTCTGCGAATCACAGCTTTCCCCTTCCTCTCTTCAAATGGGCACATTAGCTCACACGTGTAATTCACCCATTTTTTGACATCCGGAACTGTGACATTTTCATTAATAATCGTTCCAAATTTCAGCCGACTCAGATTTACACATATTTAATCCGAGGATAAATTCCAAACACGGGTTTTGCTATGTAAATCATAAATTTGGATGGGATGTGCATATGAACTTGGTTCCATGTATTATCCTTCTAACCTTAGGGATTTGTTTTTAACAAACCGGGGCATAAATTCAAACCACTGGAGACATAAAGGGAAATTAATTGGGTGCTACTGTGTATCATTGTAGAGAATCTTCCCAGCTCCCTCCCTTAATTTGTTCCTTTCATTCCTTCCCTTTAGGGTTTTATAATCTGGGAACTTTTAACAGACCTATCAAATGGTAGTCCGTAGAATAAGCACGGTATTTAAAATTTTAAATTATCTTTTTTTGGTGTGTGTCTCATTTCCATTTTTGATTGATAGATAGCTCTTTTCCTCCCCCTGATACATTTAAGCCCCTCGATTCCTGTAATTTTTAATAATTTCAAAAGGGAAGATTTGGCATAGTATAAAACATGGGGATGATAACACGATGTTAAAATAGCATTGTTAAATAGTTGTTTAAGCCATTGGCAGCATGTACTTAGGATCAGCTGTTGCAAGGAAATTCATGTCCTTCATATTCAAATACCCTAGCAATTAAGTTATGCCTTTTCCTAATGTCAGTTTAGTAAGAGGACCCAGATGTCCTGTTAGCATAACCAGCCCCCCCCCCCTTTGCATTGAAACTTTATGGTTAGTTCCCCTCCCTCCCTGTTTATGGCTTGTGTGTCCTCATGGCTAGCAGCTTTCTGTATTTGATTCTGCTCCACTACCTCTTTTGAAGTTATTTATGATTTAATTGTATTTATTCACTTAACACAGATCCATCTGTGTCCCATTCCCAGTAGAAAGTCTCCTCATTTCATCTCTGTCACTAAATGCTAACATCTCATACATTTCTTAGCCCCTACATGCCTTTTGCAGTGTCGTTCCTATGGTAACTTAATGCGATTCCCTTTAACAGAGCTTACAGTATAATCATTTGAGGTTTTTTATTATTATTTGTGGTGCTTGTGTGTGGGGTTTTTTTTGCTGCCTTGTATATGTCTGTGATTGTAAATAGCTTGATAAATACTGTTCGGACATACACTATATGTGTATGGTGTCTTCTGTTTCAGAAGCATGGCTTGGAAGTGTTTCATCTACTTTTTGTTTGTGAGGGGGTGGCAATTTGCTAGCAAAAAAGTGTTTCTTCAGATCTACAACAAACCTTTTAATAGGAGCCAACTATTTGTCTACTTCTATGTCATGAAATATAAATGTTTCTTAAATGTTAAAGTATCAATCAGTGTAAAGATTCTCAAAAATAAGGAGGGGGCTTGCATGGCCTCCCCCTTCCCCGCTACCTCCGGCCTTGTTGGGTGCAGACTGCCCCCCTCCTATTCTGGTATGTCATAACCGCTGCTTGCCATTATGTCCAAATCAGGGACTCTTTTCAAACCATGGTTCATAAATCTATTACTAATCATGGTTTTAGGTCCCAGTATGGAGGCAGTTCCTGGTTATGGCTTGTGACAAAATGAAGTTAAAATAGTAAAGGAGAAGAAGAGGAATAGGGGGAAAAAATCTGTTGAGAGTATGAAGAAAGAAGTTGGAACTGAGAGAGTTGGAACTGTGGCTTGTTGAGCGACTCCTGTCGTGTCCAAAGTGAATCAGTGATGGCAGTTCAAAATACATCTTCACCCTATGATGTCTGTGAAAAAGATTATAATTTAAGCCTGGCTACATGTACTGGAAATCTCAAGGGGTTTTATTTGGGAGTGGCGGGAGGTCTACCTGACTGTCAGCTGTCAGTCGGCTGGCTTGCTCTCTTCCCCTCCTTACTCCTGTGCCTCCCTAAAATACCCAAAGGCTCCCAAAATGCCAGGACATAATCTTTTAAAATTATTATTTTTAAAAAGTTTGTTAACTAGTAATAGGAATGTGCACTTCATATGTTTGGATCCAGATTTCAGGTAGGACACTGGGTCATTATCTTGATTTTTTTCAAAATGTTATCAGTTAGGGATTTTTCCCCAGGTATTTTTTCTTTTTTTGGATGGGGGGAAAGAGTCCTGAAAAACTGAGTGGGGAGGAAAGGGGAGAGAGGAAACCAGCCCCAGACTTACCTTGTCCCTTTTAGAGGCTTCTCCCCATTGCAGGCATCAGAGACATGTCAGGTTCAACAGCAAGCAAGTCCAGGCACTCTTCACAATGAAAGATATGCTTTATTGGAATACAAATATGTTGCCCATAGTTGCAGAGTTATTGTCAGGAATACCCAAACAAGCATGGAGGCCTAAGTATATACTCTGATGCAATAGCTTAACTAGCAAATGGAAACTGAGCACGTGTGCAGGAAATCTCCCGGCAGAATCTTACATAATGAACGGGAGAACGGCCCCCCACCCACATTCAGAAGGCAGAAAATTCCCACCGGCTGGGAACGCAAGCCTTCACCTCCTGCTCAAGGCCAAGTAGATATCAGTCGTTGGCAGGGAGTTCTCCCACGGCAGAGCAAAACTATGCGCATGCGTGCAAGGCAAACAAGTAATAATACAGAAGACATGGCAGTTATCTGACATCCTGCCTCCCTATGATTACATCATACAAACTTAAGGAAGCACAGAGGGTCCTCCCGGTTTGCCCGGGAAACGGCAATGAAAGTCACGTAGCAATCTGCCTGCATTGACATCTGTTGCTTTCACCCATTCCCTATGTTGCAGGCCAAAATGTACCCACTCTACCAGGTAATATAGCTGACCACGTTTAAGTTTATAGTCCAGGAAATCTGAGATTTCATAGTGTTCTTCACCATCCACCAAGAGGGGCGATGGGACCGGGACGTCAGGATGCCATCTGTTAGGAGGTTGACTAGGCTTTAGCAGGCTGAAATGCAGACTTCCCAGGGTCTCCGGGGTGTGGGCAAGGGTTGTAACAAACCTGGGGGCTTCCCCACTCTTGGTTTGCACATGATACACATTTGACAAGATTGCACGTAATCTGAAAGATCCTTTCGCATCTGCTGCCACCAGAACCGGCGTTGCAGCAGATGCAATGATTTGACAAAACCAAAGTGACCTGCCAGCTTGGAACCGTAGACGGCTTGTAACACTTCTCCCCTCAGGGCGGCTGGAATGAACAGTCTCTCACCCTTATACCAACACCCATTTTCGCGGCATTCTAAGTTCCCCATCGATTGTAGTTCACATTTTTCCACATCTGTAATGGCTGCCGCAAATTTCTCCTCCCAAGGGGTATCAGCTTGTGGCTGGGGTAGTCTCCGGGACTCTTGGCCACGAGTCACTACTGCCCCGCTCAATTGGGAAGGACTAAAGAAGGAATCACGGACCTCCACCCTTCTGCTTTTATGTTGGGGGAGGCGGGAAAGCGCATCAGCCAAAGAGTTTGACCTGCCGGGGAAATGGTGCAGGGTAAACTGGAATTTAGAGAAGAACTCAGCCCACCGGAATTGTTTGGTGTTGAGATTCTGGGGTGTTTGAAGGACTTCAAGGTTTTTGTGATCAGTCTAGACCTCAAATGGAACCCGGGCCCCTTCCAACCAATGCCTCCATGTGGCTAGGGCCAAACAGATGGCTCCTGCTTCTTTATCCCACATGGGCCAATTCCTTTCAGTGTCATTGAACTTGTGGGACACATATGCTAAGGGATGGAGGTGACCATCTGAACCTTCTTGTAGAATCGTGCCCCCCATAGTGGTATCAGAGGCATCTACCTGGACCATGATTTTTTTTTGTTTCATCAGGGTGTGCCAACACCGGTTCCATGGTAAACAGAGCCTTTAATTGCTCAAATGCCTCCTGACACTTGGGGGTCCACTCTAACCTGGCCCCAGGTTTAGTTGCCCTTGCCTCCTTCCCTTTGGTTTTCAAGAGGTCGGTTAGCGGTAGGCTCACTTGGGCAAAGTGGGGTAAGAAGTGGCGGTAAAAATTGGAGAAACTGAGAAAACTCTGGAGCTGCTTATGGGTCTTTGGGGTTTCCCAGTCCAGTACATCCTAAACTTTCTTGGGGTCCATTTCAAGCCCCTTCTGTGATATACGGTACCCCAGAAAGTCAATGCACATTCGATGGAACTCACATTTGGAGAGTTTGACAAACAGTTTGTGCTTGAGTAACGTTTGGAGTACCTCCCTCACCAGCTGAACGTGGGACTCCAGGTCGGGGGAGTACAGCAAGATATCATCCAAGTACACAAAAGATGTTTGTGTAACACTTCATTTATCAAATTCATAAATACTCCCGGAGCTCCCTGGAGCCCAAATGGCATCACCTGGTACTCGAACTGTCCTAAGGGGGTATTGAATGCAGTCTTGAATTCATCCCCCTGCCGGCAGGTTATCTGACAAGGCAGCAGAACCTGCCCCATTAGGTGGAAAATGGTGGGTGGTCTGCTGGTCTTCTTGATTCCAGCAAAGTTTAGCTGTGTGTTGGAGTGGCTGCGTCCTTCTCTGCTATTGGGGGATCTTAGTTGTTGTGTATATATATATATATATATATATTAATATTGGCAATTGAATAGTGTTATTTCAGTATAACTCAGCAATTGTACAACACTATTATGTAGCAGCATTGCAACACACATACCAGGTTCTCTAAATTCATAGCTTTCATCATCATCTTTTTTTTTTAAGTTTGTACCCAATGCTTCCTCTAAGCTGTGGAGTCTTGTGAGCAGAAATTCTGCTTTGTGAGCTACTGGCATTAAAGTTGTGGGCAAGCAATTTTGACTACGGCATACATTAATTTGCTCTGGAGTCATCCTTCCTGAGCTAAGACAAAAATGTGTGAGCCAGAGGCTAAAAAACTGTGAGCTAGCTCACACTAACTCATCTTAGAGGGAACATTGTAGCTCCTTCTGTTACAGATATATATCCCTGCACAAGGAACAAGCTACAGACTTACCTCTTAATAACCCACCTATGATGGGAAAGGAATTGGCCTCTGTGACAACTAAACCTTACAGAAGCCTGCCCACCCACACATTATTTTCCAGATGAGAGGGCAGGTTCTGCATCCTCCAATACCTGCAACGGCAATAATGCCAGAATAGTAAGCCCAAGGCCAATTCAGCCCTTCTCATTTTAAAATCTTAAAGACCATGGGTGAAATTTCTCTCACCGGGAAATACCTGACCCCCATCTTTGAAGCCCTCCGTTATCCACAGGTGGATGCATTCACTACAAGACAGAATATCAACTGCAATGCCTTCTTCAGCAGGGGCCCAGTGACCAAAGGCTCACTCAGGGATGCTTTCCTGCAGCAGTCTGGGAAACTATTCTATCTGTTTCTCCCATTCCTGTCGATCCACTGAGTCATCCAGAAACTCATTCGCAACCGAATGCTGTGTATCCTAGTGGCGCTGTGGTGGCCCAGACAACCATGATTTCCTCATCTACTGCACTTGTCTGGGGACTCTCATCTTCAGTTTCCTCTGGCCCCCAACCTGCTGTCACAGCAGCAGGGCAGGGTCCTACATCATGACCCGAGCTTCTACTGCCTGACGGCATGGAAGATACCTCCTTAACCTCTCCTCCATCAGTCCGCCAAGTGGAGACGTTTCTCGGCTTATGCATCTACTCGACAGCTCAATCCCAAGTCTTGTCATACTTAGTCTCATTGCAAGACTCTGGTCTTGAAGGTCCACCTGGTGGCAATTTTGGCCCATCGTGATTTGATAGAAGGCAGATCTCGTTTCTCACACAAAGTTACCAAGGCCTTCCTCAGTGGCATGTTACCTGACTCAATGTCATGTTACATCTCCAGTGGTTCTGGAATGGAGCTTGTCCCCAGTGTTGGCCAAACTCATGGGTAAGCCCTTTCAGCAAATGGTAACCATTCCTCTCTATCTGCTCATCTGGAAGATGGTGTTTTTGGTGGCCATCACCTCATCAAAATGTCCCGGTGACCTCTGTGCCTTTTGAGCAGACAGTCCTTACACTGTGTTTCACAGCGATAAGGTAGTCTTTCACCCTGACCAATCCTTTCTGCCAAAGGTAGTTTTATCATTCCATCTCTCATGACCTACAGTACTATCTACTTTCTTCCCGGACCCAACTGATGAGGTACAACGAGCGCTACATTCCCTGGATGTTCACGGGGCTCTCTCCTTCTACCTGACTAGAGTGAGTCCAAAAAAAGGTCTCGGAATCACTACACAGAGATTGTCTAAATGGCTTGTCTCCATGATTTCTCTTTGCTACAAATTGGCAGGGCAACTGTTACGTGCTCAGCCTCGGGCTCACTCAATGAGAGCTGTATCCACTTCCGCAGCCTTCCTTGGGCATGTGCCTTGATGACATCTACAGGGTGGCACTGTGGTCCTCTCCGTTGACAGTGTCCTGGATGTCAGATCACATTGAGACACATCTTTTGTACAGGCTGTGCTGAAGTCTGTCTTCCAGTAACCCTGTCATCTCACCTCTGGACTGCAGGTAGGCCTAAAAGTGACAAAAGGTATGGGTGACTATTTTCTCTCTATGCCCTAGCTGCCAGTACCCTCCATCCTATTACACCGTAGCTCACTAGTCACCCAAGTGTGGAACTGCACAGACACCACAAAGAAGGTAAACAGGTTGCTTACCTGTAACTGATGAGCTTCGAGCGGTCATCTTTGCAGTCACACATGCCCTTCCTTCCTTCCTTCCTTCCTTCCTTCCTTCCTTCCTTCCTTCCTTCCTTCCTTCCTTCCTTCCTTCCTTCCACACTGCCGGCATCTCTCAGTCACTTACTTTGAGTTGACGGGACATACTGGTGGTGGTCCAAAGGAACTAAGCGAGAGGACACCTTTTCCCTTAGCTCCAGGTGTGCATAGTGAATGCCTGCGCCCCAGAGTGAGGGGAAAGCACTCAAAAAGCATTAGAGGATAGCTCTAGAACTTCTGAGGTTGGGCTCATGAAGAGGCACAGACGCCTAAGTGTGTGACTGCACAGATGACCACACAAAGCTAATCAGTTACAGGTAAGCAACCTGTTTTTGACAGTACCAGAGGATGTGTATGAGCAGCATAATTGTCGATGGGATTTAGTAGCAGGCCATTTCGTGAGGAGGTCTGGACCAGTTTTGCCAGGGCAACCGTCCCCCCCAAAAACAAAAACAAAAACAAAAAAAAAACCTTCTAGCAAAACTGGAGGTTGCTAGCTAGAACTTCACAGTACTTCTGTTGACCACCACGACTGGTCAAAAGTTGCAAAGTTATTCGGCTTCACCTGTGTGTGGATAAAATTATGTAGCTCAATGGTAGGCACTTAAGACCACATGTAAGACACATTTTCTAGCATAGCTGCCCCCACTGAGTGTACCTTACGTGGTTCTCCCCACCATTTTATTTAGTTTGGTGTAGTGGTGAGGAGCACGGGTTCTAATGTGGGAGAACTGGGTTTGATTCCCCTACTCCTCCACATGCAGCTGCTGATGTGACCTTGGGTGAGTCACAAGTTCTTCCAGAGCTATTTTCTCAAGAGCAGTCCTCAAAAGAGCTCTCTCAGCCCCACCTACCTCACAGGGTGTCTGCTGTGGGGAGGGGAAGGGAAAGGAGATTGTAAGCCGCTCTGAGACTCCTTTGGATAGTGAAGGGTGGGATATAAATCCAATCTCTTCTTCTTTTCACAGGGGAATTGGGTGGCCAATGTAAAAAGGGCCTACCATGAGTGGTAGTAGAACTCTCTTCCCAAGATGAAGACTCCTTTGGGTAGTGAAGGGTGGGGTCTAAATCCAATCTCCTCCTCCTCCTCTTCTTAAAACGAACCTGCATAAGGAGTATTTTACGTGATCACACAAAATTGTCAGTCCTCACTTCCTTTCTGAAATGGTACAGTCCTAGGAGAGCTCTGCCACACATTTTCTTTTCCCTGAATATGCAGATCAGCTTTGAGAAATGCACTGATCCATTTCCAGCCTGTGTCTACTGCCTCATTGAAGTTAATGGGGCAGTTCATACTTCTGAGAGCTATTATTTCATACTTACAAAATAATAACTTCATTATAGCTTCGTGTTTTTATTCTTAACCATTGCTACTTTTATTCCTTATTATAAGCAAAAGACAGAGTGGTCTCATGATGAGTTGGAGAAGTATTAAACTACAGTATAACCGTCCAATTTAATTTAATGATTTGGGTTGGGTTTTTTTTGTTTTGTTTTTTAAAGAACAATCTGTAATGCACTATTTTACTTAATGTTGTTTTTATTTTACCTTCCTTACCAATTAAAGACATTGGGTTGGATCCAGTGTGAACGCTTCTGGAAGGAGCTGGTGAAGTGGATCTTTCCCCCTCCCAAAACAGCCTGCTGTTCATCCCGAAATGGCTCGTTAAATGTTGGGAGCCTCATGGGAAACTATATCACAGAACAGGGCATCCCTTCCCCCTTATAGTTTTACTTCAATCGAGGAAGGAGGTTTTACTTGATTTTCCCTTGTCTGTACAGTACCCTGCTGAGGTTGCCATCCTCCAGAATACAGAGATCAGTTCTCTGGAGGAAAATGACAATTTCGGAGGGTGGACTCTATGGTATTATACCCCGCTGAGATTCCTCCCCTCCCCAAACCCTGCCTTCTTCGGGATGTACTGCAAATATCCAGGAATTTGTCAGCCTGGAATCTGCACCCCTACACCCTGTCCTTTGGTGCATTTTGTTTGTGAGGCTCTCCCAAACTCTCAAGTGAGGAGTGATGGAACAATTGGTGGGCTGCTTAGGGAAGGCGAAGGCAGGGAAAGATCTATTCCACCAACAAATTCCATGGACTTTTCTGCTAGACCCATCCCTTTGCTTCTCAGGTTCAAAAGTATTCTGGGGAAAGCACTGTAGTTTCCAGCTATAGTTCTGACCTGGAAAGCTGGCAGTTTTAGCAGGACCCTCCTTGTAGAACTTTACACTTGTGTGGGGACTTGGCTTTTCAAGCAGAGGTGACCGTGTCCCAGGCCATATAGGGGTTGAAAGTTTAAACTTTTTGAAAAGTTCTGTGTGGTAACACGTGCCTCAGAAATGACAGCAACCTGCCCAGTAAATAAACATATTTATTCCTTTAAGACTAAAGGTAATGGTGTTGCTGATCTAAGTAACTGCTCATCTTTACATTTAAATCAGGGTTTTTTGGGGGAGGGGGAGAAGAATCAGCACTTAACAAGAGCTTAAGATTATTACACAAGATCTGGCTGATTCCTCCTTTCCACTGAAGGGCACTATGATGAACCTCGTCCACTTCCCTCCCTCAGAGACTAGATTTTCCCTCCATTTTTTCTGTCCCTTCACTGACTGAGCAGTCCTGGTAATGTGTCCCCTGAAGAAACTTTGGCTGTCCCACCCTGTGTCAGTGAGATATAGTGGCTATTTGCTCAGCTCAGGAACCTGAGGGAAGGGATAGGATCACCCTTTAAGTTAAACTCCTGAAAATGGCACTTGAGACACTTTTAACCTTGAGGGGAAAGTTGAAGTGAAATCAGGGGTTAAAACTGTTGAGGTAAAATTAGTACAAGCACAGACTTTTGTTATTATATATTAGTACTAAAGAGAGTTTCTTAAAATTATTCAGTTACTTAGATCTTTATATTGAGAGGCTTTTGTTCCACTGTTTTCCCAAACACTCTAACACTTTATCTGAATAATCACTGACTTGTTTGGTTCCCAGAAGGCTAGTACCCTCTTCCCAGTACCCAGATCCCTTCCCTTGGAACACCAGAACTTTGTTTGAGTTGTTAACAGGCTTTTAGGTCTCTAAAGACATTTTCTAATCGCACCGGACCAGGGATCTCTGTACTTCTCAGAGATAACTCTCCCTGTCTACCTGAGTAGGGATTCTTCTTCTCTGGAAGATCTATCCCCTTTCCTTTGGCCTGAATGGGGGTACTCTTCTACTACTACCCAAACCTCTTTGTCAAACTTTCCCCCAATTTCTCTTTGTACAAACTGCTCCCAGCTAATGCTGAATTCAGACTGTATTCAGTCAACGGCTTAAATTTGAATTTGTCAGCTGTCATGATCATGGGCCTATTGTGTAGCCTACAGGCCCTGGGGAGGCCTAGTGGCTCCAGGGGAGCCTGTATGGGAGTAGTCATCAAGGACCCTGTGATTGGGTAACAGGAGATTTTGGAGGGAAAACTACACCAGCAGGGGAACAGAGGGTGGTGCCTGGGAAGAGGTCATAAAAGGCCTTGCCCAGAGTGGGAAGGTGTTCTCTCTCTCAGGGGGCAGAGCTGGTGGAATTTGCTGTAGACAGAGGGATCCCTCATTCAAAAAGGGGCAGGCTAGACTGTGAATCGGTACCTAGGGATGGCTAGGACTGTGTAGACATGACACATTAGGATTTATTATTTTACTGATTTTTAACTGATTTATTATTTTTTATTATTTTTACTGATTTATTATTTTTATTAATGATTTATTATTATTTCTATTATTTACTGATTTATTATTTTACTGATTATTTTACTGATTTACCTGCTTTTACTTTGCTAATTTATTAAACTGCTATGTACTCTCCTCCCTCCCTTTCTGACTGAAGAGATATCAGAAAGGAAAGGGAAGCAGCAGTGGAAGCCCAGGATAGCCTTGGTATTTACAGAAGCTCTTTTACAGGCACTAAAAATCTTGGCTAACAACAAAAGTAAAGATCAGTGGCAAGCCTTGTGCTGCAAGGGTCTTAGGATCAGTGCAGAAAATGTCTTTGCTTCATAAGGTAAAGTTAAAAACTACCCTCCATCATATCCCCCCTCTCCATTTCTATGACAAAAATAATTTGGCAACTAGCCACAATGGGTAACAACTGGTCATGCCACTGGAAAATTGGCAAGTTGGCAACTGTACACTCTTGAAATCATGGGGAGCTTAAAGGGACACAATCTAGGGTCCATAGTTACTCTGGGAGCCTATGGAACTATGTTAGTAATATGATTTGGTTTCATTTGATGGTGTGGCAACATCTGTCTGGGGCCTGGAAAAAAATCTGGGTGCCTGTGGTGGTTCTCAGCAGACCAGCCGGTAGAACCAGTGCAGGCCTATGTTGGTTGCCAGATGTCCCAGGAATTTTATTTTTCAACAGAATGCCGCATCCAAGGTGTGTTGTCATGAAGAAGGCAACCTTATGACATTCAGATTTTTGTGCTCATCTGACTATAACTAGCAGGTGACTTTTGTAGTTTAAAAAGACCAAAGTACTGACTTAGTGTAAGATGATAATTTCAGCTAGAATTGTGGCTTTCCTCTCATTTTATCTCAGCAGCTTGTGTCATTTTCTGAAGGTGTTTTTTTCTAGAAAAAAAAAGAAGTATCTCTAAGTGAGGTTGCTAACTGTAGCTTACGAAATTCCTGGAGATTTGGGAATGAGGAGGATGGAGGTGGGGGAGGGAATTCAGAAGGGATATAATGTCATAGTATTTGCCCTCTGAAACTGCCATTTTCTCCAGTGGAACTGCTTCCTGCAGTCTGAAGATCAGTTGTCATTTTGGGAGAACTCCAGGCCCCAGGTGTTTTGTCTTCAGTTCCACATAAGTGAAATCCGGAACTTGTTAACAAGGATGTTCCTTAATTACCGTAATTCCATCTTTGATTACCGTTTCTGTGGTTGAAGTTCCATTTTAAAGAGTGTGGGAATTTCAGACAGGCAAAATATTCTGGTTCAGGAACGGTTCCCAAACGGTTTCTGGTCTGACATTTCAGACAGAACTGTTTTAGAACCGGTTCTCTACCAGAATATATTTGTACTTTCACACACAAATGCTTCTGTCCCATTCAGGAAACAGGGCTGAAGCATTTTACCTGTAAACCGCTTCCAAGTAGTCTTCAGTTTCTTCTCCCGGATCCAAAACACTTTTTCCCACCGGTTTTCACCCGCACGGGTGATCTCTGACTTTTTTTTTTAATGGTCATTTTAGAGCGCTATAGCACTATAACACAACACCAAAACAGCACCATAGCAACCCCATTGGAATGCTATGTGTTGTGTTATAGCACTATAGTGCTTTAAAACAAACATTAAAAAAAAGAAGAAGGAGGTGAAAAATGGCGGGAAGAAGTGGTACAGTCTGAATTGCCAAACTGCTTCTGATCCGGCTCTTTTCTGGAAGGGGAAAGCCATGTGTGAAATGGCAGCCCTGTACCGGTTTACTTCAAGACGGATCAAAAATGTCTTCAAACCGGCTGAAACTTGGTAATGTGAAATTCCCTATAGGTTCTCTTATTCTTCTGTCCCTTCTGATGTTGTTGTGGACACTTAATCCCCAAAGAGAGCCAGAAGACCCAGCAATATCATGACCGCAACATATTTCTGGGCCCCAAGTAGCTGGCAAGGGTTTGGCCCGGCTAAAGTACAGCGTGGGCCTGCTAATGATGGCTGATGGTGTCAAGGAGCAGAGTCAAGCAGAAACTTAAGGAATTGTTTGTAATGCACGTGCCCAGATCTTTTTCTGGTTACTAGGATCCTTGTACTAGCCTAGGAACCTTATGCTAGCCAAGTTGCCTTTCGGTGATATTTTTCTACTATGCATGTTATTGCTATAGCTCAGATGGACTAAGGTTAGTTCTATTGTTATAAACATTGAGCAAGATCAAATTTGTTTAATATTTTTGAAAACTATGTTTTTTTCCCTAAAGATTTAACTGATGCCACTTTGTGTGTATGGAAACTTAGCAAGTGCCACCTATTAAAGATAAGCTCAATTTCTCCTGATAAAACTCTTAAAGTGCAATACTATCCTAGGACTGCCAGGCTTCCTGCTATAGCATAGCCTCCTATGCGCTGCTACATCACTTCCAAGGAAGACCCAGAAGTGACATATGGTAGCTCTGGGAATTGCAACAAACTCTATGACCAAGGGTAGCTCTAGGAATTGCAACAAACTCAGTGACTCTTATTGTAGAGTTTCCAGTGATTCCTACAGATACTCTACATCACTTCCTGTTTTCCCCCAGAAGTAACACAGTGGATGTCATGCCCCCCCCCTGCCCAATCCTATGCAGAGTTACTCCAGTGTGAGTTTATGGATTTCAATTGGTTTAGACTAGAGTAATTCTTCATAGGGCTGCACTATTAGATTCTACATTAAAATCTAATTTTCCATCCTGCTAAATGTTTTGATTGAACAGCGGGATGTTGACTTTGTATGATAACTCTGAAGTCTAGTTACCACTATCTGCAAGTATTTAATAATTCTTTGCAATCAGCATGGTTAATAAATATTGTCTACTCTGTATGCCCTCCAAGTGCTAGCAGTTCAGGAAAGTATACAGTGCATTTCTGTGCTATGTTTGTTGTGGATTAAGTTCAGCATCAATAGACCACATTGGTGTTGCATCTGTTGAGCAGGCCTAACATTAACCATGCGTGTGTGTTTCCTAGCATGTGCCTACAAAATTAAGATTAATATGTAGCTCTGTTTGCCATATCTCATTTGCTTCCCTAATCGGCAACAAATTACTTACGTTTGTGACAGCCAAAGAAATTTTTAGCTGTGCAGCGGTTTGCCCTCTAAAAGGCAAGTGTTTCCAGTTCCCATTCTATATCAAAGCCAGCAGTCAAATAACCCCTACTTCGGCTTAGATTGCTTTTTTTTTTTTTACTTTGGCCACTGTGTGGGTTTTTTTTGAGACCCTTAATGCATGTTTGCCTACTGTGTTTCATGGAGAAATCAAATTGGTTCCATGGCACATAAATGTTTTATGCAATATTCCATAGAGAACATTAAATAAAAATAAAGAAGGCTTGACCCCTGGCACCTACACCCATTTCTTATGTCAACTGGGGAGCCGCTGAAAGCTCTCTGTGCTTGTAACCCTTCTATCTAGCGGTGACCCTCCTTAACATTTAGCAGGTGACTCGATTAAACATAAATCAGGCATAAAATGCCCTGCACGAGGCAGCACACTGAATCAAGCAAATTATCAAAATGGCAAAACTCATTTTACGCTGAGGGCAATGTAAGCTGCCAGCATTTATACATCAAAACTTCACTCAATGTAAGATTGATTTTTATTTTATTTTGTTTATTTTAATTCCCCATAGCAAGCTGCGTTAGCCCTGTAAAATGCTGCTTGCATCATTAGGCTCCTAAGAAATGCTTTTTAGCAAGGGGACTGAGCACCAGCTCCTGCCGCAAACGCAATCCATCTCCGGGCTCATATGCCACGGTCCTCTTGAAGCCGGTTCGAACAGATCATTTTTCTTGGGGGGGTTTGCAATTGCATTGAAATATAAGCGCCTGCGACTGTATGGATTTTCTTTTTGTCTCTCTGACTCTATCAAAAATAAGACCACCAAAGGAATAATGTAATAGAATCAAAGCACTTGGAAGCGGCATCCCAGATATTTCCCAGCTCCAGTTGAGATGTTCAGATTAAAGTATATAAGCCCAGTCTTAGGGCTGGAATGAATTTTTATGTAAGATGATACATGTCTTCCTTTCACAGTTCTTTTTTTATGCTGCTTTAAAACATGTCAAAATAATCCCCAACAGAGGAATCTAAAAGGAATGTCAGCTCTGTGGTTATGTAAATCGAATTGAGTGCTTTACGGCAGGTTTAAGATTTTTATAACTCCGAAGTTGTTAACAGCCAGCTGGTTTGTATCTGTTTTTTATGGTTATTCCTGTCATAGGCAGCCTCCACGATTTTTAATTATGTTTTATGGTATGTGTTTTCCCTCCTTTTGAATCCCCGAAGCCCCCTTTTGCTTTAGAAGATATCTTCCAGAGGGAAGGAAACAAGCAGTGGTTTGGGATTCCATCATTAGAAAAACCATTGTATAATTGCTTCAGGTGTTAGAAGTATTAGAAACCGTGGGGCAAAGAGATCTGTGTGGCTGGCTACCTCTAGCCAGCAAGTTTCACACACTCTATGGTTAAAGACAGATAGATTGGGTTGGTGGCACAGTTGCCTTGCCTTCTGGAACAGCTGATTTCCAAATAGTATTGATTACAACATGTGAAAAGTTATTATTATTAGCTTCACAGTTCAGTAAATTCCTTGCATCTGAGGTCATATTCAAAAGATTTTTGAGCACACTGCAGGGTTGTGAAATCATTGTCTCTTTTATATAAGGTGCGGCATTCATAATGCAATTAATATAATGGGAGTTCTGGAAAAGACTGGTAGTTTACTTTCAGTGCAAGGAGGTTGTAAGATTTATCTTGGGTCCTAATTTATCCATATTGGGGTTTCTTTTATAGCATCTGAAGTAAGACAACATTTTTAAATGTTTCATTCCCAAGAAGCATGTCTAAAAGCACTGAATTAAAATGGAGTTTGGGGTTTTAATATTGTTAATTGCAGTTGGAGGAATAGGAATATTTTTGCCATGCAAAATCCGCCCTCCACATTTTGTCCCATTGTTAATATTTAGACTTAGGTAAAATGGAGTGGACTGCCCCCCTTAATGATACCTTTCTCCTCTAAAAATAACATATCTCATTTTTGGCATAGCATTGTGTTAAGTACTGGAGCCTTAATCTATTTGCTTGAGATGTCACTAAATGAATTTTGTAAATTAGTTCTGCCAGATCAAGCAGCAAATACCTACCAGCAGCCGCTACGATCCCGCGCTATGTATGAGATGTGTGTAGGTCATGTTATCTCTGGGGTTTACCCATGCACAGCCATGTGCGAGGTTTACAGCCAATGTCATTTGAAGAAGGCATTTCCACAGAGCATAGCAGAAACAATATCAGCTTCTGCCTTATAGTCAGCGAATTGATTTGTGTAATCCAATTTCATTACTTTAACAGGCTAGAATCAATATAGGTATTATCATCAAACTTAATATCTACAGATGTTATGACTCTAAAAGGCTACTTGTATTACACTATATTATCATATTTAAGCACTTGACCGTTAAAGATTAGGGAATGTTTGTTTTTCACCCACAGTTCCTTCACTGTCTAAAACTGTTGGATTTAAAGAATAAAATATGTCCAGTGTTGTTCTATAGAATCCAGGTCTGCAATCTTCAACCCATTGATCTGAGAGTAATTGACGAGCAAGTCACTCGGACTTGTCCAGAATGAACGATTTTGAGGTTTGAAGACCTTAGGTCAAATGTCCTGAAGTGACTTTGCCAAGTTGTTTCTTGGAAGTTTGTGACTCAGTAAAGATGGATGCATGATTTATTTATGGGTAGAGATGGACCGAGAGTAACAAACACTTGGCTAACAATCTTATGCACAGCCAAGTCTGCCAGCCAGCTCCTATCAAGACAGTCTTGAATGGAGATGCCCGCATCCAGGGGTGGAAAACAAAACTTCTCTGTATTTTGGTACTATGCACTGTGGGAACAAATACATTCTACATCATACTTTATATGAACAGACATATTTTGACTTGCATATCTTTTTCACTAGTAGAACATCATGTCCTGATTTACACTGCAATCCTAAAAAAATGCTTTCCTGGGATTAATCTTCATTTAGTAGACCTGAGCAGGATTCTGCATAGAACTATATAGGTTTGCTGTCTTAATTACTATTGCTTCATTCACCTAAGGCTAACCCATCTGAATAAGGGATGAGGAGGCTACTCCTCTGGGGTAGAGAACATGGCTTGCATGCACAAAAGTTCACTTTATTTATTAATTATTTAGAACATTTTTGTATCTCACCTTTGTGGCCAGTTAGGATCCTCACGGCAGCAGACAAAAAGAGATTAAAATTAACTTTCAATATTGGTACATGTATATAAAATGGACCAATAAAGGGAGGAAGGGCCAGTAAGGGTACATCAGATGAAACAGAGAAGTTTACACCCATTGGAGGAAGTCAATCGATGAAGGAGATCGACAAATCTCTGGGGAGGGAATTCCGTAATTTCCGATGGAATTATGTTTCACTCCCTAGTACATCCCCTTGAAAGGCAGAGCCAGTTCTGTATACAAACAACGTGTAAGGCTACTTGGGACAGCATAACAAGAAGGTGACAAGGAGCAGCTGTAGTTCGGTGGTGGTGTCTGCTTGGCATGCAGAAGATCCCGGGTTCAGTCTCTGGCACCTCCAGTTAAAGTGATCATGTGATGTGAAAGACCTCTGCCTGAGGCCCTGGAGAGCCACTGCCAGTCTGAGTAGAGAATGTGGACTTTGGTGGACCAACAGTCTGATTTAGTATAAGGCAACTTCATGTGTTCATGGAACTACTGAGGTGAAGGTGAGCGGGCTGTGCTGTTTTTTTTAAATTGTTGTTTTTGTTTCTTTCCCATTCCCAATGGGAATTGGCAAGGGTCATTTGGAGCAGGAGTGCACAGGAGTGGAGCTCCGGCAGTTAGGAGCACAGGCGGTGGCAAGCTCCGCCCCCAGCTCCCAGCAGAAGTGCAAAGCAGCACATGTAGCATTCCTCCTGGGCCCACATAGGCTACTCTGGGACTGGATTGACAGCCCCCAGAGTGGAAAGACAGTCCCTAGAAGTGGAGCCTGAGCGGTGGGTGTTGCCTTCTGGTGATGTCAGGGGATGTGGCATATGCAAATAAGTTATGCTAATGAGCTCCTGCACCTCTTTTTCTATGAAATGACTCCTGGGAATTGGTATGGGAAAGAGCTTTGGTGGATTTGTGTATTGTTGTAGTCTTGAAGGGAAAAGGAATGTGCGAAACATCATGGTTTTAAAGCAAGAGATCTTCTCACACCATGTTTTTTTGTGTGCAGTATTTAGGTATTGACGGCTGCAATCTTAAGGACAGATTCCTGGGAGTAAGCCCTATGGAATAGCATGGGACTTACTAATGAGTAGACCTACTTAGGTGTGCTCTGTATGGGAAGTTCTGTTTCCCAGCTTTGCAGCTTACAGTGAGCAACTTGAGTTCGCCTCCTTGTGGTGCACCTGAGATAATGCTAAAGATCTAGAACTTGTGGCTGCCAGAAACTCATAGGATCTCCTGGCTACACTACACACATGGAAACAATCAACCAGTCCTTCTCAGGACTACTTGACAAAGGGTATAGGAGACTGCATCCGAATCAGTCGAATGAATATTGAAGGTATAAGCAAGTCTAAATGCCAACACTTGTCACAAATCTTACTGGCCAATGAAATAGATTTAGCTCTTGGTAAACAAACTAATCTTGCTAACAAAAATAAAACCTGCCACAGAGCGAAAATTGTGGGACATGATGTTATTGGCATCACATACCGTCATGCCTATGGCATAGTGGCTTATACCTGAAGCAACAATGAAAATGTGAAGCTTGTATTGACCATTGTCCCCAGTGACATCCACATAATCATAGTTAAATCTGGGGAAATATATGTTGTCAATGCTTACAAAGCTCCTGAAGTTTCATGGCCAGCACATGTCCTATCAGCCTACCCTCATCCTTCCGTATACGCTGGTGACTTCAACAGCTACCATGGAAATTGGAGATACATGGTTAATTATAAGAATGGTGAGGCACTTGTCAACTGGACTGATGAACATGGCTTGCAGCTTGTTTTCAACTCTAAAGTCATAGACACTTTCAGATCAGTGACATGGAATACAGCGTGCAACCCTGAGTTAATATTTGTTTCCTCTGAAAAGTCCAGACATGTTCTTGAGGCTTTCCCAAACAGTCACCGTCAACCTGTAATCCCCAGGCTAGGAATCCAAATACCAGTTATCAGGTCATTTGTTCATTTGTGGTCACTTGACCAATCATATAGAGCATTTACACTTAAAAATTAAGGCATACGGTAGACCAAATCAAACAATTTAAAATTAAACTCTAGTTACAGTACAGTTTCTGAGACCTAAATATCATCAGACAGAATCTAGCTACTTGATGAGTAATCTTGGCATTCTTATCAGGTAGAAGATAATCAAGTCTAACTTTTTCAGTGAGACCAGAGAATTTGCCTAACAACGGAGTAATAATCTCATCACGTGCTTCCTTGTAATACGGGCAGCTAAAAACATGTGCTCTATGGTTTCAGCCTCTCTTAGCAGACAGAAGCAGAGTCTTTCCAGATGGGTTTTTTTTGTTACATCTACCTTCCAGTACTGCTGAAGGGAGGGCCAAACACCTGGCCAGGGCAAACACCCTTCTGAATCCATTCATTTCTAAAGATGTTAGATGAGCTGCCATCTTCACAATATTTTGAAAGTTTGACTACAGACACACATTTTGTAGGCTAGCAAGATCAGTTGGGCATTCTATGTCCTCAGTCTTCTGTTTAACTAATCTATTTGCCTGATCATAAACTCAGGATCGGAGAGCATGAGGAGAGAAGCCATTCCTGACAATATGGCTCTAACAAGCCACTTAGATTGAACATTGTCTTTATTTATGTGGGAACAAAGTTTGGGGATTAAAGTGTCCCTTTAACTAGATAGAGGAGCTGCGGTGGCTCAAGTGGTTAAGACGCTGAACTGCAGGCTGTGGAAGGTCAGTAGTTCAGCAGTTCAAGACCCGAGTGTGCCGCATGACGGAGTGAGCTCCCGTCTCTAGTTCCAGCTCCTGCCAACCTAGCAGTTCGAAAGCAAGAAATTGCAAGTAGATAAATAGGTACCACTTCGGTGGGAAGGTAACAGCGTTCCGTGCGCCTTGGTGTTTAGTCATGCCGGCCACATGACCACGGAAACGTCTTCGGACAGCGCTGGCTCTTCGGCTTTGAAACGGAGATGAGCACCGCAACCCTAGAGTCGGATTCGACTGGCTTTCGAGCAAGGGAACCTTTACCTTAACTTTAGCTAGATACATGTATACATACCTGTGCTTCAACACTAATGCTGCCTGTCTCCCGTCTCAACCTAGCATTAGGCACACACCTGGGAAACAGTGTTCCCTCTAAGCTGAGTTAGTGTGAGCTAGCTCACAGTTTTTTAGCCTCCGGCTCTCATATTTTTGCCTTAGCTCAGGAAGGATGGCTCCAGAGCAACCTAATTTATGCTATAGCCAAATCGCTCACTCACAACTTTAATGCCAATAGCTCACAAAGTAGAATTTTTGCTCACAGGACTCCGCAGCTGAGAGGGAGCATTGTTGGAAACCAGTAGAATTGTCCTTAGAAACTTAGATTGCACTCTTTCTCGGGTCGCGCAACACAACCTCAGTTGCCCTACAAATGTCCCATATAGTAATTGTACAGCCTGGCAAGGACCTGGAATATGGCAACTATTATATCTGGATATTGAAAGAATGCCGCCATTGTTTACTGCACTGCTAGCACTTTGCACTTTGTTGTGGTTTTAACTGTTTTTTCTGTTTTAATAGTTGCGGGGAGGGTGGGATATAAAATAAATAAATAAATAAATAAACAATTGGGCCAACGTTTTAGCCCTGAATAGTTTAAGAGCTCCCGGGACACAATATCCTCTTTGTGATTGATGCATTTTTGCTATAGTCTTTGCTGATATTTCTCCTTATTGGCAACAAATTTGCTGTGGTTGACCCTAGAGCCTGAATCCTGTAGAATTACTCAAAGATATTTAAAATTTTTAACATGCTCGATCTGATGGCCATTAATCAACCATGGCCATTATCAGGTCTTTTCCAAGACCATGATGGAACTTGGAAAGGTTTCAGTGAAGATCTGGACAAGTGTCTTGGGTGAGTCCCTCCAACACATAATAACTACCATCGATTTGAGAAAATACTGACTAGGGACTTTGAAATTTCGGCTGACTACTACTGCTACTACTGTAAATCGTGGCTTATCCCAGATCCAGGAAAAACAAAATGTTTCTGTTTTGCCAACTGTGAACTGAATGTCTACCATGATGGCACCTGACTTACACAAAACCATACACCTACCCTGGACAGGCATTACCCTGGACAGAACTTTGAGCTGTAAACACAATCTTACCAATGCAGCAGCAAAAATACCCACACAAAACAATATTCTCCAAAAATTATGTGGTCCAACTTAATTGTCTACTACAACACTTAGATGCTCAACTTTGGAGTTGGTATAGTACTATGGAATATGGTGCCTCACTGTGGGTCAACAGCACCCTTGATGTCCAACTCAATACAACTCAATACAACAATGAGAACCATCAATGGATGTATTAGACCCACTTTGACCTATTGGCTATCCTCGTTATGCCACATTGCTCTCCCACATCTCTGAAGACAAGATGCTCTTTTTGGTAAATATAGAAAGATCACTGAAAACAGAGAGTTGCCTATCCACAAAGACATGGCTGATGTGGGCCTATCCAGACTAAGATCCCAACACGCAGCAATACGATCTGCATAAATCCTGCAATCACAAAATTTCGATCTAGTGAATGAATGGTTGCAAACATGGATGCAATTAGTTCCACCCAATATCCATAATCTTAGAAACACCAACGAGATTTGACGCCACATAAAGTATGGAAGATGGCGAATAAAACACAACTTTAGCAGTTCTACAGACCTGTTGTGTAAGTGGGGCAGAATACCAGGAACCAAATGTGATTGTGGTGCAGCCCACCAAACTATTTTCCATCTGTCACAGGAACTTGAGCATTGTGTTTTCCAGGAAGATGTGACGGAGCTCTTTGAACTCTCCCCAGCTGCAATTGAGTGGATCAAAAATTTAGATATTAACATTTAGGGGAATTGCCCAATCAGTTTGCATGCCTGTTGTATCAACTTGTTTACATATTTTATACTATTTATTTATTTATTTCATTAGATTTCTTGATCACCCTTCCCCGCTTAGGCAGGTCGCGGGGTCATTTACAACAGGCTAATTCAATACAATAAAACCCATTAAAACCATAAAAAATCAATAATAAAGCATTCGGCATTATCATATGCTTCCTGTGTGTAACCCTGCCATATGATAAATAAATAGATGCCTCCCCCTTGTCTTTATAACTGCTGACCATATAATTTTATACATTACCGAGATATGCAAATAACAGACAAAAATAATTTAAAAAATGAATTTGCTGATTAATCCCTTTCTGAACTTTCATCCCAGACTCTTCAGCATTAAATGCAAATTAGATGCATATACTATTGACTGCTTTCTTCTCTAGCCCTATGATTCTCCTTCCTGTCACAGAGGTAAGATCCCTTGCAATTAATTAATGATATATTTGATGTTAAATAAATTTAAAATGAAATAAAATATCCCTGGAGACTCTAAGTTAGTTTTCCATGAACCTATGTTAGTGGTGGAAAACCATACCTCACTTGGCATGACGAAATAACTAGAACCAAATTTGTTAAAAATGGATCTCACATAGCAAGTAAATTGTATCTGTTGGTTCATGTTCATCATTTATAATTAAGAATTGCACATTATAACTAAGCAAAAAACACACACACACCACCCGTAGGTATAAGGTGGCTTCATATTTATTTTCTTCAGCTTATATCCCGCTCGAACCCCCAAAGGGGTCTCTGAGCGGCTTACAGTTACTCTTTCAATCCTATCTAAGGCCACATAGACATTTGGGAAGGGACTGCCCTACCGGCACCCCGTGGAGTGAGTGTTCTTTCCATCCTGGATCGGCTCGGTTTCAGTAAGTTCCTCCGGCGCGTGGTTCTGCGTCAGCGTGGCTTCTGGCTCTGTCCTTCGACTCCACCGCGCCTGCACCTCTGCGCTTCCCGCGCCGTTCTGGTTCCACCTTCCGCCGACCGGAGTTCTGCGTCGCCTGATGTTCGGCATCTTGCCGCTCGCCGTTGCCGGTACTCCACTACCCCCACGAGAGGGGAGGAGGGTGCTCCCTGCCATCTAAGGCAGGTACCCATTTCATCTACTCGCTTTTGTTGTTATTTTATACAGCTTTCGAACCGCTGGGTAGACGGGAGCTGGGACTTGGGCCAGGCACTCATCCTGACCGCGGCGGGATTTGAACAGCCATAGTGGCTGTTTGTAGATGTTACCAGCAGGCTATTAGTTGCCTGCGCCACCGCTCCCTTGAGGCTTATATACAGTGTTCTTGACAGGTTCACATATGAATGTATATCTCTTAACAGTGCAGTCCTATGCAGTTTGTCTCAGTGGACTTAGAATAACGTAACTCTGCATAGGATTGCTCTGTTAATTTATGTACCTTCAGTTACAGTACTGTTGATGACTTCTTGGCAGCTTAATGTAAGTATCAGTTCTACTGGGGGAAAAATTAATTTGAGGTGATCTGAAGCGAGCTAGTTCTGCTTCTGGATTTTGATCAGCAATGGCTGATTCACACATATGAGCGTAATCTGTTCTATGTATAGGTCATCCTTTAACAACACTGGATTCCTGAGCCATTACGTATGTCACTACTAATGAAGTATTAGTCCGTTGCCTCATTAAACTTGATAAAACAAAAAAGAGATGGCTCTTCATCGAGAGAGAGCTGTCATGGTGAGGGGCAAATCTGATTCCCGCTTCGATTTATACCCAGAAGCACATCTTAGGATCTATGCATCATCCTTAAGGAAACGATGTATTATTTGTTTTAGTTCTGTGTCAGACTTCTCACTCTGTACTACCCAAGGTAACTCACAAGTTACGATCCAGTAAAAACATTGTGCCGTTTAATAAATGCATGTATCCTAAACAGACAGTAATCACACACAATGATCAGTTGCTGTTAAATAATCATTAAAACATAAGAACATAAGAACATAAGAGAAGCCAATGTTGAATCAGGCCAATGGCCCATCCAGTCCAACACTCTGTCACACAGCGGCCGAAATATACCAGGTGCCATCAGGAGGTCCATCAGTGGGGCCAGGACATGCAAAGGCATTCCAGATTCGGGGGCAGGGGGGGGATTCCTGGAAACCCTAAGAAGACAGTGACTTAAGATGGCAGGCAAGAGGGCCGCCTCAGTACCCCTCCAACCACCGTTCAATGCCGTCATTGCAATAAACCCTCGTGGGAGCTCAGGTAGGTTGTTAAGGGAGAAGACGGCCCTTCTTGATATAAAATGTCAGCGCTTTCATGGAGAAAGAAGCAGCGCATCTGAGAAACGGTTCTTTAGCTGATCATCAAACATGGCTCTCAGGTCTTTGGCTGACTTCTCTTTCTCTCTGTCTTCTTTAAAACTGACGAGAAGAAAGATTCCTTTGAGGGAACTGTGTTTCTGTATGTGCCTTTTCACAAGTGCTTTTATTGTAAATTAATGGGGTGGATTGGGTACTGGCTGGCTACATAAAATTGCGCTTTTGTACCTTTATCAGTGAATCAGTGAAACGAATTTGCTATCCTCCCCAGTGCCTTATTGGTAATTTTGGGGTATTTATTCAGCCAAATACAGAGCAGAGATCTGTATTCATCTACCAAAACAGTGATGCCTGAATAAAAGCTGAAATTATTTGGCTTTGATCAGCTTTTGTTTGGCATGGCTAAATATGTTCAGTTCACTGGCCAAGTTGGGCCATCGCGCCACCAAGGAATGTCTTGGCAAATGAAATTCTCCATTATAACCCATTGGGGACAGTCCCTATAGGGTATAATGGAGCCAAACAAATTTGGGTTTCTCAAATATTTACGCAAATACCAGTACTGATACCGGTATTCAGGAATACTTTTTTTTTTGTCCAATAGATCCTAATTGTTTGTTTGTTTGTTTGTTTTAAATTGCACACTCCTATCAGAAAGTACCTGAGACAGGAAATCTAAATAGTGGCCCTGCTTTGGACAGTAAATACCTAATAAATAACTAACAATATGTCTACTTTAATGGGCCTCCAGGACTGCTGCCTGAGGCAGCTCCTTCCACCTTCTCTAATGGTGGGGCTGGCTCTGTCAGTTAAAAATATACAAGGGTCAAATTTTACTGGGTCACATGAAGAGTCCTGTCTTGAGACCTCTCTGTCATCTACAAGTATAGTTCCATAGTTTGTTTTGTGATTTGGAGTAACTGATTTAATTAAACATCCTGTGGATCATACTTTGGTTCAAGGGAACTTTATGAGTTAGTTCACTGTGCCAGAGGTCCTTCTTTGAGAATACGTGATGGGCATCTTCAGTATCAGTGAGCACATCTTAGTTGGGATGGAGACCCCTGATGTCTACTGGAGTAGTGGTTCTACTTAATTTGCATCTGTGCAAATCTGTGCCCAACAGCACAATACTGATAAAACTGAAGGATATTAGAATCTGTGAGATCACCTCTCCCTCTATGAACTCCGGAGGACTTTAAGATCTGCCAGTCAACATCTTCTCATGGTCCCTGGTCCCAGGGACATCCACCTTGCCTCGACTAGGGCCAGGACCTTTTCAGCTCTGGCCCCTACCTGGTGGAATGAGCTCCCATAGGAGATCAGGGCCCTGTGGGACCATTTACAGTTCCGCAGGGCCTGCAAGATGGAGCTCTTCCACCAGGCTTTTAACTACGGACGTCCCTTTCTTTTGACTGGGCCTCTACTCAACGGGCCAGAACTGCATATTAGAGTTGGCATCTGTGAGGTTTTAATGTTAATGACAATGGCACTGGATGAAGGCCATGGTGGTATTTTATTAGTGTTTTAATTGTATTAATTGTATATATTGTTTTTTATAAAATTTTGTGTAACCTGCCCTGAGCCTGCTATGCGGGGGAGGGCGGGATAAAAGCCAAAATAAATAAATAAATAAATAAATAAATGACAGGAAGGTGTCCAGAATTGCCATACGCCTCCCCTTCCTTCTCTTCGTGGTGCCTCAGCATTGCCTGCCATTTTAACAAACCTTAAAGGCTACCAAAACTATTTTTTCTTCTTCTCAACCTCTGCGCATGTGCAGACAATACTCTGATCATTGTGAGGGCGATTTACCTCACTTTTTGTTTTCTCTTACAGCTTTACGCCAGAGGTTTTCCCAATTCACACAAAGCATTCACCATACAAGCAAGACAAAGTGGCATTGTCCTATGGGGCAATTGCAGACTGTTGTAATAACCTGCAAATCCAGTCTCTCTCTTTAACTCATTATCCATTCCAAGGCAAAAAGGGAGAAATACAAGGACGTTCAAGCCTCACAATTAACAGTTGAGGCACAGACGAGAACGCAAGAACGTTTTCCTTCTGCCTAAAAAGATGTACTGTTCTAGCACTTTGTTAAACACTCTTCCTTTAACTGACACTTTAATTCAGTGTGTTTATCATGTTTCAGCTTTCTTGCTCCCAATTATGAGTTGTTATAACACCGGGAACAAATTGCATAATCAATGCACAGCAGGCAAAAAGGCAGATTAAAAACAAAACATACCATTTAATCGCCCGCAAATAAGTTTGGCTCTTATTCAGTTATCTAGTGCATGGTTCCTCCACATTTTTTTTTTTTTTAAAAAAACAGATGTGAGGAAGCAGTGTGGCCATGGACATTTCTCAAATAACTCATGATATTTCATACAGAGGAGCATGGAGCAAACCATCGTTTGCTTAACCAACTATCTGACCCAGAGGCATCTTTGAAGCTGCCAAAATAACTATTTATGTTATCTGTCAAGAAGCCAAGTACTGCTATAAAAATATTTTCTATAATTTTGCTTTTGGGTCCAGTGATTTACAACCAAAGATGAGAAAAAAAGAAAACGAATATGCTATCCTTCTGATGTTGGGGAGGGACATTTGACAGTATGCCATACAGGGCTCTTTTTGTAGCAGGCATTCCATTGCACGTTAGGCAACACACCCCTAATGTAGCCAATCCCCCAAGAGCTTACTGTAGCCCCGTAAGAAGAGCTCTGTAAACTCTTGGAGGATTGGCTACATTAGGGGTGTGTCACCTAATATGCAAAGGAGTTTCTGCTACAAAAAGAGCCCTGGCCCTGCATAGTAGGTCAGGCTGAGAGAGGATGATTGGCTTCAGTTCAACCAATAGGTTTCAGTATTCAGTGGACATTGCCTTTCACTTCATTCCCCATTGGCTACCAGGGAAAGATTGACATCCCCTGTTTCACTCACCCAGAAGGGCAGTTGTGGGAGAGTGACACCAGGCAGGCCTGTTCTGTAAGACTCAGTGGTTGGGGAAAGGGCAAGCCAAGAAAGAAAGCATGAAGTTGCCTTATATTGAACCAGACCATTGGTCCATCAAGAGTAGTATTGCCTACCCAGACTGGCAGCAGCTCTCCAGGGTCTCAGGCAGAGGTCTTTTGCATCACCTACAACCAGATTCTTTAAACTGGAGATACCAGGGATTGAACCTGGGACCTTCTGCATGGCAAGCAGATGCTCTACCACTGAGCTACAGCCCCTCCCCAATGGACCACAGGCAGAGGCTGACCTGTGACATGTCAGAGGCAACACATCCATCTCAAGTCATCTGCTGAAAATAAAGGAGTGGGTAGACAATTCAGCATCTCTCTCTTTTTTCATGAGATGCCCACTGTGGGAGTTCTCTCTTGCTCTGTCTTCTGAGGAGGGAACAAGAGGGCAGCAGCTGTAGGTGACTTCCAGTTTGGTGTAGTGGGTAGGGGCGCAGAGTCTAATCTGCAAGAATTGGGTTTGATTGCCCACTCCTCCACATGCAGCTGCTAGTGTTCTTTCAGAGCTGTTCTCTCAAGGGCAGTCCTTGAAAGAGCTCTCTCAGCCCCACCTACCTCACAGGGTTCCTGTTGTGGGGAAGGGAAGGGAAAAGAGATTGCGAGCTGCTCTGAGACTCCTTCGGGTAGTGAAGGGTGGGGTATAAATCCAGTGTTGTTGTCCTCCTCCTCCTCCTCCTTTCAGAGCCCTGGCACTCTCACCATGGCCCATGTCACTTGCTCCCCACTCCTCTAGGAACTAGGATAGGTATATTAAGCCCCTAGTGCAGCCACTGTCCATGAAGCAGATCTGAGTCTACTGTATATCTGGATGGGAGAACCTTGCAAAACCTATCTATGCCATCTTGAATTCCTAGGTGGAGGAAAGGAAGATTATACATGCAATGCATTAAATTAGTCCCACTTTATTATTATTATTTTTTCTTTGCAAAGCATTACTTCTTGTCTGATCAGTGATTGGGGTAAAGGGAACCGGAAAACAAAGGGGTGCATGAGAGCGAAGCTGCTTCTCCCCGAGCACTGCTAAGAAGACACCTTATGTGTGAAAAGCGGTGGTGGTGGAAAGTGTCATGAAATCTTATGGTGACCTCGTAGGGTTTTCAAGGCAAGAGGCATGCAGAGGTGGTTTACCATTACCTGCCTCTCCAGCACAACATAAGAACATAAGAGAAGCCAATGGCCCATCCAGTCCAACATAAGAACATCAGGCCAATGGCCCATCCAGTCCAACACTCAGTGTCACACAGTGGCCAAAAATACCAGGTGCCATCAGGAGGTCCACCAGTGGGGCCAGGACCTCCCACTGCTGACCCGGCCAAGCACCAAGAATACAGAGCATCACTTGTCCCAGAGTCCCTATCTATACCTTGTGGCTAATAACTACTGATGAACCTCTGCTCCATATGCTTATCTAATCCCCTCTTGAAGCCATCAGTGCTTGTAGCCACCACCACCTCCTGTGGCAGTGAATTCCATGTGTTAATCACTTTTTGGGTGAAGAAGTACTTCCTTTTATCTGTTCAAACCCAACCGCTCAGCAACTTCATTGAGTGCCCACAAGTTCTTGTATTGTGAGAAAGGGAGAAAAGTATCTCTTTCTACCTGCTCTATCCCATGCATAATCATAAACCTCTATCATGTCACCCCTCAGCCATCGTTTCTCCGAGCTAAAGAGCCCCAAGTGCTTTAACCTTTCTTCATAGGGAAAGTGTTCCAACCCTGTTATCATTCTAATTGCCCTTTTCTGCACTTTTCCCAAAGCTATAATATCCTTTTTAAGGTGTGGTGACCAGAACTGTACACAGTATTCTAGATGAAGTCACACCATTGATTTATATAGAGGCATTAAGATATTGGTTGATCTGTTTTCAATACCCTTCCTAATAATCCCCAGCATAGCATTGGCCTTTTTTATTGCAGTTACACACTGTCTCGACATTTTCATTGAGTTATCTACTACGACTCCAAGATATCTCTCTTGGCCAGTCTCTGCCAGTTTGGACCCCATCAACGTTAGTTAGGATTTTTGGCTCCAGTGTGCATCACCTTGTACTTGGCCACATTAAACCCCATTTTCCACATTAATGCCCACTTGCCCATCCTTGACAGATCCCTTTGGAGTGCCTCACAATCCTTCCTGGTTTTCACCACCCTGAACAACTTCATGAACAACAAATTTAGCCACTGAACAACAAATTTAGCCACTTCACTACTTACTGCCAACTCCAAATCATTAATGAACAACCCTAGACTTCCTTAATGGTTTCCCATCCAAGTACTAACTACAGCTGACCCTTCTTAGCTTCTGAGATCTGATGAGATCGGGCTAGCTTGGGCCATCCAGGTCAGGGCGAACTGAACTTTAGTTATCCTTTAATAAATGTTTTCATTTACTTAGGTGCACTTGGTTTCTTTCAGTAATTAGAGTAATTAGAGTGGAATATTCCTGTAGTGACAACAGCAACAACGAAAGCTCAATTGTGTCTTGTTGATGCTGTGAACAGGAGAACACAAATGGTGGCATGTATCAGCACATACTCAAGGTTAATATCCTCGGGGGGAATTTGGTGACCTAAAGAAGCCATTTGTGCAATATATTTTCCTGAATGTAGCTCTGTAATCTGAATGACTGTTAACAAATATTTTGTATCAAGCATTCTACGCAGTTGGCATAAGCTAGGCAAGGTGACATTTCAGTAGTGAAAGCAAGCAAAGTCATTTCAGTCACAAGGGCTAAGTTTCTCGGCAGAGTTTAGCTCTCAGATATAAACTCTGTATAAAATTGTAAAGAAACTACAAAAAGCAACCCAAGGAACTGGATTTACAGAATATCTGCTATGGCTGCCTTTCTTTCTCATGATAGCCATAGCAGTGCTATCACAAAGGACAATTATACTTTTCACATGGTATGTATAGGTCATATGTGATGTCCATTTATTTACTTGTTAGAAAACCAGCATACAGATCCCAGTGAATTGGTCAGAAATGTAGATGCTCCTAAAGAAATATTCTGAAATAGGAATAAAGGAGTAAAGGACATAGCCCCACCTTTTCCCCTAATGCCCCCCTCCCAACTAGGGTGCAAGGAAGCTTTTGATTTAAAACACTGTTTAGCCCCCCCACATTTAGGCTGTTTACCTGCTGCTCTCCCTAGAGATAGGGCAAAGGGGTGGAGTTCTTCTCCCGCACCCCTTTCAGACATTGGCTGACTTCCGATGGGTAGTGCTGTAAACCCCCCTTTCTGCATGCCCTCACAGCACAGAGCCATAGGGCCAAGGATAGGAAAGGACAGAGTCGCATATCTGTTGGGCTGCAGCACTTTCGAAAGGACGCCTTGATGTTAGTTCAGCCAAAGGACTGTTGCATGGCTACACCTTCTGTATTAAGCTGTGGATTAGCACCTGGGGGGGGGGGCAAGCAACAAAAGCTGCTGGTGGTAGAAAGATTATAATTATTATTTAGCTCCATTACTTGCAGTTACAGGCATGGACATGTCCTTTCAGTTAATTCTGAATTGCAGCATTGTTGCAATTAATTGTGTCTATGTAGCTAAAATGTAGACTAAATTTGTTGGCTAAGACTGCATATTAGATCCTTGTAGAATTTATTTATTTATTTATTTTATTTTGGTCAGTGTGAACCAAAATGCAGATCGCTTCTTTGGAATACAAATGGAATACAGAATTAAAAATAAAAATCAAGAAAACTTGTTGGTAGGGATTGAGAAATTCCTGGATATTTGGGGGGGTGTTGCCTGGGAAACGCAGGACTTGGGGAGGAGAGGGGCCTCAGTGGGGTACAGTCCCATATACCCACCCTCCTGTCCAAAGTTGCCATTTTCTCCAGGGGAACTGATCTCAGTCATCTGGAGATCAGTTGAAATCGCAGGAGACCTCCAAATCCTACCTGGAAGTTGGCAAACCTACTTATTTGTGGGAATTCTTGTGCTGCTGCTGTTCATATTATCTCTTTTACAATTATAAATGCTTCAGAAACCATCTTGGTGTATGGCTTGTGGGCTGTTAAGCCATCTAATCATATTGACTCAGGAGATCAAGAAGTCCACAATCTAGTCCAAACGACACATCTGCCTGTGTGTGCTCACCTCTGCAGGGGCAAAAAGGACATCACAGGGAGGTCATCCACGACATACAGTGTTTATATAACACTGACGTCAAGCAACAAAAAGAAAAAAGTGTCAAGCAACAAAAAGGAACAAGCATAGTGGCCTAAGGAGGAGTTGGTCTTTTTTAGGGATACACAGTTGAGAACCCAGAGCCAAAGTCTCTTGAGCAGGCAAGGCCATTCTGCATAAACAGCAGTGTGGCCCGTATGTGTATCTCTTCCCCCACACCTTTGAACCTTTCAAGATTATATTCTTCATCATGACCTCTGTTCTTCTCACAAATGGCTTCTGTACAGAGCCAAGTCTGAGAACACACTAGAGCTGTAGAACATCACAGAGATGGGGCTCATTTCCCTTTACTTAATGGGATATTTTTGTTAGTGTGCTTGTACCTGGAATCATAGAATCACAGAGTTGGAAGGGGCCATACAGGCCATCTAGTCCAACCCCCTGCTCAATGCAGGATCAGCTTAGAGCATTCCTGACAAGTGTTTTTCCAGCCGCTGCTTAAAGACTGCAAGTGAATACCTAGAGGTGAATACCTCTCTTCTAACAGGTTGAGGAAGTTTGCCTTGTAACGCATAGGGAGGCATTGTGATTCATTGCTAGAGCACACACTTTATAGGCAAAGAACCCTTTTATTCTTATTCATTTATTTATTTACTAGAAATAAGGCCCGTTGCGGAAATACATACAACGGGCTCTAGAAAGAGTCTCTGGGCAGGTGCCCTGGTCTTGGGCACTCAGCGTCAATTTGCTGTGGTGACCTCAGCAGGGTATAATGACATAGAGCTTACCGTTTTCTTCAGGGGAACTAATCTCTGCCATCTGAAGATCAGTTGTAATTCTGAGTGATCTCCAGCATCTGCTGGAGATTGGCAACAGTGGTTCCCCAGGAGGAAATGGCTGGTTTGGAGGGTGGAGTCTATGGCATTGTACCTGTCTGAGGTCCTACCCCTCCTCAAACCCCACCCTCTCCAGGCTTCACCCCTCAAATCTCCAGGAATTCCCCACCTGGAGTTGGCAAGCCTATCTCCTTCCCAATCAACCTTCAACCTACCTTTATCTCCCCTTCTGACTTCAGCTTTCCATCTCCTCCCCCCTCCCTCCTGGATAGCAGTTGTATTTCTAAGTGATCTCCAGCCCTCCTCTGGAGATTGGCAACAATGGTTCCCCAGGAGATGGCTGGTTTGGAGGGTGGAGTCTATGGCATTGTACCTGTCTGAGGTCCCACCCCTCCTCAACCCTCACCCTCTCCAGGCTCCACCCCTCAAATCTCCAGGAATTTCCATACCTAAAGTTGGCAACTTTATCTCCTCCCCTCTCAGCAGCCTCTTCCTAGGCAAAGTTCTCTCTTTCTCGTTAGTGGGGAGCAAAGCAGCTTACTTCATTCTTCTCTTCCGCTTTGTGATCTGTACAGCAACCCTGCAAGGTAGGTTAGGCAGAAAGTCTGTGGCTGGTCCAAAATTACCCAAGCAGCTTCCATAGGGAGGCTCCTGCTGAACAGGAGCAAGCAGCCAGGGCTAGTGAAATAATGCCTTTCAGGAGGCATGAAGTCACCCTGAGAGTGCTGGCAGGCCTAAGGTTGCCAACAAAGACAGATTGATGCAAAGGAGGATGGAAAAGTCTCCATATCTCTATTTTGCCTTAAATTGGTTTTGATGCCAGCAGACTGAGAAAATTCCAGAGGCTCTGGATGGGTGCCCCATGGTAAATGGATCAAACAATCCCTAAAGATTTTCCAAAACACTACTCTGTCAATAATTCATTTTCTACACTCACAGCATCCCCTGCCAGAACGCAACACATCCTCAGCACTTTGAATTAGCACCAGATCTTTAAGAGCTCTCCTGCTGTCACCTGGAGATTGACAACAGCTTGTTTGGAGGGTGGGGTCTATGGCACTGTGTCTGTCTGAGGTCCCCCTCTTCCTCCTCCTCAGACCTCACCCTCAGCAGGCTTTATCCCTGAAATATCCTGGAAGTTTCCAACCTGGAGCTGGCAGCCCTATGTCCTTTCCAGGCAACCATCAGCCTACCTTTATCTGCCTGTCTTCAGGTTGACATCTCCACCCCCCCCCCGCAGCTTCTGCCTAGGGAAAGGGCAGTCTTTCCCTGCAGTGGGAACCAAAGCAGCTGACATCATTCTCCTCATACCCATATGATCCGCACAACAACCCTGTGAGGTATGTTAAGGTAGAAAGTCTGTGAATGGTCCATAATCCCCCAGGCAGCTTTTATAACATGAACTTGGGACCTGCACACCGTTCTCTGAAGCGCTCTCAGGTACATATCTGTGGCAGTAATGGGGTGACTGCTGGCACCTTTTCCTATCATTTTTTGCCTCGTGGTATTCTGCTTGTGGTGTGATCTGTCTTTTTTGTGGTGTGGCATGGTTGTGTTATTGGGTTTGTTTCTTTTGAAGGGGAGGTGATGTGTTGTGGGTGAGGACATATTTTATCTCAGAAAACACCAGGTCGCATATGCAACTGACAGTTCCAACTGTCTCATGGGTGGAGGGGAGGAGTTTGAGGTGCGGAATGGTGTGAAGTCCAGTCAGCTTCCATATGCAAATGCTGGCCCAATCAGAGAAGAGTGGCCTAGGCTGCAGTGGGTGGGAGAGAACTCAGGCAACGCAGCCAGTTCTGAGTGACAGATCAGGCAGCCAACTGATTTTGCCACGCATAGAATGTTGCCATGCGACTACGCTTTTATATAAAAAGGAAAGATTCTTATCAAGCAGGGCATTCTTCCTCAGTCTCTTTTCAGTAGGTTTTCCCTCTTCTTTTGTTCCTGCATGATTATGAGCATGACACAACAGATGATCATGATGACACTAAACACAAGGTGACAACCTATTTTGGTGCACTAGGGCTAGATATTGGCATTATTCCAGTGATTTCTGGAAAGCAGTTCCCCAAGGATTCAGTAGATTATCTACAGTGATAGTAAAATATAGTAGTTAGCCATGCAAGAGTCTCTAATGGGATAATATTTTCGTATCACATTAGAGAATCTCAGTATTAAGCTAGTTTCAGGTGGGCAGCCATATTGGTCTGAAGCAGCCGAACAAAGTTTGAATCCAGTGGCACCTTTAAGGCCAACAAAGTTTTATTCAAGGTATAAGCTTTCATGTGCATGCATGTATGTATCTGAAGCAGTATACATGCACATGAAAGCTTATACCAGGGGTGTCGAACTCATTTGTTATGATGGCTGGATTAGACATAATTTTATTTTATTTTATTTTATTTTATTTTATTTTATTTTATTTTTGTTCATTTATACGGTGCAATACATTCATTACATAACACAACATACAAAAACAAAGGAGTATAGACCGCAGAAAGATGAGAGTTATATACCCAGCATAAATACAGGTTTTAGTAATACCGTCACTGGTCCGGCTATTTACTATATTTACTGTACAGTGAACCTGGTGGATTGAGCGGACCTTTGTGCATGGTCTTTGGAGCTAGAGTGGTAGAGACAAAACAGTTGGAGAAAAACATGACTTGTGTTGGGGTGACTAGAGGGTAGGGACTAGTTATAGTTTACAAAGACAGCCAACTGTGATATTGGGAATTTGTGGGGAGTACTTCGTGTGTTGTCATATAATTTATAACTGGTGCCCAAAGCTGTATGAACTTCAAGTGTGGTGTAGTGTTTGGTGATTGAGTTTCCCTGTTTAAGTCTGGTATTTTTGCCATAGCAAAGTGTTCCCAGAGTTTGTCATGCCACACAGTAAGCGTTGGGGGAATGGAAGATTTCCAGAGGGTGGCCATTGTTAATTTGGCTGTTGCAAATAGTAATGCTGTGGGGTCCCTTGCTTCTGCCTTAATGGAGTCATCCCATTGCATTACTTCTGGTGTACAGGAGATACTTTGGGAGGTGATCTCATTGACCCTAAGTCTCACCTCGTTCCAGAACTGGAGGATTCTCAGGCAACTCCACCAGCAGTGGAGGTACGTGCCCATCTGTCTGCATTTCTTCCAACATGTGGAGTCATTGTTCCTGTTGATTTTGTTCAATTGGTTAGGAGTCATATACCATCTCGTGAGCAGTTTGAAGTTCTGTAGACACAAGTTGTATATTGTAGATGTATTCACTGGTGAGGCCCAGATCAATTCCCAGTCCGTGTTTTCCCATTTCTGATTTAGGTCTTCTTCCCACCGGAGTAGATGGGTTGACTTTGTTTGGTTTTCTGCCATTAATATTGCTTTATAAAGTTTGGACAGTCTTCCTTTTGGTGAGGATGGGTAGTTCTTGATGATCTTCTTCAGAGGTGTCAGGTCTCTCTGAAATGTGCCAAGACTTGCAAGATGTCCCATTAGATTTTTCAGTTGTAGACATTGGTACCATTGGGTTTGCACACCTATTTGCTGGTCGAAATATTGTTTGTACTTGATTTTTCCTTTTTGTATCAAGTCAAACGATCAGCTGAGATTTGCGTCTGACCAGATGTCGAAAGCATTGGGGATCATTCCTGGAGTGAACCAGGTTTGACGTGTATATGTTGATAATTGAGAGATCCCAGATGGTAGAAGCTTTTTTTCGAGATCTCAACTTTTAATTGACGTTGTTAAGAGCGTATTTTGCTTGATATTCCTTGGCCTGAGGTGTGGTTTCACCCAGAAAATTTCCTGTAAGCGAAATGGGGCCAAGTAAGATTCTTCTATTCTTATCCATGGTGTTCAGTGATCCCGATATAGCATTTGTATCACCTGTGTGAGTATTGTCACATGGTAGTAGTTGCGGATGTGTGGGAGGGCCTGTGTAGTGTGTTTTGGTTTATCCTGAATTTTTTCCCTTCCCAGAGAAAACGTGTTAACATATTTTGCGATATGAGCAAGTCTTTTTTTGGAATAAAGATCGGTAGGGCATGGAAAAGAAAAAAGTATTTTGGCACCAGTGTTCCCTCTAAGCTGAGTTAGTGTGAACTACCTCACAGTTTTTTAGCCTCTGGCTTGCACATTTTTTGTCTCAGCTCAGGAAGGATGGCTCCACAGCAAACTAATTTATGCAGCAGCCAAATGGCTTACTCACAACTTTGATGCCAGTAGCTCAAAAAGTAGAATTTTTGCTCACAAGACTCCACAGCTTAGAGGGAACATTGTCTGGCACTATAAAGCTTTTGACTAAGTGCAGTCTGTCAGCCAGCGTTAGTAAGGAAGCATTCCATTTTGTTATGTCTGTTTTTACATTTGTGTATATTCTTTGGTAGTTGTGCCTAAATAGCCCCTTAAGGTTCAGGGGTATGTACACCCCCAAATGCCTCCAGCAGTCTGTAATCCATTTAAAATTAGAAGATCTTTTAATACTTGCTTCAGTTTGATGATTAATCTTGATTGGATAGATTTCTGATTTAGAGTGGTTGATTTGCAGTCCAGACACTGCCGAAAAGTGAGGCAACATGCGGTTTAAAGCTGGGATGGACTGAGTCGGATCTGAGATATATAGTGTGAGGTCATCTGCATATAGGCTGATTTTGTGTTCTTGTCCATTGATGATGATGCCCGTGAGAGAGGGGTTGGTCCTGAGTTTCTCTGCCAAAGGTTCGATCATTAGTGCAAAAATTAGCGGGGATAAGAGGCAGCCTTGTCTGGTTCCCCTAGTGATGTTGAAGAATCTTGAGTTGTTCATACTGACCCTTACTTTTGCCTTATTATTTGTGTATAAGGCTTGCATTGTCCTTAGGAAGTTTTCCCCAAATCCTATTTTCCTGAAGAGTGCTAGCATACACGTTACTGGATCTGACATAAATGAGACCTTGTTGGGCCAGGCCATGGGTGTCCTAAAAAGTAATGCCAGGTAAAAGGTAAAGGTAAAAGTTCCCTTGCTTGAAAGCCAATCGAATCCGACTCTAGGGTTGCGGTGCTCATCTCCGTTTCAAAGCCGAAGAGCCAGCGCTGTCCGAAGACATTTCCGTGGTCATGTGGCCGGCATGACTAAACACCAAGGTGCACGGAACGCTGTTACCTTCCCACTGAAGTGGTACCTATTTATCTACTTGCAATTTCTTGCTTTTGAACTGCTAGGTTGGCAGGAGCTGGAAGCGGAGATATAAACTTTATAAAGGACACAAACACAAAGGTGTTTTTTTTTTTTACTTAAAATAAAAACATGCTTAAAACATTAGCATTCTTGCAATATTTTGTTTATTTAACCATGTCTGATCACTGACACCTCTTGCTCTGAATTATTGCATCAAAACGTCTGTGCCATTGCAATCTTGAGCATACTGTTCAGATATCTGTAAGCTCCAAACCTACGATGACGCAGCAGCAGCAGAACTGGAAGAAAAAGCAGAAGACAGCCAGTTCCACTGCGGGCCTGATAGAAGCCCTCCGGGGGCCACATGTTTGACACCCCTGGCTTATACCTTGAGTAAAACTTCATTTGTCTTAAAGGTGCCACTAGATTCAAACTTTGTTCAGTATTAAGCTGTGAAACACAGATACTGTACCAAGGACCTGGGCATGCTTTTCCAGTGACCTCCGTTTCAGTATGATGAAAGTATGTAGTTTACGGTGTTTTTCCCCTCCGCTGGTATGCGTGGGAATCATGTGCAAAAAAAGGGAAAACTGCTTCAAAAAGGTTTTATAGTCCGATAATGATGACTTCTTTACTTCTGGGAATGCTGCAAAATTTGGCACAAGATCATCAGAACAAATCCTTAGTAATGAAGAGAGATCAGATCTCAAATGGATTGGGAAATCCAGATATCTCTTGTGGTAGGAACCACAGCCGTGTAATTCTTTTCTGGATTTCCTGGGTAAGCTGAGATGAAGAGGAGCCTTCTGAGTGGTCTTGTCCTCCCATACTACCCCTCTAACAGAGGCAGTGCCATGGCTCCTCAATCACTAGTAGAAAGGTGGCTAAAATGGTTTAAAATAAATAAATACTCGTATTATGTGAATACCCAGCAGTGGACACCATGATAGGTAAAGGTAAAGGTTCCCTTGCTCGAAAGCCAGTCGAATCCGACTCTAGGGTTGCGGTGCTCATCTCCGTTTCAAAGCCAAAGAGCCAGCGCTGTCCGAAGACATTTCCGTGGTCATGTGGCCGGCATGACTAAACACCAAGGCGCACGGAACGCTGTTACCTTCCCACTGAAGTGGTACCTATTTATCTACTTGCAATTTCTTGCTTTCGAACTGCTAGGTTGGCAGGAGCCAGAACTAGAGACGGGAGCTCACCCTGTCATGCGGCACTCACAAGTCTTGAACTGCTGAACTACTGACCTTCCACAGCCTACAGTTCAGCGTCTTAACCACTTGAGCCACCGCATGATATTCCTTTCTAATTATAGAAAAGAGTCCAGTAGCACCTTAAAGACTAACAAAATTTGTGGTAGAGAATAAGCTTTCGTAAACTACTGCTGATATCTGAAGAAGCGAGCAGTGACTCATAAAGGCTCCTCCCCTGCCACAAATTTGGTTAGTCTTTAAGGTGCCGTTGGACTTTTGCTCTTTTCTACTGCTACAGAAAGACCAACAGGGCTACCTATCTTGATCTTTCCGAGTATGTGATTTGCTTATTGCAAATTAGTTACGATATCTGGGTTGCACTGGATTTGTACAGATACTTTGGACCTCTTGCCTCTGTTCATGTCGGTAAGGAGAAGGAGGCGCTCCTCTTTTAGAAGGGGAGAAGGCAACAAGTTCTCTTGGGGGAAGTTGGCGTTTCTGTTTCTTTAATTTTGAAGTACCTTAGGTGTGCTGTAGCAATGCATCTTCTAATCAAGAAGGACTTTAAGAGAGCACCTTCAGAGCTTTTTTTTTTGGGGGGGGGGTTTGAGAATGTGTCCGATCTGCAGCTCAGTTGAGTCCATCTTCATTCAGAGCTAAACTTCATTGAATTTAATGGGATTGGCTTATGAGCCTGCTGTGCAGGGAGAGCAGGCTAGAAATGGAATGGAATGAACGAATGAACGTCCAGCGGAAACCATGAAGCATGGTCCTGTATCCTTTCAATCAGAAAGAAGCACCATTGAAGGCACTGGGACTTGCTCCCTAGCAAGGTTGTGCATGTCTACTTGAAGTTAAATCTGGGTTCATTCCCGGATGCTTGTACATAGGACCAGGGCCGGCCCCAGGTGTCTGGGTGCCCTAGGCAGGACAGCCTGGGGCGCCCATCCCACCAGGGATGCCAACCTCCTGGTGGGGCCTGGAGATGGCAGCAGCGCCGGCTTTTCTGGGCGCCTTGCAGCTGCGAGGCACCCAGGGAAGCCAGGGAAGGGGCGGGTTAGAACCCCTGCCCTTTCCTCCCAGCACCGGCTTTCTTGGGTGCCTCACAGCTGCGAGGCCCCCAGGAAAGCCGGCGCTGGACGGGAAGGGGGCTTTTCACAGGGGGGCGGGGGGCAGTTTGGCGCCCCTGTAGGGCCGGTGCCCTAGGCAAGCGCCTAGCTTGCCTAGTGGGTGAGCCGGCCCTGCATAGGACTAAGGTCAATGGCTTCAGTACTTCTCCCACTTTCCTGGAAATGTCCCTCTGTATTCAGTAAAGTTCAGTCTTGAGTGAACACGGGCAGTCCAACACATGTTTCTTTTTGGGTTTATCAAGTTCTTCAGTTCTTCCTCAAAGAGTGATCTTTAACAGTGCAATCTTAAGCAAAGTTACACTCTTCCAAGCCCATTGACTTCAGTGGATCTAGAGCAGTGTGCCACTGTTTAGGACTGCACCACAAGTCTTTTTATAATTCAGAATGCTCAAGGCATCCTTACACTTATAAGGGAACTTGTTTTTTTAAAAAATGTAAGACAATATTTGGAGTCTGCAAGGAGCATTTTACATTCCCCACCCCCAACCTGACCTCTACCTTTATAGAAGACTTTATCTGTGCTTTTTCATCAGCCTAGAGCACACATTTTTGGTTAAGAAACAGAAGACAGTTTCTTTGTCTGTCTTCTAGGCTGGGGAGGCTGAGATAAAAAAAGAATTCCTGCTTTAAAAGTCACACATGGCTGTAATTTAAGATTTTTTTTTAACCTCCTTGTCCGTAACAGTTGAAAGAAACCTTCAATGAAAGTTTATTAACTAGACCAGTGCCTGAGGCAATAAAGGTTCATTTATTACCAGTTTCTTGGCTGTTTTTCTTCTTCTATTTTTCAGTTAAACTCCTAGCGTAAGATAATACTTCACAAAATTAAACCTTTGACCTTCTGTAGAGTTAAGTCGCCTTTGATTAGATAAAGGAACAATTTATGGTCCGGCTTGAGGTTGCACATGAAATGAATAATGCAAGAGAGTGGATGAGGACTGAGAATCTATTGCTTTCGGAGAGACGACTGTTAAAAAAAAAAATCTACCCTCTTAATTGAATTGTTTTGATTCTCTATGCACATCCACAATATTTCAAGCTCTGTAGAAAAATGCTGTCGTTTGGTGGCATCTATATAATATACAGTTTAATTCTGAGTCACATTGAGCAACGTATACCAGAACAGAAGAGGATGCTAAAAAAAGAAGAAGAAGAAACAGACAACAATTCTGTAGCTTTAGGAGCGTTGGATATATATATATATATTGTACAGCCAGATACCAACAATTTGTTACTAAAATACAAGTTCCATTGATTTCGGTGGGATTTATCTCCAGGCATGTATTCTTAGGATTGCAGAATAACATTTTGCTGTGGGACAAAATTGAAGTCCTTCTTACTATGACAGATAGGGAAGACTTAAAAGAGCTGGTAAGAACCAGTGCGACAGAATGCAATGCAGTCTCTGCAATAGACAGAAGAAAATAAGCTGAAAGAGCTGGTGAGAAAGCTGGTGAGAAACAGGGCAACAGAATACAACGTGGTCTCTGCAGCAGACAGAAGAAAGTTAGAAGAAAGTTAGTTAAAAGAGCTGGTGAGAAACAGTGCGGAAGAATGCAACATGGTCTCTCCAGTGTTAGAGCATTGGAAAAGACAGGAAGGGTCTCCGGAGCAGACACCTGGCAGTCCACCCATCTGTACAGGAGCAATTCCTTGAATGAGAGATTCAACAACATCCAGGCAAAAAGCTCTGGGTTAGCTGAGCTTGCTGTCACACCTTGCTCCAGTTGCAACCCTAGGAGTTTAGGTATAATAATGAATTCTGCACTAGTAACAGAAGTTGAGTTGGGCAGGGCTCTTTTTGTAGCAGGAACTCCTTTGCATATATTAGGCAACACACCCCTAATGTAGCCAATCCTCCAACAGCTTACAGAGCTCTTCTTACAGGGTCTTCTGTAAGCTCCGGGAGGTTTGGCTACATTAGGGGTGTGTCGCCTAATATGCCAAGGAGTTCCTGCTACAAAAAGAGCCCTGGGTTGGGTATGTTCTGCATTGCCAAATGCCACCTACATGTAAATTTTTCCAAGGCTACACAGGTGCAATACGTTTATCGAAGAAGAATAAAATGTTTTATGCATTTTATTTTTGTTTTATAGGTCTTTGCCTGCCTGCCTCCGAGTTCCATTGAGGCATTCCTTTTTCTGTGATAGAAATAATCACTTTTCTGCAGCAAGGCTCTCAGTATGATGCACAGACCACTAAATACATCCCTTCCAACATTTCACAAGCAGATATATAGATATAATTGTGCTACCCGGATTCTCATTTCTTAGGCCCCTTCTGTTATGCGTCACTGAAGGCTTCTACTCCACCCTCTTTATGTCATATTAGTTAATGTTGCGGCCACCAACCCAACCAGTTTAAAAGTCAAGAGGGGTGATGTTTTGTTTTTTTTAATTAAAGATATACTAGTAAATGTGGTTGTTGTAATGATAGGCCAGCAACAGTTTGTATCTCTCAAGCTGCATTCAGACCGGCAGTTTGGCCTAGGACAGCTGTGTTCCCCTAATGGATTAAACCGGCAGGGTCAAATGGCCACATCTGTCAGCCACTCCCCAGTCATACTCACCCCGTCATATGACAAGTTGGAAACGGAGTAAACAGACACCACGTAACATGGTGTTTTCAAGTCCCGGCATGTGGCCAGATGTCTGAATGTGGGGGGGAGCGCACACAAAACAGATTGGCGGTCTGAACCTGTAGATCCGTTTCCACCACTGTTTTTTTTTCTTTGAGTGTCTGCCTATATGCACATGAGCACATGCACATAAGTGCATATGTGCACACACCCGCCTGCATTTAAAAAAACAAACAAACACAAAATGACTGGGCAGCGCACTCTGGCTGAAGCGCTGCAGTAATGTGGATGTGTGCCCACAGCTGTCTGGTTGGTATGCCCTGGAATACTTCAAAGTCACCTCCAGGTTAGACAACTGTAATTCGGTCTACACAGGCCTGCCCTAGTGCCTGTAGGTGTGCTGTCCAGTTGGTATGCCCTGGAATACTTCAAAGCGCTGTAATTAGAGGTGGCACTATATTGCTCCAAAACACCAGTCTGTCTACAGTCTCAGAGTCTAGAATGGGGGTCTCCAACATGGTGCCCGCCAACACCTTTCTTGGTGCCCACCAAGTGGAGGGCCTAGGTGGGATTCTTGCCCAGCAGGGCTTCCTACTAGCCACTGAAGATCTGATTGGCTGTATGGATTAAAATAACATTGCTTCAGCAGCAGCTGCCACCATAGTATTTGTTTTATTCTCTCTCAACACTCTCACCCAGTTTATTTTTTGATTAGAAGAGAAGAGATGGGATTTATACCCCGCCCTTCACTACCTAAAGTAGTGGCTTACAAACTCCCTTTCCTTCCTCTCCCCACAACAGACACCCTATGAGGTAGGTGGGGCTGAGAGAGCTCTGACAGAAACTGCTCTTTTTCTAGAACTGCTCTTATCAGAACTATGGCTTGCCCAAGGTCATCCAGCCAGGTGCAAGTGGAAGAGTGGGGAATCAAACCCGGTTCTCCCAGATTAAAGTCCACGCACTTAACCACTACACCAAACTGGTTTACCCTTCTTCTCCACTGCACTTGGGCTTCCTTTATGGGTGTGGCACTGCTTCCTGTGGCAGCCATTTTGAGGTTGGCTCCACCTCCAGTGGCAGACATTCTGTGGCCAGCATCCACCACCCTTTGCCAGAATTTCGAAGGTGTCCACAGGCTCAGAAAGGTAGGGGACCCATGGTCTAGATGCAATACAAGCCGCAGGCCTGGCAGAAACACACAATGGAATTTCAAATAGCTGAGAAAACCAAGAAGTCTTTACTTCACTCCAAATGCCCTATTGGATGAGGCAGTCTGGTAGCCCTCCTTGAGTAACCCATGCAACAGTCACCTCCAGGTTAGACAACTGTACTTCGGTCTACACAGGCCTGCCCTAGCGCCTGGTCCGGAAGCTCCAACTGATCCAAAATGCAGCCACATGGGTCCTTACTGGGACCCCCTGGACAGCACATATTTAACCCAGTGCTGCGTGAGCTGCATTGGCTTCCAGTGGAGCTCTGAATCAAGTTCAGGGTTCTGGTTCTGACCTTCAAGGCCCTTAGCGGTTCAGGACCTACAAATCTTTGGGACTGCCTGTCCCAGTATGCCCCTGAAAGAGCATTACACTCAGGAAATAAGAACTTCCTGGTGGTCCCTGTCCTGAGAAGTCCGGCTGTCCTCAACCAGGGCCAAGGCTTTTTCAGCCCTGACCCCTGCCTGGTGGAATGCTCTGCCAGAAGACATCCATGCCCTGCGGGAGTTGTTAACATTCCACGGGGCACGCAAGGCAGAGATGTTCCGCTGGGCCTTTGGTTGAGGACAGCAACGGGGGTATCCTTTGGCACTCTCACACAAGTCCCCACCCCTCGTAACCCCGCCCCCTAGGGAGGCTGGGGAGTTGGAATCCTTTCTGCCATCTTATATATGCTGGGTTTTTGCCATCTTGTTTATACTGTTTTATGTACTGGTGTTTATTGGACTGTTTTAATTTACTTTTAATCTGAGATTTGTATATCATTTTGTTGTAAGCTGCCTTGAACCCTACTTGTAGGGAAGGGTGGCCTAGCAAATATAATAAATAAATAAATAAATAAAGCTGTGTAGAAGAAGAAGAAGAAGAGTTTGGGTTTATACCCCGCCCTTCACTGCCCAAAGGCATCTCAGAGCGGCTTACAAACTCCTTTCCCTTCCCCTCCCCACAACAGACACCCTGTGAGGTAGGTGGGGCTGAGAGAACTTCTGACAGAAACTGTCCTTGAGAGAACAGCTATGCCAGAGCTTGTGACTAACCCAAGGTCACATCAGCAGGTGCAAGTGGAGGAGTGGGGAATCAACCTGGTTCTCCCAGATAAGAGTCCGCGCACTTAACCACTACACCAAACCACTACACCAAACTGTACTCACCATTGAGGGCTCCTCGTCCCTGAGGTCTGTAACTGTCAGATCAAAAGAGAGAGATTCACCTGGGAGGAGCAATTGCTCCTTCGCTGGACGTTTTTAAGCGGAGGCTGGACAACCATCCTTTGGGTATGTTGTAGGGCTATCTTTCGGCTTCGCTCCTTTCCTGCAGAGCGGAGGGGGTTAGACTAGATGACCTGCAAGGTCCCTTCCAACTCTAACATTCTATGATTCTATGAGACATTCCCCGTGATTTCCTCCTTGGTTCTATGGTTGAGTGTTATCTTTTGTCTCCTGTGGATTCTCTTCTTTGTTAAGATTCTTGCGGGAAGTGAACTTCAGTAGGGACCCCCCCCCATCCCATTATCACTTCTTTGACTTGGCAGATTTGAATCTCACCTCTTGAGTCTTCCTAGATGTGTGAGGGAGGGAATATTCTGCAGGATAGTATTACTGCAGAGAAGGAGATTTGTGTGTGGGGGGGAGAAGAAAAGGGAGTTTATTCAGTAGGCTCTTCCGTTGGTTTTCTGTGTCTAGCTGAAGTTAAGACCTGAGTCCCCGCTAAGATTTGAAGAGCCTTTGAATTGAGTTATAATTCGGGCGCACCCAGCTCTTACAAGACACCCTTGAACGGCTTCTCCCGAGGAGTCTATAGGAACTGTCAGCAACAGGGAAGATTACTTCAGAACGGCGATTGTTGAATTGAACTTTACTTTCTGATGTTTTGCTTCTTGAATTAAATTGTTGGACAAGATTAATTGCGCACAGTGAGAGCTTTAAATGAATAGCTGCGTTAAAGCATTAAACTTCTAAGTATGTCACATAGGGGGAAAAAAGCTGGGAGGTTTTTAATGAATAAATGTATTTAATGCATAAAATGCCTAAGCTAATTTTTTTTAAAAAAAAATTCCTTTACTAACGTCTTTATTGGAAATGGGGAGGGGGTGAGGGAAGGGAAGCTGCATTCCTGTTCAGTCCTTCCACAATGGTTCTGGCAATTTCATATCCCTGCATCCCGCTAATCTTCTGGTTCCACAGAAGTAAACAATAGATTTCATAAATTAGAAATACGGGCTTCAGAACATGCCTCTAAAGATAAAAAACAAGGCCGTAAACATTTATGACTGAAACAAACTAGATTGTTCAAATGCTGCCATGATGTATCATGTATATCAATATGGCACTGATATCAGTTAGAATGCAAACAAGCTTTTAAATGATGTGCCCCTTCATTTCAGCTGGAGAATCCACTTTACGCCATCTGCCTATCAGATGGTTAGGAACCAGGACTGCGTATTAATGCCACATGTTCGATTTCTCCCCCACCTCCTCCTTGTAATGGTTAGATTCATATTGCTAATAGCTGTGCAGGAGCACTGTCGATGGAATTTGTGTGACGCTGGAGTGATGAGATATTTATAAAGTGGCCTGTCTCGCTGAATAATCAGCAGGAAGAATGCCAGACATAAACAGCTTATCAATTTCAGAATATTAATGATAACTACTGCCTGCAACTGTAATAGGGTGATTCTTTTGGTGGGGGGGATGCATTTGTTTACATTTTTGGAACAGATACTGGCAAAAAAGTGGGAAAAAGAAGGTTTTTTTAAAAAAATAAATAAAAATAAACTAACATCGTTATGTCTGCATTTTGGATATGCTTTTTAATATTTTGTTGTTGTTGTTGTTCTAAGTATATGCATCACTTGTGCCATGCACAGTTGTTACAATACTTACAGATAACTGTGTAAGAAACCTAACTCACCTGAAATGCCTCATCTGAACAGAAGGACCAGAGCAAACCACTAGGATCACAGCCCTTGATAGGTATTTTCTCTTTCCCCGCTATAACCATCCACGGTGAAAAACAAAGCTAGAAATAAAGAACATGCCAAATATTAGTTTTAAATTAGATACATCCTGACTTTAGAGAAGAGATGTTTGGGGATTGGTTTTGTATATTGACATCCTTTGGTAGAATTTTCTTTACAACTGGTAGGGCAGCCGTATCCTAATGCTTGTAGAACACATGAGCTTCAGGAACTGATTGGACGGTGTAATGGGGCACAATACACAATACGCCCTTTTTCACATTTTGCTCGTGTGCCTTTGTGGTGCCAGCCACAGAACCTCTGCAGTGTGATCTTGCCAGGCAGTAAGGTCTTGTGAGGCTGCAGTTCCCTTTTAGGGACTGTTGAATCCATTGCTCTAGAGTTGGGGGTCAAGGGGGCTGTGAATCCCAGATGTGGTTTTGCCAGGACTGTGGACCCAAAGGAATCTTGGCATAGCACCATTTGGGGCTATGTGGTATGACAGGATTGTGAAGTGGGCCGTATTATGATGAGATTTTTGGGTGCCCCATTTTGAACATAAACAATAGGGGGAACTGAATAATGAAAGCTGGATAGTGAATTCATACTGAGCTGTGTATTTAAATCTGTGCTAGAACTGTTAATTAAGTGTATATGCTTCGCGAAAGCGTTACAATTGTGTGTGTATGGTGGTGAGTATACAACAATAACAGATTGATAGTGGCATGTGTATATTTTTCCTCCCTTTCTGGTTTTGCCAGTTTGAACATTTTTGGGGGCCCTGGTCATTATGTCCGATTCTGAAACGAGATCTGAAACATGTTAGAAAGGAGAAGCGACAGCCCTTTCACTGGGAATGAATGAGTTCCTGCTTATGTTTGGGACCCTTTTGGGCTTCATTTGTCGGCACGTTCCTACAGCAATGGAGTAACATAACTGAGAGGCAATGACCAAGAATACCATTTTATGCACAGGCAGTAGATGGAAACGGGGCACTCCGGGGTCCTCTCAGAGAAGTTGCAGTGAAGATAAGGGAGCAGGTGGTTTTTGAAACAGGCAGTCAAAGCCAGTAAGTTGTCTCATACAATATCTGTATTAGACTAATCCTTTTTTGATATTTTTTAGTTTAAAATAAGTGTGTTCCCCTCAGGCTATAGAAGCCAAGTTAGCATCTATCCCTGAGGGCTAAGAGCATGAGTGGACAGCTTTCCCAACTGTCACTGATGGGAAATTTACATTTTCTAGAAAAAAAAAGACATGATAAATAGCCACTTATGATTTTATTTTGTATGGCCGATTTTCCGTAAAAATAAGAAACCCTTTTTTAAATATATATATATATATATATATATATATATATATCCCATTGGTATTGTGAATAAATACACCAGGAAGGAAATATAGCTTTCTAAGTCTTGTGTTGCTGAAAATTGCCTTCTAGTAACTAATGAGTTCCTTGAGGAAGCCTTGAGTTCAGACGGTGTAAGCGACAATGATATACATTCAAATGGAAAATTGGTGAGAAGTTATAATTTCATTAGTTCCATTCCTGTCCCTTTTTAGGTCTCACAGCTGCAGCCGCCGCCGCCGCAGCTGCCACCAACGCCGCCATTGCAGAAGCAATGAAGGTGAAAAAAATCAAATTAGAAGCTATGTCAAACTATCACGCCAGTAATAATCAGCACGGAGCGGAGTCCGAGAATGGAGATCTGAATTCTAGTGTGGGTAAGTTTCCGATCTAACGGAAAAGTCTTAACTTAAATGATGCCATAGTCAATTACAATACTGGTTCTTACCTTTTGATGAAAGGGTGGAGGGAAAAGATGTAGCGTTTTATGTGAGTCTTGGCTTCCTTTCATACAGAACTTAATAGAGTCACACAGTAGGTTTGGTGCTTTTTCTTGAAGAGTGTACTCTTTTCACGTGATTCCCTGCAGATGCAAATTAGTTTATTCTCTAAAAAAGGCATTAAAATGCTCACTGTTCCACTGTTGTAGGGTTAAATGAAGTTGTCATATCAAAGTATCCCACCATCTTGGGCTTCATTTTAGAACCGATAAAAGGAAGTACTTCTTCACACAAAGAGTAATCAACATGTGGAATTCACTCCTGCAAGAAGTGGTGGCGGTTACAAGCATAGATAGCTTCAAGAAGGGATTGGATAAACATATGGAGCAGAGGTCCATCTGTGGCTAATAGCCAGAATGTATCGATGGAACACTGTGTTTGAGGCAGCGATACTCTGTATCCTTGGTGATTGGGGGACAATAGTGGGAGGGCTTCTGGAGTTCTGGCCCCACTGGTGGACCTCCTAATGGCCCCTGGGTTTTGGCCATTGTGTGACACAGACTGTTGGACTGGATGGGCCATCGACCTGATCCAACATGGCTTCTCTTATGTACTTAAGATATTGACAATGCAGTCCTAACTACATTAAGCTAAAACATTTGGATCTGACATTATTTTTATCTGACAGACTTTTCCATTCCACCAATTTAAAGACAGGTTCTTTGGCTTAATTAGTTTGTGGAACAGGCTAATAGTTTGGCCAGGTAGAAAGCCAACATATTTGTCCTTCAGGCCTGGTGATAAAAAGGGAAAACTACAACAGCAACGTTTTCATGCTTCGTTTTATTTGACCTTTAGGAATACTTTTTCTTTTCTGCATTAACCAGTTGGAACAGTTATCAGTCCTTTCCGCTTAGTAAGTTAAGAGTGATCTGTTTATGCACGTCGCCAATTTGTTTTGCTAAAATATACTTGATGATTACACCAGCTTTTAAGGTCATTCCATTGTAATAGCTCCCTTCTGCTCTCCCAAGATAAATGGAGAAGAGTGCCCCGAAAGAGGAGTTTTGGGTACTGTTAACTATTGTACATGGCAGGGGTCGCGTAGACATAAAACAGACATGACAATCTAATAGATTCCTCTCTTTTTTGTGTGTGTTCCGCAGTGGGGTTTTTTTTAGGTTATTCTTAAGGATGACAACTTGACAACTTTTTTGTTCTAAATCGTTCTGTACATATTTATTATTTAACCTGTACTCCAAGAACAAAAGCAACAAATGCGTACGTGTCAGCAGATTCTGAGGCCAGTTTTTCCTCCCTCCCCCCCCCCCCCAGCAACAGGCAAAAAAAGCGTACAGGTATTGCTCGAGGAAGCTATTTCACTTGTGATGAAGACAGATGAGGCCATAGGACTTTGATCATTAGCAAAAGAAGTAGTGACAGCAGGTGGGGTGGGAAGGGGGAACAACAAGAAATATCACGTTGCGAAGGGGAGTATAGGTAGCTAGAGTGGGACCCATAGGTTGGCTCTCTTTAAGCCCTCGAGGAAAGGGAAATGATTAGGAGCCTTTTCTACTTCTGACATGCAACACAGTGTAAGTAAAATGGCTGGTTTGCCAGTGGCATTCTTAGCCTGGTTGCAAGTTCTGCTTGATTTAACCATTAGATTAATCAAAGCTTTAGTGAATCGGCTGGGAAGGAGCCAGCTTAGTGTTTAGGGCATGCGTATGGAGGATATTTTGGTTCTTGTGTACTCCGGTAAGGAGTGCCAAAGGCAGTGGTTGTAGAAGGCCTTTGCTACTGACAGCGGCTGGTATTTGTTTTCTGAATGTCAAATTACTGTACACCTTCTTCAGCATTTCAAAAAGACACCTATATTGATGCTTTCGTAATAGACGCATTTACAGGGCAATCCTATGTGGCGTTAGGCAGTCTACACTTGAAGCTATCTTTTACTGTGTGAGGTCACTGTTCTGTCTACGTCAGGACTGTTTAATCTGACTGGCTGTCCAGGGCCTCGGGTGGAATTCCTTCACATCGCCTGCTACCCATTCTTTTAAACAGGTCCCAGGAATTGAACCTCGAACCTTCTGTCTGCAAAGCAGATGCTCTGCCACTGAGCCACGGCCCTTAGAAAGGCGTCTCATCAGAATGTCCTATTGATAATAAAGATGGAAGCCAGTGTGGTTTAGTGGTTAGGGTGTTGTACTAGAATCCAGAACAAACCCTCTTTCAACCAAAGAGAAGGAAGAGGTCCGCCAAACGAGAAAGAAAAAGACAAAATACTGGACCTCTAAACAGAAAAGTAAGCAATAGTGATATGAGTAATTGTAACCAAGTACACAAACAAAGACATTTATATTCCTAAAGATGGTGTAACAGCACACATATCACAGTGATGGATGTGTGCAGAACAAAAACTGTAGTAAGAAGGTTATTTTAGGAAGCCTGAAGAGTTACTGTTGATATAAACAAGGGATAAATAAGTTGTTCCACTCAGTTTTCTCCAGGTCCGAAGTCCAAAAAGAAAAAAGGTGCCTGATCTATGTCATTCTTATTTTTAGATTGTCTTAGCACTGTTTTTCCTTCACTTATGGTTTCAGGAATAAGGACATTTCCACCAGAGTGATACAGATTTCCCTACCCTCACCTGCAGCTGTTAAGAATGAAAACTAATAATAGAACTAGGTTAATCAGTATCTGACAATGAGGCTATAACTAGCTATTGTCTTAGTAAACAATAAGCAATTTAAAGGAGACATTATTCTTTCTTGTTTCAATGACTCCTGCATTGATTTCTTTTCTTTTCTTCCAATTCAATTCCATGACCAACAAAGAATGCACTTTAGAACGGATTGTTTCTGTGCTATAAAATTTAGAAGTTCCATTTACAGTTTGGTTTCAAAAGTCATGATTTGGGGAGGGGCTGTGGCTCAGATGTAGAGCATCTGCTTGGCATGCAGAAGGTCCTTGGTTCAATCCCCGGCATCTCCAGTCAAAGGACCTGGAAGTAGGTGATGTGAAGAACCTCAGCCTGAGACCCTGGAGACCCACTGCCAGTCAGAGCAGACAATACTGACTGTGATGGACCAAGGGTCCGGTTCAGTAAAAGGCATCTTCCATGTGTATGTGTTCCAAGATACTATCAATATTTTTAATTCCTTGGTTTGGAATATGAAGTCCTGCAACATGAATTGAACTTTATAGTATTGTGAGGTCTTCTCTGGTCTTTGGAGCTGATCTTTGGAGCTACCAAATTTTTTAATTCCTTGGTTTGGAATATGAACTTGTGCAACATGAAGTGAACTTTATAGTACTGTGAGGTCTCCTCTGGTCTTTGAAGCTGGTCTTTGAAACTACCAAAATTTTTAATTTCTTCATTTGGAATATGAACTCCTGCAACATGAAGTGAACTTCATAGTACTATGAGGTCTTCTCTGGTCTTTGGAACTGTTTATGTAGCTCTGATCCACACTTAGCATTGTTGACATGGACAGCAATTTTAAAAACAAAATAAACAATCCAATATTTACAAAATACCATTTTGTGCTATGAGATAATTTAGATTTTTTTTTTTGTTAGCGAAACAACATTCATTTGGTAAAGTACATTACTATTGCAATCTGGAAAAGAACATATTTTGAAGCTAAATAGCTATGAATTTTGTTAATACGTTTTGTCGCTATGTAGTCTGTGAATTTCAAACCTATGATAATGGCAGATAAACTAAAAGACAGCTTGCCTGTCCCTATGTGGGAGTACAGGGAGTGGTGGATTATTCTAAGGCATGTAGTCCAGCCCATGTAAACTGCAAATGAATACTAGAACATGCCCCAGCACACAAGGATCCTTCAGCAAACAAGTTCAGGTATAAATTTAGGGGAGAAATGTTGAAAAGTAATGGACTAAGCAAATCTCCTCTGCCATAGTTTAGGGCGGTCAGAAGCCAGTCTAGTTATCCTGGGTAGAAACCAGCTGTTCATCTAGCCAGTTTCATTCAAACAACTGAGATTTGTGCTATTCAATGGAAAGTTTAGTTTGGAGAAGTTTATCAGTTTAGAGATTTCTCCCTAGTTGTGATCAAGGTGTGTGAGCAAATGAAGCTGGACAAGGCACAAGATACGATTAGGATTGATTAGATCCCTCTAAGCACGTAACTGGGAAAGATAGGTGTCTAACTTCAAGTGGCTGCAAATACCTGCACTGAGGCTGCAAGACAATAAAGTGGTTGCTGTCTCCTTGGCATACTAGTGGTTGCTGTCTCCTTGGCATACTTGTGCGAACATAGTGAGGTTTCAGACTCTTCCTCAGATACAGCTAGAAGCGGAGTCCATCTGTCCTATTTATTGGAAAGTGGGGTGATTTCAGACGCTGAATGACACTGGCAGGCAAATGGCAATAGCAGGTGGGTGACAATAGCAGACATGATTGGATTTAGGTGAGACATGCAGAGGGGTAATAGGCATGGAGAAATCAGCATGGGTAATGAGACAGGAAACCTAGGTCTCAATTCAATCCAGGTGGATGCATTTTCTTGAGCTTCATTACCGATTGCAATTCAGCAATCTCTCTTTTTAATCTCCCTTTGAAATTCCATTGTAAGAGGAGAGAGCCTCTGTGTGTGTGTGTGTGTGTGTGTGGATTCAGGTTAGGGCAGCAGGAGAAGGGATTTATCTCTGCCCTCCCCATGCATGGTATCCCTGACTGAAAGTGCCTTCCTTCTCCCACAGGCTGTTCTTATCCCTGGAATGGGGGGACGGGGACACACAAGGGAGTATTTGCCCCCCCCCAGGCCTCATAATAGCTCTCAGTTTGTCAGAGCAGGATGGAGGCTGGATTCAGTCAGTGAAACCATGCAATGAAACCATAAGCCTCCTACCCCCTCCATGCCACAGCCCCAACCTAATTCCCTCATTGGCCACAATTCATCTTTAAACTACAGCAGCTAGACTTAATAGTGGATCTCCAGCATTTCATTAATGTCATTGTTGGTAGTTATTAAGAAACGTGGGACCTCTGAAGGGATGGCAGCTTTTGATTACCTTGTGGCTATCAAGGCTAGAGGGGAGTGAATCTGGTTTCCATCACTAGCAATAGGATCAAGCATTGTTGGGAGGCTTGTTATGGTAGGAAGGGGTAATGATGTCTTTCCCTGCTGGGAGACTCCCTTAGACCAAGGATTCCTTGGAAATCACACTGGTAACCAACAATGCTCCCTTTAAGCTGTGGAGCCTTGTGAGCAAAAATTCTACTTTGTGAGCTCCTGGTCAAGTTGTGAGCAAGCGATTTGGCTCCTGCATAAATTAGTTTGCTCTGGAGCCATCCTTCCTGAGCTAAGACAAAAATCTGTGAGCCCAAGGCTAAATACCTGTGAGCTAGCTCACACTAACTCAGCTTAGAGGGAACACTGGTAACCAGCCGCCGCCACTCATGACTTCCTGACAGTATGTAGAAGGACCAATGAGAAGGTAGTCTCCTCACATAGTATTAGAGCAATAACAAAGTGACAGGGTAGAAACTCTAGAAAAAAACCTTATGTAGTGCCTGCACAGTCTAGCACACAAGGAAGAGATTCAGAGAAATATCCCAAAGAAATAAATTGTACTAAGCAAAGTCAAAAAACACTAGGGCTGATTTCCCACTACAGGTGCCTTGGTGTTGCGCCGCCGTTTGCCCTGACACTATTGGTCAATTTCACACCCGAAGCCGCAGGGCTGCATTTGGACCTGCGGCTTCACCCGATTTCCCCCGCAGTTTTGTGATCCTGTTTTTTGAGGATCACGAAACTGCGGGGGAAATCGGGCAAAGCTGCAGGTCAAATGCAGCCCCGCTGCTTTGGGTGTGAAATTGACCAATAGTATCGGGGCAAACGGTGGTGCAACACTGTGGCAGCTGTAGTGGGAAATCAGTCTAGTTCTTGTAGTGGTTAAGAGTGCGGACTGTAATCTGGGAGAACCAGGTTTGATTTCTCACTCTTCCACATGCATCTGCTGATGTGACCTTGGGTCAGTCACAAGTTCTTTCAGAGTTGTTCTCTCAAGGGCAGTCCTTGAAAGAGCTCTCTCAGCCCCACCTTACCTCACAGGGTGTTTGTTGTGGGGAGGGAAAGGGAAGGCGATTGTAAGCCACTCTGAGACTTCAAGTGAAGGGCAAGGTATAAATCCAATCTCTTCTCTTCTTCTTCTAAAAAGTTTATTATAACCGTGAATGAGAAAAAAGGGAAAGGGGTGGTTGAATTTAAAATGGTGATAGATTCAAAAAGGTGGTGGAAAAGGGGAAAAAACAAAATACGGGGGGAAGGCACCCAGCAACACAGCATGGGGGTATTTTGATGAAAAGCAACACAATTCGACTAAGCTGAACACATGTTACCTAGGCCGTAATGGGTTCCTTGCAGTAACAGGGTGTTGCAGTAATAGGGTGAAGACTGAAAACCAAAGGCAAGGGAAAATCTCAGATGTCCAGATATTTATGGTCAATGGAATTGGACCTAAGCCAGCCTCCTTTCTAAGAGTGACTAGCTGATGTAGCCAATGACAGGCCATGCTCCATCTCTGGTGTCAGAGGCTACTGTTACCTATCAGATATGTATAGTCCCACCTCCATCAAGCATCTCGTAGTGGCTCTGAACTTCCACGACAGTAGGTAGTTTGGCCCAAACTAGATTGCCCTTTGTCCAAAAGGGATTAACTCTATCAGGATAGTCCAGTGTGGAATGGAAATGACTGGGTCAGTCTAATGTAAAACTCCAGGGGTCCACGGTCCCAGACACTCTAGGTGGTGCTGTTGCCCTACTAAGTTTTTAGGGTTTCCTTCACGTCTTTCTTCTCAGCTACACTGGGGTTCAGCTCTGATACTCAGTCCCTCTTGTATCCTTCCTCCACATTTTAGTCCCAGCCTAGCTCAGTCTCTTCAGAACTCAGAAGCTAAGCAAGTATTGGCCATGGTCACTACTAGGATGCAGGACCACCAAGGAAGAATGGGGTTGAACTTGCTTCTCAGAAGAAGGCCATGGCAAATCGCTTCTACTCATCTCTTGCCTTGGAAACCCCATGGTCCTGCGGTCTCCATGAGTCAGTCGCAACTCAACAGCACACAATCATTACGGTCTTAGGTTGTAGCCCGAAGACGGGGTCTTCCTATGTGTTTTTGGTTTCTTTATTTTTTTTCTCTTACAGCACCTAATTACTATGGGTACACTATAAATAATAAGAAGACTAGTATGATAATAATAATAAAAATAGCAATGAAAGGTTATGGAATAAAAGGATCTAAAGGAGATGAATGACATTTATAATTAATAATTTCTCACCTCCCTAATTGAGTGCCACGGCTTTTTGCTTGCAACTTCCCACTAGAATTACCCTTTGAAGGGAGAAGAAGTGCCCGTGTTGGGGTCCGGGCTCAGCATTACTAAAATATACGGTCTCAGTGCCCCCCCCCCTCCCTTTTCATGGCGAGTTGTATTCTTTTAGTTTAATATTTGCTCGCTACGATGAGATTTCTAGTCTACATGGTGATAAACAGTCTGGTGCTGGCATCTGAAGGTGACCTGTCAGTTCATATGGACAAATCCCCTGCTTATTGAAATGTACAAAATAAATCATTAAAGCGGGCAGGTGCTCATTCCCAGTTTTAAATCACCATAGATTTATGATTTGAATTAATGCTTCATTTGGTCATAGAAATAGATGCCGAGACAAATGATATGCAGCGGTTGGGATTCCATACTGTAGCCATCCTAATATTGATTACTGAGATGCCTTTGCAATCTCTTGTTTATATCAACCTGTGACTGGTTGGCTGATACCAGCAACACTGCAGATAAGAAGGAAAAATGTCCTGGATTCTTTCTAGTGGCAACTTTACACACCGGGCGTGGGACTCAGATAAATTATTTTAGTTTGCTTGTTGAAAAGAAAAACAGTGTTGTGTTTTTCCCCCCCTTTTCTTTTTTTTAAACCAGCTTTCGAAACTCTGCCGTTCTGAAGAGTGTGGCCTTAGGAATGCGAGATTAAGAACAAAACCTGGACATTACAGCTAAAAAAAACAAAGAAATCACATTTCTGTTTAATAGCAGGTGTGTTATTGTCGATGTTGTATTTGGCAATGCAGATTCTGCACACACGTGAGCCACGTCATTGCACACGTGAGCCACGTAAGATGAAACACTCAGTGATCTACAACTACAAGTGGGTTTCCAGCAAAATTTTAATTGCCAAATAGTAGGCCACGCTGCCCTCCCCGTTTAAATCATGGGAGCAAGTTTTACTGACCACAGATTGCTCCCGATAGCTATTGTTTCACTATGTGTATTTTTCCTTGAGTCGGCTTCCAAGACCTTTTCTTACCCAATATACAATAAAATAATATGGCACACTCCAACATGGTTTTTGCCTTATGAACTGCTCTTGCACCTCAGCTTAGGCAGCTGTTAGGTAGGGAATTTCAGAGCACTTTGGACTTTCTGGAAAACCTCGTTTGGATGACCAACCCAGCCAGAACCAACCAACCAACCAACCAACCAACCAACCAACCAACCAACCAACCAACCAGTGTATGTGTAGAATACATACCTACTTGTTTATTAAATACATCAACGAGTAGAAAATGTGCACAATGGTACAGCAAGGTAGCAGCAAGTTTCTCTGTGTGCATCACTTTGCGTGATGCTACCCATATGTGCTAAAATAATGTGCTGGCTTAAAAAAAAAAAAAGATATTCAGCAAGTTGGGCAATGGCATAGGGATCGTTATTGATTTGTGGAACAAAGTTTGAGTCCAATGGGCACCTTTAAGACTGGCAAACTTTGCCACTGGACTCAAACTTTGTTCTGCTGCTTCAGACCAACATGGCTACCTCACCTGAATTTATTGATAATCCTTGAACAGTTACCCCGACCTGGATGACCCGGGCTAGCTCAATCTTCTCAGATCTTGGAGGTTAAGAAGGGTCAGTCCTGGTTAGTACTTGGATGGGAGACCACTAAGGAAGTACATGGTGGTTATGCAGAGGCAGGCAATGGCAAACTGCCTCTGAAGTCTTTTGCCTTGAAAGCCTCACAGGACTGCCATAAATTGGTTTTGACTTGATGGCACTTTCCGACACCCCTTAATGGGTAGTAAGCACGGTCTTCCTTGCTTGTGCTGATTATCGTTTTGGGTAGTGGGGAACTGAATCAACTGTGGCACACAGAGAGAGCCCATCTTGGGCAATGCAATGGGGGACCCTCTGAATAGAACAAGGAGGCACTGAGCAGGACGCTAGTTCCGAGACCAATCTTAATTGGATCTGGGGGCTCAGCCACCAGGAGTGTCTGATTCCCTTATGACTAAACAACATGCAGTATCACTCCAAGGCAAAGGGAGTTAGACTTACGGTGTAATCCTATGCAGAATTACCACGGTGTAAAATCAATATTAAATGAAGAAGTCTCTGGTTCAAGTGTGGCTTCATGTCACTAAGTTGTTGGATGGCCATAAGCAAGCCATGCTTTCTCACCTTCAGTTCTCTGTCTGCAGTATAAAAGCAAAATGTGTTGTCGATTCACAAATGACCTGTGATGACCCCGTGAGTAGGGTGTGCATTCAGCAGTAGCCGAACCAAAAAAATACCTGAAGCATACCTTGTCAATATTTTTCGGGTATCACATAAGCCGAACCCGAAACATAGCTGAACCCGAAAAAGCCGACTTTTTTTCAGCTTCATTTTGCTATACTGAAAAAAGGTCGAACCAAACAGCCTGAGCTGCCAGTCAGCTGTTGGGTTTAAATGCCTTTCTTTCCCTTCCCGAGATCGGGGAGGGAAAGGAAGGCATTTTAAACATGCCTGGGCTCCCTGCCTGCCCTTCTCCAGCTACCTCATGTTAGCTAGAGAAGGGAAGGCAGGGAGCAGAGGCTTTCCCTTGTCAATTTCACTCCAAGCTGACTGGCCCAGAGTGAAATTGACAAGGGAATCAGTTGGAGCTACCAGAGGGAAAGAAGGCATTTTGACATGCCTCCTTTTCCTCCGGAGGAATATCAGACCTGGATATATTCGGGAATACTGAATATTTCCCCAGTCCAAATACTTTACAGGTATTGGACTGAGGAAATTTGGCATTTACCAATATTTTTCAGGTCTGATTTACCCAAAGCCGAACAATACCTGCATTTTTTTTTTTTTTGCACACCCCTACCCATGAGGTTCCACTTCATGGGTTTTCAAGGCAAGATATGAGCAGAAGTGCTTTGCCATTGCCTGCCTCTACATAGCAGCTCCAATCTTTCTTTGTTGCCTCCAGTCTGAGGACTGACCCTGCTTAGTTTCTGAACTCTGATGAGATCAGGATAGTCTGGGATATTTGGGGCAGCTACATTTGCAATATAGAAACCATAATATTAACTTTCCTTATGAGGCTGTTTTCAGAATCATTCAGATAATTTATATGAAATGATTTGAGCCTCAAAGGGCTGTTATAAATATGATGGTAACAACATGGATTTCCTGCATGTTAGCATTAGGTTCAAGTTTGAAACAGCCCCTGGCATTGGGGAAATCCTTGATTTTGTGTGCCCCTAGTGCATGTTAGAGTTTTCTGCAACAAAGAGTCACTGTTCCCAGTCTTGAGAACCAGTATAGTGGTTAAGAACAGTGGACTCTAATCTGGAGAACTGGGTTTGATTCCTCGCTCCTCCACATGAAGCCAGCTGGGTGATCTTGGGTCAGTCACAATGCTGTCACAGCTGTTCTCTCAGGAGCAGTTGTCTCAGATCTCTCTCAGCCCTACCTACCTCACAGGGTGTCTGTTTGTGGGGAGAGGAAGGGAAGGCAATTGTAAGGTGCTTTGAGACTCCTTCAGGTAGTGAAGAGCGGGGTTCTTCTCCTTCTCCTCCTCCTTCTCCTCCTCTCCTCCTCCTAATGTTTTAAACAGAAGTTGAAGACTGTAGAGGTGACAAGAAAGCGTATATAGAGAAGGCATTTCTTGTACCAGACCATACACATCAAAGTTTGTAAGTTGTAAGCAATGCTCCCTCTAAGCTGTGGTGTCTCATGAACAAAAATTCTATTTTGTGAGCTACTGGCATTGAAGGTATGAGTGAGCGATTTGGCTCTTGCATAAATTAGTTTGGTCTGGAACCATCCTTCCTGAACCAAGACAACCATGTGTGAGCCGGAGGCTAAAAAACTGTGAGCTAGCTCACACTAACTCAGCTTAGAGGGAACACTGGTTGTAGGGTAACAAACCTCTAGATGAGGGCCTCAAGGTCTTCTTTAATTACAAATGATCTCCAGACTACAGATATCAGTTCCCCTGGAGAAAATGACTGTTTTGGAGGGTGGACAAGATGGTGTTACACCCTGTTGACATTCCTCCCCTCCGAAATCTCCACCCCCGAACCTCCAGGAATTTCCCAACCTGGAGCTGGCAACTCTACTGAATAGTAAGGAGAAGGATGTACATGAGCACAAATGAGAGCACAAAAATATAAGAGATATTACCAAACCAGGAAGAAGGCCTCCTATCTTTGTAGTCAGTGGCTTTTAAAGACCAATTAGAGCAGTACCGACTCTCCCTGCCCCATCCTTAAGCCTGACTGCTAGAAAAACACTGTGCAAAAATTTCTGCGGCATTATCCAATGGTCTAAGAAGAACTTTTTGCCATTACCTAATATCTCCGCCACATATCTCGTAAACAGCGATCAACAATGGCAAATTACTCGCAAGGTAGGAAATGAGTTCATTTATAATGTGATCTCAAAACAGATGTTCCAGAAACAAATCTCATTGTTTAAACCGCAATCATACTTTTTTTTAAAAAAATTCCTGCCATTATTTCTTGAAGGAAATGAAGCAATCAGAAAAGCTTCAGTGTCGTCTGTTTCTAAACACAGTTAGGAAACGTAAGCCTTGCTCAGATAGCATAGTCCGTGAGCGACCACAAGATGTGTCGAAAATGGAGTGGTGCTTTTGACAGATTGGACTTCCTTCTTTTTTTAAAAAAACAAAACAAAAACCCTCACACATCTACAACGTTCAAAACAGTAAGAACACGTTGACGGTAAGCCAAGAATTCTTGCCGGACAGAAACTGTTACCTTTCTTAAACGTGTTCCGTTGGTTTCTTGGCCTGGGGAGGGAGGGAAGGGAAGAATATCGGAGCAATTGATGAGGAAACAGTCCTCTCAAGCGGCCTCCTCCAAGAACAGAACAGTCTAAAATGCAGTCATTTCCTTTCTCTTGATTCATGTGTCTATTTTGGAATGAAGAATTAATTTTATGGCTTCAGGAGGGGGAGAGGGGGAAAAAAAGTCTCCGAGTCCTTGAGAAAGCAAATAGAAGGAAGCAGAACACATGCCGGCCACTGAGCAGAGCTTTCCAGTAGCACATCTGAATCTCTTCCTTGGCAATGTTAATGAACCTCAAATCCTCCCTATAATTAGATGAGGGAATTGCTTATATTTTCAAACAGATGATGCTGCTATAATGAAACGATTGACAGGGAATTTAAGACTGTCTACAGTAGTCATTTGGATTCTGTCCCCCCCCCTTCCTTCCTTAAGTTTTAAAAAAGAAGATTGGCTGTAGACTCTGGTCCTAGGAGAGGCAGTAATTTACATAGAATGCTATGACAGGTGTCGTCCGACGGTGTGGAAATAAAATGGGAGCGGGAAAGATGATGGGCAGGTACGCCACTGATTTGGGGAGGGGGGGGAGGTGGCCCTGCCTGAGTTCTTTAAAAGGGGCCGGGGCTCCAGAGATGGATCCGGATTGAGTGCACAGCTGTAACTGCTGATGAGCTAATTGCTCCTTATCTCTCAGCCCCATTCATCTTCATTTTTTACCAATTACTGAGAATTATCTGTGTTCTCAGTTGGATATGAGAGTTAATCCTTTTTGGTTAAGCTGGCAGTACTGTGAGCAGATTCCAAATCGGAGGGCGAAAAAGCCAGAGCGTGCTCTTTCTAAAAAGTCTCCTGTTCGATGGCAGCATTGTTACCTCGTATACATTTCTGCTGTTGTTCAGCAGGTTTATACTTTGCCATCTTTTCACTTTTACTTTGGAGGAGGGGGGGGCATGAATCAATATATAACTTCTTTCCTCTCCTTTCCAAGCAGATTAAAAACAGAGGTTCTGTCCAATTCAGTTGCATTCCTCCAAAGTTGCACTTCAGAAGAAAAATAAGTCTCACCAGGCAAATGTCAGCTGTAGGAGATAGTTACGATACACAAACTCCTTATTTCATGTATTAAAAAAAAATTAACCACGACAATAAGTCTGTATCCATAGGTTGCCTCTGGCATATGACATGCATTTGGCAATCCTTCAGACGCACTTTAAAAAGTGTCCAGGCTCAATGGATAAACCTGTGATCACAACTCTTTGCAAAGCAGTAGTCAGAAAGCCCCAGAGGACGTTATGTCGCTTCCCTGTTAAAAAATATGCTTTTGTACTTCTTATTCCTTAGGAGTGAATGTAGCTATCTAGAATAGTCTGTCAGATGACAGGTTCTGAGACTTTTTGAGCCTCAAAGGCAGACTTGAGGGACAGGAGAAAAACGTCATTTGAAAAATCAAGAACATTAGCAGTTAAATGTAGGGCTGTTAAGGCACCGTTGCCCCCCCTCGCAATTCTGTGATTTGTTTTCTAGCCTTTTACTGTTGGAAAGTCTGAGACGGTCTCTTTGATGTAACAACCTGAGCAACAATTAGCAGAGGGAAGTTCTAAAAAATAATGAATATATAAAGTTCTCAAAATAAAATTGGCATAGGTAAATGCTCTTTTTAAAAAGGGCAAAGGCTAATCAGGTACTACATGTGTTAAAACTAGGGTTGCCAGGCAACCAACAGGAGACCAAGGGGCAGGGACATTGGGGATGGCCATCAGGGAACACATTACATCACTTCCAGGAAAAACCCAGAAGTGATGTCTCACCTCTCACTTCTTTTTTCTTTCCAAATGTGATGTCAAGGCATTGGAGCAATGGCCTGTTTTCTCTCCAGCCACCACTCCATGTGATGGTAAAAAAATAAGGGAGGGCAGGGGATCCCCCCCCACCTCCACTGGGGGATTGGTAACCCTTTTCAAAATCCAGGAGGTAAACATAAATTTTAAACAGGCTAGTTGCCCAATGGAAGATAATTTAGGACATAATAGTAACAACCCCCCCAAAATTGGAAGAATTATGTAGTAAAAAAAGACTTGTAACTTTCCTTCTTACAGTATGATAGCAAGCATTTATGTGATGATAGAGATGTTTTAAATTTTGATCTTTGAAAACCACATTATTGGTGTTTGAGGTAATGTAAATATCTTCATTTCTTTTTAAAAAAGTGAAACATAATTGTAGAAATGTTAGTTTATTAACCTTCTTAACTTCAGTATTGTTTATTACCACTGACGTCTTGATGATCGCAGTATTCTGAGCATGTTATAAGAAACATGAGTGAAATTAATTAAGTTACTTCACTAGATTTTGTTAGAATGGACGTGGTTTTCCTCCACAGATGTTAGGAAGTGAGGCTGAATTAACTAAATACTAAACTGAAGAAGTTTCAGTTTTATTGTCTTTAGACACAATACATATTTTAAGTATATATTTTTAAAAAACAACAACAACAGCAGATGATTTATGCTCATTTAAAATATCTGTTGGGAAAAATACGTTTCCAATGAATAAAAACATGTATTAGAAGCTAATACAAATTTAATTCAACTTCTTAAATGGTTTGCCATCTCATTTCTAAACCATGTGCCCCATTTCTTTTCAGTGGAAGAAAGTGAATGTGGCTGAACAAAATTAACATAAACATCTTACTTGTATATTAAAACCAACAAACACAAAATAACCCATCTCACCAAGTGATAGACATTTCTAGGTTTCTAGAAATCATGTCATAATTCCTAATATATTATCTTAGAGTAGTGTGCATTTGAAAAGTGTGTGTTTGTGTCTGTATTTCAGCTGGATTTATTAGAATGATTTAAATCAATAAACGATTCAAATAGTAGATTTAAATCACATTTCCAATTTTTGTTCGTTTCCTGAACAAATAAGCATACTATTTGATTTGTATGACAATTAAAATATATTAATTTGCAACTAGATAGTATTTCTTTTTTACCTAGGAGCATCATCCATAATCCTTCCCAGGCGACCACATACCTTTTGCAATGCAGAATGACATAGGCAGAGGCAAGGGGAACAGTTGTGAAAGTAATGGCTGTTTCTTGGGCACTATTAATACACATGCAAGGACATTGATGAAGATCACTTATTTGAAGACTAGGGATGCCATTCTATGCACATGTCCTTGGAAGAAAACCCTACTTGTTCGAAATCTCGAGTGGTTGAAATCTTGAGTGGAGGATCAGAAGTAGTGATGTCCTAGTTCAAAAGTTCCATAATGATTGTCTGGTCACAGTCTTTCACATGCACACGTTCCCCCACCAAGCTTCTTTTCTTCCAAGGAACCCATTGACTGGAGCTTTTCAAGCTTCTCCATTGGTGCAGATTTTGCTCTCTGAAGGGGGTGTGCTCGAAATGAACAAAAATGTTGTGTGCAGTACAGCCCCATTGAGACTGGGAAATCAACTTAGGCCCCGGTCACACGGGCCAGAAAACGCGCGGGGGAGGCGTGGCAGTTTGCCCTGGAGCTAAATAAGGTGTGGTAGCCCGATCATACGGGCCACAGGGTTGCCACACTCCAGCTCTGCGCCCCGATCACACTGCGCTGCTGCAGCGCAGCAAAAAAGCAGCGCAGTGCACATGCGCCATTGGGGGGGTGGGCCGCTGTCAGTGTCTTGTGTGTGCGCATGTGCTGTTCAGCGTTGGTGCGCATCCCATGGAAACTGACAACATCCGGAAACCCCGGGAACATGGGCGGGCGTCGGAAGCCGCAGGATACTGGCGCTCCCGCGATCAGACGCCAGCCTTTGTCCCGGGGTTTCCGGAAACTAGTACTTCCAACCTACTAGTTTTTTACCCCGCATTTTCCAGGGGAAGCCGTGGGTTGGCCACGGGAGCACTACGCCTCCCAGATGTGCTCGTATGATCGAGCACGGAAAGTCCGCAGGGCTCCCGTGCCTTCAGCAGGGCAAATGCTCTGTGTGAACAGGGCCTAAGAGAGCCTTTCTTCCCTTTTATGCCAGTGGGGACAGCTGGTACAATACAGCTCCCTATGTGTTTCCCCATGCGTGGGAACATTGTGGGTATGAAGATATGATTTTGACTGGGAAAAGGGCTGCAGAGAAAGGTTTCACATTTCCCTTCCACTCTCAGCCTTCGCTCAATATTCCATCTTTCTATAAATGCTTTTCCTGGGAAGGAAAAAGTGTGAGAATAAATCACAGGACCGTAAGCAATGATACGTTAGTGCCTAAGGAATTGCTAGGCCCTAGCTCCAGTAGGCAGCACATGAGAATAAACACAAATATTACATAACTGTTTTTATTTATCTTTAACCTCAAAAGTCAGATATTTTTCCAGGATTACTTCCTGCATGGGTGGGAAGGTGGTATGGTATAACCCAGTCTCATCAGTACTTAGAAGCTCAGCAAGGTCAGTATTTGGAAGGGAGACCACCAAAGAAGGCTCTGCAGAGGAAGGCAGTGGCAAGCTACCCCTGCTTCTGACTTGCCTTGAAAGCCTCTTTCTGGGGTTGCAGCTTGCTGGTACATACATACATACTTTTCATAGAAAAGTGTTGTTTCTCTCAATGTGTTTGAGAGAGTGTTAGCTTGAGTGTTACGCAGTTATAAGTGTAGCTTTTAACATGTTTGTCTTACATTCAAATTAGTTTTTAAGGTGTTATTTGCCAAAACAAAAATGTAAAAGAATAAAAAAGGTAATCAATAAAATTATATATGTGTGTGTGCGCATTGATTTTTAGCCATTCCCAGGATGATCAAAATTTACATTTTGCATCAGAGTAGATGGTGGTGAGCGAGCTGCATACTCTGAAATATGCGTGTTTGTGTAATACCTTACGGAATTTCTGGAGAGGAAAAGAATGGCTCTTTACTGGATTTTGCTCTATCAGCAGATTTCACAATTTGGTTAAATATATATTTATGTATCAGGGATTTTGTGTGTGCGTGTGGAAACACCTCTTTTTGACCACTCAAACATGATTCCATCCTTTTTACATGAACTAATATTGGGAATTCTGCTTCCTCCTGACCTTCCTTCCCTATCTTCTTTACCACGTCTAGAAGTAAAGGCCCAAAGGAGCAGATCCCATGGCTGTTTGGACATGGGATCAGTCCTACCTCTCAATATTGACCCTCTTCTTCTGTGGCCTCCCATTCATTGCCCATAGGGGCAGATTCATGCCAAGAAGTGGGGACAGCACGGAGTGCGTGTGGAAGAAAGGATTCTAAATAGCCTATTTAACTGAGTGCTCTGGCAAGAACAATTCCCTGAACTTCTATATTGTACTGTCACCACAGAATATAGTTCCGTTTGCTAGTTTTTTTAAATTGATTTGAATAAAATATATATATTAATACATTGGGGGGCAATAGCTCTATATCGCTTCGACAGCAATAATATTGGGAGCTGTGATACTTCAGAGATCAAACAGGAGGGAAAGAGAGAGCAAGAGAGAGAGGGGAGAGAGCCTTTGAATATGGTTTTCCTTAACAGCAGGTTCTAATGGAAACATGGACCCTTCCATTTATTCAGCGCTGAGAGAATTACTAGTTTGATAATGACTCGGAATGTTGTTATTAAAACAGTGTGTGCAGTTCATTTTCAACAGTTTTGAATTAGAGCCTGCACTAATGAAACGGATACGGCTTCTTTCACAAAGGGCAGATCTGTTAGTTAATATAGCTGCCGCCGTGCCTCGTGGACCATGCCTTTAGCTCTATTTGTATTTCACAGCGTGATAAGCAGAGAGTGTTGATTTTCAAGGATCCTGCTGATGAAAGGTAATGGCATTATTACATCTTTATCTCAAAAACAGAACTGTGTGGTAAATTATTCTCAATTCCTGCCTTACGCTTCCACCCTTTTGGGGTTGTCGTCCGTCCCCCCCAGTCCCCCCCCCTGCCCGATTTCCTTATGGCACAGATGATTTCTTGGTCGCCATCCCCCCTTTTTTATTTCTTTAAGTCACTTTAGCCTTGGAAATGATATGTTATTATTTAATGTCTGCACAGCAAGCTTGAGAGCACCTAATAGCGAGCGGATTGGAAGTGAAGTGCCTCCTGCTTGCAGATATGGATCGGCTCAGTCACACGCTGTACCAGCTGTCATCTCGGCCATACTGCTGTGATTTAATTAGTCTGTTTATGTCCTTTCTAATAATATTTCCATCTCTATGAAAGGGCAAATGCGACAGGGACTGCTTCCCCCCCCCTCTCTGGGTTCCACACACTGAGGAATGTGGCCTACATCCGATATGTTGAGATGCAGGATTGAATCACCATTCCTGTCATTTCAAGCTGTTGATAAATTGTTCAGCCAAGAAGTGTACTTACTTCCTTGGGGTCATTTGTGTAGCGAGGGTTCTGTAATCCGCAGAGGGCTGAGTGGAGGGGAGAGACTACGGAGCTTCCATCAACGAGACCGAACCCCGCTGCTGGGGAAGAAGAGACAGCATTAGTGGTATTTTGTTTAAAAACCTTTGATCGTGGAAATGCTTGTGATAATTATTTCCAGTGGAACGCTGTACCCTAAATTTTAGCAGAGCTGCAATTCAAAGTGAAATATGGAGGGAAATATTTTTTTTCTTGGGATGAGTGCCCATTTCCCTCCCCCACCCCCAAAATGGAGGGAGAAAGTTCCTCTATCTAAACTTAGATCACTGTCAGTAGTTAGTACAAAGAGAAGAGATGGCATAGTCCGGCTGAATCTCAGCAGCTACACAAGGGTGAGTCTGCGGAAGAAGACAATGGCAGATCATTTATATTCTTCACTTTCCTTGAAAGCCTCTTGCTGAGGTCGCCACATGTACAAGCTACAGCTCTCACCATGGTTTTAAATCTAATGGATATTATTGTATGTATATCTAATGGATATTATGTATGTATAAAGGAGCTGCGGTGGCTCAAGTGGTTAAGACGCTGAACTGCAGGCTGTGGAAGGACAGTAGTTCAGCAGTTCGAGACCCGGGAGTGCCGCATGACGAGGTGAGCTCCCATCTCTAGTTCCAGCTCTTGCCAACCTAGCTGTTTGAAAGTAAGAAATTGCAAGTAGATAAATAGGTACCACTTTGGTGGGAAGGTAACGGCATTCCGTGTGCCTTGGTGTTTAGTCATGCTGGCCACATGACCACGGAAATGTCTTCGGACAGCGCTGGCTCTTCGGCTTTGAAACGGAGACGAGCACCGCAACCCTAGAGTCGGATTCGACTGGCTTTTGAGCAAGGGAACCTTTACCTTTATATATATATAAATAAATACTTATAACCCCAAATTTTCCTGACTTCCTCCTGACTAGGCAGGTAACAACAGATTAAAACACACATACTTTGAACGTGTAATAATAGCACAATATAATCCCTAGGCCATATGGAGGCAAAAGTCATCTTTAAAAAGCCCCTGGTGCTGCTGCCCCATCAAAATGCTTGCAGGGCATTTTGGGAAAGACTGTTCCAATGTGTAGAAGAACAAGCTCATGCTGCCATTGTCTGCATATGCTAATAGGACAGGAATCACAGAAAACACTGACAATTTGAGCAGAGACATCTCAGGGGCTCAGAAGGGGAGGATGAGCTATGGCCATACTTGCTGTTGCCTCATCTGTTCACAGTTTTGAATCTAGTCTGCAAATTTGGAAGACCAGCAGAAACTATGCTGTCTGTATAATGACAAGTTGTGGTTTGTAGTTGTAGTCATTTCCAATTTATGGCAGCCTTGTGCATTAATGATAAGCTTGCCAATCCCCAGTTGGGGGCAGTGGATCCCCTGGTTTGGAGGCTCTCTCCCCTTGCTTCAGGGTTATAAGAAAGTGTGTGGGGAGGTGTCTGCTGGGCACTCCATTATACCCTATGGAGATCAGTCCCCATAGGGTATAATGGAGAATTGATCCATGGGCATCTGTGACTCTGAGGGGGCTGTTTCTTGAGATAGAGGCACCAAATTTTCAGCATATGATCTGGTGCTTCTCCTCAACCCCCTCCCAAAGTGTCAAAAAGATTGGATTAGGGGGTCCAAATCTATGAGCCCCAAAAGAAGGCAACAATGGTTCCCCAGGAGGGAATGGCTAGTTGGAAGGGTGGAGTCTATGGCATTGTACCTGTCCGAGGTCCCACCCCTCCTCAAACCTCACCCTCTCCAGGCTCCACCCCTCAAATCTCCAGGAATTTCTCACCTGGAGGTGGCAACCCTGTCTCCTTCCCAGTCAAGCGTCAACCTGCCATTACCTGCCCCTCTGATTTCAGCTTTCCATCTCCTCCCCCCTCCCTCCTGAGGAACAGTTGTAATTTTGAGTGATCTCCACCCCTCACCTGGAGATTGGCAACAGTGGTTCCCCAGGAGGAAATGGTTGGTTTGGAGGGTGGAGCCTGTGGCATTGTACCTGTCTGAGGCCCCACCCCTCCTCAAACCTCACCCTCTCCAGGTTCCAGCCCTCAAATCTCCAGCAATTCCCCACCTGGAGTTGGAAACCCTATCTCCTTCCCAGCCAAGCATCAATCTAACTTTAATAACCCCCACTCTTCAGCTTTCTTCCCCCCACACACACACGTGCAATCTCTACCATGCTCTGAAGTCCTGACTGTCACATCACATTGGAGTGGCTGAATTCCTGCTGCCTCCCAGGATTCTCCCATGTCTCTGGTTTGTGGCCTGGTCAGCACAGGCAGCAGGGGCCTTTCCTAACCTCCTGTAGGACAAAGACTGCCTCCTCCTTGAATGGGCTGGAGTCTATATTGATGCTGCCCTGTCCCTTGACAGCTGGGAACTGTAGGCCAGCAGATGAGGAACCCCCATTTGACCCAGTGAGTGATAACCCTGGGGGCTCCTCTCTGGAACTACAGCTCAGTTAAACCTTATGAGGGAACATTTTAAACAAACAACCACAGATGGCAGCCATCTTTCATCAAACACAGCTAACTGCCTTTTTGTTACACCTACCAACAGCCACTGAGGGGAAAGTTAGTCTCACACAGGAGGCAAGCAGGAGAAGCATTTTCGTCAAGAGAGAGAGCTTTTTGCCAGTAATTCTGACGGGGCACAGTGGCTGAAGGGGGAGAGGGTGGGGAAGAGGAGCAAACCCAGCAGCCAGCCAATGGCACACAAGCACTCTTGAGTGGCAGCTGACGGGCCAATGGCTGAGGAACTGCATTGCACAGCCAATGGGAGAGCTGCAAAGTGCCACTCCAAAACACAATTATATGTAAGAATTTATATATATATATATATATATATATATCTACCCTGCCCTCTTCTTCATAGCAGGCTTAGGGCGGCTTAAATGGGATAGTACAAATTGTCTTGATCTTGGTCACCAGTGACACATCCTTACACTTAAAAATCTTTTCTAGTTTTTTCATGGCTGCTCCTTGAGGTTAAGAGAGTGTAACTTGGAATTCAAGTGTACAGGAAGGGAGGGGGGGGAGCAAGGCCAGTATTCAGTAATAGAACCCCCAAGAAGAAGAAGAGAAGATATTGGATTTATACCCCACCGTTCACTCGGAGTCTCAGAGCAGCTTACAAACTCCTTTCCCTTCCCTCCCCACAACAAACACCCTGTGAGGTAGGCGGGGCTGACAGAGACTGCTCTTTTTCAAGAACAGCTGTGCCAGAGCTTGTGACTGACCCAAGGTCACATCAGCAGGTGCAAGTGAAGGAGTGGGGAATCAATCCCGGTTCTCCCAAATTCGAATCTGTGCACTACACCAAACTGGCCCCAAATCATGGTTTAGCATTATTAGGGATGGTCACGATTGAAAAAAAATGAATCATGGTTCAAGCATGAACCCGGCCGGTTCATGGTTTATTTTGAACTGGTTTGTTTGGTCGTGTCATTCTCAAACCCCAAAATGAACCCCCTTGTTTCAGTGGAGGTTCAAGTGGTTCATTTTTGCAGCTCGTTCTCTAGACAGCCTGGCACCGATTCAATCAATTCCTAGGCAATATTTGGGGTGGATTTGTGGAAATCCCTAGAAACACCTGAAGCAGTTGTCTATAGCCTGATTGGCAGCTCTGGAAACCAACGACAGAGCTCCCATTCTGCTTTATGGGATCAGATTACATACCAGCAGGGCTTGTTTTGTAGAAAAAAGCCCAGCAGGAACTCATTAGCATAACAGGCCACACCCAACAACAGAAATTCATTAGCATATCAGGCCACACCCCCGACAGCATAGCTCATTAGCATATTAGACCACACCTCATGTTACCAGAAGTGTGGTCATCCAGCCAACCCACTTTTTGCTTCTTCTTCTGTTTACCTTGTTTGTTGTCAAAACCCAGGGCTTTTTTTTGTAGCAGGAACTCCTTTGCATGTTAGGCCACACACCCCTAATGTAGCCAATCCTAATGAGTTTCTGCTGTTGGGTGTGGCCTATTATGCTAATGAGTTCCTGCTGGGTGCGGTCAACTTGGGAGCCAGCCGGAACTCCGTTCCTGTGCATTCCTGCCCAAAAATAGCCCTGCATACCAGTATAATACCACACCCTGATTCAGCTACTTTCCATTTGCAGCACAAAGAGAGAAGAGTTATTTGTCTTGAAAGCAGAAGAATTGTTTGTTATGTGGCTGATTTAGGGGAGGCTTTGAGGGACTCCTTTTCCCCCCACACAGTGTGTCAATTTTTTGAACACCTCTCCCAGCTGGGAAGGCACTTCTTGCTGTGGTTCCAGGGATCGAACCTGAAGCTAGAGCTGAGCTTTCCTGGGGGCACCTGCTTTGGGGTCTATAACTCAGACATCCCAAAACCAATCTTCACCAAACTTGGAGGGCTGGTGGACAAGAGCCCGCTGAAGAGTCCCTTTGTATTTGGTGTCTCTAACTCATGAGGGGGCCATTCTACCACCTCCTGAACCAACAAACCACGAACTGGTTCGAGAAACGGAAAAGTTTGTGTAAATCCATGGTTTGTACAATCAAACCAACCATGAACCAGCACAAACCACCATTTCCCCAGTTTGTGCCCCTCCCTAAGCATTATGTATGAACTGAGGACCAAACTGCACATTACATTTTGGGTGAGTTGGGTTGGGGTTCCTCAGACCCAATTCACGTTCCCTGAAGTTCCCCAGGAATTGCAGGAAGAATATATTTTAAAGTCCCCCGGAGGTCGATTCTGCTCCAAACTGTGGCATGGGGGAGAAGAAGCCCCTTCCTTTCCCTCCACAGTGTTTTTTGTGAACTGAAATGGCCCCAGCAGAAAGTTACTTGCATAACTTCAGAGCTGCACATGCTTGGAATAATCCACATGCAGCTGCAAAGTTGCATAAATAACTCCCTGCAGGGATTGTTTCCGTTCGGGAAAACACTATGGAAGAAGGGAAGTCGGAAGCCTCTCTTTCCCTCACACCACAGGTCTGCGAAGAACTGAGCTCCTGGTGAATTTTAAAAATGTCTTTCCCCACAGCTGCTGTGTAACTGCGGGGAAAGTGAGTTGGGTTCAGGGAACCCCAACGCAACTAGCCAAAAATACGTAACATGCAGTTTATCCTGAACCATCTCTCTTCAACACAAATTTGAGGGGTTGTACAAACTGCTTTTTTCCCCAGAATATCATGACATTTCATTGCAAGATAACAGATATGGTGCCTTTAAACAGAAAAAAAACCCTGTTTATAGAGTATGAGGGGAAGTAGATTGGAAAACATTTTTCTGAAGACATAAGGAAAAAAACACACAATAATTATATAAGGCAACTACAGTTACTAAATTGAATGTTTGGAAACAAAGGTTGCAGTAGGATGCATTTTTTACATTTGTTTTGATGTTAGAAAGATTTCTACTGCTTAGAGTGGGGCTTTCTCCCACCTGTCTTCTGCACAGACACCCATTCAAATCCCCTTCTGCTTCCACTGTAATTTGGTTGTTCATTCAATCCTCCCATGCTACCACACTAATTATAACATCTAATGGCTTGGATGGTCACTGTTAATTGGAGCTCAACATGATTTTAAAATTGCCTGCAAACAGGGAACTTCAGAATAGGAAAGAACCATACCACAGAAAGTTTGGTTTGGTCCTGTATGCACGTGACTAAGTGCCACCGCTGATAAATTCTTAGAATTAATGAAATCGTATTAACGGCTTTTGGTAAACACTCATTATATAATTTTCTCCAGCAGCAATAACCATTTTGGGTTTATGGAAGTTAAAACCACTGAGAAAAGAGAAAGTCCCTGCTTAATATTTTTATATAAGATAAAATTACGGAAACTCTCAAAGGATAGCCAAATGGGTAGAGAGGCGATTTAGCTAAAACGTATGGGAATAGACTGCAAGCTATCGGCCTTAAATGTCTGGTTTTGTATGAAATAATACAAAGTATTGTTCACTGAAGTATTAAGATTACTAGTGAATATATAGGGTTGGATCCATCCAGTGTTTCTGCTGATGTAAAAGGAAGGAGGGGTTCCCCCTGACCCCGGTATGCTGAATATTCTGGGGTTCACATGGATAAAAGCCATGTGGGTTGGGACCTAGCATAAGGATGGGAATTAGGTGAGACTGAGCGAAAAAGCTGGCTAGATCCAACACAAAGCTTTGTTGGTTCTCATTGTTGTGTTTGTATCAGTGAACCCAGTTGTATGAGAGCCAGTTTGGTTTAGTGGTTAAGTGCACAGACTCTAATCTGGGAGAACCGGGTTTGATTCCCCACTCCTCCACTTGCACCTGGCTGGATGACCTTGGGCAAGCCGTAGTTCTGATAAGAGCTGTTCTTGAAAAAGAGCAGTTTCTGTGAAGAGCTCTCTCAGCCCCACCTCCCTCACAGGGTGTCTATTGTGGGGAGGAGAAGAGAGGGGAGTTTGTAAGCTAGCCTGAGACACCTTTGGGTAGTGAAGGGCGGGATATAAATCCAATCTCCTCCTCCTCCTAATGCAAATGCTTTCCAAATGTCGTTGCTTTTAATCTCTTGACTGGTAAATACCGTGGTCTCTTTTCATGAAACCACATAATGCATTGGTAACCCACAAGAACAGTAGCTGCCAACAGCGATGGAGCCTTTATGTATGAAGCTAAGGTCACACCGAAGAGCATCAGATCTCAGAAGCCAAGCAGGGTCACCTTTGGTGACTATTTGGATGGGAGACCACAAAGGAAGTCCAGGGTCGCTGTGCAGAGACAGACAATGGGCAACTACCTCTGCATGTCTCTTGCCTTGGAAACCCTATTGGGGTCGCCATAAGGTGACTGCAACTTGCAAAAAAAATACGATGGCCTTTGTTTTTCTGATTATTGAAAGCACACGATCCTCGTGCCGTGAAGGTGCAAAAGAGTTTGCAAAGAGGAAAGCTTTAAACAACATCAATAATAAACACTTCTGACATTCCTGTATTGGAACACGCTTTTTGTTTTACTCCAGTTTCTTTTCTTTTTTCTTTTGGAAGCAAGTACTAAAATACCTTGAGGTGCTGTTCTAAAGAACAATTCAGTCAGAGGGTTGGCATCGCTTTAGACATCTCATGGACTCACATCATGATATACCCTCTGGCATTTCCCGCAGTTTCCTTATCACTGTCACAGAGAGAAAAAAAGGCCCTTATAAATTATATATTCAAAATATGTTTTCCCAGCGTCTGTTTGGTTTTCAGATGCACTCTGTGCTCATTCCAGAACATGCTCTTGGGGGCCTTTGAAAACTGTATCAGAAACTAACACTACTTAACCCGCAAGAAATAAGACTGACTTTTTTGGAGTCAGAGATCATTGTGGTGTTAAGGGAAGAAAATCAATTATGTGAAGCTGCTTCTTGATAATATGGGTCCCTTCGTTAAGGGCTTGGTTTTATTTGTCATTCTCTCCACTTTTTCTAGAGCAAGGGTATGTCTGATGAAATGTCAAGCCCGTAAAGGAAACAAATCACAGGCAGGCCATTTTATAACAACTGTTCCGGGGGGTCAGCCGTGTTGGTCCGAAGCAGTAGAACAAATTTTGAGTCCAGTGGCACCTTTAAGACCAACAATGGTTTATTCGAGGTATGAGCTTTCGTGTGCAAGCACACTTTTTCAAATACATTGGAAAGGAAGCTAGAGTTCAAACAAAGGCTGAACAGCCAATTAACATGTAACATGATGAAGTTGTTTTAAGACATGCAAAGGCAAAACTAAATAATAAGATAAAGTTATAAGCAGGCCTGTAGCTACAGTGGGGCATCTCGGGGCCTGGCCCCCTGACTTACTGCCAAGGCCCCCCTGACTTCCCAGGCACTCCCTTGGGGGAGTGTGCAGCAGGGGTGTGTGTAGGTGCCCCCTGACTTATTTAAAGGCCACCCAAATTAAAAAAAATCCTGGCTACAGGCCTGGTTATAAGGTCAACAGTTGTTTTGATTTAATTAAAGGGGGGAAAGGACAGCAAAGCAATAAATATGTCAAAATAAGGGATAAATGTGTAAAGGCATTTTTATTGCGAACCAAGGGGGCCAAGCTGACTAATATAATATAAATATAGAAATTTATTAAGGTGTACACTTGTTAAAATATTTTCTGATTAAAATTTTTCAGTTTCAGACATATAAAAACATACAAATACTCATACAAAGGATGGGTCAATACTATACAACTGAAGACCAAACGCGTTTCGGCCCCAAAGGGCCTTCCTCAGTGGTCACTAATACATATATATCATAGACACACATTCATAAACATATATACATATATCAACCCAGGTGTTGTAGCCTGAAATCATAAGGGAGGGAAAAAAACTAATTATTCTATATTCTTGAATTATATGCCCAATTATAAAATACAATTTGCTTCTTACAAAAGTAGTTTTACCTTATATGGTTGTACAGCTATTACAGAGATTAGTACTGGGCCATAGATATATCTGTTGCAGTCTCACCAGTACTTCTACACTAAAGGAAAAGTAATAAAGTTATGAATTTGCTATACTTACATCCATTAGTGTCTTGAATTTAGTAAAATTTAAATACAAAATAAATTGGTCAACCAACCTGGTAATCAGGATTTCGTAGTTATGAATGTGTGCCACTCCATCCGAGTAAAAATACTATTACACGCTGCTACAATGGCCATCATATATATAACCCTAGGGGTGATGCAATCACCAATTGACATTGCACACTGCCCCTGAATAGACATACAGGATGGGAGGGAACGTGAAGTCAAGGGAATTACAGAACACCTGGTTGTGATGGAGGGAAGGGGGGGGGGAAATGAAAAAAGGGTGGGAGAACAGAATATACGTTTATCTTTTTTACAAAAACAGATAAGGGTTCTCACAAACAGCAAGTCCAGTCCACCTCTTCATTTAATCCAAATGGAGCCCAAGTCTGTAGTTGATGAATCCAGAACCACTCTCTTCTCAGGAGTACTTTGCACATGTTTAGAGTAGTCTTCTGCACACTCTCCACAATCCAGAATTTTAATTGTCTATCCGTGTGTCCCTTATCAAGATAATGATTCACTAATGGAGCAGAACGCTTTTGCAATCTAATACAACTCCGGTGTTCACCTATTCTGACTTTTACAGGTCTAGATGTTTGCCCCAAATACAGAAGACCACATGGGCACTGGATAGCATAGACCACCCCCTTCCCTCCCCCCCCCCTTTTTTCAGCTAAAGGCATTTTTATAACAACTGTGTTTGGAAACAACTAGATTAGAGTCCAGTAGGACCTAAGAGACCAACAAGATTTTCAGGATATAAACTTTCAAGAGTCAAAGTTCCCTTCATCAGATGCTAGGAAAAGTAAAGGTTTCTCTTGCTCGAAAGCCAGTTGAATCTGACTCTGGGGGATGGTGCACATCTCTGTTTCCAAGCTGAAGAGTCAGCGCTGTCCGAAGACTTCTCTGTGGTCATGTGGCCGGCATGATTAAACACCAAGGTGCACGGAATGCTGCTACCTTCCCACCAAACTGGTACCTATTTATCTACTTGCAATTTCTTGCTTTCAAACTGCTAAATTGGCAGGAGCTGGGGCCAGAGATGGGAGCTCACTCCGTCATGTGGCACTAGAGCTGCCGAGCTACTGACCTTCCGGTCTGCAACTCAGTGTCTTAACCTCTGAGTCACTGTGGCCCCTTCATCAGATGCTACCGGACTGTAATCTAGTTGTTGTTCTGCAGACAAACGTAACTGCCCTCTGAAACTGCATTTGGGGAGGTCTTCTCCACTGCTTGCGTCCTTGACTTTAGATGAGTAGCTGGATCAGAGCGTTAAGAGAGGTTTACCGTATTTCGAAAAAGCGAAAAAAAGAGGACCTGTTTCGCAACTGACTACTTCGAACAAGTGATCATGATGACAAATCTCATTTTAAATACCTCTACTATTTAAGCTGTGATAATTGCTAACTAGGAATATTCCTCACCTTCCAACCCCAAAACAGACATTTTTGTCAGGTTTTTTTAAGAGCCCAAAAGAGGACATATCCTCTAAAAGGACATCTGGTAACCCTAGTTAAGATTAATTGTTGGATCTCACTCTCAAAGTCCTTCTTTATTGATTTATGCAACATGTTTACTGCTGTGCACAAATATATGCCTTCACCTGGGCAACCCAGGCTCTCCCGATATCACCAGATCTTGTCAGCTAATCATGGTCGGCCCTCACTAGTCCTGGGATGGGAGACCACCAAGAAAGTCCAAGTTTGCTATGCAGAGGCAGGCAATGGCAAACCACCTCTGCTCCCCTCTTGTCTTGAAAACCATAAAGAGGCCATCATACATCAGATGTGACCTGATTGGGGGGGAAGTGCAATGTGCAGGTGCAGGGGAGAAGAACCATTAGCATGACCCAGAGCTTCATTTTGTCTCTGTGCTACCAGCCCCATTTCTGAAGTAAGCCTCTTTGGGGAGCGGGGGGGGGGGTGTAATCTTAGATTGGACTGCACATAAAATCTTCTCTGATGGAAAAGATACCCATTGGTGGGCTGGGGTTTCTTCATCTCCTGCTCTTGCTGCAGCACAAAATGCCCCTTAAATGCTGTTCCTAGGGAACAGGGGACACCCCCTCCAGAATGGTAGGAGAAGAGTCACCCATGGGACGAAGGAATCAATGAAAATCCCCCTCCCCTTCAATCAAGTTGACATTTTCTGATCGTCCCTTCAGTACCAGGAACTGCTGGCATATGTGTAAAGTGCTGTCAAGTCGTAACAGACGGTGACCCCCGTAGGGTTTGCAAGGCTAGAGCCTAACAGAAGTGATTTACCAGTGGCTTCCACTGCATAGCAGTCTTGGTGTTGTCCCATCCAAATACTAACCAGGGCCAATCCTGCTTAGTTTCTGTTCTGTATTGGGACTGGAACATTCCAGAGCTGTTTTTACCGGAGACTGGCTGAGCTTGGAGCTCTAGAACAATAGCCCACCAGGACTCTTGCGGTGACCAATGAGGAAATTATGGGTCTGACAATAGCCTGTTGTTAGTAGTTGTTTGGGGAGTGGGTGGTGTTTGCATGCTATTTAAACAGGGCCATTGCCTTGGGTCTTAGCATTGTTCTGGCTGAATCACTAATAAAGCAGAGCTGATCATGAAGCTTGGGGTTGGACCATCCATGGAACCCAGTATTTAACAGTTTCTGAGATCTGATAAGATCGGGCTATTCTCGACCATCCAGGTTAGGAGGACATAGAAATGGTAAGTTGAGCCCCAGTTTAAGGACACATTCCTTTGGGTCTTGAACTATTTGTGCAAGGATATGATCGTTGAATGTATTTGTTGATACGTGAACAAAATTAGGGATTGCAGAAAAAAGAAAGGAAATTTCATTTATAAATGTTTGGCTTGCCTATTGGGAGATATAAGGTAAACTCATTTTAATTCGGTGGTGTGAAAGTACAAGAAGAAATCACCAAAATGATGAGTTTGGTTTGATGATGGCCAAACAGTCATCAAAGGGAAGTAGAGACTGTAACGACTCAAGAAGCCGGAGAAGTGATTAAGGGAGAGTGTGATTACCTAATTGTGAAAGAAGAAAATGAATGGCCATGTTGTTAGAGATATGACACTTGACACAAAAGGTGTTTTGGCATTAAAATATAGGATGTGCACTACGTTATCAAAGATATACTTAAGACTTTTTGACATGATATTTTAAAAATCTAGATACAAGCAGCCTCCTTAAAAAAAAAAAAAAATCTGTGTTTGCCCGGTACAAGAAATATTTCCATATTTTGAAAGAGAAATCTGTAAGCTATCACCAGTGAAAGACATTTTGTTTTGTCTGTGGAAGTATTTTCTGTGGCAGTTAATCTGTTATGATTCATTTGTGCAAGGAAATTGTCACTGGATGCTACAGTTCATGAGTGATGGACGCCCATGTGTAAGTAGGCCACCAGTGTCTGACCGTTAGTAGACGTGTCACACAGAGCAGGGGTCCCCAGCCTTTTTGACCCTGTGATCAGCTCTGGAATTCTGACACAGTTGGGGGCACAACCACAAAATGGCTGCCAAAAAAAATAGCTGCCACAGCAGGTGAAGCCAGCCATAGAATGGCCGCCACAGCTTACCTCAGTTACATAGTGGAGATCTTTGTGCTGTTTTTGCTGCCACCGCCAAAGCTATACTTTTTTTAAAAAATGCACAGCCAATCAAAAGCCTTGCTAGGTTGGCCCCTCATTTGGCCCCACCCATTTTCTATAAACAGTTGACAGGCACCACAGGCGTCCCTTGGGGGCCTCTGATATAGAGGTTAGCAAAAAGCTAGAGGCAAATATTTTTGGTATAAGTCTCCTGAGCAATTTCCAAGACATCTTCAGCTTTGAATCTGAAACGTCATTGCTCTAATAATTTGTAATCCCTCCTCCTTTATACTCCGTATATAAACACGACTGAATTAAGTTATCCTCCTGACAACAATGTTTTTGATGATGGCAAACAACTTTCCAGTAAATGTTTGATGGCATTATTTATTCATAAGATAAATGAATTGTGAGATGTGTGATTGCCTGATGATGTACTCATTTAGTTGTTCTCCCCCCCCTTTTACTAATCTCTGTCATGTTGGATTTATAAATGGAACAGAGTGACCTTTGAGACGATGATGGAAACGAAGAGATAAACACAACTTGAAAGGACAAACCAATTAATATAAATGTGTTGCACATAAAAACTGATTTCAGTCCATTGCTATCTGTGTAAACCTTTTCAATACTTACAAGAACAAAGAGAGGCAAGGGGGGAAAAAAAGATGTGATGTGGACACAAAGTATTTTAAATAAACTTTTGGACCTTATTATAAACACAACCCGTTCCACTTGTTAAATAAGGATAACTTCCACTGTTTAGGACTGCAGGCATTGTTGCGTATGCTCAGTTGCTTAGTTGCAGTTGATCTGTTAAAAAAACACAAACCTCTTGTTTTGAAGAAATAGCGGATAGCTAGGCCTGATGGAGTCAAAGGATTTGAATACTTACGAGCGGTCAGTCATTCTTACCCAAGGGCTCATGTGGAATACAACACAGGTTAGAAATGTGTGACATCATGTGACCAGAGCAAGTTTCGAGTGAGGTAGCACCTTAAAGACCAATGAGATTTCCAGGGCATAAGGTTTGGAGAGTGCAAGCTCCCTTCATCAAATACAAGTAGGAATGGGGCTTGTATGGTTCGAAGCTTGTGCCCTGAAAATCTTGCTGGTCTTTAAGGTTCTACCACAATCAGATCTCACTTTTCTACTGCAGACCACCACGGACCACCACGTCTACCCACCTGAAGCTATCATCACGTAACAATAGTATTTAAAAAGCCAAAATGTAATTACAAGTAGCCAATTAAAATTACAGGGAGGCAATTCTTGAGATGAAACTAGATTATAAAATTGCATTTATTCTTCTGTCTTGCAGTTCAGATTTATAACCCATTGTGTCAGTAGGAATGTATTTGTACAAGAATGTAAAATTTCCCTATCAATAAAGAATTAAAATTTACAAAAAGAAGAATGGACAGAGATTCCAGATTGTATTTTAGGGGTTTTTTTTACAGGAATATCTAGGATGTGATCACATGCATGAGATAACACAGGGGGGAAGCGAGGCTATTTGCTCCATAGGAATTTGATCCACAGTTGCGTGATCACACAGTCCTTGGAAGCTGCGGGGACAGCCTGCCACTGTGTAATCAGATACAACTGCCGGTGAAACTTTTTTTTTTTTTGGAATGTGTTTCCTGTGCACTTCAGCGAGGGATCGATGATTCGCATCTCCGCACTGAGTGCTCCCTATGCAGTGTGCAATGATGCGCATACCGAGATGGAGGAAAAACAATGGCATGGAGTCAGGATGGCCTGATCAGACCATCCCGACACCATGGGAATGCGCTGGAGCAATCACACAGGGGAAAGTCCGTCCGTGACCCATAGCAACCCGTTTGCTACTGGACTTTCCCCGGTGTCTTTTTTACTCCGCTTCTGCGATGGAGAAAACGGGTTGCCAACAGGTGCCAGATGCCTCCCAGATGTTTGCGTCTAATTGTGCTGTTTAAATCCACCCGGCATTCATGCCTATGGCGGGGCTAATTGTGCATGTGATCTCAGCCCTACATGATCTTTTTGGATCATTCTCATCCAAACCCCCTATGGGTCAATAGGATGGCCTGTTGCCATTGTAAGGCATAATATTAGTAAGAACTTTCTACTTACCATATCTCTACTCCATCTCCAGCCTGTTGCATGCAACAACTTTGCTGATCTGTTGATAAGAAAATAGGTTGGTGTTACCAGTGCCACAGGAATAAGCCGTCACATAGAGGCATTTTTCACTTGAGAAGCCTCAGTGGGCCCTAAAATTCTAGACAATTATTATGTGGTTGTTAATGTTTGGGGGTGGGGAATGCCCATGTAAGTAGCGATTAGTCACCTCTAGGCATTCTTGAAGGATACAGATTATCAAGACCAATTTCAATCCATTTTTAGTCCAGATTTTGGAACAGATACTGTCTCGCTCACCCTGCTGGATGGACCTATTTTATGAGAGAGAAAGAGGAGTGCATCCCAGGCTGCGATCACACATACCAAATAACGCGGGGGGGGGCGAGACTATTTACACCGTCGCAATTTGATGCGCTACTATGGCAATCAGATGCGACAGTGGTGACCCTGGGTTTTTTTCTGTCAGTGCATTTCGGCACACTTCAGCGAGGAGGCAGTAGGAACGTGCTGGAGTGATCAGATGGAGACAGTCCATCTGCGGCCTGTTGCAAACAATTTGCTACTGGACTTTCCAAGGTACTTTTTTACTCTGCCACTTCAGCCGGGCAGTATGGGTTGGGGGCGGGGGCATGACCATTGCCAGATGTGTCCATGTGATCACACCTGTTAAATCTGCCCGGCATTCGTCCCTCTCGCACAGCTAATTGTGCATGTGATCAAAGCCCCTGTTGATGTTCCTGGAATACTTTGCAGCCGTGGATACCACCTACTTGTTATATCCTCTGCTCTGATAGTTCTGGTTCTATGTGATGGATCAGTACTAGAATGAGTTGTCTGGGAATGACCACTGAAGGTCAAGGTGTCTGTTCAGTGGGGTCCTGCAGATCTCAGTCAGCTTTATAATATAATTTGCATGGCTGCCGTATTTTTGAGTCATGAGCATTGGATGTAGTTTAACTTGTATAAAGTTTTTTATCAATGTTTTACATTGTAAGCTGACCTGAGAAACTTAGGGCAGAGGGAGGCATAGAGGATTTATCAATAAAATAAAATAAAATTTCTGCCTGGCAGATGTAACATGTTAAGCCAGATCTTAAATTTCATCCAATAAGTACAGAGCCTGTGGTTCAGTTACTTTTCATCTAGTCGAGCTTGCCTCTAGAGAAGATGTTCTTGAACACTGGCACAGCACAATGGTTAAGACCACAAGCAGGGGGGGAAATCCCTTGTTCAAGTCGCACCTTAGCCACCAAAATGTATTTGTCTGTAGATGTTTAAGAAATGCATATCCTATCTCTGTCTTTGCTCAAGCTATCATAACAATAATCAAACCTCCATTGACACTAATCAATGGCAATAAATGAATAAACCCAGAAAGATAATATCTGATCAAAGTGCAAAAGGGACAAACCTGGACATTCAGTTCTCTAAGGTCTACTTCAGATAAGGCATAACAGCCATTAATAAATCAAAAGAACACCAAGGACTCAGGGGATATTCAGTACAGGGCTTGCAAAAAATAACATAGCCCTAAACAGCCCACGTGATCTAGTCGGGGTAGATGATCTTTGCAGCTCTTCTGAAGGCTGTTCCAAAAGATGAGAGCCGTCACAGAAAACACCGAGGCACTTCTTGGTGGCTGGATGTACCTTCCTAAGAGAAGAGATCTCTGTACAAAGATGTTGGGCCAAACTGGGATGCCAAATGGGTTTGTATAGGAAGAGGTGGTCCTTCCTGTATATGGCTCCCAGTTCAAGACGGCTTGGAAAGTTAAAATGGCACTATAGATTGTGTCTAGAAACATATAGCAAGCCACCGTTGGTATTCCAAGATTGGCATTATATGCAGGCACTGCCTGGTGCCACTTTAGAAGGCAAGCGGCTGCATTTTGCAGAAGTTGCCGTTTCCAGGTTGCCTTAAAGGGCAGTTCTATATGCAGCATGTTACGGTAATCCTGTCTGGAGGTGGCTGTAGGAAAGCCGACTGTCTCACCTACTGCCACCCATCTGTGGTACGGTGATTAGTTGACTGGTCAACATTTCAGAGCCATTGGCAGAGTTACTTAAAAAATAATGCTATGTGGAATGCCTGTGAGCCTTGAAACATGTCCCATAAATACAAAGTGCTGGTAAAGTATAATTTATAGGCTGGTGCTGAAAACTGATTCAGGCTGTTTTGAACTTTTCCCTCCTTTGTAGCTCTTTAAAATGGATGTTCTGTGGGCACACATGTTGGAGCTGACTGTTAAGAACATCCCTGAGGTGAAATCTGTGTGATGAGGCCTCAAGTATTTTGGCTTAGCATTACATTGGTCTCAGCTCTGAGGTATGTCAGGTCTTTGCCTGGTAATAGCTGGAGTAGGACTTCTAGTAATCAAAATATTATCGACTTCAATTAGACTTCCCTTTTCTCCCTGTTGGAGTAGCGCACGTCATTCTCCTGTCCTCCATTTTATCCTTTCAGTTTCAAGAGGGAATTAGATAAACATCTGGAGCAGAAGTCCACCAGTGGCTATTAGCCACAGGGTATAGATGGGAACTCTCAGTCTGGGGCAGGTGATGCACTCTATTCTTGGTGCTGGAGGGGGCAGCAGTGGGAGGGCTTCTGGTGTCCTGGCCCCACTGCTGGACCTCTTGATGGCACCTGGTATATTTTGGCCGCTGTGTGACAGAGTGTTGGACTAGATGGGCCATTGGCCTGATTCAACATTGGCTTCTCTTATGTTCCTATGTTCTTATGTTCTTAACCTTGTGAGGTAGGTCAGACTGAGTGTGTGTGACTGGCCCAAGGCCACCCAGCAAGCTTCCGCGGCACGAGTGGGGAATTTGAACTGTGGTCTCCCAGATCCTAGTCCAACATTCTAGTCGCTACGACATGTTGGCTCTCCATATGGCTTGTTTGCTCAAACGGAGCTGCTTAATTTTACATAATTTACGTTAAGTGTGCAGGTGCTTTCTTTTCGAGCTTTCCATACGTATCTCAAGTGATACCAGGAAATCTCTCATGGGGATTAGCGCCTTGAAGAAGATTCTGGGACGGGTTCTCGGGTGTCGGCTCGTTTCATGCTGGACAGATTTCTCAGACCTCCGTGGTGCCCTGCAGAGATTTAAGAGAGCGGCTAAACAGAATACATCCTGAACTCTTCCTCCTGTTTCACATTGCTGAGGAAGATGGAAATAGCTGCTAAGCAGTCTTTGAGGGAAACTTGTCTACATTATTTAATTTAATTCTTTTATACCGCACCTTTCTTCCTAGTGGGGACCAGTGTTCCCTCTAAGCTGAGTTACTGTGAGCTAACTCACAGTTTTGTAGCCTCCAACTCACACATATTTGCCTTGGCTCAGGAAGGATGGCTCCAGGGCAAACTACTGTATGTGGTAGCCAGATTGATTGCTCACACCTTTAATGGCAGTAGCTCACAAAGTAGAGTTTTGGCTCACAAGACTCCACAGCTTAGAGGGAACATTGGTGGGGACCCAGAGTGGCTTACATTATTCTCCTCTCCTCTGCTCTCATGACAACCCTGTGAGGTGGCTCAGGCTGAGAGTGTGTGACTGGTCCAAAGTCGCCCAGCAAGCTTCCGTGGCATGAGTGGGGGGTTGAACCCTGCTCTCCTAGGTACTAGTCCGACACTCTTAGAGCCAGTTTGGTGTAGGAGCACAGATTCTAATCTGGGAGAACCAGGTTGGATTCCCCACTCCTCCACATGCAGCCAGCCGGGTGACCTTGGGCCAGTCACAGTTCTCTCAGAGCTCTCTCAGCCCCACCTACCTCACAGGGTGTCTGTTGTGGGTAGGGGAAGGGAAACAAGGTTGTAAACCGCTCTGAGACTCCTTCAGGAAGTAAAGGATGGGATATAAATCCAATTTCCTCCTCCTTCTCCTCCTCTTCCTCCTCTTCCACATTACTGACTTTCCCAATGAGACAAACCTCTCCTAAGATTTCAATATATCCCAGGGTTTACAGGAATAAACAAATGTGGTACTAGAATTACAGTTCTTGGGTCACAGAATCTGAGTTGCGGGTTGGTTGGTTGGTTGGTTTGTTTTTAACAGATGAGAATTTAGACATCATGGTTATATGATTTATTCTTTTGAAAGACTTCTGCACGGTGTTCATTTCGTAAGCATCCTACGACTGTCTCTTTTCCTCCCCCTGGTTCTTCCTTTCTTTCACTTGATGCTTTTAATTGATTTTTTTTTGAAGCAGTATGATTTTAAAATATTCCAGTCCTTGATTTTTTTTAAAAGAAATGGCGTATTTATTTCTTCTACAGTTGCTCTGTAATGATAAAACTGTTTATCATCCTGCGATCAATACCTCGGTCTCGAATGTTCTTGTTTAGGAATTTACAGCAGCTTTATCTCTCTCCTTCCATCTCTCTCGTCTATTTATTCTATCCTAAAGAATAAAGAATTCTCTTAAGTGCATCTTATAAGCGCCATGTGCAGGTTCCTCCTTACAGGCTTAATTACAAAATATGATCAATTTAATAGAAAGGTTTCAAAATATCGTTATTACACTGTGGGTATGAGGGCTGGGGGAGGAGAAGACAAGCTTGACATTTTAAAACACTCGAGTTAGACAGAGTTTCACTACTAATTGATTTTTAAAAGAGTTCCCTGGAAAAGCGAACTCTGAAATGTTTGGAAGTGCCTTGGCTGCACGCCAGGACATTTACTACAAAGCATAACTAGGCGGTTTTTGCTGCTGCCGAAAAGACGAGTTCGGTGCATTTGGTGGTTCTAATTTTCGTATCTCAAGCTGCATGCTGCCGCTGAGCTTCCATGCTTTGTACATTTCTTACATTCCCCCCCTCCCCCGGATATTTAGATAGTCAGGTGGCTCAGAATGGAAACAGTGGACATCAGGAGCCTTTTGTGAAAAGTCCATCTCAAACAATATTTATTTATTTATTTATTTTTATTTTGGGATTTATACCCCACCCTATCCGGTAGCTCAGGGCGGCTAACAAGCGGTCAAGCCGAGTTTCAGAACTAAAAACAATAACAATATTACATACAATAAAAAATTCAAAAATTCAATACAGCAGTAAAATTCATATAAATCCAAGATGCACGATGCACGGTATCCCACATTGGCAGCGGATTTCTTAATTGCATGGGCACCAGGAGTAGTATATCCCAGCTCACGGGCGGCATCCATCTTTCCAGATAATGGGACAGATGGATGAAAGGCTCTCAATGATGGCATGATAGCGGCGGCGGCTCCTCCTCAAAGGCCTGGCGGAAGAGCTCTGTCTTGCAGGCCCTGCGGAACTGCACTAGGTCCCGCAGGGCCCGGATCTCCTCTGGGAGCTCATTCCAATCAATATATCGATTAACCTTCCATTTCCATAGTAGTAGTAGTAGTAGTAATAATAATAATAATAACAACAGCAACAACAGCAACAACAGCAACAACAGCAACAACGACAACAAATAAAGCAATGGATATACATTTATACCCCAGTACAATATGCTTGCAATGAATTCTTTGGAATAAATTCCAGCATAGCTGTTCAGTGTGAGTTTTACAAACAACTACCAACAAAAGTTAAAAAAAAATCCAAAAAACTATCAGAGCAGAGGTGTCGAACTCGTTTGTTATGAGGGCCGGATCTGACATAAATGAGACCTTTTTGGGCCGGACCACGTGTGTGTCATGAAATGTAATTCCAGGTAGCGGAGATACAAACTTTATAAAGGACACAAACACAAAGCTTTTTTTAACTTAAAATAATAAAAAAACATGCTTAAAACATTAGCACTCTTGCAATACTTTGTTTATTAAACCGTGCCTGATCACCGACACCTCTTGCTCTGGATTATTGCATCGAAAAGTCTGTGCTGTTGCAGTCTTGAGTCTGCTGTTCAGGTGTGTATCTCTTAAGCTGCAAACCTACGATGACGCAGCAGCAGCAGAACTGGAAGAAGCAGCAGAAGACAGCCAGTTCCACTGCGGGCCTGAGAGAAGTCCTCCGGGGGCCTGACCCGGCCTTTGGGCTGCATGTTTGACACCCCTGAATTAGAACATGAGAAGAAGAAGAAAAACCCTGCAGAAAACAAGTGCTTTCCATATGAAGATGCCTCCTATTGAGTCAGACCATTGTTCCATCATAGTCAGTTCTCTGTGGGCAATGGATCTCCTGCATGGTTGACAACTCTGGGTTGAGAAATTCCTGGAGATTTGGGGGTACAACCCAGAGAGGGAAGGGACCTCAACAGGATACAGTGCCACAGAGTCCACTGTCCAAAGCAGCAATTTTCTGCAGGGGAACTCATCCCTGTAGACCTGGAGATCAATTATAATTCTTGGAGATCTCCAGGCCCCACGTGGAAGGTGGCAACCCTACTCTCCAGGGTCTCGAGCAGGAGATAGGCCTTTCTGAAGCATCTGAGATGCTTTAACTGGACATGCCATCTATTAAAACCAGGAGGGTTTGCATGCAAACCATTTGCTGTGCCATGGAGCTGCAGCCTCCCAGCGAAGTAATTGCATAGCCACGGGGCCACCACCGTGAAGTCCTTGCTCCTTGCTGCTGGTATTTTTACTAAGTTTAATGCAGCGTCTGTTTCACTGAACATAGACTTCAGCAGGATTTATTATGGGGAGAACGTGGTTGCTAAATAAAGAGTGTCTTATGGGAGAAAGGTGCTAAAAAACGATAGGCCGATCAGAGCCTTAACAACAGCGATCCGCAAACGGGGATGTTAGTTTCTAATATTTATTTGTGAATGTGAAGGGTGCCTTAAAAGCAGATCCTTCTGTTTTATCTGTTCAGCATACCCAGAGTTTCACCGTGAAGTGCAGAAGAAATTAAAAGCAGATCTAATTATTCCTCAGAAACAGCGGCTGCAAATACGAGCTTAATGCCTGTTCCTTCCGATCTGTAATGACATTTTAAAATCCCGCTAACCAGCTACACTCTCTATTTTGTACAGCACTTAATGCACTTACGGGAACACCCTGTTCACAACAAGTTACCATCACCGTTAACTTCCTAAGTTACCAGAACACCGCTTTATGATCCAGCAGTGAGTTTTGTGCGTTCCAAGGAAACAAGAGACAGGGAGCAAGAGAACTTCTGCAACAGAACTTCTGAACAGAAATATTTGGCTGTGACATCTTCGTCAAGCCAAAGGGGTACAGGAAGACATTTTCTAAATTTATTGGTGGAAAATAGGAAACCAGTGGAAATGGTGAGCAATTACATTGCAAGTAATTATAGCACGCAAAGAGATGGAAGCAACTCTGAACCCTGAGAATAAAATCACATTTAATTACTTCAATTTTTTTTTTAAAAAAAAGCTAAGTACAAATGTGTCCATGGAAGAAAAGTGGTTCTTCCTCTTTCTCACTGAGAGCAGGTACCTTTTCCATTCAGCCCCTTTTTTTCCGTTTTGCCTTCAAAAATAAAACTTGCTTGCATTAACATTGGCTGAGGACAGACTGGCAATTTGCCCCGGGAAGGGACCCGGGCCGACAACGATTCAATACCGGAGTAAATGGAACGTTCACACAGGCACATCTGCCTGGCGTCCCCCACCCGTAGCCTACCGATGCTCTTGCGCTTCACTGCCAGATTAAAAAAACACCTGATAAAAGCCGTCGCAAAATCCAAAAGCCCGCGTTCTTCACGCGTTTCTCCGCTTCCGGGGAGTCTGAACACGCAGGCGAAAAGCCAAGAGCAACCCGTGTTGGGCACAAGGCAGCAGCGGTGTGATTGGCTGCACTCCGCTCCACTGCCCAATGAGGTGCCAGCACTGCAGGGCAAAAAAAAAAATCAGCAAAATGCGCTTATGCGCATGAGCGCATGAGCGCTCATGCACACATACACCCATACACCCACAGCCGAATTAATGGGGAAACTGCGAATATAGCATGCCTCCGGCACGGCAGTCTAAACGCTCCCACGCGCCTCCGTCCCGTATCTTCCAGCAGCAGCCCCCGCTGTGTGGACGGGAAAACCCGGTATAGTTTAATCCGGGTTTTTTTTTGCGACGACTGGCTACCGGGGCAAACTTCCAGTCTGTCCTCGGCCATTGTCAGTTTAGGTACATGGCCGTCTGGGCATTTTTTTAGCCTTTCATTCGAGGGTAAATGGCAAACACTTCACGGGGATATCGTTTGAACGCACAAATCAATCATTTCCTTCGGCCCTGTTGACATTCAACAACAAGTATTTTGAAGACTGTGTAAATATATTGAATGCTCCTTTTTAGCGTGTCCAGCATTGGTGCTGTTGGGGAGCTGCCAGGGATCCGCCACCAAAACCTGAGGAGGGAAAAGTAATAAGAACATAAGGAGAGCACACAGGATCAGACCTGTAGTCCATCTCGTCTAACGTTCTGTTGCACACAGTGGCCAACCAGTTGCCCTAGTGGGCAAACAGAACATAGAGGGCATAATCAATACCATTTATTCTTCTTCCTCTCTTGCCACCTGACATTTCCTAGGATCAGGCCCTCTATGGAGTAACCCACAGTAGATGCTGTGCTCTTCTTGCAATAGCGGTGGTAGCTCTTTCACCTGTTCCTAAAAGATGAGAGCAAACTGCAGCAGGGTGTAGGGTTGTGAGCCCCCTATTGGGGGCTGGGGGATGCCCCACCCCAGGACCCAATCCCCTGCCAGCTATCAGCTGGCGGGCAGGAGACTTGCTGGCAAGGGAGGCAGGCCTTGGCCGCTATTGCCAGCGAAGTGGCGATGTCACTCCCGGTGCATGCTGGAAGTGATGTCATCGCTTCTTGTCTTGTTGTTGTTGTTCAGTCACACAGTCGAGTCCGACTCTTCATGACCCCATGGACCAGATTACACCAGGCCCTCCTGTCTTCCACTGTCCACTGAAGTTCTTGTCAGCCCTCTGTTATTTGGGCAAAAGCTATATGGTAGAAGCCACTTCTACCATAGCATTTTGCCCAAAGAACCAGAACATTGCAGCTCCCCACCATGGTGTCACTTCTGGCACACACCAGAAATGACATCACCAGGTTGTCACGACAGAGCCAGGGGGCCGGGCAAAGAAGGAGAGTCCAAGAGGGAGGTCCAAGAGTCAACCGGGGAAGTTAACAAGCGTCCAAGCAAACAGTTCGAAATACACAAAGCCAAGCCGTAGTCAACATTACCAAGGGTCAGAGTCCAGTATCAAAGTCAGGAAGTGTAGCCGAGGGTCAGGAGCCAGAGGGATCATCAAAACACGGACTGGATTTCAGGAACCAGGAGATCACTCAGGAGCGAAGGCAGAGCTGGAGGTGCAAGGCGTCTGGTCCATGGACAAGTTTGCCAGCACAGTTTGCAAGCAGCCAATGGTCTCTTCAAATATTGTGCTGGGTCATTAACTCATTACAAGTCTGTTGCAAAGTCCTTGTTCCCGTCAATACTCAGGACTTAATGATCGCCGTCTGCGCACGTGTGCCTCCTTGCGCCTGGCTGCCAGATCCCGGCGTCTGCAATCTCTCAGCTGGTCCACAGGTGGCAGCGAGTCAGGTGGTGATTTACTAGGGCCAGGTACTGCCTGATCAGCTTCAGGTGTCAGCTGTCTTGTAGTTTGGAGTTCATCCTCCCCAGCACTTAGGTTTGATGAGGACTCTTGTGCTTCCGATGGTGTTAAAGGTGCCGAGTCCTCATTTTCCAGGCTTCCAGGTGCCAGGTTGGGGACAGGCATGACACAGGTGACGTCACCATATCACCACATCACTAGGCCCTCCCACTCCTGGCTTATTAAATTTGCAGATGATACTAAATTGGGAGGATAGCAAATATGGGAGAAGACAGTCAGGATACAGGATGATCTTCACAGGCTGGAAAACTGGGCTAAAACAAAATGAATTTCAGTGGGGATAAACGTAAAGTACTGCATTTAGGTATGGAAAATCAAATGCATAATTATAGGTCGGGGGAGGCTTGTCTTGGCAGTAGTATGTGTGAAAAGGATCTAGGGGTCTTAGTAGACCATGCATTGAACATGAGTCAGCAGTGTGTTGTGGTTGCTAAAGAGGCAAATGCAATTTGGGGCTGTATAAACAGAAGTCTTGTGTCCAGATCACGAGATGTGATGGTACCACTTTGCTCTGGTTAGACCTCACCTAGAGTATTGTGTTCAGTTTTCTGTTGTCCCAGAAGGTCAGACCAGAACCAACGAGTTGAAATTAAATCCGAAGAGTTTTCGGCTAAACATTAGGAAGAACTTCCTGACAGAGTGGTTCCTCAATGGAACAGGCTTCCTCGGGAGGTGGTGGGCTCCCCTTCTTTGGAGGTTTTCAAACAGAGGCTAGATGGCCATCTGACAGCAATGCTGATAGTGTGAATGTAGGCAGATCATGAGAGGGAGGGCAGGAAGGGTTGTCTCAGTGCTTAGTTCTTGTGGCCTTTTTTTACACACCCAGGGAAATGCTGATTGCCACCTTGGGGTCAGGAAGCAATCCTGGAGGGTTTGGGTTGTTTTTTTTTTGCTTATCTTCTGGGCACAGAACAGTGGTCACTGCAGGTGTGGAGGGGAGGTATCTGTGAATTTCCTGCATTGAGCAGGGGGTTGGACTAGATGACCCTGGAGGTCCCTTCCAACTCTATGATTCTGTGATTCTATGATTCTGGCAAGTCTCTCTCCCCCCCAGTTGCCAGGAGGAACCCGTCAACCCTAGTAGGCTGCCAAATCTCTGTTGGAAAATTCCTGGGGTGGGGGGTTGAGGAGTGGCACCTGGAGAGGGCAGAGTGTGGGCAGGGGAAGTACCTTCACAGAGTACATTGCCACAGAGTCCACCCTCCAAAGCAACCCCTTTCTCCAAGGGAAGTGATCTCTGTAGTCTGGAGATTAGTTGTGATTCCAGGAGATCTCCAGGCCCTACCTGGAGATCAGGAACCTGAGTGAGAGGGTAGCGAGGACGGGCACAAGCAACCTCCGCCTGAGCTTGCCTTCTGCATCTGTGAGGAAGCCTTTGACAGAGGCAGCCTTACGAAGCCCCGGCTGTGATGAGGAGCCAAGTGCTTTCGGAGCTTTACACAGGGATGTTCTCTTCTTTTCAGGAAGGGGTTGGGAAGAGAGGGCGAGACCCAGCAGAGGTGCATCTTCGCAGCCACTGGCGAAACTATTTTTTGCCCTGTCCCTTTCAGCAAGCAAGTAGGGTGCACAGCCTTCTTGTGCATGCTTTAGAACCCATTGTGTTCAATAGTGGGTTTAACATGGCAGAGGTGAAGGCAGAGTGATTTCAGCAAGCAGCAGCTTATTGCACACCAACAGGAATGCTTTACAGGGGGCAACTGCCCTAACTATATACACCTAAGCCCCTCCCAGCCCCCATGCGATTGGTGAGTTCAAATGGCCTCCAGGCTCCAGATTGGCTGGCTGCCCTCAGGGGCCAATCCGCAGGCAGGTTCCAGGATCCTGCCTGCCTTTGTTCTGGGGCTCCAAGCTCCAACTAGGCGGCCTGCCCAGAGAAGCATGCCTCTTTATGTCTGGACACAACACATTGTCTCTCTTTAAAATGGGAGGAGGCCTGGCTGGGTTCTGAAGGCAGTGTCTGAAGGTGGTTCCCTGCTTGCTTGCAGTCGCCTGTCTTGAAAAGAAGGTCATCACCCTCTTGGAGGGGCGGCAGAACTAGCATCGCAATCCGTGAGGCTGCACGAGGGTGTAAGAGGAGTCTGGGAAAAGTCATGTGCCGGTTTTTCTCTGGCCTTCTGAAAGCTGCTTTTCTGATTCCCCAGAGGGCCTGGCTGTAATGGTCAGGCTGCTCTCCTGTTGAGCCACCCAAGTGAGAACACTGGGAAGCAAGATCAAGATGGGTAGCTGTGTTGTTTGGTCTGCAGCAGTAGAAAAGAGCAAGATTCCAGGATCACCGTAAAGACTAACAGAAATTGTGGCAGGGCATGAGCTTTCATGAGTCACTGCCCACTGCTTTAGAGAGTCATTGTTCACTTCAGCCAGTCAAACACTCTCAGCCTCATGAAAGCTCGTACCCTGCCACAAATTCTGATAGTCTTAAAGTCCTGGACTCTTCCTCTTTTCTACTTAGAAGCATGAAAGAGAAAGCATCCTCAGGGACAGTTTTTGGCATCTTTCACAAGCCAGTGGGAAGACATAATGCCCGGATGAGACGTAGGGTTGCTAGACCAAGCCTGGCAACCAGCTGGAGGGGTGGGGCTGGGAGCATGTGACACTGGTTACCATAGAGTTTCCGACAATTGCTAGAACCACTCGTTGTCACTTCTGGGTACAACCCAGAATAGGCGGCTCTAGCAATCGCTGGGAACTCTATGGTAACTGACATCACATACCCCCATCCCCGACCCTCCAGAGGATTGCCAGGCTTGGCCTAGAGAGACTGCTGGGTGCAACCCGGAAGTGATGTACTGGCACAGAGGATGGTGGCATTTTTTTTAAAAAAAATCTTCCACCGCTGCTCCAAGAGGCGGCAGCCAATAGCAGTGTCTGGCAGTGGGTGTTCTGCTATGGCAACCCGTAAGGAGCCAGACCGCTCTTTAATTCTTACATCCTAGTGGGCATTTTGTCTGGGTCGATACCTTCAGCTAGTGTTGGCGGTGGACACTTTTCAGCTCCACATCCTTGGGTGGGCATTAATTCCCCACTAAGATGTTATGTTCCAGGTCTGTCTTATTTCAAAACAGAGCCCATGTGGTGTAGGGATTCGAGTGTCATACAAGGATCTGGGAGACCCAGCTTTGAATCCTGACTTTGTCACGACAGTT